>BTHU01000003.1:109923219-111273219 GCA_036184795.1 Tokudaia tokunoshimensis | reverse complement strand
ACAGCTTCTGGCTATTATAAATAAGGCTGCTATGAACATAGTGGAGCATGTGTCCTTATTGCATGCAGGGGAAGTATCTGGGTATATGCCCAAGAGTGGTATAGTCGGATTCTCCAGGAGTGTCATGCCCAGTTTTCTGAGGAACCGCCAGACTGCTTTCCAGAGTGGTTGTACCAGCTTGCAATCCCACCAGCAGTGGAGGAGTGTTCCTCTTTCTCCACATCCTCGCCAACAACTGCTGTCTCCTGTGTTTTCGATCTTAGCCATTCTGACTGGTGTGAGGTTGAATCTCAGGGTTGTTTTGATTTGCATTTCCCTAATGACTAAGGATGATGAACATCTCTTTAGGTGCTTCTCAGCCATTAGATATTCTTCAGGTGAGAACTCTTTGTTTAGCTCTGTACCCCATTTTTAATAGGGTTACTTGGCTCTCTGGAGTCTAACTTCTTGAGTTCTTTGTATATATTGGATATTAGCCCTCTGTCGGATGTAGGGTTGGTAAAGATCTTTTCCCAGTTTGTTGGTTGCCGCTTTGTCCTTTTGACAGTGTCTTTTGCCTTATAGAAACTTTGTGATTTTATGAGGTCCCATTTGTCAATTCTTGATCTTAGAGCATAAACTATTGGAGTTCTGTTCAGGAAATACTCCCCTGTGCCCACATGTTCAAGGTTCTTTCCTAGTTTCCTTTCATTAGTTTCATTGTGTCTGGTTTTATGTGGAGGTCCTTGATCCATTGTTAAATAACTACAATGCATACTTACATCACATTATCTACAAAATTAGAAATTATGTGCTATAGGAAACAAATTCAGGAATAACTGGAAGCTGAAACATTCAACATTTTCATATATTTCTGTTTAAAAACAATGTTATGTCATACATATTATTCATCCTGACCATTGGCGTGCTTTTAATTTGCCAACACTAAAGATGACATTCCCTTTTTGCAGATCTCCACCTCTGATTCCTTGAAAGACTATCAGCCATATACCTGTTTGATGCCTCTTCACTGTCCTGAAATATGTATGATTTGTTTACTGCAGTTACCTGCCAACAACAAAGCCAACCTTCCTCTTGTGACTCACAGACCTTTCTCTTATTTGAATTCAGACCTTCCATGAAATAACAGATGTGACTCTCAAATGCATAGTCTTAGGCCTTTTTTCTTTAACCTTTGTTACGAATTCATGCATATTACTCAGTCAATATTATATCAGGGATAACAGCTTGGCATTAGATAATCAATTCAAGAATTCTTCCCTGGGAATGATTATTTTCTCCTGTTCTTGATATTCCTTAGTTGCCTGTAGTTGTTTGCCTAGTCAAGTCTGGTGAGACTTCCCTCTTTCGTATTAGCAGGACTGTTTGTTTACCTCTTCTTCAAGTCATAAAAGGATTAAGTTGACCTGGAAAAATGTATTTCATGATTCGAAAATTTGCTCAGTTATGAGGACCAGAGTACAGGTCAAGCATCCGCAAGTGTGAACTTTTAAATGCCTCTAATTCATCCTCAAGGGATCTGATGGCCTCTTCAGGCCTCTAAAGGCACCAGTGTGCAAAAAAACAAAACAAAACAAAACAAAACAAAAAAAAAACAAAACAAAAACAAAAAACAAAAAGCAGATATGGACCCTTGTACATGCAAACACATGCATAAACATAGATAAACAAAAACAGAAACACACAAATGAAATAAATTTTAAAAATGTTAAATAACTTGAGAACATTTAAAAACACTAGAATTTTTTCAAAAAATAAAACAATATTTTTGTATAGGATTGGTATTGTTTTAAACAGCTACTTCATTCACAGAATGTCATGAGAGTAAATTCTAAAGAAGGCTGCAGTTGGCAATGGGCTTCTTAATAAAACATCTTGAGGATTAAATACATAGAGGCCTGTTCTAGAAACATTTCTCCACAGAGACAATGAGACAGTCAACAGTAAATTAATATTTTATTTTATTTTATTTTATGTTCTTTGATTCTTTTCCATCTCATACTTAACAAAATATAGAATAAAATTATAGTAGGGTTTTTCATTGGTAAATCAATGTTAAATTAATCACCCCAAAATAATAATAAATAATTATCTAATTTCAAAACTGAGGAATTGTAGCAACAATTGAGTACTTCTGCATATGTTCTGTTCAGGCTCACTGGTCTAATTAGGTTTTAGTGTAGTAACACATTCTCAGAATAGAGTTTCCAAATATACCCTAAGCGCATTTAAAAGGATAAGGAAAAATCATCCATAAACCCACTGCATTAAGATGTAATTAACATGGAAGGAGGTAGAGATTAGAAGAAGGATGTTTCTGGATCTACAAGATAAACTGTTGTTCCCTACCTACACATATATACATGGAATATATCAATTACCATTGCATGCCTTATATGTTACTGGGCTAATTTACTTGTCTCTTGCCTATTTTTAAGTATTTATAGCAGTTTAAAGCACTCAGGCATTATGTAGGCAATCTTCCATGTTCAAGGTAATGTGAAGTTGATTTCTAGTCCTAGTCTTCAGTAATTTTTACTAATTAAGATTGAGAAATTAAAGTGAAATATTTAAAACTTAACCTTGTCATTTGTACATAGTGTCTACAAAAGGTTAGAAAATTCTTAAATCTCATGCAAAATTTTGCAGGTAGCACATATTCATTTTATGTGAAAACATTGTGTAGAAACATATAAATAAATTTCATTTCCAAATACATTTATTTCAATAAGATTAGGATATTAATAGAAATTGTTAATTAATAACTTATTTACTTTTAAAATAAATTAGAATAATGATGTTCCATCGACGATTAAACCTTACACAGAGCATGTTTATAATAAGAAATTTCTTCACAATGTATATAATTGTAAAATTGGTTGGAACATTGACATCGTTATTGTTCCTAGTAACATCTTCCTTCCATGAAATTCATTAATTCTATTCTATACAGAGCAAGACTTAACATATTTACAATAACTTATATATCCAAATTCAATCAATTACATTGCATTAAAATTTTCAGAAATAGTAAGACATTTTTTAAATAATTTCATGTACTATTGCTTTTATTTCTCTTTTTTACAAACATTAATTATTTTGACATGGTAACTTTATTTTTTTTTCCAATTTTATTTTATTTTCTAAGTTTTATTTATTTACATTCAAAATCATTTCCCCTTTCCCGTTTCCTCCCTCCCCGAAAGTCCCATAAGCCCCCTTCCCTCCCTCTTTTCCCCATTCAATCCCCTCTTGCTTCTATGTCCTGGCATTCCCCTACATCCAGTCTTTCCAGGACCAGGGGTCTCTCCTTCCATCTACTTGGAAATCTATTGATATGCGAATTGTGTCTAGGGTATTCTGAGATTCTGGGTTAATATCCACTTATCAGTGACTGCATATCATGTGAGTTCTTTTGTGATTGGGTTACCTCACTAAGGATGATATTTTCAAGTTCTGACCATTTGCCTAGGAATTTCGTAAATTCATTGTTTTTAATTGTAGAGTACTATTCCATTGTGTAAATATACCACATCTTCTGAATCCATTCCTCCGTTGAGTGACATCTGGGTTCTTTCCAGCTTCTGGCTATTATAAATAAGGCTGCTATGAACATAGTGGAGCATGTGTCCTTATTGCATGCAGGAGAAGCCTCTGGGTATATGCCCAGGAGTGGTATAGCCGGATTCTCCAGGAGAGTCAAGCCCAGTTTTCTGAGGAACCGCCAGACTGCTTTCCAGAGTGGTTGTACCAGCTTGCAATTCCAGCAGCAGTGGAGCAGTGTACCTCTTTCTCCACATCCTCGCCAACAACTGCTGTCTCCTGTGTTTTTGATCTTAGCCAATCTGACTGGTGTGAGATGGAATCTCAGGGTTGTTTTGATTTGCATTTCCCTAATGACTAAGGATGATGAACATCTCTTTAAGTGCTTCTCAGCCATTAGATATTCTTCAGGTGAGAATTCTTTGTTTAGATCTGTACCACATTTTTTAATAGGGTTACTTGCCTCTCTGGAGTTTAACTTCTTGAGTTCTTTGTATATATTGGATATTAGCCCTCTGTCGGATGTAGGGTTTGGTAAAGATAATTTCCCAGTTAGTTGCTTGCCGCTTTGTCCTTTTGACAGTGTCTTTTGCCTTGCAAAAACTTTGTAATTTAATGAGGTCCCATTTGTCAGTTCTTGATCTTAGAGCATAAGCTATTGGAGTTCTATTCAGGAAATTCTCCCCTGTGCCCATATGTTCAAGGTTCTTCCCTAGTTTCCTTTCTATTAGTTTCAGTGTGTCTGGTTTTATGTGGAGGTCCTTGATCCACTTGGAATTGAGCTTAGTACAAGGAGATAAGAATGGGTCAATTTGCATTCTTCTGCATGTTGACCTCCAGCTGAGCCAGCACCATTTGTTGAAAAGGCTATCTTTTTTCCACTGGATGGTTTTAGCTCCTTTGTCAAAGATCAAGTGACCATAGGAGTGTGGATTCATTTCTGGGTCTTCAATTCTGTTCCATTGATCTACATGCCTGTCACTGAACCAATACCATGCGGTTTTTAACACTATTACTCTGTAGTACAGCTTGAGGTCCGGGATACTGATTCCCCCAGAGGTTCTTTTACTCTTGAGAATAGTTTTAGCTATCCTGGGTTATCTGTTATTCCAGATGAATTTTTGAATTGCTCTTTCTAACTCTATGAAGAATTGAGTTGGGATTTTGTTGGGGATTACACTAAATCTGTATATTGCTTTTGGCAAAATGGTCATTTTTACTATATTAATCCTGCCAATCCATGAGCATGGCAGAATTTTCCATCTTCTGAGGTCTTCAATTTCTTTCTTCAGAGACTTGAAGTTCTTGTCATACAGATCTTTCACTTGTTTGGTTAGAGTCACACCAAGATACTTTATTTGGTTTGTGGCTATCATGAAGGGTATCATTTCTCTTACTTCTTTCTCAGCCTGCTTATCCTTTGAGTATAGGAAGGCTACTCACTTGCTTGAGTTGATTTTATATCCTGCCACTTTGCTGAAATTGTTTATCAGCTGTAGGAGTTCTCTGGTGGAGTTCTTTGGGTCGCTTAAGTATACCATCATATAATCTGCAAATAGTGATGGTTTGACTTCTTCCTTTCCAATATGTATCCCTTTGAGCTCTTTTTATTGTCTAATTGCTCTAGCTAGAACTTCAAGTACTATATTGAAAAGATATGGAGAGAGAGGGCAGCCTTGTCTAGTCCCTGATTTTAGTGGGATTGCTTCAAGTTTCTCTCCATTTAGATTGATGTTGGATACCGGTTTGCTGTAAATTGTTTTTACTATGTTTAGATATGGGCCTCGAATTCCTGATCTTTCCAAGACCTTTAGCATGAAAGGATGCTGAATTTTGTCAAATGCTTTCTCAGCATCTAATGAGATGTCCATGGGTTTTTTTTTCTTTGAGATTGTTTATATAGTGGATTACATTGATGTATTTCCTTATATTGAACCATCCCTGCATCCCTGGGAAGAAGCCTACTTGATTGTGGTGAATGATTGTTTTGATGTGTTCTTGGATTCAGTTGGCAAGAATTCTATTGAGTATTTTTGCATCGATATTCATAAGAGAGATTGGTCTGAGATTCTCTTTCATGGTTACTTTATAAATTTAACTTGTCTTTATATTGATCTGTAGCCCCAATAGAAAAGGAATTATCTATTTTAAGTTTTTATTTATTTCACTTAATTTTTTATTAGATATATTCTCTATTTACATTTCAAATGTTGTGCCCTTTCCTGGTTACCCACTCCCCCGAAAGTACCATAAGCCATCTCCCCTTCCCCAATCGACCTTCCCCAGTTTCCCTGTCCTGGTATTCCTTTACACTATGGCATCAAGTCTTTCCAGGAACAAGGACCTCTCTTCTCTTCGATGTCTAACAAGACTGTCCTCTGCTTCCTATGTGTCTGGAGCCATGGGCAACTCTATGTGTACTCTTTAGTTGATGGTTTTGTCCCTGGGAGCTCTGGAATTACTGGGTGACTCATATTGTTGTTCCTCCTGTGGCGCTGTAAACCCCTTCAGCTCCTTGAGCCCTTTCTCTAGCTCCCTCATTAAGGACCCTGTGCTCAGTTCAATGGCTGGCTGAGAGTGTCCCCCTCTGTACTTGTCATGCACTATCAAGTTAAACCTTAATTGATATATTATTAGGGATAACTAAAATCTCAAAATTATACACTGGACCCTCAAGATCTCTGAGACATTGGATCACCAACCAGTCAGCTGATATGAGGTCCCCAACACAAATATGGCAGAGGACTGCCAGGTCTGGGTTCAGAGAGGATGCACCTAACCCTTCAGAGACTGGAGGACCCAGTGAGTTTGGAGGTCTGTTGGGGAGGGAGAGGGACATCCTTATGGAGACAATGCGGTAGGGAGGAGGTATGAGATGTTGAACAGTTGGAGCACGGCCCTGGAGGGGAATAAAATCTGGAGTGTAAAAAAAAAAAAGAAGAAAGAAAGCAAGAAAGAAGGAAAGAAAAGCAAAAAGTTATATATTGCTTTTATTCATCAAATAAATCGTTACTTTTCCTTTCCCCAATTTTCATGTGTGTGATGCGTGTTTGTGTGCATGCATGTATTTGGGTAGGGCTGTATATCCCTGTTTACACATGGAAGCTTAATATTCACATTAGGTACCATCCTGACTTTCTCTTCCATCTTCATTGAGTCACTGTCTTCCTCCCGATCAAGCCTGCAGTGCCTTCATGTAGATAGTCTTGTTTGATAATCAGTTTCCTCCAGGGATCTTCTTTCTCTGCCTTGCCTGATTGGAATTACATGGTTTCCATACTCAACCATCAATCATGTAGATTTCTGGGGATTAAGAAGCAAGTCCACTGACCATTGAACTTTTTGCCAGCCCCTATAAAGGGGAATACTTACACATAAATTTACTATGTCATAAACAAAAAGATATTGTTATTCCTGTTCAAATTTTTAGGTCGATGAGTCTAGGATAGCTATGGACAATTATGGATAGAGTGCCTACATTGAATATGGAATGACATGAGTTATAAAAATGTATCTCATCAAAACTAACTTTATACAATATTATAAAAGAAACATATTCATTGATGAAAATAATCTTGATGAGACAGGTGAACAAATGGTTACATTAAAAGCAAATCCAAGGGCAAACTTAGTAAATTTGTTTTGTTTTGTTTTGTTTTTGAAATTTGGCATTCTATTAATTATTACTTATTCTTGTTTTCTGTCTTTATATACAGGGAATTGTACCAAACCTGCTTTTTTACAAGATTTCACATGACAGTATATAGAATTTTATTATATATCTATCAGTGCACGTTAATATTTTATTAAATGAAGGTAGCAAAATATAGTACCACCTGATTATATATTGTAGGTTAATTGTGCTCTGTTGGTATATATATTTCACATTTTACCTTTTCTTATTTAGGTTCAATAGAAATTCACCCCAGAAGGCATGCTGTATTTGTTTCAACTTTGAAAAAATATAGACATTTATTGTATATAAAAAGAGTAAAGTCATAAGATTTATATAAGCAAAATACGTTTTAGACAATAAGCTATAAATTATGCCTCATTTTGTTTTCAATCTTATATACACACACAGATATGTGTATATTATAATACTGCTGATTCTTCCACAATTTTTGCTTTAATGCTTTCTATGTAACATGCATAGTCTGTTTATGTGCTCTACCTTTATTTAGTCATATTGGTATACATTGACAATTTTAAGTTTGTATTTGACTTTTATAACTTATTAATTTTATATTTAATGGCTAGAGAGATGGATCTGTTTCTGCAGAGGATTGACGTGTGGTCCCCACCATATACCTGGTGGTTAGTAACTAGTAAGTCTAGATCCTAAGAAGTTGATACTATTTTCTGGACTCTGCAGTCACAAGGCATACACATACATATATATATATATATATATATATATATACATACATAAATGAGAGCAATACTAATGCTCAAACAAATTATTTGTATGATAATTTATGTTTTAAAACTTCTGTGGTGTTCTTCAGTGTCACAAAAGCTGGCAAGTTTTCTTTTTGCATCCTCTTATAGACAAGCATCGTATGGAAATAGATGCATTTGCTTTTTTTTTTTTTTTGTTTTTTTTTTGTCTCTTTATCTACTTTCAATAGTTCTTAGGAGTCATTATCCTGCTTAAGATATTGGCTTTCTTCTAATTTTACATTGTTGAACATAAAACAAAGAAAACTATGATTTGATTGATTGATTGATTTTTATGTCTAGTTTTATTGATGACCATTTTATCCTTCTTCTCATTAGGAGAAAGCAGAGTGGAGTTTGTATGTGTGTGTGTAACAACATTTTTATTGACTACCCTTAATTATATGTAAATGATAGATACATTATAAAGAAAAAGGTGGATTATTAATTTTACACTAGTCTGTATTCCATTATTTAACACTGAAAAATTAAGTACCTGTGTTATTTTACAACTGCAAAAATAAATGTTAAATAATCATCAACTTAATTTAAGAATAAAGGAATAAAGAAATTTGCAGAAACCTATTAAATGTGTTAGTACAATAAAGTCATAGGTTATTCTCCACTTTACAGGCACTCTATATATTACTTAAGATGTCAGCACCTTCTTTTCAATTTGTTGTTGCTAAATATGGCGATTGCTCTCTAGTTCACAAGCAGGGCTTTGTTTTAGTAAGAAAATAATCATCACTACTCTTTGTGATTTCTAATTTTACAATGGATTGTTTGTTTGAAGACTTATAAAAGTTCAGCATCACACAGAGGCAGTGATGAAATGATAAGCTTCTCATCTTGTCACTGTACTTCTGAAGAATATGTCTAGATTATGTCATTCTGGACACACTTGAGAGGAAGAGCAAAATGAAATTTTGCATACATACAATGTCCACATTTTTCTCTCTTTTTAAACAGTTTTTTGCTTTGTAAGACAGAATCTCATATAAACCAGGTTGCCTAAACTTAGTGTTTTGATATCTATTCTTGGTTATAATCTGGACTACATCTGGAAATCACAAAATGAAGGTAACACTTGTGAAGCAATTTTCCTTACTTTGAGTAGAAAGATTAATTCTTTTTTTATTATTTTCTTTATTTACATTTCAAATGATTCCGCTTTCCTGGTTCCTCCTTCCCCAAAAATTCCATACGCCATCTCCCCTCCCTGTGTTCCCCAATCAACCCTCTTGTGATTCCCTGTCCTGGAATTCCCCTACACTGTATCATCGAGCCTTTCCAGGATCAATGGCCTCTCCTCCCTTTGGTGTCCAACAAGGCCATCCTCTGCTGGCTATGCACATGGAGCCATGGGAAACTCCATTTGTCCTCTTTGGTTGATGGTTTTGTCCCTGGGAGCTCTGAGAGTACTGGGAGGCTCATATTGTTGTTCCTCCTATTTCACTGTAAACGACTTCAGCTCCTTGGGTCCTTTCTCTAGCTCCTCCATTGGGGACCATGTGCTCAGTTCAATGGCTGCCTGAGAGTGTCCCCCTCTGTGTTTGTCATGTACTAGCAGAGCCTCCCAGAGGACAGCTATCTCCAGCTCCAGTAACCAAGCACTTGTGAGCATTGATAATAGTGTCTGAGTTTTGTAACATTGGGTGTGATGGATCCCTAGGTGGATTAGTCTCTGGATAGTCTTTTCCTCAGACTCTGCTCCACATTTTGTATCTCCTTCTGTGGGTATTTTGTCCCCCCTTATAAGAAGGACCAGAGTATCTATACTTTGTTCTTCCTTCTTCTTGAGTATGAATTGATATGTGAATTGTGTCTTGGGTATTCCAAGATTCTGGGCTAATACCCACTTATCAGTGAGTGTGTTCTTTTGTGATTGGATTACCTCACTCAGGATGATATTTTCAGTTCCACCCATTTGTCTAAGAATTTCATGAATTCATTGTTTTTAATAGCTGAGTAGCAATCCATTGTGTAAATACATCACATTTTCTGTATCCATTCTTCATTTGAGGGACATCTAGATGCTTTCTAACTTCAGGCAATTATAAATATGGCTGCTATGAACAGAGTGGAGCATGTGTCTTTATACATGTTGGAGAATCCTCTGGGTATATGCTCAGGAGTGGTATAAGAGGATCCTTCGGTAGTATTATGCCCAGTTTTCTGAGGAAACACCCAAATTTTTTCCAGAGGAGTCTTACCAGTTTGCAATCCCACCAGCAGTGGAGGAGTGTTCCTCTTTCCCCACATCCTCCCCAACACCTACTGTCTCCCGAGTTTTTGATCTTAGCTATTCTGACTGGTATGAGGTGAAATCTCCGGGTTGTTTTGATTTGCCTTTCCCTGATGAATAAGGATGTTGAAAACTTCTTTAGGCACTTCTCAGCCATTCCATATTTCTCAGGTGAAAATTCTTTGTTTAGTTTTATACCCCAATTTTTAATAGGGTTATTTGGCTCTCTGGATTCTAACTTCTTCAGTTCTTTATATATTTTGGATATTAACCCTCTGTCGCATGTAGGTTTGGTACAGATCTTTTCCCAATTTGTTGGTTGCTTTTTTGTCCTATTGACAGTGTCCTTTGCCTTACAGAAACTTTGTAATTTTATGAGGTCCAATTTGTCAATTCTTAATCTTAAAGCATAATCTTTGGTGTTCTGTTCAGGATATGTTCCCCTGTGCCCATGCGCTCAAGGCTCTTACCCAGATTCTTTTCTATTAGTGTCATTATGTCTGGTTTTATGTGGAGGTCCTTGATCCACTTGGAGTTGAGCTTAGTACAAGGAGATAAGAATGGATTGATTTGCATTCTTCTGAATGCTAGCAGCAAGTTGAACTCACATCATTTGTTGAAAAAGCTATCTTTTTTCCACTGGATGGTTTTAGCTCCTTTGTCAAAGATCAAGTGACCATAGGTTTGTGGGTTCTTTTCTGGGTCTTCATTTCTATTCCTTTGATCTACCTACCTGTCACTGTACCAATACCATGAAGTTTTTAACACTATTGCTCTGTAGTTCTGCTTGAGGTCCGGAATACTGATTACCTTAGAAATTCTTTTACTGTTCAGAATAATTTTTGCTCTCCTGGGTTTTTTATTATTCCAGATGAATTTGACAGTTTTTCTTTCTAGCTTTCTGAAGAACTGTGTTGGAATTTTAATGGATAGTGCATTGAATCTGTAAATTGCTTTCGGAAAGATACCCATTTTTAATCTATTAATCCTGTCAATCCACGAGCATGGGAGATCTTTCTATCTTCTGAGATTTTCTTCAATTTCTTTCATCAGAGACTTGAAGTTCTTATCATATAGAGCTTTCATTTGATTGGTTAGACTCACACCAAGATACTTTATATTATTTGTGACTATTGTGAAGGGTATCATTTCCCTAATTTCTTTTTTTTTCTAAGTTTTTTTATTTACATTCCAAATGATTTCCCCTTTCCTGTTTCCTCCCTCCCCGAAAGTCCCATAAGCCTCCTTCCCTCCCTCTTTCCCCCATTCAACCCCCTCTTGCTTCTCTGTCTTGGCATTCCCCTACATCCAGTCTTTCCAGGACCAGGGGTCTCTCCTTCCATCTTGGAAATCTATTGATATGTGAATTGTGTCTTGGGTATTCTGAGATTCTGGGTTAATATCCCCTTATCAGTGACTACATACCATGTGTGTTCTTTTCTGATTGGGTTGCATCACTAAGGATGATATTTTCCAGTTCTGATCATTCGCCTAGGAATTTCGTGAATTCATTGTTTTTAACTGCAGAGTAGTATTCCATTGTGTAAATATCCCACATCTTCTGAATCCATTCCTCCATTCAGGGACATCTGGGTTCTTTCCAGCTTCTGGCTATTATAAATAAGGCTGCTATGAACATAGTGGAGCATGTGTCCTTATTGCATGCAGGAGAAACCTCTGGGTATATGCCCAGGAGTGGTATAGCAGGATCCTCTGGGAGTGTCATGCCCAGTTTTCTGAGGAACCACCAGACTACTTTCCAGAGTGGTTGTACCAGCTTTCAATCCCACCAGCAGTGGAGGAGTGTTCCTCTTTCTCCACATCCTCGCCAACAACTGCTGTCTCCTGTGTTTTTGACATTAGCCATTCTGACAGGTGGGAAGTGGAATCTCAGGGTTGTTTTGATTTGCATTTCCCTAATGACTAAGGATGATGAACATCTCTTTAGGTGCTTCTCAGCCATAAGATATTCTTCAGGTGAGAACTCTTTGTTTAGCTCTGTACCCCATTTTTAATAGGGTTACTTGACTCTCTGGAGTCTAACTTCTTGAGTTCTTTGTATATATTGGATATTAGCCCTCTGTCAGATGTAGGGTTGGTAAAGATCATTTCCCATTTTTGGTTGCTGCTTAGTCAGATCTTTCACTTGGTTGGTTAGAGTCACACCAAGATACTTTATATTGTTTGTGACTATTGTGAAGGGTATCATTTCCTTAATTTGTTTCTCAGCACGTTGATGCTTTGAGTATAGGAAGGCTACAGATTTGCTTGTGTTAATTTTATATCCAGCCACTTTGCTGAAGCTGTTTATCAGCTGTTGGTGTTATCTGGTTGAGTTTTTTGGGTCGCTTAAGTATACAATCATATCATCTGCAAATAATGATAATTTGATTTCTTCCTTTCCAATTTGTATCCTTTTGACCTCCTTTGTTGTCTAATTGCTCTAGCTAGAACTTCAAGTACTATATTGAATAGATATGGAGAGAGAGGGCAGCCTTGATCCCTGATTTTAGAGGGATTGCTTCAAGTTTCTCTCCATTTAGTTTGATGTTGGCTACTGGTTTGCTGTTTATTGGTTTTACTATTTTTAGATATGGGCCTTGAATTCCTGCTCTTTCCAAGACTTTTAACACGAAAGGATGCTGAATTTTGTCAATGCTTTTTTCCAGAATCTAATGAAATTAACATGTGTTTTTCCCCCTTTGAGTTTGTTTATGTAATGGATTACATTGATGGATTTTTGAATATTGAACCATCCCTGCATCCCTGGGATGAAGCCTACATGATCTTGCTGAACGACCATTTTGATGTGTTCCTCGATTCAGATGACAAGAATTTTGTTGAGTATTTATGCATCGATATTCATAAGGAAAATTTGTCTGAAATTCTTTTTCTTTGTTGGATCTTTGTATATTTTTTGTATCAGAGTAACTATGGCTTCATAGAATGAGTTGGGTAGTGTCCCTTCTGTTTCTATTTTGTGGAATAGTTTGAAGAGTATCGGTGTTTGGTCTTCTTTGAAGGTGCGATAGACTTCTGCACTAAATCCATCTAGTACTCTTCTTTTTTTTTTCTTTTTTTTTTGGGGGGGGACTTTCAATAACTGCTTCTATTTCTTTTGGGGTTATGAGACTGTTATGATGTTCCACCTGATCCTGATTTAACTTTGTTATTTAATATTGATATAAGATATTGTGCATTTCATCCAGATTTGCCAGTTGTATTAAGCATAGGCTTTTGAAGTAGGATCTGATGATTTTTTGAATTTCCACAGGTTCTGTTGTTATATTTCCCTTTTCATTTCTGATTTTGTTAATTTTGAAATTGTTTCTGCGCCCTCTGGTTAATCTGGATAAGGGTTTATCTATCCTGTTGATTTTCTCAGTGAAACAGCTCCTGGATTTGTTGATTCTTTGTATAGTTCTTTTTGTTTCTACTTTGTTGATTTCAGCCCTGAATTTGATGATTTCCTGTAGTCTAATCCTCTTAGCTCCTTTCTGTTCTAGAGGTTTTAGGTGTGTTGTTAAGCTGCTAGTGTATTCTTTCTCCAGCTTCTTTTTGCAGGCAATCAGAGCTATCATTTTTCCTCTTAGCACTGCTTTCATTGTGTCCCATTAATTTGTGTATGTTGCGCCTTCATTTTCATTAAATTCTAAAACATCTTTGATTTCTTTCCTTATTTCTTCCTTGACCAAGATATCATTGAGTAGAGCATTGTTCAGCTTCCATGTGTATGTGGGCTTTCTGTTGTTTTTGTTGCTATTGGAGACCACCCTTACTCCATAATGATCTCATAGAAGGCATGGGATTAGTTTAGTCTTCTTATATCTGTTGTGGTCTGTTTTGTGATCAATTATAAGGTCAGTTTTTGAGAAGGCACTATGAGGTGCTGAGAAGAACTTATATTCTTTTGATTTAGGATGAAATGTTCTATAGATATCTGTTAAATCCATTTGATCCAAATCTTCTGTTAGTTTCACTGTGTCTCTGTTTAGTTTATTATTCCCTGATCTGCCCATTGATGAGGGTGGGGTGTTGAAGTCACCCACAATTATTGTGTGAGGTGTAATGTTTGCTTTGAGCTTTAGTAAAGTTTCTTTTATGAATGAGGGTGCCCTTGCATTTGGAGCATGGGTGTTCAGAATTGAGAGTTCTTCATGGTCGATTTTTCCTTTGATGTGTATGAAGAATACTTTCTTGTCTTTTTTGATAACTTTTGTTTGAAAGTCAATTTTATCCAATATTTGAATGGCTACTCCAGCTTTTTTCCTGGAATCATTTGCTTGGAAAACTGTTTTCCAGGTTTTTACTCTGAGGTAGTGTTTGTCTTTGACACTGAGGAGCGTTTCCTGTATGCAGCAAAATGCTGGGTCCTGTTTAAAAATCCAATCTTTTAGTCTATGTCTTTATATTGGGGAATTGAGTGCATTGATATTAAGAGATATTAAGGAAAAGTGATTGTGGCTTTCTGTTATTTTTTATGTTATTTTTATGTTTGTGTGGTTATTTTCATTTGGGTTTGTTGAAAGAAGATTACTCGGTGGAGGGGGAACCAGGAAAGGGGATAACCATTGAAATGTAAATAAAGAATATATCTAATAAAAAAAAGATTACTATCTTGCTTTTTGTAGGGTGTAATTGCCCTGCTTATATTGGCATTTTCCATGTTTTATCCTTTTTAGGTCTGCATTTGTGGAAAGATATTGTGTAAAGTTGGTTTTATCATAGAATATCTTGTTTTCTCTATCTATGGTGATTGAGAGTTTTGCTGGATATAGTAGTAGGTCTGGCATTTCTATTCTTTTAGGGTCTGTATGAGATCGGCCCAGGATCTTCTTGCTTTCATGGTCTCTGATGAGAAGTCTGGTGTAATTCTGAAAGGTCTTCCTTTATATGTTACTTGGCTCTTTTCTCTTACTGCTTTTAATATTCTTTCTTTGCTTAGTACACTTGGTGTTTTGATTATTATATGATGTGTGGAATTTCTGTTCTGGTCTAGTCTGTTTGGAGTTCTGTAGGCTTCTTGTATGTTCATGGGTATCTCTCTCTTTAGGTTATGGAAGTTTTCGTCTACAATTTTTGGAAGATATGTACTGTCCCTTTAAGTTGTAAATCTTTGCTCTCCTCTATACCTAAAATCCTTAGATTTGGTCTTCTCATTTTATCCTGGATTTCCTGGATGTTTTGTGTTACAAGCTTTTTGCATTTTGCATTTTCTTTGACTGTTGAGTGAATGCTTTCTATGGTATCATCAGCACCTAAGATTCTTTCTTCCATCTCTTGTATTCTGTTGTTGATGTTTGCATCTATGACTCCTGATTTCTTTCCAAGGTTGTCTATCTCCAGATTTCTCTCTCTTTGTGATTTCCTAGTTGTTTCTACTTCTGTTTTTAGATCCTGGATGGTTTTGTTCAGTTCCTTCATTTGATAATTTGTGTTTGTCTGCAATTCTTTAAGGGATTTTTGTGTTTCCTCTTTAAAGGTTTCTGCCTATTGACCTATGTCCTCCTGTATTTCTTTAAGTGATTTTTGTGTTTCCTTTTTATGGGCTTCTACCTGTTGACCCATGTTCTCCTATATTTCTTTAATGGAGTTTTTTGTTTCCTCTTTAAGAGCTTCTACCTGTTGACTCATGTTCTCCTTTAATTCTTTAAGGGAGTTATGTCCTTCTGGAAAATTATCAGCATCATGAGATGTGTTTTTAAATCCAGATCCTTCTTTTCTGTTGTGTTGCAGTATCCAGGACTTGTTGTTGTGGGAGAACTTGGTTCAGATGGGGCCATGTTGCCTTGGTTTCTGTTGGCAATGTTCTTGCATTTGTGTTTTCCCATCTGGTTATCTCTGGTGTTAGCTGATGTTGCTCTCTCTTAATGTGGCTTATCTGACATGCAAGCCTCTGTATCTGTGCTCTTGGGAGATAGGTTCTCTCTGTGTACACAGGTATGTAGGTAGTCCTGTGAGACCTGCTGTCTTTTAGTTGTATTTGTGTATGTAGCTCTGTGGCCCTAATCAACTTCAACTTCAGGTGCAAGGGGAAATCAGAAGACTCCTGTCCCAGGCTACTCCTAGGCTCTTCTGTCCTCAGCTTTTTTCTGGCTGTTTCCTCTGAGCAACAGGTGTGGTCCTACCTGTGTTGTCTGACCTCTTTGCATTCCTGAGTGTTTAGCTACCTCTGTGCACCACTTGGATAAGTGCATTGTGGCAGAAGGTGGTCCTAAGCCAGAGACAGAAACTGGTTGGCTTCTGCTAGAGGGTGCTGGGCGTGATCCTCTGAGTGGCTGGGTGGTTCTACCTGTGCAATCAGGCCTCTCTGCCCTTGTGGGTGGTTAAGCTAGCTCCCTGAGCCACTTGGGTGTGGCATGATGTGCCAGAGGATCAGGAAGGTTCATTCTAATCTGAATTTTTGAGGTGGTGAGATACGCCTGTAATCTACATCTTTTAGTTGGGAAAATCCACCTCTAACCTAGTCCACATGGAACAAGGAAGGTTTGCTCTTTGTCTGCTTGATCTCATCTTGTTATTAAGTCCATCCTTCACTGGCATTTTAGTCTATTTTTCTGGGATTCCAGCATATTCTCAAGATCAACTGAGACATCCAGATTCAGAGACTGATTTCTTGAATTGTTCATTAACAGCCAGCCATTGTTGGATTAAGCTGCTCATATATTCATATATATGAGCAGCTTAGCATATATTAGTTATATATATTAATAAATAATATATATAGAGAGAAATAATCTTTTAAAATAAGTTTCATTACTTTAGAGAACCCTAAATATTATAGCTATATAGTAGATTACCTTAAATGTCTACGATATAAATTTCCTAGGATCTATCTCCGAATTCTAGATTACAGGTATAAACCAGCACATTCCACTCTCTTCTTCCATTTTTTAAAATCAGGGACTCCAGTGCCATTTGATGCCACTCTATTACATTCTGCTCTATTATTATTCTTCCTTGATCCGCTATGGAATCTGCCCTTACAGACATGCTCATGAGTGTGTCTCCTAGCTTATTCTAAAGTCATTAATATTAAAATGATGCTTATCTCCAAATAGTTGCATTTGGAATCATTGCCTTTATATCTTCTACAAGTATTGAAAATACACAGGGCCTTGATTTAGCTGTATTAGTTCTCTTATTTTTGTGTGAGAAATTTTAACACTCAATTGATTATTTCAGTTCCCAGTCAATTACATCCCAGTTCTTGTTGAATGTTGATGTGAATTAACTTGGTGCCTTTTTCATGAACTCACAGATGCAATGAGGGTGCAGGATTGTTCGCAGCCACATCTGACATTCACCATCCTGTCTAAGACCATCAGGTGACACAGAACTGAGTGCTTTGTGGTTGATAGTTTGAGGTCCTGCACTGGATATTCACTTAGAAAAATGTCAGTGTCTATTGATTCTTCCCAGTGACTGGCACGCAGAGCTCTGACCAACATGACAGCTTACTATGAATAGACCTTTGTTAAACACACTTTCCAATATCTCCAATTTCTCTTAAAATCCTTCTGATTAAGTTAGACTCACACAGAAAAATCTCCTTCTCAATAAAGCCATTTAAAACAGTTAGAGACATGGAGTTATCTGAAATTCCCAAAACAAACCCCAAACAACAACAAAAAAAGAAGTATAAAAAATAGTCCATTCATAGGGAATGCCCATTACAGTCATAAGCACTGAAGTGATATCAAGTGAAAGCATTTACACAACTCAGAAACCCGGACAGGAAAGCAGAGCCATCTGAGGATGTCATACTGATGCAAGTATCATTTTTGTCTCTTATGGAAAAAAAGTATAAAAGTTATAGCATGCTTTACAATACATATATTTATAAAAAATATTTGTTGATGTAAGAGTTGTGATTTTCAAACATTGGTTGCATTCAGAAGAGGGTAATATATGACTGAAACTAATAAATGCTCCTTCAGCGTACAGACTCTCAAAACCAGAATACTGTATTTATTGACTGTGCTTTTTTCTTCTAACTGTAGAATCAGCAAAATCTTCTCAAACAGATTTTGCACCAATGGTGAACTTTGCATGGGGGCAGAGTTCCATCAAGTCTTCAGAAGAGCTGAGACCACACCTAGAAAATAATCCAGTCACCCACTGAATATCACAAGCCAGCCAGAAAAAAAATGATGATAATTTTTAAATTAAAAACAAAGATTCATACTAATTTGTGAAGCAAATGACTCAATTACATTTGAGGTACATAATAAATAGCTCATAAAATTGAGTGGGAAACAAAAGATCAAAACACCAATTCTTTTTTATGTTTCAGTGCTGTTCCTTCCTCAACTATTAGATCCAGATGAAGAGTGTTTAAAATATTTCCCAATACTGGTATCTTCCTCTTCATACAGTAGGACCTAATCACATTTTCTTTCCAGTGAGAAAAATGTTTCAGATTATATTTATACCTAACAAGGTAGTAATTTATATTCTGAAATATTAGATTGAATATACATCAATTTGCAAGCATAATGATTTGCAAAGTGTTGCATATGGCAAGACCTTAGTCACATCATTCATGTTTCCTAAAAGATGATTACACCAATAATCATCTTCAGCAATTTCATTGTCCATCTCAGCTGAAATTATGAGACCATGGCCCTATGTACCATGAGTGAATTGATTAAATTTTATTTGCTCCCATACCAAATATGTCATCTGTCTGGCTAGCAGAAGAGCAGATGTTATTGAATTTTAATGTATATCATCACTGTCATATATTTCCATAAATTGATATTAGGTTAATGTATACTTGTAATGAGACAAATTATTACATAAATATTTATAATGTTTCATGTATTCTCCAAAATCACAATTTTTGTTTTTAGTGTATCATTTTGATCAATAAAATGCTCACAGCCTAAATTTTAGATATCTATTTAAAACAAATATATAATTAATTTCCATCTGAATATTTGGTTAAGTGATTGTTTTTTACACTTTCATAAGTAGTATTTAAATATAAGTTTTTAACATTTTAAGTTTATGATTTCTTAGACTGTTTTATATCATAGGATAAGAACAAGGCACATAACTGTTCTCTGGATTTTAATATATTTTATATATCCTAATGGTAGCTATATATTCAATGCATATATGCATATGTTATGTTCTTTCTCTTTTTTGTGTGTTAACCTCTCATTTTAAATGAGTCATTTCTACCAAAAAGAAATATGTATAATCAGGAAGCTGGGATCTATAGAGATGGTTTAGTAGTTAAGAATACAAATCTATTGTGAAGAAGACCTACATCTTATTCACAACATAAAATGAACCATCATAACGTTGTTGGACAGAACAGCATATACATGGATTGTGATGCAACTGTCTTCAGAAGATTTCATTTCCATGATTCATTCACTGAGGACCTTTCTCAGTGATCATGAAAAGAGAGCTAGAGAAGTAGGACATTAAAAAGCATGGTAAATTCCTTCTTTGATCGTTATGATTCAGTGACCCACAGCTACAGTAATTTCTTTTGTTTGTGTGTTTGTTTCTTCACGTTTATATATTTTCGTGAGATAACCAGAGTTAGGTAAATATTTGTCATATCTAAAAAATGTGGGAGGGTACTTTCTAGTGTGTCAAGGTTTGCACCTATAATTTTAAACTATTGAAAAGTTTCAAAAACCAAATCTATCATATTTAATGTTAGGATATATTCATTTTGCTTAATACATAGTGTACACTGAGGTAACTTACAGGAGTAGGAATGACTCAAGGGCAACTACCTCACCAATTGCCCATCCTACTGTAACTTACCACTCAAGAAAACAGCATACCCACATCTCCCTATGCTACTTGCAGGTATCTCTGTGAAAAGAAAGCTCACTCGCCCAGAGATTTGTTAACTTTACTTCCTTAGAAGGAAAAAATAGCAGAAATGTGTTGATATCTTGAGCCACGCTTAACTGTGTGAGGTTTGTTATCTTCTTCATTCCTGGAAGGAAGGTTTTAGTTCAGAGGAAATAAAGACACAACTGTTGTCTACCCAAAAATATCTACTCTGCTTATCCAAGTTCTCTTCATCTTCTTACTTCTCCCCAGAAGGTATCTTCTATGGCTTCATTTCCACAACTTCATTTCTGACAACAGACAAGCAGGATACTAGGCACCGGTCTTGTGACTCTTGGATTTTTCAAATTTAGATTTTGAGTTTCCTTGGGTCTGATTTTTTTTTTCTCTTCAGAATTGGCTATATTACTAATAATTATTTCTATTTCTTCCCTAGGTAGATAATTTATTTGACAGTCTAACCTTGGCAGGAGAGTAATATGACATGCTTTTATATGCTCAAATATCCACTTTTGGGAATATTCCTCAGAATTTTCATTTTTTATCTTTAAAGATATTATGACAAGATTTCATACATTTCTATTATATTCAGTGATAAAACATTAAAGCAATTTAAATTGTTAGGTTCATGTTCTCTTTAAAAGTAAGCCTTTTTGTTCTGTATCAATTCCTCTGTTGAGGGACATTTGGGTTCTTTCCAACTTCTGGCTATTATAAATAAAGCTACTATGAGCATAGTGGAGCATGCATTCTTATTACATGTTGGAGAATACTCTGGGTATATGCCCAGGAGTGGTATAGTTGGGTCCTCAGGTAGTTCCCACCTCCCACCATTAATAGCACTTTGAAGAGTAGGCCCTCTTCCTTGATTTGGCAGCACAATGGAGCTGGCTGGCTCTTGTGGAGTGGGTGTGGGTAAATCTGCCTAGAGAGTTTGAGAGGGGGAAAGCTGTTCCCACTTTCTGACCTTGACAGAATTGAATCACCTAGACCAAGGAAGGAAGATCTGACCCTTATGGTGAGGATGTTCGAGAGCCAACAAACTGATCAGCTCAGCTACCACTCAGGCCCATATGCAGGGTTTTTAGTTGGTCCTCCCCAAAAATCTATGAAATCTATTCTTGTGTCATCTGTTTCTACACTATCATGGTTCCTTTCTTGTTTTTAGGCATGTGTATGTGCATACCTGTGTACATGTATTGTATGAAAAGGCCAGTCCTGCTGATCCAATGTTGCAGGATCCCCATGACACAGAATAACAGCAAGATAGCCAGGGAGAGTCCCAGTAAGGATCCAATACTTATAGTGTGGAAAAAACAGAGGCCTTGGAGTAGTACAAATTTCATTGTAATGAATATTTGCAAGAGAAGATGTGTGGAAATAGGAGTATACTGTCACACACACTGTGACATGTTACAGAATCAACAATTAGAAATAATTTCTATGCTTCCGTTGTTTTGTTTTGATTTGATTTGATTTTCCTTTTGGGGGAAAAGGTTGTGAGGGCAGAAGACAGATACACGGGGACATGGAGGAGAGTGGGATTGGGGTACATGATGTCAAACCCACAAAAAAATTAATAGGAATTTAGGGGATAAACCTTCTCTAATTATTTTCAAAGCATCTTCTACCTTAAAATAGAACAGATATATTTTTTATTTGGAATAAGCAAATAGTTATTAACAATAACAACTCTAATTTCCCTGTGACTCTGCTGTCTATTACTTGAGGACCTGTTTACTTAGATATTGTATTTGTAATGGGGTAGAGTGTCTAGATTAAGCAAAAGGGAGATTGCTTTCGGTCTTGTTGTAGCTTTTTAATGGAATATTTTTGTTTTGGTTGGTGTGAGGCACAAAATGTTCTAATCTAATGATTATTAAAAACAAATAAAAATAAACATTTTCTTCTTTTCAAGACTTGGATTAATGAGAGGGTGTTGGTATTTACTAGCTCTCCTGATGAACTACTAAGTCCTTTATGTTTTGACGGATGCTTGCTATTTAGTTACGTTGACTAAAATTGTAAGAACAAAATTCAGTGATTTATTTTATTATTTACATCCCTGTTATTTTTACAAGTATAACTAGAATCAATAGAGTTACTTAGCTTCTGACACTGTGACAACCACCTGAGAGATTAGACTAAAATGAAAGAAAAGTTTATACTGTTTTATTTTCAGAGTTTGGAGCTCATGGTTATTCTATCCAGTGACTTTGGGGCTGTTTAGTGTACTGAGATGGGATGACTTGAAAGGTACTTTCCTGCATTATAGCCTACAGGAACATAGAGAAAGGAAAAGGTCCCTGTACATATTTCTAGATCAGACCTCTTATTAACACAGCATCTGCCATGCATCACTTTCTACAGGCTCCAAAAATGTCATAGGGTAGGTATCAATTTTGTTGTACATGCCTATTTTAAGACCCTCAGTATTTGAGTTATAATCATTTCTCTTCAGTATGACAGATATATGAATTCTACACTCATGTGATATCAAAGTTTTCTGTTACTTCATAGTTGCCTGATGAAATTGAATAGTGTAGACATAATTACACTATGTATTCCCTCCTCACTTCTATCTTTTGTAGTTGTTTTCCTTCAGTAGGCAGGCAGATCAGTTTACGAGGATTACAATCAGGTCAGCTAAGTTATGCTTTGGCTATAGGTGTGACTGTACAATATCAGAGTAATATCCATTACATCTGAGACTAAGCCTGAGAAATAGGCCATTCCACTCTACTTTATTTTACTATCATTCTTCAATATATTTTCAAATGGTGATGAAACAGTTAAAGAATGTCTGTGGATAAGTACATGGTTAAGGTGGCAATTTGTCAGTCTTCTAATCTTTCAGAAAATTTTTAGTTCTTCAATAGATTCTTTCCAAATGTCAACAGCCTTACTTAATGAAAAGTATATATGGAAATTATCTTCTTTCATAGAAAAAACAAACTTGTCAACTAGCTCAATGCCATAATTTCAATATTCTCAACTTCCATGTTTCTTTGCCATTCTCGTATCATGAGTGAGCAGACAGTGATGGAACTGGCATGGGAAAAGAGGGGCAGAGAGATGCAATCTACCTTTCAATGTCTCTGTTAGACCTGATGCTCTGCTTTGCAGCTTTGACATGTATTTATGAGGGTGATGAGGTTTTGTTCTTTAGCTCGGGATCTTGAAACTTTACGAAACTAAGAACATTTTCCTTACTGATTTTACTTATGAGCTCATATTCGTTTTAATTCGCATTTCCATAATGTTTTTAAGCCATGGTTTTATACATATATGTATATGTATGTATACTTTTTTTTCAGTTGATTATTTTCCTTTCCAGATTCTTTATAATTTAAATCGGTTCATATTTTTGGGGGAGTTTATATGTGAATACAGATTGTACCATTTTAGTCTATCACTCTCCTATCAACTAAACTTTTCCTGCGACTTCTCCACTCCTTTTCTAATCCATGGTCTCCTTTTCTTTCTTTATTATTGTTACATATATGCACCCAGACATATGATATGCTGAAAATATTGTATGTCATAGTCATTTAATTTATCATTGTGCCTTTCTAGATTGTAACTGAAATGCACTCCTCAAAACTTTTGTGTTACAAAGGACTAGTTATAGGTGACAGTACTACTGTGTATTAGTTACATCTTAAGGAAATGAGGATGCATAAATAAAGTTGGAAAACTATAGAATGCTCTAAATGAAAATAGTGAGGAGCTTTGGTACCTTCTTCCTTTGCTACTCTGGCACAGTGAGTGAAGCAACCTCCTTCACCATGCATATTCTTCCATAACTGTTGTCACGGGCTCATGGGATCATAAAGTCCACATCCACATAAATTACTTATTTTATTTTGTCTCATAAGTTAACAGTTTTTGCTATTTTGTCACAATGATAACAGAATGTTTTAAACTTTTCAAGTGTATTTTTTTTCCTTTCACAATGTGAAGGGTGCTCTAAATGTATATCCTAATACATAACTGTAAAGAAATGTGGTGCATAATTTATAGAGTAAATTCTGGTGTCATCTGTTTCTACACTATCATGGTTCCTTTCTTGTTTTTAGGCATGTGTATGTGCATACCTGTGTACATGTATGAGTATGTATGTGTACAAGAGAGAACATGAAGTTTCTGTCATCCTTAGTTGAGTTTTATATTTTAATGTATTTTATCAAATTCTATTCTGTTCATTTTCTTACCAGTTTCACTAAAAAGTAAAGCTTGAAAGGAGTGTTTGCTTTTATTTGATTTAATAGTTAAATCCATTACGCATTGTACTGCATTTGAAGAAAAAGAAATCTTAGCTGATAGGAATAGTGTGTGTGTGTGAGCGAGAGAGAGAGAGAGAGAGAGAGAGAGAGAGAGAGAGAGAGAGAGAGAGAGAGAGAGAGAGAATGAAAGATGTGCATATGTCAATTATTTTTAAATTTGAGTACAACTAAATTAACTTTATCTTGCTAATTTTTAGAAAGTAAAATTCTGATTAGATGTGGCATGTATTTTAAATTTATATCAGTTTAGAAAATCTGAGGAAGTAGCATATGGCTACCTTGAAATACAGAGTGGCTGGCACAGTGTTAAAACATTTCTTAAAATATATAATGATTCCAACAATGTCTTCAGCTCCATAGCTATAAATATGCACAGTACTTTCATAATTAGAAAGCTAAATGAAAAAAAACACAAAATTATTTCTTAAACCTTTAAATTTATTCATTTATTAAATCACTTAAACTGACAGTCACCTATGGAAGAATTTTGGCCAAAATGATATTAGAAAGGAAAGGGCAAAGGAAAATAAGGTTGGCATATAAAACTGAAAATATTATTAATAATTTAAAATAATTCTCCTTCATAACTTCTATTTTTAATTTTCTTTTAACAAGCATAAAGACAAGCCATCATATCCAGAGCTTACAATGCTATTACTGTTATTAGACTTTATATGACAAAACAATGCTTTTGCTTAAGTAAAGTTCAATCTATATTAATATTTTCAAAAGGAAGACATACCACTTTGAATCTAATAATGTTTTACATGTAATTGTGCTTTAAGGATTGAATAATCTGTATTAGCACAGTTGTTATCACCTTAAAACTTAATTATGTTCATCATTTCCATGGTCTTCATCATGCAAAGGGAAGGTAACCTTATGGGAAGACTATAGTTATTTTTGGGTATAAGGACAAATATTTAGAATGCTTTTGAGTAGTATGTTGATCTAACAAAGCATGGCTGTAGTTTCTCCTGTAGGAAACACGATTTCACTATCTCAGGTAGTTGACTAATATCCCTAGAGAAGGTATGATTCCCTTCTTGTTGAGAAAGCCTTAAATCCAATTAGAGAGATTTTGGTACCAAAACACAGGTGTGCTACTACAATACTCTTTCTGTTACTGTGCACTCTGGTTGTCCTAGTTCACAGGGTGGATAACTGAGTAGAGCTGTTTGCTGCTTCCCTCCTTTGGAAGTTTTAATGATGCCAACCATAGGATGAAAATCTGTCCTCAGGGAGGGGACATCCATGTTAATCCATGTTAGATCTGGTACATGTCACTCTCTGTCATGTGTTTGATATTCATAGTGTCTTCAGCAACAGGAACTTACCGTCTACTTCTGTGTGGAATAAAAGACACGAGCAATAGTATGGAGCATTTTCTTTCTTTTTTTTTTTTTTTTTTTTTTTTTTGGTTTTTCGAGGCAGGGTTTCTCTGTGTAGCCCTGGCTGTCCTGGAACTCACTCTGTAGACCAGGCTGGCCTCGAACTCAGAAATCCGCCTGCCTCTGCCTCCCAAGTACTGGGATTAAAGGCGTGCACCACCACCGCCCGGCATTATGGAGCATTTTCAAAGAATCGTTATGAAGTTTTGGTGTTTTCTTTTAATTCATTAATATTGTCATGCATCTTCGAGACAGCATGGAAATGCCTTAGATGTAATTCTAAAACTCTAAAATTCATTTATACCCAGCAGTATTTCCAATATAACACTCGATCCCCTTGTTCAAGTTAACCATCCAAAAGCACTTAGAAAATTCATTTGTGTTTGCTTATATACATAAGCTGTTATTACCCTGGTGATGTTCAGATTGAATTCTCACTATGTTGTCCATCACTGTTAACACTAAGGGTTTCCTTAGCATTTATAAATATTCAGTTTGTACATTCCATGAAGGGAAGCCTTGCAATTCATTTTCACTTTACTATGATTTTTAGATGAGTATGTTCTTGATTATTCTGTACTATTATATACCTTTGTGTGGATATTTCACTGCTTCACAAATACTCAAAGCATAGTGTCTGGAATGATATGTTTGGCTAATGTTTAAACCTACATTCAATTTAAAAGATAACTATGAGTGTTTCTGTCACACAACTATTAATAAATATACAGAATTTATTTTATGAAAATCAGAGAAATGATATGAACCAAACTTCAGAGATTTCTTACAGCAAGAAAATGCAAATTTTGTTGAAAGTTCTGGGTCTTCCCAAGGACTGAACACTGCTACTTGAAATATCAATAGAGTCTAAATGCATATTACCATAGTTCTTTGAATAAAAAAAACCCTTGACTTAAATATCATTATAAAATTAAGTGTTCTTCTCAAAAATGTTTTTTGAACATGGTGGTTTAAATGTTAACCGCACCCCACCTTCACTATAAGTCTCAGCCATTTGAACATGGATCCTCAGTTGGTGGCTTTTTGAGGAAGATTAGGAAGTATGGCCTTGTTAGAAAAATCATGTCACATGGGATAGGCACTGAGATTTAAAAATCTCAGAACTATTTTAAATTTGTTCTTTGCCTCCCTGTTGAAGATTGAGCAACTCAAATGCCATGACTTCCAAGCATGAGATATTATATTTCTATTCCTTTGGAACCTTAGGCCCCAAATAAACCCTATTCTCTATAATTTTTCTTGGTCTTGTTTTATTCTAGCAACAGAAAGGTAAATAAGATACCTTCTTTGAATCTAATATCCAATGTCACATAGATAGTCTATAGAACATATTTTATTACCATTCAGTAGTGAGTTCTTGATCTGTACTCTGGTATCTGGGACATAGGGCACACAGTAGCCTCTGTTGTCATCACTGAATGCTTTATTGAATTTCCTTCCAGCTGATGTGCTGCACTAACCCCACATGTTCATTCCTTTCTTCTCTGGTCAGAGAACACACTCTATACTACAACTTATTGTCACCTAGGAAGCTTCTCCTGTCCAGAGTTACTGCAAAGATGGGCAGTACTTATGTTAGCAGCTGAAATGTGATCTTGCCAAGTCTGTAAACTTTATTATTTAATTTCCTCATATACGATCTGAGTAATTAAAATAATACTATTCATACAAAGGGAAGTCAGAAGAGTAAAAAAACACAATGCGTGTATAAGCTTTAAAATTTCTCAAGATATAAGATTTTTTTTATGAGTTGCCCTTTTTCCCAGAACAATCAAAGCCTCCAAAAACCTGAGGCTCAAAAGATGACCATGGTGGTGCAAAGATTACAAAAATGACACTTTGGTCTGGCCTTTGATTGTTTCTAAATATTTGAAAATACTAAAGTGAGGCTGTGGGGGTGTTGTGCTTGGCACACCACTAAAGAATGGGACTATAAAGATTGGATGGGGGATTCAAATTTTAGGGAGGAGAATCTTAAGACACTCAAAAATAAGAACCATATACTTTTGGTTTTGAAACAATTATCTTCTAGAAGTCACCATTCTTCCATTTGCTCTAAAGACAAGAGTAAAATATTTTAAAATTCCAAATGCAGTTTGAGTGAATTGAGAAGGCATGCACATACCACATTAACATTATTCATTAGTGACTGATCTAAAGGCTGTTTTTTTTTTTTTTTTTTTTTTTTGGTTTTTCGAGACAGGGTTTCTCTGTGTAGCCCTGGCTGTCCTGGAACTCACTTTGTAGACCAGGCTGGCCTCGAACTCAGAAATCCTCCTGCCTCTGCCTCCCAAGTGCTGGGATTAAAGGCGTGCGCCACCACCGCCCGGCTCTAAAGGCTGTTTTTAAAAGGGTCTTATATTTTAGCCCTGATACTCTATTATTCACTGTGTGGCAGAGACTAGACTCAAATTCAGAATAATCCTCCTTCCAGGTTATCCTTCTCAGTGACAGAGTTATGGTCATGAATCAAAATAGTTTATGTGTGAAATGGGAAAATGTATCTATTATGCCTACACCCAGGAAGTAAAGGCAGGAGTGTTGTTGATTGAAGGCCAGAGTGGGTCACATATGTTTCTCCTGTATCAAGGCAAAAATAAACACTGTAAGAACACAGTTAAACTAAAAATATCTTTAAAAATATATTTCAATATTTGCCAAAATTGTATTACCATTATTTCCATTATGCATAGATAACATTTTTCTTAATTCTGAATATGAATATAAGCTAGTTATAAGATATATTGAACATATATTGTTGGAGAGATTAAAACCATTTTATATTAGTAATCTGCAATTATGAAATAAGTTTCAAAATGAAAAACGATTATAATCTAGTATAAATCAACTTTTATGCCAAATTGGAAAATGCATAGTTGTTTTTCATTTTGTTGTTCTTTTATTGCCTATAGTGTTATTAATCTGAGGTTATTAATTAAAACCATATAAAAAAAACCTCTATCCATTGATGATTATTTGTTCTCCCTGATGTAGAACTACTGAATATCCTTTAATTTTTCTAACATTCCAAACATCCCAGAAAGCATCAATTATTAAATTATCTTCACCAAAAGCAACATGGAGAGGAAAGTGTTTATTTCAGCTTACAGTTCCATATCACTGAAAAACATCAGGACATGTATTGAAACAGGGGAGGAACCTGGAGGCAAGAGATGATGCTGTGGCCACAGAGGGATGCTACTTCCTGGCTTGCTCCCTGTGTTTTTTTTTCAGACTTCTGTCTTATAGCACCCAGGATCACTAGTCCTGAGCTGACACCACACACTACTGGATGGGAATTCCCACAAGGGTCACTAATTAAAACATGAATTAAAGACTTGGCTACATTTCAGTCCTATAGAAGATTTTTCTCAACTGAGAGTCCCTATTCCCAACTGACTAGCTTTTGTTAACATAAAAAGAGTCAGCATACAGTCCATAAGCTGAAAGAAGTCGTAAGTATGTTTTTCATTAAACTGCATATTTATTTCAGTCCATCCCATAGAAAACTACGTAGTGTTTTGTGAAAGGTTCATTCACTTTCTGAACTGAATTTGTTGAACCATAAATTCTTTTCTGAACAATTTTACTACATCCCCCAATCAGAAAACCACAGCATCCACCTTTTCCTTTTATGGAAGACAGCAGCTAACATGTATAGGGCCATGGGATTATTGCCATAATTTCTGTTTCCATTGAAAAAGTTTGAATCTCTGAACCCACAAGACAGAGCAGGAAGGTAGGTTGTGTTAAGTCATTTTATTTTTTTTATTTTTTAAATTATTTTTTATATTTTTTTATTTGCATTCCAAATGATTTCCCCTTTACCGTTTCCTCCCTCCCCGAAAGTCCCATAAGCCCCCTTCCCTCCCCCTGTTCCCCATTCAATCCCCTCTCGCTTCTCTGTCCTGGTCTTCCCCTACATCCAGTCTTCCCAGGACCAGGGGTCTCTCCTTCCATCTTCTTGGAAATCTATTGATATGTGAATTGTGTCTTGGGTATTCCAAGATATAAAGGAATCTGATGCAGACTTCTGAAGATCACGTAGGCAATGACTAGAGAAGATAGAATTTCAAGATTCTAGCAGAAGAATCTGTCACACTCCTACAGTCCAGTGCCTCCTGGTCACACTTATTTGTTCAAATTAATTCTAATTTAATGATAGTGTGGTTTATGTGAAGACCTGTCCATTTTTGACATATATCTAGTGATTTCAAGATTCTTATTGGCTTCTCTTTGCTTGTAACAGTTTGAACAGATTTAGAATTGGAATAAAGATATTAGCTATGGGTAAGCGCGTTCCTTTCTCTCTGGTGAATGGAAGGACTCTGGAAGAGGTGCTGGGCGATGTGGGTCTTCCCACTTGAGGCTGTAGAAGCTGCGTGCCTGGGAAACAGATAGGGCTAAGATCTTTTAGAAGAAAAGAAACCAATTGTAGTAAACCTTCTGGATGATGCCAGGTCCTCAGGAGCTGTGAGGTAGGTGTCAATTTCCTCTCACAGACCTCACAGAAAAGCCAAGAGCTCTGTTGACCAGTGGGATGCCAGGCAGAAGGCTGCTGGCAAAAACAAAGAGACAGGACACAACTTCATCACTGTGATTCTAGACTACAAAACTCGATTTCGAAAATCATGTGCTTTTGAGTGTGGGAGAAGAGCTGTTCGTGTTCCTTAGAATAACATATTCCACTGGATGGTTTTAGCTCCTTTGTCAAAGATCAAGTGACCATAGGAGTGTGGATTCATTTCTGGGTCTTCAATTCTGTTCCATTGATCTACATGTCTGTCACTGTACCAATACCATGCGGTTTTTAACACTATTGCTCTGTAGTACAGCTTGAGTTCCGGGATACTGATTCCCCCAGAGGTTCTTTTACTCTTGAGAATAGTTTTAGCTATTCTGGGTTTTCTGTTATTCCAGATGAATTTTTGAATTGCTCTTTCTAACTCTATGAAGAATTGAGTTGGGATTTTGATGGGGATTGCATTGAATCTGTACATTACTTTTGGTAAGATGGTCATTTTTACTATATTAATAATGCCAATCCATGAGCATGTCAGATTTTTCCATCTTCTGAGGTCTTCTTCAATTTCTTACTTCAGAGACTTGAAGTTCTTGTCATACAGATCTTTCACTTGTTTGGTTAGAGTCACGCCAAGATACTTTATATGGTTTGTGGCTATCTTGAAGGGTATCATTTCTCTTACTTCTTTCTCAGTCTGCTTATCCTTTGAGTATAGGAAGGCTACTGACTTGCTTGAGTTGATTTTATATCCGGCCACTTTGCTGAAGTCGTTTATCAGCTGTAGGAGTTCTCTGGTGGAGTTCTTTGGGTCGCTTAAGTATACTATCATATCGTCTGCAAATAGTGATAGTTTAACTTCTTCCTTTCCAATTTGTATCCCTTTGACCTCTTTTTGTTGTCTAATTGCTCTAGCTAGAACTTCAAGTACTATATTGAAAAGATATGGAGAGAGAGGGCAGCCTTGTCTAGTCCCTGATTTTAGTGGGATTGCTTCAAGTTTCTCTCCATTTAGATTGATGCTGGCTACCAGATTGCTGTAAATTGCTTTTACTATGTTTAGATATGGGCCTTGAATTCCTGATCTTTCCAAGACCTTTAGCATGAAAGGATGCTGAATTTTGTCAAATGCTTTCTCAACATCTAATGAGATGACCATGTGGTTTTTTTCTTTGAGATTGTTTATATAGTGGATTACATTGATGTATTTCCTTATATTGAACCATCCCTGCATCCCTGGGATGAAGCCTACTTGATCATAGTGAATGATCGTTTTGATGTGTTCTTGGATTCGGTTGGCAAGAATTTTATTGAGTATTTTTGCATCGATATTCATAAGAGAAATTGGCCTGAGATTCTCTTTCTTTGTCGGATCTTTGTGTGCTTTTGGTATTAGTGTAATTGTGGCTTCATAGAATGAGTTGGGTACTGTTCCTTCTGTTTCTATTTTGTGGAACAGTTTGAAGAGTATTGGTGTTAGGTCTTCTTTGAAGGTCTGAGAGAATTCTGCACTAAAACCATCTGGAATTGTGCTTTTTTTGGTTGGCAGACTTCCAATGACGACTTCTATTTCTTCAGGGGTTATAGGACTGTTTAGATGGTCTATTTGATCCTGATTTAATTTTGGTATTTGGTATCTGTCAAGGAAATTGTCCATTTCCACGAGATTTTCTAGTTGTGTTGAATACAGGTTTTTGTAGTAGGATCTGAGGATTTTTTGAATTTCCTCAGTTTCTGTTGTTATCTCTCCCTTTTCATTTCTGATTTTATTAATTTGGAGACTATCTCTGTGCCCTGTGGTTAGTCTGGCTAAGGGTTTATCTATCTTGTTGATTTTCTCAAAGAACCAACTCCTCGTTTTGTTGATTCTTTGTATGGTTTTATTTGTTTCTACTTGGTTGATTTCAGCCCTGAGTTTGATGATTTCCTGCCTTCTACTCCTCTTTGGTGTATTTGCTTCTTTTTGTTTCAGGGCTTTCAGGTGTGCCATTAAGCTGTTAGTGTATCCTGTCTCCCTTTTCTTTTTGGCGGCACTCAGGGCTATGAATTTTCCTCTTAGCACTGCTTTCATTGTGTCCCATAAATTCGGTATGTTGTGCCTTCAATGCAAATTGACCCATTCTTATCTCCTTGCACTAAGCTCAATTCCAAGTGGATCAAGAACCTCCACATAAAACCAGACACACTGAAACTAATAGAAAGGAAACTAGGGAAGAACCTTGAACATATGGGCACAGGGGAGAATTTCCTGAACAGAACTCCAATAGCTTATGCTCTAAGATCAAGAATTGACAAATGGGATCTCATTAAATTACAAAGTTTTTGCAAGGCAAAAGACACTATCAAAAAGACAAAGCAGCAACCAACTAACTGGGAAATGATCTTTGCCAACCCTACATCCGAAAGAGGGCTAATATCCAATATATACAAAGAACTCAAGAAGTTAAACTCCAGAGAGGCAAGTAACCCTATTAAAAAATGGGGTACAGATCTAAACAAAGAATTCTCACCTGAAGAATATCTAATGGCTGAGAAGCACCTAAAGAGATGTTCATCATCCTTAGTCATTAGGGAAATGCAAATCAAAACAACCCTGAGATTCCATCTCACACCAGTCAGAATGGCTAAGATCAAAAACACAGGAGACAGCAGTTGTTGGCGAGGATGTGGAGAAAGAGGAACACTCCTCCACTGCTGGTGGAATTGCAAGCTGGTACAACCACTCTGGAAAGCAGTCTGGTGGTTCCACAGAATACTGGGCATGACACTCCCGGAGGATCCGGATATACCACTCCTGGGCATATACCCAGAGGCTTTACCTGCATGTAATAAGGACACATGCTCCAATATGTTCATAGCAGCCTTATTTATAATAGCCAGAAGCTGGAAAGAACCCAGATGTCCCTCAATGGAGGAATGGATTCAGAAGATGTGGTATATCTACACAATGGAATACTACTCTACAATTAAAAACAATGAATTCACGAAATTCCTAGGCAAATGGTCAGAACTTGAAAATATCATCCTTAGTGAGGTAACCCAATCACAAAAGAACACACATGGTATTCAGTCACTGATAAGGGGATATTAACCCGAATCTCGGAATACCCTAGACACAATCCGCATATCAATAGATTTCTAAGAAGATGGAAGGAGAGACCCCTGGTCCTGGAAAGACTTGATGTAGGGGAATGCCAGGACAGAGAAACGAGAGGGGGTTGAATGGAGAAAAGAGGGAGGGAAGGTGACTTGTGGGACTTTCGGGGAGGGAGGAAACGGGAAAGGGGAAATGATTTGGAATGTAATTAAAAAAAAAACTAGAAAATTTAAAAAAAAAAGAATAACATATTCATTTATGGAGACTAGTACGAATGTGTGTACACATATGGAGTTCCGAGGACTTTAGTCTGTTGTCTCCTTTCTACTCTTTTCATCCAGGGAACCAAACCAACTCTGGCAGCAAGCATTTATCTGCGGAGCCATCTCACCGACCTCAATATTCTCCTTTACAGTGTCTCCTTAAATGCTAGTGTGTCTTTCTACCTCACTCATGTTTTGTTTTGTTTTTTCGAGGTAAGATTTCTCTGTATAACAGATCTCTGACTGTCCTGGACATAATTTGGAGATTAGGCTGGCCTTGAACTCACAGAGATTTGCCTGCCTTTGCCTCCTGAGCACCGTGCCAAGCTACTCACCCATTCTTGAAGGTAGACTGTGTACTCTTGGGTTTGCTGGATACTCAGCACAAGTGTGGTAATCCTTGCGGTTTAAGATCTGAGTAGTAAATGGCCTGATCCCAAATCCTAAGAATCCGGTGATAGGACACCGAGCTCTGTACCCTGAGTACCTACAACTTGGTGTACAACCCTTTGTCACAAACTAAATACAAGAGGAATTAAGATCTTTGGAAATAGCAGTGTCAGATGGCCCCATTGATGTGTTTTGATTGCTTTTATCTCTTGCTGGATTTGGCCCTGGCAACTCTGCAGAAGCCTTTTCATTTCACAACAGGTACATGTGCTCAAGAGTCAACACTGGCTCAGGGCCACCCAGCTGGGGTTTCACCTCTCAAATAGCCCTGTAATGGGAGTGGGGCCATTCTGCAACAAACCTCAGAAATTCCTACTGGCTCTGAAATGGATTCTGGGTTGGCTGTGGTACCAATCAGACCAGAAGGTATGTTCTAAGTCTTAAACCATGAAGCTGCTGTTTTATGAGTAACTGTTAACTCATCTGTGAAATTAAACAGATATGGATGATAAGAGTGAAAAAAATACTAGACAGCCAATCTTGGCTTACTAATTGGGGGTGGGGGGCTAGTTCATTACTTTATAACCGAGGTGACATCTTAGTGGGCACCTGTCAGGTATGGAGGCAGCCTTGGACCTGCCTGCAGCTGCTAGCCCAGGGATGGGGCCAGAAAATAGTTCTGTACATCTGGGCCATACAATGTCCCTGGTGGGCAGGGAAGTTGTACACCATGTCTCTAAGAGGAGCCACACCATCTGCAACAGGGGGCTCCTCTAGCTGGATGACTAAGGAGATACTGTTGGCCATGAATCAATGAAAAGCAGATAGAGGCCCTGCCTGCAGCTACAAAATAAAGCTAAAGGGATGTCACCAAGGCTGGCCCAGTAGGTATGACTGTAGGCTCCAGGGACTTCCTCCTGGTGGAATCTAGAAGAGGCCAGATTTAGCTGTACATGTGCAAATGAGAAATGATTCCAAACTGGTTTGTGCAAATATTTTTTTATCTTCACATTTATATCTCAAGTTGTCTACTTACTTGACCAAATAGCAAATTTGCTCCCTTCTCCACAAACACAGAAGTCTAGGTACTTTATTCACTAAGGCTCCTTGTTTTTGCAAATTGCATTTATGACAACCATAAGGCAAACAAATCGAAAGGAAAGGTTGTGAGTGTTTCCAGCGAACAGATGGCTCTCTCCTAGCCCACCAGGGCAACTCACACTAGTAGCACCCTTGGGAACTTTGTGGGGTTAAAGACTCTAGAAAGATGGCAGAGTTGTGCAGAAAAGGAAAGAAGGGAAGGAAAAGTCATTTGGCTGTAGCAAGGGAAAAAAGAGGATGAAATAAATGAGAAAACTCCCCAAAAAAATATTAGGTATGTTACACTCTCATGAGCCTATGTGAAGCTGTTGCTGTGTCCATTAAGTTGTTAACTTAGACTCTCTTTCATGAGATACTTAATTCTGCATCTCCAATCATTTTTAAAAGAATGAAATTTATTAAATTTCATTAATAATTTTAGTATTATACAGATAGAAAATTGAGTAACCATTAAGTAAAGCATCTGTCACCTATCTCCTTTTTCTAACTAAATCTATCCATCTATCTATGTATCTATCTACCTGCCTATTAATCTATTTTTTAAATAGGAATTTGACAGATGTCACTTATCTATTATCTATCATCATCTATTTATCATCAATCTATATGTATCTATTGTCTATCTCTATCATCTTTCTATTATCATCTGTCTATCATCTCTATACTTATCATCTATTATCTATCTATGATCTGTCTATGTATGTATCACCTATCTATGTATCATCTATTTATCTATCTATCATAACCTATTTATCATCTATTTATCTATCTATTTATCATCTATCTATGTATCTATGTATCTATGCATCTATGTATGAATGTATGTATGTATGTATGTATCTATCTATCTATCTATCTATCTATCTATCTATCTATCTATCTATCCACCTATCTATCCACTTATTTGTCACGTACTTACTTACTAACCTGTGTATCATTTACTGTAAAATGCTTCTCCTTCTTGTTGATGTCATTGTCCAGAATATTAGATTTGAGACACTTGAAAAGAACTCCCAGGCACATAGGTTTTTCTTATGTCTTGATTTCACATTTTTGAAGCTAATGATAGAAGCTTGCAGTTTTAATCTGCTAGGGCATTACAGATTCAAAAAAAATTGCAATGAAATGAAGTGATATTTCAAAATGTTTTGTCACTATTTACTTTCTGTGCCTTATTTTAAGTGCTTAATTGACCTGAAAGTACCCTCTACTTAGTATGAGTAAAACTGCATCTTACTCTGTGTTTGTTTAATTGTCCAAATGAAAAGTACAACTACAAAATACTATTTGATCAAAAAAATTAGTGAGTGATTATATACTCATGAATAAATAAATGTAATGAGTAAGTAAATATTTCTATTTCACATTACTTCAGAAAACCCACACCATATTATTTTCTCACTAGTAACTTTTAAATGATTATACAAATTAATATGAATAAGAACCGTGAAGAAACAAAGGACTCGTTGAGTGTGGAGACACAATCTTTATTTAATGAAGGATTTCCCCCCCTGAACTCTGTTTGAGCTCTCTCTCTCTCTCTCTCTCTCTCTCTTTGCTTCTCTCTCTCTCTCTTTCTTTCTTTTCTTTCCTTCTGTTTCATAAAATATATTTATTTAGAAATATTTATACATAGCATGGTAATTATTTTTTGTCAAAAAATTATTTTATAATAAATTTGTTACTCATGATAGCCAAAGAAGGGTGTATGTTTGAGTATTTTGTAGCAAGATTTTTTAAATGTAAATTGCTTAGTTTGAAAGCCCAGATCAGATTGCTGATGAATTGCAAGTACTGTAAATAGTAACAACAATGCTTGTTGAAATTACTACTTCCATTTTCATTCTCTAATTCTACCTGGTTTTTTAATTTAATATTTTTTTATTTTTGTTACATATCACATACTGTCTGCCTCCTGGACATCCCTTTCCAAAATCCATCCCCCATCCCTTCTCCCCTCCTCTGAGTAGGTGAGAGACCCCTGAGTATCCACCCCCACCCTGACAACAATAGCATTTCCAGTATTTTTTAGACTAGACACTTCCTTTCCCACTGAGGTCATACAGGTGAGGCTAATTAGAAGAACACATCTCACATACAGGCAACAGCGTTTTTCAGTAGCTCCCATTCCAGTTGTTCTTGATCCACGTGAAGACCAAGCAGTACATCTGCTACACATATGAGTGGAGGCCTAGGTCCAGGCTGTGTATGTACTTTGGTTGGTGGTTTAGACTCTGAGAGACCTGAGGATCAAGGTTAATTGACTCTGCTGGTCTTCCTGTGGAGTTTCTATCCCTTAGAAGCTGCAATCTTTCCTCCTATTCTAACAGGACTGTTTTGTATGCTTTTAATGCTTAAGTAGTCCCTTATAAGTCATGTTTTGGGAACATGTTAAAATTCTTGATGCAAGTATCTAAGATATGATCAATTCAGACTTGGTCATGGATGAAAAAGAGTTCCTTCTAAATATTCTACCAAGTGCGTAAAAACCAGGATGAACTAGATATCTGTTTTCTATAAACGACATAAGAGCTAATGACATCAGCCATCACAAGGACCTTAGTATGGATCCACAGTATCCCTGTGAAATAAAGGTATGATCATTCTTGTCTGCCACCAAAACTTGTGGAATGGAGTTGGATAAAGAACAGGCATATTCCTACAGATCATTGACCAACCAACATAATCTTCTCAATGACCTCTTGGCTCTGGGAGAAAATCATATCTTACAAAGAAAAGTGGAAATGATTCATGTAGATACCCAATGGCAAGCTTATGCACCTAAACACATGCGCATGCACACACACACACACACAACACACACACACACACACACACAAACACACACATACACACATGAACACACACACACACATGGACACCTAAGCACATGTATACATACAAATGTATTTGGATAGCATACAAACTGAAATGCATTCATATAGGCATACTAACATATACTTTCTAAGAGAATACCCAACTTTTGTAATGCTAAGACATGACAAATGAAAAGTATTGAACATAGAATGTTTTTTACTAAATTGTCATGTATACTTGAAAATTCCATTTTCTTCATTATTGATTATCGTGATGCTATGAATCTGACAATTCATTTCATACTTTTTGTTTGTTTGTTTTTTTGTTTTGTTTCATGTTGTATTGTTAAGACAGTATCAGACAGGCAAGGTGTTCCTTAACTTGCTATATTGCCAAAGATGATTTATTTTCTTTTCCATTATTAGACATTTTCTTTATTTATATTTCAAATGTTATCCCCTTTCCCGGTTTCCCCTCCAGAAAAACCCTCTCCCATTCCCCCTGCTTCTGCTTCTATGAGGGTGCTCCCCCCACTGCCCCAACTCCTTGCTGTGGCATTCCCCTACACTGGGATATCAAGCCTTCATAGGACCAAGGGCCTCTTCTCCTATTGAGGTCAGACAAGGCCATTCTCTACTACATATGCAGCTGGAGACATGGATCTCTCCTTGGTTGGTTTAGTCCTTGGGAACTCTCAGGCATCTGGTTGGTTGTTATTGTTGTTCTTCCCATTGAGTTGCAAATCCTTTCAGCTCCTTCATTCCTTTCTCTAACTCCTCCATTTGGGACCTCTTCCTCAGTCCAATACTTGGCTGTGAGCATTTGCCTCTGTGTTTTCCAGGCTACGGTAGATTCTCTCAAGTGACAGTTATAACTCCTGTCAGCAATTACTCTTGGCATCTACAATAGTGTTGGGATTTGGTGACTATATATGGGATAGTTCGAAGGTGGGGCAGTCTGTGTATAGCTGGGTCCTCAGATAATACTATGTCCAATTACCTGAGGATCCTCCAGACGTATTTTCAAAGTGGTTGAATCAGCTTGCAATCCCATCAACAATGAATTAATAACATTCCTGGCAAATTGATGGAACTAGAAAATATTATCCTGAGTGAGGTAACACATGGTATGCACTCACTGATAAGTGGATATTAGTCCAAAATCTTAGAATACCTAAGATAAAATCCACAGACTACATGAAGTTCAAGATAAAGGTAGACCAAATTGTCCATTCTTTGGTCCTTCAGAGAAAGGGGAACAAAATACTCAAGGGAGGATATAAAACAAAGTGTGGAGGAAAGACTGAAGGAAAGGACATTCACAGACAATTTACACAATAGAGTACTACTCAGCTATTAAAAACAATGAATTCATTGTCACCTGAGTTTTTGATCTTAGCTATTCTGATGGGTGTGAGGTGTTATCTCAGAGGTTGTTTCGATTTGCAATTCCCTGATGATTAAGTATGTCAAACATTTCTTTAGTTGCTTTAAGGCCATTCAATATTCCTCAGTTGGGAAATATTTGTTTAGCTCTGCACCTTGTTTTTTTAATAGGGTAATTTGATTCTCCAGAGTCTAACTTCTTGAATTCTTTGTATATATTATATATTGGCCCTCAGATGTAGGATTGGTAAAGATATTTTCCCAATGTGTTGGTTTCCCTTTTGTCCTATTGACAATGTCCTTTGCCTTATAGAAGTTTTGTAATTTTATGTGGTCCCATTCATTTATTGCTGATCTTGAAGTATAAGCCGTTGGTGTTCTGTACAGGAAAATTTCCCCTGTGCCCATGTGTCCGAGGATCTTCCCTGCTTTTGTTCCTATTAGTTTCAATGTATCTGGTTTTATGTGAAGATCCTTAATCCACTTGAACTTGAGCTTTATACAGGGAAATAATAATGGATCAATTTGCATTCATCTACATGCTGTAGAAAATGCTGTCTTTTTCACACTGGATGGTTTTAGTCCTTTTGTCAAAGATCATTTCCCTGTATCTTCAATTCTATTCCATTGATCTCCCTGTCTATCACTGTACCAATACCATGCAGTTTTTAACACTATTGTTCCATAGTACAGTTGGAACTCAGGGATGGTGATTCCACAAGATTTCTTTTATTGTTGAGAAGAGTTTTCTCAATCCTGGGTTTTTTGTTATTCCAAATGTATTTGAAAATGGCTCTTTCTAACTCTATGAAGAATTGAGTTGGAATTTTGATGGGGATTGCATTGAATCTGTAGATTTCTTTTGGCAAGATGGCCATTTTTACTATATTAAGCCTGCCAATCCATGAGCATGGGAGATCTTTCCATCTTCTAAGACCTCCTTCTATTTTTCTCTTCAGAGATTTGAAGTTCTTCTCGTACAGATCTTTCACTTGCTTGGTTAGAGTCGCACCAAGGTATTTCATAGTATTTGTGACTATTGTGAAGTGTGTCATTTCTATCCAGTTTCTTTTTAGGGGCACTCAGAGTTATGAGTTTTCCTCTTAACAATGTTTTCATTGTGTCCTATAGGTTTTGGTATGATGTGCCTTCATTTTCATTAAATTCTAAAAAATCTTTAATTTCTTTATTTCTTCCTCGACCAAGTTATCATTGAGTAGGGCATTGTTCAGCTTGCATGTGTTTGTGGGCTTTCTGTTGTTTTTCCTACTATTGAAGATCAGCCTAATCCATGGTGATCTGATAGGATACATGGGACTAATTCAATCTTCTTATATCTGTTGAGGCCCATACCTAAACATAGTGAAAGCAATATACATCAAACCAGTAGCCAACATCAAACTAAATGGAGAGAAACTTGAAGCAATCCCACTAAAATCAGGGACTAGACAAGGCTGCCCTCTCTCTCTCTCCATATCTTTTCAATATAGTACTTGAAATTCTAGCCAGAGCAATTAGACAACAAAAGGAGGTCAAAGGGATACAAGTTGGAAAGGAAGAAGTCAAACTATCACTATTTGCAGACGATATGATAGTATACTTAAGCAACCCAAAGAACTCCACCAGAGAACTCCTACAGATGATAAACAACTTCAGCAAAGTGGCCGGATATAAAATCAACTCAAGCAAGTCAGTAGCCTTCCTATACTCAAAGGATAAGCAGGCTGAGAAAGAAGTAAGAGAAATGATGCCCTTCACGATAGCCACAAACAATATAAAGTATCTTGGTGTGACTCTATCCAAACAAATGAAAGATCTGTATGAGAAGAACTTCAAGTCTCTGAAGAAAGAAATTGAAGAAGAGCTCAGAAGATGGAAAAATCTGCCATGCTCATGGATTGGCAGGATTAATCTAGTAAAAATGACCATTTTGCCAAAAGCAATATACAGAATCAGTGCAATCCCCATCAAAATCCCAACTCAATTCTTGATAGAGTTAGAAATAGCAATTCAAAAATTCATCTGGAATAACAGAAAACCCAGGATAGCTAAAACTATTCTCAAGAGTAAAAGAACTTCTGGGGGAATCAATATCCCGGACCTCAAGCTGTACTACAGAGCAATAGTGTTAAAAACTGCATGGTATTGGTACAGTGACAGGCATGTAGATCAATGGAACAGAATTGAAGACCCAGAAATGAATCCACACTCCTATGGTCACTTGATCTTTGACAAAGGAGCTAAAACCATCCAGTGGAAAAAAGATAGTCTTTTCAACAAATGGTGCTGGCTCAACTGGAGGTCAACATGCAGAAGAATGCAAATTGACCCATTCTTGTCTCCTTGCACTAAACTCAATTCCAAGTGGATCAAGGACCTCCACATAAAACCAGACACACTGAAACTAATAGAAAGGAAACTGTGGAAGAACCTTGAACATATGAGCACAGGGGAGAATTTCCTGACTAGAACTCCAATAGCTTATGCTCTAAGATCAAGAATTGACAAATGGGACCTCATTAAATTCTTTTGTTTTAGAATGAAATATTCTATAGATATCCATTAAATCCATTTGATTCCTATCTTCTCTTAGTTTCAATGTGTCTCTGTTTAGTTTCTGTTTCTATGATCTGTCTAGTGGTGAGAGTAGGGTATTGAAATCTCCCTCAATATTTGTGTGGGGTAAAATGTGTGTTTTGAGCTTTAGGAAAGTTTCTTTTATGAGAGTGGGTACCCTTGCATTTGAAACACAGATGTTCAGAATTGTGAGTTCATTTTGGTAGATTTTCCTTTGATGAGTATGAAGTGTCCTTCCCAATCTTTTTAAATAACTTTTGGTTGAAAGTTGATTTTATTCAATATTATAATGGCTACACCAGCTTGTTTCTTGGGACCATTTGGTTGGAAATTTTTTCTAGCCTTTTGCTCTGAGGTAGTGTATGTCTTTGTTACTGAGGTGAGTTTCTTTTATGCAACAAAATGTTGGGTCCTGTTTATGATTCAAGTCTGTTAGTCTATGTCTTTTTATTGGTGAATTGAGTCCATTGATGTTAGGAGATATTAAGGACAAGTCATTGCTGCTTCCTGTTTTTTTGTTTGTTTGTTTGTTTTTTGATTGTTATAGTTGTCGTTGTTATTGTTGTTAGAGGTGGAATTATGCTTGTGTGTCTATCTTCTTTTGGGTCTGTTGAAACAGGATTACTTTATTGCTTTTCCTTGGGTGTAGTTTCCCTCTTTGTGTTGGAGTTTTACATCTATTATCCTTTATAGAGCTGGATTTATGGAAAGATATTGTGTAAAATTTTTTTCATGGGATGTTTTGGTTTCTCCATCTATGTTAATTGAGAGTTTTGGTGGGTGTAGTAGCCTGGGCTGGCATTTGTGTTCTTTTAGGGTCTATATGTCATCTTCCTATGGTCTTCTGGTTTTCATAGTCTCTAGTGAGAAGTCTGGTGTAATTCTGATAGGTCTGCCTTTTTATGTTACTTGACCTTTTTTCCTTACTGCTTTTAATATTCTGTCTTTGTTTTATGCCTTTGGTGTTTTGATTTGTATGTGATGGGAGGAATTTCTTTGATGGTCCAGTATATTTAAAGGTCTGTAGGCTTCTTGTATGTTCATGGAATTCTCTTTCTTTAGTTTAGAGAATTTTTATTCTACAATTTTGTTGAAGATATTTATTGGTCATTTAATTTGGTAATCTTTGCTCTCTTCTATGCCTATTATTCTTATTGATCTTCTCATTGTGTCCTGGATTTCCTGGTTGTTTTGGGTTAGGAGCTTTATTAATTTTTCATTTTATTTGACTGTTGTATCAATGTTATTTTTGGTATCTTCTGCCCCTGAGATGATTTCTACACTCAGTTCTCCTTGCTCTATATTCTATGTGCTAGCATTATACGAATGAGATATTATCTCTGAGTTATTAATATGTACAGTATTTTCTGATAATATTTTATATGAGAAAAAGAAAAAGTTAAACATTTACTTTTATGATTCTAATCAAAATAAGATTTTTTTTATTTTTATTGATTCATTCTTATCTTTTCATCATGTCTCATTTGTGTAGCTGTTTAACAATTTAGCAATTGTCCCAAATTCAAGAAGCATTCAAGTCCTTTATAGATACAAGCAAAGGCATTTAAGAAGTTTATGTAAAAGCAAATCAATTCTTCTTTGAATTTTTGTCACTAACAAGCTTTCTCTGACCAAATTTTCAGTTGGATTTCACATAGTATTACCATTAATATACAAATTTTATATGTAGTGATAGATGAGTTTAATTATGTTTTTCCAAATATTTATATTAATTCTTTCATTTTTCTTTTCACATGTGGATAGAATGAATAGGAATGTATGGAAACAGAACCACCTTTACCTGACAGTTAAAAGGATGCTGAGAAGGAACAGGAATATAGCTGAGGGAATGTGGTTCGGGTTTATAATAATCTCCACTGCACTTGAAGAATGTGATGTTGCTGTTTTAGAAAATAGCTTGTTCATAACAACAATCTGTGATATGAAAATGACCACTTATAACTCCACAGTGTTCAGTATGACTGTCCTCTACTCTGGTTGTGTCTATCAGGAGGAGAGATTGGATACAAAGCAGGTGAACTCAGGATTGAACAATGATATTCCATGAGAGTACTGGACATAATTTTAAGGGAAAATTAAATGTATATTTAGCCTGTTCAGCCTTTAGCATTTGTGACCTTGTGATGAATAACATTAGCAATATCATTAATGAGTAAGAATATAATTGGGGAAGAAAATGATCAGACTTGCTCAAGACACTACAACATGATGAAAGATAATATGTATTACTTGTGAATGGTTTTACAGAAGTTGCGCTTTAAAGTGATACCTAACACAAATTATATATGCTCACTAATTTGACTTTACTTATCCATAAGCCACAAACAAGGTAACTAATTGCACTTTCACCTTGTATCTTTACTTCGCATGTCACAGTTAACATTGGAGTAAATTTGAGAATTGAAAGGTTTTTAATGATGAATGTTACATAAAAGGTATAACATATATTTCACAAGAATTTATTGTTCTAATATTTTATAAAAAGACAAAAAGTTTTGATATACTTTAAAAAACATGTTATTATTTTAATTCTCATATTAGTGTCTCATGGAAATGTCAACAGGATATTTGATATTTTTAAATATTTAAATACTAAATGTTCTCCGTGGATTATTGAAGTTTAACCTGATGACGAATCAAAGTGCCTTGGCTCTCCTCAACTACCCTGACAAGTATCAGAAAGGGTGTACTTCATGCCTGAAATTGTTTTCTTCCTTAGATAACTTACGGCACTTAGGGGAGGAGAGCGAGCCCAACTATTTTAACTGAATTTAAGCATTCTCTGAATGTATATCGAATCAGTTATATGTGTTGTATAACACATATACTTTCATATATATATATATATATATATATATATATATATATATATATATGTATGTATTCTGTAAATACATTTATATTTGTTTTAGGCAAATAAAAACTAAAACCAACAGGGTTCATTCTATATTTCTCAAACACCTTAAAAGCTTTAGTATCTCTTTTCCTTTGTTCCCTGCATTTAACAATCCCTCTTCTATTTTTCATTCCTGTCTTCATATGACTTAGATCTGGCTGTTGCCCAGTCTAGTGGTTCTTATCCAATCCACAGTACTTCTTTACTCTCTCCGTTTCTGTGGTTACTCTAGGTTATGTCAAGGATGGGCTAACAAGGTTACATGGTAGATTTATTCTTAGTAATTATTAGGGTTGTCAACACTGCCATAAGAAATGCAGAGCTCAGATCAAAAACCCATTCCTTCAATAGGGCCGTTGATTTTTTTTTCTGCATATTAAGCATAAGTAGCCAGTGTCACCACCATTTGAATTTAAGGAAATTTAGACTCTTATCAAAATTAATTTATGTTTTCTGTTTTTTCTTGTTTGTCATGGTCAGGGTCCTAATTTTATTCACATTTACTAATGAGTTGAGACAAATCAGTAAACGGTGCTGGTAAGATGACTCAGTGGTGAAAAAAAAAAAACAAAAAAAACAAAAAAACTTAACATCCTATGTTTGATCCCCAGAACTCATATAATAGAAATTGAGAACTAATCCCCTTTATTTATGCTCAGAACTCCAATATCTGCCAACACATGCCACATGACAGTATACACACACACACACACACACACACACACACTCACAAACACACTTTTAATAAAATGAATTATTCCCACCAAAATTAATCAAAAGTTCAGATAAAACATTTTTAACTTGCTATACCAAAAATCTTTATAGATTTTTATGTTTTTATTTTTTCTTTATCTTTATACATGCACAATACACCATATTCATAATTTATTTGATATATGTATAATGATAAAACTTTTGGTCAAATACTATGTATGGAGATTTTATGTCTGTGTCTAGAGATTTCAGAAGTTAGAAGAACATTAGCTTAATCCACACATTCTTGCACAGAGGAACTAAGCAAATTCTACATAGGTAAATTAAAGAGATGGAACAATTATAGAACTGATTCAGACTAAATGAATTTCTCTGTCATACCTTTGGATGTGATAGAAACTGCTAGAAGACTAAAATTAGACATTCTAAATCAAATAAATTCTGTTTTAGTTGATAGAGATTTTTCATTGAATACAAAACTGTCAAATAAAATTGATTTATAATTTTGAAGCACATTTTCAGTGAAATAGCTATACCTATACTAATTGTAAATCAATAGCCTGTGAAAATTGTCAGGAAGAAACATACATGTATATATGTTGGTGTTTGTGTTTGTGTGTATGTGTGTGTGTGTGGGTGTATGAAAGTCTATATTCCTAAAAGTAATATTTTCCATAATTTACTCTTCTTTAATATTTTATTTTATATTTTTAATTGAAATAGAATTACATCACTTTCCCTCCTTGTTTCCCAAAATCCAGATGTCCTCTCTTATCGTCCCATAACCCCTTGCCCTGTTAAGCCTGTTTTTCAATTATTATTATTATTATTATTATTATTATATTTTAGTGCAAGACACTGGGTCTATTTTTCTTGTTTGTGTACATATGGATTCAGAATTGACCACTCTCCATCATACAACCAATAAGAGGTTCTTCCCTGGCAAAAGCTAAAATATAAAATGTGTAGTAAGCATATGACAGGGGAGGCTCACTGAACATGCATGTAGAAATGGAAAGAATTATTGAACTCCTTGGGTTTGTGAGTTTTTTACTGCACTTTACATATATCAACATTAAACAGTTTCTATCGTTCCAAAGTCAGCAAAGAATTCCGGCACCCCAGCTGTCATTGGAAAAGGGGCATCCTCTATGTTTTCTTTACTCTTACATTGACACAAAGCAGTGTATCATAAGCACTCTACGTTTTAAACAGAATTCTTAAAGTCAAAAATTAGACATAGGTAAAATTTCCCCTTAATGAACAACTACAAAGGTAAAGACATGAAGAGATCTTAAGACATAGTTGCTTTATTATTATCATCATCATCATCATCATTATTTTATTGGTTATTTTATTTATTTACATTTCAACTGTTATCCCCTTCCAAATTTCCTCTCACAAGCCCACTATCACCTCCTCCCTCCCCCTGCCTCTATGAGAGTGATTTCCAACCTGCCCACCCACTCCTGCCTCAGCGCCCTATTGTATCTCTATCCTGGGTCAACAAGCCTCCACAGGACCAAGGGACTCCCCTCCCAATAATGCCAGAGAAGGAAATACTCTGCTACACATCCAGCTTGAGCCATGGGTAAACCCCACACCCCACCACCACCTTGTACTCTTTGGAGGTTTAGTCCCTGGGAGCTTTGGGGTTTCTGGGTGGTTGATATTGTTGTTCTTCCTATGAGGTTGCAAACCCCTTCAGCTCCTACAGTCCTTGCCCTAACTTCTCCATTGGGGTTCCATGCTCCATCCAATGTTTGGTTGTGTACATCCTCACCTGTATTGGTCCACTTTGGCAGAGCCTCACAGGGGACAGGAGCCTGGTATAGCTGTCCTATAGTTGCTATGTAAAACGGATTCAGTATGACAATTTTATCAAGTCTGAAAGATAATAAAGAACTCACTATTGGTGAAGGTAAATCCAGACATTTAGTTAGAAAATTAACCCTTCTTCAGTAATATCAGTTAAAAATCTTGATGTAATAGTATGTTATCTCCTGATAGATGTTTTGCAAACAAAGAAATGCAAAATTTTCAAATTAGTAAACACAGAGTAGATGCAGGAATTACAGAGAAAACAAAAGAATAAAGTTAAACAGAAATGATAAATGCTTGGTAAGTGAAATGATAAACCAAGTTTTTCTTCCTAAAGTCTTTATTCATCCCACATTGTCCCTAAGAAAAGCACTCTATAGCTCTCTCCATGTTCGAAGAGTTAATCTTCCTCTAAATCTAATGCTTATACATAAAAGAGCATTGAGCCTTTATCCTGGTCTGAAGAGATTTTGGCGCAAATCCGTTCTTTTGCATCCCTACCTTTAATCTTAGATATTTTCTCCTAGAAGAGCAGCTTCTTATACATTTTTAAAAATCGAGATAAACCATTGGGCTTAGTATGCTAAGGGTACTAAGGCCTATTCCAGACATAAACCTGCAGACTGTTTTGTAAGTTGTGATAAGTTGATGAGTTGTAGTGAGGTAGTGAACAAGAAAACAATTAAACTCAAATATCAGACACTGTCTCTTTTAGCTACTTTTCCCTATATGTCTGGGAACATCTATACATATACTTTAATACCTTCTAAATTTAATTTGATGATAATAAGATAAATTTACCTATCATATAACATATATATATACATTACTACATAGAAATAGAATATAAATACATTCTAAATAAGTAAAGACATCAAAGACAACCCACTAAAACCACCAGAAATCATATATTCTATTATGTATTGATTGTATCTCTTACTAATTATAAAATATTCTAATACTTTATATAGATTATTCGATATGTATCATTGTATCTCTTGTTTGACAATCTTTCCTTGTCATATTGGAGTGTTAACATGTTCCAATGTATTCCTCTGTCCTTTGATTATTTAATGAAAATCATTCTTGCCCTATATTTATATGATACTGTTTGTGATTTTGTTATGTGATATTAAGGTTGTTTTCATAACCATCCATGAGAAATCTGTACATGATCATATAAAAAAAATTATCTGTTTCTTAATATTCTTAAATATCACCAAAGAATATGATAAAACAAGTAAACAATATCATTAATTTTAAACAAAGTTGTCAAGATTGTGAAGTTTTTTGAATCACTGGTACAAAACAAAATCATTATATATAAACACTCCTGTGATCTTATCCTTAGAAGGATCTAAAGATATGACCAGAGAACTAGATTGGATACATATTTCTAGCACAGAGGTTATATATAAAACCAGTCTTTAAAAGTCAATAATTCCTCTGTATTAAGTCTAAACAGTAAAAAGCAAGGAACACATTTCTATTCATTGTAGCATTAAAATAGCAACTGTTAATAAGCCTATAAAGATAGATTAAAGAATCTGAAACTGAAAAATTAAAATATTCAGGAAGATATTGAATGAATTCCTAGAATACAACAAAACTTTCCCCACTCATAAACAGTGTAGATTTACATTAACTGATAAATAAAGGAAATATGGGTAATTTATGTCCACAGCAGAGAATAATTCATGATATTCTCAGGAAAGTGAATAAAACCAGAAATTACTATTTTAATCAATATATGCTATACTCAGAAAGTCAAATAGCAAATGATATTCTTCATATATGAAATCCAGATTTAAATCAAATACGTTTATGAAGTGAATATTCAGAGGAGACTAGGAAGGAAGAATGATTGTCTGGGGAAGATGATGATGTAGATTAAAGGCCAGAGGAAAATAGAAACACAAGTGAGAAAAGAGAGGATTAAATAAAGTACAATGAAATCTATGAATTAACATGCTATAATTGAATCCATAAATTTGATGCTAATTCAAATTAATAATTATATTTTCTGTTGGATTCAATACTAAAAAGTTGGAATTACATTGAATTCATGTATTCCATTCCTGGCTACGCATCTGAAAGAATTTAAGACAATTGACTACATGCTGCTCACAGTAGTCAAGGTGTAGTGTAAAACTAGGATGAAAAAGGTGTTACCAGCAAGTCCCAGATGCCAGGAAAGCAAGAGACTCCCAAGACACAACAGGGATGACATTAGCTGAAATAGCCAACAAAGGGAAGAGAGAACATATAGAGACCATATCCAGGTTAGGCAAGGCCCCCTGTTGGGGGATGGGGCCACCCATTCATCTCCAAATTCTTAAGCCAGAAGGGCTCCTGTCTACAAGAAATACAGAGACAAAGTTTGAAGCAGAGACTGAAGGAAAGGCCATCCAGAGACTGTCCCATTTGGGGATCCATTCCATTTACAGACACCAAACCCAAACACTTTTGTGGTTGCCAAGAAGTGCTTGCTGACAGGAGCCTGATATAGCTGTCTCCTGAGAGGCTCTGCCAGAGTCTGACAAATACAGAGGCAGATGCTCACAGCCAACCATTGGACTGAGCACAGGGTCTCCAATGAAGGAGTTAGAGAAAAAACTGAAAAAGCTAAAGAGCTTTGCAATCGCATAGAAGAACGATATCAACCAATCAGATGCCCCAGAGCTCCCAGGGATTAAACCACCAACCAAGGAGTACTCATGGAGTGACTCATGGCTCGAGCTGAATATGCAGCAGAAGATGGTTTTGTTGCACATCAGTAGGAGTAGAGGCCCTTGGTCCTGAGAAGACTCAATGCCCTAGTATAGGGGAATGCCAGGGTGCAGATATGGGCGAGGGCAAGTGGGAGGTGGAGCACCCTCATAGAAGCCGGAGGAAGGGGAATGGGAAAGGGCGGTTCCAGAGGGGAAACAGAGAAATTAGATAACATTTAAAATGTAAGAAAAAGAAGAAAAGAGAAAAAAAATACGTCAAATAGAAAAAGTATAATAAAGAAATAGAACAGAGAAATATTAAAATGCTAAAGCTGCACATTTCAGAATAGAAGAAAGAAATAGAGAATAAATGTGATCAAAGTAGGTCAACACTATTTGAAAAAAATGGCACAATTCTGCAATTTGGAAATATTTAAATGTTTGTTTAATTTTATCTTAGTTTGTAAATGAAACTTCATATTCCTATTATCATAAACATCTCTAAAAGTAAAATAAATGTAAATATGTTGGCAAAGTATAATCAATTTTTCAGGATAGAAATTCTTCAAATAAATTTGGAAGCACTTGCACTAGATGCCTCAGTGGTTTGGCACAGATAATCAGGGGCTTTTTGACAAAAAGGAAATGACAAATGGCCGAGAGGTGGAGGCACTGCCTGGAAACAGAGGTTGAATGTCTGTTTCCAGGAATACACAGACATAAAGTGAGAAAATGAATATGTTTTATTTCTTTTGTGGGTATTTATGAGAGGTGAGGATGACTTTGACAGTAATAAAACAGAGAGGTCGTTCCTGGAAGAAGGAAGATATTTCAGTTTTGTTAGGATGTGTTATTGGTTAATCAGTGTTTGTAGTACACATCTGAGATGCCTGTTAATTTAACTGCTACTAGAAGCAAACCATTTATTCTAGTGCCTACCATTTTCCAATTGCTGAATACAATTGTTTTGTGAAAGAATATATATATATATATATATATATATATATATCAGTATAGTTGGATCTTAATTGTAAGATTATGTTTGATTTCTAGATTGTAGCAATTTGATTTAATGCAGCACTGAGTTAGAGAAAGTTTACATGGAAAAAATTCAAAGACGTTTAGGTTGGCAGTTAGGAACTGGTGGAAAACAATTAAATATTGGAGAAATAATTCTAATGAGGTCAGTTTGTTTCTTCTGAGAAGGAAGGATGTCAAACAAGCAGTTAGTAGTGTGCATATCTGCATTTCCATCTGCATGTTGGCATCTCCATTCCCATCCATGTCTGCACCTTGCTCATGTCCTTCTGTATCTTCATGTCACTCTTGCTATATGATTAAGACAGGATGAAAAATGATCCTTTGATGTTATTAACTATTTAGGCATGTTTTTGGTCCATGGAGTCCCTGAATGCTGTCAAAGCATTTCGCGAAGATATAAGTTCAAGATCAAACAGTATGCAAATTGTATCAAATATGTACAAGTGTATAAGGTTGTAGTAATTATTATTATATAGTACATGGTCTCTGGTAACATTTCAAGCCTAATTTTTATACCATCTATTTTTATCACACCATCATCCTACCTCCCACTCTTAGCTTCTTTCCACCATCTCACTGTTTGAATTTTGTGTGGCCTAAACCTGTAGTAGTGTGTCTTTGGCTACTTTTAAGCTAATAATACTTTTCACATTTTGTTTTAAACACTTGGCTTGAAATATTAAAAATTGAACATATCAACATATGTTCTTAATATGTTTTGTTAAAGACTATTATAATGATAAAGAATTCATGGAAACATTTATTATATTACTATTTCCTACTTTCATGTCCTTTAAAACTTGCCTAGCACATTGTATATAATTTAAGAAATTGTAATAATCAATTAATAAAAAATCTATTCATTTTGTACTTTAATATTAAGTATTTCACTGTCTATCATATTAATGTTAGAATTTGAGGGGTAAGTTCAGATTTTGAAAATATTTGCATACAATAATATTAAAAAATTAATTTCAAATACAGTTTTAATAGCTTGAATAGGAATTTACAAAATAAAAAATAAACTTACAAAATACAAAAATAAACTTATTCAAATGAAACTTTTCCAGATTTTCACTATCTACAAATCTGACAGAGGTCTGACATCTAAATAATGAGAAAACAAGTAACTAAATATCAACAAGCCAATAACCCAATGAAAAATGGGGTATAGATCTAAACAGAGAATTCTCAACATAGGAATCTCTAATAGCTGATAAATACATAAAGAAATGTTGAGCATCCTTATTCGTCAAGGAAATGCAAATTAAAACAGCCCTGAGCTTTCATTTAACACAAATCAGAATGTCTACAATCAAACATACAAGAGAAAGCTCATGCTATCAAGGATATAGAGCAAGAGAAACACTCCTCCATTGTTACTGAGAGATTAAACTTGTGCCACCACATTGGAAATCAAGTTGGCAGTTTCTCAGAAAATTGGAAATCAATTTACCTCAAGACCCCGCTATATTACTCCTGAATATAGACCTAAAGGATGCTCCATCATACCACTAGGATAATTGCTCAACTATGTTTATAGTGACTTTATTTGTAATAGCCAGAAACTGGAAACAACCTTGATGGCCCTCCACTGAAAAATGGTTAATGAAAATATGTTGCATTTACACATTGGAGTATTATTCAGCTATTAAAGGAAAATAATATCATGAATGTTGCAGGCAAATGGATGGAACTAGAAAAAAAGTCATCAGTTAAAGTAACCCAGAACCAAAAAAACAGAAAAACAAACATGGCATGTATTCACTTATAAGTGGATATTAACTATGAAGTAAAGGATAATCATGATACAATCCACAGACCCAAAAAAGATAACTTACAAGGAGGGGCCAAGAGGGGATAGGGTTCATGAATCTCTCTGGGAAGGGGGAGTAGATTAGAATTCCAGGATGACTAGGAAGAGGGGACAGGGTAGGGGATGGGTGGGGATGGGAACAGGAGAAATGAAGTTGGAGCATGATAGAGAAAGAGAGACTGTTATAGGCAAGTGTATTGAGTGGCACCTCTGGGATGAGCTAGAAACCTAGGACAATGGGAACTCTCCGGTATATATAAGGGTGGCCCTAGTTAAGACTACCAGTCATGGGGGATATGATGTCTGAAACAACCATCTCTACTAACCAGACAAGTCTTCCAATGTAGGGAACTGGTTCACCAACTCAGTCACAACACCTTAGACCTACAATTTGACATGCCTACAAGATGTACTGGGGTAAAAGATGGAGAAGAATAGGAAGGAAGGGCCAACCAATGGCAGGTCCAGCTTGAAAGATAAGCCATGGGAGGGAGCCAGTTCCTTACAGTATTAATGATATTTCCTCTATACTTGCAGACAGGAGCCTACCATGTCATCAGAGAGACTTCTCCTAGCAACTGATGGAAACTAATGCAGAGACCCACAGCCAAAATTTCAGAGGAGCTTGGGAATCTGTTGGAAGAAGGGGGTGGGATTGAAGGAACCAGAGGAGTCAAGAACACCACAAACAACCTACAAAATCAACTACCCTAGGACCTTAAGGATTCATAGAGACTGAACTGCCAATCAAAGAACATGAATGGGATGGAACTAGGTATTTAACAGTTGAGCAGCTGGGTCTTCATGTGGGATGAATAAAGTAGGTACAGGAGCTCACTCTGATTACATCGCCTGCCTTTGGATCCTATTCCCCTAACTAGGCTGCCTTGTTTAGCCTCTATAGAAAAGGGTGCACCTAATCTTACCCCAAGTTGGTATGCCATGACTGGTTGCTGTCTGAGAGCTTGCCCCTTTTGTGAGGAGAAGGGAAGAAGGGGAGCATTGTGGGATATGAGGAGGTACTGGAAGGAGAGGAGGAAAGGGAAGCTGCAAATGGGATGTAGAATAGTCAAATACCTTAATCATTTAAAATGTATAACAAAAATAGGCTTTTCTTTTTATTATATCCATAAAGTTGATTAAACCATATGTTTGTTTTCTTTCTATATCTAAATCTATTATTATAAAGTTAAAACCTAAACAGCTTTTTTGGACAAGATTAATGTTTAATTTCATCCTATAAAAATATGTTACTGAACATTAAGAAGCTAAGACATGTTAGTTGAAATAATAGTATGCCACAGTGTGGGGGGTTGAATGAGGCAGTAAATGAAGAATTGGATATGTGATAATCACCTCATCTGAATTACAACCTACAATTGCCTACATGTGGCCTCCACTTTGTTTCCAATTTTCAGGGTATATGGTGTTTCCTGATGAGTATTCTCATAATTCTAATGCTATAGTAATCTAAATACATATTGGCTAACTACAACTAACCACAGTAACTGGGTAATGGCCAAGCTTGTCAACTTTAAACTTTTAAAATTTCATTTTAAGCAACTTACCCTAAACACTATTTTGTTTTTTAAAAAAAATATATATCTTTATATACACATTATATATTGTATAATATATTTATATTATATAATAATTATATTTATAATATTATATAATTTATTAATATATTAGCATATTAATATTAATTTATATGTATACACTATGTATGTATGAAATGTGTTGTTTGTGTAATGTGTGGTGTGTGTTGAGTATGTCCGTATGTATGTAACATGGATCGTCCTTAGATATTTCATTCTTCCAGTCAATGCTAAATACAAATTTAAATTGACATATAGCTGCTCTGTCACAGAACCTCTAGTCTCTTTTCTTAGAGCTCTTGATCCTTTTGATCTCTACTTATTTCTTTTGCCTTGGTATCAATTTATCTCATTTTCCAAAGCTAATTGATTGTAATGCCTATTCCTGGTTGTCAACTTGTCTGTATCTGGAAGGAACTACAATCCAGAATTGGAGGGTTTACCTTTGATTCAGATCTTGAGGTTGGAAGACACTAGTTTCTGACCTGGATCTTGGCATGGAGACCTTGAGGCATAGCGGCTATGAACAGCTTAGTCCCAGGCAAGGTAGTACTTGCCTTTAATCCCAGAGATAGAGGAAAGGAGACGTCTGAGTTCAAGGTCAGTCTGGAACAAAGCAAGTCCCAGATCCAAGCATGGTGATACACACCTTTAATCTGGGCCACACATTCTGCTGGAGATCTACATAAGAACATGGGAAGAAGGAAGATTCTCTTCACCTGCTTGCGTTTACTTGCCAGCATATCTGTTGGAATCTACTTCTACGGAAGACTAGCTGAAAGAACTAGCCTCATGGAACTGAGCAACTACTAGACTCTGGGACTTCCAGTTCACAGATGAGCATTGCTGGGTTACTTGAACTACAAACTGTAAGTCATCCCAATAAATTCCCTAAATATGTAGAGAGATTCCATAAGTGCTTTGACTCTAGAGAACCCTGACTAATACATTGATCCATTTAGTCTTGTCCATTCTTCTCTTGAATTCTAGAAGATAGCAATGAATAATCACTTCTGAACTTTCAATTTTTCTCTTGTTGGAAAGAACTTTAGGAGAAATCACCAATGAATGTTTATCATCTTTCTTCAAAGTTATTTCTTCATTTTCTAAAAAGAGACTCTTCAAATGAACTAACAAATAACAACTGAAATTGCTTGGCTATGCTTATTACTCTCTCTTTCCAAGTAATCAATAGCAAATTTTACATATTAAAATTCTATACTCTCCAGCAGTGCCACTCAAGTATACCATCACTTTAGGGTATAAAATATAACCTCAAATTTTTTATGCTCAAGAATATTATGTCCTTAGCATATGCCAACAGACCTGTTCTTTAGCAATATGCCAAATTTCCCACAATAAAAACTTTTGTATTACTTTTCTTAATATGAATCATCTTTTGCTGGGAAGACACTGCCCTAAAATTCTGTCTTCTACATTCCAGTTGGTTGTGTGTGTGTCTCTGTGTGTGTGTGTGTGTGTGTGTGTGTGTGAGTGTGTGTGTATGTGTGTGCTTATCATGAAGACTGTTTTCATTTCTTGGCTTAGTTAATCAATTATCTTTTTACCCAGTGGTGAATTCCTTGTATTTGATTACATTAGCATTTTGTGCCTTGTATATTTTCTTGAACTGGCATTGATTAAAAATATATCCCATTTTCAAAAATAAATGAAACAAACCTAAATACAATCAGTAAGTATTAGATTTATGTGTGTTAGTAAAACTTTTTTTTTATTTTCTAAGTTTTTTTATTTACATTCCAAATGATTTCCCCTTTCCCATTTCTTCCCTCCCCAAAAGTCCCATAAGCCCCCTTACCTCCCTCTGTTCCCCATTCAAACTCCTCTCGCTTCTCTGTCCTGGCATTCCCCTATATCCAGTCTTTCCAGGACTAGGGGTCTCTCCTTCCATCTTCTTAGAAATCTATTGATATGCGATTTGTGTCTAGGGTATTCCGAGATTCTGGATTAATATCCCCTTATCAGTGACTGCATACCATGTGTGTTCTTTTGTGATTGGGTTGCCTCACTAAGGATGATATTTTCCAGTTCTGACCATTTGCCTAGGAATTTCATGAATTCATTGTTTTTAATTGCTGAGTAGTATTCCATTGTGTAAATATACCACATCGTCTGAATCCATTCCTCCGTTGAGGGACATCTGGGTTCTTTCCAGCTTCTGGCTATTATAAATAAGGCTGCTATGAACATAGTGGAGCATGTGTCCTTATTGCATGCAGGGGAAGACTCTGGGTATATGCCCAGGAGTGGTTATAGCCGGATCCTCCGGGAGTGTCATGACCAGTTTTCTGAGGAACTGCCAGACTGCTTTCCAGAGTGGTTGTACCAGCTTGCAGTCCCACCAACAGTGGAGGAGTGTTCCTCTCTCTCCACATCCTCGCCAACAACTGCTGTCTCCTGTGTTTTTGATCTTAGCCATTCTGACTGGTGTGAGATGGAATCTCAGGGTTGTTTCATAGCCCTGAGTGCCTCCAAAAAGAAACGGGAGAGAGCATACACTAGCAGCTCAATGGCACACCCGAAAGCCCTGGAACAGAAAGAAGCAAATACACCCAAGAGGAGTAGAAGGCAGGAAATCATCAAACTCAGGGCTGAAATCAATCAAGTAGAAACAAATAAAACCACACAAAGAATCAACAAAACTAGGAGTTGGTTCTTTGAGAAAATCAACAAGATAAATAAGCCCTTAGCCAGACTAGCCAGAGGGCACAGAGACAGTATCCAAATTAACAAAATCAGAAACGAAAAGGGAGAGATAACAACAGAAACTGAGGAAATTCAAAAAATCGTCAGATCCTACTACAAAAGCCTGTATTCAACACAACTAGAAAATCTGGAGGAAATGGACAATTTCCTAGACAGATACCAAATACCAAAATTAAATCAGGATCAAATAGACCATCTAAACTTTCCTATAACCCCTAAAGAAGTAGAAGTGGTTATTGGAAGTCTTTCAACCAAAAAAAGCACAGGTCCAGACGGTTTTAGTGCAGAATTCTATCAGACCTTCAAAGAAGACCTAACAGCAATACTCTTTAAACTATTCCACAAAATAGAAACAGAAGGAACACTACCCAACTCATTCTATGAAGCCACAATTACCCTAATACCAAAATCACACAAAGTATTAGATTTTTAATTACGTGATGGATTCACTCATTCTAGTATCCATTGATTTTTATGACTATCATGTAAAACAATATGATAAAAATTTGACTTTGAAATTTTATCTAAACCAGCACTGATTATACATGATTCCTAGGGAATTCCGATGACCTTTCGATGCTTTTTAACAAATATAGACTTTATTATCATCTCTATCAAAGTAAATTTTCTCAGCTTTATCTAGTAGTGTGGAGGAATTTTAATCCAGCAATATGGCCCTTCTGGTAAGAATCACATCCAAAGATGATCTAGCTCTCTGTGAGAAACACCTGTAATTCCTGGGATACAAATCACCTTTATATGCATTTAATTCCTAGTAATGTAGGTAACATTAGTGTGTTGAAGGAAATAGCCATTTGGAAAGTGACTTGTAATTGTGGGGCAGACAAAGGAACAATTCAGAGAAAGATTTGACAGAAAAAGTCAGAGAAGAGTCGTTTATTTAAGTTCAGCACTGGAGGAGTAGAGTCAGTTCTGTCAGCTTTCCAGTGAATTTGGAGTTGAGTCATTTGGTAGTCAGTATATTGAGTGCAGTGCAGTGGAGTTGAGCTTGTTCTTGGGTTCATGTAGTTCAGTGCAGGTTAACAGAGCCAGTTGAAATTAGAGAGTAAGAAAGTGCCTGAAGATCAAAACAAATTGGCAGAATTAGTTTGATGTCAATCAGAGCTTCAGTGAGAAGCTGGCAGGAGCCTGTTGGAAGTAGTCAGTATAGAGAGGAGTTTGGGAAAGTACAGCTAGGTTGAACCAGTGAGCCGGAGTTCAGAAAATGTTACAAAGAGGGAGCTTATTCAGCAATAACCCTCTGAGAAAACAATTATGTCTGGTGAATAAAGTTAAATTTACAAAAGTGTTCAATTTTTAACTATAGCTATGGTCTTAAATTTTTTCTCCTATGACATATTTTTGTTTTCTCCTTGTTACTTATCAATTTTTGTTTTCACATTTTCCATACACTGCTGTTTACATATTTCAAACATATGTTTCAATCTTTAAAATACTACTTAATGAAAGCATTTGATTTTTGTGTGAGACTGTTTTTTCAGCTATTTTCTCACATTTTGAGAAGTCTCCTTAAATCATAAAGTTCCTTCCTTCTTTTACATCAGACATTAAATTCTTTGAGACTTATAGTTATACTCAGATACAATTACATGATAGTTATGTTACTTCCATGGTTTTCTCTTGCAAATAAAATTTGTTCCAAATTAATACTATTTTTACTATTTTTTTTCTAACTCACTCACACACTGAAAATCTTTTATCTTTATATAAACTTCAAGCAATTGTAAAAGAAAAAAATAAAATTTAACTGAAAAAAAATCATATGGAGTCTCATGGAAAAAAATAAACTGAGCAAAAGCTTGAGTTGAGGAACAATGATTAAGACAATTAGGTCAAGTAAACTATAGAAATAGCATGTAATTCATGATTTCCAGGGAAAATACATATGAAAAGTGGCTGTTCTGCTGAAATTGGTCTCCTTCATAAACTCACGTAATCAGCTTCTCCTTAGTAAAACCTTAAAAATATCCAAAGATATGTTGGCAGACAGTCAAAAAATGAATATAAAGGCAAATTACATCAAAGAATATGGTCCAGAAACTCACCCTCAAACAATTAAAAAGTCTTAGTATCAATAGTTAATCAACTGACAATGGAAACCACAGAATAGTTTGAAGTAGGACATAAAAATCTCAGGCACATATGTTGTCGCAACTCACTCTCAGGCAAAATAAAGAAACCTAATGCACCTTGTCTGCTAGGCTTAAATCACACAACTGATTTTCTCACAATTTTGGAAGCCGAAGTTCAAGAAGTATCCTTGTTGATTTCTGATGACTCTCTCTCTCTTTCTCTCTCTCTCATTAATATATATATATATTATTTTTTATTAATTTTCTATATTTTTTAATTTATATTCCCAATGATTTCCCCTTTCCCAGTTCCTCCCTCCCTGAAAGTCCCATAAGCCCTCTTCCCTCCCCCTGTTCCCCATTCAACCCCCTCTTGCGTCTCTGTCCTGGTATTCCTCTACATCCAGTCTTTCCAGGACCAGGGGTCTCTCCTTCCATCTTCTTGGAAATCAATTGATATGTGAATTGTGCCTTGTGTATTCCGAGCTTCTGGGTTAATATCCACTTATTAGTGACTGCATACCATGTGTGTTCTTTTGTGATTGGGTTACCTCACTAAGGATGATATTTTCCTGTTCTGACTATTTGCCTAGGAATTTCATGAATTCATTGTTTTTAATTGCAGAGTAGTATTCCATTGTGTAAATATACCACATCTTCTGAATCCATTCCTCCGTTGAGGGACATCTGGGTATTTTCCAGCTTCTGGCTATTATAAATAAGGCTGCTATGAACATAGTGGACCATGTGTCCCTATTGCATGCTGGGGAAGCCTCTGAGTATATGCCCAGGAGTGATATAACAGGATCCTCTGGGAATGTCATGCCCAGTTTTCTGAGGAACCACCAGACTGCTTTCCAGAGTGGTTGTACCAGCTTGCAATCCCACCAGGAGTGGAGGAGTGTTCTTCTTTTTCTACATCCTTGCCAACAACTGCTGTCTCCTGTGTTTTGATCTTAGCCATTCTGACTGGTGTGAGGTGGAATCTCACTCTCTTTAGGTTGCAAATACTACACCTTTTGGAAGACCATACCTTTTGAAAAGATCCCACTCTCATGACCTCATTGAACCCAGTTCCTTCCTTCAAAGCCCCACTCCAAACACATTCTGATGTTAAAGCTTTAAAATGAGTGTTGGTGGGAAGAGGTCCAAACATGGCTTCATAGCACATACACAGTTATTATTCTGTGCTTTGCTCTATTTTCTTTATTTTAATTTTTATTATTATTTTTATTCAGGCATATATGGGTGTATCTGTGTGGGTGTACAACAGGTGTCTGAGTATCTACAAAGATTTAAGGGAGTGTTGGACCTTTCAATGGTGGAGTTACAGGAAGGTAAATTGGTTGAGGGAATCAAAGTACAGCAAGTTCTCTTCATGGCTAAGCTATGTGTCTACCCATATCTATTCTTTAGATAGAAACAAATATTTATAAACATATTTATTTTTTATAAAACTAAAAATCTGATTGGTGAATTGCTACACAAACAGAACAAAAGGGTAGTAATATTAAACAGAGCAAGTTAAATGAAAAGGGGTCCTTTCAGAAGGATGCTGCAAGTCGATTATGCCTGATGATTGCCAGCGGCAAAGTTCACTGTTCACATTGGAGTAGTTCTCAAGAGATCTCATGGACTACTTTAAAAGTACATGTATGACTACTGCTCATTTGGAGTGCTCATGACATAGTTTAAACTGGCAGGCAATATGCTGCTTTTAGGCTGTAGCTATGTCTTACAGTCCACAGGGTCTCTTTTATAATATTGTATCTCGAAGAATCTTTTATTGTTCCTGGATTATGGTTTTAGAAATGTCTCGGTATGACCTATTTTTGTTCCAGTATGAATTATTTTTGTTTCCTGGCTGCACATTCTGTATTCTAGTAAAGTGTTCAGAAAAAAAGTCTTCAATTCCAGTCTACACTAGTATTGTTATTTATAGTATGAATTACAAACCAACTATCTGTTGTGAACAAAGAAATAATGGGGAGGTAAGTCTATTGTTGTTCTTAGCAGTTTCTTTTTCTTGATTCTTTTTCTTTACTTCAGGTTGTGTAACATTTTGGAGTTCTTTTCAGACTGTGGCAAGTAAGTATGTGACTACATCATCAAGAGTAAGAACACTTATTCATATTCTAGGGATTCAGCTTGTAGAATATTATTTCCTTTTTAGACATGGTCAAATATTTGAACTCTCAAGAAGACATGAACTGGACATGAATCAGAAAATGACTTCCTAGTTGTGGTGGCAATCTAAAGTGAAACAAAACCTGTATGAAAGGTGTTGAAAGGGCAAGCATGTATGAAGGAAGGATAAAAGGGAAAGAGAAATAGACTGAAAAGGAAATCCAGCACCATGAGGCTCTCTTAATGTCAGATGGGTAAAGGCAACACTGATTGTGAACAAGATGAACAGACACAGCTGTATGGTCAAGTTCTCTTTTGAGTTTGGTTCTTGTTGCAAACAGATGCTTTCAAGAAAATGCACTTACCTGGTAAAAAAGCAAAACAAAAATGCGGTGACAGCATTAAAAATTGAATGTGAAACTCTCTCCATTGTTTATCAATAGCTCTACGTCCATCTTTGATTTTTTTAAATTTTGCTCTTAGTATTCTTACAGCAACTGTAGTAATTTACATACATAGTAGAACAAATGGCTGAAAAATTTTAATATTAATTAGCTATTGAGTTCATAAGTGTAAAGTATGTTATTCAAATAATATATTTAATATAATTTCTGTTACTTAATCATTGCCTTAAAAATTAATTAATATTGATTATGTCACAAATAACATAACAAATGTATACATGAATAATTTTATACTTGGCTTGTACTTTTAATGAATTTTAATATTTTAACATTTAAAAAGAAGTCTGTGATGAATCAATTTCACAGCAATTAATCTTTAATCTGCTAATTGACACTTGATAAGTGTGTTAATTGATATAAATAGCATGGTAGCTTAGATGCAAAATGTCACATACATTTTTCTTACAATTAAAATTTATTGATATTAAATTATTTATACGTAAAATCCCTGTCATGTAGTGTTAATTATATTAGTTTCTTGTCCCAAAACTTTGTTTACATAGAATATTTTCAGTGAGTTTCTAAGTAATATAATAAATCTACAAGTTATTGATTGAATTTTGAACAATTTGGCTTCCTTGTACAAGAGGAATTTATATACTATTGTATATCAGTTTACAAGTCATATTTATTTTCTGTTCTTCATAATTCTAACATTTTTAATTTCAATGAAGATCATCATCATAGTAGAAGGATAAAATAGAGAATAGAATTACAAGCTATATTCTAACAAAATCTAACATGCCTTTCTTTTATAAATGCAGATATAGTAATTTTTAATTGATTTTGTTTATTTAACTTCAAGTGTGGGTTTCTTTGTATTCCAGGTGTTTCCTATATGTGTATGCAGATGTACATGCTCATGTGTATGCAGATGCTTGTGGCAGTCATAGGAGATCTTCAGGTTACCTTCTTTAGTACATATTCTTTGTTGTTGTTAAAAACAGGATCCTTTACTGGCCTGAAACATTAAGTACTTTGTGGATAGGTTACCAGCCCAGGGATACATCTCTCTTTTCCACCCATCTCATCATCCTATAGATTACAAGATCACAGCATATCTAGATATCATGCTTTTAGGCAAATGATGTACTAACTGAGCCAATTCCCCAACCCTTAATTAAGATACAGTTAGAACTTCATTCGGAATTAACTTTCCATAAAGGGATTAGGCTTAGACCTGTAGAGTTCTTTTGCATGCTGTAATAACCACTGTCACACATGTGTATAGTTGCTTTATGTTCAGAAAACACTTTCCTTGTAGTCATTTACCATCTCTGCTTCTTACAATTAACTGATCTCTTTTTCCACAATATCCTAGAGTCTATGAAAGAGGGCTTATAGTATATATTTTTTTCCATTTTGGCTGAGTTCTGTACTCTTTTATTCTATATAGCTTGGACAATTGTGGGGCATGATATTATAGAATATATGCATTAGTAGACAATTTATAATGGTATACTCCGTTGCAGCATCAAAGCATGAAGTATATGATATTAAAGTGAAATAAGCTTATTCAAGCTACATTGTTATCTAGTTAGTACCTTAATATTGCTAAGAACATTAAACACTAAGAGAATATCAATATGTGTACAAAAATAAATGAACTTATATTAAAAATGTAGTGCAAGCAAAACTTAAATTTAAAAGAAGGAAGAATGGAGATGTGAAGTCAATATATAGAATATCTATCTGTCTGTCTATCTATCTATCTATCTATCTATCTATCTATCTATCTATCTATCTATGTATCTATCTTTCTATCTATCTATCTATTGATAGAAAGATAGATACATAGATAGAGATAGAGAGATGTGCAATAAAACAATAGAAATGAGATAATGAGATTCTTTGGGCACTGTTCCTTTAAAACAATAAGATGAATATACTCAAGTAAACACTAATAAACTAAATTTTTAAATTCATCTAAAATATTTTATGAGTCAATTAGGAGTTTTACAGGCACACATTAGAAAATGAATCAAGGTAATAATGACCAATACCAATAAAATGAAAAGAATACAAAGCATGAATGCTGGAATAAATATAAAACAACACTGTAAAATGTTGAGTATAAATAATGCTATCTTTGGTAAAAATAGTCAGCACACCAAGAATAGAGGGAATTCTCCTGGTATGACAAATGGCATTTACATACAACTTATGCCTAGATTAATACCTATTGTGAAACACTGGGAACAAAGACTGAACTCTGTTAAACCCTGCTAGCAGCTTTTATTTAAGAAGTTGTCAAAAACAAAAAGGAATAAAAGGCAAACAAATTACCAAAGGTGGTTGTAGTTCTTGTTTGGAGGTGGAACTAATGAAATTTTGTCCCTTATACATTTTCATATCTATTAGTATTACAGTTTTTTTCATCCCTGTTGTGCAAGTATTTCTAGGATAGTCTGTTTAACAGCCAGCACACTTCTTGATATTCTGACACATGTCTCTCAAGGCAGCCTAACTAGGACAACTGCATAATTCCCTGAAAGAGGTCACTCTTTTAAATCACGTGTACAGAAAGAACAAAAATTAATTCAACAGATTATATGTATGTATGTATGTGTGTATTTATTTGAGCATGCATATACATGAATATATACATAAGAAGACGAAAAAGAAACAAGCTCATTGAGATTTGCCGGTGTATTGGAGGGACTTGAGGGAACACAGGAGGGAGAGATTGGTCAGAAGGAAGAAGGAGATTAATATTATTCTATTTCAGGTAAAACACTTTTATAATTTTAAAATAATTTTTTTCAATACATTCCACTGTGTATAGTAGAATGGAAGTATTATTGTTTTAAATATTATCTGATGTATAAATTTAACTTGTTCATAAGGTGCTACATTTTATTTTTATTTTGGGCATGAATAGTAGACATGATACTAAGCCAATAGTAAAACTACTAAGAAGATTAATTATTGACAATATAACAATTTTGAATGTTTTGAGAATATTTATCTTCAAATGCTATCTAGTCTATGCTAATGTGAAAAAGTAGTGTCCTGGTAAATGGCTTTTAAATTAATATTAAATTATCTTCAGGTAGCATTAAATTATACCTCATCAAAAATTAAGTTAATTTAAAAAATGTGTCATTGTTTGGCTCTGATGTATCATTTATAGTCAGGAAAGATAAATACAAAAAGAAAGATAGAAAAAGTGGTTTCATCTCATTGGATCATCTCTTTAAATGTTAGTTTTGTGATACATAGGAAGATAATACCAGAAAAAAATATGTATTTATTTTAAAGTGGCAACTAATAGTTTATTTTCTACTTCATATTATAGTGTTGAAAATACCATTATTTTACTAAAATACCACTATTTTACATTACTATGACCAGTTTTATTGAATATTGCTTGGGATATTGATATAAAATATAAAGAATCAAAATTTTTCAGAAATCATATATTAGCAAAGTTAACTCAAAATATAGAAAATTGATAATTGCATACTATCTTTAAAATGAACCATTTTCATGGTGAAATATATGCAGTAATTAAACCTAACTATATAAGTAATTAATAATTATGTCATTGACTACAAAATGAATCTGATTATATTAAACAGATTTTTTAATATATCTAAACATTTACAATTGAATCCTGGCTTCTGAGGATTGCTTTAAAAACATTATGACATGGGTATTTTATTCTGAATGAATAAATAAATGTAGCCTGACTTCAAGCAACATTTCAAAGCTCTATCTACAACATTACAAGGACAGGATCAGCTGAAATCACCAGTTTTCCTCTTCCCATGCCTCTATATCATATCACTGCCATCATGTCCTGGCTGGCTGTGCAATACTCAGCCATTTCAGCGCTCATTGATTTGCATCTGTTCTACTCAGAAATATGTCTGATTAAAAATTCTGTGGGTGTGGCAGGGAATAAAATCTGGAGTGTAAAAATAAATAAATAAATAAATTTTAATAAATGTATCAAAACAAAGAGCATGAAAATCTCCTCTTTTATGAAGAATGTATAAATCTTTCACTTTAATTGAAAATCCATTTCCTATTCTACTAAACAGAAAAAAATTAGTATAAAAGATGAAAAAAATTCCACAGACTAACCACACTTAGAAGTTCTGAATACATTCAAGACACATTTTAAAGTGTATTTTTGTCTGAAGTTAATGACAATGCAAGAATTGTTGTCCAACAAGTAAATTAAGAGATGACTAAGTGGGTACAAAAGGACTCACCCACTAAAGGTTGTCCTGGAGTATTTCAATGATACCATAACACAGAATATTGATTTTAAAGACCTGTCAGAATAAAACATTTAGCTCTCATTAGAAAGACATTCAAATAATATGTATAACAACCAGGGTGTAAGCATATTGCTATTTATGTGAAAAAATGTAAGAAAAATCAACTGGCATAACACAAGTATTTAATAACTTCTATAACATCAATCTTAAAATTGTTAGAGTATAATGAAAGAATTTCCCCAAAATATTTAAAAATACAAGTCTGAACACAGAAGAGTTGGGCACCTGCTTCTCTTCATGTAAATAATTCAAGAAGCCCACACTGCAAGGAAACAATTGAAACAATTTCCAGAGCCTTGTTTTATCATTGAATGTCTAGGAGAAATAAATACAGAAGAACCCAGCTCACATACCACATTCCTTAAATTCTTTTAAATGATTTCTTCTTCCAGATGATCCAGCCTTAACAAATGGCACTTATATGATGACTCTCAACTCTCCATGGTTGCAGTTTTAGGGGATCAAGTTGCCTCTTCTGGATTGCCTGAGGACCAGGCATATAAGTGGTGCAAGAAAAAAATACCTGTACACAGGAAATAATAATTAAAAAAAGAGTTAAGATATGCCTATCCCATAAATGAGTCTTTACATAAATCAGAATGAAAAATATAAATTGACATGGAAAGAAGATATGAGAATATCAAACTGGGAGTGAATTCTTAGGGACTTTGGTCAGTTTGTAAAGCAACTGTCATACAAGAGAGGGGATATGAATTAAATTACAGAATACTTATAAAGAAAATAGACAAACATGCAGAGACACAGACATAGACATAGACACATACACTCACACACACACACACACACATACACTCACACACACACACACTCTCACACAGACAAACAGAGAGAGAGAGACAGAGAGACAAAGATAGAGACAGACAGACAGACACACACACAAACACACACACACACAGAGAGAGAGAGATTGAGAGAGAGAGAGAGAGAGAGAGAGAGAGAGAGAGAGAGAGAGAGAGGAGACACACCCATTATAATACCAGTTGAATAGTTGCAGGGTTCAGAGACAAAACAATCAGATTCTTACAACTTTCTGACCAGCTTGTCTGATCCTCAGTGTTGATCTCAAATGCAAAGAGAAATCCTATCTCAAAACAAAACAAACAAACCATAAACCAAAAAAAAAAAAAAAAAAGAAAGCAATTTAGACAGCATCAAAGGAGCAACACTTCACACTATTCTCTGTATTCTCTGGACTTCTCATACAAGTGTATACACATGCATACAATATGCTCACAGAAAACTAAATGAAAAACCAAGCACTGAAAATGATCCATTGACTCTTTAAAACAACAATAAGATTAGGAATAGTGATGAATAGGTTATTTAGCAAATTATGCACTCTAAGTTAATTATTCAGAATGTAATAAAGATGACTAAGTGATGGAGGAAGCATGGTGAACAGGGTGGCAAGATTAAAAACATTAATGAATGTTTTGGTGGCCTTCAGAAGGACATTAAGAATATGTAATGCAAAAGGAAAGGGAGGATTTCATGATATCAGTAGCATCAATGAAATCTTAGAATCATGTAGTAAAAAACAAACAAACAAACAAACAAAACACCTTTATAAAAAATATTTCTGTTACTACTGAAGGACTGAAGTGTAGTGCCAGGACACAGTGTCACAAGGGTTAATTGTCAAATGTTCAGATCTCATAAGAACTGGCCATGATGATATGTTTTGTATAATGCATTCAGATGACTAGCACAAGGCAAGCATTTTTTAGTTTACCAGAATACTACTGAGAAAAGTGAGCATCCATGATCATAGGCAGCTGCCAAAGGAGAAACAGCCAAAGTGGACAGAGGGTTTGCAAGAAAGATCACTTGTCTGACAGAGAGAAGAGAAAGCGGCATCAGCATGAAGCACCATGAGACAATGGGTTGTCTCCCATGGCGCCATGAAATAGCATGTGATTGATGCTAATCGGATGTTCCAAGATACAGTGATGTTCAAGAATTCAAGGTAGGTTCCAAACAACAAAGTCTCACCAAGTGGTCTAAGTGGATACATTTCAAGATGATAAACCATGGCCATCAAGGAATTTCTGGAATGCAGGGGAGAATAGGAAGGGAGTAAATCCTGACAAAGTAGCTTGACAAAGTGCTAAAATATTTACTAAGTGAAGTTAAAACTGTCTAAAAATGTGAAAACTAAATACAAGTGAGACTATTGTACAATGTTATAATAGATGGGAAAAGATAGCTGCATCAAATTTTTTATCAAACTATTTTAGTAAGAAATGGCATGTTAAGGAAAAATATTTGATTTATATATACAAGTATATTCATACAGATACATGTATGTGTATATATTACTAAAGGCATATATTCAGACTAGAGATGAAAGTTAAGATAAAAGCAGAAATGGTTCATGAAATTCACAATATATATTAAAACTATCAAAAATGCATATAAAAATGTAATTATATCAATGCCTTTGAATTTAAAAGGGAATTAATATTTCATTCAAGACATGAACAAATTGCACAAAACTATGTTTATGAAATTATGTTCATACAGTGATTTTATAGAATTATAAATATGTATAAAACTAATGATCATGGCGACTTGTTCTGATGACATCATCCTCAAAATGGAAAAGAAGTGTATATTTGTGTAAAAACTATAAACTACTGTTTAAACACATTTAAAGAGTAGACATTAAACTTACCTCACTTAAAATTAATATTCAGATACATGAACTTACTTTCTGTGAATTACCGACAATTAAATATCAAGCTCAGTATATTTTGAAAGATTATTTTCATGATGGCAATGTAGTGACAGTTTTTGAATCAAAACATTAGTGTTATGTACAAAACCAGGTACAAATATAGATCTAAAAGCAATAATTAAAAAAAAAAGATGAAGAAACAGACTTGATTATGTCAAAGATATGAAGGAAGAAGTAACTGATGCAAAAATAGGACAATTAAGCACTGTATTTCATTCTGAAAAACAGGAAATATAAACTTCAAGAGAGCAAAAATCTGGTATCTGGGGATTCCCTCCTCTTCTACCAAGAAAACACTTTGGAAATGGATGATGAACTGTCAGTGTTAATGGATATGCCATTCCTAAGGGCAAATGAATGAGCACAACACTAAGGCTGCGATGTATAACTGCAGTAATGCCAAAGAGTGTTAGGTTATCGATCAGATAAGTGAATTATGTACAGGGAAAAAAAATGTTGCAATGAATCAATTTGCATTAATTTTCTCTTGTTCCCGAATATCATTTCATCTTCATGGTCTAAAACAATACTCATTAATTATCTGACAAGATGTAGAGGTCAGAAAAGCAACCTGAGAAGTGGTCGTTTTGTTTGTTTGTTTGTTTATTTGTTTTGTAATTTTATCTGAAAGCCTCAAAGGGCTAAAAATGAGACAAGCAGGGCACTACATCTTCCCTCCTTTTCAAGGTACTCACGCTGAGAAGTTTTGTAATATCCATTTACTTTCTTCTTGAGGATTTCATACAGACTGCCTAAGTTGCTGATATCTTCAAAGCAGCAAGAGAAAGCATGCCCTCTGACCTCTGAGTTTCTTAGCCAGTTAGGTCTGACTTCAGCTAAAGAAATTATCAGTTTTTCTGGACTTTCATAATTCTACTGGAGTAGATCGGTAGGAGCATATTCTCACCATTTCAATGAGCATATATTTAATGGTAACTGCAAAACACTGTCTGCCACTCACCTATATATTAACTGTTGTTGGAGATTAGAAACTGATTACATTGTTGGGGGTGAGTATTATGTGTTCCATTATAAAACTAAAATTATTTTGTGTATATAATCAGCTTCATGCAATCTGTATAACCCACTGATGTCCCCAAAGAGAGAAAACAAAGGAAGTTATTTTATGTGGTTATATCTACACAAAAATACTGGAAAAATACAGCAATATGTATTTATCATTTATTTTCTAATCCATATTTATTCATTTTACATGTAATTTATTCTGTATTCATTGTTTTTGAATATATGTGTAATTCCCTTTAAAATACATTACTGATGTAGAAGCTTGAAGAACTAGCAACTTTCAAAATGGTATTAGAATTCTATATCATCTACATATAAAGTTATGAGAATTAGTAGATACTGGAAATATTGACTAAAGACAATAAATTCTGTGAATGCTCTTTAGATTTGAAAAGAAAATTGAAAGGAATATAAAGAAGAACTTGGGTTTATATAAACTTACAAAATCTACAGTAGCTATGTAATTCAGAAGTCAGGATGAAGTCATAATATACTGTATGGAAAAATGGATCTATTTTCTACAAAGGAAAAATTCTACATGCAATTTTTCACAATAAAGATAGTGTTGCTTAAGAAAGGAAAAGAAAAAACACTATTGGCCAATTTGATTTTATATTAGGAATGAATTATGAGATATTCATATTAAGTAATTATGTGCTGATGGTGTTTCATAACATAATAAGGATGTCAGTACTCAGAAAAGATACCTCTAGATATTAGTTTGTCACAGCAGATCCCTGATGTAAAATAAAGTAAATATTAATATTTTCTAAAATGAATTGCATCTGGTATGTTATTTTTTATATAATTTATGAATGCACAACTATACTCAAATTAATGCTTGTTTTCCTTTACTGGTCATAAATATAAAATAAATAAGTATATGAATGCATATTTATTAGAAAAATATCAAAAGATAGAAATTATTGGGCCAACTACTGCTTGAAAAGTTACTAACACAGATATAGAAAGCTAAATAACAAATGGAGTTAAACATTATGTTAAACAAATGATTTCAGAAGCATGAAATAAAAAGTTTTCAGAGCAACTATAGTGATGTTAACCTCATTATCAACTGATATTTCTGATCGAAGTATTTTCAGGTTTAGAGTTTAAAGGAAAATATAAACTTCATACTTTTGTTCTTGATTTGAAATGTAGTAACATTTTACAAACTAAAAAATAAATAAAAAAATAAAATTTCAAATCTTTGATCCTAATACTTGAACATTTAGGTCTGAAAGACTCAGTTGCAACAAGGTATCAGGCATAACTGGAAACTGTACCAAACTTAGAAAATTCAATATATTCTGATTTCATGCAATGAAAACTTAAAGATATATTTACATTAGCTTTTTCTGTGGAGTATTTATTAAGAGAAGACACAAAGAATATAAATAGTATACTTGCAGGGTATGTGGCCATACATTTAAAACATAAAATGAAATCACAATATTTAGGGTACAGTATTTAGAGAATTGGATGGACATGCCTTTCTGTAACTGACTACAGTGAAATCTTTCACAAGGATGCATGATATATTTTCCCTCTGAAGACAAGCAGAGTTTCTTCATTCCTTCAACACAAGTCCATTATTAGGAATGTCTTGCTTGACTAATTGAGTGTGTAAAGTTAAGTGACATTGCATTCTGTCTATCGTGGATCACATATTTCTATATCCCTGAGAGCATAACTGAAATCTTAGCAATAAGAGACAGCCAGTGCTGATATTCTAGCTCAGAAGAGATTGATGCAGAACACACCAGACACTGATCTTCTACTTATGACTATCAAGTGTCAGATGACACATGTTCATGAACCTTCAGACCTGGCTAGAATCCAGCAAAATACCACTGAGTATTCCAAGCTCTTGCTATGTGAAATATCATTTTCATGCTAAGTTCTATATTTTCTAACTTACTTAACATAGTTTCTTAATTAAGAACATTTGTGAGTTGTGTTAATAAATATATTTGTACCTAAAAATTACTAAATTTAAATGAAATTAATGGACATTCAAATTAACTATCTTAGTCTGTTCAATATTTAACTCAATCTAACCTGCTAAACCAGTTTGAACACAAGTCTGTATAATATTTTATGCAATTGTATTTTAATAAACAGCTTATAGTTTGATAAAACTATTTCCACTGATACACATTAATGATGTAAATATTTATGGTTATTGAGGCAAAGAGCATTAATGTTTCACAATAAATTTACACTAGAACAATTTAAAAAATGCATCCTATGGGACTAGGGAGCATTATTTTTCTGAGATTATTTTATAGAACATTGTGTATATTATATAAAAAAGAATTTCTGAGATTATTTCTCAGTACTCTTGAATATCCTTCTACCTCATAAAAGAGTCTTTTTGAGATCAAAATTTAAATTTTCTTGAAATTTAAAGGTCCAAAATCTTAGAAGCATAGCTTTACTTCTTTAAAGTTAATGACCAGGTTAAGAACACTGGATCGTCTTCCCAAGACCCAATTCGATTCAATTCCCAGCACCTATATCAGACAGATCATAGGAAATCTGACACTTTTGGGTTCTGCAGACATATGCACTGACATGTACATGTCCACACACATCTGAGTGTACAGAGTGTCAGGAAATTGAATAGAGGTGTGTGGCAATGGGGTATGGGCAACTGGAGGTAACAACCAGAAAGTCCCTGATGCCAAGAAAGCAAGAACCTCCCAGGACCCCATGGGGATGACATTAGCTAAAACACCCTACCACAAAGGGGAGGGAAAACCTATCAAGACCATATCCAGTTGTTAGACATGCCCCACCCCACCCCACCCCCCATTGAGGGATGGGGCCACCCACCCATCTCCAAAATTTTAACCCAGAATTGCTACTGTCTAAAGGAAATACAGGGACAAAGAGTAGAACAGAGACTGAAGGAAAGGTCCATCCTGAGACTGCCCTACCTGGAGATCATCCCACATGCAGCCACCAAACCCAAACACTTGCCGATGCCAAGAATTGCTTGCTGACAGGAGCCTGATACAGCTGTCTCCTGAGAGGCTTTGCCAGAACCTGACCAATACAGATGCGGAGGCTCACAGTCAACCATTGGACTGAGCACAGAGATCCCAATGGAGGAATTAGGGGAAGGACTGAAGAAGCTGAAGGGGTCTTATCTGGGATCAATGGGAGTGGAAGCCCTTGGTCCTATGAAGGTTTGACAACCCAGTGTAGAGGAATACTAGGGTGGTAAGGCTGGAGTAGGTAGGTGGGTGGGGGAGCACACTCATAGAAACAGGTTAAGGGGGGAATGGATAGGGGGTTTGCAGAGGGGAAACCAGGAAAGGAGATATCATTTGAAATGTAAATAAATAAAATATCCAATTGAATAAAGAAATAACACTAAATAAAATGATGAAAGTTGAAAATAAATAAGTAAAAATATTTGAAAGTTAAAAAAGAAAAATGCATTTTAAAGTGTTAATGAATGTACATGTCTATAATATAATTTTAGTTTCCAATGTTTGTATTTATTTCTTAATGCTGCTCTTTATTTATTTTAGGTTTCATGAAACTCGAGATAGTTGAAATAAAAATGTTCTTTTTTTTCCATCTATGTTATAAATGATGGTGTACTTACAGGAAGAAACAACACTTGATCTTTCTTACTTGATGCAGAGATAAAATCTGGGAAAAATACTAGGGTAGATTATTCAAATTGTTTATTATTAGTACATAGTGTAAGATTTTATAGGTTCATAATGAACAAATTATATCAAAATTAAATTGAAAACACTGAACAGAGGAAGAGTAAAACATTTATAGAAAGGTGAATTCAACAGGAAGAATGCATGCTACCAACATTATGGTTTAGCTCCCACTCAGGGTCTTGAATCACATTTTTTTCTCTTATGAAGAGAAATCAATGTGTTCCAAAATAATATTAAATATACTAGTTGTAATAATCTCCATTCTAAAATAATATCAAGTTATATTACCAGAGAAAATAATTGTAAATTAGAAATGCAAAATTACTATCACCAATTTGCTTAATGTTTAGAGTGTAATGATATAATAATAAAGAAAACACATCAGCGATAGTAAATTATAATGTTCAGTTTCTTTGTTCATAAATCAAGGTTATATTTACAGCTATAAATCTTTTGCTATAGAGATTTATCATAGTGAGACCAAGTATCACGAGTTACCCTCTAGATTGTCAAAATTAATTCTAAGGTTAAGAAAATATAAATAATATTTCTTGTATAAAAGAAAATGTTTATGAAGTACAGAAAACATTTTAGACGACACTACATCTCAAAATACATGCAACATGGAAAACATGTCAGTGAGACTTGGGGAATGATGGATACATTAGATAAAATCAGAAGATTATCAACTGGTTTATGAAAGAGAACAGTCATTTAGTCATATTTCCATAATAATTACTAATAAGTTTTAAATAAAATATAATATAGAGAAGAGATTATTAGGAACCAGAATGTGATTTTTTGAATGGTTGTTTGGTGGATAATTTCTATTCTGATAATATAGCACCAGGTAGAAAATATGAAATCAAGAAAATTCCTGAGCTGAAGTGGGTAACATGAATTTGTGGATGCAAAATTCTTAACTTGCATCCTGTATTTAAAATAGATATATTCAACCTCAAAGAAGATACTCTGTGTCTTTCCTTACTCCCTTTCTTCCTCTATTTTTATTATTTTCATAATTTAAAGAAAATTTAAAATTTAACTTTATGGCTATTTTGTTTTTCCCTTCGCTCAGGTCCCCGCTTACTACTCACCAACCTTTAAGCACATTCTCAAAAAAAAAATGAAAATCTAATTGAACAAACCCCCTAAAATCATGAAAACAATGTAAACATCACCCAAAGAAAACTGTAATTAAATCAAAGGACATAAAATATGGAATCCATTATTTGTTGATCAACTACTCCTGAACATGTGACCTGTCCTGAAGATGCTGATAGACCTAGTGTCATCTATGGAGAAAATTCATTTTCTCTCTCCATCAGGAATAAGTGACAGTTGTTAATCTCTACCCTATTGGCCAGGTTCTTACACATTCATTTAAAAATGCATAATAAAATAAAATATAAAAAGATAAAACAAAATCTATCAAGCCAAAGTTGGACAATCAGGCCATCAGAAGGAGAAAAGTCCAAAAGAAGAGACAAAAATCAAAGATTCACTACTTCACAGACTTAGGAACCCATAAAAACATTAAACTGGAAAGCCATAATATGTACACAGAGGACTTGAACCAGACCCATATAGGCCTTGCCCATGTTGCATAAGTCTGTGAGTATATACGAGCTTTGCTCATGTTGATTTAGATGGTCCTGATTACAGTCTGGTCTATAAACTCTGGATCCTTTACTCTTTCAGCTTCCTCTTCCATGTAGTTCCTTGAATCCTTAGGGGAGGGATTTGATAGAGATATCCCATTTAGTACTAAGTATTCCAAGGTCTCTCACTCTCTGAATAATGTCTCTGTATTTATCCCCATTTGCTTCAGGAGAATGTATCTCTCATAATATTTGGACAAGCCCTGATCTATGAGTGTAGTGGAATACCATTAGGGGACATATTTTCACTATTTGATTTTTTGTCGGTTTGTTCATTTTATTTGCATTATATGGTTTTATCATAGGTCTCTAGGTTATCTAGTCTTAGGTTTTATGTTGTATATAGCCTCCTACATTTCTAAATTCTGCATTAACTAACTTGCTTACTCAAAGAGTAAGTTCAGGAGGTCATAACTATACAATTAAATTTTTGGCAGAGTTCTATTTCTTCTAAGTCTCAGACAATTTTTTTTCATATTTTCTAGGTTCTACATGTTTCACCACCCATGGCATACTCTCAGCAATCAATTGTATCACTGAGTTACACATCATATTAACTTTCATCTCATTTCTAAAATACCTGCCTCACCCTTTGAAATACCAGGACTCATTATTGCCGTAGTCTACTTGGATTCTCATTAATTACAAGATACTCTATATTCTTTCCCTCTATCCCTCTATCCTTCTATCCCTCTATCCCTCTCCCTCTCTCTCTCTTTCCCTCTCTCCCTTCCTCTTCCTCCTCCTCCTCCTCCGCTTCCTCCTCCTCCTCTTCCTTCTTCTTCTTCTTCTTCTTCTTCTTCTTCTTCTTCTTCTTCTTCTTCTTCTTCTTCTTCTTCTTCTTCTTCTTCTTCTTCCTCTCTCTCTTTCTCTCTCTCTCTCTCTCTCTCTCTCTCTCTCTCTCTCTCTCTCTCTCTCTCTCTCTCTCTCTCTCTCTCTCACCAGTAAGTATTATAGAAGAATTATAGAAAAAGAGATTGTGTATTTGAGGGGGAGAATAGGAGGTAGAGGGAGATAATGTAAGTCCAGTGTCATGAAATTTTTGAGAAAATTAAATAAACACCTAATCATCATTCTAGCTCAGCAAAAGTATGTTGGTGACCAATGGAATCATCTAGTTAAAACAAACCCAAATGGCCTTTCTCTATAGCCTGATATAAAATACCTCATATCAAACTTGTCTCTGCCCTAATCTTCAGAACCTATGAGTGTGGCTGGATGGACTTCACAGACAGAGCTCTTACTATATTTTAGAAAGTCTAATATTTTGGTTTAGAGTTGGTACAATCTTTCATTCGTGTAGCTGTCTTATCCAGAAGCAGAAAATCCTAAAACAGCACAAACTTTCTATGAGACATCCCATCCCTTTGGTGATAGAAATGACATACAGCATTGAAAAAGAAATAAGGGGGGTTAGAAGTGTTGTCTTAAAAGCAAAGTAATAAAAAATTTCATGTTGAAGAAGATTTGTCAGGATTTCCCTAATGCTGAAAAGATGTGCTGGCGAACTCAGAATTGTAGACAGAAATGATTATATAGAAAAAAAAATTGATGTCTTCTGCCAAATTGTTTATGTTGGTTTTAACTCATTTTCAAAGCTAGATAATCATAAAGTCTGAAGCAGATAACTTTAGTGTAGCAGTTCACTAGCATTCAGCTTTATTCTTGCTTATTCTTAGGAAACAGAGGCTATGCTGTAGTTCTTTTGATGCAGTTAACTAATTTTATGCTAATTTTGCATTATATAAAACTCAGTTAATATAAAAATGTACGATTTGTTCAAGGGATATTGATTATTGCATTTTGAATCTGTGTACTGTAAAAAATAAAAATAGTGCTTTTAAATCAGTAGTTAAAATATAACTGGGAATGGTTCTATCTACTTTTTAATAGAAAATTGATAAAAAAATGAAAAAGGATCTATATTGTAATATGAATATGAATAGAACTGTGATTTCATATGACTATGCCATTCAGTCCATTCTGAAATACACCATAAATGATAGCAGAAGCTTAATTTTTCCTATGGCGTGACAGAACTATATTTTACTTTAACCATAAAGTAGAATTATACTAAGTTAAAATTTAATAATACAATTGTAGACAATAAAGAAATTATGCATAATAATGTATGCACTCCATTCTCAGGAAATAACTTTCCATATAAACTGTGATTTATTGTGGAAAATACCATTTTACATCTGTAATATGATATATGACTTAATTCTGAATTCAACATACTTAGAAGTGTCACACTACCTATGAATTGAAATTAGACTGAGTAATAAGGTGCATGATTAAAAGTGATATTATTTTATATATGGTTTTATATTAAGTGCATTCATTGCCATATAGTTGCAAATCTTGTAAATCATATAAATCATTTTCAAAATATATTTTACAAGCTTTATCTTTTTATGAGACTGAAATAATTTAGTGAGCAATACATTTAACTGTAAGTATTCTTCATATATCATAAGAGCTCCTCTTATTTCAATATCATGTAAGTTCTCTGTGCACAAAATTGAGACAGGGAAAGATTTGTACTGATTTTTTTTTAACTCTCTCTTCTTGAACTATTTTTATATGTTTAAATTCTGAAAGGTTTTTTTCTAAGTTGATAGCTTATAGGTTTAGCCAATATTTCCAAGAGACTTTATATGCATTTTATTATAATAATATTAATAAAATATAATACATAGTTATAACAAAAGAGTAATGTGCACTTTGATCAAAACAGAAATAGAAATCACTGCTATCCACTAATTATCTAAAAAATATTCCCATTAAAATAAGTTCCAAAAACCTTCTTAAATATTCTATACATTATGAAAAACTACAATCTATCTCTTTTTTAAAAAATACAATTCATTATTTTTGTATGTGTTTTGATGACTCTTAATCTATTGTTTCCAGTTTTGTGCCTGAATATTAAGTTCCAAATATGGTAAGATTTCTATGATAACTAGAGTTAACAGTTTGCTTGTTGAGAAACAAGCCAAAGTGGTTAGCAATGACTTGGAAGTGAAGAAATATAAGCAGTATTCACTCATGAATTATGAAAAAACAAAACAAGACAAGGAAGAAAATAATATATTATGAAATACTTTTCCAATTTCAAACTAGTGTATTTTAAAGTACAAACCACAATAATTTTGTTTAAATAAATATGGTGTAACATTTTGGCAAGCATGCTACATAAAATTTATATACTGAAAAAGTATATAATCTAGAGTTAGTTTCAAGGATGTTCAAGAAAAGACATGACTCAGTTTCTCACTTCTGTAGCACTCACATTAAGCATATCTGCTCTCATATCCTACAAACTCATGGTCTAAGTAGTGGCATACTGTTTCATTTCTGCTTTGGAGAGTCTAATTCAAGCAGTTGAGAGATATAGTACTCCCTTATGATAAAGGCTCATTTTCCCAGCCATATTATGAGCCTCCAATGCAAGTTCATGCCTGATTTTACCTTTTGCTGTATGAAAGGATGAATATAAATGGCATCTTCTACCACCTTTATTTCAAAAAGAGAACTGTGTTCTAGTTACATACAAGTGTACTGAAGTTTGGCCTAGGAAATTTTGGTTGAAAATAGATTTTTTTTTCCTTAGACAATACATCCTGAGCTGTTTCCACTCCCTCGCTCCTCTCAGTTTGCCACTACACCTCCGATCCCCATCCAATGGCCCTCAATAATCACACCACCAAGAGGCAAGCAAACTCTACAAAACAAGATACAGTAAGGAAAGAGAAAAGCCCTCATACTGAGGCAGGACAAGGTAATCCACTCAGAGTAAAAGGATCCTAAGAGCAGGCAAAAAGTCACAGATTACACTGCTCCAACTGTGAGAAGTCCCGCAAACAAAACAAAACAAAAACAAAAACAAAAAACAGCTAAAAGCCATAACATATAGGCAGATTACCTGGTCTTGCTGCTTCTGTGAACTTATATGAGCCCTGCTTAGTTGATTCATTGGGCCATGTTCTCCAACAATCTTTCCATTCCCCTCTTCCACTGGGTTTCTTTAGAGCTGAGAGGAGGGATTTGATGGTGATCTCCAAGATAGACTCTGCATGATGTCTGGCTGTGGGTCTTTGCATTTGTTCCCATGTGCTACTGAATGGGGAGCATCTCTGATGATGACAACCAGTCAAACCACCAATCCATGTGTATAGCAAAATACCACTAGTAAGCTTTTCATTGTTTTTTGTTTGTTTGTTCCTTTGTTTTGTTTTGTTTTGCTTTCGCCAGTTCATGACTGGTCTACCCTAGGTCTCTGAGCTATAAAATTATCAGTTCCTGACCATCTAAACAGGATATACCTTTGGCTCCCTCTCATGGCATAGGCCTCAAGTTAAACCAGAATTTGATTGGCCACTCCTAGGGTTCTCCACTGCCATTACTCTAACATCTTGCAGTTATTACAGATGGTATGTTGAAGATTTTGTGGCTGAATTTGTATCCAGTTTTCTTTTTCAGTGGACTGCAGAGTACATTTCTGCATCAAAGATACTAGAACATAGTGGTACAGGCATAATAAAAGTACCAACACTATCTCTGAGTTCAATGAGATGTACAGATTTTGATCCTAGCAATAGGACTACTGCAGTCAATTTTCCAAAAGCAACTCTCTGTCCTAGCATCAGCTTGTGTTATCTGGGGATCTCCATGGGATCCCTTTCCCATTTACAGAGTGCAACTGAATCCCACCACTGGAACTCGTCCCTGGCTATAAAATATCAACAGTTTAGGCTCCATATGCTCCTTTCTAGGAGTCTTCACTAGGACAACCTCATATTTCACAGGATGTTTCCACTGTACTGGGTTTTTACTACCCCCAAATTCCCTCCAAGTTTCAGCCTCTTCCCATACTATCTTCCTCCATCCAAGACCCCTTACCTGGACATTCCTGCTCACATCCCAACCTGCCAACAGTCCACCCACAAAATTTGTTCTACTTTCTCATTACAGGGAAATATTTGCCTGCCCCCTAAAATGCTCCAATTTACCTAACCGCTCTGGGTCTGGAACCTTGATAATTATTTACTTAAGAGTTAATATTCTAATAAGTGAGCACACCCATATTTGTTTTTATGGGTTTGGGTTACCTCACTCAGGATAATTGTTTCTAGTGTCCTCTATTTGCCTGAAAATTTTGTGATGTCTTTTTTTAACAGTTGTTTAATACTCCATTGTATAACTGTACCACATTTTTCTTATCCATTTATTAGATGAGAGGCATCTAGGTTGTTTTCAATTTCTAAATATTATGAAAAAGTCACAATGAACATAGCTGAGCAGTGTCTTTGTTGTAGGATGGAATGTCCTCTGGAAATATGCTCAAGAGTGGTATAGATGTATCTTGAGGTATACTGTCTTCCAACTTTCTGAGAAACTGCAATAATTATTTTGATTATCATAGTACTATACAAGTTTACATTCTCACTAGCAATGGACGGATGTTCTTATGACACATTCTCACCATGGTGAACTGTCACAGGTGTTTTTGATGTTGGCCATTCTGACAAGTATAAAATTAATTATGCTTTGGAGAATGAAGAAGTTTAAAAAGTAAAGCAATAGGTAAATGATAGATGTCTCATTTACCTATAGTTTTACTATCTAAAGGGAGTATATGAGGACTTGTATTCTGGTTTTCTTTTATTTGCTTGTGGTCTAAATTATTTCATTCTATGTGTAATTTCAGACAATTACTTGACTTATCACTGTTCTGAAAAATCATTTATTGGTGACATATAGTTACTTACAATTTAGATATCAGTGTCAGTTGAGTCACAAAGAAACACTTCATTCCTACATGGGCTATCTAGCCCATCCTCTGGATACTGCCTAAACAGAAATCAAGTTTCCTATCTCCAAAGTAAATATTTGCTAAGTTTTCCTCATCTTAAAATCATATTCCATGTAAAAGTAGAATACTTTAAATACATATTAATAGCAGTGGATTATACATAGCCTGAGTGACCAAATGGAAACATGAAAATATTGTCTAATTTTAGTAATCACCGCAGTTGACTACTCATCTTTGTTATAGTAATTGTTTGAAATTCCATACAAAGAAAAAGTTAACCAAAAGTTCCCTAGACTGTAGTTAGCATTTCAAGTATAGCTAATTGAATAATCAGAGAAAGATCTAAGATTACAACAGATAATCTGATTGTATATTGTCATATATAACTGATTTGCTAATGAAAGACAATGTTAATATGGCATTGTTTATCCTCATGGAATAAACTTGCAGATAACACATTCTGTCTAAGACACCTGGGACACATAGCTTGAAAGCTGAAATTATTTCTCCCATTTCTATTGCTCTTCTCCTCTGATGTCTCATCTTTCAAATTCTGGCATACTAAGCAGCCTTTGTGGAGAGCTGAGATGCAATCTCTCTCTGTTCAAGAAGGGTCCATCATCTTTCCAAAGAGTTGCAAACAGCCTGTTATATGAAAGAACATTATGGACTCCTTGAAGGAAAACCTTTTAACTGGTAACCATGCTGAGCCCAAATGAGACAATTAAGGACTTGAATGGCTCTTAGAAGCAATGAGAGAATTATATGTTGAATACAGAAATAAAATTATTTTGCAAGTAGTGGAAATGCAGAAAAGTTTATTCAGTTTTGTTACAGGGTATATTGTTTTGATTTTAAATACACAAACAGCTAGATTATGACAGCCTAATATTTTATCAGAAATTAGAGTTAATGCGTTTAAATATACAGGAAGAGTGGAAGGAAAATAATATCATCAAAATTTATTTTATAGAAAGTTAAATGCACTAGAAAATATTATCTTGAGTGAGGTAACCCAGACCCAAAGGACATGCATGGAATGTATAGACTGATAAGTGGATATTAGACTAAACATGCAGAATACCCAGCGTACAACACACATACCATTAGAAGGAAGTTCCAAGTAAGAATGTTTCAATCCCACTTAGAAAGAGGAACAAAATAATCATGGCATGCAGAGGAAGGGAGAGAAAGACCAGGGTGGGAGAAGGTAGAGGGAGGGTAAAAGGGGGTAGGATCAGGTATGAAGGGGGGAGATAGAAGAGAAGCCCAGAGGGCCAGGAGAATGAATGGAAATATGCATCTAGGGGGTGACAGGGGAGGGGAAACCTCTAGAAAGTCCCAGAAACTTTCAGGGAAGATTCAGGGAATCTTCAGCCCCCTAGAACCTCTTCAACAGTCAGAGAATAAAAACGTAATTATGATTAAAAGACAGTATATTTCATGGTTGACAACTATCCCAATGAAGTTGACCCACTGGGCATTCGTTTTTACTCCCGTTCAGGTGAAACCAATATTGTACTAAATCAATATTGTATTTATTTTTGTAAATTCCCTTCTCTTTTAATGAACTATTCTATGAAAGAAAAAAATCATTTTTAGGTTTACTTCTCTTCTTTTTCTTTTTTTTTTTTTTCGAGTCTGAAAATGTTAGTCCTTTGTGATGTTAGTTGTGCAAAGTTAACACACTCATATGAAAATGTGCATGACATGAGAGGAAATTTGGGAATATCAAATAATACTCAAGATGCTTAGCTATTTCTCAGCAAAAGAGATTCTGTTTTGTGCTGAGAGGAAAGGAAGCAGGGGCCATGTATCTTGCTTTGAGGATTTGATGACACAGTAGTAGTTTGAAAGGGTAATTTACAAGGGTTAGAGGTGTCACTTCTCATTTGGGTAAGATGGTCAGGCATGTTTAAGGCTTTACAGCATATGTGTTTAACCAGGTGGAAAGACAGCTTATTTCCTTCACTTTAGTTATCCTTACTTACTTTGTGACATAGAAAGTTTATAGGCAGTAGGTATCTTGCCTTGGACTAAAGAAGGAGATGCCATGCATATTTGAAGCCAATGATATATTGAATGCCAGATATCACTGTACATTTCTGATTAGTGTATCCTGAGACTGATGACATAACCTTAATAGCCTTGTTGCATCAGACATGACTCAGAGTTTGGCAAACAATGGTATCAACCCCAAGTATTGATATGAAGCAATATTTTACTCACCTTTCTAAAATCAAATGTTCATTAAAGCCTCTTTCTTTTGAATTTAGATACTACATTGAAAGACAGAAAATACCATACTGTTTTGCATTCCATGTACATTTCTTTAATCCTAAAGAGAAAGAATTATTACATCAATATGATTTTAATCATAGATTATGATGGGATTTGCTCTGGTTTTTATTCCAGGAATCATGGTAGTGGATGCCTCAACAGGCTGATGATATCTATTAAAGTTAATAAAGGATCTAATACATTTTCCCATAAGAATTTTAGTGTGAATAACACTGCAGTGATGCTGCTCCTGAATCATAATTTTTCAACTCAAATTTTAATAGTTGAAGAAAATAGAGCCTTGGAGTTCCAATTTGCCAAAGGAGTCTTGCATAAGTTAGTCAGATAAAGAAAGACATCAAATTTTCCAGGAAAGTGAATTCAGAATTTCCTTACACAACATTAGATTTCCTCTGCTCTAGGCCATTGAGACAGGACTAAGTAGGGAGGGAAACTTCAGCTTTCTTTGGCACTTCAGAAGCCTCATACCTTAAGTTCCAGTAATGCCTGTTCCAGTCAAGCAGTTCCTAAGAAGACACACACACACACACACACACACACACACACACCCACACACACTTTCAGCAGGCAGATACCTTGAGAATGTGAGATCCCTTGGATGAAATAAAGCCATAGGTACTTGAGGCTGAGATGGGCACTGATCTATTGATGCAGTGAATGTCTATAGTAGGGGTTATATGATTCTCTAATTCATTGACTCAGTACCTGTGGTTGTTCTTATTTTGAGAACTTCTTCCTTATTTTGTATAGTAGACTTTTCTAGAAGTATTTCTAACCACACCATGAATAACAGGAAGCTCTGAAAAATATCAAAATAATAAAACAAAAATATCCATCAGGACAAGAATTTAAAATTCTCACTAATCAGAATTCCTCAGATTCTCTGAATTCTGTTCCAATCACAGCATTTTTCATATTCCTGTCTGAAGAACCTTTATTTCCAGAGTTGCATCTGTTAAGCCTTATTTTAAAAATAGGAATTTAGAAATGAACAAAAGATAACTAAATAATCAATCCTACACATCATTGTGTTCATTTTGTAAAAGGATTTATTACTGTCAATACCCCTAAATATAATGAGGCCTCATGGAAGACATTGTTTCAGAGTAAAAATGAACTAGGTCATAAGAGGAAGAAAGAACTCATTGCTAGAATTCATTTGACCATGGACTTAAAGTGTTACCTGCCTTTTATGTTTTTGCATAATTTTTCTTTGAATTGTTTCTTTTTCCCCCTTTCCTTTCCTTTCCTTTCCTTTCCTTTCCTTTTCTTTTTCTTCTCTCATTTTTGCGCCCCTCTACCTCAATATTTATGTGTTCTCTCTCTCTCTCTCTCTCTCTCTCTCTCTCTCTCTCTCTCTCTCTCTCTCTCTCTCTCTCTCTCTCTCTCTCCTTCCATTCAAGTGTTTTCATTTACTGTTTATAGTCTTGGAAATAATATGCTTCGTTAATAGACATTTTCTCATAGGAAATTAGGTATTTTGGTGATAAGATCATATTATCCCCTTATTATAATCCCTCAGGTATTTTAAATTTTAAGCTATGTATTTTAAAGCCATTATCACACACTTTAAATGTTTAATGGATTTTTTTTATGAAAAGTTTCTGTTATACTAAGATGGGATAAAATTCCTGGAATTGAGTCGTAGTATACTTTACTTCCAGAGGTAGCCACAGATTTGTATGAGCGTGTGTGTGTGTGTGTGTGTGTGTGTGTGTGTGTGTGAGTGTGTGAGACATTGATACACTTGTCTCTGCTGAAAACATATGGCACTATAGTTGTGACAACAGTATTTCACCTCCTCATTTTGACCCTACTGACATATCTTTCAGTAATTTTTTGGTATCACATATACTCCCAAAAGAGTTCATACAAAGACTGCATCTGAAGATTGTTTGTAGATCCTTTGAGTGAATAACAGCTGCTGGTACGTGGAGCCCATTGGTTATTGGGACAGGTAGACTTCACACTGAAAATTTATAATAAGAGTTCTTCACAGTTTCTTTCCATAGAATTTATAATCAGACTAGAAAAAGTTATAATTCTTCCCAAATATTGATTAATATTTAAAATACATGTAGTTACCAATTACTGAAATTGATATTATTCTCATGGTAGCATCACAAATCACCTTTAAATATGCAAAAGTATACTATTAAGCATCAGGACTATAAACAGAAACTGAATTGTTAGAATATCTTCCAAATAATTACTATTAGATACTGACATAGGGAAAAATTTAAATTAATTTTAAAAACTATTTTTAAAATAACAAAGTAAAATCTAGTTTTAAAATTAGAGGATTTTTGTGTTTACTTGAAGGAATTTATAAACAGTCATAAACCACAAAGTCACTGATTTCAGTTTCTATCACTTGGCAATTAGTAAGATTCAAGGCAGAATAGACAGAAATGTAGTCAGAGAAATGTTAATGTTACAATATAGCTAAAAGTAAAATAGTTTAACAATATCATTCATTATCATATTCAAAGTAGAGATTAGTTTGGGGGGTTGCTTTATATATTACAGATAGTTAAGGAGAATGGACAATGAGAAAATAAAACAAATTGTATAAACCGGTAGCCAACATCAGTCTGAATGGAGAGAAACTTGAAGCAATCCCACTGAAATCAGGGACTAGACAAGGCTGCCCTCTCTCTCCATATCTTTTCAATATAGTACTTGAAGTTCTAGCTAGAGCAATTAGACAACAAAAGGAGGTCAAAGGGATACAAATTGGAAAGGAAGAAGTCAAACTATCACTATTTGCAGACGATATGATAGTATACTTAAGCAACCCAAAGAACTCCACCAGAGAACTCCTACAGCTGATAAACACCTTCAGCAAAGTGGCTGGATATAAAACCAACTAAAGCAAGTCAGTAGCCTTCCTATGCTCAAAGGATAAGCAGGCTGAGAAAGAAGTAAGAGAAATGATACCCTTCACGATAGCCACAAACTATATAAAGTATCTTGGCGTGACTCTAACCAAACAAGCGAAAGATCTGTATGACAAGAACTTCAAGTCTCTGAAGAAAGAAATTGAAGACGACCTCAGAAGATGGAAAAATCTGCCATGCTCATGGATTGGCAGGATTAATATAGTAAAAATGAGCATCTTGCCAAAAGCAATACACAGATTCAATGCAATCCCCATCAAAATCCCAACTCAATTCTTCATAGAGTTAGAAAGAGCAATTCAAAAATTCATCTGGAATAACAGAAAACCCAGAATAGCTAAAACTATTCTCAAGAGTAAAAGAACCTCTGGGGGAATCAGTATCCCGGACCTCAAGCTGTACTACAGAGCAATAGTGTTAACAACTGCATGGTATTGGTACAGTGACAGGCATGTAGATCAATGGAACAGAATTGAAGACTCAGAAATGAATCCACACTCCTATAGTCACTTGATCATAAAACAAAAAAAACAAAAACAAAAAAAAAAAGCTGAAAATTGTCCTTTCAAGATCTGAAGAGTTGTGTTGGAATTTTAATGAAGACTATATATATATATATATATATATATATATATATATATATACTACAAATTTCCTTTGGATTGATGGCTACTTTTACTATGCTAATCCTACCAATCACCACCATGTGAGATCTTCCTATCTCCTGATATCTTCTTGAATTTCTTCTTTCAAAACCTTAGAGTTTTTATCATAAAAGTACATTTTCATTTATAATTTTGCCTTCCCTTGACTTTGGTGCATAAATATTTAGAATTACAATATCCCTCTAGTGAATTTTTTCTACTGACTGACTTCATGGTGTCCATTCCCCTTTGTTGTTCTTAATATTATTGGGTTGAAGTGTATTGTGTGAGATATTAAATTACTACATTACCTTGCTTCTCAGGTTCTTTTAATAGGAATATATTTTTCAGTCTCTGAGGTGACGTCTTTCTTTAACAGTAATATGTGCTTCATGGATGCAACTGAAAGATATATCTGATTTTCTAAACCATATCTTTTAGGTTGTGTCTTTTTATCAGGTAACCGATACTATTAATACTGAAATTTGTCAATGAGCAGTGTTTATTGCTTCCAGTTTTTTTTTTTTTTCTTATACTAGGGGAATTTTTTCTCTTTTGTTTTACTGTTTCTAGATTGTCTCTTTCCTGTGATTTCTTGGGTGTGATTGACCTCTTCCAATATAGTGCTTCTTAAGAGGTGGATTTGTAGATTGATAATACTTAAATGTGGCTTTATCTAGGGATATTTTTCCTGTCTGTCAATGGTGATAGATAGTTTTCTTGGGTATATTAGTCTCTATAAGTATTCATGATCTCTTAGAGTTTGCAGAACATCTGTCCATGTCATTCTGGATTTAAGAGTCTCCATTGAGAAATCAGGTATTATTCTATTGTGTCTGCTTTTATATGTTACTTGGTCTTTTCCCCTTGGGGCACTTAATACTCTTTTTGGTTCTGTGTCTTTACTGTTTTAGTATTATCAGCTGAGGGAAATTTGTTTCTGGTCTAGTATATTTGGTGTTCTATATGCTTCCCATACCTTGATGGACGTATCTTCTTTAGTTTAGAGAAATTGTGTTCCATGATTATATTGAAAATAATTTTGTGCCTTTGATCTGAGTTTGTTCTTCTTGCTCTTTTCCTACTATATTCAGAGATTTTCATATTTTCATAGATTTTATATGTATCGTGCCTGTATTTTTTAAATACTTTCTTTTTTGATTAGATATATTCTTTATTTACATTTCAAATGATTTCCTATTTCCTGGTTCCTCTCTCCCCGAAAGTCCCATAAGCCCTCTTCCCTCCCCCTATTCCCCAATCAACCACCTCCTGCTTCCCTATCCTGGTATTCCCCTAAACTGCTGTATCGGGCCTTTCCAGGAATAGGGGCCTCTCCTTCCTTCTTCTTGGATATCAATTGGTGTGTGAATTGTGTCTTGGGTAATCCGAACTTATATCCACTTATCAGTGAGTGATACCATGTGTGTTCTTTTGTGATTGGGATATGTCACTTAGTATGATATTTTCTAGTTCCACCCATTTGCTTAAGAATTTAATGAATTCATTGTTTTTAATAGCTGAGTAGTATTCCATAATGTAAATATACCAGAATTTCTTTATGCATTCCTCCATTGATGGACATCTGGGTTCTTTCCAGCTTCTGGCTATTATAAATAGGACTGCTATGAACATAGTGGAGCATGTGTCCTCATTACATGCTGGGGAATCCTCTGGGTATATCCCCCAGCGTGGTATAACGGGGTCCTCCAGTAGCATCATGCCCAGTTTTCTGAGGAACCACCAGACTGATTTCCAGAGTGGTTGTACGTGCTTGAATCCCACTAGCATTGGAGGAGTGTTCCTCTTTCTCCACATCCTCGACAGAGATTTTTGGGTCGCTTAAGTATACTATCATATCATCTGCAAATAGTGTTAGTTTAATCAATTCTAATGGATTCATAATTATATATAGAAGAGTTTTATCTTCAATTTCTTGTGACATTGGCTTATAAAATAGCCTATGAAACCTATTTCTTTCATGATATTCATGTTTTCTTTAAAATGGTTTGGGTCTGTTTTCCTAAATAAAGAACAAGCCTTGGGGCTGTCAAAATTCCAACCTCTCTAATTATCTATGCGGGTCCAATTATATTTGCCATCCATTCATCCAAAGCATGTGAAATTTTTATGCTGGAGATAACTATATTTTCAGCCTTAACAGGAGACACTCTAATATAGCATTACATAGAAGTTTATAGAATAACTATAGAATTTCAAATTATAGTTTATATTTGGCAACATTATAATCACATTCAAGATAATCATTACTATATCATATTATGTTGTCTTTAAACCTGACCTTCAAATATTCTCTATATTCATTTTATTGTAATGGATTTTGCTTTTAATGATGTAATTTTTCCATTAGAGTGAATGGGTCAATCTGACATCAGAATGTAAACAATATTATGAAATATGATGATAACATACTTATGTGAATTCCTGTAAGGTTAGGTAGTAAAAACTCTGAAATAACAAAGACACACAAGTAAAGTGTTTGGACATGAAGTCATGGCAGAAACTCATCTTAGAAGACTATTATGTGCCAGGCAGTGGCGGCACACACCTTTAATCCCAGCACTTGGGAGGCAGAAGCAGGTGGATTTCTGAGTTCGAGGCCAGCCTGGTCTACAGAGTGAGTTCCAGGACAGCCAGGGCTATACAGAAAAACCCTGTCTCGAAAAAACCAAACCAAAAAAAAAAAAAAAAAAAGAAGAAGACTATTATGCAAGCCATAAAAAGCTAAGCTTACTGAAGGAGTTGATTAAAGAAAGATTTCTGCAATCTTGACTGATTCTAATTTTAGTATTAAAATAGTTCATTTATTTTTTTCTAGTTTGAAATAGTTCATATGGTTTACATAGATAGATTTACTGTGTATGTCTTTAAAATATTTCATGAAGCTGTTCCTATGTAAAAGAAAAACAGCCTCCAGATTGGTTAATGTACCAATAGTCAGAAAGTCTAAGCTACTTCCAGAATTGAATGGTGAAGTTTTTTTTTTAATTAGGTATGTTCTTTATTTACATTTCAAATGTTATCCCCTCTCCTTTTTTCTCCTCCAAAAACCCCCTATCTCATCCTCTTCCCCTGCTCACTAACCCACCCACTCCCACTTCCCCGACCTGGCATTCCCCTACCCTAGAGCAAGTAGTCTTCACAGGTCCAAGGGACTCTCATTGATGTCCAGCCAGGACATCCTCTGCTACCCATGTGCTGGAGACATGGGTCCCTCCATGTGTACTCTTTGGTTGGTGGTTAAGTCTCTGGGAGCTTTGGGGGTACTGGTTGGTTCATATTGTTGTTCCTCCTGTGGGGCTGTAAAGCCCTTCAGCTCCTTGGGTCCTTTCTCTAGCTCCTCCAAATTCTTAAACAAGGTCCTGTCTTTCTACATGTTATAAAGAAAAAAAGTCATTTACATGACAGAATATTGGTGGAGTGTTATTTTCACTTTCTTTTCTTGCCCATTTATTTTGCTTAGGTATAATAAGAATGAGTGTAATAAACACACACACACACACACACACACACACACACACACACACAACTTGATTTTGGTTATAACAACCTAGCCAAGCATGTGAGCTGGTCCAAGAAGATATAAGTATGCTCTGACTCCTTATAGTCCCTACTCTTCATAAAATAGATAATATCTTCCGGACCTTTTGTTAATGTTGTAGAATTAAGGTTTTCATTTACATATGCTGTTACTATTTTAAGAAAGCATATGATGGCCCCTAGTGGCACAGAAGGAAAAATCAGTGTTTGTATTTTAAAATCAATAATAATTAAAAGGTACATTTTTAAAATAGAGTTTAGTGTATTCACGTCATGGTCATGTTGTGGAGAATTTTATTATAATATTAACATCATTCTAGAAGTGTCTATATAGAAAGATGTATAAAGCACTTAATGTCACATGAGTGATCAAGTGCAGCATAGAGTATTGAACCTGCTTCATCATCTGAAATAAGTTTTTAAATTACATCAAATTCAGTCACCATTGAAGGAGTTTACTGACACATTCATCTTTAACTAAACATAAGGGAAATAACTGCCACCATAAGAATCAATGAGAATGTAAAGGATGACAAATACTGTTCTATTTTACACATTGAAATATTTTACTATATAATAATGTATTATAGTCATATTACTGCCTTTTCTACATTATAACACAGGATTAGATTTTGAAGTAGTCTCACCTTAATATTCTGGTGCATGTAGAAAAAATGTGGTATTGTCTCAGCTAAACCCTCAAAAATGACATTATATCAACTCTCTGGATAATGGCATGACACTTGAATACAGAATACTAAGAAAGACACCAAAACAATCTGTGACCATTGTCTATAAGTATTAATATAATAAAACCATTATTATACCATCCAATTCACTAATAAAATCATTTGTACTTAAAAGGCTATAATTTTTACAAAATATATTCATTATTAGGTTGGAATTATGAATGAAATTATCTAAATTACTATTTAAAAACATTATCTCTGAAGCTCTGTAACTATTTTATAAAGCATAAAACCATCTTTTCTTTCAATATTATGAATAATAATTTACATGTATTCTTAAAACCTATCCATGTATAAATTGAGAAGCTTTTGTTACCACCTCCAGAATAATGAGTTACTTTTTTTTACTTTTTTTTTTTATAGTCCAACTATTGTACCCTCCCATTACACTTTCCCAAAGTTCCTCATCCTATTCCTCCTCCCCCATATCTCCAAGATATTGTTCAGGCCCCTGCCAGGTCTCCCAAATCCCTGGGTCCTCAAGTCTTGGGAGGGTTAGTCAAGTCTCTCCAACTGAGGCCTGTCCAGGAAGTTCTCCACTTATATGTGTCAGGGCCTCAGACCAGCTCCTGTATGCTGCCTGTTGGGGGCTCAGTATCTGAGAGATCTCTGGGATCCAAGTTAGTTGAGACTGCTGATTTTCCTATGGGATTGCCTTTCTCTTCAGTTTCTTCCAGCCTTTATTTAATTAAACCACAGGGGTTCCTGACTTCAGTACAATGGTTGAGTATAATTAATCTCTGTCTGTCTCAGTCAGCTGCCTCTTAGGCTTCTCAGAGGAAAGCTATGCTAGGCTCCTGTCTATAAGCACACAATAGCATCAGTAATAGTGTCAGGCCTTGTAACCTACCCTAGAGATGGATCCCAATTTGGGCTGGTCACTGGACAACCTTTCCCTCAGTCTCTTCTCCATTTTGCCCACGCAATTCTATTAGACAGGAACAATTCTGAGTCAGGAATTCTGACTGTGAGTTAGTAATCTTTCCCTCCACTTAAAGCCCTGTCTATATACTGGAGGTGAACTCTTTGGGTTCCCTTTCCCCAGTGTCTGCATTTTGGCTAAAGTCACCCCTAATGAGTCCTGAGAGTGTCTCACATCCTGGGTGTCTGCTACTCTCTAGAAGGTCACCCACCTTCCACTCCCCAAGGCTATTTATTTCCATTTATTCTCTTGGTCCTCTGGGCCTTTCTCTTGTCCCAGAGTCCATATATGATTCGGTTTTCCTTTCCCCTCTCCTTCCTATTTCCCTATTTCACTATTTTATAGTGAGTATATGACATGCAAGTCCTTTTTTAGTCTGACTTACCACACTCACGATGATATTTTATACTTCCACCCATTTGTCTGCAAAATTCATGATTTCCTCATTTTTAATAGCTGAATAGTATTCCATTATGTAAATGAACCATGTTTTCAGTGTCCATTCTTCCATTGTGGGACATCTGGCTGTTCTCAGCTTCTGGCTATTACAATTAAGGCTGCTATGAACATGGTGGAACACGTCTCCTTGTGGTAAGGTAGGGCAACGTTAGGGTTTATGCCCAAGAGTGGTGTAGCTCAGTCTTCAGGTAGAACTATTTCCAGTTTTCTGAGAAATCAAAAGATTAATTTCCAGAGTGGTTGTACCAGTTTGCGATCCCACCAGCAGTGAAGGACCTTTCTTCTTTTTCCACATCCTTGACAGCATGTGCTGTCACTTGAGATTCTGACCTTAGCTATTCTCATTGGTGTTAGTTGGAATCTCAAAATCATGTCACTTTGATTGGCATTTCTCTGATGAGTAATGACTTTGAAGATTTCTTCTCTGCCATTTGAAATTCTTCTGTGTTGAATTTTCTGTTTAGCTCTGTCTTTGTCATTGAGGTGTGTTTCTTGTATGCAACAAAATGTTAGATCCTGCTTCTGTATCCAGTCTGTTAGCTTATGTCTTTTTATTGAGGAATTGAATCCTTTGATATAGAGAGATATTAAAAAGACAATTGTTAATTCTTGTTAAGTTTGTTGTTGTAGGTGGCTTATGTTTATGTGATTCTCCCTCTTTGGTTTTGTTGTGAGATGATTAATTTCTCTCTCTCTCTCTCTCTCTCTCTCTCTCTCTCTCTCTCTCTCTCTCTCTCTCTCTTTCTGCATCATAACATCCCACAGAACATATAGAGGACAGAAGACAGAAATCATTAGTCAAAGTTCTCCTTTTCCACTGTGTAGGTGTTTGGTATCACACTTGTGTCCTTAGGCTTCAAAGAAAACACCTTTAACAGTGAGCTGTCTTCTCATCATGACTTTAAAACAATCCTGTATGCTCTCATACTTTTGGTGTATAAAAACAAATTTAAAGTACATTCCTGGTCATTCCATAATTTACTTAATATTTGAAAAACATTTTGAATATTCATATACTAATCAATATATAAAACCAAAGTCTATCTTGACAAGATTTATTTTTGATGTGTTCATTATATGTCTAAATTGACTTTAGACATTTTTAGCCCATTGAGTAGGGTCAGACATCGAATAAGTGTGGTGAGAAGTGTACAATCCTTGTCTTGAGATATTAACTTGAATTTTCTTTTGATTTTTCTCTCAGACTTAAACTAATTTTAGTAGGAGTGTGATTTTTTCTACAAAGAAATAGAGACCACATTTTTAAGGGTCTGTAAACATAAACCTACACTGAATTAGAGATGATACTCTGGAATGTTAGATCCTAATAACCATCTTCATCAGCTCCTAAACTCCAGCTTTGCACCTTAGGTTTGCAGTACTACTATTGCAGAAATACTCATGAAAAAGCTGTCTCATGACAATTTTCTCAAGTTTGCTGGCAACCTCTCACTTTTACATGAGTACTCACATATTTTTAAAACCTGTTTAATGTGTGTGTGTTTTCAGGGCTGAGCAATTGATGTTGAATAACCAGCTGCTGTGGTCATCCCTGTGGAAGACTATTTCTCCCACTATTAGCCTTCCTTGGTTGTGTTGAGACCTAGTTTTCTCTACCCAGATCTCATTCACTTTGACATGGATCCTTATTCAACTTCTCTTTAGGCAGTAATGTTGATGAGCATTTATTGGTGTAGCTTCTTCTGTTACTAGCAAACACAGTCTCAGAGAAATCTCTTTGATCCTGTGACTCTTACAATCTTTCCATTTCTTCTTCCAGAGTGTTCTGTGAGCCTTATGTTCAAGAGGAACAGTTGCTTTGTAAGTGGGAGCATTTAGAAAGAGGGAAAAAGATGGGTGGGGATAATGTAAATATATCTTAATCTCAAAAATTATTATTATAGGGCGGTGGTGGCGCACGCCTTTAATCCCAGCACTTGGGAGGCAGAAGCAGGAGGATTTCTGAGTTCGAGGCCAGCCTGGTCTACAAAGTGAGTTCCAGGACAGCCAGGGCTACACAGAGAAACCCTGTCTCGAAAAACAAAACAAAACAAAAAAAATTATTATTATATATTATTTAATCTCAAAAATAATTATTTCATCAAGTAGACAATATTAGTCAAAGAAGTCACATGGATTTAAACATTTGTGAAGTAATATTTAAGCTTAAAACCATACTTTTGGAAACTCTCATGAGGGCAAAGAGATGTAGTATTACAATTTTTAAACTTCCTCTGACTTCTTCTGGTTGTACAATGTATAGTAATAATTGAAAAATTACTTTGGACATTTGAATACTAATTAAAAAATACAGTCCTATGATTTAGAGAAAATAAACCGTTCAAATAAAAATCCTCTTTGGTTTCCTTCTCTGTTTGTATATCTATTTATTTATCTATCTAGATACATATTTGTGTATTCTAACTGCCATATACATATCAATCTTTCATTTATTTATGTGTCTAAGTGTGAAGTATTGATAGTGATTTTTTTAGTCATTTGGGGAGTGTTGCCATTGCGTATTTCCACAAAAGAAAAGAGGGTGTATGAAAAATACCAAGATTTACAGAAGTTGACCAGCAAGGATGAGCACCCAACCTTCCATGACACCACCATGTATTCTGAGCTTTAGCTTCTAAGCTGGACAGGACTGATTTTCTTAAGCGTCAGTTGTTCTCCTGCTGGTTTTTGGATTCAAGATGTAAAGCAGTCTAGTGAAATCCAAAAATTACACTTCAATAGTATTCATATCTGTGCTCTGGTAGGAATCAGTCCTTCATGGGGATCACGGTTTTGCATGCATAGGCATCGAGTTTTGAAGATGAAAGTCAGAAAACTAATGAGTCACTGGGAAAGAACTCAAGTAAGCATCACTGGTTTCCATCTATTTCCTAGTCATGTGTACCTTGCATTGTGAAATCACAGTACTGGCCACAATACTGAGATTCAACAACATATTATAACATTTAAAATGACAACCCTTTTTCAGTCTCTTACTACTGGTGGTTGTGAGATTGTTTCTCTTCAAGAATATTCCTACATTTTATGAAGTGAATAAAAGTAGAAGATATGACATATGCCACAACCCGTAGAATTAATTATTTTTTTATTTTTTATTTTCTATATTTTTTATTTACATTCCCAATGATTTCCCCTTTCCCGGTTTCCCCCTCCCTGAAAGTCCCATAAGCCCTCTTCCTTCCCCCTGTTCTGCAGTCAACCCCCTCCCGCTTCTAATTAATTTTTATGAGTCAAATTCTTTGTTTCCTTTACTAAAAAAGGGTGATCCCTGTTGATATACCATGATCTATAAGAATCTGTGTTTCTAGATATATTTTCTAATTGTTTTAGAAAAAGTGTGACAGGAAACTATGACAAAGCCAGATCAGAATAAAATGCTTCCCCTCCAAGACATGTATGATATTCTATAGTCAGCTATCTGGGGCCTTTTAAAGTGTTCAGGAAGTCTTTGGATAGTGGCTGGGTCAGTAAGTAGACCCTTTTAAATAAGATTCTGTGTTGTAGGAGCCATACAAAGCATGTCTCTGTTAACATAATCATTGTTAATGGTAATATTAATTGTAACATATACGTAAACTTATATATTGTGACTCTCTTCATGGAGGTTATAATTTTAAACGTGGTACATATTTTGTATTGGGTACTAGCATAGAATGTCATATGCGTGTGCTTTGTGCCCATACATACATCTATGTATCCTACCACAGACCCCTTGTATGCAGTTATTCCACTTCTTCTCTTCTCATTTCTGAAGTTAGACATAGTCCACTGAGCTCTTCCACATGTGCCTTCATATGTTAATCTACTTCTTGCTTGCACGAAATATGTGTGATTAACAAATATGTTTTTCATTGACTTGCATATAGAAGTTAGGCCCTGGTTCATCTTACTGGCCCCATGCTCACAGAAACAAGACTCAGAGACAACATATATTTACACATACCTTGCCCCCATAGCAAAATATTCTCTGACTAGATCATAATGTATTATAACCCATTTACTCTAATCTACATTCTGCCACATAGCTAGTTATCTGTGCTCAGGTATCATGTAACTATCTTGTAACCTCTTCCAGTGCCTGGCTCTATCCCAGAATTCTTTCTGCCTCCCAGATGTTCTATCTGCTATTCTTCCCTTTGCTTTACACCACAGCAAATTGACAGGTGATATTATACACAAGATAATCTCTCTATATCTGCACACTGGAAGTATCTTTCTTCTCCCCAATAACAACACTTCTTGAAAGTACTAGAATGTAGCCACTGTCTACTTCTGCCTTGCACATATTCTCACAATGAATAATGTATCAAACAAATTTTTCCTGTTCATTCAGGTGGCATAAAAACAAACAAACAAACAAACAAAAAAAGAAAAAAAAAACATTCCATCTCCCTGGAAAAACTGATGCAAACGCTATTTGAATCCTTGGAATTCAAGAATGCTCTGAGCCCCAAGCTTATATAGTATATTATTGCACTCTCTGGTCTTTTTATCCAACTCAGAATAGGAAATCAACAGCAATAGCTCTAAGACTGGCTCAGTATATAAGAAATGGCTTGAGGTTATGGACAGTTGAAAGTGTGTTCAAAATCACTAAAAATTAATCCTTAAAACCATATTATATATTTCAAAAACTATTTACAGTTTAGAGTCTTTGTCAGGAAGGCAAACTTTATATATATGAATGATTTGGGGACATTAACATACATAGTATGAACTCATCGATGAGAAAACATTTTGACTACAAAAAGACATGGAAGTTAAAATAACTAATAGATTGGCAAGGTGATGAATGTTTAGAGAATGTGAATTGTAAAGTTATTTTGACATTCCTACTTTAAAGTTCTTTATAATGTAGTACAAACTGAATAACAGATTGAATTCCAATCTGGCATAAACTATATAATAAGCACTTAACTTTGTTTAGAAAAAACAAAACATCAAGAGAGAGAGGCAGAGAGATAGAAAGTCAGAGAAAGAGACAGAGATAAAGGAGAAAATATACTACTGGCAGAAAATATCAACAATCAATAAAATGGATTAGTAAATTATAAACTCATAGTATATGGATACTCTTAATTTTATTATGCAGTTAGTTCATAATTTTCATAAATTTCAGATTTTAAATTATATACATTGAGTCCTAATATATAAAATCGCATTTCAAAAAGCCTTCTCCAGTCACTGTGGGTTTGTGTCTGAATTCACCTGGACTTTGGTTAAAGTAAAAGAAGAAATCAACCTCATCCATTATTTATAGCAATTACAATGAAGGAAAGATTAGGTGGAATAAAAATTACATGGCCCAAGTACCTGAGCAAAGGAGAAATTAATTCATCAAGAGGATTAATTCTCCCTAATGAAGAAAACCAAAAACACTTTTCTTGTAAAACAGACTCTTAATGGTAACAAGTCTGAATACTTTAAAATGAAATGTAGGGACACTCTCAGTAGACTATTTCCTAGCCTGCAGAGACTTGGGCAGTATATTTTTCAAATTATTTAGCATTTAATATTGATGCTCCTAGTAAAATAATTTATACCTAGAAAATAATAACTCTGCTTTCCGAGCTTAGCACCAATTATGCTGCATAAAATTGAGAGTTAATTATATTTGTCCACTTACTCACTGAATGCCCCTTGCTTTTCCTTGTGTTTAGTGAGTTCTTTTTTTTTTCATATTTATTATTGATGACTTAAAGTTTTATTTTGCAAAATTATAAAATAAATTAGATTCCAGTGGGATGGATTTCCCAAATATCATTTAGTACTTTAGTTATCAGCTGATAGACATATGAGAAATGATAAAGCACTAACGTCTAGCTAATCAAATAATTAAAAACAACAACAAAGCCCACCTCTTCTATTAGACATTCTGTGTTGCCATGGCCCAAGAAGGACTGGCTACTACTTGAGTGAAATGAAAGATCGTGTGTTATTCACATGATGTTTAGGGAGTTCTATTTGGGTAAGTTATACACCATCTATTATACATGCTTTTGGCAGGTAGTTTTTATATAAAAAATGGGAAAAGTTGCGAGTGTATAAAGATGATGAAAATATGCTCCTTTTTAATAATGTTTAAATAAAATATCCCTGAGTCTGGAGAAATAAACAATGTGCTTCTTCAGTCCTATTGCTGAATTGCTATCGTGATGTGTAGTATTCATCCACTATGAGTTATATTTTGGATATTCTTGTAATGTTTCATTTCTGGTGTTCTTTTATTCAAATTTTAAAAAGCATTCATATCAAGCTTAAAAAGCTTGTAAAGATATCGAAATTTTAAAGCATAAACATGTCACCTTTTATGAATTAGTTGGTTGTTATTTTAATGTGTGTGTGTGTGTGTATGTGTGTGTATGTGTTAAATAACACTTAAAGAGTTTGCTACTTATATTGCAAAATATTGGAGAATACTTCAAAAGAGAGAAACCATGGATTTTTTTTTCTTTTAACCTTTGCATTTTTTCTTTTAACTTGGTAGTGTAAAATGATGTGTAAAAATGACTTAAACTTGTGTCTTGTTCTGGCTAGCAGTTTCATCATATAGCCCATCACAGTAGGAAGGCATGGCAGGGGAAACATGAGGCAGCTGGTCACACAGATCTGTGTTCAGTAAGCAGAGTCAGGTTCATTCACTTCCTCATTGTTTATCTACCCTGAGATCTTAGCCAATCAGATGCTGCTGCTCATGTTCACAGTGTGATGCCTTGCTACGGAAAACCACTGGAGACAGCATCACAGACAGAGTCAAAGGTGAGTTTCCCGAGCGATTCTAAATCTTGTTGTGTTGAAGAACAACATGCACCATAGCCATTTTTCTACTGAAACCACACTCATTCTCAGACACTTGTCTGACTCACTGATTTTCAAGAACAGCAGGAGCAAAATTAAAATATGAAGGGAAAGGAAAAGCAGTCCTGTGAGACAATGTTTGACATAAAATAATTAAGTGCTCACAGACATACCAAATAGTTTCAAGAGCACACACACTTTTCTTATAACAAAGATGGTAAAGTTTGACTGGGAGTAAAAACCTCTGTATCCCATACCTGAGTCCAGCTCACTTCTAGAAAGAAGCAAAACCGTGAAGAAGCAAAACTATAACTAAATAGGAGGATGTTTTGCTTGAAGGCTTATTTTGCAGAGAACAGTGATGAATGTCATGGAGATCAGGGTTGCTTTCTCCCAGGACTGCCATCGTGTGTGGTTTTATCGGAGTCGAATAGCTTTAGTTCCAATGCCAGTTATCAGAATAAGCAAAGATCACCCGACCCCAATCAGAACCTCCACTAAACAAAGCAAACAGAATAGCCTTGCTGAGCATTAGCAGCACGTGTTAATTTATGTTGTATTTTTGAAGGCACAACTGTTTTATACATGGAAATCTGGGGAATTAGAACCATTTGTGAGTTATCACTACAGGAACACTGACAGGTCAAAGTACCTAGAAAAAAGAAATTAAGGAGGCCTTTGTATCTCCCTCCTAAGAACTTACTCAGGAGGGAAAATGACTCGTAGTAATTAATTTGCTCATAAGAAGAGATTTTGTTCCAGTTCTCTAAATTTACCTCCAAGACAGTTCCACTTTAACCACTTACTTGCAGGAAATGCTCCTTCATGTTTGACAGCACTCATGAGTCATTTATTGGTTCTTTAAGAGAGGAGAAATGTTTGCTTCTCTTGATTTCATCCACTAAGGCCGATGCATTTGTAAAAGCAAGTCCACCAATTCGGAAAACCCTGTGCTGGCAAGCTCTGAGCAATGACAATAATTCCACTAATGCAGTTGCCTGGTACACTAATTATCCTAATGATGGTTCAGTTGTCTGATAATCGCATCCCCCAAGGACCATCTACAGTCAATCCGCACAGCTGCAGAGTCCTCTCCAGGCACATTTTGCTGTTTCCTGCCTTGCTGAAAACTACATTATGTTACTATATTAGCATAAACAATCATCATACTGAACATGAGCTGAACACACAGATAGTTAAAGTGGTGAAGGGTAATGGTGAAAATTCGTAGATGAGGTACTAAATCCAGTCACTCAATTTTGTAGTTTCTGATACAGCCATAATTTCAACTGCAAGTCTTCATCCTTCTAAAGTATGGGCATGGGCTTTACATGTGTAAAGAAACTTAAATGATATGTTTATTTAAATCAGTGACTGAGCAAAAATGTTTTGAAAATGTAACTGAAAGGGTTAACCTAAATTAAGGAATGTATTTAAAAACCCAATAAAAACCTATGAATCTTTTTGAAAACTTATTTTTTTCTTTTATTGGATATTTTCTCTATTTACATTTCAAATCTTGTCCCCTTTCCAGGTCTTCCCTCTGGAAACCCCCTAACCCATGCCCTTTCTCCCTGCTTCTAGGAGGGTGCTACCGCACCCATTCACCCACCCAACCACCCATCCACTCCCTTCTTCCCGCCCTGGCATTCCCTACACAGAGGCATGGAAGCTCCACAGGACCAAGGGCAGCTCTTCCCACTGATGTCCAACACGGCCTTCCTCTGTCACATATGTGGCCAGAGCCATGGGTACCCTGGTTGGTGGTCCAGTCCCCAGGAGCTCCAGAGGTGAGGGTCTGGTCAGTTGACACTGTTGCTCCCCCCATGGGACTGAAAACCCCCTCAGCTCCTTCAGTCCCTTCTCCAACTCCTCCACCTGGGACCCCACACTCAGTCCAATGGTTGGCTGTGAGCATCTGCCTCTGCATTTGTCAGCCTCTGGCAGAGCCTCTCAGGAGACAGTCATATGAGGCTCCTGTCAGCAAGCACTTCCTGGAATCAGCGATAGCGTCCAGGTTTGGCGACTGTAGATGGGATGGATCCCCAGGTGGGACAGTCTCTTGACTTGTTAGAAAAATTTTTGAACAGAGGTGTTCTACATGGTTAGATAATGCTGTTCACAGAAGACAAAATTGTTACATGAAAAATATCACTAGTATCTATAGGCTACCTCCCTATGAATTGTTAGTAAAGGAGTGCACGGAGGCCCCAAATTCTGACAGGATATGGTAAATGCCTCTAGTTGTTCAAAAGAAATAAATGTCAGGATATTATAACAGAAGATAGCACACACTTGTGTTACAGGACATTGAGAAATCAGGATGAAAGATAGGAGTTTTCTGTCTCCTGGATAGTTGTAATAATGCCAGAAGGTTCCATACTGCTATTTGGGGTCAAAAGTCACTATCAGTCCTATCCAGTTGTGGATGGCAGGAGCGAAAATAGTATTTGGCAACTCATGCCAACCAATTCACAGAAGCATGACTATTTTGGGGGGTAAGCAACTAATTTGTGATCGAATTTGAAGACAGCAACACAGGAGAGAACTCATACCTGGAACTGTATACCTGCTCAAAGTCCTGATGGAGTACTCACTCCAGTTCTATGGCAAAGTAGACACGGGCAGAGCTACCCTCTAAATGTATATGTTTATACTGTAAATTAAAGTCAGCTCTCAGCCATCTTTAAGGCAGTTAAGGACAGTTAAGAACTTTCCACAGGTAAAGTTACAGAGAAAAAGCAAATGCATACTGTGTGTCACAATGGAAAATCTCTATCACCCTCTCCAAACCTCAAGAAGCTTTGTGGAAACAGGCAGAAAAATGAATCCCCACTCCTGTTACTGCCAGCACCCATAGTTGAACCCACTGGGTCAGAAAAAAAAGGACTTTGAAGTAGGGCAGTGCTGTGAAGGAGAAAGATTCCAACAGGAAAGAAAGGAGGGTAAGAAAACACAGAGGGTGTGAAAATTCAGTATATAAATCTATGAAAATGTTAAAGAAAAAACCTTAGAGATCATACAACAAAAAAATCAGTTATAATAAAACAAAATAGCATTGCTAAGTCATGATCATGTTTGCTGATTATATAAACTAAGGGTTTGGGTATCATATTTATAAACTGATGGTTCCAGAGGTAGATTATAAACTGAGGCTATGAGCACTCAAGATGTGATTGAAAGAAGGTTTTTGTTGTAGATATGAAAGAGAATACAGCCAGTGGCCTCTGGAAGAGCCCAGAACAGAGAGAATGTAGTAGATTGAACATTTTCAGCAGACAGGATTGATCATTCATGGACAGGGTGGGACAGAACAAGAGAAGACCAAGAGAGAGGCAAAGATGGAGGCATAGCCAACAGAGCAAGGTTACAAGGATAATGTGAGGCTGTGGGGAAGATTTTGAATTAAATTATTAAATACATTCCAGCGGCAGGCTGTTTCACTACCTGCCTCAATGCTTTATTTTTCTGAATGAAATATGCATACACAGCCTTTATATTTTGATATGCCTTAAACAGCACAGTAGCTGGGCCACTTCCTAACCAATACTAGGTTAATCCACCTCCCGCCTATAATTCTGTGTTCTACCTTGGCTGTCCTAGACCCAGTTGGACCACACTTTCCCGGCTCCTTCACATGGCTGTTATGCTTTCCGGTCTTCCACTCTTCTCAGGAATGGCCTCGCTTTTTGCTCCTCTCCTAGAGGATCTCCTTCTCCTCTCCTCCCTCTCAGTCCCAAGCCCTGGAATCCTAAAGTCCAGCCTGTCTGCCCTGCCCAAGTTCCTAGAAGCTAAGTGCAGACAGGAGTGTAAGTAGTTTTGGAGACCCAAATTAACATTTGTATACAAACAACATTATGCCAAACCGACTACAAGAGGAAAACCCACAAACTGGAAAAGTTTAGGGTAAGGGGTGGGATGAGAAGAGACAGGTTGCCAGAGTGGACTCAGAAATGTATTACCATGTACTTTAGCTATGAAGGAATTCTGGAGGCCAGCACGCAGTTTGGTGTGTTAATACACAGCATAGATAGCTATTTATCCCTTCTACTAGTGATAAGGAATTTTTCTCCTGTGATGAAGTGAAACTGGTTTCACAAGTTATAAAGGAATGGTGGCATTTTACCAATGGCCAGAATTTGGACCTGATATTGATCAAAATCATCCTTCTTCTCACTAAATTCAATGAAGCAATCAAAAACTAGCATTGGATACCTTGAGTTAAATAGAAACTATAACTTGAATTTATTATATTTAGTTTATCTCAGTGGTACTATAAAAGCCAATGTAAGCCTGTAAGACCCACCTGCCGGGGTTGGGGGGGTAACAAAAACAAACAAACAAACAAAAAAACAGCTTCCTGGAATGATGAGCGTTGTAGTTCTCGGGAAATGAGAATGCCATCTGGGAAACACAATTAGTCCTTCAAAATAAGACCCTATAACACAGGTCTTATTGCCACTCACTGAACTTCAGAGTGGACCTGACCAGAGTCCATCTTCTTAAAGTATTTAATTAAAGCTTGTTTCAAACTTGGCTAAAAATTTGTGAAACTGGTTATTCTCCTGTGAATGTCAGGATTAACCTTAAAACAGGAAACATTCCACCAAGGGAACAAAAGACTTATAAATACATTACCAGGTTTAATTTTGTAACTTTTATTTGTTTTACTAGAAAGGATCATGTTTCCATACTTCCTAGATGGCAGATGGTGACTTTGACTCCTGATCCTCTTGATTTACCACCTTCCAAGTACTAGAATTATGGGTGTGTTAATGGATTGTTTTAAAAACATTTAAATCATTGATTTCACAAAAATGGATTACCACATACAATGTTATTTTTTCATAGTTATTGCAGTATGAACTTAGAAAAACTCAAAACCTCTTCAAATGAATAGTAGAAAAACTGCCCAATGTTTACATAAGAAAGATTATCTTTAGTCATTGGTGATTCAATTAAATTTTCTATTTCCCCACTTAAAAATAATATATTTTACATAAATTATTACTATCCATTAAGGATATAAATACACTGCATATTAATGTTAAAGTACCCCAAGATTCATGGAAAATTAGCTCCCAATAACGTTCATATTTTATAAATTCAGAGAGATAATTGACAAATTAGCTCATCACTATCCACATATGTTTTTCTTGATTTTGCTTATAATCTTTTTTTGCTTCACTTTATTTTGTTTGCCTAAGTGAGTGATAAAATACAGTCAATAGAATAAGGAAGAGAAAAAAAGGAGAAAAGCTCAGGTCCTCCAAAGAGATGGCAAGCTAGATAAAATGGCTTAAAAGGCGTTTATTTGTAGATAAAGGGAAAGGACAGTGTATTGCTTTCACAAATCAATGTAGGTCAGGCACTGCTGATAGAGAAGACTTTCGGGGAGGGAGGAAATGGGAAAGGGGAAATGATTTTGAATGTAAATAAAAAAAAACTTAGAAAATAAAATTAAAAAAAAAGAAAGAGAAGAGTTGGTCTAGTAAGATACTCAGGCAGTAGAGAAATTCTGAGCAACAATTGGTTGATTTGGGAAGAAAATTCGAGCAGTAATAATCTAAGAGAGGAGTATCAGAAGGATGATAATTTGAAGGACAAATCTCAGCTCATTGGTCATTTGAAGAAAAGCCCCAGAAAAATAATTGTCAGAGGGAGAAATCCAATCATAGTTAATAAACTGCCCTCTGTCACTAAATGGGACAATATGAATCTTGATATGCAAATTGTATTGGTTCCTTTAAAAACAGATCTGATAGAGACCTGGATTGAATAAAAATAAAGAGAAGTTAGCATCAACACATACCAGTCCAAGCTTCCCAACTGTGGTCTCAGCAGGACAAGCCTCCTCATTTTTCTGCTACCATACCTTCCTTGCCATGGTGTCTTCAAATAATGAGCCAATGTCCTTCTTTCCTTGAGATACTTTTCTGTATTGATTTGTTAGTGCAACTAAGAAAATGACTTATATAATAAATATACAGAAGACAAGACCAATGTTTTGGTCATTTCACTAAAACTTACCCAATGAGTGCTAGCAGAATGAAGCTTATGTATCAAGGTCTCTGACTTATAAAGTAGTATATTTTATGTGTCTTTAAAGTATTTTTCCATCTTCTTTGCCTGTGATCAAAAGAAAAATGTTGCCAATAACCAAGAGTTACAATTTATAGATTTACAAAATCCAAATTGCAACATTTTGTTTTCTCTTGTACAAGTTGTAATATTTCTTATTGAAATGGACATCTACTCACCTAGGCACATCTCCTGGCCATCTGTAATTATCACATTTCTGAGTTACAGGTCTAGAAAAATTTAGAGGGCTAGAACAATTTTCTTGTGATGGAAGACTTAGCAAATGAGTAGCTTATGTGAGAGAAGGAAGAAAAGATAATTTCAAAATTTTCTATTCTTATTTACTATATTTCAGTGGAACATACCTAAAAAGAACTAATTTGTAAGTACTCCATGTTATCAGAATTTAATATGGAAACTAGAAATTAATAAATTTGAGAGATGAACATTTTTGTCACACAACAAAAACATCTGTTTATCAGAATGACTCTCATATTCTCTGATTTATCTTTCATCTTCCTAAAACATCAGCTCAGCCAAAAATTTAGAATGTGTCCCCAGGAAGTAATTATAAACAGGAGTAGGAAAAACAGGACAAAAATTTCGTATAATGCTGCAGTTGTCAAGGTAGCTATGAGTATAATAAAGACTCATTTCTTCTAGTACCATTGAAAAATAATGATACCAGAATTGTTCAAATCTAAATTATAATTACCTCACATTTCTGACACTTATTTGTCCAGTGGGCAAATGGTTTCTCACTTTGTTCAAAAAGTCTTTAAAAGAGAAAGTAGAAAGCCCAACAGGTACAAGGATTCTAGAAAGAAAGTGCTTGTCAGATGGAGGATTTTGCGTGGAACCATGTACAGAAGATGAGGCTGAAATTAAAGATGCTTTTATAGAATGAACTGCAGAATAATAAAGATATCATAAAAACTTCTGTATAGGATTCATAGGTATTCTATGCCTAACTAGAGGATCTTATGCCTTGTTCCTAATTTCGATATTCTCTATAATATTTTCATTAATGATTACAATTATTACTGAAAAAGTATCTTTCTAGAGATCACTGGGATAGTTGACAAATTTTCAAATAATATTTACTTCTAAGGTTAACATTTCTTAAGTCCTATGGTATACCAGGAAGGGCGTTCATATTAAACTACTTACACACATTTATATTGCTCAGCATTGATCTTTTCCTGTAGTATCATAATCTTATACAAAGACAGCTTCATTGTTTTGTTTTGTTTTTTTTTTTTTGAATCCTTCTACATGTCTTTCTACAGATAGTTGGCATGTTATTTTTGGTGCAAGAATGAGTTTAAATCAAGAAACCAAATGACAACTTTAAATAGCATCCATGACATATTTGCTGTTACTTGTGAAATGTTCCCAGGCACTATTTCTGCAATACAGGCAGTTTTGAATACACTTGCTGTGCTATCTGCTCTGACTATTCAGTTGTCTAATAATTGTCTTATTTCATGGGAATAGACCTTATCGACTTACCTAATAAGGATTTGCTTTTCCTCTTCCTATTTTTTTCTTTCATTATCCTATAATGATTCAAACATTTTCCACGAGAAATCTTTCCAAGTTACTAAAAAATAGCTATGTTATATAGTATACATTTATTAAAAACAGATAGTAAACTGATTTATTTTTAAAAATTTCATAATTGGTTTCATAATTGAAGAATTTAGTACTAATTAAAACAAACTTATGTATTAATAAAATGAACATAGTTGTTCATTATTATATTATGCGAATAAATACTTGATTCGACATAAAATAATCTTCAATGCATTTCAGAGTTGATCAATATTTTGACTTTCGAATGATAAGTACTAAATTAATTTGTATAATAAACACATTTTAGAAAATATTGGAAGTATTTTTATGTAGGAATTTTACAAATTATTGGAAATTATGTTGTAATTCTGAATATCAGCATCTCACACAGCAAGTTCCTATGTATGATACAAGAGGAGAAAATTAATCATCAATCTTACCCTTTTGTGAACACTGCAAATTCAATGAAGATTGCCCTGGCAAGACATACATATGAATTAAATACTGGCACAGATAACATGATAGCATCCATCTACTTTAAAATTGAATTTTATTGCCTCATTAAAAAATCTATACCTTTTACCATCATCAGGCTAAGAACCTCACCTACACAGGTCACAAGACCCAGGAAACTACATATTAATATTATTATTTTGTTTACTGGATATAGTATTAAACTGATTCCTGATGACTTGTAATTCTACCCATAGATGGATGGATTTTTCAACCTTGATAAGAAGAACCTCAGTTTTTGAGCAAATGGTGATTAGCACAGACATCCTCATACTGTAGCTCCATTTGTTTCTTCATCCCTTTTATCCTAGACCAGGTACAATTCTTTACATTATGTGGTTATTTGAATATGCTTGGCCTATAGAGAATGATACTGTTTCCACACAGGGCAGAGCTTCAAAGTCCAGTTCCATAGTGATATACTTCCTCCAATAAGGCCACACCTATCAACGGTACTGTTCCTTATAGGCCAAACATATTCAAACAACCACAATAGTTCCCTATCTACCCCTTTTCCTTTCCTTAAATTCTCTGTAGCTCTATCTTGCTTCTGCTAGCTCATTTTTGTGAACACCCCCTGCAGTGGAAATGCTCACTATGATACTGAATTAACCCTATAGCCCACCTCCCCTCGCCTACTTTCTCTTTCTCACCTCTACCCTCCCATATTTCTCTACCTTCCTGGGCCATCTTTCAGTTGTAATCAATTACTAAATCAAGTGTTTACCTTCCTGTAATAATTAGTCCCTTCAGGATTACAACTGGATGATCCATCGTAGCCAATCAAGTTGTAAATCTCCTCCTGATAAGTGACCAGAAGAAGTTCCTCTTCAAGGGACCACAGACTACCCCTTTGTAGCAACAAATATACAAAGCTGGAAGCTTCCAAATGGGCCTATGTCCCTGTGCCCCATTGTTTTTATGCCTCACAGTTCAGAATGATAGAGTGCATAGATGGTAAACCAGGATTCCTATATGATTATAGATGATCATGCTTGGCCAGCCAAGATAGGTATGTTTGCTGAGATAACGCGTCTCTCTAGAAAGATAACCTGCCAAATCTCAGTGAACAATTTCTGAAATAAGAGACTGCTGGAGGAAAAATGAGTTGCACATACTGCAAAAACTCTCTTAGTCTCAAGTCCCCCACGCCATGCCTATAAAAGTGAGACAGCCAGCTTTTTCCCTGGGCAAACCTCTCAAATTCCAACTGGAGAAAAGCTGCCCCCAACTGTAAAAGCAAAACAAAGTACACTCTATTTAAGGTCAGACTTCTGTCTCCTTATGATGCCTCAGAAATTGAACACCCACCATGCACATTTATTATGGGATTGTTAATGAGAACATATATTATAATCCCTCTTCTGATTTTATAAAATGTGAATAAATTTATGTATTACTTTTTAGAAGAAAATAATTGTTATACAGATAGAGTACTTGAAAAATAATCCCAAAGGAGAAAAGGTGGATGTGTGTGGTAAATGTCAGGAGAAACTGACAAAAAAATGTAAACAAGCCTTGTCCAGAAATGATGAGTTGATTGGCAAAGATGTATTGCTTTAGAATTAGTCACAGATGCAGACAATTTACAAGATAATTAGAAATACTCTTTGGCATATTGAGTGGCCATTAAAAACTAAATTTATTTTAATAAATCTATAATTATGAAACTGTGCTATGATAGATTTGTTTATGAGCATCCTCTTTTCCATTTCCATATCCGTTCATCCATGTCCTTCACGGAAAGCAACACGCACAGGTGCTTCTGTGATTACTGTTCTTGTGAATAGGTATGGCCTCATTGTTATGAGAAAACTTAAGACATGGCCCAAAATAATATTTATTAACATTTCAAAAACCAAAGTAAATTCATAGTATCACTTGGCTAATTATAGGTGGTAACTGTAAACATTGCATTTTTGCATAAAATACATAAAAATGACAGAAATATCAGACAGAGATTGGGTAAAAATTTAAATGTTTTCAAACCTTTGTCTTTTATTTTTAATTAACTTAGCTTTGTTGACCATGAAAATGGAAAGGTTGCAATGATATTGTACTTTAGGATGAATTTCTTATGTTTAAGATACTCACCAAAATATAAAGTAATCCCTCCATTTTTCCCCATTCTACTGTATTTTATAAAATTTAAAAGATTTATCTAATGTCTAAGTTAGGATTTCTATTGCTCTGATGAAACACAATAACCAAAGCAATTTTGGAAGAAAAGGGTTTACTTGAGTCCCACTTTCATATTGAAGTATAATCATCCCCCTTCAGCATTGAAGGGTGTCAGGCTAGCAACTCAAACAGAACAGGAACCTGGAGATAGGAGCTGATGAAGTAGCCATGGAGGGGTGCTTCTTACTGGCAAGCTCTCTGTGGCTTGCTCAGCCTACCTATTATAGACACAGGAATGGTACCACCCACAATAGACTGGGCTCTCCCCAATCACTCACTAACTAGGAAAATGCCCTATGGCTTGCATGCAGCCTGATCTTTACAGAGGAATTTTCCCAATTGTGGTTCCCTCCTCCCCTCAATTGTCTTTAGCTTGTTTCATGTTGTCCTAAAACTGTCCTGCCCACCTGACCCATTTACAATACAGCTAGTCTTATTTTTTTAACCGTAATATGTAACTTTATCAGATTTTTGAATCTGATCTACAAGGTATGAATTTGTTAGTTGGGGGGGGTCAGAAAAGTCTTGAAATTTTATTCATGTAAGATATTTTGATACTGACAAGAGGAAAATTGCATTTCAAGGAATGTTCAGATAAGGAGAAATCCATCTAAACCACTTCAATTACTTAATGTGTTTCCCTTTTTATTCTGAATCTGAAGAAAAGTGTTTCTTCTAAATATGAAATATAGAGTAAGTTTTATCACACCATTCTTGATATTTTGAGATGTATGTGAGGATTTAACTCCCTATTTGATGTGCTCAAGACATGCTACATTTGAAGATAAAGAGACTGTTACAGATTGAATAGTGATACAAAATTGATTATATACTCCAGAAGAATTCTTTAAAAAGAAAATAACATTTTAAAATATTTGAGGTATTTATACGTATATATTATATCATTTGGCAGTGATCCTACATTCATGGATGAACATTTTAAAGGTATAATTTACAAATTTATGATTTCATGAAAGTAAGTTTTGGTTTTATGTACTTCTGTGAATAGATGAGGGGAAACAGATATGTCTTTGAAAATGTGCAGCAACCTGTCATCAGTAGAAACTGTGATCTATGTAGGATGAATTTATTTTTGAAGTGTGGTAATTATTTTTCAGAAATTAAAATATGTTTTTCGTTCTATTCCGGCCTGTAAGAACACAGAGAGAACTTAAAAGACGATAATTTAGTGTCTGGGAAATACATTGAGTTCTAAGGCAGCAAACATACATGTGAAAATCTATATCTGCTTAGAAAACTCTCTTCAAAAATGCATCAGAAGTGTTTCAGCTAGTGTGATTGTAGTTTTTTTTTCCTTTGAGAAAATTTTATTTGGCTGGATAGACTATATATTCATTAAAAATATAAAATATCTCATTAAAGTGGTTCTAATCTCTTAAACAGCTGGTGCAAGTGATGAAATTTATTAATTATGATCATTCTAGAATGAGTTATAAAATTTAGGACATTTATTTTTCTTTCTCTAGAACATATCCATTTACAGAAGTATTACTGAAAAGGAAAATTTAAATAGGACAAATATATTCAAGACACCCATCCCCCCCCATAACATCCCAAGTGTGTTAAATCAGGCAAAGAGAAAAGGAACAAATAATTCACTCCTAGGCTGGAAATCAATGTGCCAGAATACCTAAGAGACACAGGCCACTCATCAGCAAGCCCAACCGAGCATTAAGAAATTAATGCAGAATAACCAAGAGGACAGGAGCCTGCTGTGGTTGTTCGCTTCAACGCTTCATGGGGTTTGGCTCCACACAGAGTACATGTACTTCAGAATATGCAGAGAAGGATGCCTTCCTACTTAGTCTTCCTTGTGTCTTTAAACCAGTAATTGGTTGCTGAAAGGAGTTGCTCACAATACACTTAGACGCTAACACCCCAAAATGTAGGCAAAAGAAAACCTGCTGTTATCCTTGCCTGAAAATTGGTGACTTAGTTAAGGTTGTTGATATTTAAAGCACACTTTTAGAAAGACAGAAATTTTGGAGAAGGGGCAAAAAGGAATTATAATTCGTCTAGAACAGTTTCAAGGTTTGTAGAAGACTGAATCTTGAAGGTTGAAAAGGGTTAAAATCAGCTAGTATATCTGAGACAGCTCAGAAGGCTGCTTTAATTCTCTGTCCAAAACATCCCTTTTGTTTTGATTGAGCTAAAAGTCCCAGATGCGGAAAAAACAAAAACAAAACCAAAAAAACAGGCAGCAACTCAAAAGAAACCTCAGCTCTATTTATTTTTCTATCACTACACAGATGTGTTTGAATTTCTTCTAAGGATGGCCATCCCTGCGCGAACAGCAGACACATTTTAATAGGCTGTTTCACAATCTAAGTAGAGGGAAATAAACTACCATTATTTGCAAGTGATGTACTCTTAGGCTATTTTAGCAAGTCTATCTTAACAATTTTTTTTAAGAAAATTCCATTTTGCTTTACACACAGGTTGCCACCTGGTAAGTGAGAAGTTTTTGTTGTTGTTTTGTTGCTGTTGTTGTAGAAAGGAAGAATAATAAATAAATTGTGTTCAGTGAACAGTGTTTGCATGTCAGTACTTCTATTTTGAACAGACTTTAAATGTACTGTCCTCTGTGACAGAAGCAAGCATCTAAGATGCTTTGCTCAAATAATTAATAATAATTAATAAAATAATTAATAAAAATAATTAATAAAATAATGCGGGTACATGTGTGGCTTTCTCCCTGCGCTGAAAATAGACTGAATAGAAACACTAACTACATCTCTGTATATTGTCACTTATCACAGGAAACATGACTCAAATGTATTACTATGCAGCTAACAGTCTCTGAAGTTCCCTGATTCTTGGTTCCTGTGTGCACACATGCAAAATCCCAGGAAGGACTCTTGATTAACAATTTTATTTAAACAAAACCTTCCTCTCAAAAAATAATCTCCTTTAGCTGTCCTTTCATAAAATGCAGCTATTATTATTAAGAAAAAATAAATAAAGGCCGGCAGTGGTGGTACAAACCTTTAATCCCAGGATTTGGGAGGCAGAAGCAGGGGGATTTCTGAGTTCAAGGCCAGCCTAGTCTACAGAGTGAGTTCCAGGACAGCCAGGGCTACACAGAGAAACCCCATCTTGAAAAAACAAAACAAAACAAAAAGTAAAACATATTCTGGTTGTCCACAAGGTGACTCAGAGGGTATAGGGCAAGCCTTAGGCTAATGACCTGGTTTGAATTCGTGGCACCTGTTTGGTGATAGGAAAGTACTGAATCCAGCAAACTGTCCTTTGACATCTATATGTCTTCTGTAGCACATGTTCTCCGACCACAAACACACAAAAGGGATTAAAATAAATGGGATTAAAAAGATAATATGTTTGAAATATATATGTCCTTTAATAATTTTGCTTATCTCCCTTTTAGAATATTAGTAGTTTGCAGGATTTAGGGTATAATTTAATACTTTTGCAAAGGAGTATCCAATGTTTCGTACAATGGTAAATATCAGTACATTTTTGTTAAATGAGAAAATAAATTTTGTACCATCTTGATTAGAAAATTTAATTAAGTTAGAAAAACTGAAAATATATTCAGAGCATTTCCATTACAATTAGGAACAAGGCAAGCATACTCACTCTCCCTAAAACTCTTCAACCCAGGAGTTTATGTCATACCTAATATTATTAAGAAAACATGTGAAGAAGATAAATGGGGTGCAAATTGGAGAATAATTCAAAGTATATTCATTTGCAAATGATCCAATTCTATGCATAAAAGACTCTAAGTATGCTGACAAATGTTCTTAGACCTGATAATCAAGTCTAGCAAAATAGCATGATGCAAAACCAACACACAAACACAGTAGCCTTCCTACATACAATGACAAAATATAATACAACCATAAAAGAAATCAATGAAAGAAGACAACCTGCAAAAGCCTCAAAAATAAAATATCTTGGAATGAATCTAACAAAAGTTACTCATGTCCCTTCATTGAAAACTTTCAACCATTAAAGTGAAAAGAAAAAAGAAAAACAAAACAAAACTGGAGAACATAAGATAGAGAAACCTTCCATGCTAATGACTTGACAAGATTAATATTGTCAAAAATGCCATTTATCAAAAGAAATCTACTGATTGAATACATTCTCCCCAGAATTTTCAACACAGTTCTTCACAAAACTTAAACATGTACTTTCTCTCAAATTCAATGTTGAAATATCAAAGATACAAGATAACCAAAATAATACTGAAAAACAAAATAAGTGCAGGAGTCACCATGATCTCAGATTTCCAATTAAAGCACACCACTATTTTGGTGGAAACAGCATGGTACTAGCATAAAAACAAACTCATTGGCAAATAAAACAGAACTAAAGACCAATATCTGGATTTTATATTCCTACAGCCACCTGGTTTGACAAAGAATGAAACAATACAAATTGGAGAGGAAGATAGCAGCTTCAGGAATGGAGCTTGTCAAACTGGATAGCTCCACTTTAAACAATAACATTCCATCCTTATTTCTCATCTTTTACAGCCCACCTTCACATGAATCAAGCACTCAGTAAAGGTCTGAATATAAGAAAAAATGAAGTAGGGGGTATGCTTAAGCTCACTGGCACATGGACATACTTTCAGAACCATACCTCAAAGGTGCAGGCATTAAAACCCAGAGTTGATAAATAGGACCCCTTGAAAGTAAGCTTCTGTACCTCACAGGACACCATCACTCTAGTGAAGAGTTTGCGCACAGAACAGAAAAAAAAATATTTTCGCCTATCCAATTGACAAGGAGTTATTATCTAGAATATACAACGTTTGAAAACTTAAACATCAAGAAACAATCTAATTTTAAAGATGAGGTATGAAACTAAACAGGGTTCTCAAAAGATGAAAGGCAAATGGCTGAGAGCTTTTATTTTGTTTTTATTTTTGTCACCAAGAAATGCAAATCAAAACTGCTTGAGATTTTTAATCTCATTCTTGTCAGAATAGCTTGAGGAAAGCGAAAAATTAAAAAAAAAAGGGAAAGTGAAAGGAAAGGAGAGGAGAAAGAGAGAAAGAGAAAGAGAGAGAGAGAGAGAGAGAGAGAGAGAGAGAGAGAGAGAGAGAGAGAGAGACAGAGACAGAGACACAGAGAGAGAGACAGAGAGAGAGAGAGAGAGAAAGGACAAGATGATGCGACGAATTACTCACTGCTGGTGGAACTGAAGACTTATTCAGTCACTATGGAATCCCCTAAAGCTAGAAATAGATGTGCCACATAATCCAACTATATAATTCTTATGCATTTACCCATCTCCTACTATAAAGATGGTTGCACATCTGTCTTCACTGTTGCTATAGTCACAATAGCCTAGATGTCCATCAACTGAAGAATGAGTAATAAAACTGTAGGATATTTACAGAATGAAATATTATTTTACTGTGAAAAATGAAATTATATAATTTTTAGAAAAAATGGATAGAATTGAAAACAAGCATTAAACCTAAAAACACTATTTTCTTTCATATTTGTATATTAACTTTTAGTGTATTTCATTTGGAAGAAAAAAAATGAGTATAGGAAATTTCTAAACCATCAGGAGGAGGGGCTTTTGAGGGAGGAGAAAGAACTCTCTGTCTCTCAGAAGCATAGAGGATTACTGTGGAACTGAGCATTGATAAAAGTTAAATTGTGGAGTAGAAGGCAAATTGAGGAGAGAATATGGGAGGGATCAATAAGAGATAAAGCTTTTGTAAATATCCTATGGAAACTCACCACCTAGAAGTTTCCAGATAGATAAGTAACATACATACCCCATACATTCATTTATACTTACACATACAACTTTATGTGTAGTTATCTCATGGTCCAATAAAGCCTCTGATACACAGTAAAGACTAATCAAAACAAAATAATTTTAGGACTGGATTGTTGTTTTAAGTTTGCTGGCCACTGTGATCTGCTATACCCCTAAATATTACAGGTGATATCAATTTTTCTTGGCCACATTCAAGAACTTGAGAGTAAGTCTTTGGTTCTAAAAACATTGTAAACCTGAGTCATAGAAAATTGAGAAACCAAGTTGGTACTGAACTCAAGCTTCATTCTGTTGTCTAGCTTTGATCATATTGGAGGTGCCATGTAGCTACTAGAAGAAGAAAGTTGTCATCCCTCATACCTATGTATGAACATTGCAAACTAAAATAATCTCTGTCCTGGGAAAAAACTCCTGTTAGTGTTGTATTTCTATGAACATCATGGGTGTAACAAACCATGCTCTGATTGCATTGAAATACTACCCTACAAGATGAAATCTATAACTGGCAACACTATATACTCAATCACTTATAACTAGACAGGCCAGAGTCTTTATTAACTAGTCTGCCAAGTAGAGTAATTAAGTTGACTCCTAATGATTTCTCCTTAGGCTAACAGATCAAAAGCATCTCAGCTATCATCAGAGAAACTTCAATTTGCAGTAGATGATGGTTAAATTAAAAAACAACTAGCTAAAATGTAGAGAAGAAGGGACCACAAAATTTTCAGCCCTAAATGGGATCATACCCCTATTATATCAGAACCTCTTCTCCCAATACTTAGAGACTATGGCAGGCAATGGTTGGAAAGAGTGGACAAGCCAGAAGCAGTGAATTACTACAAGGAAACTGTATTCTAGAAATATCTGGAAAGCTGCATATATGAACTCACAGCAGTTGGATAGTATGCAAAAGGGGCATGTGTGTCTGAGCCAGACCAAATCCCAGCAAGAACAGAAGAGTTGGACACACAGTTACATTCCTGGTCATGGACCTATTGGCAATTGCTAGTCTTTGGAACAGGAAAAGAAAGTTTTTTCTAATGCATTAACAAGCCACTTGAAAACTGATCAGTCCCTAATGGAAGACCACACATCCAAGAATTTTTGAGTAGCACAAAATGGTCTTGATTAAGAAAAAATCTTTGATGCAAAGTTGGATTTCTAGGGAGGAGGTATGATTATGGGAAGAGTTATGGGATGATGGTCTATGCTCAAAACATATTTTATGAAACTTTAAATTTAATAAAATTTTTAAAATAGGAGCCAAGACTAAAGGAAAGGCCATCTCACTTTGGGATCCATCCCATGTTCACACACTATTTCTAATACTATGTTGTGACAGGAGTCTAGCATGGCTATCCTCTGAGAGGCTCTACCAGCACCTGACTGAGACAGACAGAAACTTCTTGTAAGTCATTTAACTGAGGTTGGGGGAGTCCTAAGAAAGAGTTAGGAGATGCATTGAAGGAGCTAAAGGGGATGGGAACCCCATAGGATGAACAACAGTATCAACCAACCCAGACCCTTAGAACTTCCTGAGACTAAGCCACCAATCGAAGAACATACATGGGCTGGTTCATAACCCTGGCACATGTGTAACAGAGCCTATTCTGGCCTCAGTGGGAGAGGATGTACCTAATCCTGCAGAGACTTGATGCCCCAGGGAAGGGGGATGCTGGGCAGGGGTGGTTTGGGGTATCAGGGGAGAATCATTTCAGAGGTAAAGGGGAGGAGGATGGAGAGGGGAAGAATTCTTGGAGGACTGGGAAAGGGGGCAACTTTTGGAATGTAAATAAATAAGATAATTTAACAAAAAAATTACAATTCCTGAAAACAAAAAAAAGGAAAATAGGAAAGAGGAGAAAGTAATGTTGGGTGTAGATATAGAATACAAGGGGATAATGATTCAGGTAGACAGACATAACAATGTAGAAAATGAATGCTGGTAGTACTGAAAAAAGTAAAACTTAACAACCATGAAGGTCCATGAAAGGAGGGAGGATAGAAAGGATTCAAGATGCTCTTGTTCTACAGCAGAAGTCTTTCCATAAAAAAGGAATTTGCTGCCTTGAAATCATGTTGAGAGGGTAAGTGTGAGTGAATGAGGGGCTAAGTTTGTCATCTTAAAAATATGCTTAAAATTTATAACAGATTCATGCAATTCACTAAGAATGCTATTGCCCTTCTATGCATAAGGAGTAGTTCAGTTAAAAGCAGTTTAAGAAAAGAATAGTATTGATTTCACTGACAAAAATTATTTCTGAATAACAATCTTTGACAGTCATAAGAGAGCATTGGAATGAAAGTCTTTAAAATGGACATGTATGTGCACATTGATAACCTAGCACCCAGAAATATTTTAGTATCTCAGTTAATTAAAATAATTTACATTTTAAATAATCGAAAATTTTATCTCTCTATATATATTCTTTTAATTCACAGGAAATCAATCCATATTTGCTAAGAAGAATTAGACTTATGAGTCAAAATATCTATTAATAAAACAAAAGAACATACTAATGCATTAATTCTGGAGATTTTTGTAATTAAGAGTTTAGCCAACAAATTCAGATTGATCATGCATATGATTTTTTAGAGAACCACGATTAAGTTCAAAGCACCTACATGGAAGTTGAGAATCATCCCTCACTTAATTTCTAGAAGATTTGGTATCCTCTCCTGGTCTCTGAAATAATGAACATAGTTTCAGGCAAAAACTTATAAACATTAAATTATAATAAATATTATGTCAAGATTATATGATTGTATGTTAGACAGAATGACCTTATTTTCATATGCAATCATATTGTATAATTACCTATTCAGTCAATAATAACTACATATAAAAGATACATATAATTATCTATTGCATGTATATGTCTTCATGTATGAGTACATTATGAAAAACAAACTTTCTCTTTGGCCAGTATGTATAAGGTTTTCCTTCAAATCAATAAAAATGTCCCATTTTTCTGGGTCTTTTCCTATAAGGTCATATACTGTGATTAACTTTTTTGTTAGCCAGAGAGTGATGCTACATTATTTAAAAAAAAAAAACTCACAAATTGGCATTAACCAGAAGAAATACAAGATGTATGCATTGGTTGATTTCTGGAACATTAGGCAGGATTGGTAATATTCTGGCCTCCACATACTAGATAATACATATAATGGATATACATATATATGGGCAAATTTTCATATATGTCACAAGAAAATTAATAAAATCTCTTTAAAAGGAGTGTATCATGATGCTCATTACTTTTCTGGGTAAAGATAATAAATGTTTTCTATGGAAAGATATTTTTTATTTTAACTTGGCTATTCAAGAAGGCATACATGATTAATAGATAAGTACCTGTCAGTTTTATGACCTGAACATCTTTCTTTCCCACATTTTCTTCCTCTTATTCTTTGAGGCAGATTTTGCTCAGAACAGAAGCCAATGACCTGCCATCTAAAGTAAACTGTACATACCATACTTATTCCATGGAGAAAAGGTCTTGTTATGTATCTCAGACTGCCTTTGTATTTCCTGAATCCAGGGCACTTCTCTTTTGAATTCTAGAGTTCCTTGTTCTTACTCATACATATATTATCCATTAACTATTTATTGAGTGGTGTGGTTAAGCATCATAACCAGTAATATTATATATACTGAAAATGCCTTTTTACCATGTAGATAGGATATTTTGTTAGTTTCTGTGCATTTTCAGATAAAATTGATGTCTTTGCAGAAACGAAATAGTTCCAAAATGTTCTTGATTAAATTTTCAAAATGCCTGTCTGCTTCACAGTCTGCTGCTGTCATTAAGCCCTCTTGCTTTGTTGAAATGACAGATGATATATCATCTTAGAAACTCCTCTATATCTCCCCTCCCATTAAACTACCTTTCTCCTTGCCCCACTGTTTCATTTGATCAGTGTGACTTCTCAGTGTGGACTACATCAAACATCGCACTTAATATTATACAAAGCATTCCACCTCTATAACACCCACGAAGGTGTCCTAACTTTCCTATCAACTGTACTAAATCAGACAGCTTCTTCCTGACTTCAGGCCATTTCCAGGAGTATTTATTTCTACAAAATATGCAATTGCGAATTTCTTCTTTCTCTGTTGTCTTGTGACATGAAGTTTCTTCAAGTGTCTAATTAGTTTTACACTCAAGGATGTCTTTCTGAAAGGCCTGGGGGAAATCATTTTGAAATGAAATGATCCGGCACGACACCTTCTATCTCCAGTATACTTGAGAAGGAAAACTCCTAAAACTTCACTAAGAATATTCTATAGAGCAGGCAGGACCATACTCCTGACTCATATTCACACTGATCGTTGCCCAGAACTTTCCTCCAAGGTTATTGGAGGACTTATAACTGTCCTACTTTTTCTTAGGCATGATTGAGTAAATTATTTTACTCTATTACAACCCTGTAAAGTTCCTTCAAGTCTATTTGAGTTTGTCTGCTATAATTTTCAACCACACCACAATAATCTTTTCATCTACCTTTTCATTATTTATTACATCTCTTAAAACAATCCGTCAATTACTTTTTTACAGCATTTACTGTTCATCAGTTCATTGTTACAAATATGCAAACTCCTCCAAAGCAGAGTTCTTATGTTCTATGTATGTATGTATGTATGTATGTATGTATGTATGTATGTATCTATCTATCTATCTATCTATCTATCTATCTATCTATCTATCTATCTATCTATCTATCTATCTATCTATCTACCTATCTATCTATCTATCTCCCTACATATCTATTTACTTTTTATTTATTTATTTATTTATTACTTTTCATTATGACATATTTTGGATTCTGGGAGAATATTAAGAACAAATTAGTCTCCTGCATTTCTTTAAGCAGTTCTCGTGTTTCCTTTGTAAGGGCATCTAACCGTTGATTCATTTCTTTAAGCAATTTTTGTGTTGCCTCCTTATGGGCATCCGTCTGTTGACCCATATTCTTCTGCATTTCATTATGCAAATTTTGTGATTCCTTTGTGAGTGCATCTACCCGTTGATTCATCTCGTTAAGCGATTTTTGTGTTGTCTCCTTGTGCGCCTCCATCTTTTGATCCATGTTCTCCCGCATTTCTCTAAGCGATTTTTGTGTTTCCTTTGTAAGGGCTTCTAACCGTTGATTCATGGTCTCCTGTAACTCTTTATGAGATTTATTTGTGTCCTTCTTGTGATCCTCTAATAGCATCATGAGAAGTGATTTTAAATCCAGATCTTGTCTTTCGGGTGTGGTGGGGTATCCAGGACTTGCTGCTGTTGGAGAGTTGGGTTCGGATGGTCCCACATTACTTTGATTACTGTTAGTAACATTCCTACGTTTGCCTTTTGCCATCTGGATACCTCTGGTGTTAGTTGGTCCTGCTGCCACTGGCTGTTGGTTGGACCTCCTGTGAGCCTGCAAAGCTATTTCTGCCCCCCCTGGATTACCAGGATTCCCCTGGCACCGATTTCTGGGGCCTGCCTGCTCCTGAGTGACTTTGGAGCCCTAATGTGCTTTGCCCCAAGTGATCTTATATTGGGGAGGCCTTGCACATCTAAAGGCTCAGCCTAGTGGATTCCTGGAGCAGAGGTCGCCAAAGGGAGGCTGGCAGGCTCCTGCCCTGTGCAGGGGTGTGTGATCTCTCCTGGGGGGAGAGGGGGCATCCCTCTGCCAGGCAGAAGTCCCACAGCAGATCTGGCGCGCTGGTCACTGCAGATCAGCCCAGCACCTGGGAGCAGGTTACACGCAAGCTGCCTGAACCCGAAGCGATATTATGCCTGTCTGTCTCTGAGCCTGGTGGTCCCAACTACCTGGTCACTGGAGCAAAGATGGCGGAGGGCACTCTCCGTGGCGCTGCTCACCCTGTGGTCACGATGGCCCGCCGATCTGGCACCCAGACGACCACAGCGCCAACCCGCCCTCGGGCACAGAAGGAAGCCCCAACAGGCCGTGTCCCAAGTGATGCAGGAGACGATGGATCAACAGATGGAATCCCATGAGGAGGAAACACAAAAATCGCTCAGAGAAATGCAGGAGAACGTGGGTCATCAGGAAGAAATCCTGAAAGAGGTAATGCAAAAATACCTTAAAGAAACACAGGAAAATACAAACAAACAAGTGAAGGATCTCAGCAAATCCATCCAGGAACTAAAAAAGGAAGTAGAAACAACTAAGAAATCACAAAGGGAGACAACTTTGGAGATAGAAAACCTTGGGAAGAAATCAGGAGTCATAGATGCAAACATCAACAATAGAATACAAGAGATGGAAGAAAGAATCTCAGGTGCTGAAGATTCCATAGAAAGCATCGACTCAACAGTCAAAGAAAATGCAAAATGCAAAAAACGCGTAACCCAAAACATCCAGGAAATCCAGGACACAATGAGAAGACCAAACCTAAGGATTATAGGTATAGATGAGAGTGAAGATTTGCAACTTAAAGGGCCAGTAAACATCTTCAACAAAATTATGGAGGAAAACTTCCCTAACTTAAAGAGAGAGATGCCGATGAACATACAAGAAGCCTACAGAACTCCAAACAGACTCGACCAGAACAGAAATACCTCCCGTCACATAATAATCAAAACACCGAATGTTCTAAACAAAGAAAGAATACTAAAGGCAGTAAGAGAAAAGGGCCAAGTAACTTACAAAGGAAGACCTATCCGAATCACATCAGACTTCTCACCAGAGACTATGAAAGCCAGAAGATCCTGGGCAGATCTCATGCAGACACTAAGACAGCACAAATGCCAGCCTAGACTACTATACCCAGCAAAACTCTCAATCACCATAGATGGAGAGACCAAGATATTCCATGATAAAACCAAATTTTCACAATATCTTTCCACAAATCCAGCCCTGCAACGGATAATAGGTGGAAACCTCCAATACAGGGAGAGAAACAACACCCTGGAAAAAATGAGATAATAACCTTCTTGAATCAAACCCAAAAGTAGATAACCACTCAAACATAAAGATAGCGTCAAGAATGGCAGATGGCAATAATCACTATGCCTTAATCTCTCTTAATATCAATGGTCTCAATTCCCCAATTAAAAGACATAGACTAGCAGACTGGATACGTAAACAGGACCCAGCATTTTGCTGCATGCAGGAAACGCACCTCAGTGTCAAAGACAAACACTACCTCAGAGTAAAAGGCTGGAAAACAATTTTACAAGCAAATGGCCCCAAGAAACGAGGTGGAGTAGCCATCCTAATATCGGATAAAATTGATTTTCAACCCAAAGTCATCAAAAAAGACACAGAAGGACACTACATACTGATCAAGGGAAAAATCCACCATCAAGAACTCTCAATCCTGAATATCTATGCTCCAAATGCAAGGGCACCCTCATTCGTAAAAGAAACTTTACTAAAACTCAAAGCACACATCGCACCGCACACAATAATAGTGGGTGACTTCAACACCCCGCTCTCTGAAATGGATCGTTCAGGAAAGCAGAAACTAAACAGGGACACAGTGAATCTAATTGAAGCCTTGGACCAAATGGAACTAACTGATATATATAGAACATTTCATCCTAGAGCTAAAGAATACACCTTCTTCTCAGCTCCTCATGGTACCTTCTCCAAAATTGACCATATAATTGGTCACAAATCAGACCTCAACAGATACAAGAAGATAGAAATAATCCCATGCCTCTTATCAGATCACTATGGAATAAGGGTGGTCTTCAATGGCAACAAAAACAAAAGAAAACCCACGTACACATGGAGGCTGAACAATGCTCTACTCAATGATAACTTGGTCAAGGTGGAAATAAAGAAAGAAATCAAAGACTTTTTGAAAGTTAATGAAAATGAAGGCACAACATACCCTAACTTATGGGACACAATGAAAGCAGTGCTAAGAGGAAAATTCATAGCCCTGAGTGCCGCCAAAAAGAAACGGGAGACAGCATACACTAACAGCTTAATGGCACACCTGAAAGCCCTGGAACAAAAAGAAGCAAATACACCAAAGAGGAGTAGAAGGCAGGAAATCATCAAACTCAGGGCTGAAATCAATCAAGTAGAAACAAATAAAACCATACAAAGAATCAACAAAACGAGGAGTTGGTTCTTTGAGAAAATCAACAAGATAGATAAGCCCTTAGCCAGACTAACCAGAGGGCACAGAGATAGTATCCAAATTAATAAAATCAGAAACGAAAAGGGAGAGATAACAACAGAAACTGAGGAAATTCAAAAAATCATCAGATCCTACTACAAAAACCTGTATTCAACACAACTAGAAAATCTTGAGGAAATGGACAATTTCCTTGACAGATACCAAGTACCAAAATTAAATCAGGATCAAATAGACCATCTAAACCGTCCTATAACCCCTGAAGAAATAGAAGTTGTCATTGGAAGTCTTCCAACCAAAAAAAGCACAGGTCCAGATGGTTTTAGTGCAGAATTCTATCAGACCTTCAAAGAAGACCTAACACCAATACTCTTCAAACTGTTCCACAAAATAGAAACAGAAGGAACACTACCCAACTCGTTCTATGAAGCCACAATTACACTAATACCAAAAGCACACAAAGATCCGACAAAGAAAGAGAATCTCAGGCCAATCTCTCTTATGAATATCGATGCAAAAATACTCAATAAAATTCTTGCCAACCGAATCCAAGAACACATCAAAACGATCATTCACCACGATCAAGTAGGCTTCATCCCAGGGATGCAGGGATGGTTCAATATAAGGAAATCCATCAATGTAATCCACTACATAAACAATCTCAAAGAAAAAAACCACATGGTCATCTCATTAGATGCTGAGAAAGCATTTGACAAAATTCAGCATCCTTTCATGCTAAAGGTCTTGGAAAGATCAGGAATTCAAGGCCCATATCTAAACATAGTAAAAGCAATTTACAGCAAACCAGTAGGCAGCATCAATCTAAACGGAGAGAAACTTGAAGCAATCCCACTAAAATCAGGGACTAGACAAGGCTGCCCTCTCTCTCCATATCTTTTCAATATAGTACTTGAAGTTCTAGCTAGAGCAATTAGACAAGAAAAAGAGGTCAAAGGGATACAAATTGGAAAGGAAGAAGTCAAACTATCACTATTGGCAGACGATATGATAGTATACATAAGCGACCCAAAGAACTCCACCAGAGAACTCCTACAGCTGATAAACGACTTCAGCAAAGTGGCCGGATATAAAATCAACTCAAGCAAGTCAGAAGCCTTCCTATACTCAAAGGATAAGCAGGCTGAGAAAGAAGTAAGAGAAATAATACCCTTTACGATAGCCACAAACCATATTAAGTATCTTGGCGTGACGCTAACCAAACAAGTGAAAGATCTGTATGACAAGAACTTCAAGTCTCTGAAGAAAGAAATTGAAGAAGACCTCGGAAGATGGAAAAATCTGCCATGCTCATGGATTGGCAGGATTAATATAGTAAAAATGAGCATCTTACCAAAAGTAATACACAGATTCAATGCAATCCCCATCAAAATCCCAACTCAATTCTTCATAGAGTTAGAAAGAGCAATTCAAAAATTCATCTGGAATAACAGAAAACCCAGAATAGCTAAAACTATTCTCAAGAGTAAAAGAACCTCTGGGGGAATCAGTATCCCGGACCTCAAGCTGTACTACAGAGCAATAGTGTTAAAAACTGCATGGTATTGGTACAGTAACAGACATGTAGATCAATGGAACAGAATTGAAGACCCAGAAATGAATCCACACTCCTATGGTCACTTGATCTTTGACAAAGGAGCTAAAACCATCCAGTGGAAAAAAGATAGCCTTTTCAACAAATGGTGCTGGCTCAGCTGGAGGTCAACATGCAGAAGAATGCAAATTGACCCATCCTTATCTCCTTGCACTAAGCTCAATTCTAAGTGGATCAAAGATCTCCACATAAAACCAGACACACTGAAACTAATAGAAGGGAAACTAGGGAAGAACCTTGAACATATGGGCACAGGGGAGAATTTCCTGAACAGAACTCCAATAGCTTATGCTCTAAGATCAAGAATAGACAAATGGGACCTCATTAAATTACAAAGTTTTTGCAAGGCAAAAGACACCGTCAAAAAGACAAAGCGGCAACCAACTAACTGGGAAATGATCTTTACCAACCTTACATCCGACAGAGGGCTAATATCCAAGATATACAAAGAACTCAAGAAGTTAAACTCCAGAGAGGCAAGTAACCCTATTAAAAAATGGGGTACAGAGCTACACAAAGAGTTCTCACCTGAAGAATATCTAATGGCTGAGAAGCACCTAAAGAGATGTTCATCATCCTTAGTCATTAGGGAAATGCAAATCAAAACAACCCTGAGATTCCATCTCACACCAGTCAGGATGGCTAAGATCAAAAACACAGGAGACAGCAGTTGTTGGCGAGGATGTGGAGAAAGAGGAACACTCCTCCACTGCTGGTGGAATTGCAGGCTGGTACAACCACTCTGGAAAGCAGTCTGGCGGCTCCTCAGAAAACTGGGCATGACACTTCCGGAGGATCCGGCTATACCACTCCTGGGCATATACCCAGAGACTTTACCTGCATGCAATAAGGACACATGCTCCACTATATTCATAGCAGCCTTATTTATAATAGCCAGAAGCTGGAAAGAACCCAGATGTCCCTCAACGGAGGAATGGATTCAGAAGATGTGGTATATTTACACAATGGAATACTACTCTGCAATTAAAAACAATGAATTCACGAAATTCCTAGGCAAATGGTCAGAACTTGAAAATATCATCCTTAGTGAGGTAACCCAATCACAAAAGATCACACATGGTATGAAGTCACTGATAAGGGGATACTGACCCAGAATCTCAGAATACCCTAGACACAATCAGCATATCAATAGATTTCTAAAAAGATGGAAGGAGAGACCCCTGGTCCTGGAAAGACTGGATGTAGGGGAACGCCAGGACAGAGTAATGAGAGGGGGTTGAACGGAGAAAAGAGGGAGGGAAGGGGGCTTATGGGACTTTCGGGGAGGGAGGAAACGGGAAAGGGGAAGTGATTTGGAATGTAAATTAAAAAAATAAAATAAAATTAAATTAAAAAAAAAAAAAAAAAAAAAAAAAAAAAAAAAAAAAAAAAAAAGAACAAATTAGTCAAAGAAGTTTTTAAATTATTATTTTTCAGTTTTCTTAACTTATTTTTTGTGTGCATATGTTTGTGTGAGAGTGTGAATTTTCTGTGCTTTTTCACAAGTCATCAGAAGACAACTTGTAAAATATGACTTTCTCATATTGTCAGGCTAGGAAACAAATACTGGAAACAATATATATATATATATATATATATATATAGTTATTTCATATATATATATTGTTATTTCATATATATATATATGAAATATGTTTCTCCACCAAGAAAATGAACCAATTGAAGCAATCAGGAGTATAAAGGTAGGCTTATTAAGAGTCAGTTCTAGGATAAGTTTGTTTATCTCATAAGTGGAGGTCAGGGAAGCCACATGCCCATGATAAACCTAGAATATTTTATGAGTTTGTGGTGCAGGGTTATAATGTATTAGCTAGAAACTGGGATTATGCCCATATAAGAAACAAAAGATGGAGAAGGGAAGAGATTCTCCTAGTGGGCTGATTGAGGGAAGAACAAACAGGGTTACTCAGCTTGTGAAGTGGATGAGCATGTGTTGCAATCAAACATTATGTATTAGCAAATATAATCTCTTCAGTTAAATGTTATTTGAATGTATGTTTTAAGTGCTGTTCATTTGATATTGGATGACCAGTTGATATGCCTTTCCTTGAGATTACTTCAGCTGACAGCAATTTTAGTTTCCCTTAGTTACATACACACACACGCACACACACACACTCATAGTTTTGATACATACATAGTGTTGCGTGTGTGTGTGTGTGTATGTGTGTGTGTGAGAGAGAGAGAGAGAGAGAGAGAAAGAGTAAGAGAGGGAGAGAGAGAGTTAATGAGAGAGAAAATCATTGACTTCTGTGATCTTTTCTCCACCAATGTATTATGTCTATTTTTTCATTGCTCAGCTCAAGTTTCAGCAGTCATGATGGTGGTATTGTGTGTGTGTATGTGTGTGTGTGTGCATATTCTAAAATTACTAGGAAACACATTATCACACCAAACTTCCTAATCTTCTCTTACAAAGTTTCCATTTGACTTCTGAATGTTGACTGAGGATTGGGTGTGGGGACTGTTCTATAGAAGCATACATTAGAACTAAACATTCAGACCAATGGTTGGCTGGGAGCACCCACCTCTGTATTGCTGGCTGAGCCTTTCAGGAGACAGCTATATCAAGCTCCTGTCAGCTAGAGTTTGTTGGCATCCACATCAGTATAGGGGAACACCAGGACAGGTAAGTGGGAGTGGGTGGGTTGGTATGCAGGGGGAGGGGGTGATGGGATAGGGTGTTTTCAGAGGGGAAACCAGGAAAGGGGATAACATTTGAAATGTAAATAAAGAAAATGTCTAATTAAAAAAAAGTTAAAAAAAAAAGAAAGTTTTTGTAAGGCAAAGGACAGTATCAAAAAGACAAAACGATGACCAACAAATTGGGAAAAGATCTTTACCAACCCTATATCCAACAGAGGACTAATATCCAAGATATACAAAGAACTCAAGAAGGTAGACTCCAGAGAGGCAAATAATCCTATTAAAAAATGGGTACAGAGCTTAACAAAGAATTTTCACCTGAGGAATATAGAATGGCTGAGAAGCACATAAAGAAATGCTCAACATCCTTAGTCATCAGGGAAATGTAAATCAAAATAACCCTGAGATTTCATCTCACACCAGTCAGAATGGCTAAGATCAAAACCTCAAGAGACAGGAGGCGCTGGCGAGGATGTGGAAAAAGAGGAACACTCCTCTACTGCTAGTGGGATTGCAAGCTGGGACAACCACTCTGGAAATCAGTCTAGCAGTTCCTCAAAAAACTAGGCATAATACTACTGGAGGACCCTGCTATACCACTCCTGGGCATATACCCAGAGGACTCCCCAGCATGCAATAAGGACACGTGCTCCACTATGTTCAGTGCAGCCTTATTTATAATAGCCAGAAGCTGAAAGGAAACCAGATGTCTCTACACGGAGGACTGGATACAGGAAATGTGGTATATTTACACTATGGAATTCTACTCAGTTATTAAAAACAATGAATTCATGAAATTCTTAGGCAAGTGGGTGGAACTGAAGAATGTTATCCTGAGTGAGGTGACCCAATCACAATGAACACACATGGTATGCACTCACTGATAAGTGGATATTAGCCCAGAAGCTTGGAATACCCAAGAAACAATTCACTTATCAAATGATGCCCAAGAGAAAGGAAGGAGAGACCCCTGGTCCTAGAAAGCCTCAATGCAGCAGTGTAGGGGAATACCAGGACAGGGAAGAGGGTAGGGATTGATTGGCGAACAGGGGGAGGAAATAGGGCTTATGGGACTTTCGGCGAGGGGGGAATCCAAGAAAGGGGAAATCATCTGAAATATAAATAAAGAATATATCTAATAAAAATATATTAACAAAAAAAAGAACTAAATGCTTCAACTCTGCAATAATTGTTTTTGTATCTGCTGCAAAATAATATTAAATATTAAATTTATTTATACATATTAAATATTAAATTTAATAATATTAAAATATTAAAAATAATTGTTTTTAGGAGGGGTTAGGACTTCATTTATCTGTGGGTATTATGACAGAAGTCAATAATGTGGTTATGTAGCATGCTGGTTTTTAAACTAGTGGTTATAAATTTTCGTCAAAATCCAACAACTCACTAGCTCTGAGTGGTTAAGTTTCCAATACCATACATGATTTCTGTGTTGCTTAACAGGAGTTGTTGGTTATCACAATATATGTGTTTCATCCATAAGGTTATTATTCCATGCTGGTTGTTGTGCTTCAGAGGAAGCACAGCACAATAGGACTGTTGGTTGCTTCCCTCTGTTGTAGATTTGGTTTAATGTTTGCATTATGTTATTTGGGTTCCCCAAATTGCATCCTGCATGTGAGATGCTGAGGGTCCCTACCCAATGCTGCTTCTTATTGGTAAATAAAGTTGCCAGCTGCCAATGGTTGGGCAGAGAGACAGAAGAGGGTCTTTAAGATTCTCCAGCAAAGGAATCTAAGAAAAAACAGTTGCCACGTCGAAAGAGGAATAAGACCCGGGCTTAAGAGCTGCAGAAAGAGAAGCATACCAAACATGTAAAGTTTAAATGAAAGTTTAAATGCTACCTATCATACCCTGAAAGTTAATATATGTGTTTAGACATGAGCACACTATTGTCTTGTTTCTGTCTTGACATACCATGAACACATCACAATATATCATTTGCATATTGAGGAATTTATGTTGAGAAATATGACTGGTAGTCTCATTCTTAGCAATAACAGGTTAGTTCCTTAAGGTTAGTATCTTTGTTTTCATATACCCATGACCCTATGTTCTCCCAACAAAAGAAGAAGTTGGCCTACATAATATTAATCTGTGATATAAAGATTTTAACATTTGTTAGATTTTTGATGATCAGAAGACTATTTGCAAATGCAGCATGTAGCAGAATGGGTATTAGTTTTGCCTGCTCCTCTTGTGGTAGCTTGAGATGATGACTGTCTTGATTGGATAAAGAAAATGAAGCAGTGTTTCCATTCTGGACAGATAGTCCAGCCAACAGGAACGCAGATGGTTATCAGAAAACGCAATGCCAGTTCCAGGAGAGTAGCTCTTGGCTGCTCTACTCCTGTGTATGTCTAAGGTGGCCAAATAGCAGAGTGGCAGATTGCCATGCAACCTCAATTTCTGGATGATGTCAAGAAAAATACTAATTTTGAGTCTGTCCAACATTTTCTTATGTTAATGCCCAAGATCTTTTACACCTTGGAGGTGAAAGTAAAAGTTCATTTAGCTATAAACTTTTAAATTGGTGTGTCTCCATTTTCTCACATGTGTGAGGCAGTATTGTAACTGGAAGAGAAACTCAACAGCTGATTTTTTTTTATTTTTTTTATATTTTTATTTACATTCCAAATCATTTCCCCTTTCCCGTTTCCTCCCTCCCCGAAAGTCCCATAAGCCCCCTTCCCTCCCTCTTTTCTCCATTCAACCCCTGCTCGCTACTCTGTCCTGGCATTCTCCTACATCCAGTCTTTCCAGGACCAGGGGTCTCTCCTTCCATCTTCTTAGAAATCTATTGATATGCGGATTGTGTCTAGGGTATTCCGAGATTCTGGGTTAATATCCCCTTATGAGTGACTGCATACCATGTGTGTTCTTTTGTGATTGGGTTACCTCACTAAGGATGATATTTTCAAGTTCTGACTATATATTTGCCTAGGAATTTCGTGAATTCATTGTTTTTAATTGCAGAGTAGTATTCCATTGTGTAAATATACCACATTTTCTGAATCCATTCCTCCGTTGAGGGACATCTGGGTTCTTTCCAGCTTCTGGCTATTATAAATAAGGCTGCTATGAACATAGTGGAGCATGTGTCCTTATTGCATGCAGGTAAAGCCTCTGGGTATATGCCCAGGAGTGGTATAGCCGAATTCTCAGGGAGTGTCATGCTCGGTTTTCTGAGGAACCGCCAAACTGCTTTCCAGAGTGGTTGTACCAGCTTGCAACTGCTGATTTAATGTTATCTGGTTTTGTAGCTGGAGAAAGAATATAAACGTCAGTACTTCATAATATTTAGAAGCAGACAAGGCTTTAATCCCAGCATTCAAGTGGAAGAAGCAGGCAGATCTCTTACAAACTACATGATTAACATAGTGAAACCCACTCTCAAAAATGAAGGAAAGAAAGAAAGCTAGGAAAAAGGTAGGAATATGGAAAAAATAAATGAAAGGATGAAATAAAGAAAAACAAAGAGCATAATAGTTTTGACAAAAATATATATTTTTATAATAACCATCTTCATGTAATCCATAATGTCAATCTCTATACACATTTGTTTTTACTTTTTATGAGGATAAGCTTACATTTTAAACCTCATCTTTGAAACGTCATGCTTGACTCATTACTTTTACTTTCTATACATTTTGTATGTTTATTTTTTACTTATGCATTTTCTTTAAATATATTAAATCCTAAAGGAATATTAAAACATCAATACGGAAAATTTATATTAATTCTAAAGATGGGATTAATATGCACTGTTTTAGAACATGAAGATCTTAGTTATAAAAGCAGCAATAATTTAGTTAACAAACTTTGATTTTTTGGAAGAGTAAGTTATTAATTATTTGTTCTTCTAATAGTTATGTTTTGGCAGCTCAGCAATGCCAAGCTTTATTTTTGGTTCTTTAAAATAAAATAATGAAAAAATAAGGAATTAAATATACTCCTTGAGTAAATACACACAACTTCACAGCAGACCTGAAAGCCATAGAAGAAAGCGTAGAATCACATGAATTATGAATAAATTGCAAGATATAATCAAACTCAGGACTGAAACTGATATAATAGAAACAAAGGAAAAATGAATACAACAACTCAATGAAAGAACAAGTAGTTGCTTTAAGATAATCAACAAAAGTGATAAATTCATATCCAAAGTATTTAAAAAGCAGAGAAAATATCAAAATTAACAAAGTTAGAAATTAAAAAGTGGGACATAACAACTAACGTGGAAGTAGTTTAGCGAAATAAGGACATACTTGAAAAAACTACACTCTATCAAATTGCAAAAACTAAAATAATTTGGTAATTTTCTTAGTATATACTACATACCAATATAAAATCAAGAACTGATAAGCAATTTTAAAGTACCAATAACTGCTAGTGATATAGAAATCATAATTAAAAGTCTCTTAAGAAAGTCCAGAGCTGATGCTTTTAGTGCATATTTTTACCAGATTTTCAAAAGAGAGTTAATGCCAGTGTTTCCAAAATTATTGCGTTAAGTAGATGCAAAATGATCATGACATATTTCGTTTCATGAGGTCAAAGTTATCCTCATACTTAAACCATATAAAAATTCAAGAAAGAAAGTTACAGACCATCTTCTTTCATGATCATAAATGGTAGAATTCTCTATTAAATATGTGCAAACAAATTATCAAGAAAACATCAAAAAGGTCATCCATCATGATCACAAAAACTTCATGATGTAGACATGGTTCAACATATGTAAATAGATAAATGTAATTCACTATATAAACAATGTTAAAAACAAAGAGACATACTGTTAGATGCAGAAAAAGTCATTGATACATTCCAAAACTCCCACATAATACAAGTACTGGAGAGTTTAGGGAAAATAGGAAAATGCTTCAACATAATGGATATAGTTTCCCAAAAGCAAATACCCAACCTCAACTAAAATGGAAAGAAATTCAAAACAATTTCACTAAAGTCAAGAAATCAAGTTTTTCAATCTCTCCATACCTATTCAATATGAAAGGAATTAATTGACCTAAACCATGACAGGCTGCAAACTAGCAGTTCAGGGGACCAGCACTGAGTTTCTACTTTGCAGATCTGGGTAAGTCAGTTACTATAACAACCACAGGCTTATGTCAAGAAGTTCCCATCCCCAGCTGGTGAAAGGACAGTCAGTCAAGCTTGCAGCTATGAAGAGCAAGCCCTCCTTGGTATGAAGCAAGAATAGTTAGTCTAAATCATAGCATATCCAGACCCCCAGAGGTAGAGACTACCTATCAAGATAGAGATCACCTACCCCTTCCTAGTGTTCCTCTTTCAGGGCTTTAAAAATAAATCTGAGAATTCAGTTGGGGTTCTTCCATCTTGAAATTGGGCTCCCACATGCAGGAATTTGTTCAATAAACATTCTTTGCTTTTGCATACTATTTGAGACTGAGATATCTTTTTTCCATGATTTGTAGACCCTAACAAATATAATACTTGAAATCTCAACTAGAGTAATAAGATAGCTGAAGGACTTCAAGAGGATAAAATTGGAAAGGAGGATATGAAAGTATATTTATTTGCAGATGATAGGATAATACATATATGTGACCCTTATAATTATGCAGGGAAACCACATCAGCTGATAAACCCTTTCAGCAAAGTAGCTTGGTACAAAAATTACTCATAAAAATGACTAACCATCCTATATACAGGATACAAATGGAATGAGAAAGAAATCAGGGAAATGGCACCTTTCAACAGAAGCCTCAAATAATACAAGATATCCTATGGTAACTCTAAACAAGTAAGGGAAATACTTGTATGATAAACATTTCAAGACACTGAAGAAATAAATTGAAGCAAGTATCAGAAGATAGATCTTCAATTCCTGTGGTTGTTTGAATGTGCTTGGCCTGGGGAATGGTACTATTTGAAGGTGTAGGCTCATAGGAGTAAATGTGGCCTTGGTGCAGGAAGTATGTCACTGTGAACATGAGCTTTAAGACTCTCATTTGGAGGCCAGTTTTCTTCTAGTGACCATCAGATGAAGATGTAGAATGTTCAGTTCCTCTTGAACCATGCCTACCTGAAAGCTACCATGCTCCCACCTGGATTATAATAGATTGAACAACTGAACCTGTAAGCCAACACCAAATAAATGCTGTTATTTAGAGAGTTGCCTTGGTAGTTGTATCTTTTCACAGTAGTAAAACCCTAACTAAGACAATTCCCATGGATTGACATGATTAATATAATAAGAATGGTCATCCTACCAAAAGCTATCTACAGATTCAATGCAATCCAGTTCAGAATTCCAACAAAATTCTTCATAGGTCATGAAAGGAAAATTCCCAACTTCATATGGAAACTCTATCCAAAATTAAAAATAAATAAATAAAATTATACTGAATAATAAAAGAACTTCTGAAGGCATCACTATCCCTGATTTCTAGTTGTACTGAAGAGGTATAATAATAAAAACAATATACCATTGACACAAGAACAGACATATTGATTAGTGGAATCAACTTGAATACATAGGCATAAATCCACAAACACACGGACATCTTTTTTTAATAAAGAAGTCAGAAACACATTCTGGAAAAAGACAGTATCGTCAAGCAGTAGTGCATGTCATCTAAATAGCTGTATATAGAAGAATTCAAATAGATCTACACTTACAAAAAATATCAAGAAAAAGTTCAAGTCCAAATGGATCAAAGATGTCAATATAAATCTAGATGCACACTAGAAAAAAATAGTGGGGAATAATCTTGAACACATTGGCACAAGAATAGATTTTTCTGAACAGAATTTCATTATTAGCACATCTACTAAGATAAACAATTAACAAATGAAACCTCACAAAACTGGAAAGCTTATGTACAGCTAAGGATACTATCATTCAAACAAAGTGGCAGTGTACAGAAGAAGGAAATATTTTTAGCAAATACAAGTCCTATAGACAGCTAATACTCTTAAAGTAGAAAAATAAAAATGAAATAGGATCAAAAACACAAATAACTCAAATAAAAATGGGTTTTTCTGGTTTACAGATAAAACCAGAAATTTCTCAAAAGATGAATCTTCATTGGACCTGAAACACTTAAAGAAATTATCAAAAGCATCCTGAGTCATCAGGGAGATGCAAATCAAAACAAATTTGAATTTCATCTTATCCTCATCTGAATTTGGGAGATCAATAAAACAAGAGACAGCTCATGCTATCTAGGATGTAGAGTAAAAGAGTCACTTATCCATTGATAATTCTTATCAAACACAATAGAAATCAGTGTGGTAACTCCTCAGGGGCATGGGAATAGATATCCATTGGGATTCAACTATACCACACTTGGGCATATACCAAAAGACTAGTACTAAAACACTTGCAGAACCATGTTCGTTGTGACTGTAATCATAATAACCAGAAATTATAAACATCAAAATGAACCTCAACAGATGAATGGATTAAGAAATTGTTATACATTTCCACAAAGGAGTATTACTCAATCATTAAAAATAATCACATAATAAAATTCTCAGACAAATGGATGGAAATATAAAATAATCATTCTTAGTGACTTAAGGGACACTCCAGAAGATGGAGTCCATACCTAAATCAGTTTGTATGACCAAAAATATTAGATTAGATAGCTCAAAAGTCTAGGTTAAAACCAAATTCTACACACACACACACACACACACACACACACACACACACACACATATTCCCACAATGCACAGACCCATACAACACACCCACATTAATTTAATTTATTATTATCAGAAACCTCTTTAGTGAGAGGAAAAAAAGGAGTAGAATTGGATGATTAGGATATTTGGAATAACCTGGAAGAATATGGGCTAATCAGGATATTATGTTATAATACATCTATTTTCAATAAAAATGAAAAAATAATTGTTTGGAAAGAAGGATATTGATTAAGTGGATTAAGTTTTTTTTCTAAGTTTTTTTATTTACATTCCAAATCATTTCCCCTTTCCCATTTCCTCCCTCCCCGAAAGTCCCATAAGCCCCCATCCCTCCCTCATTTCCCCATTCAACCCCCTCTCGCTTGTCTGTCCTGGTAAGTTCTTCTTAGCGAGCCATTCTGTATTACTCTGATGAGAACTGACACTTTTTTTTTCAAAGTTTTTTTATTTACATTCCAAATCATTTCCTCTTTCCCATTTCCTCGTTCCCCGAAAATCCCATAAGCCAGCTTCCTTCCCTCATTTCCCCATTCAAACCCCTCTCGCTTCTCTGTCTTGGCATTTCCCTACATCCAGTCTTTCCAGGACCAGGGGTCTCTCCTTCCATCTTCTTGGAAATCTATTGATATGCGAATTGTGTCTAGGGTATTCCAAGATTCTGGGTTAATATACTCTTATCAGTGACTGCATACCATGTGTGTTCTTTTGTGATTGGGTTACCTCACTAAGAATGATATTTTCAAGTTCTGACAATTTGCCTAGGAATTTCGTGAGTTCGTTGTTTTTAACTGCAGAGTAGTATTTCATTGTGTAAATATCCCACATCTTCTGAATCCATTCCTCCGTTGAGGGACATCTGGGTTCTTTCCAGCTTCTGACTATTATAAATAAGGCTGCTATGAACATAGTGGAGCATGTGTCCTTATTGCATGCAGGTAAAGCCTCTGGTATATACCCAGGAGTGGTATAGCTGGATCTTCTGGGAGTGTTATGCCCAGTTTTCTGAGGAACCACCAGACTGCTTTCCAGAGTGGTTGTACCAGCTTGCAATCCCACCAGCAGTGGAGGAGTGTTCCTCTTTCTCCACATCCTCTCCAACAACTGCTGTATCCTGTGCTTTTGATTTTACCCATTCTGAATGGTGTGAGATGGAATCTCAGGGTTGTTTTGATTTTCATTTCTCTAATGACTAAGGATGATGAACATCTCTTTAGGTGCTTCTGGGCCATTAGATATTCTTCAGGTGAGAACTCTTTGTTTAGCAAGGTACCCATTTTTTAATAGGGTTACTTGGGTCTCTGGAGTCTAACTTCTTGAGTTCTTTGTATATATTGGATATTAGCCCTCTGTCGGATGTAGGACAAAGGAGCTAAAACCGTCCAGGGGAAAAAAGATAGCCTTTTCAATAAATGGTGCTGGTTCACCTGGAGGTCAACATGCAGAAGAATGCAAATTGACCCATTCTTATCTCCTTGCACTAAGCTCAATTCCAAGTGGATCAAGGACCTCCACATAAAACTAGACACACTGAAACTAATAGAAAGGAAACTAGGGAAGAACCTTGAACATATGGGCACAGGGGAGAATTTCCTGAACAGAACTCCAATAGCTTATGCTCTAAGATCAAGAATTGACAAATGGGACCTCATAAAATTACAAAGTTTCTGTAAGGCAAAAGACACTATCAAAAAGACAAAGTGGCAACCAACTAACTGGGAAATGATCTTTACCAACCCTACATCCGACAGAGAATTCTCTCTTTAAATCTGTATCCCATTTTTTATTTGGGTTATTTGGTTTTCTGGAGTCTACTTTTTAAGTTCCTTATATATTGGGGATGTTTGCCCTCTATAGGATGCCAGGTTGGTAAAGATCTTTTCCCACTCATTATGTTGCTATTTTGCCCTATTGACAGTGTCCTTTGCCTTACAGAATCTTTCTAGTTTCATGATGCCACATTTATCAATTTTTGACCTTAGAGCCTGAGCCATTGGAGTTCTGTTCAGGAAATTTTCCCATATTCTAATGATCTTGAGGCTCTTTCCTACTTTCTCTTCTACTAGATTCAGTGTATCTGGATTTATGTTGAGGTCCTTGATCCACTTTGACTTGAACTTTGTGCAACATGTTAAATATGGATCTGTTTTTATTTTTCTACATACACACTGCCAGTTAGATAAGCATCATTTGTTGAACTTGCTTTTTTTTTCTACTGTGCACTTTTGGCTTCTTTGTCAAAGGTCAAGTGTCAATATGTGTGTGGGATTATTTTTGGGTCTTTGATTCTATTTCATTGATCTACCTGTCTTTCTCTGTACTAGTGCCATGTTTTTTATCTAATTGTTTGACCTTTCAGCTATTAACTGTATTTAAAAATAGTTTTATCTGACATTCTTATTTTTTTATTATCTTTAATCTTTTTCACAATCCAGTAGGTATTCCCCTTCTACTCTTCCCTCCAACAGTTCCTGATCCCATTCCTACTCTCCAGTCTCCACGAGGATGTCCCCACACTCCCACACCCCACCAGGCCTTTCCATTCCCTGGGACTCAAGACTCTTAAGGGTTAGGTATGGTTTTTCTCACTGAGGCAAGACCAGGCAGTCCTAGGCAGTATATGTGTTGGGGGCCTCAGACCAGCTAGTGTATGCTGCCTTGTTGGTGGACCAGTGTCTGAGAAGTCTCAGGGGTCCAGGTTTGTTGAGACTTCTGATCTTCCTAGGGGATCACCTTTCTCCTTAACGTCTTCTAGCCTTTCCCTAATTCTACTCCAGTGGTCCCTGAATTCAGATCATTGGTTAGGTGTAAGTATCTGCTTCTGTCTCAGTAAGCTGCTTGTTTGGCCGATGCTAAGCTCCATTCTGTAGGTATATTATAGCATCAGTAATAGTGTCAGGCCTTGGAGTCTTCCCTTGATATGGGTCCCGATTTGGGCCAGTCACTCGACCTCCTTTTCCTCAGTCTCTTCTCCATTTTTGTCTTTGAAGTTCTTTTAGAAAAGAACAATTCTGAGTCTGTTTTTGTCTGTGGGATGGCAACCCCAACCATCCAGTTGATTCCCTGTCATTCTTCTGGAGGTAGATTCTCCCCACTGCTGTGCATTTTATCTAAGGTCCTCCTTTTGAGCCTTGAGATTCTCTTGCCTCTTAGGTCTCTGGTACATTCTAGAGGACCCCCTCTCCTCCTACCTCCCAGGATTGTGTATTTCCATTCATTCTGCTGGTCCTTAGAGCTTCACTCCTGGTCCCTCCCCCAATACTTGTTCCCCTATTCTCCTCTCCATCTCCATCCCTTCTCCCATTCAGTTCCCTTCTTCCCTCAGCATTCTGCTTTCTTCTCCCTCCCAAGTGGGATTGAAGCATCCTTACTTGTGCCCTTTGGCTTGTTAACCTTCTTGTGTTTTGTGGATTGCATCCTGGGTATTGTAATTTTTTGCTAATATCAATACATACCATGCATATCCTTTTGGGCAAGAGTTATCTCAAATTGGATGATACTTTCTATTTTTATCCATTTGCCTGCAAAACTCATGATATCCTCATTCTTAATAGACAAATAGTATTCCATTTTGAGATGAATCACATTTTCTGTATTCATTGTTCCATTGTGGATGTTGATTCCCTCAGAAGTTATTTTGTTATTGAGATTTTGCTATCCTGGGTTTTTTGTTATTCCAAACAAATTTGCAAATTGCTCTTTCTATCTGTGAAGAATCGAGTTGGAATTTTGATTGGATTGCATTGAATCTGTAGATTGCTTTTGGTAAGATGTTCTTTTTCACTATGTTAATACCTATCCATGAGCATGGGAGATCTTTCTATCTTCTGAAGTCTTCTTCAATTTATTTCTTCAGCCATTTGAAGTTCTTTTAAACAGATCTTTCACTTGCTTAATTAGAATCACACCAAAATATTTTATATTTGTGGTTATTGTGATGGGTGTTATTTCCCTAATTTCCTTCTCAGCTTGTTCATCATTTGTATAAAGGAAGGTTAATGATTTGTTTGAGCTAATTTTATATTTAGCTACTTTGCTGAAGTGGTTTATCAGCTGTAGGAGTTCACTAGTTGGAAATAAAAAGATTTTAAGTCCATCCAGTTCAGAGAGAGGAAATTCAGCAAAATGAAGAAGTAAGTACATTATACAAAGTTCCAGAAAGAAAGCAGATCAAATTGAAGAAAAGGTTTGTATTTAATCTTGTTAACTGTTTTATCCAGTATCAAATCATCTAATATAACTCATAGCATCTAGGAGCATCTACATGGACATTTATATAAGCAACTGAGCAGCATCCCTGTGTTTTACCTGAGAAACCACTGTAGAGAAATGGGTTATAACCAAGATAAAAAGGAATTACTTTCTAATATTGTAGATACTGCCAGAAAGGGATTTGGGCTTTTAATATAAAAAATAAATCAGTTTTGTTCTAATGATAAAGGCATCAATAAATCTCATATACCATAGTTCTGAAATATACCTTTGTCTGTCCTTATATTAAGGTATGTTTTCTTATTTATAATTTTGGCAAATAATCATGCCTTTATAAGTGAGAACCTTAAGAAAAATCACACTAGTAACCAACTAATAAACCTGGTTAGTGTGCCTATAACTAAAATATTTTAATTAATTGCAAATACATCAGAGAAAAGTCCCTGGACTAATAACATCAGAAGCATGAAAGGATACAAAAAACTTTAAGGATATAAAATGTCTAAAAGAAATACAACAGGAGAAAATTAAGAAAGGGGAAAGACTGACCTACACTTGGAGTCCAATTTAAGTAATTATTCTAGACTATTATTTTTAATAGTAACTGAATGACCATAAACTAAGTTAAATAAAAGCTATTTGAATATATCTGTGATTGTTTTAGATAAATATACATCTGCTAGCTTACTGTGCCATTTAGATAAATGCAAAAGATGATTTGGGTAATTCCCACCCTTTCAAATAGAGGAAAAAAAAAAACCACGATGAATTAAGTAGTCCACTGAGAAAAACCTGATTAAATTGAAGAAAAGGTTCCATTAAATAAGTTAAGTTATTCTATACAATAGGCATTTTAGTCCCTTGCCCAGCAGTTATGAATTGCTTATTATTAGTTATTGATTTATGTTGACTTCTTTATACAATAAAACTTAGGTGGTTTCGGGATCAGAATCTAAATAGATATACTATTTATTTAGAAGACAGGTATTTGATAAGGAAAATATTATACATCCTGAATGAGAAGTTGAATGCAGTTAATAAGATTACAAAGTCAATGTAAAACCACTTGTCTCAATTTGTTTTCTTATTTTACGCATTCAATACATCTCAACCACAGTTTTCTGTCCCTCCATTCCTCCCAGTGTCATGTTATATGTCTCCCCATAGCTCTCCTTTTCTCACACATTCATCCCTCCTCTATTTTCCTTCAGAAAAGAGCTGGCAACCTGGTGATATTCACCAAACATGACATTAAAAGCTGCACTAAGAATAGGTACAATTCTTCAAATCAAGGCTGGTTAAGGCAACCCAATAGGAGGAAAGGGAAATCATTTGAAATGCAAGTAAAGAATATATCTAATAAAAAAAAATAAAATAAATCTTTAAAGCATGTTGGAAAAAAAGGAGGAAAGGGGTCCCAAGAGAAGATTAAACAGTCAGAGATAACCCTACATCCACTGTTAGGAGTCCTCCAAACACCTCAAGCTAACCAAGTACAGAGTGTATATGGAGGATCTAGTGAATACCCATGTAGGCTCCACGATTGCCACATCAGTCTCTGAACCTCCATAAGCCCTACTAAGTTGATCCTTTGTGCTGTGTTCTCATGATATTCTTGTCCCTTCTGGCTCCTACAATCTTTCATTCTGCTCTTCCACAGGGTCTCTTGAGCCGCACTTAATCTTATTTCATCTTAAAAGGAATAAAGTACAGTTTTTTCTTTATCCATTTGAATGACCATAAGCCAGTAACACAGATTTAGTTTACTCCAAATTCTGTGTTTCAATGTGGAAATAGTTTAAAAGTTTTACAGAACAAATAGAGCCATAAAAAACACCTTAGTATGTACATGAGAGAATCAGCTACATGAAGATGGTAGAAGGATTTCTATAAGACAAAGGCACATCTGATGACATTCTTAAAGTTTTGACTTGGTAAAATCTGTTTGTCTGCTAAGTTAATAAATTCACCAAGGATTTATAACTAAATGCTAATTACAGGATGTTAGTTCCCAAACAATGGTAGCAAGGAGTGGCTATTTAGAAGAACCAGAATTTAGCCCAAGATAAGGATATTAAGATCTGGATATGCAGCATCCCCCTCTCCTGTCCTGAAATTGTAATCAATTAGTCTCTACAAATCTTGCTTCATTTAAAGAGTTGTTGTTCACACAGGAATGCATAGTGAGACAGTTCAAACTATTATAAAGAGAAATCAGTTGACATCTCATTATGAAATGGAGCTATGAGCAAAATCATAATAAGGAAGTAAACTATAATCAATAAATTAGAACAGAATTCCAGGCAAAGTGAGAGAGAAGATAAATCTATAAATTACAACATGCTTGGAATATCAGAGGAAGCTCAGTGAGGCTGGCTTGTAGTGAAGAATGGGCATGCTAGATAAATCAATATTTCCTGCTAATGTTTTAGGCTTCTCAGCTGAGTACACATACAGCTTTGAAATAAGTGTCTTGGATCTTACTTCTCAACATTGTGGAGAAAGCTATCAGAAGAACTTCACTAGTTCAGCATACTACCCTACTCTGAGAGTTTTAAAATGCTTTGGAAGGATTGCTTCTGCATTTTTACATTTTTCAATAGGAAGTCATTTTCTATTCAAACTTACTGTGTACAAAAAAACAGTTTTAAAAACTCAATGTGCTATACTTTATATTTATTTTCCTCACTAGGGTCCAGATAGTATCTCTCTGGGTATCTGCTACATATAATAGATTTTTAAAGGCCTTGGAAATTAAACTCCACATGAAAATCTCACCTTCTTATATTTTTCTCTCTCACACATATTTTTCTTCTTATGTGAAGTATGAGCATACACACCAGAAAATAGAGCATATTCTGAATTATGTCTTCCAAAATCACCGTATGCTTACCCCAGCATCATTGGCTGAGCAGACCTGGCAGTGGGAAATATTTTGGCAGAATTGAGATATGAATTTCTACTTGCTTTTTAGTATGGGCCAAATGGGTGAACAGCTGGGAGCTCCCAGCCCTGGAGAAGGCCTTGCATAGTCGAACAAGTCGTTGGCAGATTTACAGCAAATCTGAGGAATTCTCTGACTTGTTCTCCTTGGCATAGAGAAAAGCAAACAAAATATCCTAAAATGCATTAAAGTTAATTTCTTTTTCATAATTTTAAAAACTCTTCCACTTTGTGTATCTTCCTTCTTATAGCAAACCTATCACCAAAAAAGAAAACAGAATAGCTAAATAACAACTATATTTGAGAATATGTTCTCAGCCAAAGAAATTGACTATGCCTTATGTTTATTATAATTTACATTAGTTTAAAGTTTATAGAATAAAATAAAATTAAGGAAGGTCTACTTTAAGATTTAATAGAAATCTTTGCAAGTTTTCAACTGGTTATTTATATGGCAAATTGATGATACATATACATACACATTAAATACACAAAAATCCTGTATCTGTTTTATGTATGATTCTCTTTTTCTTTTCATATTGTATAGTTTTATTTTTATGTGTATTAAATGGGAGTCATTAAATATTTTAACAGGTCTCTAAATTGTATATAACTTTATTCACATAAGTCCTACCTATTCTATACTTTTAAGATTCTTTAATATTCTAAAAAAATCATTGTTTTTAGTTATACAATTATTTTTACTTAAAATGTACATGTATTTTTTATTTAGTGTAAATATACTGAAAATAGCAGAAGGATTTTTGATAGTAAATATGGTAAACTCACCTCCTTTTAATATTTAACTTCTTTGTTGCATTGCATTGTAACCAAAAGTGTAGTTTTCTGACATCAAATGTAATTCTAAGCCTATGCAGTATAATAATAATAAAGACATTAGATAGTATGATAAATAGATCAAAGTTTTGATAAGAACATATATGTAATCAAGATGGGTGATATAGTTTGAGGGGAATTACTCGATATCTCACAAAACCAAAATGGGATCTGAGAACATATGTAGCAAACGTAGGTGTTGAATTTAAGTATTCTGTTTTCTTTTTTTCTTTCTTTCTTTTTTTTTTGGTGATAGGTTTACTATATGAAGATACACAAATTGTAAGAATTTTTTAAATGTTCATGAATTCTTGGATGAATATATCACTTTACACTGAAATACTCTCATCAGTTCCAATTTCTACTGCCAGTTTAGTAACAAGTAATTGTATGGGAGACTTCCTTTCTTGTTTTGGATCACGTTATACTTTCATAATGTAACAAATATTTAAAGTAATACATGAGTAGTAATTAATTATTCTCTCTACAATAATGTAGCCATGGAAGTGAACCAAGGAGTAAAAAGAACAGGTGCAATGTCAATGGAAATGAACTTCAAAGATTATGAATTTAAAGAGAGAGAGAGAGAGAGAGAGAGAGAGAGAGAGACAAAGAATGTTAAAATTGGCAAGGAAAAAGACCATATAAGATATATCAGTCTTGCAAATGATTTCTCAACACAGACTCTAAAAGCTAAAAGTCCTGGGCAGATATATCACCAGCTCTAAAAACCCACAAGTGCTAACCTAGACTATTATACCCAGCACAACTTTCAATTACATACCTAAATATAATAAAAGCAATATACAGAAAGCCAATAGCCAAAATGAAGTTAAATGTAGAGAAACTTAAAACAATTCTAATGATATCTATTCAGTATAATACTTGAATTTCTAGCTAGAGCAATACAACAACAAAAGGAGATGAAGAGGTGACAAATTGGAAAAGAAGTCAAAGTTTGTCTATTTAGGAATAATATGACAGTATACATAAGTGATTTCTGCCCCCCCCAAAAAAATCAGTATCCCTTTTATACAGAAGATAAGTGAGCAGAGAAAGTAATTAAGGAAACAACACCCCATTTACATAGCCACAAATATAAAAAACACTGTAGTGTAACTCTAACCAAACAAGAGAACGACCTATATGACAACTACTTCAAGTTGCTAAAGAAAGAAACTGAGGAAGATATCAGAAGATGGAAAAAATCTCCCATGCTTGTGGATCAATAGGATTAACATAGTGAAAATGGTCATTTTATAAAAAGAAACTTATAAATACAATGCAATTTCCATCAAAATTCCAACACATTTCTTTAAAGAACTTGACAGAGCCATTCTCAACTTCATAAGGAAAAACGTACAGGAAAGCTAAAACATTCCTGAAAAAATAAAAGAGTTTCTAGAGAAATCACCACCCCTAACCTCAAGTTGTACTATAGAACAATAGTAGTAAAAATTTTATGGTATTGGTATGGGAACAAACAGCTTGATTAAGGGAATTGAATCAAAGACTTTGAAATAAATCCACACACCTATGGACTTTTGATTTTGTTTCACAAAGAAAGCAAAAACCATAAAATGGAAAGAAGAAATCATTTTCAACTAATGGTGCTCATCTAACCAGATATCAACATTTAGAAGAATGCAAATAGACCCATATCTATCATCCTGCACAAAACTCAAGTCCAAGTTGATTGAAGAGCTCAACATAAAACTAGATACAAAAATTTCATAGAAAAGAAAATGAAGACCACCGATGACTTAGGCTCTAAGATCAACAATTGGTAAATGTAACCTTAAAAAATTGAAAAGCTTTTATAAGGCACAGGACCTTGTCAATAAGACAAAACAATAACCTATAGATTGGAAAACAATCTTCATAATTTCTACATCTGACATAAGATAATTTACAAAATACAAAATGAACATAGAAAAATTAGACAACAACACATATAACCCAATTTAAAAAATGGGATATAGAGCTAAACAGAGAATTCTCAACAGAGGAATGTCAAGTTACAGAGCAGCCCTTAAAGAAATGTTCAATGTCATTAGTCCTTAGTGAAATCCAAATCAAAATCTCCCTGAGTTTCCACCTTACAAGAGTCAGAATGGCTAAGAACAAAATCTCATGCTGTCATAGATGTGGAGCAAGGGAAACATTCTTCCATTGTTGTTTGGAGTGAAAACTTGTATACAACTTTGGAAATCACTTTGGTGGTTTCTCATATAACTAGGAATAGTTCTACCTAAGGTCGTAGCTATTCCACTCCTGGGCATATACTCAAAAGCTTCCCCACTATAACACAGGGATTCTTGTTCACCTGTATTCATGCCAGTTTCATTCATAGCAGCCACTGAAAACAACCTAGATTTTACTCAACTGAAGAACGGATAAAGAAAATGTTGTTCATCTACACAATGGAATATTATTTAACAATGAAGAAGAAAGACATTATGAACTTTGCAAGCAAATGTATAGAACTTGAAATGTATCCTGTTAGTAACTAAGTGGAGAGAAACATGAAGCAATCCCACTAAAATCAGGGACTAGACAAGGCAGCCCTCTCTCTCCATATCTTTTCAATATAGTACTTGAATTTCTAGCTAAAGAAATTAGACAACAAAAGAAGGTCAAAGAGATACAAGTTGGAAAGGAAGAAGTCAAACTATCACCACTTGCAGACGATATGATAGTATACTTAAGCGACCCAAAGAACTCCACCAGAGAACTACAGCTGACAAACAACTTCAGCAAAGTGGCTGGATATAAAATCAACTCAAGCAAGTCAGTAGCCTTCCTATACTCAAAGGATAAGCAGGCTGAGAAAGAAGTAAGAGAAATGATACCCTTCAAGATAGCCACAAACAATATAAAGTATCTTGGTGTGACTCTAACCAAACAAGTGAAAGATCTGTATGACAAGAACTTCAAGTCTCTGAAGAAAGAAATTGAAGAAGACCTCAGAAGATGGAAAAATCTGCCATGCTCATGGATTGGCAGGATTAATATAGTAAAAATGACCATTTTGCCAAAAGCAATATACAGATTCAATGCAATCCCCATCAAAATCCCAACTCAATTCTTCATAGAGTTAGAAAGAGCAATTCAAAAATTCATCTGGAATAACAGAAAACCCAGGTTAGCTAAAACTATTCTCAAGAGTAAAAGAACTTCTGGGGGAATCAATATCCCGGACCTCAAGCTGTACTACAGAGCAATAGTGTTAAAAACTGCATGGTATTGGTACAGTGACAGGCATGTAGATCAATGGAACAGAATTGAAGACCCAGAAATGAATACACACTCCTATGGTCACTTGATCTTTGACAAAGGAGCTAAAACCATCCAGTGGAAAAAAAGATAGCCTTTTCAACAAATGGTGCTGGTTCACTTGGAGGTCAACATGCAGAAGAATGCAAATTGACCCGTTCTTATCTCCTTGCACTAAGCTCAATTCCAAGTGGATCAAGGACCTCCAAATAAAACCAGACACACTGAAACTAATAGAAAGGAAACTAGGGAAGAACCTTAAACATATGGGCACACGAGAGAATTTCCTGAACAGAAGTCCAATAGCTTATGCTCTAAGATCAAGAATTGACAAATGGGACCTCATTAAATTACAAAGGTTTTGCAAGGCAAAAGACACTGTCAAAAAGACAAAGCGGCAACCAACTAACTGGGAAATGATCTTTACCAACCCTACATCCGACAGAGGGCTAATATACAATATATACAAAGAATTCAAGAAGTTAGACTCCAGAGAGGCAAGTTAGCCTATTAAAAATGGGGTACAGAGCTAAACAAAGAGTTCTCACCTGAAGAATATCTAATGGCTGAGAAGCACCTAAAGAGATGTTCATCATCCTTAGTCATTAGCGAAATGCAAATCAAAACAACCCTGAGATTCCATCTCACACCAGTCAGAATGGCTAAGATCAAAAACAGAGGAGACAGCAGTTGTTGGAAAGGATGTGGAGAAAGAGGAACACTCCTCCAGTGATGGTGGGATTGCAAGCTGATACAACCACTCTGGAAAGCAGTCTGGCGATTCCTCAGAAAACTGGGCATGACACTCCCGGAGGATCCGGCTATACCACTCCTGGGCCTATACCCAGAGACTTTACCTGCATGCAATAAGGACACATGCTCCACTATGTTCATAGCAGCCTTATTTATAATAGCCAGAAGCTGGAAAGAACCCAGAAGTCCCTCAACGGAGGAATGGATTCAGAAGATGTGGTATATTTACACAATGGAATACTACTCTGCAATTAAAAACAATGAACTCATGAAATTCCTAGGCAAATGGTCAGAACTTGACAATATCATCCTTAGTGAGGTAACCCAATCACAAAAGAACACACATGGTATGCAGTCACTGATAAGGGGATATTAACCCAGGATCTCAGAATACCCTAGACACAATTTGCATATCAATAGATTTCCAAGAAGAGGGAAGGAGAGACCCCTGGTTCTGGAAAGACTGGATGTAGGGGAATGCCAAGACAGAGAAGTGAGAGGGGTTGAATGGGGAAAAGAGGGAGGGAAAGGGTCTTATGGGACTTTCGGGGAAGGAGGAAACGGGAAAGGGGAAATGATTTGGAATGTAAATAAAAAAAACTTAGAAAATAAAAAAAAAAAAGAAAAAACAAAAGAAAATATATCCTGAATAAGGTAATCCAGAACCAAAGAACACGCATGGTATTTACTTACTTACAAGTGAGTATTAGCAATAAAATTCAGGATGCCCTCACTATAAGCTGTAGACCCATAAATCTAAACAAGATGGAAGGCCCAAACAAGGATCCTTAAATATCACTTAGAATGGGAAATAAAGTAGTCATATGTTGCAGATGGCATGAAGGAACTGGGTGGGATGGGGTTGGGGATAAGAAAGGTGATTTTGGGATCAGGTGTGGGCAGGAGCAGAAGAGAGGACCAGAAAGATGGTTAGGAGAATGAATGGAAACTGCACTTGGCAAGGGTGGGTTGAAGGACATCTTATGGATGTGTCAGAGACCTGAGATGGAGCAGACTCCCTAGGAATCAGTGCAGTAACCTAGGGGAGACTCACAGCAGTGGGGATTTAGAAGCTGAAAAGGCCTTTCCAATAGCCAGGCAGGAACTATATTTTTGTGATAACGACTCCAACATATCTATAATATTTTCAATTCCAAATTTTTCTGTTCTACAAGAAATGCAGGGAATAGGGATGAAGCAGAGACTGATGGAGGCCAAACAATGACCTACCTTGACCCAACTCATGGGCAAGAACCAATCCCTGACACTATTAATGATATTTTGTTATGATTTCAGACAGGATCCTAGCATTATTGTTCTCTAAATGCCTCCACGCAGTAGCTAATTAAAACAGACACACAAGGGCACTGTCAATAGGACAAAAATATATACAAAGAAGTCAAGATGTTAGACTCCAGAGAACCAAATAATCCTATTAAAAATGGGGAAAAGAGCTCAACAGAGACTTCTCAACTGAGGAAACATGAAGGGCTGAGAAAAATCTAAAGAAATGTTCAGTATCCTTAGTCATCAGAAAAATGTAAATCAAAACAACCCTGAGATTCCACCTCACGCCAGTCAGAATGGTTAAATTCAAAAACTCAGGTGAAAGCAGATGCTGGAAAGAATGTAGAAAAAGAGGAACATTCCTCCATTGATGGTGGAATTGCAAACTGGTATAACCACTCTGGAGAAAGAGGAATAATTCTCCATTGCTGGTGGGATTGTAAACTGGTACAACCACTCTGGAAATCAATCTGGTGGTTCCTCAGAAAATAGTACATAGTACTACCTGAGGACCCAGCTATACCACTCCTGGGCATATACCCAGAAGATCCTCCAACATATAAGGACACATGTTCTACTATGCTCATAGCAGTCATATTTATGATAGCCAGAAACTGGAAAGAGCCCAGATGTCCTCCAACAGAGGAATAGATACAGAAAATGTGTTACATTTACACAATGGAATACTAATCAGCTATTAAAAACAATGACTTTGTGAAATTCACAGGCAAATGGATGGAATTTGAAAATATTATCCTGAGTAAGTAACTCAGTCACTAAAGAACACACATGGTATGGTCTCACTGATAATTGGATATTAGCCCAAAACTTCGAAATACTCGAGATTCAATTCACAGACCATATGAAGCCTAAGAAGAAGCAAGACCAAAATGAGGATGCTTCAGTGCTTCTTAGAAGGATGAACAAACTACTCACAGAGGAAATATGGAGACAAATTTTGGAGCAGAGACTGAAGAAACGGCCCCAAAGACTGCCCCACCTGGGGATACACTCCATGTAGACACCAAACCTGGACTTTATTGTGGATGTTGAGAAGTGCTTGCTGATGGAAGCCTAATATAGCTGTCTACTAAGAGACTCTGCGAGAGCTTGACAAATACAGAGGCAGATGCCCGCAGCCAACCATTGGACTGAGTGTGGGGGTCCCTGATGGATGAGTTGGAGAAGGGACTGAAGGAGCTGAGGGTCTTTGCAGCCCCATGGAGGGAGCAACAGTGTTAACAGACCAGACCCCCTGGAGTTCCCAGGGACTGGAACACCAACCAAAGAGGTACAAATGGAGGGACCCATGGCGTTGGCCGCATCTTTGGCATTGTATGGCCTTGTTGGATATCTGTGGGAGGAGAGGCCCTTGAATCTGAGGGTGTCCGATGCCCCAGTATAGGGGAATGCCAGGGCGGGAAGGCAGGAGGGGTTGCATGGGGAGGGGAGCACCCTCATAGAAACAGGGGGAAGAGGGGATAGAGGGTGTCTGAAGGGGAGACCTGGAAAGGGAAACATATTGAAAATGTAAATAAAGAAAATATCCAGTAACAACAACAACAACAACAGCAGCAGCAACAACAACAACAACAACAACAATAATAATAATAATAGATACACACCCACAGACAAATTTTGGATGGAGCTTGGGGATTCTGGGGAAAGAATTGAGGGTCCCGGAAGGAGATAGGAATTCCACAGGAAGAGAAACAGAGTCAACCAACTTGGACACTTGGAGGCTTTCAGAGACTGAACCACAATCAAAGTCCATACATACATGAGTTGGACCTAGGTTCCCTGCACACATGTAGAAGATGTGCAACTCGATCTTCATGTGGATCACTCAACAACTAGAGTAGGAGCTATTCCTAAGACTGCTACCTGTCTGTGGAATATGCTTCCCAGACTGTGCTTCAGTGGGAGAAGATGCATATAGGATGCATCAAGGGCAGAGACTTGATGTGCCAGAGTAGGGGTTTACTGGGGAGATCCTCCATCCTCTTGGAAAAAGGAACTGGAAAGAGGAAAGGATTGTGTGAGTTGGGAACAGGGAGGAGGCAGCAATCACTGTGTAAATTGAGTAAATAAATAAATAATACATAAATCAATAAAATTAATAATTAACTTTATATTTTCTATTTCTTTGCAATTTCCCTGATTGACCAAACATGAATAAACAAGCAATATAAGTTTAATAATAATTTACAGGGTAATTTATAGTCCATTTTATAAGCATGTCAGCTATAATAATTTCTATGAATGTAATCACAGCTCTGTCATACAAATATTTACTTATTATCTTTTTATAAATAATGTCACGATAAATATTTTTTCCAGGAGAAATCTATTCTTTATGTCATTTTAAATGATAAAATGAATTATTTTTTCTTAAAAAATAAGAGACTCTAGAAAATCCACTGATTCCTTTAAAACAAAATTGGAAATAAATTGGAGTTTATATATTCCAGTTGAAGATCTGTTGCATCTCTTCGTATGATTGAATAGTGTGATCCCTTAATTCTGGTCATCCTTGGATAGTCATTCTGCTTCTGTGACTTTAGTGTGAAGCTAACACCATGGGCAAAAGCTTTCTTTCCACTTACTCTTACCCTCATTTCTGATTCAGTAACCCAGAGATTATGTTATGGGGTGGTTTGAGGATACACATCCCATCCCATTTCATGGTCAGCACTGTCTTAGGGGAATGCCTAACTTTATGTACAGTGTAAAAGAATCTATTTCTTGCCATAGCTCACAGAAGTCAGAATTGGTAATCTCATCATCTAGTGATGTTAACTGGAGACAAGAACAGTGGCAAAGTAGCTGAAAATTTGACAAGGAAAGCCAGAAATAGACTCAGTCAGAGGAAGTTCTCCTAAAATCAAAGTCCACCTTTAGTAGCACTTTAGGAAGGACAAGTGGTACGAATGTGTCTTTTCAAATGGAAACACAGAGAAGAGTGAATGAATGCCATGTGCTGAACACTAGACTGACTTTCCCTTTCCCCCAAATTGAAATCATCTTCAGAGTAGCAATCAGTCTTAATCAAAAGGTAAACACCGAAGACTCTACTTCATCTAATCTTGATCTAATCTTTGTCTAACTGTGAAATCATGTATAGTTTTGCTGATTCAGAGAATGATCCCTAAATGATTATACAGTAGAAAAATACTTCAAGCTATTTACTTTCTATGAGTTATAAGAGAATTAATTTCAAATTAAAGGGGCAATATTATAAAAATTACTTGATACATATACACATGCACAGACACATACATATGTGTGAGAGAGACTGTGTGTGTGTGTGTGTGTGTGTGTGTGTGTGTGTGTGTGTTTAAAAGGACAAATTGTTTAAGTAATATTGATAGATTTAACTTGAACAACTAAAGAATTGGATGACATTTTTTAAATTAGAAGATTATGAAAAAAAGGTAGAGACTTAAGTATTCAACTTTCTAAGTAACATAAACCCAAAAGGTACCACAGGAGGAAGGAAAAGAAGAATAAAGAGAACAAACTAGTTGAAGCAAAAAACAAAACGAAACAAAACAAAACAAAAACAAAACAGTGAAAATATATTCATGAATATTTATTTATTAATCTAGGCATTAAAGAAATTTAACCACCTTCAAAAAATATTTAGGAATGGTTTTCATATAGGCTCACATAGGCATGCATTGAGAAGCATTTATATAAACAGCTGATTTTCCATGAAGAATGACAAATGGATTTGACTGGCAAACAAATTTCTTATGTAATGGCAATGAGTATCAAGACGGAAGACCTGAGTTTCAACTGCCAAATGTTACAAGGAGATGGCTGACTCCTACATCTTATCATTTGCACTCCACAAATGAATTATGATGTACATGCATACTGACTACATCCCCAAAAATTAATAATAGTGCATTAAAATCATGATAAATGCCAGAATGCAGTGAATTAGAATCTCAAAGTGATTGAAATTAGACAATACTTATAAAACAAAATTAAAACCTGAAAACCATAATCTCATTTTTAGGGAAATCAACACTTAAAAATAAAGGAGGATTGCTTCATATATTAAGGTCACTGTAACAGTTCTCCCCACTAAAGCAGACTCTGTTTTTTTTTCCAATACCATGCCAATGCAGAGTCATCTGAGATAATGGGAAATCATCTATACTGGACCAGATCATGTCTAGGGTTGGATAACAGTTACACAACCTTGACTATGCTGTTCACTGTCACCATTACATGTACACTGTCCATCACTTCCCTCCACCTCTATACCTGCAGATGTTGCAACTTGTGCTGACTCACTCAAGTAGGCATTGTGGTGTAGACTGTTTAGAACCAACAGTGGGCTCTCTTTCTGTTTCTAACTGTTAATATCTTTAAAAGAAACACATTTTTCAAGGGTCAGATAGGAGTGACTTTCAGGAAATAATTTCAGCAAAAAGGTGATAATTACATACAGTCACTAATTGTCATAAAATATTATTTGTATAGTGACACACATCTGGAGTTCCAGTACTGTAATAGCTGGATAAGAGAATACCAAATTCCAGGATTGTCTTGTACTGCAGATAATGATGTAGAAACTAAAACATTTTTGGAAGAACATTTACCATCTGAGTAACGATGATTATTATTTTGGGTGTGAATATTTTTCTTGTCTGAGTGTTCAGATTATTTCCTATTATTTTTTCTGAACAGTTTTTTAAAAAAATCAACATTATTATTTCTTGCACTTATTATTAACTTAATTACAATATAAAAGATAATCTAATAAAAGTTATGAATAACTAAATTTGAAAATGAATTTCACTCTATCATGAACAAAATAATCAAATAATTAATTGCAAACAGAAGTAGTTTATGTTAATTTTGTGTAAGTTAAAGGAAATGCAAACAAATGCTGTCCAAATTCAAATGAAATATACTTTAAACAAATAATGAAACATAATAAGATATCACATAACCTATATATTTTATTATTATGTGCAATACCATCATTGTGATGGTAGATAGTTTAGAATGTCAATGATACCCAAAATAAAATACAGATTCAATTTGATTTTCATCCAGTTTCTACTGCAATTCGAAAATCTGTCTTCAAGTGCTATAGAAATTTATTGCATTTGATAAACAAAATGATAAAAAATAAATATACTCCTTCCTCTCCTTTAAAAATTTAAAACAAATGTGGTGTAAGTGAGGGAATATTTTGGGGGGCATAGAAGTCATCTAAAAATAATCAAAAGTTTTAAAAGATTTAAAGTTCTTCTAATTGCCCTTGTAATAACTATTAATAATATTTCCAAAAGTACTTACAGTGAAAAGAGCAACATTTTGAACAGATAATCTTAGGATAATTTAACACCTGTTGCAAGAGGAAATGTAGCCTTTCTCAATATATAAGCAAAAATTTAAGTTAGAAAATATATTCTTTTTCATAATTTATCTCTTTTTTCATTTACTCACTTTATAGCCTGCTTGCTGCCCTCTTCCCAGTCATCTCCCCTTTAGTCCTTCTACCCTCCCCTTCTTTGAGCGAGTGGGTGTCCCTCTGAGTATTCCCCCACCCTGGAACTTCAAGTCTCTGTGAAGTTGGGCAATTCCTTATCCATAGAGACCAGCCAAGGCAGCCCAGCTAAAAGAACATATCCCATGCAGGTAACAGCTTTTGGGATAGCACTGCTCCAGTTGTTCAGAGCACACATGACAACCAAGCTGCACATCTGTTACATGCAGTAAAGCCTAAGTCCAGCCCATAAGTGTTCTTAGCTTGGTGGTTTAGTCTCTGAGAGGCCCAAAGGTCTATCTAGGTTAGTTGATTCTCTTGGTCTTCCTGTGGAGATTTATCCCCTTATGGGTTGCAATCCTTCCTCCTATGCTTCCATAAAAGTCTCCTGGCTCCATCCACTGTTTAGCTGTGAGTATGCCACTGTCTGAGTCAGTTGGTGGTTAGGACCTCCTCGGGGACAGCCATGCTACACTCCTGTCTACAGGCATAAAAAAAGTATCATCAATATTGTAAAGGATCGATTGGTTCTTGAACACAGGATGGATCTCAAGTTGGGCCAATTATTGCTTGGCCATTTCCTCAGTCTCTACTTCATCCACAGTCCCTGCATTTTTGTAGACAGAATAAATTGAATGTTTTGTGGGTGAGCTGGTGTCCTTATTGCTTCACCGAGATTCCTATCTAGCCACAGGAGTCAGACTCCTCAGGCTCAATGTCTCCAATACTATGAGTCACAGCTAAGGACACCCTACTGATTGTTGAGCAATTCGACTATCTCAGGTCTCTGTCTCTTCCTGGAGATACACCTTATACCCCTCCTCCAGCTGCAGAATTCTATTCACTCTCTTGGGTGTTCGACCATCCCTCCTACTCCTCCCAATATCCAACCAGAATGTTCCCCCCACCTCTCCTCCCCTCTCCCACCCAGTTCCATCCCTCTATGTCCCTTCCACTACCATTCCATTCCCCCTTCCAAATCAGGCTCAAGCATCCTCGCTTGTGCCCTCCTTCCTGTCCAGCACCTTGGGTCTGGAGTGTAGTATGGTATCCTGTATTTTAAGGCTAATGACCACTTGCAAGTTGTGTACGTCCTTTGGGACTGGATTAACTCACTCAAGATGATACTTTCAAGATCCAGCCATAGAAAACACATCCTTATTAAGAGTTGTTGTTTACCTAGATAGATATTCAATCTTCCTGATTTTTCATAAACATCTATTTTTTAAGTACTATATGAAAATAAGTGATAACAAAACTTGTCAAATCAGACACCATCAAAATTAAAATCTTACTTTTTAAAAGATAATATTGAGAAAATAAAAATAATGAAGATTGGCATAAAGTACTTCAATTTTTCCAAAGAAAGATGTATGCTCTGATATAGAACAAAATAGTATAGCTCAAAATAACAAATTGCCAAAAACTGGCAATTTTTAGTAATTGTCTTACCAAATATAAAATATTTATGACCAAAAATAACATGCAAATATTCAAAAATCATTATTTTTAACCAATATAATTGTCAATGATGTTTTGTTTTTCTTAAACCTCATCATATGATTTTAATTTGACATTAACATTTGAAAATAACAAAGGATGGAAAATACAAAGTCAACTTTCAGTATTCATATATTTTTCAATAATATCCAAAGTGTTTGAACATACTGTTGTATAGACAGATTTCCATACTAATTGAAACCCCCAAATCACAGTAATTATCGCATACATTTTTCCTTCTAGTATTGCGTTTTCTACCATAATGATTATTTTCTATACTTATGAACTAAGCTGTTAACTTTGTTTAGCACCTTGAATTTATTATCTATGTTAAAGCTATTTATTCCCCCTCCCTTTGTCTTCCTATGTATCAATTTATGCATTGTGTTATATTTTTGAAGCAAAGAATTTTATTTCAAATTTCAAAGTAATTTGAGAAAATGAAATACTGAAAACTATGTTTTTACAGCTATATATTTATTCAGAAGGTGAGCATCCATGTGTCTCATGGTACATGTGGAGGTCACCGGACAACTCATGAGAGTCAGTTCCCTTCTTAATATAGGTGCTGGGAATTGAATTCAGTTCCCTAGACTTAGTACCAGTTGCCTGTACTCAGTGAGTCAACTCTCTACGCCTTCTGAAATAAACTTTAAAATAATTTATTACAAACCCTATAGTCTCAGACTTTGTAGTATCACCTTCAATGTACTCTGTTTCAGGGTTTTGTAAACTGGATTTTCATAACTCACATTTGAAAGCTAAATCACTTGTCCTAATACAACATCATCTGATAAGTATATGTTTTTTTTTCATCCCACCATCTTATCCATTTCAACACTCGAATCCAGTGGGCCATTTTCATCTTTTAAAGGGAAGTTTTACTTTCATTTATGCATTCTATGTTTCATTCAAAATTGCTTATAGTCATTAAATGAGTCATCGTAGATCATATGTAGACTGACATTTTAGAGAACTACCAACAAAATAAAAAATAGAATAATGAATAAGAATGCCTTTGAAACATAGCTAACAATGTCCTGACTGATAATGATGTTGAAATGCTATGGTGATATATGAATAAATCAAACTTCAGGCACATTATTTTGTAACAAAATTTGAAATACTTTAATGTGATTTTTACATTTTCCTCCAGGCCTTTTCTGTTGGCTTATCTGCTTGCTTTCTAAAGTGCCTTTGAGATTAGAACTGTTTCTACTATGTTTTTTTCAGAATAATTACTATCACACATATCTCCATTTTCTTGAGAGTACCTATCTTATAGTACTAGATGAAATAAATCTAAATAAAAGATTAAAAAACAATAAATGAATGTTGTTGTTTGTGTTTTGTATCCTGCTATATGTTTTAAATAGAACTATATTTAGCTTACAGATGTAATTACAACTTAGAAACTGAATATAGAGTGTCTTTTCATGTGCTTGTAGATAAAACAGTTTTCATCTAACAAATTTTAATATTTAGTACATCTGTTAAGGATCGTAGTAACATTAAATGTTCCAAAATATACTGAATATCTCACATCTAGGATTTTTATCAAGATGAGAAAGGTTAATTAATTAAACTATAAAAATGGTTGCCTAAAAAGCTTCACTGGAGATACTATGAAATCAAAGGATGACGAGATGATGCTTGAGGCACAAACATTAAATTTTCTGAGCATATTTTTTCATTATTATTTTTAACTTAAAAGAAATTCTATCAACTCTGAATCATAACTAAATTTTATTTTTGTTACAAGAGACCTCAGGGGTAAATAAAATATGTTTTTGATGTTTTCTTGTTTAATTCTTTTAAACTATATTTTTAAAACAGAAATTAACATTCAACTGTTTTTGAGGTACTGCAAAGATGGTTCAGTCAGCAAGGTGACTGGCTTCCAATCTTGAGAACCTGAGTTTGGAAACAACATCTATTCAAGGAAAAACCAAGCCCACTGGCAGTACCTACCATCCCAACACTGGCACACACAAGGTGACTGCTGAGAATTATGTATTGGTCAGCCAACCTTGCATCTTGCTGAGTCGTCAAGTTTAACGTGTGATGCTAGATCCTGTCTCAAAAAGTAAAGTGAATGGCCACATATGCATGTATATACTCACTCCCTTGCAAAAATATAATAAAAGAAATATAATTAGTCTTTACATTTTAAAACTATATACCAAATTTAGTACTGCTCCATTCTTTAAATAAAAAATATATTATCTTTTCCATTTTTTTCTTAACACTTGTTATCATTTGTAGGCTTTAGCACATTTCTTATCAATTACAGATTTCTATGCATTGTTCCCATTATTTTCTCTAGGTTGCTAATTTGTATTTTGCTTGATTTATATTTAGTTATATTGAACTATTAAGACCTTTATTTTTGTCTAATTTCAGTGTATTGACAATAAACATCTAGGGAAAAATTAATGAGAAAGATATTGTTTCCGCTTCTTTTAGAATCCCATGTTGTGTAGCTATATCCTCCAAACTGAAACATTCCATCCTTGAACAGTGTTTTGTAAGACTCCAGAAGTTCTAGGAAGATTCTAGTTAAGAATCATGAAGTATACAACTCACAGTTCTCAGAAAGTTCCTGCAATGTACCAGACTGACAAGGTCTCTTCCTCTCTAAAGTTATGTAAGCAGTAAGAAGAGAAGTTTCTCCAAGCTGTCTAGCTGTCTGAAATAATGCAGAGTGCTCCAGTGTAGGATGCTCTCATGAGGCATCATCTAACTTGAAGGCTTTAGGGACACGGCTGACATGAGTTATGTTCCTACTTACAATACCTACTTACAGTAGCTAAGTAAGACTTCATCTATACTTTTTCTAGTGAGCACCATAAACTGTAGTTCTTTAAGTTGGCCTTAGTTGATAGTTTCACTTTAATATGATTTCAGGTTGGTATCTAAGGTGAGTAGACAGTTGTATACATTTGTCCAGGAAATGCATCTAGAAATGCAGTGCTCCATTACAGAATGACAGCTGGGGCTTGCACTCAGAATGATGATTGTGAGATAGACTTGAGAGAGACTCCTGGGTATCATCTTAAAATTAATGGCAGCAATAAACACAGAGCATCTTACCTCTATAAAAATGCTCTGCTCTTTTAATTCATTTTCTTCTTTTATTACTTTTTCTTTCATTTACTGTAACTTACTTTTCTAGACAAATTGTGTATGTGTATGTTAGAGCATGTGTGTGTTGTGTATGTGTGTTATTTGTGTGTGTGTGTGTGTGTGTGTGAGAGTATGTGAGTGAATGTGAGTCTGTGTCTGTTTGCATATGTATGTATGTGAGTATGTGAGTTGTGTGTGAGTATCTGTGTGCATGTGTGTATTGTATCTCTGTGTGTGGTGCTTGAAAACTAACACTGGTAACACTGAACGCATAACGACTTCACTTTAATTTTGATGTATCTTATGTAAGTTGAATGATTTCATCAAAAATACTAATTTTATCTATTTTATTGTGCTATTATCAATAAGAGATGGAAAGTAGCTGTTTCTATTAGTTATTCCTTATAACACCTTTTATTTCTTTATTCTTTTCTTCTTCCTAAGGTGTTATGGTTTAAACTTTATATAAGTAAATAACTTAAATAATTAAATGTTATTTAAACGTATTTATTTATTTATTTATTTATTTATTTATTTATTTACTATTACTTTCTTTTTTCTGTGTGTGAGTGAGTGTGAAATTTGCTTCTGTTGAAATGTGCAGCATTCAGCCAGTTCCTCTGCCTCAGAGGTCCTTGATCACACTCAGGCTACCAGGATTTTCAGCAACTGCATTTGCACATTAATCTACCTCAATGTTGTTAGGTTTTTCTTTCAATGGTGTTGATCTGGATGATTTTAGGGGAGAGCAATGGGATTTGACATTGGATTAAATATCTATAAGCTTGCTGAAATACTACATATATTACAAAACTGTCATTACAAAATTCCAGGGATAGTGAGATCACAGAATCACAAATCACATGCAGCCTTCATGACACGTCAGGCTTCTTCAGTTTTGATGTTCACTGTGATTTAATGCATAAATGTGAAAAATATCATATATAAACATATATAAAAATGTCTCCATATTACCCAAATAATAAGAATATTTATATATCACCAACATGTTGTAGATAAAGGCACCAAAGTAAGAAGACTCAAACTTGAGTGAGTACAAATGAAACTGATTTGTGTCCCAGAGATGCTGTAAATAACAGTCTGAATCATGTACCATTACAGATGATTCTGTTTACAAGTAAGTAAGTAAGAGTATCTCTGAGGTCATCAAATTACTAGAGTGTTCCCATAAAAACAGGAGTAAAAATGTCAACAACATTTCTTGAAAGCAGATACACATTCTCAATCCCAGAACTTACTGTTATACCAGTGATGAGTATACTGACTGATAGGGTGTGCTGTTGTGACTTAACTGTGTAAAATATCTGTGCAATACAGTTACATAATTATATTTAGTCCTTAACCAAGGTGTGACTTATTACAAATTTAACCAATGGGAAATGATAAGATATGTTATAGTGTGTTTGTAACAATGCACATTGAACATTCATGAGTAGATACATATATGATATGGAATAGATTGGCAGAATGCTGTACAAAAGAGACATGAGAAAATTAACAACACACCGCAATGAATAAAGAAAACAATGAAGATGCAGGGAATCCAAAATAGAATTTTGAGGGTTTTAAATTAACAAAACTTATTTTATAAAGTTTTACATATTCCATTGAAAGAGGAAATGGTATCACATATAACTAAAATCTAAGGAAATGATATAATGATGTAAATATGTCAGGAAACTGATAAAGATGGCAATCATCTTATTTTCTTGTAACTGGCATTTTAAATACTCGTTCTTTTTTTTTTTTTTTTTTTTTTTTTTTTTTTTTTTTTTAATTTTATTTTATTTTATTTTTTTAATTTACATTCCAAATCACTTCCCCTTTCCCGTTTCCTCCCTCCCCGAAAGTCCCATAAGCCCCCTTCCCTCCCTCTTTTCTCCGTTCAACCCCCTCTCATTACTCTGTCCTGGCGTTCCCCTACATCCAGTCTTTCCAGGACCAGGGGTCTCTCCTTCCATCTTTTTAGAAATCTATTGATATGCTGATTGTGTCTAGGGTATTCTGAGATTCTGGGTCAATATCCCCTTATCAGTGACTTCATACCATGTGTGATCTTTTGTGATTGGGTTACCTCACTAAGGATGATATTTTCAAGTTCTGACCATTTGCCTAGGAATTTCGTGAATTCATTGTTTTTAATTGCAGAGTAGTATTCCATTGTGTAAATATACCACATCTTCTGAATCCATTCCTCCGTTGAGGGACATCTGGGTTCTTTCCAGCTTCTGGCTATTATAAATAAGGCTGCTATGAATATAGTGGAGCATGTGTCCTTATTGCATGCAGGTAAAGTCTCTGGGTATATGCCCAGGAGTGGTATAGCCGGATCCTCCGGAAGTGTCATGCCCAGTTTTCTGAGGAGCCGCCAGACTGCTTTCCAGAGTGGTTGTACCAGCCTGCAATTCCACCAGCAGTGGAGGAGTGTTCCTCTTTCTCCACATCCTCGCCAACAACTGCTGTCTCCTGTGTTTTTGATCTTAGCCATCCTGACTGGTGTGAGATCTTTACCAACCTTACATTGATCTTTACCAACCTTACATCCGACAGAGGGCTAATATCCAAGATATACAAAGAACTCAAGAAGTTAAACTCCAGAGAGGCAAGTAACCCTATTAAAAAATGGGGTACAGAGCTAAACAAAGAGTTCTCACCTGAAGAATATCTAATGGCTGAGAAGCACCTAAAGAGATGTTCATCATCCTTAGTCATTAGGGAAATGCAAATTAAATACTCGTTCTATCTTAAATATTAAACTTGTGGTTTGGACAGGTTTTATAGTTAAATCCTATGAACCCTTTGACCTAGTAGCCAGGACTACTAGGTCAAATCACTATTTTTAGTATATAGATGAACATATGGGCTTTTAGAATTCACAGAAAATTTATGTTAATTATAATTTTGCAAATGGCATAAGAGGAATGCAAATGAGGGATGACTGATTTCAAAGTTCATACTCTTAGCTATTATACGGATGTGCTCTTTTTAAGAGTAGTTCTGACAGGAAATTTAGAAAGAGGGGTTTGGATAAAAGTTGGCAAGTGGGGTGATGAAAAACTGTGACCTAATCCTCACTGAATAGCAAAAAAGAAGAAAAGCAGGGCATTAGCAATTCTCCTGAAAAGAGGCAGTGTCACCAATATGTCATCTTCACTTGATCCAAATCACACAAAGGGTAAATGATTTTTAGAATGCAAGTGTGTGGAGTCTTATGTTACACCCTGGAGGTAAGGGTTTTGACGATCTTGAGGATCAGAAAGCTGAGGAGACTGCAATTGCCTTGAGGTGAGTAAAGACATGTCCACATCGAAGAGACTACAACTCTGCAAGACATTATGATTTGCAGATTAGATGTACTACAACAAATGCAAAGAAATGTTTTAAAAGACAATTGCACGTTTGATTTCTATTTTATTTTTAATTGATATAAATTCCAGCATCATTTGATAACTGAAGCAAAAGAACAGCTAGGAAGCTGTGACCTAACTAATCTTTGTTAGGCCCAATCTTCAAGAAACCTGCAAGTGCTTCATTCCAGATCTGTGCTCTTTTTCTTCAAAAAGAATAGTGAGCACAGTGACTCAAGCAAGCTGGAGACAAGAGCTGAACACGGATTTTGCTTTCTCTTCTTCCATCAAGAGCTACACTTAGAATTAAGTTTATTTGGCATAAATTAGGCTTCCTGGGAACTATATTCTAAAAGGAATTCTAGAAATTAGTTTTTAGTCTCTTTCGTAGGAAAGGATTTTGGAACCAAGTCTTGTAAGAGCTAGGAATGGGCTAGGGTACAGATGGAAAATGGAAAATAAATGTGTTTCCCTTCAAGACCTACACAGGAGAACTGAGCTGGGGATCCCTGGAAGACATCAATGTTTAAGAACATTTGTGCATGCAAATAGCAGAACAAAAAGTTTAGAATCTAGGTTGTTGAGCAAGCCAGTTTGTTCTATTGTCCAGTGACAGGTGACAGGGCATCAGCTGTGAATCCTCAGCAGGGAAGATCCTATACTTGGAGAAATATATTCTGAGCATGATCCATCTATCTTGAGTTCAAATTGCAGAAGAAAAAAATCAACCAGCATGGTGTATGTGTGTGTTTGTGTGTGTGTGTGTGTGTGCATCTGTGTATGTGTGCATGTGTATACACATATGTGTGTGAAGAGAGCCATGTTACCATCAAATGCTCTTCTAGAACTATGCCCTCAAATGGTCATGCACAGCACATCCATAATCATAGCTACTTGAAAGACTGAAGTTTGGAATCCAAAGGTCAAGTCCAGCATGGCAAAAATAGTGAGACTTAATCTTAGAAAAAAGGAAGGGAGGAAGGGAAAGAAGCGGGTGAGTAGGAAAAAAGAGAAGGAAGGAAGGAGAGAGGGAGGTTAGAGGAAAGGATAATTTAAAATGTGCCATCCTAAAGTTGCAAACCTATTTGTGCTACATATTAAACTTGATTTAGGCTGAGGAGTTGACATACTTTACAGTTACTGCAGAGCACGTGGCTACCTGAAAAACTTGTAGATCAAATCTGGGTTTCTGCATCACTGTTGCGAACTATCGCCAAATAGCAGAAGAGTGTGAGTTATTTGTAATCATAGGCCCCTTGACTAGATCTGCAGTTTTAATTTCCCGAAGGTGAAGTCTTCCAAATTCTGCTAAAGTTCAGGTTGTGCAAAGTATGTGAGCTGCCCTGAGGCAAAAGGTGAAAGAGGTGAACTGAATATTAAAATGTCCACAGTACTCAGCTTCCCTGCTTATCACTCTGTCCTGCTGGAGTGACAGCAAACTGTAGTTGCTGAGGCTCAGCAGTTAAACTGAGGGATCAGCCCTGTTTTGCTGTGGAGTAAATTATATTCAGGATGTGGGTAGATAAACTAATTAGCGAATGTCTGAAAACCTCTACATGGCTTTCCTGCCCTAAGGCTTTCCAGTTCTGCAACCTACCTTCTCAGCACGTTCTGAACTCAGTTATATTCCAAATGCAGAAGCATCAAAGCATCTGTGCAATGATCCACTACAGACCAAAGTTAATTTTTACTGTTTGGTTTTCTCTGCACCTCAAGGAAGACAGACAAACACACTTAACTCATATCACTACCTCAAAATCCCTTACAGTTTTCATGATATCCAGCATATGTAAACTTATGATACCACGAGTACTGTTTGTTCTATCTCTGCATTCCAGAATATTATTCCATTGTGAATTTAGATAAAATGTGTGAATTCTACACCTATAGCACATCACTAATAGCCATGTCAGCAATAGTAGGACAGAAAATTTAAATGCAAAAGATGGCAAATAAATGAGAAAGGAACTGGGCCGTCCACTACATTGGCTGAACCAAACATCACCTGTTCCCAAGCAGTATGCAAAGGGCAATAATTTTCTCTAGATATCAGTTTATGGAAAATAGCTAACTTGTTTTAAAATTTGTGACTGCTTTAGCTATTTGGATGAATACTCAGAAGTGGTGTGTACTTATTATTCCACAGTAACCTGTGGAGTAATAACATTGTAAATGGCGGTTGTTAGACCCACGAGGGAGCTCAGTGACACTATTCTGCATTTCATTCCCTTGAGTGAAATGTTGTGACAGTCGAGGAGGTTCCCGACCAGTAAATCAACTCCAAAGGTTGTCTCTGCAGTGACACGGAAAGAATAGTATCGTTTCTGATGTGTCGTCCTGAACAGTGAAAACCTCAAAGCATAAAGCTGACAAATAGCCCAGCAGGAGAGGAACCATTACTCTGGACAGAGAGAGAGAGATGGAAGCTGAGAAAGGCATGTAAGTGGTAACTGCTAAGTCCAACTGACACGTCCAGGAAGGCCCATGGGCTGACACGCAGCTCTGGGCAGGACATCTTAAACACATGCATTTGGATATTTGGAGTCATTTGTTTCAAGCAATGACACTATTTTATAAATATTTTCACATATTTTAGATTTGAAAGAATAAGAATTTCTGTGAGAACTAAAAAATTGGTACAAGATCAGCTCTATATTTAGGTTTAGAAAAGTAGAGTATTCAAATTACTTGATAAGAGATAAAGTAACTATTAAGTTAAAAAAAATTTACAATTTTTCAGAATGGTATAAATAATATCAACTATATTTTATTGCCCAATATAAAGATATTGACTAATTAAAATTAATCAGTAACTTTTAGAGTATTGCCTATATTTAAATAAGTTCCATGTAGATTTGATATATCTTTGATATGTATGTATATACTTATACATATATGTATATATATATATATTATACACATACACATACACACACACACACACACATATATATATATATATGTATTAGGAATAAGCATCAATAAGCAATATTCCAATAACTTTTATATTATTTACATTAAATCCCATGCACTATGTTAAGACTTTGAAAATATACAGAGTAATAACAATAGTAAGTTTGTTTTCTGTTTTAGAGCATTCATTTATCTGACATTGTACATGTAATCTGGCTAATAAATATGTTTAGTGTAGATATTGTCTTAGAATGTTAATTTCTTAAAACCTCACCAAAAACCATATATAGTTTGCAGATGTTTTCTACTTTAATTTTTTGGTCTACTTAGCTTTACAAGAATGTAAATGTAAGATGCATATAGGATATAAACTGGAAAGAGAAGATTTGCAATGTATATAAATGCATACATTCAGCTAATTATACCATTCCCGAAGTTATCTATCATTTCAGAATAAAGTTAACATTTGTCTTATGCTGTGGTATTCTATTGACAAAGGCTTCAATCATGCAGAAAGCTGTTTTCACATTTGCATTATTTTTAAAGAGCAGGCACTATTTCCATGATAAATGACTCCCAGACAAGAATCTTAGCTGACTATCCAAGTGCTCAATTCTGTTATCACTGATTTGTCCTTCAGTCTTCAACAGAGTGAAAATGAAGGACTCCTAACTAATTGCCAGGAAGCAGAGCTAATTTCCTTATACTGCCAAAAAGGAAAGGAGAAAAGTGTGAGCCATTAAATTTGAGAGCAGTGGTATATGAAATAAAAGAATTCTTAATGTTTGTGTTGCCAAACAAAATAACTTTCATGGCGAGACAGGAGTATGAATTCAGGATCAAGCATTAGGCAATTGCTTTATCAATAAGATGCAATTCTAGCCCTTCCAAGTTATTTATCTTTAATTTGAAGTGGATTCTACTCCAGTAACCTCTACAGATTTTCCTCAAGGAAAGAAAGTGGTGTGTGTCCTTTAATGGAGTTTCTGAAGGAATTTTAAGTTTTTATGTTAACTGGGAAGTCGAAAGCCTTTGCAAATATGTTGAATACATTATACTTAGATTTCTCAAACTTGGTTTGTACACCACTCAGAGAAGTGATGTCCCAAAGAACACAGGTTTCTTTCTCTTTACATAATTCAATATAAAACCAGAGATGAAGGTTAATAGCACATTATTGGTCACCTAATTAAAAGAGTTGAAAAACATGCTAACATATCAAGCACTCTACTAGTTCTAGATATGGGGACCCATATGAGTTGCAGCCAAGCTTGGGGAAATCACAGAAAACATGGGTAAGCATTAGCTATTTGTTGTGTTAGAATAGATAGGAAATTCTCCTAGTAACTTGGATAGTACAGTTATTTTCACCCTAAAGGTATTGTGATTTAGCTCTTGGTAATTTGTAAGATTCAACATGGAAACTAGATTATAAACTTCAATTCTTCAGCTGTAATCTGGCAGGTGCCAGAGGTTCTATAATTAGTGTTGGTTTGCATGTCTGGTGTATACTTTTGGCCAGTATACCTTCCTCTTCTTATCGATATACAAGCTAGGGCAATTGTGTGGTAACCATATGCCTCAATATCCCAAACAAATAAACAATTATGAACTAGTTTAGAACTAAGCATAAACTTGCAATACACTGCGTAAAAAAATAAAATAAAATAAACAAATAATGGTCTTCTAGCGTTTCATTTGTAGACAGTGATTCATACCTTTACTAAAAAACAGTTATTTCCCTTTTTATGGCTCCCAGACCTTAGTAGTCTCCCAGACCTTAGCATAGCTGATATGCTGAAGGAAGTGTTATTCTGGCCTTAGAATACAGAAGGTAGGCAGTAATGTCTACTAGAACTAGAACAAAGATCCAACTCATCAAAGTCCATAGGTTTTGAAAAGTACCTAAATCCACTAGTCTTGCCTTTTGACTTCTGTGGTCCTGCTTTTGTCTAACTGTTCTTGTTTCTTCTTTAGTTTCACCTTTGGCTACCATTTCTTGTTTACTGAAGTATGTCAACCCAGCCTACCCTGAGCAAGGCTCTGAGCTACACTGAGATCCTGAACACCAAGTATAATCACCAGCCTTCTAATAAAGATTTCATATTAATTTAAATTTGCGTGTGTAGTCTTCTCTGATGGATACCCTACAACTAATTACAATTTTTCAATCAATTATCAATCAGCAGGAAAAAGTATAAGCTGTGTTTGAATTCTAGTATTGGAAAAGTTATAATATTAAGTATCATGTGTAGGTTGAATGAGTATATTTGTTATCTACTATTAATATTAATAGATCCTTTAATTCTTTATTGAATCAATGTGCATGTGCTCATTTGTTGAATTGTTACGTTATACCTATAGAATTGATGTATAGAATTCTATTGCAGAATTGAGATAAAATTTAACAAAACAGTTTTGCAATTACCTTGGAAATAGAATATGTGTGGTAGAAAATTTTAATCCCTATCTGGGGGTTCTACCCTACCTTTGACTATTTGAGTCCTGGGTAAAAGACACACACAAACTTTATATTTATAACAAGCCTTAATCATTTAAGGATACTTATGCCTATTTCCCAGCTAATAATCCCATTATATAATTTGTCATGTTTCTTCTGGACTGCTGGTAACAGCAACTAGCCAACCCACATGACTATTATTTTAAGATCCTTACCCCATGGCTGCTATCTGTTCCATCAATCTTCTTCCCTCCTTGTTTTCCTCTGACCAAAGCCCAGGAAACTGAAATCCAACCTGTGTCTCTTCTGCCCAGCTATTGACTATTGGCATTTTTATTAAGTAATCACAAATAACTTGGGGACAAGTTCACATACTATCACTAGTGTCTACATGCAATTTCTCTGCGGAATCCAGGTCTGTGGGCCTACATTTGGCATTACAACACATAACAACAGACCAAACTTCAACTAATATGGCTTAACTATAATGATAGCTATAAAAAATAATCTATATTGCCTCTTGGTCATATGCAATGAAAGCCTTTCAAACACAGTACATTTGAAGCTTATCTGTGACTATAGAAGTGGCAATTCTTTACCCTAACTAATCAGTCAATTTTTCTGTATATTAATATGGAACTCATTTTACCTTCTTTGAAATCAGATAGCTCCCATTGCTTGTGCTGACAGGGTATTTCACTTGAAATTTTTATTTATGCTTAAGTGCCTAAATTAATCTCACTTTCTTAAAAAACATAAGCTCTCCTTTTTGGTGATGTATACTTTCCAGAGACTTTCTTCAGATTTATATGTTGTAAATTTCAGAAAAGCCTACTCTGTATTGTCAATATGAATGGAAATGACCTATCATTAATTGTTTCTAGATTGCTAGAATTCAGAGCATTCAATTTTAAATTGTGACAAGTTAGCTCTCAAAAATAAAAATAGCCATATTAATTTCCACTTGCCTCTTGCATCTGCTCCCGTGTATGACTCAGAATTAACTTTATTCCCAAATAAGTAATGAGACTTTCCTTTTCCTCTACCTAAAGAATGTATGCTTACCCATGAATAGACAAGGATGGAGAGACACAGATGATCTAAGCAAGGATCTCTGGACAATTTTCCTCCAACTGAGCATCCTTATTCCATGTAATTATGATCTCATGTGTCCAAAAATTCTTTTCTTCTGACACAGCAGTCTTCATTTTATTAATTTTATAAGGATGAAGCTTTGTCTGCATCTTTAGATAACTATTCAAAACTTCTAATGTCGCCCTTTCCCTTTCTAACACACAAACACACAAGCACACAATATATTTAGCTGAGAATGTAATCATAATATAGGTATGTGTCTTACATTTGTAACATTAAATATCTCTTTCATTTTAGATAAAGGTAATACAGAGATTATATATTATACATGTCTGTATATACCTACATATTTAATGTGTTAATTTAACATTTACAATAATGAACCCTATAATTTGAAAAGCAAAACAGATCACATTTTCTCCCTTACTGTTATTGAATATATGCAACTCAATATTATATTCATTCTTCACCCATTTCTTCAGCTTGCTCCCTGTAATTATATTTACCCTCTGATGGCAGCTATCTTTTATATATGCTAATAAAACTAAGCCTTGACAAAGTTGAAAATCTCTGATCCTCTTCATTTGAAACAATGTTTCTGGATGAACTAGTCTGGTTCTATGACATTTAATGTCCTACATACTCTCTGATTTCTTATTCTAAATAGGCACAACATACCTGATAAGCAGAGATAAAGTAGCTAACACTTGATTTTTACTACCAGTTGTTCCTCTCGGTAGCAATTTATATGCACACACACAGACACACAAATATAGTCATACACACAAACACATAGATAGATAGATAGATGATAGATAGATAGATAGATAGATAGATAGATAGATAGATAGATAGATAGACAGACACATAGATAGATGGGTTTCTATGTATGTTTTGAGAACTACTATATTTAAATATAACTGGCATACAAATATTTATTGTGAGTTCGGTGGCAAACACATACCTCAGAAACATCCACACAATTCCATGAACTGATTCAGCAAATTCATTTTTCTTGAATATTCTTCTTTTATTGTTAAAATAACAATTGTTTCTGATATCAATATGAGCTCTGTCATCATGGCTAGTTTTTAATGCACACAAGGAAAGACCACTCATTACAGGGAAGAGGCTCAACAATGGGTCTTTAGGCGTTCTTCACCTGTTCTTACTAAAATCCAAGTGCTTTAATGGGAACCAAGCTATTGTCCCTCTTCTTGCCCTGAAAATTACTCTACTTCTTGATTTTGACATTTAAGTTGTATTATTATGTAGTTTTTGTCTTTTTGGGTACATTCAATTCACTTATCCTGTTATCCAGGCCCAACTATATGGTAGAAATAAAATGGTTTCCTTCACTTTCAAAACTGAGTAATATTTCATTCCAAATAGCTATTGTTCCCAATCTTCACTTAGATCCTTTTCAATCTTTTGATTGTCATTTAAAAAAAACTTTATTTTTCTTTTTTATATGATATTATAATCATTTGCACAATTTTGGGGTTACTTCTTTGGTTTTGGTTTTGTTGTTGCTGAATAAACAGTGAGGACATAGAGACATAGCTCAGCAGTGCAACACTAAAGAATTCCTGAGAAATTCCTTGGGACTTTTAGGGATCTCAACTGAGTATAAACAAAGATTTGGATTTGTACCATGAAAACACACTCAAGACTAGCAAATTTATCAAGCAGAAATGGAGACTGTTATTAAAGACACTTAAGATTTGCACATAAAACAACACAAATAAGGTATACCCAATGGAAAGATTCCTTCTAATGTGGGAACAGGAAATATAAAACATATCCAAGTGTGAGTAATAACTCTTCAAAGAAAAACATGAAATTAACTGTCTTATCATTAACCAGATATACAATTTTTGTGACTTCAAATTAAATTATTTTAAAAAAATGTTTTTTCTTTTTTATTGAAAAAGGAAATAAAAACATTTTATGATAAAATTAAAGATTTACATGGAAAACGTTTCTGACAAAATCGAAGAAGCATTTGGAAAAACATATTAAAATTGACAATTTACATGGAAAATTAAAGAATAAAATGGTAGACATAAAAAACATTGCTAAATTAATTGCAAAAGGAAGTAGAAACATTTTATGATAGAATTGAAGATTTACATGGGAAATATTTCTAATAAAATTGTAGAAAAATATAAAATAACATTAAAATTGAAAATTATCATGGAAAATTACAGATAAAATGGTAGGCACAAAAATATTTCTAAGTTGATTTAAAGTGGAATTATAAACATTTTCTGATAAAATTGGAAAAAATATATCGAAAAACGTTAAAATTGAAGATTATCATGCAAAGTTATACAGATAAAACGGTAGGCATAAAAATATTTCTAAGTTGACTGAAAGTGAAATTATAAGATTTTCTTATAAAATTGAAGATTTAAATGGAAAATATCTCTGATAAAATTGAAGAAATATATAAAATATCTCTGATAAAATTGAAGAAATATATAGAAAAACATGTTAAGATTGAATTTTACTAGAAATATTTTTTGTAGATCTTCAATTTTATCAGAAAATGTTTATAATTCCACTTTCAAACAACTTAGGAATATTTTTATGCCTACCATTTTATCTGTATAATTTTTCCATGAAATAGTCAATCTTAAAAAAATGTTATGTTTAATTTACTATTACAGTCATTTGTGTTTATATGTTAAATTTCCTAGTAATATTGGAAAAACCCTAAAATTGTGTACTACCTTTGGTTTTAAAGCATCCCCACCCATTCTTTCTTCTGTGAAAATATTCAAACACTATGTAGAAGTGTGTGGTACTGCATTTATTAAGGTCTGAGCATACCAGGCAGTTATTCTCTGTACATTGATCAGTTAATCCATCTACTACATGAAGATTCTTCTCTGATGAGAGCTAAGAGAGGCAATCATCTGTGAGCATAATGAGAAATCATTCCAAGTATGTTAATACTGTATTCACTTAGTAGGATAATCATATGAGGCTCTCTTCCTATTAACAATGCTCAGGGATGGGTTTTATCTAATGCAATGGGCCTTCGATCCAATCAGAAAGTAGTTGGATACTCAATAACAATAATTCCATTACTGCAGCAGTGGTGGAATCTTGTCAACCTAAGCTTTTTGGTAGTTCACAAGATTCACAACTAGGTGATAATGATGCTATTTTTCTCCTCCAGTAGTGTCTACAGCACCTTCTAGGACCATGAAGTTAGCCAATAGGGATGAAATGTTCAGATGATTACCTAGTTGAAAATCTGAACATAGAATTGAGAGGCAAGGTTGGCACAAAATACAACCACTAACTGCTAAGATATTAGCATATTTGATTACCACTTGAAATGGAGGATTTGGTTTTCTTTAATGGTGTATTCCCTGTTAGGTCAAGCACATTTTATGGTAGGTTCTTTTCCTATAGAGTAGTTTGGAAACACAAAATTACCTCAGTGGTTTACAAAATGAAGAAGAAAATTAAAAATGAGGCAGGTAGGGGGTCCCCAAGTAGAGAAGGTAGATTTGAAAAAAGTTGAGAGAAGTAAGATTATATTCAAATTATATCATATGGATTTATAAAAATAACTAATTAAATACTATTAATTAATACTAAACTATTTGTTATTCATTATAGACAACACACTATTAATATTTGAAAGGTTGTGATGGTCTTTTCATTTTTTTCAATTAGTAAGAGAGAATGTAGATAGCCTCTGGATATGCTTTGGGTGTATTTATAATTCAGTCAGTGTAACCAGAACCTAATACTCTTCACACAGAGTTATTTTATGCTCTTTCACTTTATTGAGCTTTGCCATGACAATTCAAGAAAAATGCAAACTTATAGATGTCAAGGCAAGAAGTAATGAAACAATGTTAGTAGTGCTAGAATCTTTGTTTCTCTATGGCAAGAGGTTTGAGCAAGGTGCTAGAGTGAGAGTTGCTCCTTCTGCCACATGTTCACATAGGTGTATCCAATTTCTATATTATCTGGTTATGTTAATCGACACATAATACGAAGACTATTCTTGTATTTTTTTTTAATTTTGAACATATTATATCTGATATCTTTAGGACAAGAGTGTCTTTTCATTTTTAAGTCTATTTACATTTCAACTAATGCATTAAAATTTTTTAGTTATTTTCTTTTACTTAAGAATATATTGGAACCTTTTTTATGTTTATTCTAAAAATTCTGAGTCAATTTATAACTCAGTGTAAATTTTGCTTCATTAAAGAATACATACAGGTATGTATAAAATACACCATTTGTTACTCATTCTTTTCTCTTGCATCTTAAATTTTTTTCAAGATACATACTGACATATGCACATTAAGCATTTCTCTCATCCTGACATCAAGCTAAAATCATAGATAGCTAAGTAAACTAACTAGGAGAAGGATACGTTTTGCAGTAAAAGTAAAGCATAAGCTTTTAATGATATTTTCTACTTGATGTGAGTGTTTCCTGTATGGTAATTTATAAAGACCCCAGGGCCAGTTACACTTCCAAATTATGCTGCAGGCCACTTAACTGAACATATTCTCCTGGCAGTCACCAGGCTACAGAAATAACAGGTTACTATAATTTCTTTCCTGTAAATGAGTCCTAATAAATTCTATCAAGGCTTTCATCACCAAATAGCTTCTATTATTATTAAAAGCATAAAGTGCTAATAATTTAACTTAGACTTATTTTACAGTTGATGTTATTAATACATTCACAAAAAAAGGTACAAACTAAGTAGAAAAACAAACATTTTAGTATTGGAATAGATAGTTTAAAATAATGAGGTTTGTAGTATTTGGCAAAAATTCTAACCCTTTAATCACTATTGCAAAAATTAAAATAAAAATTTTGTTTGTTTTCAAGTGTGATAATATAAGTAGACTTTTATAACACCATTTTCCAACCTACTTGAGGTGAGCTGCTGCAAGAATCTACAGATCCAGATACTTTTCAAGGGAATTTTGTGTATACCACCATACCAGACTCAAGTCTCGTACGTTGTCACTTCCTCTAGAGAGTGGTCATTGTTTGCGGCAGATACAGTGTATGTAAATATTTATGACATGAATTCTGTCCAAAGAACTGTAAGTAAAGACATTTTTTTCATCATTCTACCAGGCATTGTTCTCACTCAAAATATTCAGAAATAGTATACTTGAGAACCTATTACTTATATGTGTTGGATAGTTTTAGGTCAATTTGTTACAAGGTAAAATCATCTAACAGATAAAGATCTTCAATTAAGATTATTTCTCCACAGTGTATGGTACCATTCATGCATTCTGTAAGAAAGGAGGCTGAGCAATCAAGTAAAGCAAATCACTAAGAAGCAGCCTTCCACGGCAGCTGTATCAGTTCCTGTTTCTAGGCCCCTGTTCTGTTTGAGTTCCTGTCCTGACTTCCTTTAGTGATGGACAGCAAAACAGAAACAAACGTAAGCCAACTAAACCCTTTTCTCTCAAATAAATCCTTTTCTCACCACGCTATTGGATGGGGTGTTTTGTTACAGCTGTATATAATAGGAAAAATTACAGAAATAAAATCTGTTGTTTCTCTTCTGATATACAGTACTGAACAATGAACCCAAAATTTTAGGGACTGATTTGTCCTGATCAACAAGAATGTAAACTGTTACTTGATTGCTTTGTTTGTTTATTATATTTCTAACTGAAAAAGAATTAAATTACTTTTTTCTCTCCCATTTTTCTATCTAGGCTTCCCAGCTATGCTCCCTCATATATTCTTATTATGCCCATTTTCAAGATGATTGTTTTGTTTTTTTTTCTCCAGAGAGGCAAGTAACCCTATTAAAAAATGGGGTACAGAGCTAAACAAAGTGTTCTCACCTGAAGAATATCTAATGGCTGAGAAGCACCTAAAGAGATGTTCATCATCCTTAGTCATTAGCGAAATGCAAATCAAAACAACCCTGAGATTCCATCTCACACCAGTCAGGATGGCTAAGATCAAAAACACAGGAGACAGCAGTTGTTGGCGAGGATGTGGAGAAAGAGGAACACTCCTCCACTGCTGGTGGGATTGCAAGCTGGTACAACCACTCTGGAAAGCAGTCTGGCGGTTCCTCAGAAAACTGGGCATGACACTCCCGGAGGATCCGGCTATACCACTCCTGGGCATATACCCAGAGACTTTACCTGCATGCAATAAGGACACATGCTCCACTATGTTCATAGCAGCCTTATTTGTAATAGCCAGAAGCTGGAAAGAACCCAGATGTCCCTCAACGGAGGAATGGATTCAGAAGATGTGGTATATCTACACAATGGAATACTACTCTGCAATTAAAAACAATGAATTCACGAAATTCCTAGGCAAATGGTCAGATCTTGAAAATATCATCCTTAGTGAGGTAACCCAATCACAAAAGAACACACATGGTATGCAGTCACTGATAAGGGGATATTGACCCAGAATCTCGGAATACCCTAGACACAATCCGCATATCAATAGATTTCTAAGAAGATGGAAGGAGAGACCCCTGGTCCTGGAAAGACTGGATGTAGGGTAATGCCAGGACAGAGTAACGAGAGGGGGTTGAATGGAGAAAAGAGGGAGGGAAGGGGGCTTATGGGACTTTCGGGGAGGGAGGAAACGGGAAAGGGGAAATGATTTGGAATGTAAACTAAAAAAAAAAAATAAAATAAATAATTTAAAAAAAAAGATGATTGTTTTTTTCTGTATTATTATTCTCTCTCTCTCTCTCTCTCTCTCTCTCTCTCTCTCTCTCTCTCTCTCTCTCTCTCTCTCTCTCTCTCTCTCTCTTTCTCTCTCTCTCCCATTTGAACTTCCTTATGTGTGTGTATGTGTCAGTGTGTGCAGACATAAAAAATTATAAATTTCTGAATCTAATGTTTTTTGTGTGTGTGTATGGTTTTAAGATTGATCTCTTGGCATTGGATGAGCAGAAAGGGGTTCATCCTTTGGAATGGTTAAGTTTTCTAGCCGTCACTAGAAGATCGAAACTTCTGGGAAACTCCGGCATAGTCATGCCCCTGAGCTATGTGAAGGGAACTGAGAGTAGCCAAGAAGGAAAGGAGTTAAAGAGAGGCTTTATCTAGGGTGCAGTACATGAATTTTCCCCTTCTTCATTAACATGTCTATTGATACTGTCATTGCTCCAGCCTTATTTTCACACAGCCCTTTTTCAGAGAAATTGCTTCTTAGAAGACTCTATGGTACTTGTTTTTTCTTGAGAATTACTTTTAATGTCAACTTAGCCTAGGATCTACTATTGTTTTTTATAGATATTTGTTTTATTTACTTTTCAAATGGTATCTCCTTTCTACTTTACTCCTCTGAAAACCCACTATCCCATCCCTACTCCACCAAACAAAGATTACCTTTTTCTTACAATATAATGCTTTATCTTTTTCTACTTTCCCTGGCTTTAGGTAGAGGAGATTTATCGCTTAGTGCTCCCCAAATCTGTGGATTTCAACAATGTGCCCAATTGTGTTTTCTGTGATGCTCTCCATTTGCTCTAGAAAGAGGATTCTTTGAAGAGGAATAGTAGCCAACTTATATCTGTGGTTATAAGGAAAAGATTGAGAATGTAGTAATACATTAGTCTAGTCTAACAAAATATTTGAGTTAGATTCATTTCTTAGATACATGACCTCACTAGCTACAGGAAACCAGCTAGGCTTCCTGTACCTTGTATGATTTCCCTCCTATTGAGTGAGACATATGTCCAATTAGACAGCTGTTCATTGGCATGGCACCAACATGTGACTGCCTCTTTGGTACTATCATACATATCTTGCTAGGCTGGTCGTTACTGTGGTTCAGAATTGTTGAGGTGGGTAAAACTGTTTAATTGCTTTCCTTCATCATGTCTTGAACAGTATTATTTTTTTTGGTTTGTTTTTGTTTTTGTTTTTTTTCTTAATTTGAGCCACAGAAGCTAGACCACAGGAGAAAGGTTTTCAAGTCAGATTCACAAGAAATTTTTCAAGTACTGTGTCTTGTGCAGTATCTTTAGGATTAGAGATTCATATTCATACTATGAGAAGCAACCAAAGGCTACACCAATAGTTTATATTGTTTTGAAAATTACTTAATGACCCTGACCATCAATTCAAACAGAAAGAAAGTGTCCCATGCCTTAATTTCTTTTAAGATTATACATATATACATATGTGTGTGTGCATGTGTATATATGTGTGTATGCATATAAGAATTAGGGTTCAGTTATATGCACGTGTGTGTATGTATATATACATATATGCATATAAATGCATCAGTTTCTGTCATTTTGTCTTTCACTTTCCATATAGTATTCATTCTTGAATTCTTGTTTTGTAATGATTGAATTTGATACATGCATTAATCTAAATATATTTTCTCCATTTTATCTTCACTGTTACTCAATGTCTATGTTTGGTATCTTTATCAATGATATCTATCTAAAGATAAATATATATCTTTATATATATAGCAATTAAGTATAAATATAATATATAATAACATAGGATAGTTATCTTTGCATCTTATGAACCATAACTATGGTGCTTAGTTATTGTCAGGGTCTACTTCAGGACAAAGTAAGACATCTTACAAACAAATAATCATGTCTATGCAAAGCTTAGCAGTTTTTAACCAAGTTCCACATAATCCCTGTAGCTATGTAAACTCATGATTAGTAGTAACTTAAATTGTCTTATCACTTTCATTGTCACTAATAGCCATATATACTAATGAACTAAATCATATTGTTTCAGAAAACTTTCATTTACTTATCCATACATAGATACTAATCTCTATCTTTATCTAGATCTATGGATAGGTACATAGATAGAGATTTTAAATAGAAATATGGAGGAATAATGAGGATGATATAAATATATATATTTCAATTTTATTTCATATACTAATAAAATGATATCCAACTATTAGAAATGCACTGTTAATATCTCTTTTAAATCAACTTGTAGTGTTCAATGAAAAGAGTAACAATGCTTGAGCTGATATCCTAAAATTTTGTTTTGTCAGTAATCATAGTTGAATTAGTAATTAATATTGTAGTAGTTCTGTTGGTTGCCCAATTGATTGGCTTAAAAAAAAAAAAAAGAAAAGCTCATATGACATTGGTAAAGCTCAAGTCTGGATATTACAGAGAGCACACAATAATAATTATGCTTAGCCAGATGAAATAAAATGGGGAAATGCAGCAGTAAGCCAGCTTTCTCTGCCTTCTGGACACATGTTCTCCTCTGTGCTACCCTCCCCCATGCCACGACAGCCTGGAACCTCAGAACCTGAGAGAAAATATCAGTAGTTTCTTAGTAGTCAAGCCTTGGCTACTTTAATAGTTACAATTAAATGCTTCCAAAAATTCAACATATTTTAAAGATTAGAGTGGTCAATGTTTGACACCAAGCAACATTCCAGAAAACAGATTCTCCCCCATGTTTTTCAGACGTGGCAATGTTTCTGAAATAGAGATAGCTGTGACTGAGTGTTTAGCTTACTGTATTTTAAGCCAGTTGTAGGCACATAGAAGGGGAAGCATCCCAAGCTTTGCTTCACTCTAGTAGCCATTCAAGAGGTAGGATTTTCTGTGACTGGGAACAGTAAATGTGTTAGTTTCTAAAGGGTTGCCTAGGAACTCTGAGGGGGTCTGGTTGGTTGACAATGTTATTCTTCCTATGGGGTTGCAAATTGCTTCAGCACCTTCAGTCCTTTCTCTGACTTCTCCAGTGGGTACCCATTCTTTGCTTCTTATGAAGCATAACTGGGATGCTCTCATGTTATGTCAGCATTACACTGCAGGACAAGGAAGATGTCTTAGGTGGAAACAATTTTCTCTATGCACAAATTTTACCAAATATTAAATATTGCCATAAACTTATGCATAAGGCTGACCATTGTAGACACATTATTAAAAGTGACTTATATTGTATCATTACTTTTATTGTCGTTAGTAGGCATATTGTATAACGTAATATATTGTATTCTTTCAGAAACTTTTTTTATTTTTAAACTGCCAGTATTGTAGTATATAACATTACCAGGCAAGGATATTTTTATGGATAAATTTAATTTATTTGCCAGTTTTAAAATTATGATTCCTGAAGCTATTCCATCAATTCTTTTTTCTTATTGTTAAATATATTTCATTATTTTTGAGTTGAGAATATATGAATTACAAAGTGTCCTTTGCTCAATGGAGGAAGGGTCTACAATAGAACTTCATAATCTGTGATGAACACATTCTAATGATTTGCCTGTTTTGTTTTAAATATAATTACATCACCTAAATCAGATAAGCTCTATTGCTTGAAAGTAGAACTTGATAATAGAGTTGGAAAGTTAGTTTCTAACTTTATGTTTCATAATCTCTGAAAAATGGCAATTGGAATAGATAAAGCAGTGGCAAGTAATATTTGGAAGAAAGCAAAATTGGGATTTTAAGTGACCATAAGATCATGGTTGTACATGGTGATGCACAGACAGCACTTAAGACTGTCTGACATGAGCTTGATATAGCTATCTTCTTAGAACCTCTGCCAGAACCTGAAAAATACAGAGACAGATTCTCCCAGCCAACCATTGGACTGAGAACGGGGTCCCCAATGGAGGAGTTAGAGAAAGGACTGAAGGTGTTGAATGGGTTTGCAACCCCATAGGAAAAGCAACAATATCAACTAACCTAACACGCCCGCCCTCCACCCTCAACCCCCCCCCCAGCAACCCAGAGCTCTCAGGGACTAAACCACCAACCAAAGAGTACACATGGAGGAACACATGGCTCCAGCTGCCTATGCAGCAGATAATGGCCTTGTCAGGCATCAGTGGAAGAAGAGGCTCTTGGTCCTGTAAAGGCTTGATGCCCAGTGAAGGGAAATGCCAGGGCAGTTAGATGGGAGTGGGTGAGTGGGTGGGGGAGCATCATTATAGAAGAAGAGGAAGGGGGGAGGGATAGGGGATTTCCTGAGGGAAACCAGGAAAGGAGATAGCATTTGAAATGTAAATAAAGAAAATATCCAGTTTAAAAGAAATGAAAAAGAAAAGACTGTCCACACCAGCAACAGAGTGTAGTTAAAGAGTTGTGATTCCCATATTAAAATATGGCTATTTTCTCCTTGCTCATTGACCATTAGGGAAATGAAGACTACACATCAGGATTTGACAAGTGCCTGACATACAGTGAAATAATAAGAGATTTGATATTTATTTTATAAAGAATTAAATTAACTAAGTTTACGTGTAAACAGAAAAGTAAATATGAAAAGGGGATTTATTTTTTGTTTTTAAAAGAACTCTATATTTCTATAAAACACAAAAATGCTTTTTACTGTACAAACTGGCAGTATTTCTATATTAACACCAATAAGAAAAATGAAACTTTTAACCCAGTCATCAGTCTAATGAAGTTTGAAATTGTGATCCTGCTAGGTGCTATAAGACAGGTTGTCAAAGCTTACAATTTCTTTGATCCTACATTGAAAGCAACAGTTAACTGTCTTGGTAATTATTTTATAGTAATGCTCAGTTGAGATTGCTTATACAAATGATGCTTTGTCTAAACCATGTGTCAGATCAATCTAGTTAATTATATGAAATCATAGGAGATTTTTATATATTGGTCCATTTTATAACTGAAATGGTTGGCTTTAAAACATGCCGCATAAGCAAATACAGCTTCCTCTCACATGGATACCAGCCAGGAACAAACTTTTGACAGTTTGTAACTTACACAATTTTTCGCAAACATTCTCTTTCTGGCATTCAATCTGTCAGAAAAAGAGTCCTGACTTCTTTGCTCAAGTACTTGATGAGTGAAATATTACTACATGTCTTATAGGTTCACTACAATGTATCAATAATCATTTGAAATCCTATTTGATATCTATCTCAGCCTTTTAGAGTTAAAACTGTTATAACAGAATATTCCATTAAACTTTTTAAAAAGTTATATTTAACTTGTTTTTAAAACATATGTTCTAAGAAAACCTCTCCAGATCTGTAGCTGATTCAATTATGGCTCACCCAGAAAACAAACAAAAGCAACTTATGCAAGTGGTAGCCAATGTAAGCGAGAATGTACTGTGACTTGATAATACTTTTTTTTCTTAGAAGAGGAAGAAGTCATTAAAAATTCCTATTATCTATTTAATAGGAAATAATTGACTCGAGGGAGATGATCTGAAATGTGATTGCATGCCCTTCTTCATGGCATCTACCTCGTTACAATTTCTGTCAACAACATGCCACGACTGGGTAAGAAGATTTACATTCGTTAGTACATTTCAAAAGAGCTATATGAGTATAGATTTTATAATTATGTGACACATATTTTAGTATATGTAGGAATAAAGACCTGTGTAAACTGTTTTGGGTCTCCTTTGGGTGCATTTCAAAACCTCTAAGGTTATTTGTTAAAGGAAGTTGTCAGGAAGCTAGATACAAATGGTTGTCAGTTTCCCTCTTCTATATAACCCATCTCATTTTGATTTTCCTGTAACTAGCACACAGGATAGGTCATTGGATATGTTTGGAGAAAGTTTTATATTACATATGCCCCCCCCCAACACACACACAGACAAAGAGGAGAGAGAGAGAGAGAGAGAGAGAGAGAGAGAGAGAGAGAGAGAGAGGGAGGGAGGGAGGGAGGGAGGGAGGGAGGGAGGGAGGGAGAGAGAGAGAGAGAGAGAGAGAGAGAGAGAGAGAGAGAGAGAGAGAGAGAGAGAGAGAGGCAATGGCATTTCTGTTCCCTGAACAACGTTGCAGTTGATGAAATGGGCCCCTATGTGTCCCACACACAGTTCTCACTGTTATTCATCCCACCATAGGTGCAGATTCACTATCAGATTCACAAAATCGCTTTGCCATGAATATGTATAGTTAGGAGAGAATTTTTCTCACTTGAGAGCATCAGAATTTTTAACCTATCATGAAAGAATTCATGTTTTGGACCTGATTTAGTTATTCTGCTTTAAATATTCACTTAAAAAAAAACGTTTCTAAGTGTAAAAGAAACCCTAGTTTATTTGTATTTTAATTGGTGATTTTTTTTTTATAATTTAAATTTTTTGTAACTAATGATTTTTTAATATTTTAATTTTATTAGTTAAGAGAGCAATAAACAAGGGTCTCTTATATTTAGACCACTTTATATCCACCATGAAATCTTGAAGGATAAAATTCTCATTCTGTTTAGTAGCAAATTATATTCGAGTTCCCCTGGTAAAAGAAGAGGCTTCTAGATTAGTTGGTATAGTTTGCGATTAGTCTTTAAGAACACAACAGTTTTGTAATTACTCTTTTATTTAATATTACTACAATTGTATCACTAGTGTTGACTGTCTATTGGATGTTAGGATTTCCCAGGAACTCAGAGAACTGTAACCTTTCATTTAAGTCTCTTCTTTACAGAGAACCTGTTCCTTTTCTTTGCCCAACAATATTTCACTCATTACTGTTAGTTTTAGTTAGACTGCATCTGACTGTACATCTGCCAAAACTAACTCACCTTTGAGAGATACATATATGTTGAGTTGTGAAGGAGGACTCTGATCATGCCCTTCATCAGTAAGTCCAAGAAAGTTTGATGCAGCTTATGAAAACACTGTCCTTTTTCCACTGAAATATTATATCGGGGTAAACAAACAAGTTTATTTTTTCAGTTATATTAGTAGACAATCTGGTATCAAAGGTAACTACTGTGAGTTGAAAGCTTTTTTGTCAGTTAATCACATGCTATCTGAGAACCAACATTCTGACTACTCTAAGTTCATAACTTTCAGGTTTGTTTACTAATGGCAATCTAGATTCATTTTTACATATTTAGGAAAAAACAAGGTATGTCAGTCATCATTTTTGTATATTGCAGTGCTATTAGCATATGAATATCTGCAGTCTTTCATACTCCAAATGTTGCTGACCAACAAGAGAATGCACATATACCCCATTTTGACATTTTTTTTCTCACCACTATACCAACATAAATATTTTTTTAATCTTTTTTTTTTTTTTACTTTCTGTTGGTTGTGAAATGCGCTTACAAATGTTCATTGCAATGAGTCTCAGTATGCTATTCAAAATAAGAACCTCATTGAGATTTCACTCAGATATCCTGTTGTTGCCCTGTGTTATGAAGCTCCTGTAGCCCCCCTCATGCACTGCAACAGTTCGTTGATGGGATAGATATTGGCATGAGTCTATTCATGTCCTTGAATCTGAGCTAGTCATTCCTTCATCTCTCTTACTCTCACTGGGCAACCCCCGCAATCAGAGCCAGCTGTATCCAGATGCATAGGCAAGATGCAGGGTCCACTCTCCAGATTGCTGTAGCTTGTGAGGAACATGGCCAGATCTCAAACTCTCATGACCCCAAAGACAGCTGTCCTTCCTGACATAAGTAGCAAGGGATACTATATGGGTCTGTGGCCCTACAGCAGTGGCAGGGGTCAGTCATCATCAAAGGCCAAGCAGATGTCCCTGGTCTGAGCTGCTGCTGAAGGACATGTTCATTTCTAAGGGCTGCACAGAACTGGCACCACCTTCATCTGGACATTGTGGGAGAAATGACCCTAGGGACCTGAGAATGGGAAAGCTGACTCCACCCTTAGCCAACTGTAGTCCTCAGGAGATTTGGCCCTGCACCTTGCAGGAGTTTCAGGTGAGACATCCCTGAGGAAAGGAGCACAGGGGACCTGCCCTGCCACTCATCTCCCACATGGTGACATGGACAAAAGAAAGATACCCTTCTCTCTCTTGCTTCTCCCACATTGTGCAGTTGGTAGAGTTAGACCTAGAGTCATGAGAGTGGGAGAGATGTCCCTGTCTTTCATCAACTGCAACGTTGTTCAGGGAACAGGCCCTGCACCTCACCTGGGCATCACAGTAGAGTTGGCTCTGGATATGGTTGTTACAGGTTTGCCAGCCCTGAAGGCATGAACGCTGGAGAGCTGGCCCTACCACTTGTCTGCTGTATGGTAGTGTGGAAGAGGGAGAGATGCCCTCCTCCCCTCTCTCATTCCTCATCCATCTTAATATTAAAGGTAATCTTAGTACTCCATTTTGATTCTGTAAGAAATCGAGAGTACTTAAGTCACAATTTGAATTGAGGCTCCTGAACAGTTAATTTATAATGAAAAATCAGACAAAATTTAAGTATACATATTCTGAATATAGTTAATATTTACAAAATGGATAAATATCATGTTAACTACTCGTATAGTCCTAAAAAATCACTCTCTGAGAAGACAGTAATAACTTGTATGATATTAGGTAATTAGGAAGTAGGGATTTATACTGTTATTTCCCCCTTGATTGTATGGAAAAATATGTGTGTATATTTTTAAAAATACAGCTGTGATATTTTTCTCAAATAATTTACAAAATCCTGTAAACTTCTAATAAAATATTATATATTTAAATAGTCTTCTGCAAGTATTGATTACACTTGCTAAAAAGAGAAAGTTTTAGTGCTCCTAGAAGAAAGAATTAATTTATTGGTATTTAAATCAAAAATACTAATCATTTTTATTAGATGAACACTACTATGAAGGAAGAGAGGCATACAGTTATTATTATGGAGCAAAAGAATAATTTCTGCAAGGAGGTATCTTAAGCAAACCTTCAATTAATTCTTTTCATCATCTTCCACATGCAGATAAATCTGTCCTTTTTAATAGATAAGTTATGAAAAAAATCTTACTGCCCATAAACATAAAACATAAGTTTTCTAATACTAAATTCAAGTAATTCATTAAAAATGGAGATATTTTCCAGATTTGGCAATCTAGAGCACTTGTTTTTGAAGGACAAATAAAGGGTCTTGTATGAAACATTATGAATTAGCTAATACAATGCAACAATGTAACGGATATGCCAACCAGGGAATTAAGAAAATCGTTCCAAAGCTATCAAAAATGCAATATGTATAAACACATATAATTAGCAAAGACATGTACAGTGATGTATGTATACAATCCCAGTACACAGTGGCTGGGAGAGGGGATTAATTAGGGGGATAAAGCAAGTCTTGTCTACATATCAAGTACAGTGTTTGCAGGGTTACTTGAAAACTTCACACAATAAAAATTAATGATTAAGAAAACTCAAAACATATATATATATATATATATATATGGTGTAATAAGACATAATTTAAGCAATAAATGCTCAAAATATTTATATTTTTAAGAAGAAGTACTTCTTCAAATTTCCTGGAGTCAGCCCTAATACTTTGGAAATATTATAAAAAATATAGAAAAGAAATTGACAAAAGTATCCAAAAAATTCATACCTCAATTCATAGATCAACGAAAGAAATCATGTAAAAAATGTGCAGATCACTCTCACTTTCAACTTGAATGTGCCTGAAGTATCCAGGATAGTGTATAGATGGCACAAGAACAGAAATATGGATGAACTGCAAAGAACGTCCAAAAATAAAGAACTTCAGAAATAAATCCTTACATTTATGGTCAATTAATAATTGACCATGTTCCAAAAGACAAGAATAAGGAAAAATATCCTTTTTAGTAGACAGTTTTGGAACAAGTGGGCATCTATGTGCAAAAGAGTAATTTGGGGCCACTAAATTATACCACATAAAATTTTAATAAAATGAATACTATAATAAAATATAAAAGCTAAGGCTATGAAACACTTAGAATGAAATATAAAAATACATCTTTGCTACCACAGGGAAAGGCTTTTTGGGAAACAATCCCCAAACCAGAAGCAATTAATTACTTCCACTAAAATTTAGTGGCTCATAACTTCCTTAAATTCAGTAACAGAAGAATTAAATTTCTCTCCTAGTCTCTGCAGGCACTAGCACTTACATAAGACACCACCACAATAATACATAGCTCTTCAAAGAGTAAAGTATGTAATTACATCATCACCTTGTAATCTATTTCCAGTTATGAACCAAGAAGAATGAAAATACATGTATGTACAATGACTTAATCTGTCCTGTACATGAACATTGTTCATCATAGAGCAAAAAATTAATTTATCCTTATGTCCATAGAATTTATCCATATGCCCATGAAATAGTAAGTATTTCAGGTAAGCATACTGAAAGTATCTTTGCAATGGGATATTATTTGGTAGCTCTTACGGATTTGATGGGAAAGGAGCCTTACCAGATATAGGTTGAAGAAGGTATATTCCTCTCTTCTGATGTTACCATGGAGATGAAATAGGATCATGATAGGCTTCAGTATAGCTAAATCAATTAATGAATTTAAAACAGAGGCAGGCATTGAGGTATAAATCCTGAATGGGTCTTTGGAAAACATTGATAATCCAATCACTTGAGAAACAAAGACAGGGGGGTGGTTACCTCTTCCTCAATACTGATCTGCTGTACATACCGAATTGTAGGCATATTAGGGTTAAATAGACAGGCCCAGATGAGTTGGAGGTATTGTTACAGGTGTGGTCTGAAGAATAGACCCTATGGGCAGACCTTTTCTTCCAGCGTTTAAATCAGTGAAGAGTGTCTTTTCAATGTTCTCCCTCTCCTTTGACTCAGCTGAGCATGAAATGAAACTCAGAACCTGACACTAACAATAAAGTATTCTTGGTTTGAAGACTTTTTTTTTTTCTTTCTCAGACATGTCACCACTGTGACAAACACTGGCTAACACAGTACTCACAGAAGAAAAGAGAATGGTGTGAATAAACCCTAAAAACCTTACACTCAGTGCAAAAGTAACAGACACAATTATCTGAAATGCACAAAAGGCCTGCAGTGGAACTTATATGAGTTGTTATCTATAGCTATTGTAGTGAGTGCAGGAATTGCCGAAGTTAGAACATGTCTTAATTGGAGGATATAAATGGACTAGCTAACATTAGTAGTACTTGTTTCAAAATAAAACAGAAAGTGAATTGCATATTTTTAAAATATAAATTGCCTGCCAGGAGAATTTAATTTCTAACGGGTTTCTGCTTTAAGACCAGTACTAGTGTGAAAGTACAACCTAAATTTTGTTTGTCTTTAAATACAAACAATAGCCAGGATCAATAAGGAAATATGATCTAGATTTTATGACTAACACCTATACTGATAGTAAATGAGACAATAGAGAAGACATGTGAACAAGGACTTTTTCAATATTCATGGTTAAGTTCCTGACAAACTTATTTTTATGATATCCAGATAACTATTTATTAGCTAAATGTAATCTTTTTGAAACATACATAACAATACATAACTAAAACTACAAATAAGAAATCAGGAAATAAAGAATTTTAATGAGTGGTCACTTTTCGAAATTAAAAGAAACGAAGTTAATTGGTAAACAGTGGTGAATTTCTGGCATTATCTACTCACTGAGCACATACATGGTCTATGAGGTAGCTGAGTGACAGAGAACTACTGACGGAAGATATGTCTCCTGTAAGTTGGTGATTTCTTACATTAATTAAGAGAAATCAGTTGAAATGTTTAGTGAACTGGTCATCTAATTTGCAACTAAAATCACCTAAACTCCCATGAATACAACAAATGACAACTGAGTTATCATATCCTCCCATGGAATAAGGCTGGCTATAACAGAATAAATAAGTGTCTTGAATCAGCTTAGACTATCATTACCTGATAAGATTCATCTTAATATATTAGGGTACTTATAACTTAGATTTTTATTGTTTGATTAGTTCTAATATTATCAATTTAATGATGTAGCATGCAAAGTATTCAATTGTAACCATAGCATGTATTGGGGACACAATAGCTATACCAAATATGCTGTCTATATAGAAATAAAATCTGACATTTCTAAAAAATACTTTTGTGATGTTTATATTGTTCTTAGTTGAACTAGTAATGTCTTGAAAAGCAAGTCTGTACAATTATAAATTATCAATGTTTCCTATCAGTTTCATAACAATCAGATTTTAAGAGAAATAATATCTGTAATTGTTTGTCTTTTTTATTTTGTCCCAGAATTTTAAAAAATTGTGAAATTCCTCAAATATACAGTTATTTAAAACAAAAACACATTCACAAAAAAGGAAAATTCATAAAAACACCCCTTTTTCCCTTTTTCTTTTTTTTCTTTTCTGTTTTTTTATTTACATCCCAAATCATTTCCCATTTCCATATTCCTCCCTCCCCGAAAGTCCCATAAGTCCCCTTCCCTCCCTCTTTTCCCCATTCAACCCCTCTCATTTCTCTGTCCTGGCATTCCCCTACATCCAGTCTTTACAGGACAAGGGTCTCTCCTTCCATCTTCTTGGAAATCTATTGATATGCGAATTGTGTCTAGTGTATTCCAAGATTCTGGGTTAATATCTCCTTATCAGTGACTGCATACCATGTGTGTTCTTTTGTGATTGTGTTACCTCACTATGGATGATATTTTCTTTTCTTTTTTTTTTCTAAGTTTTTTTTATTTACATTCAAAATCATTTCCCCTTTCCCGTTTCCTCCCTCCCCGAAAGTCCCATAAGCCCCCTTCCCTCCCTCTTTTCCCCATTCAACCCCCTCTCGCTTCTCTGTGCTGCCATTCCCCTACATGCAGTCTTTCCAGGACCAGGGGTCTCTCCTTCCATCTTCTTGGAAATCTATTGATATGCGAATCGTGTCTAAGGTATTCCGAGATTCTAGGTTAATATCCCCTTATCAGTGACTGCACACCATGTATGCTCTTTTGTGATTGGGTTACCTCACTAAGGATGATATTTTACAGTTCTGACCATTTGCCTAGGAATTTCGTGAATTCATTGTTTTTAATTGCAGAGTAGTATTCCATTGTGTAAATATACCACATCTTCTGAATCAATTCCTTCGTTGAGGGACATCTGGGTTCTTTCCAGCTTCTGGCTATTATAAATAAGGCTGCTATGAACATGGTGGAGCATGTGTCCTTATTGAATGCAGGTAAAGCCTCTGGGTATATGCCCAGGAGTGGTATAGCCAGATCCTCCAGGAGTATCATGCCCAGTTTTCTGAGGAACCGCCAGACTGATTTCCAGAGTGGTTGTACCAGTTTACAATCCCACCAGCAATGGAGAATTATTCCTCTTTCTCCAGAGTGGTTATACCAGTTTGCAATTCCACCATCAATGGAGGAATGTTCATCTTTTTCTACATTCTTGCCAGCATCTGCTTTCACCTGAGTTTTTGAATTTAACCATTCTGACTGGTGTGAGGTGGAATCTCAGGGTTGTTTTGATTTACATTTTTCTGATGACTAAGGATACTGAACATTTCTTTAGATTTTTCTCAGCCCTTCATGTTTCCTCAGTTGAGAAGTCTCTGTTGAGCTCTGTTCCTCATTTTTAATAGGATTATTTGGTTCTCTGGAGTCTAACTTCTTGAGTTCTTTGTATATATTTTTGTCCTATTGACAGTGCCCTTGTGTGTCTGTTTTAATTAGCTACTGCGTGGAGGCATTTAGAGAACAATAATGCTAGGATCCTGTCTGAAATCATAACAAAATATCATTAATAGTGTCAGGGATTGGTTCTTGCCCATGAGTTGGGTCAAGGTAGGTCATTGTTTGGCCTCCATCAGTCTCTGCTTCATCCCTATTCCCTGCATTTCTTGTAGAACAGAAAAATTTGGAATTGAAAATATTATAGATATGTTGGAGTCCTTATCACAAAAATATAGTTCCTGCCTGGCTACTGGAAAGGCCTTTTCAGCTTCTAAATCCCCACTGCTGTGAGTCTCCCCTAGGTTACTGCACTGATTCCTAGGGAGTCTGCTCCATCTCAGGTCTCTGACACATCCATGAGATGTCCTTCAACCCACCCTTGCCAAGTGCAGTTTCCATTCATTCTCCTAACCATCTTTCTGGTCCTCTCTTCTGCTCCTGCCCACACCTGATCTCAAAATCACCTTTCTTATCCCCAACCCCATCCCACCCAGTTCCTTCATGCCATCTGCAACATATGACTACTTTATTTCCCATTCTAAGTGATATTTAAGGATCCTTGTTTGGGCCTTCCATCTTGTTTAGATTTATGGGTCTACAGCATATAGTGAGGGCATCCTGAATTTTATTGCTAATACTCACTTGTAAGTAAGTAAATACCATGCATGTTCTTTGGTTCTGGATTACCTTATTCAGGATATATTTTCTTTTGTTTTTTCTTTTTATTTTTTTTATTTTCTAAGTTTTTTTTATTTACATTCCAAATTGTTTCCCTTTCCCGTTTCCTCCTTCCCCGAAAGTCCCATAAGACCCTTTCCCTCCCTCTTTTCCCCATTCAACCCCTCTCACTTCTCTGTCTTGGCATTCCCCTACATCCAGTCTTTCCAGGACCAGGGGCTCTCCTTCCATCTTCTTGGAAATCTATTGATATGCAAATTGTGTCTAGGGTATTCTGAGATCCTGGGTTAATATCCCCTTATCAGTGACTGCATACCATCTGTGTTCTTTTGTGATTGGGTTACCTCACTTAGGATGATATTGTCAAGTTCTGACCATTTGCCTAGGAATTTCATGAGTTCATTGTTTTTAATTGCAGAGTAGTATTCCATTGTGTAAATATACCACATCTTCTGAATCCATTCCTCCGTTAAGGGACTTCTGGGTTCTTTCCAGCTTCTGGCTATTATAAATAAGGCTGCTATGAACATAGTGGAGCATGTGTCCTTATTGCATGCAGGTAAAGTCTCTGGGTATAGGCCCAGGAGTGGTATAGCCGGATCCTCCGGGAGTGTCATGCCTAGTTTTCTGAGAAATCGCCAGACTGCTTTCCAGAGTGGTTGTATCAGCTTGCAATCCCACCATCACTGAAGGAGTGTTCCTCTTTCTCCACATCCTTTCCAACAACTGCTGTCTCCTCTGTTTTTGATCTTAGCCATTCTGACTGGTGTGAGATGGAATCTCAGGGTTGTTTTGATTTGCATTTCGCTAATGACTAAGGATGATGAACATCTCTTTAGGTGCTTCTCAGCCATTAGATATTCTTCAGGTGAGAACTCTTTGTTTAACTCTGTACCCCATTTTTAATAGGCTAACTTGCCTCTCTGGAGTCTAACTTCTTGAATTCTTTGTATATATTGTATATTAGCCCTCTGTCGGATGTAGGGTTGGTAAAGATCATTTCCCAGTTAGTTGGTTGCCGCTTTGTCTTTTTGACAGAGTCTTTTGCCTTGCAAAAACTTTGTAATTTAATGAGGTCCCATTTGTCAATTATTGATCTTAGAGCATAAGCTATTGGAGTTCTATTCAGGAAATTCTCCCCTGTGCCCATATGTTCATGGTTCTTCCCTAGTTCCCTTTCTATTAGTTTCAGTGTGTCTGGTTTTATGTGGAGGTCCTTGATCCACTTGGAATTGAGCTTAGTGCAAGGAGATAAGAATGGGTCAATTTGCATTCTTCTGCATGTTGACCTCCAGTTGAACCAGCACCATTTGTTGAAAAGGCTATCTTTTTTCTACTGGATGGTTTTAGCTCCTTTGTCAAGGATCAAGTGACCTTAGAAGAGTGGATTCAGCTCTGGGTCTTCAATTCTGTTCCATTTATCTACATGCCTGTCACTGTACCAATACCATACAGTTTTTAACACTATTGCTCTGTAGTACAGCTTGAGGTCCGGGATATTGATTCCCCCAGAATTTCTTTTACTATTGAGAATAGTTTTAGCTATCTTGGGTTTTCTGTTATTCCAGATGAATTTTTGAATTGCTCTTTCTAACTCTATGAAGAATTGAGTTGGGATTTTGATGGGGATTGCATTGAATGTGTATAATGCTTTTGGCAAGATGGTCATTTTTACTATGTTAATCCTGACAATCCATGAGCATGGCAGATTTTTCCATCTTCTGAGCTCTTCTTCAATTTCTTTCTTCAGAGACTTGAAGCTCTTCTCATACAGATCTTTCACTTGTTTGATTAGAGTCACACCAAGATACTTTATATTGTTTGTGGCTATCATGAAGGGTATCATTTCTCTTACTTCTTTCTCAGCCTGCTTATCCTTTGAGTATAGGAAGGCTACTGACTTACTTGAGTTGATTTTATTTCCGGCCATTTTGCTGAAGTTGTTTATCAGCTGAAGGGGTTCTCTTGTGGAGTTCTTTGGGTCACTTAAGTATACTATCATATTGTCTGCAAATAGTGATAGTTTGATTTCTTCCTTTCCAATTTGTATCCCTTGACCTCTTTTTGTTGTCTAATTGCTCTAGATAGAATTTCAAGTACCATATTGAAAAGATATGAAGTGAGAGGGCAGCCTTGTCTAGTCTCTGATTTTAGTTGGATTGCTTCAAGTTTCTCTCCATTAAGATTTATGTTGGCTACCGGTTCGCTGTAAATTGCTTTTACTATGTTTAGATATGGGCCTTGAAATCCTGATCTTTCCAAGACCTTTAACATGAAAGGATGCTGAATTTTGTCAAATGCTTTCTCAGCATCTAATGAAATGACAATGTGGTTTTTTTCTTTGAGATTGTTTATGTAGTGGATTACATTGATGGACTTCCTTATATTGAACCTTCCCTGCATCCCTGGGATGAAGCCGACTTGACAGTGGTGAATGATTGTTTTGATGTATTCTTGGATTCCGTTGGCACGAATGTTATTGAGTATTTTTGCATCGATATTCATAAGAGAGATTGGTCTGAGATTCTCTTTCTTTGTCGGATCTTTGTGAGATTATGGTATTAATGTAATTTTGGCTTCATAGAATGAGTTGGGAAGTATTCCTTCTGTTTCTATTTTGTAGAATAGTTTGAAGAGTATTGGTGTTAGGTCTTCTTTGAAGGTCTGATAGAATTCTGCACTAAAACCATCTGGACCTGTGCTTTTTTTGGTTGGAAGACTTCCAATGACCACTTCTATTTCTTCAGGGGTTACAGGACGGTTTAGATGGTCTATTTGATCCTGATTTAATTTGGGTATTTGGTATCTGTCTAGGAAATTGTCCATTTCCTCCAGATTTTCTAGTTGCGTTGAATACAGGCTTTTGTAGTAGGATCTGATGATTTTTTGAATTTCCTCAGTTTCTGTTGTTATCTCTCCCTTTTCATTTCTGATTTTGTTAATTTGGATACTGTCTCTGTGCCCTCTGGCTAGTCTGGCTAAGGGTTTATCTATCTTGTTGATTTTTTCAAAGAAACAACTCCTGGTTTTGTTGATTCTTTGTATGGTTTTATTTGTTTCTACTTGATAGATTTCAGCCCTGAGTTTGATGATTTCCTGCCTTCTACTACTCTTGGGTGTATTTGCTTCTTTTTGTTCCAGGGCTTTCAGGTGTGCTATTAAGCTGCTAGTGTATGCTGTCTCCCGTTTCTTTTTGGCGGAACTCAGGTGTATAAATTTTCCTCTTAGCACCGCTTTCATTGTGTCCCATAAATTAGGGAATGTTGTGCCTTCATTTTCATTAAATTTTAAAAAGTCTTTGATTTCTTTATTTCCTCCTTGACCAAGTTATCATTGAGTAGAGCCTTGTTCAGCCTCCATGTCTATGTGGGTTTTCTGTTGTTTTTGTTGCCATTGAAGACCATCCTTATTCCATAGTGATCTGATAGGAGGCATGGGATTAGTTCTATCTTCTTATATCTGTTGAGGTCTGATTTGTGACCAATTATATGGTCAGTTTTGGAGAAGGTACCATGAGGAGCTGAGAAGAAGGTGTATTCTTTAGCTCTAGGATGAAATGTTCTATATATATATATATCTGTTAGTTCCATTTGGTCCAAGGCTTCAATTAGATTCACTGTGTCCCTGTTTAATTTCTGCTTTCCTGAACAATCCATTTCAGAGAGTGGGGTGTTGAAGCCACCCACTATTATTGTGTGAGGTGCGATGTGTGCTTTGAGCTTTCGTAAAGTTTCTTTTACGAATGAGGGTACCCTTGCATTTGGAGCATAGATATTGAGAATTGAGAGTTCTTCTTGGTGGATTTTTCCTTTGATCTGTGTCTTTTTTGATGACTTTAGGTTGAAAGTCAGTTTTATCTGATATTAGGATGGCTACTCCAGCTCGTTTCCTGGGACCATTTGCTTGTAAAATTGTTTTCCAGCCTTTTACTCTGAGGTAGTGCTTGTCTTTGACACTGAGGTGTGTTTCCTGCACGCAGCAAAATGCCGGGTCCTGTTTACTTATCCAGTCTGTTAGTCTATGTCTTTTTGTTGGGGAATTGGACCATTGATATTAAGAGAAATTAAGGAATAGTGATTATTTCCTCCTGCTATTCTTGATGCTATCTTTATGTTTGTGTGGTTATCTACTTTTGGCTTTGATGCAATAAGATTACTATCTCGTTTTTTCCAGGGTGTTGTTTCTCTCCTTGTATTGGCGGTTTCCACCTATTATCCTTTGCAGGGCTGGGTTTGTGGAAAGATATTGTGAAAATTTGGTTTTATCATGGAATATCTTGGTCTCTCCATCTATGGTTATTGAAAGTTTTGCTGGGTATAGTAGTCTAGGCTGGCATTTGTGTTCTCTTAGTGTCTGCATGAGATCTGTCCAGGATGTTCTGACTTTCATAGTCTCTGGTGAGAAGTCTGATGTGATTTGTATAGGTCTTCCTTCGTATGTTACTTGGCCTTTTCTCTTACTGCTTTTAATATTCTTTCTTTGTTTAGTACATTTGATGTTTTGATTATTATGTGACAGGAGGTATTTCTGTTCTGGTCCAGTCTGTTTGGAGTTCTGTAGGCTTCTTGTACGTTCATTGGCATCTCTCTCTTTAGGTTAGGGAAGTTTTCCTCCACAATTTTGTTGAAGATATTTACTGGCCCTTTAAGTTGCAAATCTTCACTCTCATCTATACCTATAATCCTTAGGTTTGGTCTTCTCATTGTGTCCTGGATTTCCTGGATGTTTTGGGTACATGTTTTTTGCATTTTGCATTTTCTTTGACTGTTGAGTTGATGCTTTCTATGGTATCTTCAGCACCTGAGATTCTTTCTTCCATCTCTTGTATTCTATTGGTGATGTTTGCATCTATGACTTCTGATTTCTTCCCAAGGTTTTCTATCTCCAAAGGTGTCTCCCTTTGTGATTTCTTAGTTTTTTTCTACTTCCTTTTTTAGATCCTGGATGGATTTGCTGAGATCCTTCACTTGTTTGTTTGTATTTTCCTGTATTTCTTTAAGATATTTTTGCATTTCCTCTTTCAGGATTTCTGCCTGTTGACCCAAGTTCTCCCGTATTTCTCTAAGCGATTTTTGTGTTTCTTCCTTGTGGGCTTCCATCTGTTGATCCATAGTCTCCTGCATTTCTTTAAGCAATTCTCGTGTTTCCTTTGTAAGGGCATCTACCCGTTGATTCATTTCTTTAAGCGATTTTTGTGTTGCCTCCCTATGGGCCTTCATCTGTTGACCCATATTCTTCTGCATTTCTTTATGTGATTTTTGTGATTCCTTTGAAAGGGCATCTACCTGTTGATTCATTCTTTAAGCGATTTTTGTGTTGCCTCCATGGGTCTCCATCTTTTGATCCATGTTCTCCTGCATGTCTCTAAGTGATTTTTGTGATTCCTTTGTAAGGGCTTCTACCCATTGATTCATGTTCTCCTGTAATTCTTTATGAGATTTATTTGTGTCTTTCTTGAAATCCTCTAATACCATCATGAGAAGTGATTTTAAATCCAGATCTTGTCTTTCGGGTGTGAAGGGGTATCGAGGACTTGCTGCTGTTGGAGAGTTGGGTTTGGATGGTGCCATATTACTTTGATTTCTGTTATGTTCCTACGTTTGCCTTTTGCCATCTGGTTACCTCTGGTGTTAGTTGATCCTGCTGTCACTGGCTGTTGGTTGGACCTCCTGTGAGCCTGCAAGGCTATTTCTGACACCCATGGATTACTGGGATTCCCCTGGCACTGATTTCTGTGGCCTGCTCTGCTCCTGAGTGACTTTGGAGCCCTGATGTGCCTTGCCCCAAGTGATGTTATATTGGGGAATCCCTGCACATCCAAAGGCTCAGTGTAGTGGATTCCAGGAGCAGAGTTCACCAAGGGGAGGCTGGTATGCTCCTGCCCTCTGCAGATGCGCTCTCTCCCAGAGCGGGGGTTGGGGGGGGGTCCCTCTGCAGGGCAGATGTCCCACAGCCGAGCTGGTGTGATTAGGTTACTGCTGTCCTGCCCAGCTCTTGGGAGCAGGGAGCACACAAGCTGCTGAGACCCAAAAGATATTATGCTTGATTGTCTCTGTGTCTGGAGGTTCGAGTTGCCCTGTTTCTGGAGCAAAGATGGTGGAGTGCACGCTGCACTCTCTAGGCACAGATTACTCTGCAGGGCGCCCAGATGTCAGCAGAGTTGCTCTTCTCTTGGGAGCAGATGGAAGCCCAACAGGCTGTGTCCCAAGCGACGTTATATTGGGGAGTCCCTGGGTACCTGTATCTTCAGTGCAGTTGATCCCCGAAACAGTCCCCTTTTTCTTTTATGGTGATATATGTCTCAATAAATTCATCAGTTATATTCAGATAGAAGTTGAAATTTTCATCACATGACTTATGGTTTACAAGGTTTTAATTATCCTAAAATGTAGGAAGAGGAGTAACAAGTTTCTGTGTGCACGTTTATGTGCCTTTTGTGTTTTTCTGTTTATGTTTGTGCAATTGTGTCTGTACATGTTTTATGTAAGTATATTTAATTACAAAAATGTGGCTCTTGGAGGTGTTTGCTTGTGTGACATTTGTGATAGTATGTGTCTGTGTGTTGTGCATACTTGCAGTTGCAAGAGTGCAAAAGTGAGCGTGTAAGAGTGTGTTTTGTTGTGTTGATGTGTGTATGTGTGCTGGAATACTGGAAAGAACACTATATGCTTTCATTGTCTCAACATAGGCATTCATCAAACGCTTTTCTGTGAGAGCTTTCATTTCTTTCAAAACATTATCTTGTTTTAAATTTTAGCTTGTCCATTGATTTCTTGATCTACAGTGTGGATTCTACTTGAAATTTATATTACATAGTTATTGGATCCTGTGGATATGGTCAATGCTTCTTAAGGTCTGGTTTAAACTGTTAATCTTCTCTTCATTCATGTAGGGCAAGGTATTTGCTGTGTGTCTAACAAACTTACTCATTACCAACTGCATCGCATTTTCAAGTCACTGTGCTGTTTTATGAGATAATCCTGTTTTATATTAAATTGATTTTCTTTGGACTCATTACTTGAGCAGCACTCTTCTGCATTGGCAGAAGTGCCATTATTAGCCTCCTGTGGCAGCAATAACTTACATTGTGGAGCCTGCACTCCTTTTCAGGCTACTACACATCTTCTCATACAATATCCTGCCATGTTTCTCTTATAGTTTTCATAGAACAAGGGATCATTTTATCCATATTATGCTGAGAGTGGATTTGCAGTTTTATGCTATTTTATAGTGTTTTCTATAAAAGAAATTTTACAGTTTCTTCTTAAGAATCACACACACACAATATATATATATATATATATATATATATATATATATATATATATGTGTGTGTATGTATATGTATAATGTTAAGTGGTATGCCTTAACTTTGTCTTCCAGAAAGCCTTGTTTAGCAATGTGCTCACATATCATTAAGTCACACAATTCTAAATGCTTAGAGACTGTACTGTCTTGAAAAGCAGATGGTTTGTTTGAAATATGGCTATGATCTTCTTCCTCTAAGTATCTCTGTGTAATATTTGCACTGGGGGAGATTTCTCATGTTCAGTTATTATAATCAGAATCCTGGAACGATTGTTGTTGCAGCTTTCTAAGATTATGACATTTTAACACACACAGCTCACTAACTGAATAAGTCTCTCCCAACATCTGATTGACCTTCAATCAAAAGTGAACTTTTTCTGTACCTGTGTCAGGAAAATCATATTACTTTCTGAGACAAAACTTTTCATGTCATTTTCCACCAAAATATGATGGGAACATGAAGACTCAGGTTTTTATTTTATTATTTTTTATTTTCTATATTTTTTATTACATTTTGAATGATTTCCTTTTTCCTGGTTCCTCCCTCCCCGAAAGACCCATAAGCCCTCTTCCCTCCCTCTGTTCCCCATTCAACCCCCTCTCGCTTCTCTGTCCTGTTTCAAGATTATTTGAGTAAATAGAAGGCAGTCATCATGGGAATCCCAATGTACCATAGACTACCCTGTCAGATATACTGCTTGTTGCTCTATCTAAACTCCACTACTATGTATCATGTAATAATTATTGTTCATTGTTGCATTTATAGATATTAAGAAATGTCATCCCTACCTCTTAGTATAGTGTGCATGAATGTTCTTGAAAAGTTTTGTTGTGTCTTCCAATGTATTTCATATCCTACATAACAGTCCCTCCATGAAATCAAATGTACCAGTTTCTAGACTCTTCTCTTTATTACTCAAAAGACAGAAACAATTTTTTCTAATACTTTATTCAGTTCCTGTCACAGATAGCTTTTTCATCAAAAACATTTAATGTTATTTGATAAAGGTAAAAATAAGGAAAAGATAGTTATTTTAAAACTAAAACAGTGTGCTCCATTCTACATAAAAACATCAGAGTGATGTATAACATATTGTGAACTCTAGCACAATAAAATCAAACACAATATTCAAATATTAAACTTTTTATGAATATAATATTATTTATTTAAAGACTAAGCGATTTTGCTTTTTTTCTGTATTTTTCCACTTATTGATATTTCTGTGTAACCTTATATACTTTTCTCTTTCATTTATGTCTAACACTGATATTGATATTTATTAGAACATTTTGTTTGTGAGAGAGAGATAATAACATGTCAACAGTTAGATTCAGAGATCTCCCAATGCCCATCTTCAGAAGTCATTAGAAGACTGGTCCATCCATTACCTTTTTTATTTCCTTGAATCTCCTACTCAAATTCTGAATTGTTGTTCTGCATTTTAAGATTCATTCTTTCTAATAATAATTCATTCTTTCTGATCTGAAAGATTTTCTTGCCTTATCTCTTAATATTTTTTTCTGGTATTTAGAATTGTCAACCACCACTCAATGGAAAGTAAGTGTGTAGGCACATGGTGGATAAGAAGGAGTCATGTTGAATGATATCATCAAGATGTTCTCCAGCCCTGCCATGTGTTTCCTCTGAGGAATCAGGAATCTTATCTACCTCACAAAAAAGACATGAGTTATCAGCTATGTTTGGTAGTCCATGTGTTTGAACTTCTCAGGGGAGGACAATTGGATTTTGCCTTGAGTTTCTATCACTTTTATGCAATGAGGCTTTCAAGGAGTCTCGCTGAAGAGGTATGCCATATTCTCAACCTTGCACTGAGTTTTAACTTAATCTGAAATTTTTATCTTTTGAAAATTAGTAATAAATTTGCATTTATTGATGATGCTGGAAATAGGTTCTATGTGAAACACAGTGTTGACAGAAATTTATTAATCTCCAGGTAAGTGGCCTGGCTCTTCTGCCCAATCAACCTCCAACGTTTATTCATTGCCTTTTTTTTTTGTATATTTTATTTACTTACATTTCAAATGTTCTCCCAATTCCAGGTTGCCACTCTGGTAACCCCCTATCACATCCTCCCTTCCCTGCTTCTTTGAGGGTGCTCCCCCACCTACTGACCAACTCCCTCCTCCATGCCCTGGCATCCCCCTACACTGGAGCATTGAGCCCTCACAGGACCAAGGGCCTCTCCTGCCATAGATGTCCAACAAGCCCATCCTGTGCTGTATATGTGCCTAGAGCCACGGGTCACTCCATGTTTTCTTTGGTTGGTGGTTTAGTCCCTGTGGACTGGGGGGTAGGCGGTGGGGGGAGTTTGTTTGGTTCTTCCTATGGAGTTGCTAACTCCTTCATCCCCTTCAGTCCTTTCTCTAACTCCTCCTTTGTGGATCTCACACTCAGTCCAACTGTTGCTGCAAGCATCTGCCTCTGTATTTGTCAGCTCTTGCATAGCCTCTCAGGACACAGCTTGATCAGGTTCCTGTCAGTAAGCACTTCTTGGCGTCCATAATAGTGTCTGGATTTGGTGTCTGTATGGGATGGATCCTTAGGTGGGGCAGTCTCTGAATTGCCTTTCCTTGTCTCTATTTCACATTTTGTCTCCATCATGTCCTCCCATGACTATTGTGACCCCCTTCTAAGAATGACTGAAGCCTTTCTTCTTCTTGAGCTTCATGTGGTCTGTGAATTGAATGTTGGGTATTGTAAGCTTTTGGGCTAATATCCACTCAACTGAGGAATATTGAATGGACAAGAAACACCTAAAGAAATGTTCAATGTCCTTAGTCATAAGGGAAATGTGAACAAAACAACCCTGAGATTCCACCTCATACCAGTCAGAATGGCTAAGATCAAAAACTTAAGTAACAGCAGATGCTGGCAAGGATGTAGAGAAAGAGGAACACTCCTCCATTGTTGGTGGGATTGTAAGCTGGTACAACCACTCTGGAAATCAGTCTGGCAGTTCCTCAGAAAATTGGACATATTATTACCTGAGGACCCAGCTATACCGTTCCTGGGCATATACCCAAAAGATACTCCAACATAAAACAAGGGCACATGCTCCACCATGTTCATAGCAACCTTATTTATCATAGCCAGAAGCAGGAAAGAACCCAGATGTCCTTCAACAGAGGAATAGATACAGATAATGTGGTGCATTTATACAATGGAGTACTACTCAGCTACGAAAAACGACTTCATGAAATTCTTAGACACATTGATAGACCTAGAAAATATCATCCTGAGTGAGATTATCCAGTCACAAAAGAACACACTCACTGATAAGTGGATATTAGTCTTCGTTCCCTTTTTTAAATCCATTGTATGGGTTTCTATGTTTCTTACACAGGTTCAGATGATGTGATGTGTACTACAGAGGAATAATCAAAAGCTAGTGATGAGTTGTCTAGAATCAGATTGTCAATAATGCAGAAGATCAACTCTGACACTATCAGGTGTGCTGAGACAAACATCAAGATATGGAGTCAGCAATCAGAATCCGTGCTGAGAGCAGTTGAAAGGGGCTGCTGCTGCTGGCAGACAGCAATTAGAGAAATCATTCAGTAGACTTTTCTCTGAGGAAACAAAGCTCTCTATTCATAGGGGCAGACATGCCCTGCACCCAGTGAGAAACTCTGACTCTTCTAATGTTTTAGGAGCTGGTTAGAAAGAAAAGGAAAGAGAAAATTCACACACACACAAACACACACATACACACACACACACTTAATATATAAAACAAAGCAGACTCCAATAACTTCACACATACAAATACATACATATATACATACATACATACATACATACATACATACATACTTACAGACAGACAGGCAGACAGACAGTCAAACAGACATAAATATATTCACATATTTAATTGATGGAATAAAGCTCCAAAAAACAGGTTCCTAGCATTTCACACATGTACATAAATACATATATACTTAAATACATGTATATACATGTACATACATATACACATGCACATATACAATGGGTACATATATGCATATATACATATTTACATATATATATGCACACACGCACACACACACACATATATTTATATACACACACACACACACATACATATACACATATACACCTATACATCATGGCTGTGGTAACATTGCATAATTTCTAAAGCTGTTTGTTGCTCCTCCTGAATGGCCCTCAGCAACAGGTCATGTGAAGTAACTTTTATTGACCAGATGTACATGTTGTTTCAGTGGAAGCTTACTGCTGAATAAACTCACCCTTTTCTAGCTTTTTCTGAACTATTGCTCTGTGTTTCAGCTCAGCAGTTCCGGGAAAAGTAGAATTAAAAGTGACAGTTCTTAGTTTTAAATTACTTAAATCTTATTACATTCCAAAAGGTTTTAACATGGTTTGTTGAAATGACCATAATAAATAAAATTAAAAAGCAATATTGTCTATAAGATTAAAAATAAAAATGCCATAGATATTAGAATGATCAAAGATTGAGGAAAGAAGTATCTACTTAAGTGTCATATATTAAACTTTAAAAAAATATATCTGTTCTCATTTTTCATGTTTTAACAATACATAAATCAAAATAATTTTTATGATTAGCAAAGCTATGTGAAATTCATTTTCAATCTCCTATAAAGGACTTTTACAGCATAGCTTCAATTTTAAACTTTTATATTACGTTTTCTTATTAAAAGAATTCCAAACCACTGACTATTGCAAAGCTACCTTGGTTTCTTGTTCCATTTGTTTTTGTGTACACATTTATGTGTGTTTATGCATATGTGCTTATGTGTGTTTTACACATATATAAACATATATGCAGCATCAGGGAAGTGTGGAGGTCAGGAGACCACTCTTGTGAGTTGGTTTGCTCAATCCACATTCTGAGTCCTAGGCATCAAAATCAAGTTGCCAGGAGTGATGTCAAGAAGAGTGTTTTCCTGCTAATTCATCTTGTTGACCCAGGCTTTCCTTCTGTGAAGTGTTCTTCAATACTTGACATGTCCTTTCAGGAGCCATTGAGGAGAGGCTCCTGGGCAAGAGCAAAAGGAACTCTAATGATTAACCCTTTATTTAATTTCTTGATGCTCCCAGCAGGAATTAATTACCAAAGGTATATCTGTGTGACTGTCTATACATATGTACACATAAGAGTTAAAAGAGTTCAGAGTTTCTTGCTGGCCATTCTTGCCAGCCCCAAATAATTAAGTTTTGTTCAGTCAGTAGTACTGACCCTGTAAATCTTCAGTCACCATCACAGTCCCTGTCTGCTATCAACATGATCCCCCAATCGCCAATGCTTCCCCCAATTCACTGCTTTCCAGAGAGAGAGAGAGAGAGAGAACTTGTGCCAGAAAGACACTTGGCAATGTCCCCACATATAAAAGTTGAGATTTTTAGGCAACGGCATATATAACACTTCTCCAAACTAAATAGAAACAAAAATGAAAAGTTTACCCTAACCTGTAGGCAATTGCTGCAGTTAAATGAGTGTTCAACATTCCAGTGGAATATTTTCTACTTTAAAACTTTGGTCTATTTCTTACAAGAGTACCAAAATCAAGGACTTAGCATTCAATCTTTTCAGAAATCTAAAATACCCTTTACTCTAGTATTTCAAAATTTTACTCATTTTTTTTCTGGCTGTGATTCTTTTATATTTTTTTCTTAACAAAGAAGGGTTGAAGAGATGGCTGTGTAGATAAAGCCTGTTGCCAACAAGTCTAGAGACCTGAGATTAACTCCAAGAAGCCACAGAACAGAAGAAGAGAAGTCACCTCCATGGATTTTTCTCTGACCTCCACTAATGAGCAAGAACACACACACACACACACACACACACACACTCACTCAATAAATACACAAATGTAAACAAATAGGGTCTCTCTCTGTCTCTCTCTCTCTCTCTCTCTCTCTCTTTCGTGTGTGTGTGTGTGTCTGAATCTATTTGCCTTAGTTTAACACTCTCAGACATACACACAGATATTATCAGTAATGAGCATTGCTATGCTATTAAATTTCTGGTTTCACACTGCTACTTATTTAACATAATTCCATCAAGAAGTATTTCTGCATAGATTTCAGTGGATTCACAGTATATAGAATAGTTACATATAATGACTGTTAACTCAGAAATATTTTAGACAATGAATATAATAAATAATAACTATCTCAAAATTTTGAAGGAAGTTTTATATGGAAAAATAAAAATTTTGTCTTCAATAATCTACTTAATAGATTATTTACTAGAAATATTTAGTGTATACTTTAAAATAGTAACCTGCGTTAAAAATGTAAATTATTACTCTGGCAAAATCTTTTTATATTTGCAAAGAGGCATGAGGAAAACATTAACAACCACACAATCATGTTTTATTTTCATGGATTTCTAGATGTTCTCTGCATTATGAATACATTAGAATAGTTAAATGAGTCCTGAAAACACCATGAATAACTATCCCTCAGTAAAACATTTTAGCAAAATGTGGACAAAGATCAGAGGTTACATTTGCACAAGAACTTTCATTATTAAAATATATCATTAAGATTATACCAAGAAGTTAATAAATTATAAATTATATAGATATATAATGTTTAAAATAAATTCAATATTTTGATGATAGAAAATCAAACTTTAAAATGATTGGGACTTTCAAATTATTTGCTTAGAAAGAAGGCAATCCCCATAAGCTGCAGTTGGTTTTTCAAATGTAACTTTGAAAGATTGACATCATTATTGGTATAGAAGTTTAGAGAGACCTTATACATTCCATATATTACTGTGGAGTTACTTATGATTCAGAAAATTAGTCTTAAAATTCACCAGTCTAAAAGAATAGACTGAATATATTCTTGTAGAGACATGTATTCTACAGTTAAAGTTAAGAAAATACAACTACAAGTTAAAGCTTAAAGTTTTTTGAAAGAATTTAATCTTTCCAACTTGTCCATATATGTTTGTGATAGCCAATATTGATTTTAGCATAAAAAAAATCAAGAATTAGCCAGGACACAAACTACTGAGCATCTCTGTGGTATGTTATAGATAGGGTTAATAAAGATATGAAGATTTATCAAAAATGTAGGCAGTCCATTCTACAGAAAAATGTCTGAAACTGAGATGAATCAACAATGCAAGCTAATATTTGGCATAGCATTTACTACTTGCAGTTTCCTATATGTAGGCACAATAGCTAGCTGTCTTAGCCATGTTTTCTATTTTTGCATAAAACATCATGACCAAGATTCAAGTTGGGGAGGAAAGGATTTATTCACCTTACACTTCCACATTACTGTTCATCACCAAAGAAAGTCAGAGGAACTCACACAGGGTGGTAACCTGAAGGCAGGAATGAATGCAGAAGTCATGGAGCAGTATTGCTTTCTAGCTTGCTTTTGCTGGCTTGTTTAGCTTGGTTTCTTATAGAACCCAAGACTACTAGCTCAGGGATGGCACCATCCACAATGAACTAGGCCCTCCCCCTTGGATCACTAACTGAGAATATGCCTAACAGCTGGATCTCATGGGGGCATTTCCTCAAGAGAGGCTCCTTTCTCTGTGATAAGGTCAGCTTGTGTCAAGGTGATACACAAAACCAGCTAGTACAACTGAACCCTTGTCAACATGATATACAAACACATCACTATTAAGCCTCAACCCTTACTTTCTTATTCAACCCAAGATCTAAATAACTTTAAAAGTCCTACAGTCTTTACAAATTCTTACATATTAAAATTTCAATCCCTTTAAACTATCCAATATCATTTGAAATTCAAAAGATTTTTTACCCTTTAAAGTCTCTTAACTGTGGGCTCCACTAAAATACTTTCTTACTTCAAGAGGAAAAAATATCAGGACACAGTCACAATCAAACGCAAAATCAAACTCCAACTATCCAATGTCTAGGATCCACTCACAGTCTTCTAGGCTCCTCCAAGGGCTGGGTCACTTCTCCAGCCCTACTCATTGTAGCACACAACTTGTCTTCTAGGCTCCAGCTGCCACTACTCCACTGCTGCTGCTGTTGATGATGGTCATCTCATGGTGCTGCATCTCCAAAACACTGCTGTCTCCCACTGTACCTGGACTTCAGGGTTCTCGAGAGTCACAGAATGTATGGGTAGTCTCTATATAGTTAGGGAATTTGTTGATGACTTATAGTCTGTAGTCCAACTCCACAACAATGGTCAGCAGCAGCTATGGATGGAAGTCCAAGAATCTAGCAGTTGCTCAGTGCCATGAGGCAAGCAGGCAAGGAAGAGTGAGTTAGTGAATCTTCCTTCTTCCAATGTCCTTATGTAGGTCTCCAGCAGAGGGTGTGGCCCAGATTAAAGGCATGTGCCACAGTGCCTTTAATCCAAGATGACCTTGAACTCAGAGATCTCCCTGTCTTAATCTTCTGGAATTCATAGCTACTATGCTTCAAGATCTCCATGTCAAGATCCAGGTCAAAAACGTGTATCTCTGAGCCTCCAGATTAGGATCACAGGTGAGCCTTCCAATTCTTGATTGTAGTTCATTCCAGATATAGTCAAGCTGACAACCAGGAATAGCCGCTACACCTCACCAATAGCCTCTCAGAGGCTCGCTTCTTGGTGCCAAGCCTCAACTCCTTTGCATAACCCCTTCAATCCTGGATCATCAATTACAACTGAGGCTGGACCTTCATCGGTGGTCTTCTGTGACCTCTCACAGTGCCAAGCCTCAGCTGCTCTTCATGACCCCTTCATGCTTTCAAAACCAGTATCACTTGGGTGACTCTTACATATTACTAAATTCAGCCACAGCACAAGGTATAACCTTAGTTATCTCTGGAACACAGCCTCTTTGAGCTCTCAGTAAACACTTCCCAGAAAATTTCACCTCAATGAGGCTGGTATTTTCTTAATCATCACTAATTTCTAAGTTCCAGCTAATCAGCATCAATAGTCCCAGTATAATGCGAAGGTTTCCTTTTAGTAGTTCTGGTATCTTGTTAATCACAGCTGATCCTTCAGCAGCAGCTACCAAAACCATAGAATCCTCACAATAAAAAGCAACATACCTGATAATGGTCTTTAATCTTCCCTCTGAAATTTCACAAGCCAGGCCTCCATCATTTGTACAGTTCTCAACATTATCTTCCAAGCTCCTACAGAACATCGCACATATCTCTTAACACTCAATGGCTCTTCTACCACAAAGTTTCAAAGTTCTTCCACAGTCTTCCCCTAAACATGGTCAAGTTGTCACAGGAATACCCCACTATGCTGGTACCAATCTCTATCTTAGTTAAGGTTTTACTGCTGTGGACAGACACCATGACCATGGCAAATCTTATAAAGGAAAATATTTAATTGAACTGTCTTATAATTTCAGAGGTATAGTCCATCTTCAAGATGGAAGAAGGGTAGCATCTAACTAGACATGATGCATGCAGATCATCTACATCTTCATCTGAATACTGCTAGCAGAATACTGGCTTCCAGGCAGCTAGCTTGATTGTCTTATAGCCCACACCCACAGTGACACCCCTATTCCAACAAGACCACACCCTCCAATAGTGCCACTCCCTGGACAAAACATATACAATCCATCACAGCAGCTCTCAAAGTCCTGTTGTCCTTTCATCTCTTCCATCAATGTGCCCAAAACAATCCTACCTTTCTGGTAGTCAGCAGTGTGGAAGAACAGAATGTCAAGAGTTAGGCTGAAGAGAGAAAGTATTGAAAGTGGAAGCCTGGTTCTTGAGGTATAAGAGCATTTTAGATTCTAGAATGGGGTCAGTGTATACTAATACTAGATATAAAAGCAAAATCATGGCTGCAGTCTGCTCATATTCTATGAACTTGAATGAGACTGAATTCAACCAGGGCTAACTTGTTTGGCTGAGGAAATTTCAAGAGAGCATACCATTCAGGTTCTATAGTTGTTGTTCCTCACTGTTCTGTAGAACACCGAGAAACAGCTGTTGCTCATTGGATGTAAGTTCATCACTTAAAAAAAAAAAACAAAAAACCAAGAACACAGTGCAGTCACCTAATAGGAAGTGAAGCACAAGTCTTGGAGCTATGCACAAACTGTAAATTATTGTCTATTTATTTACCAGACAGCTCTCATATGCTGTAACATACTCTCAATGAGGTCTCTGTTCACTCACTTTGCCTTGGTCAACTGATGCTCCTTAGCCTCCATTTTTAACAATCAATACATCTTCTACAGTTAAACCAAGGTAATTCATATTTCACAACTCTTTTCCTAATAACTTTCTCTAACTCAGTATTCTTAGGTGAAAATGTTCAACAACCTTGCAAACTAAATTCAGTGTCCCCTAGAAACCAATTATAATTTCTTTGACTTTGCTTTTCTTTTCCCATTTTTTTCCTACCTATTCACATAGAAATACTATATGTGGATATGAACTGTATTTTCACATAGCAATAGCCTTATCAAAAATTATTTCCTATATCAGACATGTTTGTACTCCAAGAAAATCCCTTGTGATTTATGTTTTTTTAAAATGTAAACTGATATTTTTTCCTGAGTCTGTCAAATATCTGTGATTGAATTAATCTCTCTTTTTGTATTCTAATCATATATTCTTGTGATTCATTCATCTTGTTTTCAAATAACTGAGTGTCATTCTGTATTGAGTACTACTCAAAATATAGGACTTGTGGGGTGCATACTTAAATCTCTATATACTGAGAAATTTCTTCAATTTTGTCAGTCTAGCTAAAAGATAATTATTAATTTATTAATCTCAATGTACTTAGTCCATTGTTTTAAACTTTTATATTTAATAAACTCCTAAAATATTATGCCAAAGATTTCTTTTAACAATTGTTTTTTAAAGTTTGAATATTTGTATGCATTTATAATATTTAGTCCCTTTTGTTAAATATAAATATAGCAATCTAAAGAAAATGACATTCATTTGTTTAATTTAATGTACAGCAAAATGAACTAATGAACTATTCTTTAAATAATTTATATTGATGATAATAAATAATTATTCAACTCATATGTTATGATTATTTTGAAACAATAATATACTAGTTATTTATAAAACCATAATTATAAATTTGACTTAAGATAGATGATATTAATTCCTTACACATAATCAAATAATACACAGTGAGTCAGGTATTATGCAGTTTGAAGCACTCTGATCAGAGCAAGTTGCTTCTGATCAAATATGAATAAATCTGTCATTCCAAGATGTGTATGAGCTGTAGACACACTACTGAAAGCTGCAGGCCTCCTATTTACTAGCATATATACTGAGTGAAGTGTTTGAAGATTTTAAAACAAGTGCAATGAGATCTCTGAGTATACCTGACAACTGATGCATGCACAGCAAACCTTAGGTAATGTTAAAGCTTATACGAACTGTAATTTAGTAATGAGATTTCTAACTGGGCAGATTCAAGTTGCCCAGATAGTAGGAGAACATTAATTTTATTATGGCTGTTTGTTTTATTGCTGCTCAGTTAAGTTCTTTGTGTATTGTGCATATTAGACTGTATTCAGATACACATAGAGCTAAGATATTCTCCTATAGTTTATGTTTTAGTCAATTAACTAATTCCTTTGTCCTATAGAAGGTTTAAGTTTATTAAAGTTTCATTTTTGACTGTGTGTAATAGCTTCTGGATGAATGGGGCCCTATTTAAACTTCTTTCTTGCAACCCCATAGAAAGAACAACAGTATCAACTAACTGGACCCCCACAGCTCCCAAGAAATAAACCACCAACCAAAGGGTAAACATGGATGGGTCCATCGCTCCAGCTATATATGTGGCAGAGGATGACCTAATCTGGCACATCAGTGGGAGGGGAGGCTCTTGGGCCTTTAGAGGCATGATGCCCTTGTGTAAGGGGATGCTAAATTGGTGAGGCAAGAGTGAGCTGGTGGGTAGGGGAACACCCTCTTAGAGGAAAAGAGGAGCTGAATGGGATGGAATTTTTCAGAGAGAGCAGGAAGAGGAACAACATTTGAAATGTAAATAAATTAAATAAACATTTGAGATTACTCAGTTGCGAAATCTCTAGAAAATATCATCCTGAGTGAAGTAACTCAAACCCAGAAGGACATGCATGGTGTGTACTCACTAATGAGTGAATGTTAGCCAAGAAAAAAATAAAAAAGTACCCAAGATAGAGGCCACAGAACTCAAAAAGGTCAACAAGCTGAAGTGCCCAAGTGAGGATGCTTCAGTCCCACTTAGAAGGGAGAACAAAACAATCACACGTGTGGAGAGAGTGAGGGACCTGGAAGGGAAAGTATACAAGTGGACTGGTGGGGCGGGGAAGTTGAGGGGAGAGGAGAACTGTATCTGGTATTGGGTGATGGAAAAGCACTGAAGCCTTGAGGGCCAGCAGAAAGAATGGAAACAGGCAACCTCAGGGGATAGGAGGTTGAGGGGACCCTCCAGAATGTACTAGAGACCTGGGGGATGAGAAACTGATAGGACTAAAAGAGAGGGACCTTAGATGAAATGCCTGACAGTAGCGAGAGGGAACTTATAGAGCCCACTTCCAGCAGGAAGACAGGGCATCAAATTAGGAAGAGAGGGGCCATCCCACAGTCACAACTCTGACCCATAATTGTTCCTGTCTGAAAGAGTTACAGGGAGGGAAATGGAAAGGAGTGTGAGGAAAAGAAAGTCCAGCAATAGGCCCAAAGTGGAATCCTGTTCAAGGGGAGGTCCCAAGGCCTTACACTATTACTGAGGCAATGGAGTGCTCACAAAAAGGGACCTAGGTTGACTGCACTCAGGAAGACCCATTGAGCAAATGGAAGAGTCAGATGCAGATATTTGCACCCAATCAGTGGTCAGAAGTGGCTAACCCCTGTTGTTGAATTAGAGAAGGCTGAAAGAAGTTGAGGAGAAGGGCAATCCTGTAAGAGGACTATCAGTCTCAATTAAACTGGCCTCCTGAGATCTCTCAAACACTGGACCACCAAACAGGCAGCATACACCAGTTGATATGAGGTCCCCAACACACATACAGTAGAGGATTGCTGGGTCTGTTGTTGAGGTGATGTGCCTGTCAAGAGCCTGGAGGACACAGGGCGTTTAGAGGTCAGGTGGGATTGGGGGTGGGGACATTCAGTGGAGATAGGGGTTGGGGAGAAGGTATGGGATGTAGAACAGTTGGAGGGTGGATGAGGGTTGGGGGGAATAAAATTTGGAGTGTAAAAATAGTAATTCGTAGAGTCAAGCCTGAAAGAAAACGTGAAGTTTGTCTCTTTGCATCTGACCTAGTTCATTTCATAAGATGAACTCCAGCTGTAGCCACTTCCCAACGAATGATATAAATTCACTCCTGTTAGTGGCTGAATAAATCTCCATTGTGCATGTATTCATTTATCTTTTTATTTAGTGGAAGACACTGTGGCTGCTTCCATAACAGGGCAGCACTGTGATAAGTATGGGTGTGCAGGTATTTATGTGATGTCTTGATTCAGATTCTTTGGGGTACATGACAGGCGAGAAGCAATTAAAGAAATGTTCAAAGTCCTTAGTCACCAGAGAAATACAAATCAATACAATCCTGAGATTCCACCCCACACCAGTCAAAGTGGCTAAGATCAAAAATCTCAGGTGTCAACACATGTGGAGAAAGAGGAACACTCCTCCACTGCTGGTGGGATTGCAAGCTGGTACAACCACTCTGGAAATCAATCTGGTGCTTCCTCAGAAAACTGGAAATAGATCTTCCTGATGACCCAGCTATATGACTCTTGGGTATAGATCCAAAATACCCCCCACCCAAATCCAAATGGGCACATGCTCTACTATGTTCATAGAAGGCTTATTTGTAATAGCCAGAAGTTGGAAACAGCCTAGATGTCCCTCAAAAGAAGAATGGATACAAAAATAATACAGTTCATTTAAACAATAGAATATTATTCATCTCTTAAAAACTAGGAAATCATGAGTTTGCAGTCGAATGAATGGAACTAGAAAATATCATCCTAACTGAGGGTAAGGAATAAATGTAAGCAATATAAAAAAATCACAAATATGACCTAGCCCAAGAGTGTGTGAGTGTAAAATGTGATAAAGGTAAACGCCCTAACTCAGTGAACGCTTCAATTTTAATTGACTAAAAAGATACCATGAAGACCAGCTAAGGTTTGGCTCATTCCCAAGAGCTCCTCCTGTTGAGATTGACTCATTCCTGGAGCCAGACCACAGATTACAGACACCACAACTCTGGACCAAGGCTCCAGCATCCAAAGCACAGTGAGGAAAGGCTATGGGCCTTGCCTATGCTTCCAGCAGAACTAGGCTACAGCACTTACCAGATGAGAGATGAGAGAGTGTGTGTGTGAATGAATGTGACCCATTTCGCTTTATATTTGTTCATTATTGCTTAGGAACACATGTTAATGTAACTTGCTCGACTGAGTCACAGGCACTTTCTTTCTTCACTTTTGGCTCCATCCCTAAAACTGACTGGCACAGAGCTAACCCAGACTGAAAAGCACACACATGGTATGTACTTACGAATAAGTAGATATTAACCAAAATTATAGAATACCTAGGAAACAACTCACAGACCTTAAGAAGTTTAACAAACAAATAGGTCCAAGTGAGCATGCTTTGATCACACTTAGAAAGGGAAAGAAAATAATCACTGGAGGAAGAGGGAAGGAAGGAGGGACCTGGTTGGCAGAGAGGAGGAGAAGTGGAAAGGGGGAACAGGATCAGATATTGGGAGGGTGGAATAGGAGATAAGCCCAGAGGGCCAGCAGTATTAAGGGAAATATGCAGCCTCGGAGATGGGAGGTTGGGGGACACTCTAGAAAGTACCAGAAACCTGGAAGGTGATAAAGCTCTCAGGACTCAATAGAAGTGATCCTAGATGAAATGCCCAAAAGTGGGGAGAAGGAACTCAAGGAGTCCACCTCCAGAAGACTGACAGGGCCTCAAGTAGAGGGATGGGGCTACCAACCCACAGTTGAAATTTCTGACCCAGAATTGTTTCTGTCTAAAAGAACAGCATGGACAAAATGAAAAAGAGATTGAGGGAAAGGTGGTCCAACTTGGCATCCATCTCGTGTGGGGGGCAGGGAGACCAAGGCCTGACACTTACTGATGCTATGCTTTGCTTACAGACAGGAGACTAGCATAGCTGTCCTGTGAGATGCCAAACCAGCAGCTGACTGAGACTTATACCCAACATTGGACTGAAGTTGTTCTTCCCTATGGTTGAATTAGGGGCAGGATTGAAGAAACTGAAGGGGAGAATGACCCCATAGGAAGTCCAGAATCTCTACTAACCTGGACTCCAGGGAGCTCCCAGAGACTGAGCCACCAACCAGCAGCATACAGGAACTGGTTCAAGTCCCAGACACATATACAGCCTGGTCTCGCCACTATGGGAGAAGATGTGCCTAATTCTTGAAAGACTTGAGGCCCCAAGGAGTGGGGTGGCTTGGGGGCATAGGAGCATCCTCTCAGAGACAAGAGGGGGGAAGACAGGGATAAGGAAATGTCTTAGTCAGGGTTTCTATTCCTGCACAAACATCATGACAAAGAAGCAAGTAAGGAGGAAAGGGTTTATTCAGCTTACACTTCTGCATTGCTGTTCATCACAAAAGGAAGTCAGGACTGGAACTCAAGCAGGTCAGGAAGCAGGAGCTGATGCAGAGGCCATGGAGGGATGTCACTTACTGGCTTGCCTCCCCTGGCTTGCTCAGCCTGCTCTCTTATAGAACCCAAGAATAACAGCCCAGAGGTGGTACCACCCACAAGGGGTCCTCCCCCCTTGATCACTAATTGACAAAATACCCCACAGCTGGATCTCATGGAGGCACTTCCCCAGCTGAAGCTCCTTTCTCTGTGATAACTCCAGCCTGTGTCAAGTTGACACACAAAACTAGCCAGTACAGGAAATAACTGTGAGAGGGGACAATGACTTGATTGTAAATAAATAAAATAATAATAATAAATTAAAAATTAAATAAATAAAAATAAATTATTTATGTCTTGAAATATTTTTTAAAATATTTTCTTCAATAAATATATAATACATCATTAAATAGAGTAAATGAAATGAGCATACACTTTTCAAGAGACAGATACAAATTGTTAGTAAGCATATAAAAAAAATGTTCAGCTACACTAGCCCTACAGATATGAGAATTGGTATTCACCAGAGATGAGTCTATACTTTATTTTCTTAATTCCAGGTGGTTAATGTATGTGAAGGAAACACTAAATTTGGTCATCTGGTGTGTGTGTGTGTGTGTGTGTGTGTGTTCATGTGACAATATCACTTATAGAAAAATATGTCACAAACTTGAAAGGAAATGAGGGACCTAGGAAGAGTTCAAGGGGAAAGGTGAGGAATGTGATATGTAAAAATATGAAAGAAATCAGTAAAAAGGTAAACAACACAAATTCTAGAAAGGTATTGACAAGATGGAATCCATATACATTGATGCCTGGGATGTAATTAGGCTCAACCTCTACTGAAATTTTCTGAAGGTTTTTCAAAACCCAGAACCAAAAGTCCCAAATGGCCCATATCACTTACTCCTTAGCAATTATCTAAAAGATTTTGTGTCAACACATGGTATAAATACTTCAAAATCTGCATTATTTTTCACAATAGCAAGGCTATGGACACAACCTTGGTGTAACAAAGATAATCTGATAGGTATGCAATTTATTACATGCATATTTGTTTATTAAATTACAATGAAATTTATTCATCCATCAAAAAATATATAAAGTTGCATCATTTGTGCAAAGTGGCACTTGAGCTGATCATATATCAAGCCAACTTCAGAAGAAAAGCATTCTGTCTCATTGTGGTATGCATTTATTAAACGAAGTGAAACGAAGTCTAAGGGAATCAAGGAAAGTATGGGAGAGGAGAAGGGAAAACTGAGGTAGAGAGATTCGGTAAAAAAGGAACACAGAAGCAGGCTTGGTAGCAATAGCTTATGATGTTTTCACCTGGTACCTGAAGACCAGGACATATATTGGATGTCTTGTTGTTTCCATGACACTCCTTTTCCTCCAGAAATTATGTGGGAAAAAATGACTACACCATCAAAGTTTATAAACTTTACCTCAGAATAAGATACTAGAAGTGTGGATAGCAAGGTTGTAGAGGATGACTTCCTATAGCCTGAATAACAGGATTTAAAACTGTGGACCTTTGACTTAGGAGTCCACAGAAGCTGTGTGTGTTGACATTAGGCATGCCGAACACCCTCAGATTGGTTTTTCTCTAGCCACTCAAGCACTTGACACATACAAAACTAACATGCATCAAATTAGATTCAATAATTTTGTTACTAGAATTGCCAAAACAGAAATAACTACTCAAAACCTCTCAATATGTGGCATATAGTGTACTTGTTGGTTCTGTGTGTCAACTTGACACAGGCCGGGGTTATCTAAGAGAAAGGAGTCTCCCTTGAGGAAATGCCTCCATGAGATCCAGCTGTAAGGCATTTTCTCAATTAGTGAACAATGGTGGGTGGTGCCATCCCTTGGCTGGTAGTCCTGGGTTCTACAAGAAAGCAAGCTGAGCAAGTCAAGAGAAGCAAACCAGTAAGTAACATCTGTCAATGGTCTCTGCATTAGCTCCTGCTTCCTTACCTGACTGAGTTCCAGTCCTGACTTCCTTTAGTGATCAACAGCAATGTGGAAAGTGTAAGCTGTATAAACTGTTTCCTCCCTAACTTGCTTTTTGGTCCTGATGTTTTGTGTAGGGATGGAAACCCCGTCTAAGACAAATTGGTACCAGCATATTGGGGTATTCCTGTGACAACTTCACCATGATATGGGGAGGACTGTGAAAGGACTTTGGAGCTTTGAACTAGAAGAGCCATTGGGATGTTAAAAGCTATGTGGGATGTTCTGTAGGAGCATGGAAGATAATGTTGAAAACAGATGGAGGCCTGGCTTGTAAAATTTCAGAGGAAAGATTAAGGACTCTTATCAGGGCTGTTGCTATTTTTATTGTGAAGATTCTGAGATTTTTAGGTTAGCTGGGTCTGAAGAATCAGCTGTGATTAGCAAGATACCAGAACTACTAAAGCAAAAATTTTGCATTACTGGGACAATTGATGTTGGTCAGCTAGAACTAAGAAATTAGTGGTGATTAAGAAAAGACCAGCATCATTGAGGCGAAATCTTCTGGGAAGTGTTGTCTGAGAGCACAGAGGCTGTCTTCCTGAAATATGCAAGGTTGTATACCCTTGGACTGTGGCTGGTCTTGGTAATGTGTAAGAGTCACCCAAGTGGTACTTGTTTTGAAGACACAGAGGGGTCATGGAGAGCAGCTGAGGCTCGACACTATGAGAAGCCAGGAAAGGACATTCGTGAGGGTGCAGCCTCAGTTGCAATTGATGGCCCAGGACTGAAAGGGTCATGTGAAGGAGATGAGACTTGGTACCATGAAGAGAGTCTATGAGAAGCTATTGGTGAAGCTTAGTTGCAGCAGAAGACAGCAGTGTTTTGGAGATGCCAGTATCATGAGATGACCACCAAGAACATCTGCAGCAGTGGAGTACAGGCAGCTGGAGCCTAGAAGACAAGGCGTGTGCTACAAAGGGCAGAGCTGGAGAAGGGACCCAAGTCCTTGGAGGACCGCAGAAGAACGTGAGTGGTTCCCAGATTTTGTGCAGTTAAAATTTGGTTTTGATTTTGAATGTGACTATGGCCTGATAATTTTCTCTCTTGAAAGAGGAAAGTATTTTAATGGAGCCCACAGTTAAGAGATTTTGAATTGTAAAAAGACTTTGAATTTTAGAAGATATTGGATATTTTAAAGGGATTGAAAATTTAATATGTAAGAATTTGTAAAGACTGTGGGACTTTTAATGTTATTTAGATCTTGAGAATGTATCAGAAAGTAAGTGTTGATGCTTACTAGTGATGCATTTATGTGTCAAGTTGACAAGGGATCAATTGTGCTAGCTGGTTTTGTGTGTCAATTTGACACAAGCTGGAGTTATCACAGAGAAAGGAGCCTCACTTAAGGAAATGCCTCCAGGAGATCCAGCTTTAAGGCATTTTCTTAATTAGTGACCAAGGGTGGGAGGGCCCATTGTGGGTGGTGCCATCCCTGTGCTGGTAGTTCTGGGTTCTATAAGAAAGCACGCTGAGTAAGCCAGGAGAAGCAAGCCAGTAAATAACATCCCTCCATGGCCTCTGCATTAGCTTTTGCTTCCTGACCTGCTTGAATTCCAGTCCTGACTTCCTTTGGTGCTGAACAACATGTGGAAAGTGTAGGCTGAATAAACCCTTTCCTCTCTAACTTGCTTCTTGGTCATGATGTTTTGTGCAGGAATAGAAACTTTGACTAAGACATACAGTCAAATAAAGCTTTGTGAGTCACCTGTGCAAAGCTTTGTAGGTATGTACTAATATCCATTCATTCTCTTTTCATTTGTAACAGTCATATTGTGAAATCAGTGGACTATATGTAATGAGTTAATACTGTGTTCCCTGAACTTCCTTTCAAGAGGATATATTAGAAATGTAAGGGAAAGAATGATTCGATTTTGGCAGAGCTTTCCAGAGGGGAAAAACACCTTTAATGCTTTCTTTTTTGTTCATCCTGCTATGGGGAATGAAAACATACTGGTGAGACATTCTAGAAAACAGCAAGAATTCTAAGGGAACAAATAACATTGTTTTTTAGTTTCTAGTCTGTGCTTTCTATATTCATGTATATCATTCCATTCTATTCAGTTGCTTACTTTATAATCCACACATGCTTAAAGTTATACATGTAGAAAATTGAATCCAAACATATTAAATTTATATAGACAAAAAATTAGTAAGTGGTACATGAATATGTTTTCAAATGGATAAAAAGTATATAAATATTTATATAATAATAGATAAGTAAATTATTGTAGATGTATACTTGAGTTGGATCTAGGAGAAACACTGTAAACCCTAAAGTGAGATGCAAATATGACGGAGAAGAGGTGTTGTTCTGAAAAATAAATGATACCACATAAACACAATGTGATATTAGTTGAGAGAAATTAAGACTAAAATAACACCAGACAGTGCTGTCATGCAGGCTTGAAATGCATACAGTTAGGGCAGATCCAAGGCTAAGAGGACTAAATCTCACATATGTATTTTCTAAAATATAAAGGCAATGTTTGTTCTTCAAAGTGTTTCAGAGAAAAGTAGAGAGAATTCTTAAAAAATCTTCAAAGATATCCTCCCCCCTCCAATCTATCTTACCCCACTAAATACCTCCTTACACATTTTTAATGCCAAGCTTTTAAGTTAAAATTTACATAATAAATTTCAAAGACACTATTATTCACTTGATGAAGAAAGGATTTCATAGCAATACAAATGGATAGTGAAACATCAGTATTCCACATCAATATCTTAGGTTCTATGTATATTTTCAGGAAGTACAAAAGATTAACTTCAAATTGATACATTCCACTGCACAAATTCACAGGGAAAGAGAGGCTTTGCATGCAAGGAAACAACACTCTCTGCAAAACTGAAATGAAATGACACAGCATGCTTCATAGTAATGAGATTCTGGTAAGTGGAGAAATAGTTGTCAAAGTTGTTCAAGTTGCATGATAAGAAGGGAGCCTGGAACATTTAGAATTTGGGGCGTGATAGTTGAGCATACATAGAATGTTCAATGCTGATCTTTTCATCTAGCTAAGGAGAAAAATACCTATGAATTTTAAAAAGGCTTGACCATGCCATCTTCCCAGCAAATCCTTGTCAATGTGTGATCTGAAAACAGTTCAATCAAGCACATTGAGAATTCAGCCGTTTTTCCCTCAGGAAAGGAATTCTTCCTGACAAGTGAACACTGGGTTTTTATTTTTGGGATTTGTTTCCAGAGAAAAGTTTATTTACTACAAATAAATTCTACAATACAGAAAAATCACAGAAAACCTCAAACAATCTTGATTTCTATGCAAAATGCAGAATGTGTTTGATTGTTTTTATGATTGTTTTCTCTTAATAAAATCAGAATTTTCATCATGAATTGAATATGATTCTCATGGATCATGTGCCTATTTCCTTGATTACACATAATATCTAGTTGACAAAACATGTAATACCAGGGCAGCAGTGTGTGTGTTGTGGGCATTGATAAGGAACTTGGTATTTTGCCCTTTTACTTTACTACATAAGTACTAACTCCTTTAAAATGAAACTATGAGAAAAATACTAAATACTGTAGTATTATTATTAAAGTATTGTAATAAGCACTCATAAGTTACAATATTTATGTGTGCATCTCTGTGTGTGGTTAAATATGTGCATGGGTAAAGAAGATTTATCATAAAAGAGTGGAGGCTGCCATTATTTGTATATTTATGTGATATATGGTAAGTCTTATCTACATTGCATTCTGTTTACATAATATGAAATATCAGTGTATGAAATAGGCACTCCACAGTCCATGAGGTAAAGGTAAGCACAAATAATAACTGATAACTCCTTTGTGTTTGCTGGCAATCTAGCTAGTTTGAGTGAGTAACTCCAGGACAAGCAGAAATATTTCTCAATACATAAACACAGAAATGAATGAAGGAATGAATGAATGATAGTGATAGAGATAACACACTGTTGTCTTAGTGGGTATACGTATTTATTTTTAGAATTGTGTTTAGTTTTCTGTTTCTTTTTTATATAGATCTGTTCTAATAAAAAACAGTGGTCTCCTCTAGGGTTAAGGCAAGTTATTCCACTGCTCAAGCCAAGAAATAGCTGATCCTTCTGGAATTAAATAAAACCCGCACAGTATTCACAGATTGTGAATTATCCCACTAACTCTGATTACTTGCTTCCTGTATTCCATGTTGTTTATCCTCACTTACCATTTATGTAGACAATTTAGTTGGAATTTTTGTTTAATAGATGTCCAATGACATTATAGAATGGCTAGATAGCAGTGTTCTTATTACACAGAAGTCACTCACCGATCAAAAAAAAAATGTTTTTTTATTATCCATTCCTTCAAAAATTTCAAAACTGCAGTGTTACAAGAGTACAAACAAAACAACAACAACAAAAAAATTACTGTGAAACATACGTAAGTTTTTTAAGATATATATTCAAGTGTTTTTAACATATATATTCAAATATGGACTAGCACATAGTATGTAAGTGTAAGTTTTGTGAACCAACACATTCGTGAAAAGGTAGACAGAAAAAAATGCCTTTTAAAAGTGGATTACACTGACTACAGACTGAATATTTAATGACCCAACCCAGAGCATATGTCAATTTCAAATGTAAAAGTATTCAGATTAGAGACTCCTGGAGTCAGGTCATTAAGGTAGAGGTATGAAACCATGGCTTAGAACCCTCCTTAGCAGAGAGGATAATACCAGGTTCAACTTCCCTTGCTAATGGGTTTTTTGAATATAAGAGCTGGCATCTGTTTGTTTGCTAACAAAAAGGGGCTGTTTGCTAACAAAAAGGGGAGTAAGTTAAGGGGAAGGTTGACCTGAGGCTTTTCTGACTCCAGAATTTGGTGAAATTTATATCTGGTATTAATGTCTTGGTCTTCGGAAGTTTTGTTAAAGCATTCCATACTCACTAAGAACATTTTTCTTCATACCGGGAGAATCTTCATTGGACCATAAAGACAGAGCTAGAATTGTCATGTATCATGGCATTTATGCATGCTTTTCAAAGCTTTTTATGAGGTATAGTAATATTCTAGCAGTTTCTAAGTTGTGTAAGTCAAATACTGCTGCTGTCTACCCCCTATGTTCTTTTGTTCCTTCTCTGAAATATATGCAATGCTATGCTGCTTTACAATGCATCATTGATCTTACACTTACATCAATGCAAACACTCTTCCCAACTGATAATACTCATTTCTTCAGGTTTAGCTTTGGCATCAATTACAGTTATACTCTCTAAATGTTTACTTAGTGAGGATCGGAGCACATGACTTTCAGTGTTTTCTGTGAAACACTTCTGAGAGTAACTAAGTTATGATTCTAGCCTTTGTCAAAATTTTTCATAAATTACATTTAAACACTGAAAATTGACGTACAAATCAGCTGTCTACACTGGGTCTGTTTGATGTCTGACTTTTGTAATAAAAAACAAAAACAAAAAAAATCCCAAAACAAAACAAAACAAAACAAAAAAAACCCCACCAAGATTTAGCCACAATCTTTGGTCATAAATATCTACAGGGTAGATTAAAATCCATTTTATCAGGGAAAGAAAAAAAGGAATATCTCCCATGGACCTTTTCCATTAGTAGTTTGCTGAGCTGTGGTGTACCAAGTAGAAGAAATATACTATTTTGCATGTAAGTCAAAAATCCGCATTAAATTTTTGCGACTGTTATAACAAATACCAAGTGCATGGGCTAACAAAGAGAATAATATTACCTCCATTTTATAGGTAAATGTCCAATATTAGTATTAATGTGCTGTAATCAAGGGGCAGGCAAGGCTCTATGCCCCTGGAGGCATGGGGAGTCATCATGGAGTCATCCTAGCTTGCTTGGAAAGCCACACTCTTTAATCTCTGACTGCTCTATATCGCCTCTTCCTCTTTGGTTTGTGTCTATCTAAACCTATTCTAAATAAGGCTAGAATACTAAGCTTCTTTATGTTATACCTAAGGTAAAGAATTCAGCCTTTGCTGTTAGAGCATCCATTGTTTCTTCTCTCACAGAACAGATATGGATTACCCCAGTTTCTTTATTTTCAATTGCAAGTCTCTATCTATGAAGTAAGTGTTTTCGTCAACAGTCCACTGTGAACTATGCTGATGTCCGTATTCCTCTGATTGAAACCTGTGGGTCATCACCTGCCTCAAATATTCTCTTTTCGCTCATTTTACTAAAGCAATTGTCATAAAAAATGCTCTCATGGGATGTGATCCTGATGTGTGATATGAATATTTGTCTCATATCCTGGGGCCCATGAATACTTGCTCCCAAGTTTGGAGCACTGTTTGGACAGGTTTAGTGGGTTTTGTTTTGCCAGAAGTTGTATATCACAAAGGTCCAGCTTAGAGATTTCTAAAGTTGCATGTCATTTCACGTGTACTGTCTGTGCTTCGTATTTACATTTTAGGATGTGAACTTTCACCAGTGTCTCTGGCCACTTGCTTACCTGCTATATCCACTTCACTGTCATGGAAGTGGTTCTCTGAACCTGTCATCCAAATATAAGGTTATCTTATATGTATGTTGCTGTGCTTGTGGTGTTTTGTCACAGCAATAGAAAAGTAACTATGTCAGTTTGCCTTTGCATATACAGCATTAATATTTGATATGAAAATCTTACTCAATAAAACAGTAGCTATATGGTATCTGCTAGTCTCCTTTTGGTAGCTTGTAAATTTCCTTCCGTATTTTAGAAGCTCTATATTCCATTTTTAAATTTTTATTTTTAAAAAATAATTAAATTCCAAAGCTCTTAAGACTTTTAAGCAATTAATAGAATCTGATAGAGTTAGATTGGTACATGGCATGCTAATTTTTCTACAGTAAACTTCCTGCTAGATGTTGATTGGGGTCAAACACCCAAAAGGACTTCTAAGAGACTTCTAGTTGTGGGATGGAATGAATATATTGTTTTTGCTTTCTTTCTTAATATAAATGATTAAAGTTTTCTGTACATGATACCAGTTACATTTTGAGAGAAATAAAATTAGCTCTCATTTTAAGAAGGGAAAATAACTAGGCATTGTGCCATGGGGAAATGCCCTGCAGTCTAGATACAACCAGTAGTATCTTCTTCATTAGACATTCCAGAGGATGCATAGCTCTGTGGGGATTCTCTATGCTGCCATCTCTGACAGCTCCAACACTCCTTAACAGGACTTCCTGTCAGATTTTCTTTCATGTTTTTTTTTCTTCTTTTCTTATGTTGATTCTTTGTTTAAATTGTTTCTTTTATTCTTCTCTCATTTCTTAACACAATAAAATATAATAGCATACAAGTCAGAAAGGACAGCCACCACACAAAATACTGTTATGCCCCTCAAAGTTGAGAACACAAGCATCAGCCTGCATAATACCATGCAGATTTCTCCTTATTGTAGTGTTCAGATAATTATAGGTGACAAATTACCTCCAAGCCCCTCTCAGTGTTCACACTGGCGGCGTTATTTTGTTATAATTATTACTCTTTTCTAACAATGATCTTGAAAGGCTTTGAACTCTGTATAAAAACAATAAAATATTTATTTTTGTTAATAAATTAAAATCTTTCCAGATGATGTTCCTGGCATAGAATATAGTACAAAACTAATCTTGATGTTTTCTTCAGGGTAAAACACACATAGTGGACATTGCTCAAGGAATAATGCCACTATTTGCAAAAAGAGGCTTATTTTTAAAACAAAAGGACTTTTATTTATTAAAAAGATTTACTTAGACAAGATGTTTTTAAGACATTATATATAGAAGTCACAACTTAAAATAACATGAAAAAGTGAAAGATTTCTAATTCCAGTTTCTTACTCACTTCATCCAAATCCTTTTGCTTTATATAGACATTTTTCTTTCTATGTATCATTAAGGAAATTATTTAAAACCTAAGATAAGCAAGAAATGAAATTTAACATGTTAAGATAAAGGATAAAAGTCAGTGATAGACTGTTTTCTTAGCAGTATTCAGACTCTGGGCTCAATTTCCAGGAAGGGAAAAAAGACACGCAGACAGATAACTAGGTGGATCTACACTGGCCTGCAGAGATACCACAGTCAATAAAGAATTTGCCAGAGTTTGATGTTCATAATCTACATAAAAAGCCAGTCTAAACTGTGATAGTGATAGGCACTATTTCTGAAAACAAGGAAGAAGCTACCTGAAAAAGATAGCAAATTTCAACTCAGACTGACAAGTACTTGCTTTTGCACACACACACACATGCACGCATGCAGGCACGCACGCACGCATGCACGCACGTACGCACACACGCACACACATTTACACTTACAGACATACATCAACTTATATCCACACCTCACAAATGTGCACGCACATACACACACATGTACATACACACATGTAAATGAAAAATGGTTTGTCATTTTGAGATTCAATTGGATGTCAATTTGAGATTTAGTGTCAAAAATCAAAACATTCAACCAGCTTGTTTAGTTTAGGGACAGCAGAAATTGAATGTGCCTTCTTGGCTTAGATCCTTGCTTTTATTTTCCTACTTACTAGGGTTGAAGAACTAGAAAATAAGGAAGTTACTTAACTTCAGTTCCTAAATCCACTAAATAATGACAAGAATATTCATTCAGAGACTAATTGTAAGTCATCAGTGAAATTATGCACTTGCTTATTAACTTTGTATTCTCCTGAATTCGTGTTAAAAATATTTAGTGAAAGATCATAATTTACTGGAGATTACATAGAAGCTCCTTATGTTATCCTCACTAGCATGTGTTTGGTAGAAACAACTCAAATAACTTTTTACTGAAACACACTTCCTATATATTGATCACACTACCAACAAGAATACATATAATTCAGATGGGAAACATTGATTTATGTACAAAGCGTACCCATAAGTAGTTATATATATTAATACATGTGTATTATATCTTTGTTGTTAAAATTTTATAAAGTCAGATGTAGTAATCAGTTTTTTAAAAGTAACTTTCAAAACAATGTACTGATGAATGAGTGGGTAAGACCTATTAGTATAACATGGAGATCCATATAAAAAACAGTGCTTTATACTACTCGTCCATACCTGCATCAGTATTAAAAGCATCTGAGGTGAAACTGGCGCCCACCACGCAATTGTCAGCAGACAAGTTCTCCATAAACCTCCCTGCTTTTGCAGCCCAGGGGCAGAGATGTAGAACTTGTCTACAGGACTCCCCATCACTTTGTATTCTATAGACAGAGATGGGCTTTTCTTTTTTCCCACCTGAGTTGATAAAATGATTATCATCTCAATAGATAGTGTCTTCTTTTGAAAATTTGCTCTGTACAGAATAAAATCTTCAGTTTGGCTAAAGTTAATATCCCTGTCTTTTCTTTCAACTTACGGTTCCTGCAGGTGACACCTGGAAATTTTAATGGTACTCTGGATACAGAGGCTAAGGAAATGGGGGCCATTTAGGAAATTACTGATCTCATGGCTACTGTCACTGTTCTGAGCATTAAAGTTCTTCTGTGACTAGGAAGCCCTCTTCAACATCCATGCACCTGCAGCACAATGACTCGGTGTATCTGGAGAATAAAAGCTCGTGCCCTTTAATTCTTAATCACTGGAAAATGTTGCGTCTAAAAAGTTGTTTTCTAACCATGAAGTATGAAAATTTTAGTTGATTTTATTTGTTAGAGGAGAGAGATTTAATTAATGTAATGTAGACCTCAATAGATTTTTCCTGTGTTTTAAGTAGGATAGAAACTTGCTGTTTGTTCTCTCAATATATTTTTTTTCATTTTTTGAAACAATATTTTTAATTTACAAAAAACTAATTGAACTAAATTATTCATCCTGCAAGGGTTATTTGTTTCTCTAACACGGAAACTAAAAAGCAACTTTTGCATTTTCATTTGCAAGGCATTATCCACTTAATTCCATAACCAATGAATATTTTAAGTAAACATATTGCTACTAGCTCATTATCTTATCATGTAAATCATACTTCCAGTAATCCAAAATGACATTAACACTTTAGTTATAATTTTGTTGTTTGTGATTGAAATTATTCGGCATGAATGAAAAGAGTTTGAATTCTCTCCATCACAGGGAAAACCAGACTTCAAGCTTACCATACCATTAGCGAGCTCTAGCTGCTTAACTAATTACCCGGCTTACACTTCCATGTCAGGAAAAATTTTGGTTTATTTCTGTAGTATTTTCTGCTGCAATGATCCTGCTTGTCTACTCGGGTGTCAAATTCTGTAATAGTTATTCTCATGACAGAGTTCATAGGGGCTTTTCTATTAAGTTGAATTCAAAAGGCAGGTTTTCCCCTAAGGATTTCTGAATGCCAAGCTGACAAAATACCAGAGAGCGTTTCTTTCTTTTTTAATAGTCCTCTTTTCACCTCTTTTCTTTTGCTCTTTTAAAACTCCAGCAGAATACGAGATATAATTTTAAATTTACATAAAACTGAGGGACACATAAGCTTATATTAAACTAATTGTTACGGCTTATATTAAATGTCAGGAATTTAAGGAAGAAATACATAGAATGGATAACAATGGATAAGCATTCTTCTGGATTTCATTTTATTTATTGGGATTGGGATATTTCATTATGACACTGATTTTCAAAAACCATGTAATTTATCAACAGTAATTTGCTGTTGTACATAAGTTTTGTGCTGATGCACTTAAATTCCCTGTCTGTAAAATTTTCTGTGAATATGATATTCAAAGGAAGAGACCAAGCTTCAAACTTGTTCCTGAGACCTGAATTTTTTGAGAAAGTATGCTGATGTTTCAATTATTTTGAATGCTACATTTCCCAACTCCAAGGTTTCTGTTAAAATCTTTACATGTGGTTGTAGCCTTTACCCAAAGGAATTTATGTTTGTTTATTTATTTATTTATTTATTTATTTACCTTCTACACTGAATATCTAAGCTAATTTTCTGAAGAAAATGTAAGAGTTTTGATTATTATTTTTTAACCTTATGGTATCTGAATCTCAGGATTATTTCCAGATAAGGCAGGATTACAGAAGTTATCTTTGATAGAAAATAAGCACACATTTTTGTGTGTATGTGAGTGTGTATATGAATGTGTGTATTCATCTAAGGAATAAGTGCAGACCTATATGTCATACTGTAAATGGAAATCAAACCTCAGCTATAGGAAATCATCTTCCAATTTGCTTGAGAAAGTACCTGTTTTTGTTTTGCTCTTAGTAGTTGGTTTTGCTTTGCTCTTTGCCACTGTGTATGCCCAGTTTTCTGTTTCAATAGCTTTGGGAAAATCTCATGCTCCACCTTTCTTCTTTACATAAGATCACTGTGGATTACAGAATCAAGACTGGCTTTAACATGGTTACAGGCATTCAAATGCAAATCAGCATGCTCTCAAGACAAGCACTGTAAATACTGAGCCATTTCCATGAGCCAAATGTTTTATTAAGAATCAGAATTCTAAAATTATTTATAGATTCGAGATTAATTAATTACTTTTAATCTTTCTAGAACCAACACATTGATTGTATCAGTTAGAGACATTTATACAATTAGAAATTGTGTAGAGAATGACCTGCTGATCTGAAAAACTTAATTTTGTGAGAATAACTGATTCCCAAAGTGGCTGTAGCATAGCAGCTTTGCGTTTCCCCAACTATAGTCAAGGATAGCACCTATAATTACAACAGAATCTAGGTAACACCCTAACAAATATAGAGAGGGGAACAAGGAGAAAAGAAATAAATAGAAAACCTACAAAATTGTTTATTTATTTTTTTTTAAATAAGTATTTTTTAGCTAATTTCTTCTTCCTTTTTTTTTTTTTTTTTTTTTTTTTTTGGTTTTTTGAGACAGGGTTTCTCTGTGTAGCCCTGGCTGTCCTGGAACTCACTTTGTAGACCAGGCTGGCCTCGAACTCAGAAATCCTCCTGCCTCTGCCTCCCAAGTGCTGGGATTAAAGGTGTGCGCCACCACCGCCCGGCAAAATTGTTTATTGAAGTAGATTATCAGTAAAGTTCCAGATCAGTTAACATATGCCTACCCAAATTATCAGCACCCTCATAGGACCCAGCCAACCATTCTCTGACTGATATCAGATACACAAGTTTTTGCAAGGCAAAAGACACCGTCAAAAAGACAAAGCGGCAACCAACTAACTGGGAAATGATCTTTACCAACCTTACATCCGACAGAGGGCTAATATCCAAGATATACAAAGAACTCAAGAAGTTAAACTCCAGAGAGGCAAGTAACCCTATTAAAAAATGGGGTACAGAGCTCCACAAAGAGTTCTCACCTGAAGAATATCTAATGGCTGAGAAGCACCTAAAGAGATGTTCATCATCCTTAGTCATTAGGGAAATGCAAATCAAAACAACCCTGAGATTCCATCTCACACCAGTCAGGATGGCTAAGATCAAAAACACAGGAGACAGCAGTTGTTGGCGAGGATGTGGAGAAAGAGGAACACTCCTCCACTGCTGGTGGAATTGCAGGCTGGTACAACCACTCTGGAAAGCAGTCTGGCGGCTCCTCAGAAAACTGGGCATGACACTTCCGGAGGATCCGGCTATACCACTCCTGGGCATATACCCAGAGACTTTACCTGCATGCAATAAGGACACATGCTCCACTATATTCATAGCAGCCTTATTTATAATAGCCAGAAGCTGGAAAGAACCCAGATGTCCCTCAACGGAGGAATGGATTCAGAAGATGTGGTATATTTACACAATGGAATACTACTCTGCAATTAAAAACAATGAATTCACGAAATTCCTAGGCAAATGGTCAGAACTTGAAAATATCATCCTTAGTGAGGTAACCCAATCACAAAAGATCACACATGGTATGAAGTCACTGATAAGGGGATATTGACCCAGAATCTCAGAATACCCTAGACACAATCAGCATATCAATAGATTTCTAAAAAGATGGAAGGAGAGACCCCTGGTCCTGGAAAGACTGGATGTAGGGGAACGCCAGGACAGAGTAATGAGAGGGGGTTGAACGGAGAAAAGAGGGAGGGAAGGGGGCTTATGGGACTTTCGGGGAGGGAGGAAACGGGAAAGGGGAAGTGATTTGGAATGTAAATTAAAAAAATAAAATTAAATTAAATTAAAAAAAAAAAAAAAAAAAATATCCTAAAAGCTTGATTCTCTTGAGAGAACTATAGGACTCAGTGTTTTCTTTCAGATTTTTCAAACCATCTTTCCTATTTTACCATAGTAGCCTTGTGTTGGGAAATTGAAATATTTTGAATATTTTCCAGGAACATTGATTGACCCTTGACTCAAAATTGGTCTTCATTTCTTGAGTATCAAACATTCCATGAGTAATGGCAGATGCTTAGGACTCTTGGGCCATCCATGAATACTGCTTTATATTCTCACTGTGGAGCAACAGGGAGCTTGCATACAACTTGTGGCTGCTGATAAGATCCAGAATGTTGGTACTCCACTGGCTTTGTCCTTTCTTTTCAGGCAATGGCCACACCCCATGGGCTGATGAGACAACCTTACGTGTCAATCCTATATTCTTAGCTAAGCATCTCCAGAAATGTGCTCACAGACAACCGAAAAGTGTAACTCCTAGCTGGCTTCAACCAATCAATTTCATGATTAAGATTAACAATCATAATCATTATCAATAATATGAATGATTCCAGGGATAGTATGATTCCCAGTATATCTTCCTTTACCTTAATTTTGCTAGTGGTGTGATTGACATTCCTTTCAGAGGTAATTGGTCCATCATTCGACAAACACGGGGACAAGGTGTAGTATGTCTACAGTATAGAAGTTCTGTTGGTAGATCTCTTGATATCACTACATAATACTATCATTAATCTTGTTAAAATTAGTGCAAAACTAGAGTAATGTAATTCACACACAATTAAGTCATGCTTAAGACATTAGAGATAATGGTTTGTCTTGCCCTACAAAGAAAATATTCATAGATTTTGAGAATCTTCCCGAAGTACAAATAATTCAGAAAAGAGAACTGACAAATTAAGATGTAGATACTTGCTCTAACCCTGTGATTGCTTGTAAAAATATGTTTTGTAGTGGCCTTAAGTATTTTCTCCAAATTGTATTACAGTATTGCGTTTGAATATACTAAGGAAGTATTAGTCTAATATTCATATGGTATATAAGTATACAAATATCATATATTTACCAATTAATATGTACATAGTGTATATACTCATAGACATAGTCTCTGATAGTCAGTGGTTTAACCTACAATCATTTTAACTTTGATAACTGTACAAAGACAATATATATTTTACAGAAAACATAGATTGAATTTTGAGGTTTATTCTTGTTCTATAGAAGATAATATAACCTTTTGTAATACTATTCAGTGGCAGGGATCCATACTCTTGAGTTGGCCAAATGATTACAAATAGAGTGAATTAATCTACAGTATATTGTGTTGCTACACTGTAATGTTTTGTAGATGTATTGAATTTATTTTTACTTTTACTTCAATCAACAATTGGATTTACTTTAATATAACCCCATTTGAAGTCAACATGCTTCGGTATGTAAAATGTTTTCTCTCTCTTATTCTGTGATGATAGAACATGTAATAAATTGAAAGTATCTTGTTGTTTTTGCATATTCAATTTCCATCTCAGTAGATAATTGACAGAGTGCCAAGGAGACTAATATTTATAACTCAGATTTTATCTTCATTTTTTGGAATTTAGTATGTTTCTATCTTTGTGAATAGCAATCACATCATGCTGTTACATTGTTTATGAATTTGCTATTGCCTTATTTCTAATAAATATGGTGTAAGTTAAGTTGGTAAAATTCATGTGGTATTTCATTAATAAATACACACTTACAACTTTTAAACCATGTCTGTGGTACAAAGAGGGGAACAAATGAATTGTGTATAGAGACAATATGAAATGACTGTCTCTTTATAATAAGGCCATATTAAGAATTGCTGGAAGAGATATGGAGGAAATTGAAATGAGGAGCATTGAACACAAAGAATCCTGGAACAAAGCTAAGAATAGTTTATGCTATGAATAATAATGCCAAAGCAAGTGTCTACCTGTACCATACAGCATGAAAATTTAAAGCCTTCATTTAACCAGTTTCCAATTTCTTAAGCTTTCTTATTTATGTCAAGTGCAGTAGCACCTAACCATCTTAAGATTACAAAACTGGTGGAAAGTTTGGTTCCTATCACTAGAGATTGACAATAGCAGTTCAAGGACTCTCAGTTTGTCCTCTCAGTTTATCTGTCTTCTTAAACTCAACTACAAAAATGAGGATATCCATATTAAAGGACAACATATTTCTGGAACACAACTAATTTCAGAGTGATTGCTACACTCAACTCTACAGAAATATAAAACAAATATGGCACCACAGCATAATCTGCCATCACTTCTCACAAAGCTATAATCTAATAGCCTCAGTTCTGACTTCAGTAAGAACCATAAGGAAGAACCTGCTAGTTGAAACACATCTTACAAAAACCGGAGGGCTGCCTTCATTCTGGTTTGGGACCCATTTAAGTCTCTGTAGAGTCTATATTATGGAATACTTAAAAAGCAAACATATGGCTATGAAATTCAATCATTTCTTCAAGTGTGGATGCCTGGTAAATAAAAGATCAACCGATGGAATCTGTGACCCAATTTATATTTGGCGGAAGAAATCATCAATGATTTTTGAGCTTGACAACACTTTTGAGTGTATATTCTCACTTCTCAATATAGTTGAAAGCGAAGGGACACAACTGGACAGGAATAGTCTGTGGTTATAACATAGCTTAGGGAGACTAAGTTTAGTGATGAAGACTTGCAGTGCATCCTATGTTTCCAATAAGATGTCCTTTGAGCAAAAACATAAGAAAAGCATTTTATGGCTATACTTGAAAAATCACATTATTTATATTATCATTACCCAAAATAAAATGATAATTGTGTCATTTCAAGAGAAAATTTGCAGGTTTTTACCAATTAAAAAATCTAATAATCTTGCATCAAGAATCAAAACTCAATTGTGTTCTTCATATTATAGACTATTTTGAATCTGAGGGTATTGAGTTAGTCAGAGCCAGGCTGAATCCACAACAGGATGCAAACTGGCAGTTGGCGAGACCAGACCTAGGTTTCTGCTTTTCAGAACTGGAGATGTCCAAAACAAGTCAATTCCAAGAACAAATACCCCTCATGGTCAGCCAATCAGAAGCTGTCAGGAGCTGCTCTCCTACCTAACCTGAGTCAACTATAGTTAATCAGCAAAAGTTCCCCAAATCCCCCAGAGCCTTATGCAATCACAAAGGCACTCATACCCCTGGAAATAGAGACAACCAATCAAGGAAAAGAAAGGGAAAAGTCACCCATTCCTACTCAAACAGGCTTTAAAATGACCCTGAAATTTATACACTTCTGTGTTCCATCCTGATGTATGATAGTTCTCTGCACAATAAATGCTCTTTAGTGTTATATACTATTTGAGTCCAGGGTGTCAACGAATCACAGACCCTTACAAAGGTATTACTGTTTGTCAAGTTATTAATCTACTTTTTTAATTTACTGAATAATGTGACTTTAAAAACAGGCAAACAAAATCATTCTATTTAATGTTGTATATAAGGTTTTTCTTCCTCAAGAAAACTTCTATCATTTGATGAATACTTTTGCAAGGAAACCATCTAAATAAAATATTTAGCAATTTATAATCTCTCCCCATAACTATGAATAAGTCACAGGAAATCCTGTGTGGATAATATCTTCCTTAATTAAAAAACTCAGAAAATAAGTCAATAAATATTTATGGCCAAAAGAAAAGGCAACACAGAGTAAGATGGAAAGAGAAAATAATTCAAAAGCTAAATAAAGAAGTGAAAGCATGAAACTACAAATGTATTGAACAGACATTACAAGAGGGAGATTTTTTTCATTAATTTATGTATTTATTCAGTTTACATCCTGAAGGCAGCACCACTCCTCTCTGTTCCCCAACCCTCACAAGCCCCTCCTCCATCTCCCCTTTTTTCCTCTGAGAAGTGAAAAGTACCCCCTGGGTATCAACCCATCCTTACATATCAAGTGATTGCAGGTCTAGACTCACAAGAGGGAGGTTTTTATGTTAATCACATGTACTACAGAAAGTATAGTATTGTGAATGCCTAATTGTTTAATACCTATCGTAAAATAAAGCATAAATCTTAATAAATCATATATTTGGAACCTCACATTAAGACTTATGGTTCTTTCTTGAATGTGTTTGTGTGTGTGTGTGGGTGTGTGTGTGTGAGTGTGCGCGCACGCGTGCGTGTGCATGTTAATGTGTGAATGTGTGTTTTGATGTGTGTGCCTGTTGGCCTCTAGTCTAGATGGTACAAGTGCATATATGGTGGTATGTGCAGGCATAGGTATGACTGTTCCAAGACTAGAGGACAGAGTGGAATGTTTCCTTAATCAATCTCTACCTACTCACTGAAAATAGAATCTCTCAGTGAACCAGTAGCTTTTTGTATTTCAACTCACTTGGCAGGCTATTCAGTCCCATCAATCCCTGTTTCTCTCTTCTCCAACACTCACTCTGGTTTACAGTTGGCCAGGCCAGACTGGGAATGCAAACTCTAGTCTTAATGTTTTCACAATAGGCAATCTTATCCACCAAGAGATCTCTCCAACTTTTCTGATTTATTTTATACTTAATAATTACATTGTATTAAACACTTGCAGCAAGTTATGGTACAATTAGAAAGACCAATAACTAATATAAGTACAGTAGAAAATTTTGCAAACTTTGTAAAGGAAAACCACAAATCATATTTTCGTCAATTTAAAAAATTATTATGCAATAATTTTTATAACAAATTATTATACTGTTTACATTTAGATTGATTGCAATGCACTCATTTATATCATCTAATAATTACATTTTTGTGGGTTTTCCCCCTAGCTTGCTTATTTATTTATTTAAAACTCCAGATTTTATTCTCTTCCCGGTCCACCCTCCAACTGTTCTACATACCATACCTCCTCCCCATAACCCTGTCTCCACAAGGATTACCCCACCCTTCACTCCCACCCCACCAGACCTCTAAACACCCTGGGACCTCTAGTCTCTTGAAGGTTAGGTGTATCTTCTCTGACTAAACCCAGAACTGGCAGTCCTCTGCTGTATATGTTTTGGGGGACTCATATAAGCTGGTGTATGCTGCCTGGTTGGTGTTCCAGTATCTGAGACATTTCTGGGGTCCAGGTTAATTGAGACTGCTGGTCCTCCTACAGGATTGCCCTCCTCCTCAGGTTCTTCCAGCTTTCCCCTAATTTGACCACAGGGGTCAGCAGCTTCTGTTCATTGGTTGGGTACAAATATCTGCATCTGGCTCTTTCAGCTGCTTGTTGGGTCTTTCGGAGGGCAGTCATGATATGTCCCTTTTAGTGAGCACTCCATAGCTTCTGTAATAGTGTCAGGTCTTGGGACTTCCCCATGAGCTGCATCAAAATTTGGACCTGTTGCTGAACCTTCTTTTCCTCAGGATCCTCTCCATTTCCATCCCGGTAGTTCTTTCAGATAGTAATAATTGTGGGTCAGAGTTTGACTGTGGGATGGCAACCCTATTTCATATTTGATGCCCTGTCTTTGTGCTAGAGGTGGGCTCTACAAGTTCACTCTCCCCAATGTAGGGCATTTCATCTAAGGGCCTTCTCTTTGAGTCCTTAGAGTCTCTCACCTCCTATGTCTCTGGTACATTCTGGAGGGTCCCCCCAACCTCCTACCTTCCGAGGTTGCCTGTTTCCATTCTTTCTGCTGACCCTCAGGGATTTCAGTCCTTTTCCCCCACCCAAAGCTCGATTATGTTCCCTTTTCTGCACCTCCATCCCTTTTCCCTCCCATGTTACTCCCTCCCAGCTTGTGGTTGCTTTCTTCTCCCTCCCAAGTGGAACTGAGGCATCCTCACTTGGGCACTTCAGCTTGCTCACCCTTTTGAGTTCTATGGGCTGTGTTTCTTTCCTTTTCTTTCTTTTTTTTTTTTTTTTGGCTAATAATCACTTATTAGTGAGTACATACCATGTATGTCCTTTTGGGTCTGAGTTACCTCACTCAGGATGATATTTTCTAGTTCCATCCATTTGTCTACAAAACTCAGGATGTCCTCATTCTTAATAGCTGAGTAGTATTCCATTGTGTAAATGAACCACATGTTCTGTATCCATTCTTCTGTTTTGGGACACCTGGGTTCTTTCTAGCTTCTGGCTGTCACAAAAAAGGCCACTATGGGTGGTATTGCTGGGTGTCCAAGTAGATCTATTTCCAATTTTCTTTTTTTTTTTTTTAATTTAATTTTATTTTATTTTTTTAATTTACATTCCAAATCACTTCCCCTTTCCCGTTTCCTCCCTCCCCGAAAGTCCCATAAGCCCCCTTCCCTCCCTCTTTTCTCCGTTCAACCCCCTCTCATTACTCTGTCCTGGCGTTCCCCTACATCCAGTCTTTCCAGGACCAGGGGTCTCTCCTTCCATCTTTTTAGAAATCTATTGATATGCTGATTGTGTCTAGGGTATTCTGAGATTCTGGGTCAATATCCCCTTATCAGTGACTTCATACCATGTGTGATCTTTTGTGATTGGGTTACCTCACTAAGGATGATATTTTCAAGTTCTGACCATTTGCCTAGGAATTTCGTGAATTCATTGTTTTTAATTGCAGAGTAGTATTCCATTGTGTAAATATACCACATCTTCTGAATCCATTCCTCCGTTGAGGGACATCTGGGTTCTTTCCAGCTTCTGGCTATTATAAATAAGGCTGCTATGAATATAGTGGAGCATGTGTCCTTATTGCATGCAGGTAAAGTCTCTGGGTATATGCCCAGGAGTGGTATAGCCGGATCCTCCGGAAGTGTCATGCCCAGTTTTCTGAGGAGCCGCCAGACTGCTTTCCAGAGTGGTTGTACCAGCCTGCAATTCCACCAGCAGTGGAGGAGTGTTCCTCTTTCTCCACATCCTCGCCAACAACTGCTGTCTCCTGTGTTTTTGATCTTAGCCATCCTGACTGGTGTGAGATGTCCAGATTGATTTCCAGAGTGGTTGTACCAGGCTGCAATTCCACCAGCAATGATCAGTGGAGGAATGTTCCTCTTTCTGTACATCCCTGCCAACATGTGCCTGTGGTTTTCATCTTAACCATTCTGATTAGTGTATGGTGAAATCTCAGAGTCATTTTGATTTGCATTTCTTTGATCACAAAGGACTTTGAATGTTTCTTTAAGTGTTTCTCAGCCATTTGAGATTCCTCTGTTGTGAATTCTATACCCCATATTTTGATAGGGTTGTTTGGTTTTTTGGTGGTTAGCTTCTTGAGTTCTTTATACATTTTGGATATTAGCCCTCTATTGGACAAGGGATTAGTAAAAACTTTTTCCCAATCTGTAGGTTGCAGATTTGTCTTCTTTGGTTATGCCTTTTGCCTTACAGAAGCTTTCTGGTTTCACGTGATCTCATTTATCAACTCTTAATTTTAGAGCATGAGCCATTTTAGTTCTGTTTAGGAAATTTCCCCCTATGGCAATGAGTTCAAGGCTCTTTCTCACTTTCTCTTCTACTAGATTCAGTGTATCATGTTTTATTTTAAGGTCCATGATCCACTTGGACTTGAGCTTTATGCAAGGTTACAAATACGGCTCTATTTTCATTTTTCTATATATTGACAGTCAGTTAGACCAGCACCATTTTTTGAATATGCTTTCTTTAATCAATTGTAGATGTTTGTCTTCTTTTTCAAAGATCAAGTGCCCATAAGTGTGTGGTTTTATTTCTGGGTCTTCAATTATATTCCACTGATCAATGTGTCTGTTTCTGTATCAGTACCATGCGGTTTTATCACTATTTCTCTGTAGTAATGCTTGAGGTCTGGGATGGTGATTGCCCCAGCCATTCTTTTATTGTTAAGTATTGTTTTCTCTATTCTGAGTTTTTTGCCTTACCAGATGAATTTGACTATTGCTCTTTCCATGTCTATGAAAAACTGTGTTGGAATTTTGATGGGGATTGCATTGAATCTGTGGCTTGCCTTTGGTAGGATGGCCATTTTTACTATGTTAATTCTGCAAATCCATGAGCATGGAAGATCTCTTTATTTTCTGAGATCTTCTTCAATTTCTTTCTTGAGAGACTTGAAGTTATTGTCATAAAGGTCTTTCACTTCCTTTGTTAGAGTTACACCAAGATATTTTATATACTTTGTGGCTATTGTGAGGGTAGTTGTTTCCCTAATTTCTTTCTCTGCCTCTTTATCATTTTCATAAAGGAGGGCTACTGACTTATTTGAGTTAATTTTACATCCTGCCACTTTGCTTAAGTTATTTCTCAGCTTGAGAAGTTCTCTGACAGAGTTTTTGGGGTGGGTTATGTATACTATCATATCATCTGCAAATAGTGATGCCTTTATTTCTTCTTTGTCAATTTGTATCCCCTTGATCTCTTTTTGTTGTCTTATTGCTCTAGCTAGCACTTCCAGTATTGAATAGATACCGTGAGAGTGCACATCTTTCTCTTGTCCCCAATTTAGTGCGATTGCTTCAGGTATCTTTCCATTTGATTTGATATTGATTGTTGTTTTTTGTGGGTTTTTAGAGCTTGATGTTAAACTCCAAGTTATTGAAGTAGATACCACCAGAGAGGTTTTCCTTTTATTTAAAATACAATTCTTCCATATACAATACAACTCAGTGTTGGTTCCCTCTTTCCCAACTCATTCCAGTTCCCGCACCCATCCACAACTGGAAACCACCCTGATGACATCACTCACCATAAAACAAATAGGCCTCTGAGGGATAACAACAACAAAAAATAATCAAATATAATTACATGAAATGAAAAGCAAAACATAGCAGTTGGGGAATGTAAACATAAGGACAGAATAAGAGGAAGCATAAGAATCAGAGACCCACTCATGAACACATTCAAGAACCCTATACAGACATCAAAACCACCAGAGTATTTTACCCTTAGCAACACTGACGTCCAGTACTTGGATGTCTTCCTCACTTAGATTTTTTTTTCTTTTCTTTTCTTTGTTTGTTTCTTTTTTTTTCTTTTTTGCACATGTGAATTTTTAATGTAAACATGAGTTTATCAGTGACAGCACTGTGCATATTATAACTAACAAAATTTCTACCAATGTCACTTAAGGAAAACTTTATTTCAGCATCATAAGTCACACTAAAAATACTCAATAAAATTCTTGCCAACCGAATCCAAGAACACATCAAAACGATCATTCACCACGATCAAGTAGGCTTCATCCCAGGGATGCAGGGATGGTTCAATATAAGGAAATCCATCAATGTAATCCACTACATAAACAATCTCAAAGAAAAAAACCACATGGTCATCTCATTAGATGCTGAGAAAGCATTTGACAAAATTCAGCATCCTTTCATGCTAAAGGTCTTGGAAAGATCAGGAATTCAAGGCCCATATCTAAACATAGTAAAAGCAATTTACAGCAAACCAGTAGCCAGCATCAATCTAAACGGAGAGAAACTTGAAGCAATCCCACTAAAATCAGGGACTAGACAAGGCTGCCCTCTCTCTCCATATCTTTTCAATATAGTACTTGAAGTTCTAGCTAGAGCAATTAGACAAGAAAAAGAGGTCAAAGGGATACAAATTGGAAAGGAAGAAGTCAAACTATCACTATTTGCAGACGATATGATAGTATACATAAGCGACCCAAAGAACTCCACCAGAGAACTCCTACAGCTGATAAACGACTTCAGCAAAGTGGCCGGATATAAAATCAACTCAAGCAAGTCAGAAGCCTTCCTATACTCAAAGGATAAGCAGGCTGAGAAAGAAGTAAGAGAAATAATACCCTTTACGATAGCCACAAACCATATTAAGTATCTTGGCGTGACGCTAACCAAACAAGTGAAAGATCTGTATGACAAGAACTTCAAGTCTCTGAAGAAAGAAATTGAAGAAGACCTCGGAAGATGGAAAAATCTGCCATGCTCATGGATTGGCAGGATTAATATAGTAAAAATGAGCATCTTACCAAAAGTAATACACAGATTCAATGCAATCCCCATCAAAATCCCAACTCAATTCTTCATAGAGTTAGAAAGAGCAATTCAAAAATTCATCTGGAATAACAGAAAACCCAGAATAGCTAAAACTATTCTCAAGAGTAAAAGAACCTCTGGGGGAATCAGTATCCCGGACCTCAAGCTGTACTACAGAGCAATAGTGTTAAAAACTGCATGGTATTGGTACAGTAACAGACATGTAGATCAATGGAACAGAATTGAAGACCCAGAAATGAATCCACACTCCTATGGTCACTTGATCTTTGACAAAGGAGCTAAAACCATCCAGTGGAAAAAAGATAGCCTTTTCAACAAATGGTGCTGGCTCAGCTGGAGGTCAACATGCAGAAGAATGCAAATTGACCCATCCTTATCTCCTTGCACTAAGCTCAATTCTAAGTGGATCAAAGATCTCCACATAAAACCAGACACACTGAAACTAATAGAAGGGAAACTAGGGAAGAACCTTGAACATATGGGCACAGGGGAGAATTTCCTGAACAGAACTCCAATAGCTTATACTCTAAGATCAAGAATAGACAAATGGGACCTCATTAAATTACAAAGTTTTTGCAAGGCAAAAGACACCGTCAAAAAGACAAAGCGGCAACCAACTAACTGGGAAATGATCTTTACCAACCTTACATCCGACAGAGGGCTAATATCCAAGATATACAAAGAACTCAAGAAGTTAAACTCCAGAGAGGCAAGTAACCCTATTAAAAAATGGGGTACAGAGCTCCACAAAGAGTTCTCACCTGAAGAATATCTAATGGCTGAGAAGCACCTAAAGAGATGTTCATCATCCTTAGTCATTAGGGAAATGCAAATCAAAACAACCCTGAGATTCCATCTCACACCAGTCAGGATGGCTAAGATCAAAAACACAGGAGACAGCAGTTGTTGGCGAGGATGTGGAGAAAGAGGAACACTCCTCCACTGCTGGTGGAATTGCAGGCTGGTACAACCACTCTGGAAAGCAGTCTGGCGGCTCCTCAGAAAACTGGGCATGACACTTCCGGAGGATCCGGCAATACCACTCCTGGGCATATACCCAGAGACTTTACCTGCATGCAATAAGGACACATGCTCCACTATATTCATAGCAGCCTTATTTATAATAGCCAGAAGCTGGAAAGAACCCAGATGTCCCTCAACGGAGGAATGGATTCAGAAGATGTGGTATATTTACACAATGGAATACTACTCTGCAATTAAAAACAATGAATTCACGAAATTCCTAGGCAAATGGTCAGAACTTGAAAATATCATCCTTAGTGAGGTAACCCAATCACAAAAGATCACACATGGTATGAAGTCACTGATAAGGGGATATTGACCCAGAATCTCAGAATACCCTAGACACAATCAGCATATCAATAGATTTCTAAAAAGATGGAAGGAGAGACCCCTGGTCCTGGAAAGACTGGATGTAGGGGAACGCCAGGACAGAGTAATGAGAGGGGGTTGAACGGAGAAAAGAGGGAGGGAAGGGGGCTTATGGGACTTTCGGGGAGGGAGGAAACGGGAAAGGGGAAGTGATTTGGAATGTAAATTAAAAAAATAAAATAAAATTAAATTAAAAAAAAAATAAGTCACACTAATTCTAGTGATGCATTTCCCACCACGTGACCATTTTCAAAGTCTTTTATTTAGCCTTCCTTTTTCCTGGCTTAATTAGTAGTAAGTAAGACAAGCTGAGACTACCTGCCATCCACTTTATAGACTTATGAGTATCTCGGCAAATATTTTGTGACAGCCGCAATTTTATCACACCCTACTGGAGAATGGATGGACATTGAACTGCTCCAATATATACAAAGAACTCAAGAAGTTAGACTCCAGAGAGCCAAGTAACCCCATTAAAAAATGGGGTACAGAGCTAAACAAAGAGTTCTCACCTGAAGAATATCTAATGGCTGAGAAGCACCTAAAGAGATGTTCATCATCCTTAGTCATTAGGGAAATGCAAATCAAAACAACCCTGAGATTTCACCTCACATCAGTCAGAATGGCTAAGATCAAAAACACCAGGAGACAGCAGTTGTTGGCCAGGATGTGGAGAAAGAGGAACACTCCTCCACTGCTGGTGGGATTGCAAGCTGGTACAACCACTCTGGAAAGCAGTCTGTCGGTTCCTCAGAAAACTGGGCATGACACTTCCGGAGGATCCTGCTATATCACTCCTAGGCATATACCCAAAGGCTTTACCTGCATGCAGTAAGGACACATGCTCCACTATGTTCATAGCAGCCTTATTTATAATAGCCAGAAGCTGGAAAGAACCCAGATGTCTCTCAACGGAGGAATGGATTCAGAAGATGTGGTATATTTACACAATGGAATACTACTCTGCAATTAAAAACAATGAATTCACGAAATTCCTAGGCAAATGGTCAGAACTGGAAAATATCATCCTTAGTGAGATAACTCAATCACAAAAGAACACACATGGTATATAGTCACTGATAAGGGGCTATTAACCCAAAATCTCTGAATACCCAAGACACAATTCACATTATCAATAGATTTCTAAGAAGATGGAAGGAGAGACCCCTGGTCCTGGAAAGACTGGATGTAGGGGAATGCCAGGACAGAGAAGCGAGAGGGGGTTGAATGGGGAACAGAGAGAGGGAATGGGGCTTATAGGACTTTTGGGGATGGAGGAAACGGAAAGGGGAAATCATTTGGAAGGCAAATAAAAAAACTTAGAAAGTAAAAAAAAAAAAAAAATTCAAAACTGACTTGCTTTAATGCCTAGCATGAAAAACAGAACATTTAACTTCACCTCTTCACAGACTAGTTACACACTTCCTTCCTAATCATTAAGTTCAACTTTTGCATCATTTGGCTGCCTCACTATGTGATCATAATCTGTGGTCTATATGGAGTCATATCTTTCTATTTCACAGTGTTTTGGGGCAAACATTTCACTCAGTGTTTTTATTTATTTATTTATTTATTTTTTTGGATAACATTTACTTTCATTTAATATATCTATAGTCAGAAGAATATAATCTGTGCTTTCTTTGATATAATCAAAAATATCATGTTGTGTCCCAATTAAGTTCAACATTAATTTCATGCATGAATTTTAGAGGTAGCATTTGCAATGTTGATGCAGGGACTATAATCTCTATCTGCCAAATGTGTTGAGTTTGGAGTTACATTTATTAGTTCTTATGTTTTATTTTATAACTCAAAGCTCAGGAAGCCCATGAAATCCATACTGTCCATCTGGTGTTGATGAATGTGTTGAATTTCTTACAATATTCTTGAGACTCTTAGTAAAAGCATTTATAAAAATGATTAAATTTTTCTTATACTTAATGAAAAGCTAGGCTTTGATGCACAGATCACTTAGATTGCTGGCTCATTACTAAAGCAATTAATTATTTCATTACATTTTACTGTTTTCAAAAGATTAATGCTTTGAAATTTTTAATTGCACTCTACCGCTGTAATCTTTCATGTTTTATAGTTCTATTTCTGATTTTAATTTTATAATTTAGGGTAAACAGGCAGACAGTACACACAAAGGTCCTTGGCACTATTAAATTTTGACAGTGCCTATGACACACACTTTAAAAACATAATTTTCTTGGAAGTTTAGCTTAATGATGGGTTCAGTTGACAAAGTGAAGCCTATTGGAGCCATCCCAATGCCCAGGAAAGAGTTAGATATAGACTCTGAAAGTGGGAAAATGCCAGAGAACTCATTGCTTCAAAACTATAACTTCGATTTTGTAAAGTTCATTAATGGAGCAACCTATAAATGTTATTGTTTTTAATGTTTGAAACTATAAACTTAACAACAATATTAAATATATATTTTGCATTTATTGTGAAGGACATTTAATATTTTAACACATTAAAAACATAATATGATTTTAATGTATTAATGCTAAATAGTGAATTATATTAGTTATGTATCATTAACTATAAATAATTTACCGTATCAATGTTATAAATTATTTAAATATATTGATTCCAGTACTTAGCATTTTACTAATAAGAAACAAAAAACTTAAATTACTGAGATCTTTGCAATGTGAACTAGTGGCTATTTATGAATTCAGGTTAAAATAAAGGCAAACTTTTTCCAAATCAAGATAATAACCAAGCTCCAGTGAAAAGATGACTCTTTTTTTCTTGAAATAACATACCATGTTATTGTAAATATTATAGGATTCAAATCACGTAGCTTTATTTATTAATTAATTTAAGTCATGAAAGAGACTGCATAGTTCTTGAGAGGACCTTTAATATCGGCCTGGCTCAATAGGTGCTAGACATGAGTTTGCCTGTAATTCTAAATGAAACTTCTCGGTTATAACATGTTCTGTAATTTAACTGTTGTGTTGTTTTCAGCAACATTCAAGAAAGAAGCAAATTAAAAGCATAAGTAACAATTTCATATGACGATACAAATGGCTGTGATCATCATCAGCTCATAAAAGTACTAAAAAGATTAATGACGATCCAGGTCTGCAGTTATTGTGATAAGTATAGTTTAGAATTCACTAACCTAAAATCAAGTTTGAATACTTTATTTACAAAGGAGACAACGGTAAAAATAGTCTTCTCTAGGGAAGAATACATCAATTGATTATGTAATACCAGATAGCCAGTACTGAAAACATATCGAAAAGAAACATTATACAGACTGGGTTGTACTCAGGTATTTAGGAATATATGTATAGCTAATATATACATATATTCATGAAACAACAATTAATGAAAAGTGAGTCCATGAATTTGAAATATATTATAGGCAAATATATGCGGAAGGTATAGAGAAAGAAAGGAGGATATGATGTAATTATAATTTCTAAAAAAATTTAAAAATTAATTAAAATGGAAAATATCATTTTTAAACTATTGGACAGATCAGCAAGAATTCTAACAGTCTTTTAATAAAAGAACTAATTGAGTCAGACAATACAATATAAAAACACTCTTAGATAAGACTGATGAGTAAATGTTAGTGTGAAATGAGCAGCTGATGGGAAGGTATTGATTGTGTGATCCAACTGTGTTCTCAGCAGCACAGTGAAATTTTATGAGGATAACTATATATCCCTCCAATCCAGACTCATGTGAGAGCACTCCTTTTGCCTTTGTGCTTCAAAATGAATCCAAGGGGATTATCAGATACATATCCTTGGTGGACAAGTTTCAGAAGAAGTATACAAAACTCTACAAAAGTATATAATGTTCTAAAAAGAAATGAATTCTGAGCAGATATTTTGATGCAAGTTTAAGTACATCCCTGACTGAGTACGCACTGTGCCTAGACTTCCCTCTAATGTGTACAAGTTATAGGAAAGGAAACCAGGTAGATCCGGAAAAAAAAAGTTTCCTTATTTGTAGAAATCAAACCTATGTTAAATTCTCCATGATGAATCACATTTTCTAATCTTTTGCAAACTTGATTATTGTGTTTCCTTTATAAAAGCAACTAGTGGGAAAAAGACAGCATTTTTAACAAATGATGATGGTTCAAATGGCAGTTAGCATATAGAAGAATGCAAATTGATCCAGTGTTATTTCCTTGTACAAAGCTCAAGTCCAAGTGAATCAAGAACCTCCACATAAAACCAGACACACTGAAACTAATAGAAGAGAAGTGGGGAAGAACCTCAAATACATGAGCACAGGGGAAAGTTCCTGAACAGAAAACCAATAGCTTATGCTTTAAGATCAAGAATTGACAAATGGAATCTCATAAAACTGCAAAGCTTCTTTCTGTAAGGCAAAGTACACTGTCAATAGGACAAAATGGCAACCAACAAATTGGGAAAAGATCTTTACCAACACTATGTCCAATAAAGGGCTAATATTCAACATATACAAAGAACTCAAGAAATTAGAATCCAGAAAAGCAAATAACCCTATTAAAAATGGGGTACAGAGCTAAACAAAGAATTCTCAACTGAGGAAACTTGAATGGTTGAGAAGCACCTGAAGAAATGTTCAACATACTTAGTCATCAGGGAAATGCAAATCAAAACAACACTGAGATTGCACCTCACGCCAGTCTGAATGGTTAAGATCAAAAACTCAGGTGACAGCGGAGGCTGGGGAGGATGTATAGAAAACAGAATATTCCTCCATTGCTGGTGGGATTGCAAGCTGCTACAACCACTCTGGAAATCAGTTTGGTTGTTCCTCAGAAAATTGGACATAGTACTACCTGAGGATTCAGCTATACCACTCCTGAACATATACCCAGAAGATGGTCCAACAGGTAATAAGAACACATGCTCCACTAAGTTCATAGCAGCCTTATTTATAATAATCAGAAGCTGGAAAGAACCCAGATGTCCCTCAACAGAGGAATGGATACAGAAAATGTAGTACATTTACACAATGGAGTAGAATTTAGCTATTAAAAACAATGAATTCATGAAACTCTTAGGCAAATAGATGGAACTAGAAAATATCATCCTGAGTGAGGTAACCTAATCACAAAAGAACACACATGGTATGAACTCACTGATAAGCGGAAATTAGCCCAAACGTTCAGAATACCCAAGATACGATTCCTAGACCACATGAAGCTCAAGAAGAAGGAAGACCAAAGTGTGGGTGCTTCTGTCCTTCTTAGAAGGGGTAACAGAATATTCATGGAAGCAAACAAGAGGACAAATTGTGGAGCAGAGACTGAAGGAAAGGCCATCCAGAGACTGCCCTACCTGGGGATCCATCCCATATACAGACACCATGTCCAGATACTATTGTGGATGCGAAGAAGTGTTTGCTGACAGGAGCCTGATATAGCTGTCTCCTGAGTGGCTCTGCTAGAGCCTGACAAACACAGAGGTGGATACTTGCAGCCAACCAACTGAGAACGGGGTCTCCAATGGAGTATTTGGAGACAGGACTGAAGGAGCTGAAGGCGTTTGCAACCCCATAGGAAAAACAACAATACTAACCTCCAGAGCGCCAAGGAAATAAACCACCAAACAAGGAGTATACATTGATGGACCCATGGCTCCAGTCGCATATGTAGCAGAGAATGGCATTAGAAGGTATCAGAGGGAGAAGAAGCCTTTGGTTCTGTGAAGGTTTGATGCCCCAGTGTAGGGGAATGGGAGGGTGGGGAGGCAGAAGTGTATGGGTGGGTAGGAGCACACTCTTATAAAAGCAGGAGGAGGGGGAATGGGATAAGTGGTTACTAGGGAGGGATCAGGGAGTGGATAATATTTGAAATGTAAATAAAGAAAATATCCAATAAAAACCAAAACAAAACTAAACAAACATGTATGGAATATATACTTACTGGATGTGAATTAGCTCAGTTAAAAGATGATAGTAGTGTAAATTGACCAAACCTATATCATGCCAAACTGTGATATTTGCCAGCTCTTTTCTGATAATATGTTGCTAAGTATTTTTTAAATGCCCTGTGTCCCTGTATGCATACGTGTATACACACTCGTGTGTGTACTGACTCCTTTGTGAACGATGATGTCAGAGAATAAACTTGGGTCTCTGTCCTCATCTTCTGCCTCATGTATACATTAGGCAAGAACATTACTGAATAATTTATTATCACTAATTTCTTATCTTTAAATCAGTGAAATTAATTTACTTTACCTTAGCTCTAAACAGTTTTTCAATAGAAATTGTTACATAATTTTTTATCCTTTGTATAAAGTATTAACCAAATGAAAGATTTTTATTTTTTCATAAATTCCAATGAACAATTGCCACATTGGATTGGAAGTATCATAGTAAAAATATAAACATAATTAATATTGAGTAATGTATTTTAATGGAATGTTTGCTTGCTCAAGAAAAATAATTATGTTTAAAATTAGAACCTTAGACTAATTTTCATTTCTGCCACATTTTATTACAACTCACATTTGATAATTAATGGGTACATATTTACTTCCACTTAATGCCGAACAGGGGAAATTTCTTTCTGTTTAAAATGGGAAAACTCATATTTTATGCAATTTGGTTATTCTTCTAAATGTTAGTTTACTTATTTAACAAATAGAAATTTTTTATATTCTAACATATTTTCAGAAATTCAAAACAAATTTTTGATTTAATGATAATTTACTAACACATCTCCAGTGTTGATAATCTAATCATGTTTTCTTTAAGTGCCATAAGGCTATAAATGAAAACATTCAATTTAATACATTTACCTGTAAAATTAGTGATAAAAGTTCTGGGACTTAGAAGAAAATAAAGGTTTGGGGAGTTTTTGGTGTGTGTTCTAAATGTAATGAATTAATACAATATGCTATTTTGTTAATTTTAAAGCTTTTCTATACAAATGTCTATGTAATTTGCTTAATCTCTTTTTGGATGCAAGATATGAGGAAACATTATGAACCAAGTGGAATGGGGTAGCATCACTGTCATAAAATGTCATATATTATAACAAATAATGGTAATTTGTTAATAGCTCATTTCCATCCTTCATAAATTAATAGTAATTTGATAAATTCAGAATCACTATCTTATGTTTAAAGATACTTTCTTTGACTCTTAGTCTACCTGTGATTCAAGTAGTCAAAAGCTTATGCAAGAAACTATATGACTGGAAGACCTGAAATGTGTTGCTGATCAGTGAGGAACACACCCATCAGTTATCTTCACTTCATGGACGAGGATCTATTAGTATTAAATTAGAAAGGATTTCAATGAGTTAAGATATTATTTTGAACTGATGAACAAATAAAGCGTTCCATTTATTGATGGGTTGAAAGTAAATTCCTGTGTTGATATAACCTTTTGTATTTGGGCTCCGTTGGCTGAGAATAGTTTATAGAGGAAGTGACTCACAATTCAGAAGGGGAGGTGATAAATGAAAGGACCTTGGAGATGAAGAGAATAAAGGACAAAGCAGAGAGCTGTGTTGCTCATGGATCTCCAGACACTGTGAAATCTGAAAAGACCACATTGGAAGATGATTAATGAGGGTAATATGAGACCAGATATTAGACATTTGAAATAATGATTATTGCTTTAAGACATGTCGTACATCTAAAAGTGTTTTCTACCTTTGGCCTGATAATGAATCTTCTGATTTAAGACCATTAATCTCTTATAAGTGTGAATGAAAATTCAACTACCTCTATTGGCCCACTACACGCAGTTCAGTGTAATGTATATGTTCTCATGCTCAGAACCTCCTTACTTGTATATTCAGAATTTTATATTTGAAATACTTTTACCACTACACAGACAGTAACTTAACTTCATGGGTGCTTTATGGTGTCCTTTAAGTGGCAGTACGATACTGAGTTTTTTTTATTTATTTATTTATTTATTGTCATTGGACACATACACCATATGGCTACATAGCTGTTTTGTTGTTGTTTCCCAGTCTGTTTTTTTTTTTTTAATTTATATATCTATCAAATGACATTTTGCTGATTTAAAGTTTTGCCAGCTATACATAAAGAATCTCAAACACTTTTGTACTGGTATCCTTTCTTTCCTGGGAAGATTTTTAATCATTTGAGAAGATACCAGGAGCCTTCCCAAGAGTGCTGATTCACACAGCTTCAAAAAAAAAAAAAAACAAAAACAAAAACAAAAACAAAAAACAAAAAACAAAACAAAACAAAAACCAGAACATCTTTTTGTCTCCATTAATTTATTTATTCACTTTACATCCTGATAGCACTGCCCCTCTCCTCCGAGACCCCTCCTCACTCTTCTCCTATGAGAAAGAAGACCCCCCCCACCCCCCGATACCAATTCACCTTGGCAAATAAAATCACTGCAGGATTAGGCATATCCTTTCCCACTGAGGCCAGAACAGGCATCCCAGTTAGGGAAATAGGATCCACAGAGAGTCAAGTTGTTAATAGACATGCATGAACACCAAGCCCCATATCTGCTACATATGAGCTGAGGGCCTAGGTCCAGCCTATGTATGCTGTTTAGTTGGTGTTTCAGTTTCTGAATGCCCCCAATGTTCCAGATTAGTTGACTCTGTAGGTCTTCCTGGGGAGTCCTATCCCCTCCAAATTCATTAATCCTTCCCCCAACACTTCCAATAGACTCCTGGAGCACTATCTCTGTTTCTCTGCATCTGGATCAGTCAGCTGCTGGATAGAGCACACTTATAGAGAAATCTGGAATGGGGGATGTTCCACAGAGTCTATGGGGGTGGCTGTAGCTGAGACTCCTAGATGTGGAAGATATGGAGTCTGAAGTGGCCACATCATGTAGCCAGACAGAACTAGAACATCTTAATGGTGCATGAGGTCAGAGTTCCTTCTACTGCCCTGAAAAAGTAGGGTATGTTTCTCTGTGACATATTTAAGGTTTTAAACACACACACACACACACACACACACACACACACACAAACACACACAGAGTTCATTACCATATACTTTTGGCATAGAAAGTATTTAAAAATCATTAATTCTTAAATTATATTGTCTAATACAGTAATCATATCTATGCTTAATGATTATCATTCATTCAAATAGAGAATATAGTTAAATAAATCAGGGATCTGAAAGTTTACTTTAACATCTCAAAGATATATTGTTATATTCTACTCATGATGTGATTCAAAGCTCTATGTATTCTTTTTTCCTGTTTTATAGAAAATTGATATTTTTAAACTCTCAATAAGATCCCCTAATTACAGTTTCGCTTTCCTCTATTTCTCTCAGTTCCTTCCCACTTCCCCTCCCATCTGAATGCACCCTCCTTTCACATGCTCACTAGACAACAAACAGGCTTCTAAGGAATAATACTAAAATAAAATAAATATAACAATATAAATAAAAACTACCATATCAGAGTATGAAGAAAAAAAAAAACACAAGAAAAAGAACTCAAGAAAAGGTACAGAAACTGATATAAACTGAGACTCACTATATACAGACACCAAACCCAGACACTATTGTGGATGTCAAGAAGTGTTTGCTGACAGGAGCCTGATATAACTGTCTCCTGAGAGGTTCTGCCAGGGCCTGGCAAATACAGAGGCAAATGCTATCAGCCAACCATTGAACTGAATGTGGGGTCCCCAATGGAGGAGTTGGAGGGCAATCTGGAGGAGCTGAAGGGTTTACACTCCCATGGGAAGTACAATGATGTTGGCCACCCAGATGCCCCAGGACTCCCAGGGACCAAACCATCAACCAAGGGGTACACATGGTTCCAGCCAAAAATGTGGCAGAGGAATGTGTGGTTGGGCATCAGTGGGAGGAGAGGTCCTCGGTCTGGTGAAGATTCAATAGATGCCCCAACAAAGGGAAATCGAGGGGGAGGGGAGGTAGGAGTGTGTCTGGTGGAGGGGCTTATACTTGGAGGCAGGGGTGGAAGGAGGGGTTGGGCGTTTTTGGGGACGGGGGAATCCGGGAAAGGTTTTAGCATTTGAAATGTAAACGAAGATTATATTCAATAAAAAATAAAAAATATATAAATATATACAATGAAAATATGTATAACTCCAAATACTATTCCAAATTGCTCTTATGATACAATATAATTTTTGTGAACTAGACTAAACTCGATATTAGCTATAATTTAGAGATGTTACCATGGTTATGAAAATACTGTGTTCTCATCTTCAGTCAGAAATTTCTTGAAATGTTTTAAGAGATAAAAATTTGGAAGCAAAAAAAAAAATAAGAAAATAGTAAACTGGAAGCTATATGATGTATAGGTATAATAAAATTTTAAAATGATTAAATTAAAACAAGTAGCTATAAAACAATATTATGAGACAATGAATTTCAGAAGATCTCATTGAGTTCATTTTTTTTTTTTTTGTCCATCTCCCGCTTGGCAATCAGCATATCCTTAAGAGTATTTTGTTTCCTCAGTGAAACAATCTTAAGGGAAAACTAAATTTTCACCTGCAAGTGATTATCAATGGAGTACTTCTTTTGGTTTTGATTTAGGGTCAAATGTCTACTTCTTTCAGCTCTAGGAAGCCAACTGATGCAGGTTCATGAAAGCAATGTGCATAGTGCCTCAGTCTCTAAGGGTTCATCTAAACTTTGTTCACATTGATTTTGAGGGCCTTGGTTCATCAACAAACTTTCCTTCTAGATCTTATACTCTTTCCACTTTCTCTTCCACAGGGTTCTCTGAGCCTTGAGGGATTTGAGTGAGATTTACAATTTAGGGCTGAGTGTTAAGTCCCTCACTTTCTGCATAGTATCTAGCTGTGGGGCTTTGTATTTGAGCTATTTTGCCTTTAAATAAAGCTCCTTTGTTGATGGCTGGGCAAGAACTTGATCAATGAGTGTAGCAGAATGACAATAGAAATCTTTTTATTGCTGCCTCATTGTTGTTTGCTGTTGTTTTTATGGGGTATATGGCACAATGGTATGCTTTTACGCTAGGTTCCTGGGCTCTCTAGAATCAGGTTCTTAGTCACCCAAGTAATGTCAGGTATAGGTTCCTTCTCTTGGACTGAGCTGTAAATCTTATCAGATATTTGTTAGTTACTCCCAACCATGTGTGTGTGTGTGTGTGTGTGTTATAAGCAGAGATATTCCACTAAAAGATTGTGGATCATTTCAGTGTCTTCTCCACTTATATGGGAGGAAGTTTTGTTTGATCTTCAGCTCTCTGTTTTTCTCTCACTTGACATTAAATCCTTTACCATATACCGTAAGCTGAACTTCTTGAGACACTCCTTTTGAATTTATATTACAGCTACAGTAGGTCCCTGGAACAAAATACATCTAGTTACAGAAAGTGTGCAAGTATACAATGTTTCCAGGAGAGTAGACAATAGCTTGTCTATATTGCATTGGAAGAGTAATGATACAGATAACAGCAGAGCATGGGCATCCTCCTCTCAGAAAGCAACATGGCTGTACTTTCTTCCAAATAAAGAAACACTAAATACAGTGTGAAACTGGAAAAAAAGATGGGTTTGAAATGATTAAAATCCACACTAGGTATTATACAATAACCTTGCCAATTTTCCCATGGACCTCATAAATTTGAGACTTGAAAACAGAAGTTTGGAATTTGAGATATTATCAAACACTAATAAGTGTTTACCTTGCAAACTTGAGGTTAAATTTTTATCCATACAAAATCACATGTGGGTGGAATACATATCTTGAAAAAAGTAAATGAAAAATTGAACCATTCAATTATACATATTTTTACTATAAAATTATTCTTCATTCATCAATGCCTACATTGACTGTATTAGAATACTCAGTTTTCCAATGAGTTCCACATTCTCTTATCATCCTTATTTGTTGGAATCTTGGCATTAACATAAACAGGAAATAAGAAAATCATCAAATAGCAAAAAATAAAACAAATAAACAAAAAACACCCTGAGAGTTTAGAGCTGTACATAATTTTTCTGCAGAACTGTTTAACTCCTTTCATATCCCAATCACTTATTTCTTGAGAAAAAATACTTTTATAAAAAAACATTCCTCTAATTCGCTTTATGTGAAATATTCATTTATCATACATTTAGATATATACAATATTCCTGTTTCTTATTGCCTTTTAAAATAATTTTGTAGTACTAGATATTTATTCAAAAGTATTGGGTATACCAAGCATGTCTATTCTACTGATATCTCTGACATGTGCTGTTTTATCGTAACTAGAAATTACAGAATTTTATTCTAGGATACTGGAAAGACTGTACCTAAGATATCCCTAAAGATTAATAGCAACATTGCTTGATAATATATTTTTTATTTTTTTATCATATGATATCTGTCAATATTTGTGATACAACTACACTTGTAAATGAGAAATTACCTTCACATCCCTGATGTAAATGTTAGTCTGTACTATAGAGTATTGAATATAATGAATAGTATTAGTTTCTATATTAAAATACTCTTGGTTTTATCTCTATAAAAATTTTGCATATGACAAGACTATAATGGCATATAATATAATGTTTTATTTGATTTTTGAGTTGAAATGTATTCTTGTATACAGTTAGTGTCATTGAACACTATATACATTATTTATTTTTCCATATTATTAATCATTTGTTTAATAAATGAATGTCAATTGAATTAGATTTGTCCTAAGATAGATAAAAACCTGGTGAGCAAATCTAAAACACCTTAGGACCCTTATCTGACAAAATGAAATGAGAAAAACACGAACCAAATCACTTAAAATATAAGATTAAAGCAGAAATGGGTAGTGATAATTTTAATCCATAGCTCTTCACAAGCAGACAATAAGTGGCTTGCAGCAACACACATTAGAATGTAAATAAGGGGTAAAATTCCAACCAAAACTGCAGCTCTGCTAACTTTTAAATTTTAGTCAATATTGTGCTAGCAATAGAGTGACCCGCATTATTGCACTTCATACACACATGTTACGATCCATTATCTGTGTTTTATTACCACATTTCCATCACCACTTCTTCATCTCTCGCTGTTAATGTACAAGTACAATGCAGAAGATCATCTCCCCCTTTGCCTTTATGATACACATATCCATTATCCTTTCTATGTCCCCATCCACTCACGAACTCTACATCTAATCTCAAATTTTTAATTCCTGATTAATATATTAAAGAAAATTAAATATTTTTATTCTGCTACTGGATCATTTTATTTAATGTAGAGATCTCCATTTTATCACATCTGACATTGCTTTGTTTTCTAATTTGCAATGGAACAAAACGTCACCATTTATGCATAACATATTATTTTAATACATGCTGATGTATAGGCATCTTTGTTCACTATGTTCTGTAGTGTGACTACTATAGCAATAAAGGTGAACAAAGGGGTACCTCTTATATGGTATGAGAAAACCCTTTGTATGTTCACACGAGAGGTGTATAGCTTGGTCATATTGTAGTTCTACTTATTTGTTTGAGGAATCTTTAATGATTTCTTTAGTGAGTTTGAAGTTTTCATTCCAGCAGAAAAGTAAAATGGCTCATCATTTCCCAGATTCATGTCAGTATTTGTATTGGTTTGTTTTCTTCATAGTCATCATTCTAAATGGGGTTCTAAGACTACAACTGGCACCAGTCTGAATATCCTCTGATTCTCTGAGTTATTGACACATGCTATTTTTTGACTATTGTGTCACCATCTGAGACTTCATGATCTACAGTGATAATTATGTTTCTAGTCTTCCTTTACCTGAAATTATTAATGAACATCTATCTTTTTGACATCTTGATTCTACATGTTAATGGCCCAATTCCAGTTCTAGTATCGTTTCTATGTCATGCTTTTATTTAAACTTTTTTTTGAATATATTCTTTATTTACATTTTTAATGTTATCTCCTTTCCTGTTTTCTCCCCATTCCAGAAATTCCCTATCCCATCCTCCCTTCCCCTGCTCCTATGAGGGTGTTCCTCCCCACCCCACTCCACCTCTCCACCCTTGATTCCCTTATGCTGGGGCATCTATTCAACCTTCATGGGACCAAGGACCTCTCAGCTCTCCTCCCATTGATGCCTGACAAGCTGGAGCCATGTGTACCCTTTGGTTGATGACTTAGTCCCTGGGAGTTATGGGGAGTCTGGTTGGTTGGTATTATTGTTCTTTTTATGAGGTTACAAATCGCTTCAGCTCCTTTAGTCCTTTCTCTAACTCCTCCATTGTGGACTCCAAGCTCAGTCCAATGGTTGGCTGTGAGCATATGCCTCTTTAGGTGTAAGGCTCTGGCTGGGCCTCTCAGGAGACAGTCATATCAGGCTCCTTTCAGCAACCATTTTCTTGGCATCCACAATAGTGTTGGGGTTTGGTGACTGCTTATGGGTTGAATTCCCAGGTAGGACAGTTTCTGGGTAGCCTTTCCTTCAGTCTCTGCTCTTCACGTTTTCTCCATATTTACTCCTCTGAGTATTTTATTCCCCTTCTCAGAAGAACCAAAGCACTCACACTTTGGTCTTCCTTCTTCTTGAGCTTCATGTGGTCTGGGGATTGTATCTTGTGTATTCAGAGCCTTTTTGATAATATCCACTTATCAGAGAGTGCATACCCTGAGTGTTTTTTGTGATTGGGAATCAAATCACCCTATTAAAAATGGGGTACAAAGCTAAACAAAGAATTTTTGACTGAGGAATATTGAATGGCCAAGAAGCACCTAAAGAAATGTTCAATATCCTTAGTCATCAGGGAACTGCAAATCAAAGCAGCCCTAAGATTCCACCTCACACCAGTCAGAATGGCTAAAATCAGAAATTCAGGTGACAGCAGATGCTGGCAAGGATGTGGAAAAAGAGGAACACTGCTCCATTGCTGGTGGGAATGCAAGCTGGTACAACCTCTCTCGAAATCAGTTTGGCATCTCGTAAGAAAATTAGACATAGTACTACCTGAGGACCCAACTATACAACTCCTGGGCATATACCCAGAAGATGCCCCAACATGTAATAAGAACACATGCTCCGCTATATTTTTAGCAGTCTTATTTATAATAGCCAGAAGCTGGAAAGAAACCAGATGTACTTCAACAGAGGAATGGATACAGAAAATGTGATATATTTATACAATGTAGTACTACTCAGCTATTAAAAATGATGAATTCATGAAATACTTAGGCAAATGGTTGTACATCACACTTTTCTAAGCAGTAAAATTATTTGTTGTTGATACTGAGGACTACAGTTCAGCAAACTCCCAGCTAGCAGAGGGATTCCTATAATGTATGAAGGACTCAAAGCACTCATTCTTGTTAGCACGGTACCCAAATATCTTTCTTTCAAACACAGATACTGTGTTCATGATACTCAACCACAACATATTTTTTATCTTCCCCAATAAACTCCCTATAAAATGTAAGCATGAGAGCCAGAGAGCTGGAGTCATGGGACCAGGGGAAGGAATAAACTTACTGCCTTTTTTACTAGTCTGTGGTCTTTCTTACAACACTGAAAGCATCTGTTAGAATTAACAATGAGTCTAGATTTCTGGCAAAAGTTGTGTTTAGTCTGCAATTTTAAGTGAAAGTGAAGAAGTCTAAACTCCCTAATAGTTTCGTTCTTGAATTTTAAATAATAGTATGCATGGATGGCAAATAATGAATCCTAGTATATTATACTGCTTAGCTCAAAATTGAAGGAATATTTGCAGAAAAATGATGCCTAAACTTTTAAAAAAAGCAATCTGAAATCATAAACTAACAGCATTATTTTCCAATAGAATAATATGTCAAATTGAAGTAGAGAGCTAAACTTACCAGTGCATTGGCAAACCGAGGGGGGGGGGGAGAGAGAGAGAGAGAGAGAGAGAGAGAGAGAGAGAGGAATAATTTTGTCAAGTATAACTCCTATTAACTGCTCCAGCTCTACATTCTGAGTTGAGAATTTAATCATTATTATGAAGTGTCTTCTATTCAAAATCATTCAGTGAATTTTTCAGTTATTAATTGCACATGGGATTTGCTTTACACTATGATATCTCTTCTGGAAATGAAGTTATAACACACGCTATGTGAAAATTTACAAGGTGCTAATGAGCTTTCTTCAAACACCACAACTTATTTAAGTAACTTAATGCTGTTGTTATTTTTTACAGTGTCAAAGGAGTTTTCACACTAATGTGAAGCAGGCACATAATTTATTTCTCTGTTTCCAAACTTCCAAGTATAAATTGAAAACATAAGCATAATGTCAAAGAGAATGACATTAATTTATTTCTTTCAAATGCTTATATGTTCAAAAGTATTTTTATTACCAGGAAATAAATAATTATGTGATTGATTTTAATGTTTATCCATCTAAATTTTATCATAGATTTGATATAGATATATACAAAGAGGTGCTATCACATTGAAATAGAATATGGAATTTCTATAGATTTTAATTGTGTGTACTAAATTAAAATATAAATCATATGTATGTTTACATTGAAAACCTATATATATTAATTTTCTTTTTACCTCACACTTTAAATTCAGTTTGCTTCTTATACAGAGATGTAAGTATTAGATAAACATGCATTTTCCCATGCTTTTAATGATTTCCCCCCCAAGAGTAGAAGAACAAGTTATTTATAATGACAGGCAAAGAAAAGGGCCCTAGTTTATAATAAGGATTTCAAAGGAAAAGAAGCTAAACTTGGGCCTTATTTGGAACTCTCAATACCTTCAGATCCTAGTAGAATTATTTATGTGGCACTAAATAGAATTGAGAAATCAGGAAGTGGTGGAAAGGTGGACAAGATTTTTATGATCTTACGTGATAATATATACAATAATAAATCTTAGATATGCTTATATTTCTACAAATAAAAAAATTGACATAATGTAATATTTACTTGTCTACATGATTGTAAATACTAAGTGTTTTTCTATGTGTGTGAAAACACATTTATTACTTTGAAAGGAGAATGAAGACTTGCCAGGTACATAGTTACTCACTCTGCATCTTAAGCTCTTTCTCTCAGTGAAAAGATTAATAAGACAAATCCAGTAAAGAGGTTTGTTTCTTTGTTTGTTTGTTTGTCATTTTGTGTGTGTGTGTGTGTGTGTTAAAATGAGTTTCTTGAAGAGTTTTGTTAACCCAAGGGCTGAGCTTGACATAGATTTCAGTTTCGGTAAACTTTAATTATTAATCTATTATCTTATTTTGTAATTTACATTGGATTCAAATATATTAGTGATAGCCTAGACTGCACTGTGGTGTCATAATCAAGGAGCATGGTAATTTATGTGCAACAAAAATGTTTTAACTTGGAGGTTAGTAAGTCTAACTCTAAACTCAAATGTGAGGGAAAGCTTAATGTAAGAGGAGGAGAAAGGGTCTGGATTTGTCTCGTTATGATGGATGTTCATGCCCTTCAATGCAGCAGTCAATCAAGATATACTTACCTCTAGAAAGTTTTATTTAATTCATGACTATGTTTCCATTACAGGATCCTTGCTGGATATCTGGTAACTATTAAGGTCACCTGCTATACTCAAATCATATTCTTCTAACAAGGAAATACATGCTTGTTATATCAATAGCTCGTACAATCTTAACATGTTCCAGCACCTACTTTAAGTTTTTATTACAATCAACTGAATCAGATATGTAAGATTTAAGTTATAATGTCACCTCTATGTAAAGTTTACTTCATAAAACCAGAAAATAAAATAAATACTTTTAATTAATTAATCATTAGGGAAGTTCCTTTAACTTCTGACTATTCTGTATCTGCCTCACTTCCTTAATGTTCTAGCCACTGACCACAAAACCCAGTTTTACGGGATGTAGAAGAACAAATCCCTACGTAGGGTGAAGCAAACACCCTACGAATTGACCTATATTTCCTGAGCTTTTAAAACTACAGTACATCCTCCTTGGACTGCATATTCTACATGCTGTTCATACTGTGACAGGAAGTGGACAGGCCTGCTTTGGAAATGTTCTGGGCCCGGTTCAATCAGAATCCACTGAGTGTTAAAATTCTTTAGCAAACAATATTTTTCCTGAATAAATTTGCTAGATGCTTCTTCTTTGGGATAGTCTATGTAGTTCTACTTTCATGGATAAATAGATTTTACCCAAGGAACATTTCTACCTTTTGTCATTTATCAGAAACTAACTGCTTGCATATGACCCTCTTGTAAGTCACTAGGAAACTAGGCTATGCTTGATTCTTTAAGACAAACATGGTTCTCTGTATGGTCATAGAGTATGTGTGTCTGTAAAGTGCATTGCACATTATATTATCAAGGCTTGGTGTGACTCTATGTAGATTGGCTTGTTCATGGCATGACTGCAACAGCTTCTATCATTCTAACAAAGAGCAGATTTAGTAGCTGAGACTGACAGCACCAACAAGGCGCATGTACAAGTTTCCTTTGTGTCTCTGTTCCCTTAAGTCACCAATTCCATCCATGGCAGGACATTTGGGGACATTGTCTCATTGTTTTGATGTAGATTGCCCATTCCTTCTACCTGTAAGAAATGATAGCATCAGCAAATGTTCACTAGTTTAGAACCTTGGATGCCCTCCTAGAAATGCTTCCTAACTCAGCAAGTTCAACCAGCATTTTCCACTCTACCTTCTTTGAAGATAGCCATTAGATCTTCAAAATATATTTCCATTCCCCTATATTACTCCTAATATCTGTGGTTAAAAAACCATATAGTCTCTTTAATATTTTACTAAGAAATTTTAAGACATGATAGTCTAATTAATTGTTCTTTAGCTCCTCACTTTGGTAAAATCCTAATACAGAGACACCAAAGTCCTTCCTGTTCTTTAAAATTGAGTTAAGTGATGACTTTTTAAATAATATTATTAATCTTTAATCTTATTTTTTTACAGCCCAGTCCTTATCCCCCTCCTGGTCATCCCTCTGACAGCTCCTCATCCCATTCCTCCTTTCTCAACTCCAAAAGGATGTCCCCACCTCAACCCTTCCAGACCTCCCCAATCCCTGGGGCCTCAAGTATACAAAGGGTTAGGTACGTCATCTCTCACTGAGGCCAGACCAGGGAATCCTCAGCTGTATATGTGTCAGGGGCCTCATATTAGCTAGTTTATGCTGCCTGGTTGGTGGCTCAGTGTCTGAGAGATCTCAGGGATGCAGGTTAGTTGAGACTATTGCATCAGCTTCTACTAGACCACTTTTGAAAGTAAACTTTTGCTGCAGTTGCTGGCCTCATTACTCATCTCTTTTTGAGACCTCAGTATAAGTGTTCCTTCACCTTCTTAAAAGCCCAGAGTTCCTGAGCACAGTCCTTTCATGGTTTTGTTTGTTTGTTTGTTTGTTTGTTTGTTTTATATATTTCTTCCAGAAGATTCCATCCTATATTCTCCAAGCAGTTCTATGTACAGATATCTAGGTACATAATACAGCGTTAACAACAAGAACAACAAAGTTTACCTTATATCTGTTTTAGTTTAATTTGCAGTTAGAATATTTGAGTCTAACTGACATGTAACCAATAGAAGTTTTATGGTTCTGAAGGATGGAAAGGCAGAGGCCACAGGGAGAAACTAATCCCTGCTTCCCTGAATGGTCATTTCAGAAAGAAGATGGAAGAGGATGAGTGTATAGACAAGAGAGACACAGAGCCCAATATTTTCTATCAAGAACCTGCATTCATGATGTTTCATCCATTCCCAAAATGATTTTGATAGCATGAGCACTGGCATTACTTGATCACCCATTAGCCATCTCAGTGCTTATCACTTTTTCCTTGGTGATTACAATTCAAACCCTTGAGTCTAGTATACTTCAAAGTCACACTAAATGATAGCAACAGCAGTAAACACATAAAGCATGAGAGCTCGTCAAGATTTTTTAATGTACTTTATAATTAATTCATTTCTTGAATTCAGTCCTATCCTTTTAAGAACTGTTAGTAAGAGAAGCTGAGAAATAAATTGTAGTACATGGAAGTTAGCATAAAACATAATGTTTGGCTGATGGTTTGAAATGAGCTGTGATCTTTAAAAATTGTCAGTGAGCATGCTCACTGTCAGCAAGGGTGGGAGTGAGACTCTACCAGTTGAAGGTTTGTGGCAACCGAGCTGTAGTATTTATATGTGATATAAAATTCTGGTCATGTTTGGAGATGTTGAGCATATTAATTGGTTTCTGATCTAAAACATTTATGCCATCCCATGCTTATACATTTCAGGTATGGTTTTGGACATGTATCATATTACAGCCTTCTCCATGTTCTGCAATAAGATACTATGTTCCTTGCTGCTTTTCAATAACACATGCTTTCAAACCCTAACTATCCAGAAAGTTTGGGTTCACATTCCTGTGATTTTGTTCAGTTATTGATAGATGTCTTAACATTTGGGTAGTCAATGTTTTCTTATAAGGTTTGAATGTCCAAATCCTCATTATTTTTACAATTTAGCATTGCAGTTTTAAGCTATGTGTAACTTTTAGGTGACTTGCCCAACTCTGATCTACTTTATTTAGCAGATGTATAAATCATTTAAATTTATCTGAAATTTTCAAAGCACTAGAGAAGTCGAAATCAAAATATATGCATTTGTTAAACTGGGAAGCTAGGGTTTAACTTGGAGTTTGATTGTACATATATAATATATGTATATTATAACCAACATTTTATATTACAAAATGATGTAGCATAATTATTGATAGTAACTAAGTATGGCACTGTAGGTTCATAGTCTTTTTTTGTTTTTTTTGGTTTGTTTTTGTTTTTTTTTTTTTTTTTTTTTTTGAGACAGGGTTTCTCTGTGTAGTCCTGACTGTTCTGGAACTCACTCTGTAGATCAATCTCACCTCAAATTCAGAAATCCGCTGGCCTCTGCCTCCCAAGTGCTGGGATTTAAGATGTGCGCCACTACTGCCAGGGTCTTCCAGTCTTTAAATTTCTTACTTGTTATAAACCTTTAACTTTTTAAATAATGATTTTATTTATTTAAGAATTTCTTTATTATATTTTTATTTTCATTAAATACAGATGTTACTTCTCAGATAATATATCCTGATTATGACTTGCCCTCACTATACTTCTCCCAGTCCTTCCCTGCTTTCCGCATTTCTGGATTAACCCACTGCTGTTTCTCATTATACAATTAACAGAATTCTAAGGGATAATAGCTAAATAATATGAAGTAACATAAAATATAATAAGATTAAAAAATGTAGTACATTATAATTGGATAACAGAAAGACAAAAAAGGAAAAGACTCTAAGAGAAGGTATAATAAACAGAGGACAACACTTAGGAATCTTACAAAATTACTAAACTAGAACACATAATATATATGTAAAGGATCAGCAGAGTAAAAATAGAGTGGAAAAAATATTTTAAAAAATAAAATAATAAGTTAAAATAGAAAAATTATAAAAAGCCCTTGCTCAACATAAAGAGATAAGACAAAGAATCTCCAAAGACATTGTTGAACTTTTATTGACCATCTACTGCTAGGCAAGCAGCTTAACCTTAGAGTAGTTTCTTTCACCTGTGAAACTACATTTGGAAAAACTAAATACTTATTTGCAAGTGTTTCTGAACTGAGAAACATTTTTGGGTTAAGGATAGAAGCACGTGTCCACTTCTCCCTTCATCTCTAGGAGCTCAGTGGATGCAGTCTCTTGAATTTATATTATCTCTGATCAGGCTGACTTAGAGGCCCTTGTTTTCTTGGTATCCTCCACCCATCCCATCTGGCTCTTATACTGTTTCTTGTTGCAGTAAATCTCCAACCCCAATAAGCCTATGCGAAAAACAGAACACTCAGTTACAGTATTTATAAGCTGCATGAGTAGATTGGGCAGATTTACCACTACACTACTCAATTCCCCAGCTATGAGACACCTTGCTACTTGTGGCTTCTCCAGTCTATGTGGTTCTGCTCCATTATCCTTACTTATCTCTCCCCTTTCCTCCTCTTCTTCCTCTCTGTCTTCCTGTTTCTCGCACTTTCGAAAACCTCCAGCCCCACCTTTCCCTTCCACTGTCCAATCACAGGCTCTAGCCTCTATTTGGCCAGTTAAAATTGGGAGAAGGTTCACATGAAATTACCTGACTAGGTGATCTACTCCTCTGTGGTTGGGTCAGCCCCAGTTGAGGAAGCAGAATTAGCATCAGAATACAAACAGCACCAGGACAACACACTACATTTTCTGTTTTCTCATCCACAGGTTTCTCTGAGTTCTGAGGGCAGAGATTTAATGCAGACATCCCATTTAGGAATGAGATTTTTCAAGGTTTCTCACTCTCTACATAGCATCTGAATGTGTTCTGTATTTGTTCCCATCTTCTGCAGGAGAGAGTATTTCTGATGATGGCGAGGATAGGCACTGAGATATAAGTATAACAATATGTCACCATGAGTCATAATATTGCTACCTCTTTCCTGTTGCTGTTACTGTTGTTTGTTTTGTTTTGAGGTATAGGACAGCAGTATCTGATTTTATCCTAGTTCCTTGGACTATCTTGATCATGTTCTCAGTCACCCAAGCAATATCATGTGTAGGCTCCTTCTCATGGAGTAGGTCTTAATTCAAATAAAGCATTTCCTTTTTTTTTTAACCCCCACAAGCTTTGTACTACCACGGCACTAGTGGAGCTTACCTGAACACTGTTGTAGATCAAAAGGTTTGTGGCTTGGTTGGTGTTCATGATTCTCTTCTGGTAGCATGCAGAGTACCAAAGACAGTAAAATGTAAGCCTGAGCATCTATCTACACAGGCATTAGCTTGACTTCTCCACGGACAATCCCTGTAGGTGTTTTCTTCAGAATGGGGCCTTGCTGTCAGTTTATGTGTGGCAACAATTATTCCTGACCATGTGAAGGGCTGTTGGAGAAACCTAAAGGAATCTGTAAAAACATTATTAGAAAAAAAATAGAAGAATTTGGCAAGTATCTAACTATAAGGTTCATAAAGGGAGAATAAATTCTTTTTCTACACACATATTTTATGTACGTTTTCCAACAGCCAGTACTTTGTGGGCAACATATAAAAATATAGTTGGCTCTCAAAGATGACTTTTACTATGGTTATAATTCTTGCTTTTATATGCCACAAGATTAATGAATTATATGAATTTTTATTTCTATTTGTATCTCTCAACAAGGACTTTTAATTTTTTTAACGATTCCACATTAGAATTTCATCTTCACTCTGTAAGAATAATTGGAGTCAATAAATTTCCTTCAGCTCAGAATTACAATATAACTTATGAATCATGCTTTGGAAAATAATAACATTGTCATTATTAATTGATTACCTTTTATCTTTGATCCTGATCCTATTTTGTTTCTTTTGATTTGACAAGGGTTACCTTTGTCATTTATGTGATATAGTCCAATGTGAGGATATATGAATTTTATACCAATATTCATGGTAAGAGTCATAGACTCTAATACTTCCTCAAAGGAGGGGTAACTGAGATGGGTGGATGAATTATAGTAACCCCGTGCTGTCTATTGATCACTGTGATAGAAGCTAAAAATAAGAAGTTATCAACACATCACGATAGGCATTTTGTTTCATACAGTATAGGAAGATTATGCCAAAGAGAACAGATAATTCCAGCACTCTTATTCATGCCTCAATAACTTCTGAGAACATGTTGTGATCTGGCTGAAGGAAGGCATACCCTGTTATCAACAGAATATTGAGGAGCTGTGTAAAAATGCTAGTTTATGTGGAGCTGGTTGGTTTTGGTATAAAATAAATGAATGGTAGATTCTTTACTAGTTAGCCTCCTGTCACACGACTGCCAAAGGAAACAGGAAAAAAAAATGTGTCTCACAGGAGTTTGAGATTTGCTGATATATTGAATGAGTGAATGCCAATCCAGTTTAGTTGTAATAAGACAGATGGGTATTAAGTATGCTCATAAAAATAGAGGAACAAGAATCAATGATTTTTCTCATTTGGTGTCTGATGATCAGAAGAGGAATTAATGCTAGTTATGAAATGCAAAGAGCTAAGAATTATAGTTATATAGGCTAAGGAAAGTGGCTACTATTGGTGACATGTGTCTTACTGGAGCTGTGAAGAGGATAGCAATCATGAAACTGGGCTAATAGATAAGTTTGTTCCATATTTCAAAATAATAACTTGATTTATAAGCCCATAAGCATATGTAAGTCTCATTCACTAAATATTTTTGTTGAATAAATGAATATTTTATATACTTAGAAAATCAAGGTAGAGGAAAATTTTCTTCCTTAACTTGTAGTAATTAAATATTAATTTTTTCTCTTAAATCTTAAAATTCTCATTTTTCTTTTTATACTAATATTCATTTACTTGTTAAATATATACAGAGTCACTGGCATGGAACATCATCTTTTCTATGCACAAGAAATGCTTGAATGAATCAAGCAGGTCAAAACACTAACCTGCCTACAATAAAAGAAAATAACTTTAAATCTGATCTTATGAGATTGATAGAGGCCTTTTTTAAAAAGAATGAATAAATACCCTAGAGAAATATAAAAAAATACAATCACAGTGGTGAAGGAAATGAGTAAAACTCTTTAAGATCTGAAAGTGGAAATAGCAATAATGAAAACAGAAACTGAGGCAATCCTGGAGATGGAATACCTGAGAAAGAGAAGAAATTGCATACATAATTATCACCAACAGAACACAGGAGATAGAAGAAAGTGTCTCAGGTGTGGAAGATAAGAGAGGAAATGGATATTTCATTACAGAAAATGCTAAATCTAAAATGTTTCTAACATAAAATTTCCAGGGAATTTGTGACACTATGTAAACAATCAAACTTAAGAATAATAGGAATAGGAGAAAGATAAGATTCCCAGAACAAAGACCCCTGAAATATCTTAAACAAAATCCTACAAGAAAATTTTCGAACCATAAAAAACGAGATGCCTATAAACATACAAGAAGCATACAGAACCCCAAGACTGGACCAGAAAAGAATATCCTCCTACCACATAATAATCAAAACAAAAAATCTACATAACAAAGAAAGAAAATTAAAAGCTGGAAGGGAAAAAGACCAAGGAACATACAAAGCAGACTTAGCTTAATTATACCTGATGTTTCAACATCCCCAGGATGAAGTTTACTTTATCACAATGGATGACATAGATGTGTACATTTAGAAGAATGCAAACAGATCTACAATTATCACACTACATAAAACTCAAGTCCAAGTGGATCATAGTATAAAACCAGATGCACTAAATCTAATAGAAGAGAAAGTGGTAAATAGCCTTGAAAGCATTGGTAGAAGAGAGACAAGTTCCTAAAGAGAGTACCAACGGCTCAAATGCTAAGATCAACATTTGATAAATGAGACTTCATGAACTTAAAAAGTTCCTGTAAGGCAAAGCTTCTGTAAGACACCACCAATAGAACAAAGTGACAATCTACAAATGGGAAATGGTCTTCACCAACCTTATATCTTACAGAGGGCTAATATCCAAAATCTAAGATCTCAGAAGTTAGAAACTGACAACACAAATAACTCAATTACAAAATGGTGTGTAGAACTAAACAGATAGTTCTCAACAGAGTAATATATAATGACTAAGAAAGATTAAAAGAAATATTCAGCAAAATTAGTAAACAGGAAAATACAAATAAAAATGACTCCAAGATTACACTTTATACACATGAGAATGGCTAAAATCAAAATCTCAAGAGACAACACCTGCTGGTGAGGATGTGGAGGAAGAGGAACATTTCTCCATTTTTGGTGGGAGTACAAACTTGTACAACAACTTTGATAATCAATTTGGCAGTTTTATCAAAAATTAAGAGTAGTTCTATTTAAAGACCCACCTATACCACTCCTGAGCATATACCTAAAAGATGCTTCATATACCCCCACAATGACACTCACTCCACTATGTTTATAGCATCTGTGTTTGTAATAGCCAGAAACTGGAATGAACCCAGAAGTCCATCAACCTAAGAATGAACACAGTGGAATACTACTTAGCTATTAAAAACAAGGACATCATGACATTGTCAGGTAAATGAATGGAACTAGAAAACATCATCTTGCATGAGTCAACCTAGACCTAAAAGGACAAGCACAGTATCTACTCACTTGCAAGTGAATATTTGCCACAAAATATAGGATACCCATGCTACAAACAACATACCAAAAGAAGCTAAGTAAAAAGCAGGGTCCAAGGGAGGATGTTTGAATCTCAGTCATACGGAGAAATAAAATATTCTTCAGGGGTAAATATTAAATAATAAAATTTTCTTCAGGATGGAGAGAAGGGGATGGTATAGGGAATATAGAGCGGAAGGGTGGATCACAAGTAGAGAGGGCCAGGAGAGTTAAATTTGCAAGGGGGCATATGGGAGGCATAATCTAGGATATTGCAGAAACAAAGGACAGGGAGAGACTTCAGGGAGTCTATGAGGGTTATTCTAGCTGAGACTACTTGCAGTGGAGGATATGGAGCCTGATGTGGCACCTCCTTAGCCATGCAGGACTCTTAGTGGAGGGATAAGTACACCAACTCACTCACAATACCTTTGACCAAAAAGGTGTACTGCCTACCAGAGGTGCAGGGACAAAGATGTAGCAGAAACTGTGGGAGTAGCAAACCAAGGACTGGCCCAACTTGAGATCTATCCCATGAGGAAAACCAGTCCCTGACACTATTAATGACACTTCATTATGCTTGCAAACAGTGACCTAGCATAACTATCCTCAGAGAAGCTTTGCCCAGCTGCTGACTAAAATAGACACACAGCTCAGGGAATCTTGTGGAAAAGTTGTGGGAGAAATTAAGGGACCCAGAGGGGATAAAGTCTCCACAAGAAGACCTACCAAGTCAACTCATTTGGATCCTCGGTGACTCTCAGAGCCTGAACTACCAACCAAAGAGCATTTGGGGTGAACCTAGACCCCTGCTCATATGTAGTAGATGTGTATCTTGGTCTCATGCAGATCCCAAACAATTGGAGTAGGAGCTATCCCTGCCTGTGCTGCCAGCCTACAGATCCTGTTTCCCTAATTGGGTGCCTTGTCTGGCTTCAGTGGGAGAGGATTTGCTTAGTCCTACAGTGACTGGATATGCCAGGGTGAGTTGGTACCCAGGGTACCTCCCAGCTCATTAGAGATGTAGAAGATAAAAGGAAGGGATATGTGAGGAGGGGATAGGAGGAAAGGGGCTGAAATAGGGATGTAGAGTGAATAAATAAATAAATTCGTGGGAAAATCACATCTATAAAACATTTCATTTTTAGATTCTACCATATGGAAGGAAATCACTTGAATTTCACATGTATTTGAATTAATAATGTTTATACATGTAAAGAATCACTAATATATATTTATGATTCTCCACAATTATTAAGTGATATTTACTAGTTGTAACATTTGTATATGCATATTTTTTGCAGTTTTGATAAGTCAATCAATCTTGTTCATTTCTACTCAACATAATATAAACATGAAAACTGTAAAATAATTTATGACAGCAAAGAATTCTGGAAAAATAAATAATTTCATTGCCAAAGTTCATTGAGTTGATTTGTGAACCATTTTTCTTTGTTCAGTAATAAAATCCTCTTATGATTTGCAGTGGTGAGTTGAATAATTCATCTCAGTAAAGTAGTTTCTTAAGTTAAACATAACACCTTGTAATAGCTTTCTTTAATTAAGTAGCATTGTTCCCAAATGATAGACATTTCTTTGAGAATTTTGTTTGCTTGCTTGCTTTTTATTTGCTGTTTATTTTTACAGAGAATCTGCAGTGTTGCCCTGACTCAGCTTGCTTTTCATAGGAAGCTAAGGTTACATAGAGCTTTCAGACCAGCTTTTACTATCTCCTAAGTGCTGAGGCTAGATGGTCTAGGACACCATACCTAATATACTGACACTGAGTTCCTAAGACAGAACATTTACTTATATTTTTAAAGGATCAAAGTAATATCACTACATGTATTTTCAAGTTACCAAAATAATCAATATATATTTCCATATGTTTTACGTAACCTCTAAAACCATATAAATGCTGTATTATTTATTTAAAAATGCATATTCTGTACCTTTTCTATTCAGATCTTGAGTATTAGACCCTGCCTTCTTTTGTTTTGTCCAATGACATTTCAATTTGAGGTAATAAAGATTTTTTTCCAATTTAAAATGAATATATTTAATTAGAAATAAAATAATGAACAATGAGGAACATTATATAAAGCCATAGGATATGTCAGTATTCATTAGTGTTTTCATTAGCTGTGGAGAGAAGAAGCTAGGTAAGTTTGTATTGTTATTACAAGGGGGGGGGTGAATAAGATAAAAATGCATACCAACTAAACTTCTATGATGGTTAAATCTGCATTGTCAAGTAGACTGGACCAAAATCACCTTGGACACAATAATTAACATGTCTATGAAGATGTTTCCAGAGAAGGTTAACAGGGAGAGGCAGGGTGTAAAGATAAACCCTGAATGGGAGCAGCAGAATCCCAGAGGCTATCTTTCTGCCCTAAACAAAAGAAAGCAAGCTGAGTCAAACTTTCCTTCCTCCATTAAGTTTTTTTTATTCTTAATTAATTAATTAGTTAATATTTTGACACTCCATATTTTATTCCACCCCCAACTCCGTCCACCCTCCAACTGTTTCACATCCCATAGCTCCTCCCCAAGCCCCTGTCTCAAAGTGGATGTCCCTACTCCCACCCCACCTGACCTCTAAACTCCCTGGAGCCTCCAATCTCTTAGGGTTAGATGCATCATCTCTGAATGAACACAGGCCTGGCAGTCCTCTACTGTGTTTGTGTTGGGGGCCTCATATCAGCTGGTGTATGGTGCCTGCTTAGTGGTTTGAGATATCTTGGGGGTCCAGTTTAATTGAGACTTGCTAGTCCTCCTACAGGAATTCAACAACAGGGGTCAGCCCCTTCTGTCCATTCGTTGGGTGCAAATATCTGCATCTGACTCTTCAGCTGCTCGTTGGGTCTTCCAGAGTGCAGTCATGCTAGGTCCCTTTTTGTGAGTGCTCCATAGCCTCAGTAATAGTGTCAGGTCTTTGGGTCTTCCCCTTGAGCTGGGTTCCACTTTGAGCTTGTTGCTGGACCTTCTTTTCTCAGGCTCCTCTCCATTTCTATCCCTGTAATTCTCCCAGGTCTCTGATGCATTCTGGAGAGTACCCCCAACCTCTTATGTCCTGGGGTTGCCTGTTTCTCTTCTTTCTGCTGGCACTCTGTGCTTCAGTTCTTTTCTCTGAACAAATACCAGATGAGTTTCCCCTCTCCTCCACTCCCCCACATCCATTTCCCTCCCAGGACCCTCCCTCCCTCCCCACTTGTGATTGCTTTGTTCTCCCTCCCAAGTGGGACTGAAGCATCCTCACTTGGGCACTTCAGCTTGTTGACCTTTTTGTGTTCTGTGGACTATATTCTGGGCACTCTGTACTTCTTTATTTCTTGGCTAACATCCACTTATCAGTGAGTACATATCATGTGTGTCCTTTTGGGTCCTTTTGGGCTGCCTGCATGTAGAAAAATGAAAATAGATGCATATTTGTCACCTTGCACAAGCTCAAGTCCAAGTGGATCAAAGACCTCAATGTAAAACCAGATACACCAAATCTATTAGAAGAGAAAGTGGGAAAGAGCCTTGAACTCATTGGCACAGGGGGAAACTTCCTAAACAGAACTCCAATGACTCATGCTCTAAGATCATGAATTGATAAATGGAACCTCATAAAACTGGAAAGCTTCTGTAAAGCAAAAGACATAACCTACAAATTTGGAAAAAAATCTTCACTAACTCCATATCCAATAGAGGGCTAATATCCAAAATACATAAAGAACTCAAGAAACTAATCACCAAAAAACCAAACAACCCAATCAAAAAATGGGCTATATAACTAAACTGAGATTTCACAACTGAGGAACCACCTAAAGAAATGTTCAAAGTCCTTAGTAATCAGAGAAATGCAAATCAAAACGACCCTGAGATTCCATTTTACACCAATAAGAATGACTAAGATCAAAACCTCAGGTGACAACACATGTTGAAGAGGATGTGGAGAAAGAGGAACACTCCTCCTTTGCTGGTCGGATTGCAAGCTGGTACAACCACTCTGGAAATCAGTCTGGAGGTTCCTTAGAAAATTGGAAATAGATCTACCTGAAGACCCAGCTATTCCACTCTTGGGAATATACCCAAAAGATGCCCACCATGCCACAGGGGTACTGTTCCACTATGTTCATAGGGGCCTTATTTGTGATAGCTAGAAGCTGGAAACTTCCCAGATGTCCCACGACAATAGAATGGATAAAGAAAATGTGGTTCATTTATATAATGAATACTACTCAGCTATTAAAAACAAGGACATCCTGAGTTTTGCAGGTAATAAAGAAGTTTAATGAATTGCTTATGTATGTAAATCAAAATACGGAGTATATATGAATAGGTAGAAGGATAAAGAGTTCTATTTTATCTTCCCATGTAAATCATAAAAGGCTGAGAACTTGGGCTAGAGCATGAGAACACACAAAATATTGGGCCCAATTGTAAGCATATGCAACCCCAATGACATAAGCTAAGAGTTAAGGAGCTTTGGAGGTCCTGGCTACTGTCCTTCCATTCTGGTCTAAACAGCAAAGCCCAGATTCCAGTAAGAGACTCCATCCTATAAAATAAGAGAAAAATGAACAAACATGAACATACACATATCTTTCACTAATTTCTTAAAATACTTTATCATTCACATATAAAGTAAGGAAAATAATTATTTTTAATAATATTCTTTAAGATATTAAACATATTTCAATTATATCTAGTAGAATTGTGATGATTATCATTTTCAATTTGATTGCATAAAGTAGGCAGTATGACAAGTTTATGCATATGTCTGTGAAGAATTTTCCACAACAGAAAAACAGAAGTAGGAAGAATATTGTTAATATTGGTGGCATTAGTTCGCATCAACGACAAAACAAAGCTGAACAACAGCTTACAAGTTTCTCTGCTGTGATGGTTTGTATATGCTTGCAACATGGAGTGGCACTAAAAGGAAGTGTAGCTTTGTTGAAATAGGTGTGTTATTGTGGGTGTAGACTATAATACCCTTGTCCTGGATGCTTGGAAGGCAGTACTCTGCTAGACACCTTCAGATGAAGATGTTGTCATATTCCTGCCTTGATGATAATGGACTGAACCTCTGTACCTCTAGGTCAGCCCCAATTCAATGTTTTCCTTATGTCTTGGTCATGGTGTCTTTTCACAGCAGTAAACCCTAACTAAGACACCTGCTTTCTGTTGTAGATACAATGTGACCAGACTCCTTGAACTCCCGTGGCCATAACTTCCTCTCTAGGATAGATTGCATCCTCACACTGCAAAGTATTAACTGTACTTTATTATGTGTGTTTGTCTTGTATTTTGCCACAACAATGAGGAAATTATCTAATATAATAACCCAGAGTATGCAAATAACATACTAAATAGAAAGACACTAAAAGACAAGTTAATGTAATTTAATTTTCTCATATTCAAACATTCATTGCCTCTCATACATTGTTTTGCAATGTATATGATAAATATATTTCTATGTAGAAATACATATTCGAGTTTATATTGTCTATTTCAAAATAATTGTCACAAGACTGATTTCTAAACAAGCTCTCAATATAGGTTACATTCTAGCATTAGCTTGCACACACATACATACACATATGTGTATGTATATACACATATATATACATATGTGTGTATGTATGTGTGTTGTGTGTGTACAATGATTGAATCACATTTATTTCTTGAATTTTATAAAACATTTTTATACCTGTGACTTAATTGTGAAAATATTTAAAGAGCCATAGATTCATTTCTAATTTTTATAAATTTTCAATTCAAAAGTCATACAACTTTATATAATTTCAACCACAATCAATATGTACATCATATTAGCATGTAATTCAAAATAACATGTTCCAATAATCAAAACAATTAAAAAATTATTTCATTTATTGCTTTCCTAATATCTATTAGGAATCCACTTAAATAAGTACATAATCATCATGTGTTATTTTCCATGAAATCTAGCAAGTGTAGTGAGTAGAAAATTAATTTAGCAAACTCCTAGTAAGAGACACCAGCTAAGCATGAGCATCAGTTTTGAGTTATTAGTTTAAAACATATATTCCCTATGATTTTGAAGACAGACAAGTGGAAAAGAAACTCACAGACATCATACACTCATAACACAGAAACTCCAAAGCAAATATCCAACAGAAGTAACTGTAATAATGACATAGAAATAAAAGAATAGAAAAGAAGTTTTTGGATTTAATGTGAACAAAATAATATCTCATATATAACAAAATTGTGCAGGAGTGAATGTGAAGGCTGAGAAGACAGAAAGCATTTCAAAGAGTCCATGAAAAAAAAACAATAAAGACACAAAACTAAGCAAGGATTGAATTCCCACCAAAACTACCATGTTCTATTTGGGGGAGTGAGTGTAAGGCTCCTTGTGGGTTCACAGATGAGGTCAACCTGCCAGGGTTATGTCAACAGCAAGCAAATTTCCCCATTCATGAACATAGTTTTAAAGATTGGCTTTCATAGATGCAGGTTATAGAAATATAAAAGCAATAGCATGCTACTCAAATAAAAGCAAAGTCTCCCATTCAAGACAAAGGAGACGGCTTAAAGAAGTTCATATTTGTAACCAACACACTTTCAAAGTGATGCAATCCCAAGTAATACATCTGTGTTTGTCTTTCAAGTATCCCCCACAAGGCACAAACAGCCTGGATAAGTGTTGTGGTTTTTGTGGTCATTGAAGATAAATAAAATAACAGGGACATGCACCTTCAACAAACATTTTTGGAGGCCGCCTGAACTTCTCCATCTGGATGACACAAGGAATCCTGTCTGAATGTTCCTGAATATAGATATTGCTTGCTCATCTGCAAGTTGTATCAGCTATGTCTTCTGACCTCCCTTGCATATGTGTCAAGCATCTGACCTCTATACCTAATGAGAAAGAAAGAGAAACTGAAAGGAATAATGCTCTAATTGCCCTCTCCCTCTTGTGCACTTACCAGTTGTGGGGTCATGCTACTCTGCAGAAAGCAGAGGTACTGTGCCTCTTCCTCGAAGCAGGACTAGTAATCTGCTTAGATAAATTAAATGATTGTTTCTGTTGGTTGATATGTACAGTTCATAGTTTATTTTTAGCAGATAACTTAAATATTTGTTATCTAATATATACATAGATACTAAGTATTGCATGACAAAAGGTGAACCTGAAAATCAATTAAAGAGGAAAATTGTTGTTCAGAATGCATAACAACTTGCATCTTGAAATCAGAGTTTAGAACAAAGACATCTTCATACTGTGAGATTCCCTTGAGTGCTGATGGTATTTGGCATAATTTCATATACAAAAAAGGGTGAACTTGAAATACAGTTTGACCCACTTGGTATCATTAATGGGCTGAAATTGAAGCAGCTGTCAATCCACAGAAAATCTTGATCTTACTTATTCATTGTCTGAATTCTAATTTACATGAATGTACTTTCCATCAACTTCCCAGGAAGTCAGTGTTACAGGATCTCATCTGAGAATTCTCTGCTGCTCTTCATCCTTAGAAAAAGTTTCTTGAATTGAAGAAATTTGTTAGCAAATCTAGACACTTCTATAGATAATTCTTTCTACACCAACAACTCAGAATACATTCCATACATTTACTAAAATATACTTTAGTATTAAACCCATGCTTTTTGTGTAAACACCATCAAGCCATTTGAAATTTGGGATTGTATTACATGTAGAAAAACTACCCCCAAATGTTATTATTCTAGACTTTTTAGATAGACCCTAAGGTAAAGATTCTGGGTTGTTTTCTTTTTGGAAGTAACATATAGTGCTTAATGTACTTCCCCTAAGGAGACCATGTGCTGTGTTCTTTTGGAGACAGCAGTGTCATACTCTCCACTTTTTTAAGTGTAAAACTTAAATAAAAATTAAGTTGTTAAGAATTCATCCACAACAGATGAGTATGTGTTGTCTAGTTCTTTCTGTCACTTACTTATATTTATTACTTTGTACTTCAATTAGATTTTCATTTTTCCTTTTTATTATACTCGAGTACCACCTCATTGGATTCTGGGATTGCACAACAGAGATGCAGTGTAATGCATTGTACAGATTTGCTGACACAGTTGTTGAAGAGGCTTGCTCAAGGGGACTGTGCATGATTCTCATTCCATGTGCTTGACTGTGCTATTATCTGAATTTGTGGCTTCCAAATTCATATGTTGATACCTAATTTCCACTCCGATGTACCAGGAAGTGGATGCTGCAGTAGTGTGGAGATCTTAAGATGGAAACTGATTGATTCTTAAGGAACTGAGGAAGTTAGATTCTCATATATAGGAAAAATATTGAATGCAGTTTGTGACAGTTGATGTAGTTGTCTGCACTGCCTAAAGTCGGTAGAGAGCAGGGCACGTTTGCATAGCCTGTTCACTATCGTAATTTTTTCATTAAAGATTATTACAGGGCATAGTATCTCTCTCTCTCTCTCTCTCTCTCTCTCTCTCTCTCTCTCTGTGTGTGTGTGTGTGTGTGTGTGTGTGTGTGTGTGTTTGTGTGTGTGTTGACAATAGTAAGGCAATCCCTGGTTTGCACAAGAGACAGGACAATCCAAATAAATTAAACCTTGTATATCTTGGATGTCCTATCTTATTCTGACTTGTACATACTTGGGTAAAAATATAGTTTTTATTTCTAAACCTAAAAATTAAGTTGAAAGTTTTCAAAACCTAAGGAGAAGTAAGTAAATTGGACAGAAGGAAGCTGTTCACTTATATATCCTGAAAAGAACCAAAATATATTTGTGTATAAATACTTTGTGAAGAAATAAATGTGTGTTTTTGTGACTTTCTTCTGTTACACTATTTATCCTATTTATGCAAAGAAGTGCTGAGGTTCTGAAAAGAAGTCTAAGTTAATGGAACTCCAGGAATAGGAGAAACCTACTAAGGAGGGTGATGGGCAAATCTTTAAAGGGTCTTCAGCTTTAAAGGATCACAGTTGTCAGCTGGGCAGTTCTGTATATTCTACAAGGCATTTTCTAGGGGTAGGGGGAAGAGATTGGATGTTTCCCATAGAAGCATTAGATTCTGTGTTTAGATCCTCAGAACTCACATGAAATGTGGTGTCATACACATTCTGTCTCCACAGATAGGATGGTGGAGAGGGGTATCCCTGGAGTGGTTAGCAAGCTAGTTTAGAAAATGAGTGTGCTTCATGTTAAGTGAGAAAACCTGTATCAAAAATTATAGTGGACACCAACTGCGAAAAATTCCTGTCGTCAAACACTGATTTACATGCATCCGCACACATGCACACAGAGAATTAAACATCTACAAACATTTTATATACATATTATCTCATTGGATTTCAGTGAAAATAAAACAACAGATAAAAAAAAATAATTGGAGGCTGAAGAGAAGTAGGGGTGGCCCCCTGACCTTACAGCTCTAGAACACAAAGGTCATTTGTTTTCTCATGGTTTGTCACCAGCGTTGTGCTGGATCAAGGTCTGCAGATAGACTGCTGCTTTCAAGACATGAGTGGAGGTTCATAACTAAACTGTGAATTTTTTTCCAGCTCCCTATGTCTTAGGTTTCAAATAGATTTCTCAAATTCACTTGGAAACTTTCAGCTGGGTCACCGAATCTGTTTAGTTTGTAGTGTTAATCTTAATCAAGCTAAAGAAGCAATATTAATTATCTCTATTTTTCACTAAATATTCATAATATTGTTGGTAAGAGTAGAGTGAAAATATAAATTTGATCTTAATGTTTAACTGTAACAATTTCCTATGTTCTGTTTTCTTAATTTTTATGCCATTGTTTTTGTTTTATTATCACTTATAGGCCAGATATCAAGCTTTCTCATCCCAATAGAAAAACTAAAATTAATTTATCAAATAAGCGATAGTAGTCCTCTGTAAAAAATTCTCTACTTCACTTGTTCACTATTTAAAACAGACAGAGGTAAATAAATGTACTTGAAAAGTAAAAAAAAAAAAAAAACAAAAATTATCCAGGATATTGATCTTAGATAATATAACATAATGAGGAATGTTTTCCGGGAAATGAATTAGTAAATATTAATTCTGCCTTATACACATTTATGTTAGTCACTTCAGGCTTGACTAAAGAAACTTCTCTAACTTCAATTATTCAGTGTTATAATTTCCCCTGCCAGAGTCAGACTGCACACTCATCCCTGTCTATCCCTCACTCACAGGGAAGCATGGCAGAGGCAATGATCAGCGGAGCAGAATTTGCTGTAGGAGACTTCTCCCTCCTCTCTGCTTCATTGCTTCCTGTCTCGACCTAGGGAAGATACCAGCATTTCACAGTGCACCAAACATTTTACAGTCAACTGCTGATCACATGCAGGGAGACAGAGAAGATGTTGCAATAGTGCTTAATAAACCAGACATGATCCGTAGTTTATAAGAAAAAAGCAAAAGCAATGTTCAGTGAAAAACAAAAATCTCTTTGAGCTAGCCACTTAAAAACAATAGAGATACAATTTTTAAATGGTGTGAGAATATGGTCCAAAATTTAGAACGAATGAGACAGCTATTATATACATTTGAATTTATACTTATGATGCCTTTATAAAATAAGAGAGAGTGAATTTTCTGTTTTTATGATGTGATTCCTGTGAAGAAAACATAATTACTAACGAAATTGATTGAGGTCCAGCAAACTTCTTCCTAAGTGCAGAGCTGTAAGAAAATAATTATTATGAGTAGGCAGTAAACCAGAGTGTGATGTGCATTCAAGACTATAGCAAAGGCTGCTAAGACAAAAAGGATTGTTCCCTATGTAAAGCCAGACTGATACAAACCAGGCAGAGGTACCCAAGAGAAACAATGAGCCACACTCAATAAAGACGACAGCACCAATTGTCACAGATAATTCATCTTATATGTACCTGGTAACTGAAAAGCCAGCTCTGTGTATTTGCTAATTATCTTAATCCAAAGGAAAAATAATTTTTTCTCACTGCCTTATGACAGGACATAATTTTATAACAATAGGACACCCACTGAAGTTAGTTAGATTGCTCCCTCCAAAAGAAACAAGGAGACAAGAAATTGACTTTCTTGATGATTCATTTTGAAAGACGTAGTTCTTTATCTTTGAAAAAGGCATCTTGAAACTAAGGCAATTTAGTTCTATTAAAATAAAAGATTGTCATATATTTCAAAATAATAGAGCAATGATTTAAAATTACAATGATAAAGGGAAGAAATGTGTGCTTTCTTTTTTTAAATATAATTATTATTTGTGTGTGTATGTGTGTGTGTGTGTGTGTGTTTATATGTGTATGTGTGTGTGTGTTTTCTCTATAGCATATGAGTGGAAGTTAGAGGACTGGTTTACGAAGATACTTCTATTCTTCTATCTTCACTAGAGTTTTCAGAATAAACTTTTCTGACAGATGCATGTCATCTGCTTTCTTCTCTTTTTTTCCATATGGAGAGTTAAACTTAAATTTTATATGTGATGATCTGTATATTAGAAGTAGATTTTCATTTCTCTGAAGAATTTTAAGTTTCCAACACATTCTAATGAATAATGTTGTCTAAGATGAAGATTATTTTTATGTAAAGTTCTTTATAAGTGAATTTTGTTCTCAGAAATACACTGATCGATTTTATTAATATCTATTCTTTGTTAGCAGTAATTGCTTGCTCTTCTAGAAAGTATATAATATCGGTGGAAGGGCAATGAGAGCTCTTGTCCTCCCTACTAAGGATCAGGACTAATAGCCTTTCATGTTCAAGTGGGATTATGTTTTGAATCTTCTGTGCTTTGGAGTAAATTGTGTAGATATGTATACTATTACACTAAAAAAAATAAATAATAAATTTTCATTTTATATGAAATTATAAATAATTCTAGTTCAAAGCTAGTTTTTCTAAAGGAGATCAAACTTAAATTATGTGTTTCTCTTTTCTCTCTCAAAGCCAATTTAATGAAACACTGACATTGACAATTTCATAACACAAAAAGTGAAATGAAATATACAAGTAATAACCAAGGATGTCATATCTATTTACATTAAAGTGATAATATCCTTTTGTCAGAAGATAGATTCTCATATAGTGCTTCAGGGTCTGAAAATAATGAGTAACTCTAGATAGATGAAGTCTGGATACAAGTTGGCAGGTAGTGACTGAATCTCACACATCAGATATTTTCGGTCACACACACCCGAATATTTCTGCATCCCATCCACACACAATAGCTATCATTTCTTAATATGACGCATATGGTCCCATGTGCAATTGATTGCCTTGCACTTTTGATATAAATAGAAAAAAGTAGATTTTAATGATAATTTTTACTGTCTCACTTAGAAAATAACAAAAGCCATTTGTTTATAACAGTACAAAGAAGGGTTGAACCCTGAAACAAATTAGTCATGGCTTCATCCTTGTTTTTCAGATCAAGTCTGGATTACGTTATGCTCCTGCTGTGTACGGTGTTTGTGTTAGTACTCACCACTTTACCTATGCAGTCTTGAAAATTTTGAACTGAACAGTATTGCTAACAATTGTCACAATAAATTATTTTAAAACATCCATGGAACCAATGGACAAAAATATTACATTTGTTCTCTACGTTCTCACTCTTAAGACATTTATGTATATTTGCCTATCTCTGTGTGTGCTTGTGTGTGTGTGCTTGCGTGTGTGTGATTATGAGTGTGTGTGTGTGTGTGTGTGTGTGAATGTGTATTGAGATGATGAAACTGATGTAGGAGAAAATTTAAATTGATAACAAGATCAATTCAGTCCCTGTCTTTCTACAATAGATACTTTAGTGTCATGGTTGACCAAATGTCAGTATGTTTATTAAATCTTACAAAAAGCACTAAAACAATGTTATAATATAATTTAAAATATTACCCAATTTCACTTTATTAATGCCATAAACTTACTAATAGTTTATTTAAAATCCAACTGTATTTTGGACTATCTTCACAGAATAATAACATTTTTTTTTTGAGGAACAGCTATTACTGCTTTAAATTTGAATTGATGTAGAAGTAAATTATTCCTTTACTTGTTAGCAAAGGAGTCATGAATGAATTGGATGAATTGGAAGGCAGAAGCATAAAACAACAAGATGCCTGGAGTTTAGCTAGATTTCCAACTAGAGTAGATAAATTCCAATCAAGACAAACACACCATGCAATGCTGCAGTCTGGGCAAGAGACTGAACCTCCTCTCTTCTTGGACTAGGGTCGGCATCACACATGGTAACCTAAGGTCATTGATCTGTAATTGCTGTTTGCATACTAGCTTTCTTGACATGGGGTGTTTAGGAACATGATAATGAAAATGAAATATCAAATTTTGTAATAAAGGAAAGTAAAATAAAACATAGAAAAATCTATTATTAAACAAACTTTTAAGCTTTCAGAATCATGATAAATATGCTGGATGGTAGTCGAAATGTAGAGATGTGTGAAATATGTTTGTACTGAAGAGAAAACTACTCAGAAGTGTGAACACTAATTATTTCTTTTTCTACTATCCATGTCATTAGAGTCAACTTTGGGGTCTTTAATATATACATATATGTCTTACTTGTAATCAGTTAATATCTATGCTATGCTCATTAAATCTCACCAATGTTACTTTCTATACAAGAGCTATAGAATACGACACTGATAGATGTGCTAATGTGGATGGATAATGCTCAGGAGAACCCAAACCAATAGAGATCTAACGGGAACTATGGAATGCTGAGGGCAAGAGAAATAGCTTTACCCAATGAAATGTAAAACAACTGGTACCCCAATACCAAATGGTCAGTCATGAAAACATAGTGTTCTCCAAGTAAGTCCTACCAATTGCTTATCCAATACCAAATAGTCAACACTGAAAATACTCAGATAAATAACATTATATAGACTAAACAGATTGTTTTTATATATTTAGAAAATACACACCTATTTTGTTTTGTTTTGTTTTTAAAGATTTATTTATTTGTTATTTATATCATTACACCGTAGCTGTCTTCAGACACCAGAAGAAGGCATCAGATCTCAAAATGGGTGGTTGTGAGCCACCATGTGGTTGCTGGGATTTGAACTCAGGACCTGTGGAAGAGCCATCAGTGCTCCTAACCACTGAGCCATCTCTCCAGCCCCATACACACCTATTTTGATGTGTGTGTGTGTGTGTGTGTGTGTGTGTGTGTGTGTATGTGTCACGGAATTTTAAAAATTTAGACACCGTAAATTTGGGGAAAAGAAAGCAAGGGGTAGGTTAACTTGGGAGTTTGGAAGGGAGATTATGATGTATTTTAAAAATGATCTAGCAAAATAAATAATTTTTTAAAATATTAATAATATGATTTCAAAGTGGAGTATATGATTTCAAAGAAATATAGATTGTATCTATCAGTGTGGAAATAATAGTAAGAGTTTCTGAGATGCGAAAAAAAAAATTCAGGAAAGGTCATCAACTAGATGTTATTGATTTTTGCCTTCCAATTAACAGTCCCTGTTAGTATTCCTTCTTGGCTTGGCCCAACATTTACCTGGCTACAACCATGCAGGCCTGGCTCACTATAAAATGGGCTGTTTGCCCCACTTCACTCTTTTATTCTCTCTGACTCTCTTCTCTCCATGACCCCTTTTTCTCCTCTCCCCTCCCATCTCCATACCCTCCATGTGTTCCTGGTTCTCCTCCATCTCTCCCTCCCTCCCTCCCTCCCTCCGTCTCTCCCTCCCTACTTCCCTCCCTCTATCCCTCCCTCCCTCTCACTCTTTCTCTCTCCTCAATTCCCTGCTGGTACTTCAGGGAGAAGTTGCCTCAGCAAGGCCCACAGAGACACCCCTCTCACTCTCACTCTCACCTCACAATGCCTTGCTCTGTAAAACATATCTTGGTTCCTTCTTTTTTACAAGACACAACAGTCCCAATGTGCTGGGTTGCTGTTGTTTGATTTTGATTTTGGTTGGGTTTTGGTGGAATTTGATTGAGAATGCAACAGTGAAGCTGAGTCTTCTAGTGGTTCTTTTGTTAGTATGGGAATGACAGAAGCCTCCACCACCAACCCAGATAAGAGAAAACCAGAAAACAAGTATTCTACCTGTTCTGCATTGTATGTCCAGGAAACATTATTCTTAAGACAACAGAATAAAAATCTTCACAAGATCAACTGTTCTAAATCACTGTCTTATGCTTCTAAAAACTACAAGGATAAATTTTCTGAATATTATTGCATATATATGATCACTAGGGAAATGAAAAAGAAACCATTATATGGGGAAAAGACATAGTCTTCAATATAAGATCAAAAATGTTACCATGGACTGCACCCATATATGTCAAAACTGCGTTTATAAACAGGGCAACAAATATTTAAAAGGTAGTGGGTCTCCTTAATAGAAGAAGAAAATTGGAAAAAGGATCCAAAAGTGTACTAATAGAAATAAGAATAGGATACTCCTATATTATTTTCTTCATTATTTCTGTACACCCACCATATAATTGCATTTGTGCTCATGTCAAAAGAGGTATGTTCAAATGACACAATCATTTCTGATTATTGTGTTTGGGTTCTTGTTTCTATTATTTTAAATTTTACATTTTTTGCACGTTTTGGTGTATTTAGCTTAACCATCTAATAATAATTGTCACTCCTGAAAGGGTAGTGTGAGATAACAAACTACCTCTGAAAGTTTACTGTTTACAAATGTCCTACAACCCATGACATTATTTATGTAAAGATTTCAGAGATCATTTCTTTGAATAGAGTAATGGTCTGTGTGTTATACATCTTCCCCATACTCTACTAGCAACCCAGTCTGCTTTATGACTAATGGATCCCTTTGCATTGCATAAACACCCTTGACTGCCAAGTTCCTTCTCCCTTCTGTCAAGCACTCCCTCCTCTGTTGTGCCTTAGATTACGTTGTGCCCATGGTCCATTCTGATTCTATCCACTTTTTACTCTTTCATTTTTCAGTTCATCTGAAAGCAACTCTAATCACCACCAAATGTTCCCTGAATATGAATGAATGCTGGCTGCATTTTTAGGCAAAAATAATGTTTTCTCAGAGTCAAATTGGATCATTAGATACATTTATCAAAATCTAAGAAGAGGTTCCAAGTAATGCAGCCATCATTTTAGCCCCACCATATTTATTAGCAGGAATGTACAGTAAGTCTTCACCATGCTACTTCTTCTCTAACATATGAAGAGATTATATAGATTTTCATTTCTATAAATCTTGCCATTCTAACCCTAACCCTCTTTCACATGTTTGTCCTTATACATTATTCCTGTATCACTACAGAGAAATAGATTCTCCAGAAATAATTTCTTCATCTCCCAAGTGTTTTCTATGCCTTGTTTCCCCAGCTCCCATAATGTGGATGCCATTACTCCTGCACTAGAGTGGTTTATTCATCAATATAATTGTTCTCATTTGCTTTCTGTGGTTTCATTGATGATCTGTGTTCTAAATGAGAAATTGACAAATGCAACCTCCACCTGGGTTCAAAAGGTTTTATTGTAACAAGGTGTGTCTGTTAACATTTTATTATGTGTTGCTGCTTTAAATAATATAATAACAGAGGTAAGTACAACAGAGACCTTTGGCATTCAAAGCTTAAATACCTAGATTTTTCTACAAATGATAATAATATTCTTGAAGGCTTCATTTCCTGTTTCCAATTTCTTTTCCACCCTCTTCCTCCCTTTCTTCCTTTCTTTCCTTCCTTTTTGCCTTCATTCCTTCTCATTCCTTCTTTTAAAGAGTTGAGGAAAACAATTGTACTGTGAAAATACAATAGAAAATTGATTTATGCTAATTTCCCAAAATATACATTGGTCATATTTACCTGTGCTCTTCATCCTACCTCCTCCCCCATTTTTCCCTATGTATTTATGTCGCCAACTTTTTGTCCACTTATTGTTTATTCTAAATCCATTGAGTTCAATAGTTGTGAGCTACATTCTCCTGCCTGTTATATTATCCATTACAGTATTGCTGAAAAACAAAAGGCAAAAGGTCACACTTAAAAAGATACGACTTTCTAACCTGCCACATGTATCTTTTTTATTATTATTATTTATTTTATTTTATTTTTTTAATTTACATTCCAAATCATTTCCCCTTTCCCGTTTCCTCCCTCCTCGAAAGTCCCATAAGCCCCCTTCCCTCCCTCTTTTCTCCATTCAACTCCCTCTCGTTACTCTGTCCTGGCATTCCCCTACATCCAGTCTTTCCAGGACCAGGGGTCTCTCCTTCCATCTTTTTAGAAATCTATTGATATGCGGATTGTGTCTAGGGTATTCCGAGATTCTGGGTCAATATCCCCTTATCAGTGACTGCATACCATGTGTGTTCTTTTGTGATTGGGTTACCTCACTAAGGATGATATTTTCAAGATCTGACCATTTGCCTAGGAATTTCGTGAATTCATTGTTTTTAATTGCAGAGTAGTATTCCATTGTGTAGATATACCACATCTTCTGAATCCATTCCTCCGTTGAGGGACATCTGGGTTCTTTCCAGCTTCTGGCTATTATAAATAAGGCTGCTATGAACATAGTGGAGCATGTGTCCTTATTGCATGCAGGTAAAGTCTCTGGGTATATGCCCAGGAGTGGTATAGCCGGATCCTCCGGGAGTGTCATGCCCAGTTTTCTGAGGAGCCGCCAGACTGCTTTCCAGAGTGGTTGTACCAGCCTGCAATTCCACCAGCAGTGGAGGAGTGTTCCTCTTTCTCCACATCCTCGCCAACAACTGCTGTCTCCTGTGTTTTCGATCTTAGTCATCCTGACTGGTGTGAGATGGAATCTCAGGATTGTTTCTGCCACATGTATCTTAAGGAAGGGATGGTCATCCATGTCCACTTCACCTCCTGGAATTTTTACTTGTTTGGTTTTGTTTATGCTTTGTGAGTCTTAAAACCACTGCTATGAGTTAGTATTGCAACCATTACAGGTTATTGTCAGTGTTCTTGGTAACTTTCCATAGCCTGAAGTTAAGACCATATGGATGAATCATAACACATGAAGAAATCAAACTGGTACTGACATGCCATCCAAACTAGCTACAGTTGATGGTGTTGGTGATGCTGTGAATGCTAACTACTATGGAAGAAAAATAATTATCAGTGTTACCCAACTGTGAACATTAAAACCTACAGTAAAAACGGCCTAGAAAGATATGCCACTTATGCAACAACAGCATTAATATTTTGAGACATCCAACCATTTCTGATTGAATTTTATCCACTCTCTAAGATGCAGGTCATACAAGAACCAATAATCTGTGCCTAAATAAGTCATAGGCACTAAGTAAATACTTACTATTATATAGTTAAACAACATAGTTTTAAACAGACAACTTAATGCTTTTTCATAAATGAGTAAACTTTCATTCCTTTCCAAAATGTTTTGTTTTGAAGTAGATAGTGATTAACATAGAGATGCATAACTGATCAATATAACATAGAGAGATTAAGACTGTTCAGAACTCTCAGGACTAAATGATATCACAATTCTACTTCCTAGATTGAATGAGGGTCATTGCAGAAGAGGGAGTAGACTTACAGTAAAGTCCATAGGTGATGGAAGACTACAAAAAAGGTAATTTCAGGGGGATTTTTTTTAAGCATATGAATATTTTCATACATGTATGTGTTTGTACCACTTGTGTGCCTGGTACTTATGAATGCCAGGAACAGGATTTGGATACTCTAGAGTAGATTCATGTAATTGTGATTGAATAATACATGTTCTTAAAGTTGAACCAAGATCCTCTGCAAGAACACTAAGTTCTATTAATTGTTGCGTTATCTTTTCAATAGTAAATGATAATACCATAGTACTCATTGAGTCCTTTTAAAAACATTATCATAAGATACCCAATAGTGTGAGTAAATCAGTCACCACTCAGGCCCAAATTTAAGGATCTGAATTTGCACACCTCAGCATCTACCTTATCATGAACTGCTAGAGCTCATGAAGAGACCATTCCTGCAGATCTAATCTTGCAAAGTTTCTATGACACAGGGCAACAACAGGATATCTCATAGGAATACAAGTGAAGACCCAGTATTGATAGTGTAGCAAATTTCAGAGACCTAGAACCAGATCAATGACTCACTGTAATATACAATTGCAAGGAAACACATTTGGGCAAAGGCCCTGTGAAACACTTCAGCTTAGATAGCTAGATTCATTTTCACATGGTTGGTCCTTTTTGTTGTTTTTTTGGTTCTGTTTGAGGAAGGTTGAAGGCAGATATGGAAAGAAGGGGAGATGATATGAAATTCACACATGCACACACACACACTCAAATAAAACAATAAAAGATTAAAAAATAAAATAAAATGATAAATAAAAGCAAACTTCCCATTTTCTGTGCAAAAAAAGTTATAATAATAAATATTATAGTTACCAGTTTAGGGGATTTATCAGAATATCTCTACCTGATTTTTACTGTTTCATATTACTGCTTTATATGAGTAAAGACACATATACATACACTCACAAATACACATGCACACATAGACACATACATGGGAATTTTATGTGTACATGTATCTGTCACTTTACAGCTAATCATATTACAAAGTATTTTTTAAAACTATCTCATGACTTCCTTTTTGCATGAAATTTCTTGTTTTGGAGACAGTCTTCAATTTCTTGATCAATATGTAATCAAAAACTCAGGTGACAGCAGATGCTGGCGAGGATGCAGAGAAAGGGAATACTCCATTGCTGGTGGGATTGCAAGCTGGCACAACCACTCTGGAAATCATTCTGGTAGCTTCTCAGAAAAAATGGAAATAGTTCTTCATGAGGACCTAGCTATACCACTCCTGGGCACATACCTAAAAAGTGCTCCAACATATAACAAGGACTCATGATCCACTATGTTTGTACTAGCCTTATTTATTCATTTTTATAAGATATTTTCTTTATTTACATTTCAAATGTTATCCCCTTTCCTCATTTCCCCTCTTAAAACCCCTTATCCCATCCCCTCTACCTCTGCTCACTAACCCACCCACTCCTGCTTCACTGTCCTGGCATTCCCCTTGGGGTAGCTTTATTTATAATAGTCAGAATCTAGAAAGAACCCAGATGTCCTTCAACAGAGTAATGGATAAAGAAAATGTGGTACATTTATACAATGGAGTACTACTCAATTATTTAAAATAATGAATTCATGAAATCCACAGGCAAATGGATGGATCTAGAAAATATCCTGAGTGAGGGAACTTAGTAACAAAAGAACACACATGGTAGATATTCACTGATAAGTGGGTATTAGCCAAAAAGGAGCTTGGAATAACCACAACACTACTCACTGACCACATGGAACCCAAGAAGAAAGAAGACCACATCAAAGTGTGGATACTACAGTACTACTCAGAAGTGGGAAGAAAATAATCTCTGTAGGTAGAGAAGAGAGGGATCTTGGAGGGTGAGATAAGGGAAAGGGAAAAGGGGGGCCAGTTCAGATATGGAAGGAAATTGAGAGAAGTGCAGAGGGTCAGGAATTTGAATGAAGGTATATAGCAGTGGGGGAGGGAGAAGTCGGTGTAGCCACTAGAAAAATCCCAGATGCTAGGGACTCAAGAGGTTCACAGGATGCAACAAGGAGGACTTTAGCTGAAATATCCAACAAAGGGGAGATAGAATCTGTGGAGACCATATCCAGTGGATAGGCATGACTCCAGTTGAGGGATAGGGCCACCCTCCAGCCTCAAAAATATTAATCCAGAATTCTTTCTGTCAAAATGAAATTCAGGACAAAGAGTGGAGCAGAAATTGAAGGAAAGGCAGTCCAGAGACTGACCTACCTAGGGATCCATCTCATCTGCTGACACCAAACCTAGATACTATTGCTGATGTCAAGAAGTACTTACTGACAGGAGTCCCATATAGCTGTCCCTTGAGAGACCTTACCAGAGCTAAACCAATACAGATACAGATACACACAGCCAAACATTGAAACAAGTGCAGTGAACCCAGTGGGGATATTAGGGCAAGGACTGTAGGAGTGGAACGGGTTTGCAGCGTCATAGGAAGAACAATATCAACCAACCAGACCCTGTTACCAAAGTTTCCAGGGACTCAGGGACTAAACACAGGGGGTACCCATGGCTCCAGATATGTAGTAGAGGATTGCTTTATCTTGCATCACTGGGAGAGGAGACCCTTGGTCCTGTAGAGGCTTGATGATCCAGGATAAGGGAATGCTAGGCTGCTGAGCCAAGAGTGGGTGGGAGTGTGGGGAGCACTCTCAGAGAAGCAGGAGGAGGGAGGAGGGCATGGGGGCTTGAGGAAGGCATGGGGGCTTGTGGAGGGGAAACTGGAAAAGGGGATAACATTTGAAATGTAAATAAATGAAATAACCAATAAAAATGAAGAAAAAAAAAGAAAAGACGCCATATCCCAGCATAAATTAATGTCTTTGAGTCTTATGGTGACTTGATCTTTCTGTATCCTGGGTCTGCTTCCTTTAATAACATGCACACAAAGTTTCTTCAATTTGTTCATGTGGCTCTTATTTTCTCCCTTCCTTTTTTTACTGTAAGTGGAATCATAGGACATGTAACATCCCAGGCTGTGAATAAATGACAGCAAATTACCACATAAATTAATACATTACCACATAATTAGCACTTGATAATTCTGGGCATATATATATATATACATATATAAAAAGTTATCATTTAAGAGATTATTTTTCAGAAAACAATTATTGTATACCCTAGGTTTCAAACATATTTGGGAGAATTTTTATTTTGGATTTAAAAAATAGCAATTTGCTAAACTTTTGCCTTTCTTTTTCCATTCATTCTATAATTTTTTATCTTAGGAATAAAACAATACAAAAATAACAATCCAGTGTTTCAAATTCTACTCAAATATACAATATATAGCATATACATTTTACAATGATATTTTAATTACTAATCACTTAATAAGGTTAAGATATCCCCATTGATTTCCTTGTTTTTTAATTATTTTTCTCCTGTGATGATGATGATTTGTATTGGCTTTCCCTGTATGTCTCTCATTCTCTGTGCCAGAATCTATTCAGGTCTAATTATAGTCCTGGTAGTCTTGTTTCTCAGAGAAAACATTACTGAGCTTGGTAGTGAAAATAAATAAGCAACAAATCCATAGAAATTATGAAGTTGTAGAACAATGTGTGCATAGCTAAGAATTGATTTTTGTTTTCCTTGTACATGTGTCTGTAGGAAATACATAGAGATTCTCTGTAGCAGGCTCAATTTATAACAGCTCATTCTAGTGTTGTACTTAGGTATTTTTTTCTTATTTGCAAAGCAATAAAAGATAGCTTGAGGATGGATTTAAAAAAAAGTTGTTCAAAACAATAATATTTTAATATAATACTCTGCAGGCAGAGGGGTGAAGCTACTTGATGACTCTGGTTCTTGAGAGGACTAATGTCCATGACAGTCAGAATGACACTGTCCTCTATCACTCGTCGAAGCTAAGTTTTTGTCAAAGAAATTTGATCATTCTTATAAACATAGGTATTTAGTTTAGAAAGAAGAAAGTAAAAATATATACATGAGGCTTCTGGTAAGGAAGATGACTTTCGCTTTCATCTTACATTCAAGATACAGATAAGGAAGTCAGACATTGTGTTTAATATAAAGAATTTGTCTTAAGGTTTCTAATGGTGTGCAGAGACACCATGACAACGGCATCTCTTATAAAAGAAAATATTTAGTTTTGCTGGCTTACAGTTGAGAGGTGTAGGCCATCATCCTCATTCGATGAAGCGTTAAGGCACTCAGGCAAATATGGTGCTAGAGAGGTAGCTGAGAGTTCTATACCTGGATCTGCAGGAAGCAGAGCCCCAGTGACCCATTTCCTCCAAGGGCATACCTTCCAGCAAAGCCAGTTCCTATGCGCCTATAGGGCCATTTTCATTCAAATTAAATAATATGAGTTAAGAGTGGGATGGTGATAGTTTACAGAGGCAGCACAGTACCAGTTCCTGCCGATATTATGTAGAAACTCATGCACTCATACTTATGCTTTTGAAAGATTTGACATTTTGAATCATCTCAAGGCCATTTTTGCTGTTTATATTTCATCTCCATTGCTTCCTTTCTCATGTTGTTTGTGTTGGGTGATAGTGCAACCATGTGTATGCATGAACTACATGGAGAGTCAAATTTGACTTCTGAAGTGTAGCTTTTTTCTTAACTGCACTTACAAGTTCTAACAGCATAAAAATAATGGAAGTTTGAAAGACAGGAAGAAATATACTTAATTATGCATGCTTTCTATGAGCAAACACTAAAAATTTGGTATTTAAACAATCAATAAAAAATACACAGTTTAAACAGATTTTATTCCATTAATAAATGCATTATTAATCATAAAATCTTATATAAAGATTATGTTTAAATTGAGAATCTATACATTAATTAAGAAATGTAAAAATGCAAAATATGAAATTACAAGATTATGCACTGTTTACTAGAAAGATTTTATAAATTCAAAAATGCTTTGTCAGATCTGATAGTCTGCTAGTACAGGAAGCAATAAACTGTGTGTATGTATTTATAAAGATATTTTATATAATCAGAAAGATTTTTATAATTTTTACAATATCAATGCTCACTAATGTCTAATAAGTAGGACAAACATAATAGATCTGAAATATTTGTTATTTTTCTGGTGATAACTCTATATCCTATGATGCTACTGGATCTTACTTCTTTCTGACTCAATTGGGGGACTGATAATGAGTGGTTTGTATTTGACCATGTCTATGAGTAGCTGTCTTGATTGATGGTTGATGTAGGAGATCCCAACCCACTTTGGGCTGTGTCATCACACTGTAGGTGAGCCTAGCTGATACTACTAGCTAGCCCCAGAACAAGCAAGAAACAACATTCTCCCATAGGTTATTTCTGCGTTGTAGCTTGAGCTCCTGTCTCAACTTTCCTTAATGGCAGAGAGTGAATTGAAAATGTGAGTTAAAATACAACATTTTGTCCTACAGGCTGCTTTTGGTCATGGTGTTTGAAGAGTCAAAGAGAAAATCCAGAACTCTTGAAATTAATATTCAATTCACAGATTAGGGAAGGAAATTGAGACTATTACACCAACACAAAGTAACAAACAGAGTAAATCTTTGAAAAAGATTGCAGAATAGTAGAGAAACTCTAACCAAGGAAGTGAAAAACTTGTATGAAAAAATTTCAAGTCTTTGAAGAAAGAAATTTATGAAGATATCAGAAGGATGAAAAGATTTCCCCTACTCATGGAACAGTAGAATTAACATAATGAAAATGTCCATTCTATCAAAAGTAATCTACAGATTTGATGTAGTACCCATCAACGTTTCAACATAATTTTTCACATATCTTAAAAGTACAATTTTCAACATCGTATAAAAACACATTAAACCTAAGATAACTAAAACAACCCAGAATTAAAAGCAAAAAAATAAAAATAAAAAAATACAACAGCAACAACAAAACACAAACCCTCTAGTAGTATCCCTGATTTTATTTCAAATTGTATCACAGAGGTAGTACTGGAATAAAAAAGACATATTGTTCAATGGAATCAAATTGAAGATATAAACAACAGACATAAAACAACACATATATAGACAGACAACTTAGATTTAATGAAGAAGCCAGAAATGGATACTAGAACAAAGACAACATCTTCAATGAATGAAACAGTTCAAAATGAATGTCTACATGTAGAAAAATTCAAATTGATCCATAACTATCATTCTACACTAAACTCAATACCAAATCTGTCATACATCCCAACATAAAACAAGATACAGGTAATCTGATAGATGATCTGCAGATACGCTTAGGTAACATGATACAGGTCATCTGGTAGAACCACAGGTACACTTAGGTAACCATGGTAATCACTTCTCAATTTATTTTTTTCTTTTTTTATTAGATATATTCTTTATTTACATTTCAAATATGGACTCTTTCCTGGTTCCCCCCCTCTCTTGAAAATCACATAATCCATCTTCCCTAGCCAATCTACCCTCCCTCACTTCCCTGTCATAGTATTCCTCTACACTACTACATCAAGTCTTTCCAATACCAAGGTCCTCTCCTCCCTTTGGTGTCTAACAAGACCATCCTCTGCTGCCTATGTGTCTAGAGTCATGGGTAACTCCATGTGTACTCTTTGGTTGATGGTTTTGACCCTGGGAGCTCTGGGAGTACAACTCATATTGTTGTTCCTCCTGTGGCACTGCAAACCCCTTCAGCTCATTGGGTCCTTTCTCTAGCTCCTCCATTGGGGACCCTGTGCTCATTTCAGTGGCTGTCTGAGAGTGTCCCCCTCTGTATTTGTCATGCACTAGCAGAGCCTCCCAGGTGACAGCTATATCTGGCTCCAGTCAGCAAGCACTCATGGGCATTGATAATAGTGTCTGGGTTTTGTAACTGTATATGGGATGGACCCCTGAGTGGGGTAGTCTCTGGATGGTCTTTCCCTCATACTCTTCTCCACCCTTTGTCTCTGTATCTCCTTCTGTGGGTATTTTGTTCCCCTTTCTACAAAGAACCCAAGGATCCATACTTTGTTCTTCCTCATTCTTGGGCATCATTTGATATGTGAAATGTGTCTTGGGTATTCCAAGCTTCTGGGCTAATATCCACTTATCAGTGTGTACATACCATGTGTATTCTTTTGTGATTGGATACCTCACTCAGGATGATATTTTCCAGTTCCATCCATTAGGCTAAGAATTTTATTAATTCATTGATTTTAATGGCTGAATAGTACTCCATTGTGTATATATACCACATTTTCTGTATCCATTTCTCCGTTGAAGGACATCTGGGTTCTTTCCAGCTTCTGGCTATTATAAATAGGGCTACTATGAACATAGTGGAGCATGTGTCCTTATTACATGCTGGAGAATCCTCTAGGTATATGCCCAGGAGTGGTATAGCAGGCTCCTCCAGTAGTATTATACCTGGTTTTCTGAGGAACCACCAAACTGATTTCCAGGGTGGTTGTACCAGCTTGCAATTCCACCAGCAGTGGAGGAGTGTTCCTCTTTCTCCACAACCTCTTCAGCACCTACTGTCTCCTGAGTTTTTTTTTTTTTTTTTAATCTTAGCCATTCTGACTGGTGTGAGGTGAAATCTCAGGGTTGTTTTGATTTGCATTTCCTTGATGACTAAGGATGTTGAACATTTCTTTAGATGCTTCTTAACCATTTGATATTCCTCAGGTGACAATTCTTCGTTTAGCTCTGTACCCCATTTTTAATAGGGTTATTTGGTTCTCTGGAGTCAAAGATCTTGATTTCTTGGTATACATTAGATATTGGCCCTCTGTCAGATGTAGGGTTGGTAAACATCTTTTCCTAATCTGTTAGTTGCTGTTTTGTCCTATTGACAGTGTCCTTTGCCTTACAGAAACTTTGTAATTTTATGAGGTACCACTTGTCAATTCTTGATCTTAGGGCATAGGTTATTGGTGTTCGGTTCAGGAAATTTTTCCCTATGCCCATGTGTTCAAGGTTCTTTCCCAGTTTCTTTTCTATTATTTTCAGTTTCTCAATTTGTAATAGCCAGAAATTGGAAACTAGAAGTTCCTCAACAGAAAAATGAATACATGAAATATGGGATATTTAAACAATGGGATATTAGTCAGCACTTTAAAAATAATCACATGAGAAAATTTGCAGGCAAATGAATGGCACTAGAAAAAATATTTTTTGAGTGAATAACCTAGATGCAGAAAGTTAAATATGGTATGTATTCACTTATATGTAGATATTAGATGTTAAGTAAATGATAATCAAGCTACAAACTTTAAATCTGGATCATTAAGGTAGAGAGAAGGAGACTAGGGTGGTGGGGCATACATTGATATTGATATAAAGAAGAATATATTTTATAGGAGGACTGGTAATACCAGGGCATGGAAGGAAGATCAGGTTAAGAGTAGGAGAGAACATAGGTTGAAGACAGGAATGCAGGGACAGACAGTTGGAATTAATCCCATTGAGGGATGGTAGAAAAATCTAGTGCTGTGCAAACTTTATAAACTATATAAAGGCAATCTTAATAAAGTTCCATAATAATGAAGAAGATGGAATCCAAAGTGACCATCTTTTGTCACCAAAAGTGACTTTTTGAGCCAGGAGCTAAGTTGACTTCAATTGAGTTGTTGGTCAAGGGAAATCCATGGCAATCCCCAAACCACCCAGGCTGTTGCCAAGATAATGCGTAGGTCTCTGCAAACTGACAGAGGGGACTCATTTCTTAAGACAATACCCACACAACTTCTTGAATGTGGCGAAGTCAAGCTTGTGTCTACATGTGGCCTCCAGGACTGTTCCATGTATGCCAATCATTACTCTAGCACTGCAGGCTAACAAAAGAGCAATATAAACACCAACACAACCTCAGAATCTATGATGTACAATTTGTTCTCCATGTAAGATATGCTAAAACAATGGCTTCACAGAAGATGCCTTTGTAGCCAAGCAATGTATGATTTGACTTTAAGCCTAATACATGAACTGGAGCCCATACCTGACACTGCCTAGGTAATAAAGAATCAGTGGTTAGAAATCCCACACACCTAAGAAAAATTAAACACTATTGGTTTTAAAAAGTACAAAATATTAAAATAACTTCTAGTGATATTCTGCTACACTCAAAGACCAGTGCTTTATGCAGACATCATCACAGAAGCTTCCTCGTATAGCAGATGGGAATAGATGAAGATACCCACAGGCAGACAGACGAGAGAGAGAGAGAGAGAGAGAGAGAGAGAGAGAGAGAGAGAGAGAGAGAGAGAGAGAGAAGAGAAGAGAGAAGAGAGACAAAAAAGAAAGATTGAAACACACAATTTTAAATTGAATATCTCTGTCAAATACCTCCCCTTAGAGCTCAGGGAACACTGAAGAAGAAAAGGAAGAAAGAGTATAAGAACCAGAGAGTGGACAATACCAGAAGAACAAGACTGTCTAAATCAACTGAGCAAAGTTCATATGAGCTCATAAAGACTGAAACAAAAAGCAAAGGGCCTACATGACTTTACATGTAAAGTGCAGTCTGCCATCTTTGCTGCGGCAACAGAGCAATTGGACCTCCAGGCTCAGGGATAATGAAACATAATATCCATTGGGACTCAGCCAGCTTGTTTGCTCCCTGTTCCCAAGAGCTGGGCAGTTCTCTATGCACCTGCTCTGCTTTGGGACACCTGCCCTGCAAAGGAACCCTGCAAAGAAACCCACACTGGGAGACAGTGCACCCGCACAGGAAGGGAGCACACCAGCTTCCCCTTGGCGACCTCAGCTCCGGGGATTGACTACGCTGAGCCTTCAGATGTGCAGGGATTCCCCAATATAACATCACTTGGGGAAAGGCACATCAGGGCTCCAAAGTCACTCAGGAGCAGGGCAGCCCCTCAGCAATCGGTGCCAGGGGAATCCCGGTAATCCAGGGTGGGGGGGGCAGAAATAGCCTTGCAGACTCAAAGGAGGTCCAACCAACAGCCAGTGACAGCAGGAACAACTAACACCAGAGAAGCAGATGGCAAAAGGCAAACGTAGGAAAGTTACTAACAGAAATCAAGTCAATATGGCACCATCTGAACCCAACTGTCCAACAGCAGCAAGTCCTGGATACCCCATCACACCCGAAAGGCAAGATCTGGATTTAAAATCACTTCTCGTGACGCTATTAGAGGATTTCAAGAAGGATGCAAATAAATCTCATAAAGAAATACAGGAGAACATGAATCAACGGGTAGAAGCCCTTACAAAGAAAACACAAAAATCGCTTAAAGAAAGGCAGGAGAATATAGGTCAACTGATGGAGGCCCATAAGGAGGCAACACAAAAATCACTTAAAGAAATGAATCAACGGGTAGATGCCCTTAAAAGGAACCACAAAAATCGGTTAAAGAAATGCAGGAGAATATGGGTCAACAAATGGAAGCCCATAAGGAGAAAACACAAAAATCGCTTAAAGAAATACAGGAGAACTTGGGTCAGTAGGCAGAAATCCTGAAAGAGGAAATGCTAAAATATCTTAAGGAAATACAAACAAACAAGTGAAGGATCTGAGCAAATCCATCCAGGATCTAAAAAAGGGAGTAGAAACAACTAAGAAATCACAAAGGGTGACAACTTTGGAGATAGAAAACCTTGGGAAGAAATCAGGAGTCATAGATGCAAACATCAACAATAGAATACAAGAGATGGAAGAAAGAATCTCAGGTGCTGAAGATACCATAGAAAGCATGAACTCAACAGTCAAAGAAAATGCAAAATGCAAAAAACGTGTAACCCAAAACATCCAGAAAATCCAGGACACAATGAGAAGAGCAAACCTAAGGATTATAGGTATAGATGAGAGTGAAGATTTGCAACTTAAGGGCCAGTAAATATCTTCAACAAAATTGTGGAGGAAAACTTCCCTAACCTAAAGAGAGAGATGCTGATGAACGTACAAGAAGCCTACAGAACTCCAAACAGACTGGACCAGAACAGAAATACCTCCCGTCATATAATAATCATAACATCAAATGTACTAAACAAAGAAAGAATATTAAAAGCAGTAAGAGAAAAGGGTCAAGTAACTTACAAAGGAAGACCTATCCGAATCACATCAGACTTCTCTCCAGAGACTATGAAAGCCAGAAGATCCTGGGCAGATCTCATGCAGACTCTAAGAGAACACAAATGCCAGCCTATACTACTATACCCAGCAAAACTCTCAATCACCATAGATGGAGAGACCAAGACATTCCATGATAAAACCAAATTTTCACAATATCTTTCCACAAACCCAGCCCTGCAAAGGATAATAGGTGGAAATTGACAATACAAGGAGAGAAACTACACCCTGGAAAAAATGAGATAGTAACCTTCTTTCATCAAATCCAAAAGTAGATAACCACTCAAACATAAAGATAGCATCAAGAATAGCAGGTGGCAATAATCACTATTCTTTTTTTTTTTTTACCATTTGAAAACTTTGCTTTATTTTTTTTTATTTTATTTTATTTTCTAAGGTTTTTTTTATTTACATTCAAAATCATTTCCCCTTTCCCGTTTCCTCCCTCCCCAAAAGTCCCATAAGCCCCCTTCCTCGAGGCCAGCCTGGTCTACAGAGTGAGTTCCAGGACAGCCAGGGCTACACAGAGAAAACCTGTCTCGAAAAACCAACCAACCAACCAACCAAACAAACAAACAAACAAATAATCACTATTCCTTAATCTCTCTTAATATCAATGGTCTCAACTCCCCAATAAAAAGACATAAACTAACAGACTGGATACGTAAACAGGACCCAGCATTTTGTTGCGTGCAGGAAACGCACCTCAGTGTCAAAGAAAAACACTACCTCAGAGTAATAGGCTGGAAAACAATTTTACAAGCAAATGTAAATTAAATGCAAACAAACAAATAAATAAATAAATAAAATGCAATTAAAAACAATAAATTCACAAAATTCCTAGGCAAATGGTCAGAACTTGAAAATATCATCTTTAGTGAGGTAACCCAATCACAAAAGAATACACATGATATGCAAGCACTGATGGGGGTTATTAACCCAGAATCTCGGAATACCCTACACACAATTTACATATCAAAAGATTTCCAAGAATATGGAAGGAGAGACCCCTGGTCCTGGAAAGACTGGATGTAGGGGAATACCAGGAGAGAGAAGCAAGAGGGGGTTGAATGGGGAATAGAGGGAGGGAATGGGGCTTATGGGACTTTTGGGAAGGAAGGAAACGGGAAAGGGGAAATCATTTGGAATGTAAATAAAAAAATATAGAAAATTAAAAAAGAAAAAAAATTAAGAAAAAATAAAAATAATATCAAATATGCATAGAATAAATATTTATTTAAAATAAATTTACTATTTATACATATGGATTTAAACACTTCAATTTAAAAGGCTGTAAATAAATATCAGAAAACTAATAATTTATTTTGATGCTATTTATTAGTCTGTAATTAAATAGAAACAAGAGAGTATTACACAGATGGCCTTCTGCAGATGTATGGCACTCTAAGTAATTAGAATGTGCAGCGATTAATTTCAAAAGGTAACTTGAGCAATATTGGTATGTGAGTTAATAAATTTTGTATAAGATTAAGCAAATATTGACCAATATTTAATAAGCAACTAACTGGAATGAAATTACCTAAATGATTGATGAGTTGATTTGTATATAATAATAATGAATATAATTAATTTTGAATATACTGGTATAGGATCCAACAGTCAGTAGACAGGAAATTTTATATATATATATATATATGGTTTTATTATTTAAGTGGTATTATTTTGCATTTGTTGTCATATGTATTTTTAATTGTAATCAACATCCTTAGTAATTATTAGATGGCTATAGTGTACATCTATGCTCACAAAATTATTCTTTGAAGATTGGGCAGTGTTAATCTCAGAATTCTTGTTGTTTTGTTGTCTTTCCATGGTTAAATTATTCAATTATCATTTCATATTTATTTTCCTTTATTCTAATCTTTGATGTTTTTGTATTTTACATACTAAAAAAAATTCATGAAGGAGATTTATTATCCTTAAACCTTTCAATTTACTATTTATTTAAATATTAATTATATTATAAAAATATAATTAAATATAAAACATGATTTTCTCAATTAAAAAATAATTGTCTAGCTTTCTGTTAATTATTTTATCATTTGAGAATTTCATTCATCTCTATAATGTTTTTGATAAAAACAACACCCATTTTCTCCTCTCCTATGTTGCCCTATTCCCAGCTTCAGTACTTTTTCTCCCCAATTTTTATGAGGGTAGAACTTTCTCAAAGGAACTGAGTATCTCTGAGTTAGTGTCAACTGTGACCCCAAGGAAAGAAAGTCCTTACTAAGCAGCCATCAACAGCCAAAAGCTCCTAAGCTAATGAGGAGATTAATAGGTGCATCACACTTGCTTCGGGTTGTTTGTTTGTTTGTTTGTTTGGTTGGTTGGTTGGTTGGTTGGTTGGTTGGCTGCTTGGTTGGCTGGCTGATTGGTTGGTTGGTTGGTGGGTTGGTTGGTTGGTTGGTTGAATTTGCCATGATCTTGTGAAGGTCTTGTGCCTACCATCAAAGTAGCTGGGTTTCTGTATACAGTGGCCCTGCCTTGTCTGGAAAACACTGTTTAATTGTTACAAGTTTCAGTGATACACAGCCTTATAAATGCACTATCTGTGGAGTCTCACCAGATTCCCTTACCAGACTAGTTCTTATAATTCAGTGCGCTCAATTAGAGGCAACTTATAATTTTTGATAGATAAATTAAAGATATTAAAGTTATTTCAATTCAAACATGAAAAATAAAAACTATTTTACCCCCTCTTTATATGATTGTTTAAAAAATAACTTTTTAAAATACAAATTTATTTGAGTGGCAAATATCATTTACACATTTAAACTTTAGGTTTAAAAAATCATATAGGATATCATATTTGATCTTGCATAATTTCAAAGTATAATCCTTTGAATGACTGTCTGTTTCCTAAAAGATTTTATTTTTGACTGAGTGCCCTTTCCTAGTTTCTACTCATATTTCCCAAATGACACAGAAAAGCTATAGATGACAAGTAGATTTATTTCTCCAAATATGACCCTTTCCCAAGCTCAAAATCAATGTGTTCTACTTAATTTTACCTCCTGCCTGATTTTCACTTGGATATCTTATACAAAATTCAAGCTTGCTGTCCCTACATGCATAGATTCCCCTCTAGATGTCCATGACCCTGCCAAGTCTTTTTCCTGACTTTTGTCCTATAAGGAATGGTACCATTATTCACTCAGATTCTCATTTCAAACATGACAGTTTTTGATTTTCCTCTGTCTACCATGCCAATGCATCATCAAGTACTGTCTGTTCTTCTTTCAAGATGCAGCCTGAATAACGTAATCTCCCATTTCAGAGAGTTCTACTCAACTCTTCATCTGCAGTGATCCTTTTAAAATATGACAGTCTGATCTGATACAGCTTATTAAAGCTCTTAAATACAGTTTCCTCTCCTACAATATCCTGTCTGTACTGGCTCTCATGACCTTTACAAATTAATCTCTGAATGCTCTTCACACTGCGTACCGCACCTCAGTTCAACTTTTATTCAGATCTGTAATCATGCTTTTATATCACATAGAACTGTACTCTTAAGAGTTTCTTCACCAGAAATCTCTTCCATTAAACTCTCCATCTCTCCCACCATAGTTCACAAATGGTACTCCTTGAAGTAGTTCTTCTTAGCTCTCCTACAAATGGACTCAACAGGCTTATCCATCTTTCCACCATCCTTAGTTATTTTTAGTTGCTCTTCCTCACCCTAGCCCTCGTAGTCACTCACTGAATTTTCAGTGTACATACCTACACTTGCATGCACACACCTTCACACAGTCATACAAACACACTTGTGCACACACTTGTTCACACTCACACACACTCACACACACAACTGTAATATACACTTACCCTTATAAACGGTTTTTTATTTATTATTATTAGGGTTCTTTCACCTAAACCAAGTTTTATAATTATATCAAGTTTACTTTATTGTTTTTTCTACTACCAACAAATGTGTTATAAATATAATAATTTTATCTAATAGTAAATTGAAGAGAGTGATTTCAAAGAATGACAGGACAAAATAAAGAGCCGATAAAAGTGAAGACTTTTCCTCACTTGAATCTCTGCTTAAGATAAGGTCCTTTTAAAACTTATCTAAATTTCAGTGTCCCTTTTTGGAGACAGCTTGAACAATCACAACAATATACTGTTCTCTGCTGAGTCATCAAGAAGGTATTATACAGAAAGGACTATCATAATGAATAAAAACATTAGCTAATGAGGCATTTAAAAATCTGCATGAGCACTTTGGTGCCCCGCGGGGATGGGAGAGTAAAGTCATTTAAGTGTACAGGAGATACTCCATAATCTGCACTGTGTGAAACCAGGCTGCTATCCCGACTCCTTTGTTTACCCTATTTCTTCCTAAGGTCATTTATTTATTTTTTATTTTTAATCTGTCTTCTTTCTTTGTTACATTTAGACTGATTCTGTATATTTTAATGTTCCACTTAATTTCCTGTACTGGCTTAATCTTTATATGTGTTTCTGTGTTTTGAACAACTTGATAGAGATTTGTATGCATACAGACAATTATTTGTTTATAACAGTATCAGTCCATAAATAAAACGTTTAATAAATATAATGATTTTTGCTGAAAGAGTTAATACATACATATATTCTCAGTAATGAGAAAATTATGTAGAAAAGGAGTCTCTTTTGAAAGTATATGGTAACGAAGTCTTTAATACTTCTAAACATGTCTCCAGTCGTTCTCACCATTAAAATATCTTGTCAATATCAGTCATATTTTAAATATATCAAGATGGAATCTCATAAGCATACAGCAATGTATAATTTTGATTACCTATACTATACTAATTTTATATCTATAATTTTGTGATTATAGTATAATTAAATCATTTCTCCCTTCCCTTTCCTCTGTCCAAACTCATAAGCTTTTCCTTGTTTTTTCTTTCTTAATTTATGGCATCTCTTTTTATTGATTGTTTTTACATGTACATATGCATATCCATATATATTCTTAAACACATCCTGTTCAGTTTGTAGGATGCTATTTTTATAAGTGTTTCTAGGACTGCGCAATTGGGATTGGATAGCTAATTGGAATGATCCTCACCTGGAAAGACTGTCTCTTTGGCTCTCCTCATACCTTAGTTGCCTGTAGTTCTTGTGGAACTCAGAATATATTTCCATCATTTGTTATTTCTACTCATTCAAGAATCCATTAGCATATATTTGAATGTGAAGTTAGTTACACTTGTAGTTTTCACAATTAAAACTTTATTACAATTTGGTGTGACTGAGTCTGATAAAATTGAGAGCAAGTGACTCTCTATAGAAAATAGTTTCCCAGTCTGATTTAAAGCTATGTTAACAAACCCAAGTAAAGTTAGTTGCAGTAGTCTTGACACTGGCTGGAGGCTTAAGTCTGGATTGGAAAGATCATTCACTTATGGAGTCTCTTTGTTCATTCTTTAGGCCTATTTCATGTTTGTGACTGTATTTAATTAACTCAAAGACTCAGAAACTCTAATTTATTAGAAAGTGTTGCTTTTAAGCTAAAACTTCAACATTGCAAATACTAAAGTGGCTAATTGTCTCCTTCTTTAAGTAGCTTGTAAAGTTGTTACTACTTACTTAGGCTTTGATATGTGGTTTTGTACGATGTACCACATTGTGTTAGTGTGAATATATTCAAATATTAGAATAGAATGCAAAGGTCTGGATACTGCTTATTACACTTTTGTGAAATAAGAAATTCAACATGTTAAAAAAAATAGCCCTCCTATATACAAACAACAAATAAGCTGAAAAACAAATTAGGGGAATCAAAAAAAGTGAGAATGAATGACTACAGGGTAGAATCACACAAAAGTATGAAACCCAGGAGGCTGTACAAAGTCTTAATGTAACATATATGCCATGTTTGGTTGATATCTCTTAGAGGTCTGCCTTTTTCTGAAGATAATGGAGAAATGGATTTGGGGAGAAGCTGTGAGAAGAAGAGAGAGGGGGAAATTCAGCATGGGTATAATATATGACAAAAAATAAACAAAAATTTAAATTAAAAATAAGACAACTTGTGGAGATTCAGTATCTTGCTTTTTCTTAATATAGAAGTCAGTATTGATAAAATAGCATTGCATCAAATGAATTAGTATACTTTTTAAATTCATGTGCTGATACTTAATTCTTAAATTTGCCAATAAAGTAATTATTGATAATTTTATCTGTATGAATTATTTTAAATAAGGTATTTGTTAGATGTTTTCAATTTTGAATATTTTGTATTTGTATCACATGATTCTAAACAGTTGCCATATTTTAATTAGTAGACGCAATGAAACTCAACAATCAAAGATGGTAAAAGATTTGTTTCTAACCCCCTTTATTTTTGTTTTGGAGATCAGAATATATTTTCCAAATTAAGAACCATAAATTCATTTTTCTCTTAGTCTAAGAGACAAATGTAAAATTTATTAGCATATATCACCAGATACGAGTATCAATGTTGAAGTAGGCATGCCTGTATTCCTAAGATGCTCCAGTTAGATCTTACAACTCTAGAATTCGCACATTTGTGTAGTGCTGATAACATAAAGGGCATCCTTGTGTTTATTAGCAGCACAGTAATTCAGACACATCATATTTAAAGAAAGAAATGTGTAACAGGCTTTTATTATTAATTGAAAGATTCACCTTCCATATGGCAAATTACCTTCTTTTTGTTTGTTTCTTTTTTCAATTTATTTTCTTTTATTGGATATTTTCTTAATTTACATTTCAAATGTTATCCCCTTTGCCATTTCCACTCCAGAAACAAACCCCCATCCCATCTCCCCTCCCTCTGCTTCTATGAGGGTGCGCCCCCATCCACCCACCCACTCCTGCCTCCCTGCCCTGGTATTCCCCTACACTGGGGCATTGAGCCTTCACAGGACCAAGGGCCTCTCCTCCCATTGATGCCTGACAAGGCCATTGTCTGCTACATATGCAGCTGGAGCCATGGGTCTCTGAATGTGTACACTTTTGTTGGTGGTCCAGTCTCTGGGAACTCTGGGGTGGTCTGGTTGTTTGATATTGTTGTTCTTCCTATGAGGTTGCAAATCCCTTCAGCTCCTTCAGTCCTTTCTCTAACTCCTCCATTGGGGACCCTGTGCTCAGTCCAATGGTAGGCTGAAAGTATCTGCCTCTGTATTTGTCAGGCTCTGGCAGAGCCTCTCAGGGGGCAACTATATCAGGCTCCTTTCAGGAAGCACTTCTTGGCATTCTCAATAGTGCCTGTAATTGGTGACTGTATATGGGATGTATCCCCAGCTGGGGCATAGCTTATTATCTAAGAATAAAAATAGACAAATAGGACCTCATAAAATTGCAAGGCTTCTGTAAGGCAAAGAACATTGTCAATAGGACAAAATGGCAACCAACATATTGGGAAATGATCTTTATCAACCCTACATCTGATAGAAGGCTAATATCCAATATATACAAAGAACTCAAGAAGTTAGACTCCAGAGAAACAAATAACCCTGTTAAAATATGGGGTACAGAGCTAAACAAAGAATTCTCAACTGAGGAATATTGAATGGCTGAGAAGCACCTAAAGAAATGTTTAACATCCTTAGTCATCAGGGAAATGCCAATTAAAACAACCCTGAGATTCCACCTCACACCAGTCAGAATGGCTAAGATCAAAAACTCAGGTGACAGCAGATGCTGGCAATGATGTAGAGAAAGAGGAACACTCCTCCATTGCTGGTGCGATTTCCAGCTGGTACAACCACTCTGGAAGTCAGTCTGGAGGTTCCTCATAAAATTGAGCGTAGTACTACCTGAGGTCCCAGATATTCCACTCCTAGGTATATACCCAAATGATGCTCCAACAAATAGCAAGGACACATGCCTCACTATGTTCATGGTAGCCTTATTTATAACAGTCAGAAGCTGGGAAGAACCCAGATGTCCTACAACAGAGGAATGAATACAGAAAATGTGGTATATTTGCACAATGGAGTACTACTTAGTTATTAAAACAGTGACTTCATGAAATTCTTAGGCACATGGATGAAACCTGAAAATATCATCCTGTGTGAGGTAATCCAATCACAAAAGGATACACATGGTATGCACTCAGCGATAAGTGGATATTAGCCCAAAATCTCAGAATACCCAAGATACAATTCACAGAACACATGAAGCTCAAGAAGAATGAAGACCAAATTGTGGATGCTTTGGTCCTTATTAAAAGGGGGAACAAAATGCTCACTGGAGTAAATATAGAGACAAAGTGTGGAGCAGAGACTCAAAGAAAGGCAACGTACCTTCTTATATTGCTTTAAATGTCCTTTATTTATCCTGTAATTTAATTTGACTGTTCTTATAAAGCTCACCTACTTGTGTATAAATTATTGCTTTTTTTCTCTCTTTGGTATAAATTTATTTTAAAATCATTTAAAATATATTGAAAGCTAAAGTGAGTCAGTACACATATACATAAAAACATAGCATTAAGATACACTAAATTAAAACAAAATCTTTGCTATATTAAATATAAATATTCAAATAAATAAAAACATGGGATCTCTTCATGTGACTATGTTATGCCTATGGAGATGAAGTGACTCTCCAGCACTTAAGAGCTTTTAAGGATTAATTTTATTGAATCTCTACTTTTATTATATTTTAGTTTTAGATTCTATAATTACACTTATTTTTTAACTTAAGCTAGGTAATTTTATTTTAAAATTGTTTGAAATTTTCACAAATGCATGGATGTGCTTGGATGTGGAGGTCATCCACTGGATCATGAGGGAACCTTCCACTGGTCACATAATGAAAAAAATAATAACTCCCCCTTCATTAGCAGCCATCATTAGAACTCAGGATACAAATACCTATTTGTATGAGACCCTCCCCCATTTATATTGGACTTTGGACTTTGACCGACTGGTTTTTCAGTGATGCACACTGCTGAGAGTTCTTGTGTGCAGCAGGCACACGAGTTCCAGAAGACAGTATTTCCTAGTACATTCTCATCCTGCACATCTTACATTCTGTCTATATTCTCTTCTGTGATGGTACATTGAGGATGGGATAAACATAAATGTCCTGTATAGCACTAGTACTTATGGTCCCTTATTTTCAGCACCTGAAAAATGATGAGTTTAGGCGTTAACTACCTACAGTAATAAAAAACTTTTCTAATTAAAGCTGGAAAAATCATAAGTCTTGAAATAAGCATAAAAATTTAGAAAAAGTTTGACAGTATAACTGTGAAAACAATATCAGTAAGTTATCTCCTGGAGTCTATGTCTTTTTTACCTATGGTTTTGACTGTGTTTATTTCACCAAGTATGAATTTTATCCTGTGGAACAATCCTCAAATAAAATAAATAGAATGGCTGATCACCTTTTAAAATATCTTGGCACTATAGCATAAATAGGCACACATTTATGGCTTATCATTACTGTAACATGCAAGTACAATACTGAATGAGATCACTAATGGAACATCTCACTCCTCAACCTTCCAGTAGTATCAAAGGTACCAAAAGTGTTTACAGCTCATGTTAATATTAGTTTGTCAGTGTATTGTAAGCTATATGTACAGTATTTTCAGCAAAAGTGTCTTATCAGATCATGTAATCATTACTGAAAATGCCCATTAAAAATTTGCAAGTTCTCAGAGAGACAAATATAAAAAATCATAAGAAGCAAATATTGTTCCCTTTCTTCCCTAGAGGCCTGCATACTACCCTTCTGGCTCTATGAAAGCTAGCGGACAGTTATTTATACCCTGAGTTGTTCAAGATTGGTTGGTCTGGATCCACTGTGAGTGGAGTGTTCAACTAACTGTTCCTAGTATCTAGGATTATTTTCATTAATGTATTTATTTATTTACTTTACATCCTGATTGTAGCATCTACCACTCCTCCCAGCCTTCACCTCACACAGATTCCTCTTCCCTTTCATCTCTGAGAAAAGGGAGTTCCCATAGGTACTAACCAACTTGACCCTCAAGTCACTTCAGGACTAGGAACTTCCTCTCCCAATGATGCCACAGAAGACAGCACAGTTAACGAAATGAGATTCACAGGTAGGCAACAGAGTCAGGGTAAACTTTGACTCCAGTTGGTGGTGGACCTGAATGAAGACCAAGCCTCACAACTGCTACATGTGTACAGGGGTCCAGCCCTGTATGCTCTTTGGTTGGTAGCTCAGTCTCTGGGAGCTCTCAAGAGTCCTGGTTAGATGACTATTTTTGGTCATCATATGGAGTCTCTCTCCCCTCCAGGTTCCTCAATCCTTCCACAAATCTTCCACAAGGCTAGTTGTGTGTGGGTCTCTGCATCTGTTCTGCTCAGCTGCAGGGTGCAGTCTCACAGGAGACCAGTATGCTAGTCTCCTGTCTGCAAACAAAACATAGTATCATTAATATTAAGGACAATCAGGAATTGGTCCTTGCCTATATGAAGGATCTAAAGTTGGGCCAGTCCCACAGTCTCTGCTCCATCTTTGCCTCTACACTTCTTCTGGTAGGAAATTTTTGGGTCGAAGGTTTTATGGGTGGATTGTTGTCTTTATCCCTCTACCTGGAGTTCTACTACATAGTTATTGTGGACAACCAAGAACAAGACAAACAGAATATGGTGTTTTGAGTAGCCTGTTTCATCCTTAAGTAATATTAACTCATAGAATACAAGCCTATGCCTAACACTGAGATTCGCATTTAGTAATTACTGTCTTCTGTAAACATTGTCCAATATGGAACTTATATTTGCTCACACTTTACACATACACAGATGTGCACACACACACACACACACATATGTACATATATATAATGATATTTATATACATTTATATATACATATTTTAACTTATATCTTAGATAATCTATACTTTATATATAATATACAAATATATATTTATATAATACAATATACATCTTATATAAAATTATGGCTAATTAGTATTCCATGAGGCTTCTTGGTACATACTTAGATTTAGATAACAGTACCTTATTGAATTCTCAATCCTTCTATCACCGTGTAATCCTTGGTTAATGTAGAGAGTCATATTCAGAGCATGTATATTTAGAGAACTCTGAGTGCCCAGCTATAGATGTGTCATCTAAACCAACCTCTTACCATTAGCAGTTCAAGGAACTTTGTAATTCCTTTTTTGTAACTATAAAAATTTGAAGTGCTAGTAGACAGACTGTGGAATTTTAATTTCTAAAACTATATGTTGTATACCTCAACTTTTATATTAGATGTGGTTTCCTGCACAAGATCTAGTGTTTCAAAATAGGCACATTGGTATAGGAGGGGCTCTTTGGGCCCTGCTCTCAGTTGGAAGAGATGTTGGCATTTGATGAATAGTGAGCAAGAAAGAGTCACTATCTTTTGTGTGAATGGCCTCTGGTAGGTTTTCCATGCCACAGTGGTTGTGCACAGAAGGTACATGGGTTTATGTGTGTGTATATGTGCAGGTTTGTGTGGGTTTGTGTGTTTCACTATATATAACATGACTGTACAAATTAGACTAGCTAGGCTATCAATAATGAAAGTTAAATAAACACAAATAAGATATGAGGCTGGAAGTTATAATGGGGGTAGTATGTAGAAATGTTTGTAGTTCATGTTATATGAATATGGCTAATGTCAGTTAAATAAATGAATGAAAGTTTTAAAGAATAAAAGTATAACTTAAAATCTTACTACAAAATAAGAAAATAAGAAGGCAGTCTAATGGTGTTAAATATGTAATTTGAATGTAAAAAAGAGTATGAAAGATGGTGAGCAACCAGAGCTAATATGAACATGTGAAACTTCAAAGAAACTTCCCTCAAACTATAGATGAATAAGAAAATAAAATCCTGTAACTTAGGCACATCACCAGTTTCTAAAGAAGATTTACCAGCTCATGAAATTACAACAAATTAGCCAGGCAAAACCAATTAATAAAGTCTATTAAGATTTGTTTCAGGCAGATGATTTTAATGATTTTCACAAACTCATGATACATATATAATGTTTCCCCATTCCTCAAAATGGATCATTTTCTAATGTTCAGATTCCTACATTCAAACTTAATTTCCATTCGTAAGTATACCCATTTATAGTATTTTTATTAAATAGTCTGTAAGTCTGAATACTTGTGTCTTTTTTATCTCTTCTTTAAAAACTTTTATTAATCAAACACTTTGCATACTATGATAGGCTGAGTCAAGAAGAAATGTTATTTTAAAATTATGTGTATAGAAGTTTGTAACTGTCGGTAACTCCAGTTCAAGGGGATCTAACATACTCACACAGATGTGCATATAGGCAATCGAAAATTCCCATTAAAATGAATAAATAATAAATAAATATTTAGAGTTATTTTTAATATTAATTTACTTCTCAACTTCTTTGTTTATATCATTTAAAACCTATATAATTAAATATCTCTGTTATAATTTTCTAACAAATTTGAATTTTACATCTTCTGAAAATACTACATAGTCATAATAAATAACATGTAACTCTAAATAGATAACATGCAACAGAAAAAGAAAGGATATCCCAAAGTAATGAACAGACATGTTCTCAATATTTACACAAAAATTGCTATAAATTTCTGCAAACTGATTAAGACTTCTATTCATCATTATGGCTAAAATACTCTGTCTCATCCTTTTTTGTGGTGCTATTAAAAACAGCAGGGACAAAGAATGGAGTAGAGACTGAAGGAAAGGTCATCTAAAGACCACCCCACCTTTGCATCCATCCCATCCACAGACACCAAACTCCGGCACTATTGCTGATGCTAAGAAGTGCTTGCAGCCAGAAGTCTAGTGTGGCTGTCCTCTGAGAGACTCTGTCAGCATCTTATTAAGAGATGCAGCCAAACATTGGACTGAGTGTAGGGAAGGGTGGGACTCAATGGAAGAGTTAAGAGAATGACTGAAGGAACTGAGGGAGAATGCAACCGCATAGGAAGAACAACAGTATAAACTAACATGATCCCCTCAGATCTCCCAGAGACTAAACCACCAACCAAAGAGTATACATAGATGGGTCCATAGCTCCTGCTATATATGTATCAGAGGACCGCCTTGTCAGTGGGAACGGAGATACTTGGTCCTGTGGAGGTTTGATGCCCCATAGAAGGGGGATACTACAGATGTGAAGCAGAAGTGGGTGGGTAGGTAAAGGAGCAACCTCTTAGAGGCAAAAAGGAGGGGGAATGGGGTGAATAGTGAATATTTAATCAATTATAAAACTGCCTCATTGGATAAATATACTTCACAAAAAATAGCAAAGGAAATCTAGTATCAGTATTATAAATTATAATAGGTATTACATAAAATTTATGTTTCCTTTAGGTTAAAAAATATACATAGTAATGACTTGTGAATAAATGATAAATTCTCTTGCTTTCATATCAAAAATTCTTCTCTTGCTGTTGAGTATTTTAACTACCTATCTATGAAATGCAGTAAGCTAAGTTGCTTATTTGAGATGAGTCGTGAAAATTTTAATTTGTAGAGTCTTCTTTGTTGTTATTTACCCAGCTGTATCATATTGTATGAACTTTCCCTTATTATACATCTGCACAAAACTCTTATATTTTTAGTCTATGGATATTTTTTCTATAATTGTATTACACAGATAAATTTGTAACTATTTAATTATTTGAATAGTTTTTAAACTTAATGATTTACAAGAATGAAGTTTGTTTTTCTTTCCTTTAGTAATTTCTGCAAGTCTAGCATATAGCAATAATGAATCTACTAGAATTTCAACAGCGAATTCACAGAATCTGAAATACTGTCTAAAATAGGGTTTCCATTCCTGTAAAGAGACACCATGACCAAGGCAACTCTTCTAAAATACAACATTTACTTGGGGTTTGCTTAGAGGTTCAGGAGTCCAGTCTATTATTATCAAATTGGGAGTATGGTATGGTCCAGGTAGGCATGGTGCTGGATGGGCAGAGTTCTATACCTTCATTGAAAGGTAGCCAGAAAGAGACTGCTTACAGGCAGCTAAGAGGACGGTTTCACGAAATTCCTAGGCAATTGGTCAGATCTTGAAAATATCATCCTTAGTGAGGTAACCCAATCACAAAAGAACACACATGGTATGCAGTCACTGATAAGGGGATATTGACCCAGAATCTCAGAATACCCTAGACACAATCCGCATATCAATAGATTTCTAAGAAGATGGAAGGAGAGACCCCTGGTCCTGGAAAGACTGGATGTAGGGGAACGCCAGGACAGAGTAACGAGAGGGGGTTGAATGGAGAAAAGAGGGAGGGAAGGGGGCTTATGGGACTTTCGGGGAGGGAGGAAACGGGAAAGGGGAAGTGATTTGGAATGTAAATTAAAAAATAAAATAAAATAAATAATAATAAAAAAAAAAGTTTACCCTCACAGCGACAAGCTACCTCCAATAAAGTCACGCCTCCTCCAACAAGGCCACACCTCCTAATAGTGCTACTCCCTAGGTTAAGCATATTCAAAACTCCACACATTTTAAAACGGTTTTCATGTAATAGGTTTGATTATCTGCTGAAATTCATAGCATCTCAATTTAATCAATGTTTATATTCCTTTTTAAACTCATAACAAAATACAGAACTTGTTGGAAATAATTCCCATTAAAAGTTTTGAGAATTATAAGTGTAAATGTCGAAACTGATTATTTTAGTTAAAACACATTAATTCTGCACAATTCAAATTAACCATCACATTTAAATTATATGGATATCATTTTAAATTTGCAATAACTTAAATGTTACATTTTCTTCGACTTTTAAAATATTGTTTCGCCAAATTCATTTCTATATAGTACTGTTCTGTGTTTTAAATTCTGTAAATAAATCATGTTTTATTATTGCTCATTAAGAGAATACTTCTTCATTCCATCACCAAGCTCTATTGTAAGGTGAAAATTTATCTTAATTAAGTATGTGCGAGGTTTCAAAAGCTGTGTCATAGAAGTTATATTAAATCTGAACCCTTGCAATAGGTTTTGGTAATCTATGCTAAGGCCTCTGTACCTAGTTCAGTATCAGCCATAGCAAAGTACATAATGAGAATGTTTTCCTGAACTTTACCTTATTTGTTACAAATTCTAGAATTTAGTTACAGGCAAGGCTGACTGTCTTTGTTTTAAATCAAATCACTAACATCTACAACTACACCCTGAGGGTAACAAATACAGCTATCACTAACTGTAATGCTTGCTACAAAGACCTTATCTAAGAAGATTTATTACTGTAGTCCTTTTTGAAGTATTGTTCAGAAGCCCTGCTGCTGGGTATAGAGGGAAAGGCAGCATAGATCCACACTGTGAATTTTGCATACTCTGCTAATGCTAACTGTGTGTATGTCCCCAGAAAATATGAATATAAATGCTTCACTTGTGTTGTTATATTTTACTTATCAGATATTGAAATGTAAATTTGTCTACTATGTGTTTTTCTATTTTAGAATCCAGTTGCTACTTTTATTATAATTGCAGTGTAAATGAAAACTCATAGCTGAATTCTTTCTCATTTGCATTCATATTCCAAATTAATTTTAAACCCAGCTCTGTAAAGAGAACTACTCTCACCAAGTTGTTAGTCAGTACACAGGGCATCTACTTCAAACCTTTCTAAATTTAGCCTTCTTGTTGGCTCCACGGCACTTACTTTCTACCCTAGTCGGCCCTATTCTTGAATCAGAATGTTCACTCAGGGTGCTCACCTCTGAAGGTCATGCCATGGGACTCCTGACCCCTAAGGCTTCCAATTGAGCTTTAGGAGGGAAGAGTCTCAGTGGGAAACCAGAAGGGTCAAAAAAGGCAGGTTGTGAGAAGTTTCTTCTAACTGCTGTTCAGTAAGGGCACAAAGGTTGGCTATGCTCTTTGACTGATGATGGCAAATTCCCAGAGCATTTTACAGCTAGCCAAACATCGCACTCACTTTAGTCTCTTACAATCCAATCACCTAGGAATCTGCATAAAAATGTAAGTTTTCACTGTACCTTATTTAGTTTTTTATAATGTATTCCATTATAACTCTTCAACTTGTCATATATATATATATATGTATATATATACATATATATATATAATTATTTTCAACTTTTCATATGTATCTCATTATATCATCTTTCTTTGTTGGGATGTTTATATTGCCCAACCCTTTATAAATTAGATGTACTTTACTTAGTAGTATATACTGGAGTACAGACACATGGACATGCTGAAAACCTAGAATCAACTGTCATCTACAAATCTGTTGATGTAACAAACCAAACATGTATTAACAAACATCAACATGCACTTACCTGCCCCCAGGATATGATATAAAAACAAAACCATTGAGAATTGTAGTTTATCAGTAAGTAACGGACATTGGATCTTTTGAATTAATTCAATATTAATAGAATTTATCAACAGGAATAACTTATTGGATGGTGAATGGTCATTTCTATGCTCAAGTATTCTAACACCAAGTAAATGAATGTTAAATGAAGTTCCATTTTATATCAGTGTGTTCATTATTATCAGAAAACTAGCAAAATTGCACAGTTTTCAAATTAATGTTTAAGTTTTGATCATTAAGATGTGATTTAGTTATTAAGGCAAATGGCATAGAATTAAGCATGAAAATAAAAATCTAATAATTAAAAGAAATGTCCAAACAATTAACAAAGAGTAATGATATGATTCCATGGATAAAAACACTTTCCTTGGTGTTTGCTGACCTGAATTTAATTCCCAAGAGCCACAGAGTTGAAGGTGAAAACAGACTGTCATAAGTTGTCCTCAGTCAAGTAAGTAATCTGATTGTGTGTGTGCACCTCTCCATGCACACATATGCACTAAATTAAATAATTAATCAATTAAAATAAAGTACTAAGTGAATTTCATATCTGGGCATGAGAGCAGGCACCTATATTTTTCTTGCTACAAAAACTGCTGTTAGAAAAATCTTTTGAGCCTAAGAGTTTGAGACCATTGCAATGGCAGATGATAATGAGATCTAGCCTTCAAATAAAATGGAGAAAATTTGAAATTTATTTTATTTCCTGTTCCATGAAATATGCCCTCAGTAAGCAATTGAAATACTAAACAAAGTTTAAAAAAAAAAAGCCATTTCAGTGAAATGTGAGTATATTGTTTGCTTTGCTTTTTAGTTCGTTTTATTTTTCAAACTGAGATGTAAGTACTAATCTATCAATTTCCCTTCCCCAGGTCCACATTATAAATCAATCTGTTTGTGGACCACAGGCATATGGGGTTTGGGTATTTGGCTCAATTGGTAGGAACATTTCTCTGCAGTTGCCGAGGATATGTGCCCAGTCCCAATAGGAACCACTTAGTTTCACATAGGAGCAGTTACTGTATAATGTAGATTTAATTTTAGCTCTAACTGAGAAAACTCATTTTACCTATTCACAAGGTTACCTTCATCTTTTGCTTGGGACACTAGTTTCTCTTCCATTCATAAAAATCATAATATTCATAGTTTTAAATGAAACCATTTCACCTCAATATTTTCTTGGATCGAATACTGTGGGTTAAGCTCTCTCAGAGAAAGTTGATCATTTTCCACACCTCACTAAATTGAGATTTAGAAAAAAGAAGAAGAAGAAGAAGAAGAAGAAGAAGAAGAAGAAGAAGAAGAAGAAGAAGAAGAAGAAGAAGAAGAAGAAGAAGAAGAAGAAGGTAGGCTCCCCACACCGTCCCTGCTGCTGTGATGTTATTTCCAAAGTACATTTTTTCACTTTTATGTAAAAAAAAATCTGTGATTTTGAGACTTATGCCATTGTGTTATACACTGTAACTCTCACATAATGTTTATTTGGAAATTCAAAAATTATATTAAAATATCTATGAGAGAAGATTCAAAAGTTTTAATCCTACTACTAATATAAATTTCAGCAAGGAACCAAACTCATGCACAGACAAACATGCACACACTCAGACACTTTATGACAGATTGCAAGTTACATCTTGGCAAGACTTTTGTACATTTGTCTGAAGGACATTCAATTAAGTAACCACAGTCTGTTCAGTGACAAATAGAAAGTCAGCTTCAATACAATTTGTAAATGCATAGACTCTACAAATTTTATCCATTATTTGACTAGTGTTCTTAACATTTGATCCAGGGTCAAAACTATCTTCCTCTGATACCATTGCCCCTTCCCACCTCGTGCAAGGATTTATTAAGATGGTAAAGCTCTTTAGTGTTTTCTTGATTATTTCCAGTCCCCTCTTACATGTATTGACATTCCCTTAACCTCTGTCTGCTATGAAGTTATTAGTGACAATCTCACATATGCCTTATCTATGTTCACACTGAGATAGACAACTCAATCATAACTCAACATCATGTCTAGAGTCTTTGGCCAAACTGATGTTCTGTCAAGCTAACACTTACTTCCTTCATGTTTTTGTCTCTGGCAAATAGTACATCTTGCCAATGTTTTGGTTTTGTTAATGCATTTATATTCGTTTCTTTATTTGACAGCATCTCATTTAAGATTAAGCATTTTCTTTGCAATATTTTACCCTTATGACAGCAGCAGGTAGACCAGGCAGCCTTATAAACTCTGCTGTTAATGCCTGTAGTCAATCAGTTTTCCTTTTCCTTCAAGAAGTAGCAATTAGTACTTCAGTACAATAAGCATGAATACATTCAAATCAAAAACTCCTCAACCAGCCGTGATTTTTTTTTTTTGGTCGATACTTCTTTATCAGAAGTTAACAACACATAATTTTAATAACTCTGTTTGTTGGATAAAGGTTACTAAATTAATACCATATAATCTCAAATATGGGTTTCTCTTCCTTAGGACTTCAGTAATATCTTAAAGACTCTGGAAATTCTTCCATTACTGAGATGTTGTGTGTTCCCTTACCGTTCTACAGAAAGTTAAATATGCAGAGACAGCTGTTCAAACTCAAGTGAGACCTGAATGAGTTTGGGTTTGAGTAGAGGCATTTAATACCATCCTTTCAGAAATATTTTTTGTAAGTTTTGCTCACAAGAATCTCCCTTATTTTCAACAGCATATTTAAGTCTTCATATTACATTTTTTTTCTTGCCAACATCATAATGTACAGTATATGTAGGGATTAATTGTGAGCTAAGAAAAAGTTTTTTAGATAAATATTGGCAAGCAAGGAGGACAATAGCCTGGGACTAAGTGCTCCAATGAATAGTTTCACAGAAGTTTTCCTGCATTCTGAAAATTTGAGGTACAACCATTAGATTGAAGCAAAAAAAAAAAGATAAATGCTTGCAGGAATATGTATGCCTCAATATTACATAACATGTGGGTATTAACATTTCACATAGTTGACCATAAATACATATTAATTGTTTTTCTATGCTTTGGTTTAAAAAAATTACTTGTTTTCAACATAGTAACATATAAAATGAAGTCAATTAAGGTATATTTCTTTGCCTACAGTGAGTTTATGTTCAATGTAAGTGGAAAATATAATTAATAAGAGTATATTTTATACAAATGATCCATCAAAAACTATATAATACCTAGCTTGCTTCTAACCTGCAGAGATGTTAGTGGAAGATGAAATTATTTAGAGTAGCCTGTAGAAAGAACCACTGTTAGGTATCTAAAGTGTTCTGTAGAATCTATCACATTGTGATATGATTTTCAGTAAGATCCACCAGGAATCTCTCTTTCTGTTACCCCATACTGTTCCACACTGGTGACAAAATGGCATATTCCCATAAGGACGCACCACTGACATGCTCATTTGCCATTTACTGTAAAAATATCCTAGGGTATTAAAGTTTACAGAACATGTTATTCTACTGGAATAAATAGATGTTTATTTCAACTGGGTAAATTTTAGCTCAGGATCATTTTAATTAAATAAACAGCTTTTTTAGCATAATATTAATTTGTGAGGCAAATCTAACTAATCATGCTATACGTGTGACTTTCTTAACTTTCTTGGTGGGCATTATCAGTGTAGATCCCTAACTGGGTATCCATCTTGTTGACATATAAACATGACATGCATGTGAAATTTTATTTCTATGGTTCACGATTCTCCTTCAATTTTTTTCCCATGGGCTTTAATTTCATATTTATTCCTGGCTGTTAAAAAATAATAATCTAAACCAAGCTTCCACCAAAAGATTTGTACATTCCACCAAAGCTAACTTGAGTCCTGGGTTCTATTGGTCTCCAGGACATCTAATTTCTTTTATATTTTGCTACTACCTACTGGACAAAGATTTTAATATGTTTACTGTGAAATCTACATGTATATTGTTAGTTTTTTTTTTTTTAATTTAATTTTATTTTATTTTTTTAATTTACATTCCAAATCACTTCCCCTTTCCCGTTTCCTCCCTCCCCGAAAGTCCCATAAGCCCCCTTCCCTCCCTCTTTTCTCTGTTCAACCCCCTCTCATTACTCTGTCCTGGCGTTCCCCTACATCCAGTCTTTCCAGGACCAGGGGTCTCTCCTTCCATCTTTTTAGAAATCTATTGATATGCTGATTGTGTCTAGGGTATTTTATTGTTAGTTTAATTTAAATTGCTTTTGTTTGAATAATATAATGAGGCGTTTCTTATGAAAATGATTTCCAAAATTTTCTCTGACTTACAAGGAATCTTTAGAGATTTTGACTATACTATGACTCAAAAATGTTATATACTCAATTTAAATCATGCTTTAGATAATTAATTTTTACCTTTGAAAAATATGGGCTTGCAATTATGTGCAACAACAACAACAACAAAAAAAAAAAAAAGTAAATGAGCCATGCCACTTCCTTAGATAATTAGATCAGCCTTGTCTTGGAGAGGGGTTCAGTGAGTGAAAAGGGGTGTCTGAGAGCCAGAAAACAAACAACTCGAAGTCAATTTGTGGGTCCTAGCTGATAGCCTAGGTTCCACTCAGGACTTTTCCAGTTGCTCTCTCTTTGCTCTCTGTGTGTTCTACATTCTCTGGAGATTTCCAGACTGTTCCTTCTTGCTATTCTAAGAACTCTCTGGATAGCTCATCTCTTGCTAATCAAAATCTCAGTTTTTTTAATTTTACACATCAATTCAGCCCAGGTTCCCTTATGATTTTCCCATGAATCAGCATCCCTTGTTCCTAGCCCCTTGACTCTTAGAAAGAGATAACAAGCAGAAGCACAGACAATAAGATAGTTGGGTGCACTAAATCACCAAGCCAACCATGCCTGGACCTAAAGTAGCTCTGTCCCAGGTTGACCTGGAATTGAAGAATCTACCTGGCTGTGTAAGTGGAAACAAAACAAAATAAAATAAACAAACAAACAAACAAAAAAACATGGTTGGGTGGGATGTTGCTTTGTTATCACAATCCCCTAAATCTCTTTATTTCCTTTCTTATACTTTTCCGATAAGCTGTTCCTTCAGATCTATGAAGCTCCTTGGACAATTCATATTGTATCCGATACTTTACATAGTTGAGAAATTTTATATTTTCAAACTCATGTTTTCAACATTCTTTCCCACAGACTTAAAGGCTGTCCTGAATCATAGAGTTCTACCATTTGCTGAGACATAGACACACCCGTACCTCTTGAATTGTGCTGTCTCAGATTATCATGGAATCATTAACTTTAGCAGACAGGACATTTCTTGAAGGAGGAATGTGGAAATATGGACACTATTATACAAACAATTTTTGCCTACAACAAACATCAACACTCCTAGGAGCCTACCTATTACTCGCTCTGTTCTACGGGCAGGAGCCATGTCCTGCTGTTCCACACATGACCATGAAGGACTTGTAATATGTATGATAAGTTAGACTGAACTCTCATGTTTGGTATGGGTGATGGTTCCATTTAATGCATTCAAATTCATTATTGTTTTATGCATATTTATTTATTTATGTACTTATTTACTAATTGTGCAAGTTTATACTTGAATATTTGCAAAGGTATGCAATTGGAAGTCAAAGAAAAACATGTAGAAATAAGATCTCTCCTTCTACCATGCAGACCTCAACTCAAGAACTCAGGTAGTCAGTTTGGGAGCAGTGTCTTTTACAGAAGACGTATCATTCCTAACCTTAATATATGTGTGGTGTGATATTTTCAACACATACTAGGTTGGTCAGAAAATAAAACCATTGTAAGAAGCAATAACCAAGTATCAAGAAGAGAAACATCTAAAACATTAATAATTTGGATGATGAGATTAAGCCCCAAATAATTTTAAGATGGATTATTGGAAACTCCCTTTCAAATATATATTATGTAATATAAATATTCATTTCAGGAATGCATAAAATTAGAATAAATTTTAAAAATTGCAGATCATGGATGGAATGAGGATTTAGTATTGAAGGTACTTGCTGCTAAGCTTGGAGACTTTACTTTAAGCCCCAAAGTTCTCATTGCAGAATGATAATATACTTATTCACCTTTTGGGATAACACAAAAACAATCTGTGTAAATGGAAGTGGAGCTTCTTTCAAAGTTTATGGGACTTCTTACTTATTTAAATGGCACCATGAATGATGAGAGATACAATTTTGAATTAAACAAAGACCTGAGCCCCATGACAACATAGAAAGAATAGTCTTATTTCTGCTTCTTTAATTATTATTATTTAATCAGATTATTTTATACTTTATAACCACTAACCCACTTCTTCCTTCAAAGAATGATCCTTGGCTCTGTGAAATGGTTAGGGATTGTAGCAGAGCTGAGAATTGCTGAGTATCACAGAATTGAACTATAAAAATCTCTAAATGATAGACCTGGCCCCAGGGCTAAAAAATACCACACCCTGCACTTTACCATGACATCAGGAATACGTCCCTCAGAGATATAACTGTGGATAGTCGTATTCAATTATTATTTAGAAGTTTCTAGGGGGGATTTTTAAATGTTGGGCAAAATGTATACAAAACCAAATTACAAATATAGCTTCAGAAAAATGTACATAAAACACTTTCTTTCATTTCAGCCTATAGTCTTTCACTAAGGATGTCATCCTCCACATTCATCACAATTCTGCAAGGCACATGAACAGGCAAACAAACACAGAACTAGACCCTATAGTGAAAGATGTTTGATATATTAGAATTTTCAGGATAAAGTTTAAAATAAATATGATCAGTATATTGAGGTAGCAAGAGAAAAATTGGATATCATCAATTCAAATGAATGAGGAAAGCATAGAAATGGAATATATATTCCATTCATTCATTCTCTCATATTCTCTCTCCATCAGAACAGCAGTCATTGCTTATTTCAGAACTGAACATAAATGTGGAAGTCTAGAATTTAATACATTTTCCTGAATACTGTTTTCACTTTGGAATGAATTTAACATTAGGACTTAGAAAAATTCAATAGACTTTTATTTCCATTTATAATTCTTAAATTACTACTTAAGTTTTCTTCATGTATATACACATTTTTCTATGCTTGATATTCATAACTTAATTCGTCTCTAATCTTGAGTCTATTCCTTTATCTGAGGTTGTGAGTACATGAAAAGGTCCCCATGCCAAAGTTGTGATTAGCTTTATAGATTCAGAGGAATTATGGAAATTTCTCATACAAAATGCCTACTTGCCAAAAGTATTCTGTGACCTTGTACTTACGAAGAGTTTTAAATAATTCAGTGTTGTTCTGAATGAATAAATTTGTATCACTTGTTACTCTAAACAGACACACATTTGCTTTTCGATGCCATTTTAGTAAAGCCTAGTTTCTAATATTCATGAATTATTGCATTTCAATTAAATTGCATAAGTTTATAGAAAATACTTTGCCCTAAGCTGTTTAGCGCTGACACCCAGTGTCACTTGATTTTTCTTTGGTATAATACTCATGGAAGCTTTGACTACATCTAATATGAAGTGCTGTCATTCTTTAACGAGATTTTTTTTGATCATAAGCAACACGATGATATCCTCAGAACAGAATAATAAATTCAAGCAGCATGTGTTTATGAGGCTATTATGTATACAATGTATACAGTTTCACAATCAACTCCGGTTAATTTAGGAGAAATACTTAATGAATATGTGCCTTAAAGCCAAGCACATATCTCAGACTCTTTCTCAACTATCTTATCAGTCTTCATAAATGAATAAATGGTCAAGAAGACAAGTTACATGCTTAGGATACTGAAATCTTCTTACTGTCTACAAAGCAATAGAATCTGTCCTCAATTCCATGACACTCATGGCTCCAGTAGTTTTGATATTTCAAGTTATTTCATTAAGACTCAAGCATTAGTTGTGTAAAGAAAAGAAATCACCTTTTCCACTTGGAAATGCAACAGTAAAACTCTTGTTTGTAAGTCTAGTAGTTTGTAACATATCTGATATTAGAAACTATAAATACACAACTTATTTGACAGTAATACATTTTCAGTTAATTTTAGGCAAAATGGATATATAATTAATGTATTTTTTTAATTTATTTATTTATTATATGAAAGTACACTGTAGCTCTCTTCAGACACACCAGAAGAGGGCATTAGATCTTATTACAGATGGCTGTGAGCCACTCTGCGGTTGCTGGGATTTGAAATCAGGACTTCTGGAAGAGCAGTTGGTGCTCTTAACTGCTGAGTCATCTCTCCAGCCCAATTAATGTATTATTAAAGGAACCCAAAAAGAAATTGCACCCTGTTTTATTTTTGAAGTACAAGGAAAGATATCTACATATTAACAAGTAGTTATAATTTTTAAAAAAATCTGTTAGATGCCATTGAGTTTGGAAGCTTTGTATCTTTTCACATTGAAATTATCGGCATTTTCATAACAAAACATCTTTCAGGCATATCCCCATTCTTTGCAGTTCTCCTCCTTTAGAATGACAGGTACTTTCAGGCTGCTGGGATTTAACACCATAAAAGAATTTTAAATCTGCCCCAGTGTACATGACAAAGAGAAATACACAGTGAGACTGCTACGAGAATTTGGGAAAGCATATTCCCTTCATATTAAAAGCATAGAAAACACCCCTATCAATTCCTTTCTCACATTTACTTATCTACCTTGGAACAGCCATTGAAAATGAAGAAAATTCAGCAAACATGGTGTTGTTTGCACATGGTCATTCATTTCCTCCTGTGTATAATTAATAGATTGATATAGAATGGTATAGTTAAATTCTATACAAAACAATATATATATGGGATTTTAATTTCCTAGGGAATCATTTTAAGAGTATTTTGTTAAGACAGAAAGAGTAACCTCTTCCAATGCTTCAAGAAGACTCATTATATCCTCAACCACTTAAAAAGGCAGACACTTCAGAGACGGTCCTTTACCTCCATTCCCTCTAGGGAAGGGTTTTGTAAAATTTCCTGTTTTCAAGTAAATCTAGTGGGATGGCAGCTCCATTGATGCAGGGTCATACAGTAAAATGATGATATGGACGCTCCCACACTTGGTTTTCAAAAGACTCCTGTCAATCATACTAGGCAAGAGAGACACTTCCTTTTTGGTTTTTGTAGAAATGAAGTGTCACATGTGAGACAGCCATGTAAGTTGGAACTAAAGGTGGTCCCTGGGAGTGGAGAGAAATTCCCAGCAGACACTCAGGAGTTCATTCCTATTGCCACAAGTACCCATCTTTGCTAACAAATATAATAGGACTCAGCTGAAGCAAACACTTTGAATTGTAATGGTAAGAGCTCAAATGACCCAGTTAATCCTTGAACAGCCTGCTCACCATCAGAAAGCATGAGATAAATCCGAGTTGATTTTAAATGTTGAGTTTCTGCCAAGGTATAATGAAGGAAAAAAGTAAAACAAAATTGAGCAGGTATTAATAAATCACAAAATCTTAAGAGGATTTTTCAATGTACAACGAATAATTTATTTTCATCTATCAGAAAATAACACTATCGATTGTTGTAATATGCTTTTATGCCAACTGTCTAGCACACCTATATATGCTTGTAGAAGTGCTTGCATACATGTAATTGTTTAAAACTGCATATGCATAGAATATACTCATGCAAATACACACATAAACACATTAACATATATATGGAATATGCATATATGCATAACAGTAAATGAGATATTTATATATCTTGAAGGCTATCCACAGACTGTCCCACCTGGGGATCCATCTCACATACAGGCACCAAACCCAGACATTATTGCTGATACCACAAAGTACTTGCTAACAGGAGCCTGACACAACTGTCTCCTGAGAGGCTCTGCCAGAACTTGACCAAGACAAATGCAAAGGATCACAGTCAAGCATCAGACTGAGCCCAGGAACCCCAGTGAAGGAGTTCAGGGAAGGACTAAAGGAGCTGAAGGGCCTTATCTAGCATCAATGCAAGAGGAGACCCTTGGTCTTTGGATAACCTGATGCCCAGTGTAGAGGAACACTAGGGCTGTGAGGCAGAAGTGAGTAGGTAAGTGGGGGAGCATCCTCATAAAAGCAGGGTAAGGAGAGATGTGATAAGGGCTTTGCAGATGGGAAACTGGGATGGGATTGCTTTTAAAATGTAAATAAATAATGAAAGAGTAACATATATAAGAATGTTAGGAAAAAAAGGATATAATAGAGAGTTAGAGGGAAGAATAGGAAAGATGATGGGGACTTCTTGAAAAGTCAGCTTATTGTTTCCAGAACAGTAGTGAGGAGAAAAGGCAGGAAGGCATGGAGAGGAAGCAGTTCCTAAACAATACTAAGCATGTTCTTTGTATATATTGAATACTAGTCCTCTATCGATGTAGCATTAGTAAAGATCTTTTCCCAATATGTTGGCTGCCATTTTGTCCTATTGACAGTGTTTTTTTGCCTTACAGAACCTTTGCAACTTTATGAGGTCCAATTTATCAATTCTTGATCTTAGAGCACAAGCTATTGGTATTCTGTTCATAAAATTTTCCCCTGTGACCATGGGCTCGAAGCTCTTCCCCACTTTTTTTTTCTCCTAGTTTAAGTGTATCTGGTTTTATGTGGAGGTCCTTGATGCACTTGGACTTGAGCTTTGTACAAGGAGATAAGAATGGATCAATTTGCATTCTTCTACATGCTAACTACCAAGTGGACCAGGACCAGTTGTTGAAAATGCTATTTTTTTTCCACTGAATGGTTTTAGCTTCTTTGTCAAAGATCAAGTGACCATAGGTGTGAGGGTTCATTTCTGGGCCTTCAATTCTATTCCATTGATCTACCTGCCTGTAACTGTACAAATACCATGCAGTTTTTATCACGATTGCTCTGTAGTACAGAGGTCAGGGATGGTGATTGCCCCAGAAGTTCTTTTAGAGTTGAGAATAGTTTTCACTATCCTGGGTTTATTTGTTATTCCAGATGAATTGAAAATTGCTCTTTCTAACTCTATGAAGAATTGAGTTGGAATTTTGATGGGGATTGCATTGAATCTGTAGATTGCTTTCAGCAAGATGGCCATTTTTACGATATTAATCCTGCCAATCCATTAGAAGCTAGACTCCAGAGAACCAAATAACCCTATTAAAACATGAGGTACAGAGCTAAACAAAAAATTCTCAACTGAGGAATACTGAATGGCTGAGAAGCACCTAAAGAAATGTTCAACATCCTGTCATAAGGGAAATGCAAATCAAAACAACCCTGAGATACCACCTTATACCTGTCAGAATGGCTAAGATCAAAAACTCAGGTGACAGCAGAGACTGGTGAGGATGGAGAGAAAGAGGAACACTCCTCCATTGCAGGTGGGATTACAATCTGATACAGCCTTGCTGGAAATCAGTTTGGTGGTTCCTCAGAAAACTGGACATAGAACTACTTGAGGACCCAGCTATACCACTCTTGGGCATATACCCAGAAGATGCTCCAACATGTAATTAGGACACATGTTCCACTATGTTCATAATAATAACCAGAAGCTGGAAAGAATCCAGGTGTCCCTCATCAGAGGAATGGATACAGAAAATGTGGTACATTTACACAATGGAGTACTATTCAGCTATTAAAAACAATGAATTCACAAAATTCTTAGGTAAGCGGATGGAACTAGAAAATATCACCCTGAGTAGATAATCAAATCACAAAAGAACACACATGGTATGCACTTAGTGGTAAGTGGATATTAGCCCAGAAACAAAGAATAACTAAGATATAATTCACAGACCACAAGAAGCTCAAGAAGAAGGAAGACCAAAGTATGTATACTTTGGTCCTTCTTAGAAGGAGGAATAAAATACCCATGGGAGGAGATACAGAGACAAAGCATGGAGCAGAGACTGAAGGAAAGGCCATCCAGAGACTACCCTACATGGGGATCCATCCCATATACAGTCACTAAACCCAGACACTATTGTAGATGCCCACAAGTGCCTGCTGACAGGAGCCTGACATAGCTGTCTCCTGAGAGGCTCTGCCAGTGTCTGACAAATACAGAGGCTGATGCTCTCAGCCAAACTCGGACTGAGCACAGGGTCCCCAATACATGAGTTAGAGAAAGGACCCAAGGAGCTGAAGGGGTTTGCAGCCCCATAGGAGAAACAATAGGAACCAACCAGTACCCCCACAGCTCCCAGGGATTAAATCACCACTAAAGAGCACACATGGAGGGACCCATGGCTCTAGCTGCATATGTAGCAGAGAATGGCCTTGTTGGACATCACAGGGAGGAGAGGCCTTTGGTCCTGAGAAGACTCGATGCCCCAGTGTAGGGTGATGCTAGGACAGGGAAGCATGAGAGGGTGGTTTAGTGAGCAGGGGGAGAGAGGATGGGACAGGGTGTTTTGGTAAGGGAAAGGAGGAAAGGGGATAACATTTGAAATGTAAATTTAAAAAATATCTAATAAAAAAATCCGTCTTCCTGGAATAAATGTGTAACTTTTTTAAAATAATGAAAGAAAATAAATTATTTGTCAATTAATATTCAATATTTAGTTTAAAATTTTTTTTTATTTTTTAATTTTTAATTTTTCTGGTTTTTCAAGACAGGGTTTCTCCGTATAGCCCTGGCTGTCCTGGAACTCACTCTGTAGATCAGGGTAGCCTCTAACTCAGAAATCTGCCTGCCTCTGCATCCCAAGGGCTGAGATTAAAGGCATGTGCCACCACTGCCCAGCTATTTTAAATTACATAATTTAATAATTATACTTAATTACGAAAATATTAATATTTATATAACATATATAAATAAAATAAATATACTAATAAAATATATAATTTAATTATTAAAATAAAAAATCATAAATAAAATTTCTAAAATTTAGTACTAAATAAGGGTTTCTCTGTGTAGCCCTGGCTGTCCTGGAACTCACTTTGTAGACCAGGCTGGCCTCGAACTCAGAAATCCTCCTGCCTCTGCCTCCCAAGTGCTGGGATTAAAGGCGTGCGCCACCACCGCCCAGCTAAAATTTAGTACTTTAAATAAAAAATTATTTTAAATGTTACAAGGGCAAGAGTGATGACTCCATAGGTAATGGTGCTCACTGCTTAGATTGAAGGCCAGAGTTCAGTCATTAGTCCACACATAGTGAAAGTAAAGTTAATAGTCCTACATGTTGGACTAACTTTTGATTTCTGAAAATGTCATGCTCACTAAATATGAAATGAAATGCATTTTAAAAATAGAAAAATTCAATTTTTTTTAAAAAAAGAATACTACCGTATAGTATGATAATCATTTTCAAGGAGAAATGTACTGGACTGGACACGTGAGATTCATAATTATTTAATTATTAGTGTTGCCTACATAGCACCCAGGACAGTCTTTCTCTAAGGTTCTTTTCTAATATATACTTGTTAAATAATTCTTATGCAATTTCAAAATGTAAAGTCATAAAATGGTCAATTGTTTACCATATTCTTTATAAGGGTATAAAACAACTGATAGAAATAGGCAATATATCTTTCTTCCATGAGGAACAATGGTAGTGCTTTAATATTTTTACATATTAATTAAAGTAATTATTGAATGATTGTTTTAGGCTATTACGGCAGAAAAAAAAAGGCTGTCTATACATGCTAAGTCAATTATTAGGATAACAAACTTTTGGCATATATTCTTTTCTATTCCATTTTTGCATTTATTGTAGTACACTTAAACCTGTACCATCAATCACAGAGTCATGGATGGGCCAGAGTCTTAAAAACCATAGCATGCTAAAGTAAGACCAGAGCAAGGCCCCAAGGACTCCATGAAAAGCCCCATGAAGCATTGACATTATCTGCTCACCTTTTGACAAAAGACATGAAATGTTGCCTTAATTTCGTCCCTTCTAATTTCAGTCCATTCAGTTTATTTATCTGGAATTCACTTTTAAAAGACATTTTTCTATTTGTTTTTGTTCTAAATTCTATGGAATTTTCATTCAAATTTATTCCATTGTATTTCACATAAATGTACAAATTAGTTTGTACATATTATTTTTACATTATTCACAATGCAAAGCCTGTTTAAGATAAATTTATTTCCATCTATTTATGTTTTCCTAGGATAGCAGTAGGAACAAACAATGATCATTGCCAAACCACTAAAAATTTTCATCTTAATCTATATAGACAAATAAGTTATTATGTAGAAAATAATTTATTGTGTATTAAAATATCACAATAAGAAAAAATTAATTACTTACCATATTAACTTCATTCCTTTTTAATATTTTTATTAATTGAAACATGACTTATCAACACCAATGATTTCATTATGAAATTTTAACACATAATACCCAATTTTTAATAATAATTAAGAAAATGTATGATCTTTTAACTATCACTTTTATAGTTTCATATCTTTATTTGGGATGACTGTGCATGCCAGAATGAGCTTCTTTGGGGATCCTTAGACCAGTGTGCATGGTATGGAGGCTTATAACTGTGTGTGTAACATAATAGTAATATGAGCATTGGACCAGTGGCTATGCCACTGCAGAAAAAAATAAGTATTTCTCCTCCATAATTATAGAGGCTCAGGGAGAAGTTGAAATTCTTAGTCCTTCCCACTCCATGACAGGATATTTATACTGAAGGCCAAACTTGTTAAGTCTTCTAAAGCAGAGATTAGTGGGTGGGAAAGCTTTTGTCTGATACTTCCGAGAAACAGATAATGATGGTCACTGAATTGAAAATCACTTATTACAAACTGTGTGTATCTAAAAACACTCTTTCTGTCTCTGTCTCTGTCTCTCTCTCTGTCTCTGTCTCTGTCTCTCTCTCTCTCTCTCTCTCTCTCTCTCTCTCTCTCTCTCTCTCTCTCTTTCACACACACACAAATACAATAAAAGTTAAGAAAGTTATAAAAATATGTTTGCATATTTGATGAGTATTTACTTTGAATATAGTACCAGGGATTATGCTTGTGATGTTACCTATGGCTAGATTATTTTATCATATGTACCAAATGCTAAATGCAATATTGATTCATCTGTTGTCATATGAATGAGTTTATATGCAATAGCATCAAATGATGATTAAGCATCATTGACTGAGGAAGCAATTTCACAAGGAAATAGCTTATGCAGAAGCCTATCCTTGAATATTTTATCACTTCTAGGAAGAGTCCTTTTGCATCTTTGGCAATTTTCCCTGCATTTGACTTTGAAATATTCAGATCTCAAACTAAACTCTATTTACCTTTAATATTTAAATATATAATCATAATGAAAAGTAATTTACATAATATTATAATTTTATTTCTTTAAATTTTATTCGTGACATGGGGCTGGCTTAGGAAAATAAATATGAGTCAATAAATACATATGATAACATTCCTTCTAGGTTCCACACCACAGTTACCAACACATCCATGTATTAGTGAATGATTTATACTGAAGTAACAAAAAGACTCCAAAATATAAGCCTTAAAAAATTTGAGTAACTAATCTATTCAAATTATATCTTATAAAATGAAGACTAAATAATTTCAAGCAAATTTCATGACTAAATGTTCTTTTAACTCTATTAATGATCAAGCCAGACCTATTTTGGAGTGCTTAAAAATACTTTTGTTCCCTACTGAAAATTCTGGGCATCAATCAGTTTCCTTTAATTTTTAAAATCTTTAAACTTATTTCTTTTGTTTGAAGAAAAAAAGCTTATAGAGTAAATATTGAAAAAAAATTACCACAAGACAGGAATAAGTAAAAAAAAAAAATTATGGTTTCAAGAAAAAAAACTTGAATTCCAAGTATATAAAAAAAGAAAGCAAAGAATAATCACTTTATATCCTGTATTTATGTAAAAAGTCAATTTGTTGTTTATAGCAACAAGATTCGTGGTGTCACAGAAAAGTCATGGAACCTATCAAACACTACTGAATACTGAAAGAGGCAAAAATATTAACGCCAAGTTTAGACTGCTTACTCCTAACTACTTTTACATTCTTTTGGGAAGCTAATTCTGAAGAATTTCTTTTCTGAGCTTTTAGAAAATTCATTCTCAAACAACTATCTCCCAACAACAACTGATCACCCCTTTCTGCTCATTGAACTATCTTCCGTGCTTGCCCTCGTCAGAACATTGTGAAGCAGACTGCCAGACACTGAGTCTCTGGTGTGAGTGACTAGAACATTGTATCACTCTGCTCTATATCCTTGGCACCTATATTACTCCATTAGCGCACCTCTCAAATGTTTCTTAGATAATTACATAGATTATGGAAAAGGATAAAATTTATTAAAACCCATCTATTAGCTGGCTTTGTTTCATAATGTCTTTATTGTTAATGATGGTGGATTACCTTACAATTAATTTACAGAGAGTCAAGGGCAGCTTTTTATTCTCCTACCGTGTTAAACAAGAATGAGGTGCTAATCCTAAATTTAAAATAATATTTTTACTGGTAACCATATTTCAGTAATTCTGGTGCAAAGGAATTTGATAATGGTTACTTACTCATCTATTCATAAATTCATGAATCCCTCTTAAAAATATAAAATTAATTAATTTTAACAAATCACATGTGAAACCAATTTTGATCTTTATTTGTAATTTATGAATGACTTTATAAAATAGAAACATATTTACCAGAAATTTTTATTCCTTTAGATATAGCTCCATGTCCTATTTATCCAATATGTGTTATTTAACAGGAAATATTAGAGCGAAAGAAAAGAAGAAAGACACATAGAAAGACAGAAAGTAATAAGGAAATAAATGAGAAAGAAAATAAGAAAGGTGTGGTTACAAATGATGAAAAAATATATATCATCTTTTCCCTTATCTTTTAGTCCTATGTTCTTCTTTTGGGCCTGCATGCGTCTGTCAATCTCAGTCCAAATCTATTATATTAAAAACATCAGAAATAGCTAACCATGATGACACATGCCTCTAATGTCATCAGCACTCAGGAGGCAGAGACTCTGAGTTTGAGGCCAGTCTGGTCTACAGAGAAAGTTCCAGGACAGCCAGGGCTACATAGAGAAACTCTGCCTTGAAAAGCAAGCAGAAGAATCTGAAATAAATGATTAATATGCTTCAAATCTTGTGGATACTGTTAATATTATCATTTTCCTTTCTCAAACTTCAGGGCTGCTGGGCTCTTGGTATGCCTCACGTGCCAACTAAACCTTTCTGAGTTTAATTAATGGAGTGCAGGCATAATAACATAATTGCATTTCCATAATGCCTGTGGAATCAGGAATGCTTAGAACATCTTGGAGTGTAACTGAAAGATATGTGGAGATTACTGTACAACAGGTAGTGTGAGTCATCATAAGCTACTAACCCTAACAGTGTGAGTCATGTCACAAGACTGCTGTACATCCCTATTGTTCTGTATCACATATTAGTTAGTCAGTTCCCATTCACCCATTATGGAATCCCAGAAGGGAACATCCTTATCTACCACTTTTTAAATGACAGTGCTCTCACAAAAAACATAGTCCAGGTTAAAATAAAATGTGGGAAACCACCTTAAAAAAAATCTCTCCTAGCACTTATTACACATTTTTCATTAGTTAATTAAGAAATTCTTAAAATATCCCTCTTATTTATTTTAATTAATGAGATATTTTCAACTGTGCAAATGAATTATATTAAAATATGCATTTATGATTTATGTATTTGTATCAATTCTCACTTACATCAAATTCGTCATCTTCATGACTTCACATCACAATTAAATTTATTGACTGGTCATAGTCTACTAATGTTACAATTTTCCATTAGTAATATGCATTCTAAAATTTGAGATTATGCATCGTTTGAATCAGTACTTTTATTTTATTTATGGGTGGCGTAAAGTAAAATACTTTTATATTTTCCAAATATGTTGGGTTTTAATGATACAATGAGGCATATATCTACTGTAATTTCAACTGGAGCTTTAGAGTGACTTGGAATATAAACACCGGACATTCCACACTACCATTTTACTCATGATGTGATTCAATCTGTTGACTGCCATTCACTGCTAATGTCACAAATCACTCTGTTACCTACCACTGCCTTCTATTCAGGCTGTCATTACTTCCTCTCAAATTTAGCAACCACTTATTATATAATTCAGTGGAGGGAAACCAGCATATCTAGAGCTCTCCCATTCGCTCATCCCCTTGAGTGACAGGATCCCTGATTTCTATTAGAAGTAGACTCATTTGTATGTAAAATAGTCTGTAAAACCCAATTTCTTACAAAAAATAATTTAAAACAAATGAGAACCCAGGCAATTTTGTTGAGGTGTCTATGTTCACGTTCAAGAGATTTTGCAACTGCAAAGTAAACATGGAAGAACTGATGTGTGCATGAGTATTTTAAAATATCAAAAATACAGATTTCTACCAACAATATAAAATATTTTTTTAAAAAGAAATGTAAATGACAAAGGCTTCCAGGATGATTTGATTTTAATGCTTGAAAGTAAGAATAATTGAAGTGGCAGATGTATGTGAATTTCTTGTTCAACTTCTGCAAAGAAAATGGCTTATTTTTTAACAGGGTAGCAAATGCTTGGATGATAACTGACTCATAGCAAATAGCACAGTCTTTATTCACAGACCACAGTTAGAAAGTCAGTTAGTACAAATCCTCCATTTCTCCCATTTTAATAAGTTTTCTCAGTCTTTTTATGCTGGGTTACAATTCAGGAACTGGACTCTGTTTTTCATTCTTGAAAACATGTGTCTCATCAGTAATAGCAGCAGACTTCAGTCTGAACCCCAGAACAACAGCAGACAAAGCTCAGGCATCAGAGTAATGCACATTGTAGATTTTGTTTGTTTGTTTTTCTTTTTATTTGTTTCTTTCCTGTTTTAAAAGTTACTAATGGCTGTTTCTTCTCAAGGCTCCAGTTGTTAAGAATTATTTCATCTGAAATAATTGGAAACTCTCTTTGTATCGTCGAAAGCTTTGGAATATAATGACCAGCTTAAAAAAACAAGCTGAAATTTTCTATCCTTTCAGGTAGAATACACTCTACAAAGTTATATAATTCTCTACATGGACATGTTGAGATATAGGATTTACTGCATATTTATTGTACCTTTCAGTCTTCAAAATGTAGTGATACATTCAGGAAGTGGAAATGAATGATTTTGATAACTAATTAACTGAAGTTCAGAAAATCTGTAAGGCAATACTTCCAACATAAATCTCAAATGGGGTATGAAGTAACAAGTGGGTTCATTATAGGAAGTTTTATAAATTGTAAAATATCTTCAAGCATTTCAATTGGTGCCTCATAAAATGTAATTTGTCTGATTTCAAATGACTGTGCAGACTATTTTCTTGTCAATTAAAGACAACCTTCTTCACTCCATCTGGTAATGTATGAAGGTGTCTAGTTCCATCATATTTCAGTGTAATTAGAAAAGTGTAATAAGTTATCATTGTGTACCAACAGCATCTAGACATCAAATAGGCATCTGATCCCTATGCTGCATGGAAATACTGAAGAATCATTTTCAATGTGTGTCTTGATTTTCCAGCTCTATATTGAAGTGATCATGCCATTAATTCAATGTATACCATTCTTTCAAATTCTACAGTTTAGTAAAAGCTAATTAATCAAATTTTAGTCCCTCATATCATAATTTGTAAGCACTGTCTTTTGTTTTCAGATATTTATGTATGATTTAAATGTGCAAATGTGAAAAAAATATAAGCAATCATAATTAAGGTAGCTTATGTTCCTGTTTATGGTTTTGGTTGGGTACCCTTCTTTCCAGTTGGGCAATCTCTGTACACAACTGATTAAATGGAAGAAAGCTTTTGACACCTTTTCTGCTTTTGTTTAAGGAAGTTCAAGATGTAACATATACTGCTATTAGTACTAAAACAATGTGGAAATTAATCCCCAGTAGAGGCAGTGTAGATGTTAGTAAAGTTCCTTGAAGCAAAAAGGTATGAATCATATTATCTCTTATAGATAGAACCCAGTGGTAATAATAACTAAAATGAGGTGGAAGGTGTTTCATCCCCGAGAGCAAGGGCTACCTTTTCCAACTATGTTGAAACAATGTAACAAAAATAACTTAGGAATAGTTATTTTGGCTAACAAAACTTCAGAGAGAATCTTTAAACCCCAGAAGAGTTTGCAACAGTCTCCTGGAGCAGGAAGGTGAACTATATCTTATATTCTGCTGGAAATACGAAGCAGAAGACAAACTAAACATGGGGAGAGATTTAAAAAAAAAAGCTGTCACAGTCCTCCAGAGATGATATATGTTTTCTAGCAAGGCTCCACCTTTTAAGGATTTCATGACGTCTCAAATCAAAACCACCATCAGACCATCAAGTACTTAAATAAGTGGACCTAGCAAAATGTTCTCATTCAAAACTCCATTGCCAATACTGATAATCTGAACAACATAATAACATTCCAACTGCCACATATTTGATATGCCTTTTCTGGCTGTTACTATAGCATGCCATCATTTCATTTTGGTTTAACTGACTGATATAAAAGTTAACAATGAATTTGTTCTAGGTGTACAGAATCCTAACTTTTAGTTTACTTACTTGATTCCAACTTATGTAGAAATGTTTCTTTTATATTTTTCGATCTAAAAATTCCATTAAGGTTGGGTCTTTGGAGATCATTGAATAACTTGATTTCAGTGAGTAGAGTCTTTACTGACTAACACTGCTGAACACCTGAGCACAATTACTGTTTAATTCACCATTATATCTGAAAAATACCTGAGCGCAATGTCGAAGAAAGAAAAGCTTTACTTGTACTCATTGCTACAAGGATTTTGGATTATGGTGTGTCAGTTCTATTGCTTGGGATTTCTGTGAGAACATTACTTCATAGTAGGAAATGCCTGAAGGGGCAATGGTGTTCTCTTTATTGTAGGAGAGAAGGGAATGGAGAGAGAGAAAAGGAAAGAGGGATAGTGGGAGGAGAGAGAGAGGGAGAGAGAGAGAGAGAGAGAGAGAGAGAGAGAGAGAGAGAGAGAGAGAGAGAGAGAGAGTAGAGAGAGTAAGCACACAAGAACTAGGTCCTTCTATCCCCTTCAAAGATTCATCCATGAAAATATAACTTATTTTCAGGACATCTCAACTCCTAAATTTTCCATCACTCCCCAAAGCTCAGGGTGCAAATGACCCAGTGTTTGATAGACAGTCCTCAGTGAAGTTTAAGATCTAAAACATTAACACTTGTGTTCATATTATGATCAAGAAGTAGCCTTGTGTAAATGGAGTAAAACTGACACTAAGTGTTTTATACTAAACAATAAGAGTTATGGAAGCAATGGATAATTTCTAGATGCTTTGTAGTACAGAAGGGAAATTCATCACCTCAGAAATTTCATTGTCAACATTAAAGGGATGAGGAAACACATAGGAAATTTCTGCATCTGTACATAAAAATCCTTTGTTTCTGTAATGGCATGGTAAATCCTTCTAACAGTCTAAAATTGGAAACAGGCCTTTGACTTTATGAGAAAGACTTTTATAACTTTCATTTTGCTGGCTTCTGAAAACAAAACTCTGATCAGGGTGTGTTCATTTCTGCAGAGATAATGTGACCATTCAGGTTTGGTACAGTTAACTAAAGTGAAAAGATGTCTAATGCAAACAAACAAATCTTATTTGTATTCTAATATTTGTTATTTTAAAGCTATATTCATTGTCAGCAACTTCGAGTGACAAAATCAATTATAACACCTTTGCAAAGTGATGTGCCTCTGTATTTGAGGTATTGCATTATATTGTCTCTGAGATTTAATCTTTACTCTCGGCATATACATGTGCCTTATATGGACAAACATACACAAACAAATGTAGGATTTCACTTTCAGCTCTCTGGAGAAAGTAAATGACATGATGGAAAGGGTGAGGGATTATTTTACTCTCTCAATGTGACACCTTCTATGGAGACAAGCAGTATCCCAAATGTCAACTTGGGGTGAGGAAATACTCCCCACAATTCTCAAAGTGACATTCTCATTTGAATATCTTAGAGCAGAGAAAAACTTTTGGTTCATATTTGTTTAGAGTTAAATAAAGCCAAAGAGGTTAAAAGCCTGACTCTCCTCAGACTCTGAGGAAAGAGCAAAGGATGTCTTGGCCAAGTGTAATGAGGAAATGGGTGCCTAGGGGGAAACCCCAGCTACCTCAAATGAGACAGCACGAAAAGGTGGCAGAGACACACAGGGGAAATATGCCAAGATAACATATTTTCTCTGAGGAAACACAGTCCATAAGGAAAAACAAATTGAAATTGGAAAATAACTGAAAATAAAACCTGAAGCAGTCATGAAACAAAAGGCAAGGGACATGAGCTAGAGGAGTGAGAGTTCAGTTCCATAATGAGAAAGGCTTGGCTCCATCTGAAGGAATGCTGATTGGTACCCTAGGTTAATCTTGGTAGCAGTAAGTTTTCTCAGTTCATGAGCAAAGTTCTATTTTAAAATGAATTCTTGGTGATATGGATTAAATCATGTTTGCTGTTAGTCACAAATAACATAATAACAATGTTTATATTCCCACTGTAGATTCTAGTACAGATTAACATGTTACAATGTCTACATGTCCTATGGTCTTAGAATTCCAAGATCTACTTTTGTCTTTGTTACAATTAGTTTATTACTATAAAGCATAATAACAAAGAAAAATTAAGAAATGACATTGCCAAATTACAACGATATTATATCTGCTAACTTTACTGTTCAAACATCGAAGCTGTATTTAGAGGTGTTTTCCCAAAATAGCAAAACTGATTCCCTACAAGGTATTGAAGCCATTTCTTGGATGTATAAAATTCCCATAAAAGGAATGGCTTCAGTGATTGCTTAGGGGATCATGTTTTTATTAAAGTAAGTGGGTACATAATTTCATGGAATAATATTGTAATGAGACAAATAATTAACTGTGTTTATTAGAATTTGTGAAGCAATACAAAATGTATTAACATGTTTAAAGTAATAAATTTTAGAAAGAATACTTCGTTATAATATTTTGTGAAATTTAGTAAATGTTCAAAATTTTACACAAATACCCAAATAAGTCACTGAGAATGTATAGAGGAGAGATTTTGCTAATATTTAAGCTACTATCTATTAAATAATAGCAATGATAGTGCTTTCTATTCAATAGGAAATGATACATATTTAAAAATGTTAGATGAGAGGGATTTTATTTTTACTCTAACTGGAAAACGAGCAATAGTTTTAGTTAGCATTAAAACTCTTTCTTTTATTGTGAATAATTACAAGAGCATAAAGAAGACAAAGTAGCCATATGTGAACCCATTGTTATAAGTTCCACTCTATTGATTATTTTAAACCAAGGTTTATTGAGTAAACATAGCAGAAGGTGCCTAAACTTTACAATTTGTACTTCTGTCCCAATATATGATCTGAAATGACAAATGTTCTTTTGAAAAACTAACATTGCCATGTCCTATGAGTTGGGTGAGGTCAGGCTGTGTGAGGAAGACACGTACCTTTCTGCTGTGCACCCTGAAGAGTGTATAAAAAGAAGCCCCAGGAAAGACTTTTACTAGCCTACCCTTTTTCTGTGGGCTCTGGGTCATTTGATTGTTCTCTAAAAATGGCAGAATTAAGACAAAAATTCATCATTTCTTTTGTTTGTTTAAATTCTGTAAAGTAGGGGTGCTTTCTTCTCTAGGTTTAATTTGTATCAGGAACAGCAGTGGAACATTCTAAAGCCATTATCATTTTCTATACCTTTACATGTCAGCCACCAGGCTGGATATAATTGATGACACATGAGCAATTTCAGGTTAGAAGTTTTGTAAAGAGGTTAACACCATAAGCCTTTTATTTCCATATCCCCTTTCTTTCTATGCATTCCAGCTGTGAGTTTTAACATAAAGATTATAAAATAAGGTTAAAATCGATCTAACATGACCTGGATAGAATGAGCTCATATACTAAAAAATTTCCCCTTGTTGTTCAACCTATGACAATGAACAATCTTAAATTAGAACACTGTCTTGTGCCTCCCCACCCTGATTTGAAATGTCTAAGCTATAGCCCTTGACACTTAGTTGAGAGTGGCTGTTTTGGAAATGAGTACTTTAAGAGGTAATTAAGTTAAATATGGATGTTCAGAAAGGCCATGATCCAGGGCCAGTTGTATCCTTATAAAAAGTGATTAGGACAAAGAGAGAAAGTGACATACCAGGAGCTCACAGAAAAGACCACAAAAGGACACAGTGAAAAGGCAGAACCCTAGCAGGAAAGAAAGTAGCCTGAGAATTAAGTTATCTCAATTTCTCTCCCAACCTTCAGTTTCCCTACCACCACGGACTTAAACACAGAACTCAGAGCTAAGCAAGCATTTTCTCCTTTATTATGTTTCCACCAGGATTCTTTTTTTAATCATACCAATACAGCAGAAACTAAGATAGACATCTAAAGTTATGATTGAATCACTTTTATTCTGAAATACGGTTTTCTAAATCATTTAGTAGAAGTCTGAATTTGAAAGTCAAGGGTTGGTTTTGGCTTGATTTTTCAGTTTTTAAGATGAATTGACTAAGGAAGCAATTAATATATATTACATTAAGTAAATAATTAGTAGGCAAATAATCTAACAAATAAATAATAAACTGACTTGACCATTGAATTATCTTATCCACAAACCATTTTTTAGAAAAGAAATGTAAGGACCATTGAGTCTTCCCCTGATGACAGGACTCACTGAGGAGTCACAGAGTGACAAGGATGAGCTACTCACTGGGAGTAAAAAAGACCAGTATGCTGTCAGCAGTGTTTAGTGACTCTGGAGAAATGTACTGCATGAAATCATTCTCCTTGAAACTATTGGTACACACATCACTGTTTAAATAGGACACATGATTTATTCTCTCCTGGAGGGCTACTGCCATATAGAACATACTCAATTAGATACTTTATGCACAGAATCAGGAACTTCTACATGCAAAATGGAGAACTTAGGTTGTGTGTGTTTCTATGCATATACAATTACTTAATAGATGATTTTGAGATCTTGAGTTTTATTGACAGTCATTATTATTATTATTATTATTATTATTATTATTATTGTGCCTTTGTACAAGCTCTTTCATTTTCAGCATACAAGACTGAAATCCTTTCAGTTGTTATATGCTTTTGGCTTATATAAAATACTTAGTAAAAACAACCAAACAAAAAACCTTAGAAATGAAGTAAGCTGAGTATAATGGAGAAGGCCTTTAATCCCAGTACTCAATAGGCAGAGGCAGGCAGATCTCTGAGACCAGCCTGGTCTACACAGCTAGTGCTGGGATAGCCAGAGCTACATAAAGAAATCCTATCTTGAGAGATCAAATAACAATAAAAGAAAGAGAGAGAGAGAGAGAGAGAGAGAGAGAGAGAGAGAGAGAGAGAGAGAGAGAGAGAGAGAAGTTGTTTTCTCAATATGCTCTGCATTCTGCCTTGTTTTGTTGGAGATAAGAGCATCACTCCACATTGGCCTGGAATTCACTTTATGGGCTAGGCTAGCATTGAACTCCTGATTATTCTGCTTTAGATTCCCAAGTGCTGGGATTATGGGCAAACATTATACAGCCATGCCTGGCTTTGCATTGTCTCAATCATTAGATAATGAGTTTTTAAATCAGCACTCAGTGGTTAGAAAGGTTCCTTTACTGACCAGAATAAAGAGGTAGCTTAAATATTTTTCCTCAGCATTATTTTTCACTCTGAATATTTTTGCCTTGCAACATATTATTTACTCTGAGTATTAACTGAGAGGGAGAGATAAGTTTGAAAATGTAGCAACTGTTCTCTAAATAAAGTTAATTCTACAGTAATAAGCTATCAAAAGAAATTGTGGGACTCTAAAATCATAGTGTCACAAAATCAAACTGCAGATGAAACCCAGATCCTTCATACTTTCCTACTTACTATTAGGAATCTTGTTCACCTGAGCACACATGCTACTAATCTGTTGAGGATCCTGTTTAAAAGTGATCCATTAAAAAGGAGACATGAGATGATTTAGTGGTTTTAATGAATGTGGATTCTCACATTGAACTTTGAATTTGGAAATAAATAAGTTTTATATAAAAACAAAAAATAAAAACTAAACAAACAACAAAAAAAGAATTTGATTTTAATTAACACCAAAAATTCATAGCTTATACTGAGCTTCATTATTGATGAATTCTCCATCTGGTTTGACAAATGCATAATGACATGTATTCCATATTTTAGTGTCATGTAAACCAATACTACAATGCTAAAAATTATTTATATTTTATCAGTTATTTCTCTTCTCTGTATAACTCTGACAACCTCCAGTATATTCACTACAGTTGTCTTTTTCCAGAAAGTTATATAAGTAGAGTAATTTAATATATAGTCCTTTCTAATTCATCACTCTCACCTAATTATATACAATTATAGTTTTTGCAATAGAGACTTTTGCTTTTGCCATAAGATCTCATTATGTAACCCTGTCATCATAGATATCTTAACAAATTCTTTCGTCCAGTTTTGTTTTTGTTGTTGGTCTATGGATTTAGAATGTTTTCTGCACTGAGTTTTGGGAAAGGTGAGACAGAAGGATCACCAATTAGAACGTAGCTTGTTCCAGGAGTGTCTGAGTTATACAGCAAGAAAGTTATCAAAATGAATGTAATTTGAATTTTTATAAAGAATGGAAGATGAATAGAATACATTCTCATAGAGGTTCATATCTAAAAGTGGAAGTAGTCTGATAGGTAACTCAGGTCCTAACACAACTGCATGAAAAGATAGTTCATATCATGGCTTTCCTCCATAGATTCCTATCTAGAAGGAACAAATGATACAGTCTGATAAGGAGCATTATGTATTCTAATTCCAGAAATGCTGACCAAAACCATGGGCCACTGTCTGACTGGATATCAATGGTTAGGGCAGTATAAATGTTTCTGAGAAAAAAAATCTATATATTTCTTGAAGCTATCTTAATCACATATGTAATATTTCTTCTAACAAGGTAACCCCTGTACGTATCTTCCTAAATCTGTACTGTGTAATACTGCTATTTCTTGAATATGTTTTCTTAATCCTTAATATAAAATTACAATCAGAAATGAGGATCAGGAATTATCCAAAATTGGGGAATTGTTAAATTGTGGATATGTCATGAATTTTTTTTTTAAATCTTCAACATTAAACCACCCTTACTTGGGGAAAGAATAACTCTGGCAACCCAGAGAGTCTTGGGTTCACCTCTCTTAAAATACCCTTGTACTTAGTCATATGGAACAAAGTCAGTCTGGTGAAAGGAGAGGATTGGGCTGCATCATTACCAAACGAAAAAACATATTGAGCCTTAATCTGCACAGTTTGGGCAGCTTGGAACTGTTTCCAAAGAGAAGTATTCCTTAATGTCTTATGTAATGTATGGGAAATCAAGGTGATCCTTAACCCATGTTAGTGTAACCTGCAAGTGCATTCCAATTTTGAGGTGGGATGAGGGGTAATCTACAATTGCCTCCTAACATCTCCAATCCCCAACTGCTGCCACTGAGCCAGACATTAAGTTAGACATTGATTATTAATAAGTATTTAAAATATCTAGTCATAGAATGTAGAACATGGTAATATGAGTCATATCAGAAAGACTATGCATGCTACTAAGCTTTATGAAATGCTTTATCTATATAGACTATGTTGATTATTACCAGGTGGTATTATAAGTATATTTATTGGCTCTACATCCTTTATCCAATAAGGAAACCTACACACAGAGACACATATAGACACAGACAAAAACACACAAACACACACACACACAGAGACTGATAGATACACACACACACACACACACACACACAAACACACACACATTTCATTGGTTGGTTTCTATAGTGATTGAAGGCTGTGAATCTCTGGAATTATTATGTTTTGTGGTGGTTTGCATATGTTCGTCCCAGGGAGTGGCACTATTAGAAGGTGTGACCTTGTTGAAGAAAGTGTGTCACTGTGGGGTTGGGCTTAGAGATCTTCCTCCTGGATGCCTGAGGATGCCTAGACTGTTCTTGGCTTCCTTTGGATAAAGATGTAGAACCCTCAGCTCCTCTGCACCATGCCTGCTTGGATACTGCCATGTTTCTGCCTTGATGACTATGGACTAAACCTCTGAACCTGTAAGCCAGGCTCAATTAAATGTTGTCTTTTATAAAACTTGCATTGGTCATGGTGTCTGTTCACAGCAGTAAAACCCTAACTAATACATGTTTCATAGCAAAAACCATAGTAAAGTTCATTGAATACTAGCTTGGACAAAAATGTCACAAGCATTTCTGTATATCTTCCTCAATTTTCCAGGCCCACGTCATATACAACTTTAGATAACTTTTGACCATGTCATAAATATTTGAATTTTGCACATAAAAAAATTCACTAAGCTCCATAAACTACTAAAGAGCTAGGCTTCACTGCCCTTGAGTACTAACAGAAATATATTTTATCACTGAATTCATATCAATATATGACAATGTATTGATGGTTAGTATTAACAGCCAAATGCTGGGCATCATTGTTTGTAAACAGCTGCCACTCGATATATACAGAGGCACACTTGCTTGCCAAATAGCTCAAACAACTCACATTGCTCCATATAGTGTATTTGCTTTGAAAGTAAAGCCTGCTTTCACAAGTGGCAAGTTCTTTATAGCACACAAGTGGATTACCGTAATCTCAGCACACTATTAACAACTGTGTCTTTGCAAGTTCTATAAAATAAATTAAACTTAAAATGTTCTTGATCATAGAACATTTCAATTTAATTTAGGAATCTACCTTAAAAAGCATGATGGGAGGCTCACATCTGTGATCTTAGCAATCAGGATGAGGAAGCAAGAAGATCTCAAGTTCAAGATGAGCCTGGAATAACCACAAAGGACCTATATGAAAATTAAAAATGAAGAAGAAAAGAAGGAAGGAAGGAAGGAAGGAAGGAAGGAAGGAAGGAAGGGAGGGAGGGAGGGAGGGAGGGAGGGAGGGAGGAAGGAAATGTTTTAGAAACATAGTGAGGAAAGGAAGTAGGAGGGAAGGGGACAAGAAGGGAGGCAAAGAGACAGGGAGGGGGAAAAGAAGAATGAGAAGAAGGGGTGAAGAGAGGAAAGAAGAGAATGAGAAAAGGAGGGAAGGAGAGAAGAAAGAAAAGACTAAGTCAGGAAGGAAGAAAGGAAGGATGAAAGAAGGGAGAGGTAAGAAGGGAGGAGTAAAAATAAAAAAAAAGATATACATTTTTAAAAACTAAAAGCTCCACTTATCAGAGTGCATACTAAAATTAAGCAATCATATTTTAAAAGAAATAAATATACTATCAAAATCTATCAAATATGTGTAGCTATCAACTCTAAAGTCATCCAGTGCTGAAACTTGTCACTGGCCTGGGCATGGTGATGTACTCTGATGGTCACAGCACTCTAGAGCCTGTAATTAAATATTTATACAAACCAAATCTATCTGTAAAACCAAATAAAACCAATAATAACAACCAACCATATATGCCAAGATATAAAACACCAAGATCAGACTGTGAACATTTAATGGGTACCACTGCTATTTTCTCAGTTGTGTCTGTTCAATGGTTTTAAAATAGTCTAAGAGGAAGGAAATACACTAGTATCACATTAAGGAAAGAAACCATAGCACTGTTCTTTGGGTTAGCTGGACCAAGAGTGAGATCAAGTTTAAATACCTACATCTCTCCCCATGTCTTATGTCTCTCTGTAACTTTTAACTTTTCTGGAATTTGTTGTGTACCTCTGTTTCTTTGGCTGAACTCTGTCTGCCTACAGCAAAGAATTTTGTTCTGCCTGTTTTGAACAGTACAGAAAGTATCACATTAAGGAGGAATGAGGAATGCATTACTGGAAACTTTAAGTGTGTTTTTCAAGGGTTTTAATCACTGACTCCAACTGATCACACTGACCCACATAGCAGTATTGTGAACATATCATCAGTAAGCAATGTAAGCATTCTATTTCCAGCATTTGGGGTAAATGTTCGTTATATGAAATCACTTTTGTCCTATTTGCTGTTTTTAAACATTTGATTTCCATAGCCTACATAGATACACATATGTAAAGCATTCTAGTTGAAGAGCATGCAAGAATACAAAATGTAGGATTATAGTGGTTTGGATTATAAAGATGATTATAAGGGAGAGTCAAGCAGAGAAACTTAGCTGTTAAATTGTTGTCTTAGGGGAAGGCTAAACAAACAGGGTATACAACAACTTACCAGAATAAATCTTCAGCCTTAAGTGAACTCAAGGCATTAACTAGCTGTTAAGGTCCATCAAAAGCTCTCTCTCTTAAAATGCAAGACATATTTCCATAAAATGTATTACACATTCAACTTCCCCAGAAATGTCTTTTGTATGAGTGGCAGATTTTGTAATCATACATTAATGAGTTATATCCAGCTACTTCTGTTATGTCTCTATACTGTAGAGACCAACTTGATCAGGGACACAATGGAGCCTTCATTTATAATATACCACACTTCCATTAAGGACAGAACATGAGAGGGTAAGCCTAACTAAGACTTCTAGCAGTAGGAGGTATGGAACCTGAAATGGTGATTCTTCTGTAACCTGGCAAGACTTCCAATGCTGGGAGGGGGACATCAGTCCACCCACAAAATCTTTAGTCATCATTTTGTCCTGCCTACATGATGTACCTGAATTAAGAAGGAACAGACATAGGAGAATGGCCAAACATGACTGGCCCAACTTGAGACCCATACCATGAGAGAGTACCTACACCTGACACTATTAATGATATTCCTCTGTACTTGCAGACAGGCCCAGCATAACTTTCCACTGGGAAGCTTCACACAGAAGCTGATGAAATCAGATACAGAGACACACAACCAAATATTAGGCAGAGCTTAGGGAACCTTGGGGAAGATGGGGAAGAAGGATTGAAGAAGCAGAGGGGTTAAGGACACCACAAGAAAACCTACAGAATCAACTAACCTGGGGCTATCAGAGCTTACAGAGACTGATCCATCAAACAAAGAGCATGCGTGGGAAAGAACAAGGCTCCATACATATATGTAATATGTGCAGCTGGATCTTCATGAGGGACCATTGAACAACTGGAGTAGGACTGTCCCTGACCCTGATACCTGACTTTGGTCCCCTTATCTCTAACGGGGCTGCTTAGTCTAGGCTCAGTGTGAGAGGATGCACCCAGTCCTACTGCAACTTGATATGCAAAGAGGGTTGATATCCATGGGAGGCCTCCCATTGTCTGCAGAGAAAGGGAGGAGTAACAGGAGAAAAGGCAGGAGTGGAGGAGAGGAGGAAGAGACTAGGAGGAGAGGAGGGAGGGGAAACTTTGATTGGGATATAAGGTAAATACATTGATTATTAAAAATTATAGACAGAAAACCCAGGATAGCTAAAACTATTGTCAAGGGTAAAAGAACTTCTGGGGGAATCAGTATCCCGGACCTCAAGCCTTACTACAGAGCAATTGATATTGGTATAGTGACAGGCATGTAGATCAATGGAACAGAATTGAAGACCCAGAAATGAATCCACACTCCTATGGTCACTTGATCTTTGATAAAGGAGCTAAAACCATCCAGTGGAAAAAAGATAGCATTTTCAACAAATGGTGCTGGTTCAACTGGAGGTCAACATACAGAATGCAAATCGATCCATTCTTATCTCCTTGCACTAAGCTCAATTCCAAGTGGTTCAAGGACCTCTACATAAAACCAGACACACTGAAACTAATAGAAAGGAAACTAGGGAAGAACCTTGAACATATGGGCACAGGGGAGAATTTCCTGAATAGAACTCCAGTAGCTTATGCTCTAAGATCAAGAATTGACAAATGGGACCTCATAAAATTACAAAGTTTCTGTAAGACAAAGGACACTGTCAAAAAGACAAAGCGGCAACCAACCAACTGGGAAATGATCTTTACAACCCTACATCAGACAGAGGGCTAATATCCAATATATACAAAGAACTCAAGTACTTAGACTCAAGAGAGCCAAGTAACCCTATTAAAAATGGGGTACAGAGCTAAACAAAAAGTTCTCACCTGAAGAATATCTAATGACTGAGAAGCACCTAAAGAAATGTTCAACATCCTTAGTCATTAGGGAAATGTAAATCAAAACAACCCTGAGATTCCATCTCACACCAGTCAGAATGGCTAAGATCAAAAATACAGGAGACAGCAGTTGTTGGCGAGGATGTGGAGAAAGAGGAACACTCCTCCACTGCTGGTGGGATTGCAAGCTGGTACAACCATTCTGGAAAGCAGTCTGGTGGTTCCTCAGAAAACTGGGCATGACACTCCCGGAGGATCCGGCTATACCACTTGTGGGCATATACCCAGAGGCTTCCCCTGCATTCAATAAGGGCACATGCTCCACTGTGTTCATAGCAGCCTTATTTATAATAGCCAGAAGCTGGAAAGAACCCAGATGTCCCTCAATGGAGGAATGGATTCAGAAGTTGTGGTATATTTACACAATGGAATGCTACTCTGTAATTAAAAACAATGAATTCACAAAATTCCTAGGCAAATGGTCTGAACTGGAAAATATCATCCTTAGTGAGGTAACCCAATCACAAAAGAACACACATGGTATGCAGTCACTGATAAGGGGATATTAACCCAGAATCTCAGAATACCCAAGACATAATTCACATATCAATAGATTTCCAAGAAGATGGAAGGAGAGACCCCTGGTCCTGGAAAGACTGGATGTAGTGGAATGCCAGGAGAGAGAAGTGAGTGGGGGTTGAATGAGGAACAGAGGGAGGGACGGAGGCTTATGGGACTTTTGGGGAGGGAGGAAACGGGAAAGGGGAAATCATTTGGAATATAAATAAAAATATATAGAAAAAATTATAAACACTTCTCAGTTTTGAATGAAAGTTGTTAAAGTGCTTTTCTGAATCTAGCTAAATAGATCTGCATTTGTCTGAACTGAGGACATCTGAGTGTACACCATGTTGGATACTACAATTGTCTCTGTGAATTACATATCTACTTTTATCTGTTCCTGGAGATTGGTCTCTGGGAAGTCTTTCACTGCAGAAAATAAAGCAGACATTTGAGGACTTTTAAGATGGCCAGGATGTTCAAATGACTTGGGTTTGGATGTGGCCTTTCCTAGAACTTGAATAATTGCTTCTAGGTGCAGCTTTTATAAGGATCCTCTGTTAATCCCTGTCCTGATTAGGTTTTCTTATTAATGCAAAACAACCTAGAGTAACATTAGAAGAGGAACATGTCAGTTGAGACCTGTTGCCATGTCTGTCATAGTATCTTGACTGATGGTTGGTGAAGGTGTTTCCAGCCCTCTGTATATTACTCCCCAACTTAGGTAAGTGAGCTTGGGCTACATATGAAAGTTAACTGAGCACAAACCTTGTATAAACTAGTAATTAGTAAACTTCTGATGTTTCTGCTTCTGTTCCTCCTTGAATTACTGCCATGACTTTCCTCAATGATGGATTATTTTATTTCATGACATTCTCTATGTTGTTTGGTCAGTACTTTGCCATACAAACCAATCTAAAACAATTGTCCAAATGATCCTCATCCATTCACATATTAATGTGTGACTTTCTGAGGCTTGACTTTAACTTCTCAATTGACCTTAATCATATAAAATTCCTTCATTGTCTACCACACACTGATATTAATCAGAGTCTCTAAAAATAATTATATTTTATGACCCTTTTCAAGGGTCCTAGGAAGACTGATGATGGTGAAGTACAGAGAGTCCAAGTAGCACATTTTCTTTTGTTCTGGTAGCTTAGCCTTATAGGAAGTGCTTTAGATGAAAAGAATTGTGTGAAACACTCAAAAAGAATAGCTTGAAATACAATTTTGAGAGTTGACATGTAAAACTTCTAGTTAATAGAACCTCTAAAAAAGTATCTTTTACAAACAAAAAATAGATTAAAATTATCTTGCCCTTTGCACCAACCAACCACATATAGTTTTGTAATAATTGATTCTCAGAATGAAGAAGCATTTTTTTTAGCAAGATGAGGCCACATTTGAGTGCAGTCAGTATCCTATACTATGATATTTTTTTTTAATTTTTGTAAAAGTATGCTGATAAAGTCTTTTTAACTTAAATTGTGTTAGAATATACACAAAGTTATATTTCATTTATTTCCTAAAATATGGACTAAATTAATCTTTCCCCCAAAAAATTGAGACTGGTTTTATATGTGGGCCAGTATTTTTCTACTCTGAAATCCAGCTTCTATAAAATTAGGTAGGTTTTTGGCTTTTTTTCTGTTTGTTTTGTTTTGTTTTGTTTTATATATCTCTTTCCACAAATTGAATGAGGAACTAGAGACGTATGTTTCACTAAAACTATGTGGTTAACCATGACATCTCTGTAATATTAATTTTTATTATTATCATCATGATCATCATCATTATTGTGTCTTCTGATATGATCATATGTTCACAGATGTATACAATCAGAAGATGGATTAAATTCAAATCGGGATTATTCAGTATATATACTTAGTATGCAAATCTTCACTCTTTTTATTAAATGAACTTTGTGGAACATATATAGAGCTATTCTATATATAGTCTTTTGAAACTTTGTGAGCATAGTCTCTATAGTTATCAAGTTATTTTACAAGAAAGTTTTTCTAACAAGATTAGTAATGATTTCTTCATGAAGCATATACACTGTATAAGTTTTAAAATTTGTTTGATACTATTTGTTATTGGACATTATGAGTGCTTGTACAAATAATGCCATGAAGTAATGAGCACACCATCTTGTCACTCAGTCTTTTTTGTTTGACATCAGAAAATATGGTAGTTTATAGGTCATTTTTTTTCCTTCTCAGATTTGTAATGCACCAATTTACTGGGATAATCCAGATCAATGTTCACAAATCTAAAAAGAAAAAAATGATATTTGTGACTTGTATCCTATCTGGAAAATGTTAAAGCATGTGCTACTCATCATATGAAAGTTAATATTTTTAATGATGATTATCTGTGTATAAAATTTTCAATCATTCCTCCATCAAGCACCTTTACTAGAAGTTAAAAATTAGTATTGTACCTGTATAATGTTTATACTCAAAACTATGAATCCAGACTCTATTTTAAAACATTCATCTGAAGCTTACAGTGTAATCAGTTCTAAGAGCCAGATGTTCATTCTTTGCAGTAAGGATAAAATTGACAGTTAACTTGAAATCTTGTACTTATCTTCAATTGTTTCTCAAATCCACAGTGATAATGAGGAACAGGGCAACAACACCAATTTTCTGCTATATGTCATATCACTTTTGGTAGAAGTCACAGCAAGAATTCGAAAACTGACGCAATTATGGATTTACTGGCACAAACCTTCAGTAGCTAGCCTTCACTTAAAAAGATCAATGGGAATCCTAAGTGGACTTAGTAAGGAACAGATCTTTGAACCATATCTTTAGGTCAAAATTAACATTATCCAATTCTGTGCTGACAGCTGTAATTGGAAAAACTATTCTAACCAACATTCCCAAAGTCATATCATTTTCAATGTCTTTGGAAGACATGTAGAAGACACGTGCATCCACTGAAAACACGAGGCAAGAAATAATTTACCAGAATGATAACTGCCTGTCACAGAAGCAGAAACTTGTTATCAGGGAGAAATAAGTTGAACTTAGAGGATTTTCTTTTAATCTTTAACCCAGTGGAGATCAAAGGGGAAAAATTTCCCAGGGGCACCTTTAAAAATACAATTATCTTGACTTGGATTTTTCTCTCAAACTATTCTGACATGTGTTATTATCCATTTACATACAAAAAATTCTCCAGCTTTAAAACAAAACAATTCATGTTAGTTTTAACTGGAAAACCATTTGAATCCTGAGGAGTCTGATACTTACCACTGAGTATTAAGTAAAAATAATCATTAAATAAATCTCTATTATAATGTAAGAAACTCCTCTTAATTACATTAGTAAATAAATTTATTTCATAAGATATACCACAAATACATATTATAAACCAAATCCCTTTATAATTGGAAATAGAGTATAATGTAAAATATAAATCATTAAATCTAATTTTTTGAGTCATGATTTAGGATACTTATTTAATCTTAGACATAATGCTGTAGAGTGCTTGAGCCACAACCGATGACTTGACTTTAGCATTGTTGTTAAATAAAATTTGCTTCTTGAAGTTTTAAGACTCAGTGGTTAGTGGTTACTTATGAAGAGCACTCAAGTTAATTGTATACAACATTCAAACAGGACTTTAAAGGAAACACTCATAGGGATTACTTGCCTAGACCCAGAAGGTAAACATGGAACTGAAGAGAGGTAACTAGCCATGTGGTAGCCATAGAATAGAGTAAAAGGGTTAAATAAGTCATGAGCTAGTAGGAACAAGCCAGCTTATGGCCTAGGCATTTTAATTAATAAATAATAAGCCTCCAAGATGTTATTCTGGAACTGGGGTGCTGGTGGAAAAGCTCATACTACAATCTTTTACAACTGTTGTTGTTGGGACAACATTTTACATCAAATCACTAATTGTATGCCACCGAACATCCTTGCTTTTATTTGATTGTCCTAAATTTTTTGTAACTTTTTTTTTCTATTCCCAGTAAAACAGAGTGTCAAGTATTAGGTATGGATGAACTATATACTATCATTATCCAAACTTCAGAGAAAGAGCAAAATGATTTTTATAAATGTATTTTAAAGTACTGTAATATGTATTGATTTTAGATCAATAATAATAAAATAATAATAATAATATAAATTGTATGAGAATAATCTCTAAAATATAAAACCTAGAATATTATTTCCATTACACATCTCTAAAAAAATTACACAAATGTACATGCACAAATACATCTCATTACATTAAAAAAAAGCTAAACAACTGAGAAAAGAGTAAATGTCAACATGTAATGTAAGGAAGATGTTCATGTAAACAAAATAATTATAGCCGATGGTACAACCACTCTGGAAAGCAGTCTGGCGGTTCCTCAGAAAACTGGGCATGACACTCCCAGAGGATGCTGCTATACCACTCCTGGGCATATATCCAGAGGCTTCCCCTGCATGAAATAAGGACACATGCTCCACTATGTTCATAACAGCCTTATTTATAATAGCCAGAAGCTGGAAAGAACCCAGATGTCCCTCAACAGAGGAATGGATTCAGAAGATGTGGTATATTTACACAATGGAATACTACTCTGCAATTAAAAACAGTGAATTCAAGAAATTCCTAGGCAAATGGTCAGAACTGGAAAATATCATCCTTAGTGAGGTAACCCAATCACAAAAGAACACACATGGTATGCAGTCACTGATAAGGGGATATTAACCCAGAATCTCAGAATACCCTAGACACAATTCGCATATCAATAGATTTCCAAGAAGATGGAAGGAGGGACCCCTGGTCCTGGAAAGACTGGATGTAGGGGAATGCTAGGAGAGAGAAGGGAGAGGGTGTTGAATGGGGAAAAGAGGGAGGGAAGGGGGCTTATGGGACTTTCGGGGAGGGAGGAAACGGGAAAGGGGAAATGATTTGGAATGTAAATAAAAAAGCTTAGAAAATAAAATAAACAAATAAATAAATAAATAAAAATAAAAAAGGGAAGGAAAAATACTAAGCACTATATATTTAGGGCTAAAATTACCATTGTAAATGCCTACCCAGTGAGAGTACAGTGGAGAAATAGAAAATAAAACTGAGTGATAGACACAGACTTTGTGAAGTTGGCAGGAGGTAATAGTTCAAGATAAGCACAAGCACCAGGTCCATTGGGATGAGCATTTGTTCTTCATCAAATGTGTAAGGAAGACTTGAGTGTGAAGGTCATTAGTTGTGCTGAAAACAGCTAATGGAATTGCAATGAAATTTTAGTACAAACTTAATCTACATCCAAGTGGATTCACTCAGAGCCTGTGATATATTTTGAATATTTCTTTGTGCCTTCAAATAGAGACATGGACATGGACTGAGATATTTTTTAAGTCTTGAGTTGAATACCGTGATTAGTGAAAGACTGCACACTGTAATGGAATGTACTTGCCTCTAATGCAAAATGCCAGGCACTCTTGCCTCCAGTCTGTGGCAATGCTCTATACTTGGAAATGCATCTTGCCAGTTATCTTAAAAAAAAAATAGTAATAATAATAATGATTATAGCCAAAATAAATCTAACAAATAAAAGTTCTGCTCATCCACGACAATGGTTAAGGGTGTAAAAATACCAGGAGAGGAGACTTAATGTTTTATATTAGTTTTGATTATAATACCAAATTTATGATTTATTTTTAAGTCATTTGAATAAATTTTATACTAATTATAAAATCTAAAATACATTTTTAAAAATCAAATAAATTTTTATTATTTAAATTTTCTTTTTTAATGGATATTTTATTTATTTGCATTTTAAATGTTATCCTCTTTCCTGGTTTCCCCTCCAGAAACCCCCTATCCCATCCTCCCTCCCCCTGTTTCTATGAGGATGGTCACCCAGCTTCCTACCCACTCCTGCCTCCATGCTCTGGCATTCCCCTACACTGGGACATCAAGCCTTCACAGGACCAAGGGTGTCTCCTCCCATTGATGTCCAACAAGGCTATCCTCTGCTACATATGTGCCTGGAGCCATGGGACCCTCCATATGTACTCTTTGGTTGGTGGTTTAGCCCCTGGCAGCTCTGGGGGTACTGATTGGTTGATATTGTTGTTCTTCCTATGGGTTGCAAACCCCATTAGCTCCTTCAGTCCTTTAACTATTCCATTGCAGACCACAAGCTCAATCTAATGATTGACTGCAATCAATCTGCATCTGTATTTGTCAGGATCTAGCAGAGCCTCTCAGGAGATAGCTATATCAGGCCCCTGTCAGCAAGCAGTTCTTGACATCCACAATAGTGTTTGGGTTTGGTGTCTGTATATGGGATGGATCTCCAGGTGGGGCAGCCTCTGGATGACCTTTCCTTCAGTTTCTGCTCCACACTTTGTCTCTGTATCTTCTCCTGTGAATATTTTGTTCTCCCTTCTAAGAAGGACTGAAGCATAACACCATCAAACTTCAACAAAGGCAAACATTTATAAAGTTTATTCATACTAACTTTTAAACATAGTAGAATTTAATGATTAAAGTTTTGGTGGAGATTTGTACAAAACAATTAATATAATAAAGTCATGTTACCAGCTAGATATAGTGGATTCTACACAAAAATAGTGGTATTTGATCACTTACAGCCCCTGGGAGATATGCCTGTAAATCTAGGAATAAGTAAATTTGATTATCTTAAGTATATTGATAATGCACTAATAAAAATGTGTTCAGGCAAATTATAAGAGTGGTTTAAGGTGTGTTTAAAATATAACTGGAGAAAACACTATAGGCTTTTGTTTACCATCAGCTGTTAGACTATACTTGTTAATGTTACAGAATGGCTGATACATGAATCCATTTCCATTTTCACAGTTTTCTGTTTTTAGGATGAATAATTTATTAATGTTTTAGAATTTCATGGATATGCTTTGATCAAATTTACCTCTCCATTTTCTGCCTGATCTGTTCCTACCTCCTAAATTCCTCCTTTACCCTCCTAAATTTGTATTCTCTGTTTAATGCCCTGTCCTCTTCTCTCTTCTCCTCTTCCTTCCCCTCACTTTCTCCATCTCTCTACCAATTGAGTCCATTTTCTGATTCCTAAATTTCCTTGGGGGTGCAGCATAACTCTGGAGTTGGTAGGCCAACATGTAGTCATACTTTAAACCAAACTGACTTTCCTTTTCCCAGTAGCTGTAAATTGTCAATAGCTCTGAACCAGATGACCCTCAACGGAGGAATGGATTCAGAAGATGTGGTATATTTACACAATGGAATAGTACTCTGCAATTAAAAACAATGAATTCACGAAATTCCTAGGCAAATGGTCAGAACTTGAAAATATCATCCTTAGTGAGGTAACCCAATCACAAAGAACACACATGATATGCAGTCACTGATAAGGGGATATTAACCCAGAATCTTGGAATACCCTAGAAACAATTCGCATATCAATAGATTTCTAAGAAGATGGAAGGAGAGACCCCTGGTCCTGGAAAGACTGGATGTAGGGGAATGCCAGGACAGAGAAGCGAGAGGGGGTTGAATGGGGAAAAGAGAGAGGGAAGGGGGAGGGAGGAAACGGGAAAGGGGAAATCATTTGGAATGTGTATAAAAAAACTTAGAAAAGAAAAAAAAGAAAAAGAAAAAAAATCTATTGGTGGGACCTTTTGCCTAAGGCACACATGAAATGCCAGGACTTATGTCTGGATGGAGATTGTTCAGCTATAATCTGTGCTGTCACAATTGCTGTAAATCCTTATCTGCAGCTGCCTTGCTGTGTCAAGAAAATTTATATATATATATATAATATATAATTGTATATATAATTTATACATATATACATACATATATACGTGTATATATACATATATACACACATATATATGAGCTCTGAGCCTTGAGAGGAAAGTTTGAAACCTTGATGTATCATATACGTCTGAGCATTACACAGTCTCTTTATATAGGCTCATTTACAAGTTAGGTATCTGTGTTAATAATCATCTGCAGGTGAAAGAAGCTGTTCTGGTAAGAGTTGAAAGATGCATTCATTGTTTAAACAATGTCTCACTAAGTGTCAATTCAACAGTTTTTTTTAGTAGAATAATATCTATAGTTTCTTCACTGTGGCCTATGACCTGCCCACCTACTGGATCATGATCCCCATTACACAGTCAGCTCTCAAGTGTTCTCTGTCAAGACTAATTATTTTTCTTTTCTGGCACTGTTCATAGCACCATATAGCTCATGGCTACCCAACAAAAATGAGGATTTCAAGTCATTATCAAATTGATTTCTCTATGTTCTGTGAATCAAGTATATGGGCCTATTTTCAAGTTCTGGAGGGTAGCCACAAACACTGGCAATATTCTAAAATCTGTGGGTCTATGGGATGTCTATGGTCTACAATTCTAAACAGATGATCTATTTGAGAAGCAATGCATTTTGTCAACCTTTGATATTTAGTAAAGGTTTTGTTACTCTGTCATCATTATCAATATAATATGTATGTTTATGTACATGCTTTAGGAACTTTCTACATTAAGTTTTCCTTATGATCCTTTTGAGAGATCTTTAGTTTCAGGTATTACTATTGTGCTTGGCATTGAAAGTGGTGTATCTTTTCATATTATAAATGCCGTGAATGAATGTCTAAATGTAACAGAGTATTTGAGGTTACAGGATCTTCTCATTTATCTATAAATTCAATAAAATAAACCAAGTGACTACACATTATGTAGTACATACCATATTCTATGCTTTCATATTAAATATGTAGCATATTAAATATATAGCAATTTTCATATTAAATATATAGCAGGAAAAAATGTTATTGAATAGATGTTGAAAGGACTCGATTTGCTTATCCAGTTTTAAAATACTACCAAAATGTAATAGGAGGCCCCAGTAGCCCCCAAAGAATCTAATAATTAATTGCATACAAACTTCTAATAAAAAATAAATAGATATAACATTATGATTTAAGAATGGAAATTTGGAAATTTCAAGGTAAATGTTTAAACCTAGTCTTATTTTTTTCTTTAATAGTAAAACATATAAACTGTATCATTTCTATTCTATAATTTCTGTAGCTAATCACTCTAATTATGGACACAACGTGATGCGTTTTCATAAACAGAACGTAATTATGTGACTAAGATGGATTAAGAAACAAAGCCTTGTGAGCAATTCCCATTGTGCTCACCATGCCTGGTATGGACACGATTTCTCTAACTGCAGATTTGAGACAGGAAATCATAGTTTTATAAAATGATAATTTATTTTGAAATGATTTAGATTATTTAGCAGTTTAATTTTCAGTAAAATGTCATCATATATTCTCCACTGAAAGCCCTTGTTTTTCAAGCTGCCAAGTGTTCGTCATCTCTAGCCTCCATCTGGTCCATCTCTCCTATTCATTTTCCTCATCTCCTCCACATATCTACTAAGGAAGCATGTACTAAGTGTACACTAGTGGATTTCAACACTGGGACTCTTTATGTTTATGTATATTTCACATAAGAAAGACCTTCTCCTATATAACAATCAAATCATTATCTAAGTTCAGAAATTAACTTTGATGTTGACAATACTGTAAACTATCCCATTGGCTTCCAGACACCATCTACAAATAAAGGATGTGGATTCTCATATTTCTCATTGAAAATTCTATATTTATCTTTGCCTCTTGTGTTCCAGTGTGATTCCTACTTGAATTTAGTTAAAAGTATTTTTTATACAGTATATACATTAATTTTGCATTTTTGTCCTGCAAAACAGTCATATCAAGTTTAGTTTATATTGAATAATCAGGTTTCAGTTTTCTCGACAAAATAAAGAATAAAAACAATTCTCATTACTTTGTTGGCTAAGCGTGCACATTTTCTAGGAGGATTTCTACCCATATGAATGTAAACTTGAAAGAGAGATAGTTTCTTCCTTATCTCTTTAGATAGCAAAGCTTTTTCCCAACTGAAGGATTCTCTTCAGATACATGATTCTTAGAGCCCTGATTTAATGCTGGACTTTCATTTCCAATTCTCTATTTTGGAGAGGCATAGGCCTTATCTATTCTCTGTCTTTCTCTTGCTGCATCAATCCCAAATTAAACCCAACTCAACAGTGTGTTATCCATGTCCTCTATATGGCTGACTCATCTGGTTTTCCTGCTTTGCACTTCTGAATATAAATAAATATATGTATATAATAGAAAGCATAGATCATCAGCTAGCATTTCTCATTTTTTTGTAGGAGCACATATCGTTTTATATACTGTCATGTTTCTTAATATATTTATTGTAAAAATGTATAGCTCTTGTAAAATGAAAGAAAATACTTAAGAAAATCCAATTATATTCATATCAATAATCTCATTTAACAATAAAATATTTCTTAGGATGTTTGATGACTGCTATATTACTATTATCTCTACTCTTTTTTAAAACTCATAGTAACACAAATTTTACATTATTTTCAGCAAGTGCCCTATCAGCATTTTATGAGAAACTCCAACCTTTGATCATATATTCTGAGTAACCTTTCAGTATTGCAAAATCAAACCAGTAATTCTTCATTATTCCAAATAAGTATTTGCTTCAGAAAACAGTAATTGTGAGACAACATTGAAAATAAAGAAAGACCACTTATAATATGTATTTCAGTAACTCATTCGCTCAGCCCCTACAGAAACAATATACCCAACTTAATTTATATTCTTGTCTCACTAGAAAGTTGCCTAAAGGCCATTCTCATTTAATTTCCATAAATGGTATCACAGGAACATAAGATAGAGTGCAATAAACCATGTGAGACATATGGATACAATTTTATATAAACATATCAGGGATAGATTTGTTTGATCTAATAAGAAAAGAAAACAACACTTGAAGTCTTGCTGAGTCTGAACTGCGTTATCCAGAAAAGTGCTAGAAATATACAAGAGAAGAGAAATATAAAATGGAGCTATGGGTAGAGGAATTGTGTGATGGGAGGAATGGTGGTGGGAGGGCAGTGACCAGGATATAAAGTGAATGAATGAATAAATAAATAAATAAATAAATAAATGGAGAGATAAAAGTAAAGGAACTGGAAAGCACTCTGATTTCTTTCTGAATATTGAAACTAAATTCATTTTAATTAAATTTATGGTTAATTAATATTCTTATCAACACACCGAGCTCCCAAATATGATTTTAAGAATGATATGTGTATGTATTTTAGTGAAAATGATTTCTGGTATGACAGCTTTCATTTTCTGATCATTTGTAAATCACCAAGGTTTCACATTATTCTCTTCCTGGGCATATAAATATGCATATATTATATAAATATTGATGCAAAGGAATTTATCTAATATTGTAGTATCAAATACATATATAACTGTACATGATATATATATATATATGATGTGTGCATTTATAATGGATTTCTATTAAATACATTTACTATTCATTAAATCAATTCACTAAATTTTCTTTAAATATATTGAGCAAAATAAAATAATTTTACATCTAACCTAAAAATTAAACATAACAGACTCAAATGGTAATATAATAACTCCCAGAATATTTGGATTAATGATTGAAAAGCCTTTCTCTTGAACAGATTAAGAATTTTGAGAAAAAGAGATGCATAAAAAGGCAGCAGGTAAAACAAATGAGCAGATAAACAAAACCCTGTGGATTCTTTCTGTTGAATAATTTCTCAACAGAAATCCATGATTTGATTGTCTCTGTCATGCCTCACATCAATCCATAGGTATAAACCTCCTCCTAGACTTCCAATACTGTTACATGAGTATCATTCGAAAATGGTTTCCATTATCAGTTCATGTTCTCCACTCTTTTCTGAGATCTAGGGTCTTTAACAGTAATGGCAATATTAGGGTATGTGTGCTCCTTGTCCTCTGGCCAACACCTTTTTTCCTATTAGCTTCCTTGGAACCATGATAAATCATGAGTTCGCTCCTCAGTTTAAGAGTCTCCAACTGTGAGATACAAACCCATCTCACTTCTCTTTACAATATCAACATTACATATTTTCAATACTCTTTTTTCTTCACAGAAACAAAGTATGCTGATGACAAAGATACTAAGTAACTTGTGCCACTTTGAGCTAAATGCTCTAAGATGCCATCTGGTTCATGAAATTGTCTTTCCTCCTCCACCCTTTTATAATGTAGTGCCTTCATATTGAGTGACCATTGTCGTGCCCCTCTGAGCTTTTGAGAAGCTCACAAATGCCTTTTCCTGGCCCTGTTTACATACCTGAGAGCTCAACCCTTCCTCAAAACTATTCTGAGATCTCTCATCCTGTGCATAAGTCCCTCACACCTAGTTTCTGGCATTAAGCAAACATTGAAGAAACAGTAACTATCCCTGAATAAACAAACAGGTAAAACTTGCATACCTGCCCCCAAAATCAGGATCTCCTCTTCCTGACTTGGTAGGGATTTGGCCTTAAACAACTATTTATCTTGCTATTCATGTACTGTATGCTCACTGCTTTTTCACCTTCACCTTGTCTCAAAACTTCATTATTAAAAACTACATCAACCTTTAAGAATATAGAAAACGTCGGATTAAAAAGTTGCTACAGAAATCTATAGCTGCTTTGATTTGAGTATCTGGAGCCAAAAGGGAGATAAGAAATGCATCTGGTGTCTAGCTTTTGCCAGCTGGGACAGAACTTTGCTTTCAAGAGTGATGATGGCCAGCATCCAGCTGGTGGAGAGCAATGCAGAACAGCCCCAAATGCTCAGAAAATCAACATGTCAGGTTGCGACTGGTCAAACTCGCAAGAGGTACCACCTACATCATGACTTTGCTATTAGCTGCATAGCTGCAATTTCTTCCACATGACCAATTTTTCTACCATCATGTTTTTAGTCAGACTCACTTCCTTGGATTTTATTTCCTTTCCTTTTTTTTCTCTCTCTCAGAATGTTTCTTCCCTAGAAATTCTAAATTTGGCCTCGTTGCTCAGCACTAGATATATTACAATCTCTTCAAATCATAGTTAACCTAGTTCATACCATATGAATTTTAACATTTATGGGTAAATTTTCACACTTTTCTGGAAGGGATACTTATACATTCTAGTCTTCAAGAACCTTCCTGTTTCCCACAGCTACGTCTCCACAACAAGAATATTGATTCCGTACAGAGTAGGAACAAGGGCATTCATTTAGACTCGTCACATGTAACACAATCAGGTAATACTGAGAAAAATTTATGTTGGGGTCCTCTTGAAACTGATGAGCGCATAGCATCTGGAGCAGCCTGAGAATTTCAAGTGGTACTCAGGTGTGCGTCAGCTCTGGTCCTAACCCCACACAATTGCACCACTGAAGAGGACATCTGAGACAGTTACAAAGGTGAGTCTCTGAGTTAAATAGCAAATGCTACTAATCATAAATTAGGTGCCCAACGGCCATCTTAAGCACATGCACGTCTTGTAATTGAAGTACAGTAAAAAAGTATACTTTTATATATTGATGTTTTCCTGTCTTTAAGAAATCACCATTGCATTATTGTATCTGGTTATGCCTTAATACATTTTTATTTTAATTGGATATTTTCTTTTTAAAAAATTTATCTATATTTATTGGTTGTGAGCCTAGCCTTTAACGGCTGAGCTATCTCTCACGAAATTCCTAGGCAAATGGTCAGAACTGGAAAATATCATCCTTAGTGAGGTAACCCAATCCCAAAAGAACACACATGGTACGCAGTCACTGATAAGGGGCTATTAACCCAGAATCTCGGAATACCCTAGACACAATTCCCATATCAATAGATTTCCAAGAACATGGAAGGAGAGACTATTGGTCCTGGAAAGACTGGATGTAGGGGAATGCCAGGACAGAGAAGCGAGAGGGGGTTGAATGGGGAAAAGAGGGAGGGAAGGGGGCTTATGGGACTTTCGGGGAGGGAGGAAATGGGAAAGGGGAAATGATTTGGAGTGTAAATAAAAATCTTAGAAAATAAAAAAAAGAAAAAAGAAAAAATACACATATGCATTAAAATAAAATTTAAAATAAAAAATTTATCTGTTTGATTTATTTATGTTTGTTTGTTTGTTTTAATTTATTTACATTTCAATTGTTATTTCCTTACCCCGTTCCCCCCTTCCCATAAACCCCCTATCCCATTCCACCTCCCCTTTCTTCTATGAGACTGGTCCTCCTCACACCCACTCCTACCTCTCTGCCCTCGATTTCCCTACACTGGGGCATCTATTGAACCTTCATAGGAGCAAGGACCTCTCCTCCCATTGGTGTCTGACAAGGCTGTCCTCAGCTACATATGCAGCCAGAGACATGTGTACTTCTTGGTTGGTGGCTTAGTTCCTGGGAGCTCTGGGGAATCTAGTTGGTTGATTTTTTTCCCCCCTATGGGGTTGCAAACCCCTTCAGCTCCTTCAATCCTTTCTTGAACTCCTCCATTGGGAACCCCACACTCAGTGCAATGGTTGGCTGTGAGCATCTGACTCTATATTTGTAAGGTTCTGGCAGGGCCTCTCAGGAGACAGCTATATCGGGTTCCTTTCATCAAGTCTTTCTTAGCATCCACAATAGTGTGGAGTTTGGTGACTGTATCTGGGATGAATTACCAGGTGGGAGTCTCTGGATGGCCTTCGTTCAGTCTCTGCTCTGCACTTTGTCTCCATATTTACTCCCATGAGTATTTTGTTCCCCTTTCTAAGAAGGACCGAAGTTCCCACACGGCAAATATTGCTGTTTTAATAAGCCATGCATGAACAGACATGCCAGTCAACTTGCTGAATAATGGCAAACAGCTTATATGTTTGAATTAGCCAGGAACTTTAGATCTAACTCTCTCCAGGGGAACCTTTTCTGTTTGTAGAAAACTTTGCAGATCCATTGGTAAATTTGGGGTAGGGAAGCTGCCCTGCATCCCCTTATGAGCTGAGCCAGGACAAGAACTGATATACCAAAGTATTCAGAGGTAGGGGGGTGAGGGAGGGGAGGGAGAACCCAGGCGGTGTCAACCTACACAAAGAAAAACAGGAAAATAAAGAAAGCTGAGAGTGAGGGCAAGAAACTTAACTAGAGAAGTGCACACCAATTTATTATCCAACAACAAATCGTTAGCCCTGAAAACATTTATGCAAATAATATCATTCAGACAGAGTATGTTATATTAAGGAATACATGTCCATATGCATGTGCATATGCATATACGTATATGTATTCATATACACATGTAGCAATAATTCATGAAAACAAGGGTCATGAATTTGAGGAGAGCAAAGAGTGATCGACATATGGGATCATATGCGACATATGGAGATACAAAGGAGAAAAAGGGAATGATGTAATTATAAAAACATGAAAAAAAACCTATTCTTAAGTATATTTCACATTTTTTTTATTTTCTTTATTTTTTATTTACATTCCAAATGATATCCCCTTTCCCATTTCCTCCCTCCCCGAAAGTCCCATAAGCCCCCTTCCCTCCCTCTTTTCCCCATTCAACCCCCTTTCGCTTCTCTGTCCTGGCATTCCCATACATCCAGTCTTTCCAGGACCAAGGGTCTCTCCTTCCATCTTCTTGGAAATCTATTGATATTCGAATTGTGTCTAGGGTATTCCGAGAGATTTTTATTAGAGCTTTTCTTTATTTACATTTCAAATGTTATCCCCTTTCCTGGTTTCTCCTTGGAAAAATACCCTATCCCATCCTCCCCTCCCCCTGCTCACCAACCCATCCACTCCCCCACTCCCTCTTCCCAGTCCTGGTACTCTTCCCAGTTCCTCTACACTGGGGCAACAAGCCTTCTCAGGACCAAGGGCCTCTCCTCCCTTTGATGTTCAACAAAGCCATCCTCTGCCACAGAACCAAAGAGTACACATGAAGGAACCCATGGCTCCAGCTGTATATATAACAGAAGAAATTTTATATCTGACTGCTAAATGTGGTATGACTTGAAAAATACACTAATATTGGATATTTCCCAAATCTTTAGCAGTAAGACATACAAACCAATGCTGGTCTGGTTTTGCTTTGAACTTTATCTTAAGGTAACTGATTAGAGACAAATTATGATTTTTTTTTAGTGGATCTAAACAGAACTGACCAGGCATGTTGCAAATCTATTTATTGTCTTTCAACTGTAAATATAACAAGACAAGTAACATCAATATCAAATTAGTCATTGTGACAACTGAAGTGATGTACAAATACACATTTGATTATTTACACTATCACCTGATGTTTTCAAATACTAGCTCATATTTCCTGCTCTACCTTCTGACAGATATTAAACCATTGTCAGAACCAAAATAGAAAGGCACCAGTAAGTTCAGCAAGGTGCCACTGTCAGGTTTTTAGAGCCAAAATATTAGAGTTATTTAAATTCTACAAACATTATTATCTTAAATTGACTTTAAAGATTTTGCTAATAATCCAATAGTAAAAGTGAGGTTATACCTAGTAGTTAGACATGCTTCATAGTACACACACATATGACATAGTTGATATTCACTCAACAACTGCTGAATTTCACACCTGCTGTTTACACAAGGGTAACCATCCTTGGGTTTGATGTTGTTTTGTTTTTGTATATAACACAATCTTCTCTCTTGTCTTGATGATTGGTTTCCAATAGGTAGATTATTTTTAAACTGAGGTAGAATTATGAATTATCTTATTTGGAAATTTATTGAAATAAGAGATGCACGATTTATCGTATGGGAAGGGAAAACGAACACACACACACACACACACACACACACACACACACACACACCTCATATCATACAAACTGCAAGACATGAGGTAGAAATATGAACTATCTTTCTCCATCCAAAACTCAACAAGGATAATTTAAAAAGTCACAAAATTTTGGACCAAACAAGTATATGTGGATAAATTAAGGGGGAAATTGTAGTTATTAGAAGGGAGTTGCTAATAACTATTTTGAATACTAAAGTTTCACTATAATTTTCATCTTCTATTTGACTGTTCTTAAGCCAATAATGCTAAAATGTTTTGGTTTAATAATGTAAGCTCCATTCTATAAACAGTTCTTTTTTGCCATGTACATATATCGTTCCCATATTAACTATGTGTATATGAACATGTCATAGTTTCTAAGCCTAAAAAAAAAGACAAAGCAAATGAGACCTCTCTAAAGAGAATAATTTAAATTTAACCTCAAAACAAAGGAGCTACATTTAATTTGTCATATTTTTATTTAATATATAATCTGAAAGGATTTTATGATTTAAGATAAAAATGCAATTTTCTGATAAATATAGTCAGATCAGAAAAGATAGAGGACATACAAGCAAATTTTAGAGATGGCTTGAATAATGTACCCAATTTTATTTCTAAAATCCTATAAAATAAATATTAACAATATTAATAAATATTAACAAAATTCTTCTGAAACTAGTATGTACTGAGTGCTTTTGGTGTTTGATTCAATGAAGTTATACATTATTGTGAAATTACTTTAAAGAATCAATTACAACCCATAGGACCCCATCTCGGGCACAGGGGAAGACACCCAGAGGCCCAGGTGCTACTAAGATGAACACATAAGTAGTAGGGAGTTGGGAGAGACTGAGAAGCAGAAAGGTGTGTGCACAACAAAGACAGGAGATATGAAGGTAATGAGGAACAGCCTGATGCAAACAGCCTGAATTATCATCTGAGACCATGGTGGAGTCCTGACCTAGGCCACTGCTGAAGAACATGTCTGGGTTCATAGTCGTGTAGCAGGAGTGGTCTGTGTCAATGTCAGGCAGATGTTTGTGGTCTGGGCTCCCACTTGGGGTCATTTAGATATTCAAATGGTATAGAAAACTGGCCCCATCCCTTTCTGACTGCAACACTAGGAAGAGTGTCTGTAATTCAGTTTACCCATCACGCCCATGCAAAGCGCTGGGCCATCTACAGAAAATGTACTTGTCTGAATCCTGTCCGAGATGGATCCTAACAGCTAATGTTAATTCTACAAATATGAACATGGGAGGTCTTTTTCTTTTCTCCAAAGCCTTAAAAATTTTGTTGTAGAAGTATTTCATTTGCTTGTTTAGAGTTACCCAAGGATATTTCTTCTTTTTTTTTTAAATTTAACACATTTTATTTGTACATTATACTTAGTCAGCTCTTATTATTTATTCCTCCTTGATTTTTTTCTAACATTTTTCTAAGAAACGTTCTGGCTCTACAGAATGAAGAATTGATGTAAGAGCATCAAAGGAGTCTCCCCAATCTGTACCTGGAATCCTTCCGGGAAGGTGTCTGTGAGAGCTGTCCTACTTTATCACAGCATGATGGAAGGGCAAATGAGCACATGCCGGCATGGAAAACAGTGTGGAAACCCAAGAACTGGCCTGTTAATGCCCACACACAGAATGAGGGCTCACTCCTCACAGCAAAGGATATTTCTTTATTAGGCACTTTGTCATTTATATAGACGAGAAAGTGTTTTTTTGTTTGTTTGTTTTTGTTTTGTTGTTGTTGTTGATGGTGGTGGTGGTGGTGGTGTGTGTGTGTGTGTGTTTGTCATGAAAGTTAATTTGCTGGCCAGAATGTAGAATAAGAAGAATACTTATCCATTTCTGGTGGCAGTACAAATGTGTATAGCCAATGCAAAACTATGACATTTTCTCAGAAATGACTAGCTATGCCACATATATCCAAAGTCTGCTTCATGCTAAGTCAAGGAGACTTATTCATCTATGTTCACTGCTGCTCCGTTTATAACAGCCAGAAATTATAAACAACCTGGATGCTCCTCAAAGGAAGAATGTAAAAATTAAATGTGGAATGTTTACACGACAGAGTATCACTCAGCTGTTAAACAAAATAACATCATGATATTTTTGCAGGCAAATAGATGGAACTAAAAAGGAAAAAAATATTACACTAAGTGAAGTAAACCAGACACAGAAAAACACTATAGTATGTATCTACTTATATGTGGTTATTATCCATTGAACAAATGTTAACTAAACTGCAACCCATAGATCCAGAGAGGTGAAGTAAAGAGAAAGGGACTAGTGGGCGACACATGTACCTCTCTGGAAGGGGAAAATAGAATAGATTTCTTGGGTGGACAAGGTATGAGGGTTGGGAATGGTATAATCAGGTATGAAGGGAGAGCAGAAATGGTTGGAGGAGTGCCGGCAGGAATTGAGGGGTATTTGATGGGTGTGTATGTAAATGCAGTGCATTGGAAACGTCCTAAAATATATGAAGCAAATCCTAATGAAGTCTCTATTAGGGATGAAGTCCCCACTGGCCATTTCTTGTTGCCAAAGTTGCTTTTAGCTCTGGAACCATGTTAAATTCAATTGAGTTGTTGGCCAAAGGTTCCCATGGAGATCACTAAACAACCCAGGCTGTTGCCAAGACAATAGGTTGCACTCCACAAAATAATGGCAAGACCCCATTGCTATAAACAACACCCACTCAACTCATTCAACTTGGAGATGTCAGTCTGGTGTCTACATAGAACTTTCACTCCTTTGTTCTATTGCCTTTTATATGGAAGTGTACTTTGCAGGTTACCAAAAGAGAGTCATAAATACTAACTCAACCAGAAAACCTTTGATCAACCATCTGTCCTGCCTACAAAGTATGTTAGGGCAATGGTGGCACAAACCTTGTGGTGTAACCAACCAATGTCTGATTTGATATAAGTCCCACTCTAGGTGATGAATCCCATATCTGATACTGTTTGGGTGACCAAGAAGCAGAGAATGAAAAGCCCAGACTCCTAGGGGAAAACCAAATATCATTGTTTTTCAAAAATATAGTGATAAAATGGTTCCTAATGAATGATTCCTGAGTGAATTCTACTTCACTCAGATCAGTATCTTGTTCAGTCATCATGAGAGAAGTTTCTTGCTGAGTCAGATGGGAAAAATACAGAGACCCACAGCAAAACATTTCTTACAAAGAGAAACTGAGACTTTGAAACACCTGCCTCTATCTAGCATGAGGAAACCCCATATAAAAGGAGGCAGAAAATGTTGGAAAGGCAGAGTAGATGGAGGGCATCAAAGGAGCAGGTCTTCTGCATATATAATATGTGTATGTGTGTGTGTGTGTGTTTGTGTATATATATTTCAATAGAGTGTTTCTATGCTACTCCTGAGTGTGTGAATGAGTGGGTCTCTGATTCTTTTGTATGCCTTGTCTTGGGACTTTGTGTTGGTTTTCATCATCCCAACTTGATGTGATGGTTTTGTTTTATCTTACTAGATTTTATTTTGTTATGTTTTGTTGTTACATTTTAAAAGCCTGTTTAAAAGGGTGTTTGATTGTAAGAACAGATAGAATGAGATTGGATCCATGGCATGGGAGGAAGTTGGGAGGAACTGGGAGTAATAGAAGGAGGGAAACTATAATCATAAAAGGGTCTATTTTTTAACAAAAGTGGAAAATAATTAAATACAGTAACCATTACACAGTAAAATAAAAAGTATAGTTTTGTACTGAATTTTTGCCTACAAGAAATGAGGTAAATTATTTTGCAGTTCATTAGTACCATTCTTATTCATGTGTGTGGTCAATTTTTGAAAAACTTTAAAACTTTCCAAAAGGAATATGTAATCATGCATTTTCAATTTTGACAGTATAAATAGTCAGTCATCCAATCTAGTTGTAAGATTCCTATTTTCCAAAAATTAAGACATGTTGAATATCAAGTAATTATTCTAATTTAAAGTTTACTAAAAATTAGTTTTAAATGCAATGAAAAAATAAAACCACAACAACAAAAAATCCAATGCATTAAATCTTCAGAAAATGTAATCCGACCCATATCCATGCGTAGTGTTTAATATAAAACTGGTATTTTTTCCCCTGCAAGGAATGAGGCAGCCTGCATAAAAGGCAAAAAAATGAGACAATTTGCATGCCGTTTTGTTAAGAATCTCTGGGCAATCTGACGAAAGCGGCAAAGGAGATGTTTCCCATCTGCTAAGTTACAGATCTTCCTTGCTGCATAAGCATGTGATCTTGCTAAATTGAAACTAGAAAAACAAAATTAAACACAGGTACTGCTTCCTCTCCCTCAAGAGCAGAGATAAGCGATTACCAAAAAAGTGTACAACCTGCGAATTCTCATTCCTTAAATCTTGATGTCATGGTGATTACTGTGAGCACATCCACACTATAATGCCTTGTAGTGGTAAAGAAAGGAAGACCTTCAAATTCCAGTATTTTGGGTGTTATGAAAACTAACGAATTGCTTTTGAAAACAAAGTTCGAACAATATGAGTGTTTTCAATAAGCAAGATTTATTAAACAGAAAACAATATGAGTAAGAGCTAAATGAAATGGCCACCAGTTTCAAGAGCGTTTTTGGAATCAAGAAGATGAGATTTACTGTTTATAGCCCTGAATGACATGTAGAAAAGAAAAAGAAACTGAACCTGTGAAGGTAAATCTGTAATGATAATTGTTTCTGCATGTATCTCTTGAATGGATAAGCAATGATTAATATTTGGATTTATAATTTCTCTATAAGCATCAAGATGATAATATAGATTTATTTCATTTGTACTCATTAATGCAATTTCAATGGGATATTGATCCAACTAGACAGAAGTTATATAAGAAATATAAGGGAAAAAGGCAGCAAGTACGAAATTAATGCAGGAAAAAAGGCACACTTTGAAAGTTAAATGAGCAAACATTCTCAAATCCTTAAAGTTTTAATTTATTTTTACATTTTTGTGCTTTAGACTTTTAGATTTTAGTGAGTATGATTTCATGTGATAGCAATTGCAGCAGTAAGATTAATAAAAGTTATGAGTTTAAATTTTAATTGTTTTATGGCAAGATATTCTAGAATCTGATGGAACCCAGTTAAACATGGAAATGATAAAGTTAATACAGGACTTGACTTTCAGAGTAAGTGGCAGTTTATAGATCATTCATTAAAACTTCAAACAAATAAACAACTTAAACACTTTCAGACTAAGCAATCATTTGATAGACTTGATGAGGGTATTAGCATAGGGTACTAAAAACAGAGAAATAATAGTTAACTCAATTAAATTCGGGACGATAATTTTCATTGGCACATGGTTTATGACAAAGCGCCCTGCATTGATTTGTCTATATTAGCTATTGATTCTAAAATTTAATATTGCATCATAATTAGGATGATCCCAGAAAGTTACAGTCAGTGGTATAGTTCTTCCATTTAAAAGTGTAGCTGAATTTCTTCTTGTCTTTACAATTTGATACTATTAAAACATTGTTTTGCCCACAAATCACTTAAGGAAAATGTTAAAAGACTCAGGGGTATTTTTTTTTTATACAGTTGCCATGATTTTAATTTCAGCACATTAACAAGAGTCTTGCTCTAAACCCTTATTCACTGGATGGTGATCCTATTGAAGGAGTCTGAACACTTAGGCCTGACTGCTAGCATTAGCTCTGTATAGGCCACATGGAACTGCACAGCAACTGAGGATTCTTTTATATAATATAATATATATATGTATATATATATATATATATATATATATATATATTACATTTCAAATGTTATCTCCTTTCCCAATTGCCCCTCTGCAAATTCCCTATCTCATCCCCACTTACCCTGCTCCTATGAGGGTGCGCCCCACCCACCTACCCACTCCCACCTCACCCCCTTAACATTCTACCCTGGGGCATGAAGCCTTCACAAGACCAATGGCCTCCCCTCTCACTGATGTCAGATAAGCCCTCTTCATCTCCTTCAGTCCTTCTCCTAACTCCTCCATAGGTGTCCCTGTGCTCAGTCTAATGGTTGGCTGAGAGCATCTGTATCTGTATTGGTCAGGATCTGGCAGAGCCTCTCAGGAGACAGATGTATCAGGTTCCTGTCAGCTAGCACTTGTTGGCATCAGCAATAGTGTCTGGGTTTGGTGTCAGCAATAGTGTCTGGGTTTGGTGTCAGCAATAGTGTCTGGGTTTGGTGTCAGCAATAGTGTCTGGGTTTGGTGTCTGCACGTAGGATGGATTCCCAGGTGGGGCAGTCTCTGGATGGCCTTTCCTTCAGTCTCTGCTTCACTCTTTGTCCCTGTATCCTTTAGACAGGAGCAAGTCTGGGTTAAAATTTTGGAGATGGATAGGTGGCTCCATCAGAACCAAACAATACCACCCCTCAAAATATGTTACTCTCCTAAAGAAAATGTATCTTAAGCATTAAGATTTAAATTATCATCTATATCCTCCATCAATCAGATTTCTTTTTTCTTTTTAATTTTTTATTGGCTATTTTATTTATTTCCATTTCAACTGTTATCCACTGTCCAGGGGATATCCTGCCACATGCCCCTATCCAATCCCCTTTCCCCCTACTTCTATGAGGGTACTCCCCCACTCCCACGCACTCCAATCTCACTGTCCTAGTATTCCCCTACATTGGGGCATCAAGCCTTCACAGGACCAAGAGCCTCCCTCACATTGATGCCAGATAAATATGCAGCTACACATGCAGCTGGAGCCATGGGTCTTCTTTTGTTGATGATTTAGTCTCTTGGAGCCTGGGAGGGGTGTCTGGTTGGTTGATTGTTGTTCTTCCTATAGGGTTGCAAACCCCTTCAGCTCCAGATTTTCAATGAGCGCTGCAATATACTGTTTCAATTGTAAGAACATGATGCTATCTTTATTTTACCTTACAGATATCTCCTCTGGGAATGTACCATTTTTACTCTATTCTGGAGCTAATTCTTCTAGAAGTATAATTTGACTTCCCCTCACGACAGAGTTTAATTTCATTATCCTCCTTTAGTTTTAAGATTGAAGTGACTGCCTTTTTTGTAAACTTGCAAACTGTCCTCTGCTTTTGTTTATCTTGATTGCATAATGCTTCATAATGACCTGTGTAATGTACTTTCCATCTAATGTAGATGGTCTGAAAACATGGCATCTGAAGATACTTTTATTGAAACAAGTCTGTCCTTCCTTTGCAAAGAACAAATGTGTGCTGAGTGATCTGTGATGATTTCCTAGCATCTCTCTAACCAAAAGGACAAAATAATACTGTTCTTGACACATTTCGATTATAAACAAATGCAAACTCTAAAGAAAAGAAGTAAAGGTACACAGCCTAGAGCTTACATGGTTCTGGATCTAAAGTAAAGTTTAAGTGTCATGTTTTCACTGTCCTCATTTTCAAGAGAAAATTATTCAAGTTTTTATATGGGAAAACAGTAATTGATATACTTATTATATGGAAACCTGTTCAACCACTGTTAATAGTTAACTAGTTAGATAAGTAATTGTATCAATTATAAGTTTGTATTTTTCATATTGTCTTAGTGTAATCAGTAAAAGAACTGCAAAATATTGAACAGTTGAAACTTTCTGAAACAGTGATTAAGCGTAGTAATGCTAAAATTATAAATCCAAATTTTAATTGTGACATTTTAATGCTGTCATTTTGAAATTAGTGATCATGACTTACTGTGTAAATAAAACATACATATATTCATATTAAAATATGTTATAATGTGTATACCTTACATAAATGTCTTAATGTCTTGATAGCCAAGGATTGTCTGGAATTTAATATATTCCTGCTTTGTCCTCCTTTGTTTGAAATTATAAATGTCTATAAATATAGCCAGCTGTAAAATACACACACACACACACACAAACACACACACACACACACACACACCAAAAAAAGATAATACAGATAGGAAAGAGGCTCATGAACTTACATAGAATTTTTATCATTTGAATAGAAAACTGTAGAAAAATAGGAATTTTAAATGGAGTTTTATTTTATTTATTTTTTTTACTTATCAGTATTTACTGTGTATTTGTATCTATAGTGCCCCAGATGCTGCCTTTGCTTTGTTTAGAACATTTACTCTATAAAATTAGTAAATGTAATTTTTTTCTGCATGTAGAGACTACAGTTTTTACTCCTGATTCTTTCCAATTGGATAACTATGTTGTTTTGTTGCTATTTTGGTTTTTTCTTGTTATTTGTTTCCTCTGAGAAGTTACTTGGGATCTTTTCTACAATATTATCAAGAGACTAGAGGGCTGCCATTTGGTTCACTTGCAGAAAAATTTATTTTTTCATGCACTGCTTGGAATGGCAGATAAGGCGTAGCCCATCAATCTAAAGGATAATGTTTTGTCTGAGAGAAGCAACTTGGCAACAGAGACCTGGTGACAAGGTATAAAACTACTTACTAGACATATGGGAAACTATTATGAGTATATTGGAAAATGTTTGTTTGTTTGTTTATATCCCAAGTGCTGCCCTTCTCTCTGTGCCCCCTTGAAGATTTCCTTTCCCCATCTCCTCCCATTAGCCTTTGACAGGGTATCCCACCACCCCAGTAACCCTTCACACTAGGACATCAAGTCTCTGCAGGATTAAGGCATATCTTGCTCCACTGAGGCCAGACAAGGGAATCCTTTGCAAAATATGCTCCCAGGGCCTCTGACTAGACCTGGCATTCTCTTCGAATGGTGGCTCAATCTCAGGTAGCTCAGGGATGCAAGTTAGTTGATTACTGGTCTTCCTGTGCACTTGCCATCTTCTTGAGGACTGTCAATTCTTCCCCAAACTCTTCCATAGGGGTCTCTGACCTCTGTACACAGTTTTGTCTGTGGATACCTGCTTCTGTCTCAGTCAGCTGCTGGGTCCAGCCTCTCAGAGGGCTCTTATGCTAGGCTCCTGTCTCCAAGAAAAACATAGCATTTTTAATAGTGTGAGGGATTGGTACCTGTCTGTGGGATGGATCTCAAAATGGGCCTGTCACTTTTTGACCATTCCTTCAGTCTCTGCTTTGTAATTGTTCCTGAATTTCTTTTAGACAGGACCAATTTTGGGTCGAAAACATTGTAGGTGGGTTGATGTTCACATCCCTCCACTGAAGGTCCTGTCAGGCTTCTGGGGGTGGTCTATTCATGTTCTATATGCCTACTCTAGGTCATTTTGCTTGAGGTCACATGCATTAACTCCTAGAAGCCTCCCCACCACTGGCAGATACATATTTAAATTCATTTTCCTGGCCCTCTGGGTTTCTCTCCTGTCTCTCCCCATGCCCTATCCTGCCTCCCTACTCCCCTCCTGCCCCCTTTCTCACCCAGCTTCCTCATTTCCTCTGCCTCCCATGACTATTTTCTTTCCCCTCCTAAGTGAGATGCAAGCATTTCACTTGTGCCTTACTTCTTATTTAGCTTATTTTGGTCTGTGGGGTGTTTCATGGGTATTTTGTACTTTTGGCTAATATCCACTTATCAGTAAGTATACATACCATGCATGTTATTTTGGGTCTAAGTTCCCTCACTCAGGATGATATTTTCTACTTCCATCCATTTGTCTACAAAATTCATGATATCCTTGTTTTTAGTAGCTGAATATTACTTCATTGGGTAAATATAGCACATATTCTCTATCCATGCTTATGTTGAGGGAATCTGGGTTGCTACCAGCTTTTGGCTATTATAAACAAAGCTGCTGTATCCATTCTTCAGTTGAAGAACATCTGGGTTCTTTCCAGCTTCTGGCTATTATAAATAAGGCTGCTATGAACATAGTGGAGCATGTGTCCTTATTACATGTTGGAGCATCTTCTGGATATATGCCCAGGAGTGGTATAGCTGGATTCTGTCCAGTTTTCTGAGGAACCACCATACTGGTTTCCAGAGCAGTTTTACTAGCTTGCAGTCCAACCAGCAATGGAGAAGTGTTCCTTTCTCCCCATCCTCTCCAGCATCTGCTGTCCCCTGAGTTTTTCATCTTAGCTATTCTGACTGGTATGAGGTGAAATCTCAGGGTTATTTTGATTTGCATTTCCCTAATAACTAAGGATGCTGAACATTTCTTTAGGTACTTCAGAGCCATTCAGGTTTCCTCAGTTGAAAATTCCCTGCTTAGCTCTGTATCCCATTTTTTACTAGGGTTATTTGACATTTTGGAGTCTAACTTCTTGAGTTCTTTGTATACATTGGATATTAGCCCTCTATTGGATGTAGGATTGGTAAAGATCTTTTCTTAATCTGTTGGTTGCCATTTTGTCCTATTGACAGTGTCCTTTGCCTTACAGAAGCTTTGCAGTTTTATGAAGTCCCATTATTCGGTTCTTGTACTTAGAGCATAAGCTAATGGTGTTCTATTGAGGAAATTTTCCCCTGTGCCAATGTGTTCAAAGTTCTTCCCCACTTTCTCCTCTATAAGCTTCAGTGTGTCTGGTTTTATGTGGAGGTCCTTGATTCACTTCAACTTGTGCTTTGTACAAGGAGATAAGAATGGGTCGATTTGCATTTTTATGCATGCTGACCTCCGGTTTATCATATACACAATGGAATACTATTCAGCTATTAATTTGATGAATTCATGAAATTCTTAGACAAATGGATGGAGCTAGAAAGTATCATCCTGAGTGAAGTAACCCAATCACAAAAGATTACACATGGTATGTACTCACTGATAAGTAGATATTAGCCCAAAAGCTCAAAATAAACATGTTACAATTCACAGACCACAGGAAGATCACAAAGAAGGTAGACCAAAGTGGGGATGATTTGGTTCCTCTGAGAAAGGGAATAAAATAATCACAGGAACAACTATGGAGACAAAGAGTAGAGCAGAGACTGAAGGAAAGGCCACCCAAAGACTGTCCTACCTCGGGATTCATCCTATAAACAGTCAGCAAATCCCGAAACTGCTGTGGATGACAAGAAGTGTGTACCGAAAGGAGCCATTTATGGTTGTCTTTTGGAGGGGCCCTGCCCAAGCCTTACAGATACAGAGGTGAGTCCTAGCAGCCAACCATTGGTCTGAGTTTGGGGTTCACTATAGAGGAGTTGGAGGGCAAGCTGGAGGATCTGGAGGGGGGGGTTGCAGTCTCATGGGAAGAACGAAAATGTTGGCCAACCACAGGCTCCTGGGCTCCCAGTGACTAAGCCATCAACCAATGGGTACATGTGGTTCTAGCCAAAAGATTGGCAGAGGAATGCCTTGTTAGGCCTCAGTGGGAGGAGAGGTCTTTGGTCGTGTGAAGGCTTAATAGAAGCCCCAGAGTAGGGAAATCGAGTGGTGTTCATGGGAGTGGGTTGGGTGGAAGAGTATATTCTTGGAGGCAGGAGGTTGGAGGATGGGTTGGGGGTTTGCGGGGAGGGGAGGAACTGGGAAGAGGTATAAATGTAAATGAATATATTCAATAAAAAAGAAAAAACTAAAGCTGCTATGAACATAGTGAAGCATGTGTCCTTGTCCTATGTTGGGACATCTTTGAGAATATGCCCATGAGGAGTATAGTTGGGATTTCAGATAGAATTATTTCCATTTTTTTTTTGTTTGAGGAATCACCAGATTGATTTCTAGAGTGGTTTTACAAGTTTAAAATTCCACCAGCAATGGAAGAATGTTCCCTCGTCTTCACATCCTTGCCAGTTCCTTGAGACTTTTATCTTAACCATTCTACTTGGTGTGAGATAGAATCTCAAGATCATTTTGATATGCATTTCTCTGATAAGTAAGGATGTTGAGCATTTCTTTATGTGCTTCTTGCCCATTCAAGATTCCTCTTTTGCAATTAAACCAGCAGTGGAGGAGTGTTCCTCTTTCTCCACATCCTCGCCAACAACTGCTGTCTCCTGTGTTTTTGATCTTAGCCATCCTGACTGGTGTGAGATGGAATCTCAGGGTTGTTTTGATTTGCATTTCCCTAATGACTAAGGATGATGACCATCTCTTTAGGTGCTTCTCAGCCATTAGATATTCTTCAGGTGAGAACTCTTTATGTAGCTCTGTACCCCATTTTTTAATAGGGTTACTTGCCTCTCTGGAGTTTAACTTCTTGAGTTCTTTGTATATCTTGGATATTAGCCCTCTGTTGGATGTAAGGTTGGTAAAGATCATTTCCCAGTTAGTTGGTTGCCGCTTTGTCTTTTTGACAGTGTCTTTTGCCTTGCAAAAACTTTGTAATTTAATGAGGTCCCATTTGTCTATTCTTGATCTTAGAGCATAAGCTATTGGAGTTCTGTTCAGGAAATTCTCCCCTGTGCCCATATGTTCAAGGTTCTTCCCTAATTTCCCTTCTATTAGTTTCAGTGTGTCTGGTTTTATGTGGAGATCTTTGATCCACTTAGAATTGAGCTTAGTGCAAGGAGATAAGGATGGGTCAATTTGCATTCTTCTGCATGTTGACCTCCAGCTGAGCCAGCACCATTTGTTGAAAAGGCTATCTTTTTTCCACTGGATGGTTTTAGCTCCTTTGTCAAAGATCAAGTGACCATAGGAGTGTGGATTCATTTCTGGGTCTTCAATTCTGTTCCATTGATCTACATGTCTGTTACTGTACCAATACCATGCAGTTTTTAACACTATTGCTCTGTAGTACAGCTTGAGGTCCGGGATACTGATTCCCCCAGAGGTTCTTTTACTCTTGAGAATAGTTTTAGCTATTCTGGGTTTTCTGTTATTCCAGATGAATTTTTGAATTGCTCTTTCTAACTCTATGAAGAATTGAGTTGGATTTTGATGGGGATTGCATTGAATCTGTGTATTACTTTTGGTAAGATGCTCATTTTTACTATATTAATCCTGCCAATCCATGAGCATGGCAGATTTTTCCATCTTCTGAGGTCTTCTTCAATTTCTTTCTTCAGAGACTTGAAGTTCTTGTCATACAGATCTTTCACTTGTTTGGTTAGAGTCACGCCAAGATACTTAATATGGTTTGTGGCTATCGTGAAGGGTATTATTTCTCTTACTTCTTTCTCAGCCTGCTTATCCTTTGAGTATAGGAAGGCTTCTGACTTGCTTGAGTTGATTTTATATCCGGCCACTTTGTTGAAGTCGTTTATCAGCTGTAGGAGTTCTCTGGTGGAGTTCTTTGGGTCGCTTAAGTATACTATCATATCGTCTGCAAATCTGGCGGTTCCTCAGAAAACTGGGCATGACACTCCCGGAGGATCCGGCTATACCACTCCTGGGCATATACCCAGAGACTTTACCTGCATGCAATAAGGACACATGCTCCACTATGTTCATAGCAGCCTTATTTATAATAGCCAGAAGCTGGAAAGAACCCAGATGTCCCTCAACGGAGGAATGGATTCAGAAGATGTGGTATATCTACACAATGGAATACTACTCTGCAATTAAAAACAATGAATTCATGAAATTCCTAGGCAAATGGTCAGATCTTGAAAATATCATCCTCAGTGAGGTAACCCAATCACAAAAGAACACACATGGTATGCAGTCACTGATAAGGGGATATTGACCCAGAATCTCGGAATACCCTAGACACAATCCGCATATCAATAGATTTCTAAAAAGATGGAAGGAGAGACCCCTGGTCCTGGAAAGACTGGATGTAGGGGAACGCCAGGACAGAGTAACGAGAGGGGGTTGAATGGAGAAAAGAGGGAGGGAAGGGGGCTTATGGGACTTTCGGGGAGGGAGGAAACGGGAAAGGGGAAGTGATTTGGAATGTAAATTAAAAAAATAAAATAAAATAAAAAAAAAGATTCCTCTTTTGAGAATTTTGTGTTTAGTTCTGTACCCCATTTTCTTATTGGGTTATGTAGACTTTTGGAGGTTAATTTCTTGAGTTCTTTATATATTTTAGATATTAACCCTTTGTTAGATGAAGGGTTAGTGAAGGTCTTTTCCCAATAGGTAGGCTACTGTTTCGTCCTATTGAAAGTAGGTATGAGAGGTTTGTTGAGACTTTGTGTGGTTTAGGTATCAGAGGTACTTTGACCTCATAGAAGGCATTTGGCAGCGTACCTTCTATCTCTGATTTATGGAATTGTTTGGGTTGTACTGGCATTAGCTCTGAAAGTCTGGTAGAATCCTGCATAAACCCATCTGGAATTGTTTTGTTTGGGAGACTTTTAATGACTCCTTCTATTTCCTCAGGGGTTATAGGACTATTCAGATGACTTACCTGATCTTGAATTAGCTTTCTTAACTGAAATCTGTTCAGAATATCATCTATTTAATTTAGATTTTCCAATTTTGTAGAGTATAGGCTTTTGAAGTTAAAACTGACAGCTCATTTTCTCAGTTTCCATAGTTATGTCTCCCTTTTAATTTCTTATTTTGTTAATATGGGTACTATCTCTCTGCCTTTCAGTTAGGTTGATTAAGGGTTTGTCTATCTTGTTGATTAGTGCCCTCTTCCTTCCCCCTGTTCCCCATTCAACCCCCTCCTGCTTCTCTGTCCTGGTATTCCCCTACACTGCTACACCCAGTCTTTCCAGGACCAGGGGACTCTCCTTCCTTCTTCTTGGAAATCAATTAATATGTGAATTGTGTCTTGGGTATTCAGAGCTTCTGTTTCATGGATTCTTTCTATTGTTCTCTTTGTTTCCATATGATTGATTTTGATCCTGAGTTTGATTATTAATTCTTTTTGTCTGCTATTCCTAGGTGTGTTTGCTTCTTCTTCCTTTCTGTTTCCCTAGAATCTCCAGATGTACTTTTAATTCATTAGTATGAGAACTCTCCAAATTCATTATGTGGGTACTTAGTGCTATGGATTTTCCTCTTACAACTGTTTTCATAGTGTCTCATAAGTTTGGGTATTAGTGCCCTCATTTTAATTAAATTCTAGAAACTCTTTAGTATCTTTCTTTAATTCTTCTCCTCAGCTTCTTTCTGCCTTCCCTAATTCAACAACAGGGGTCAGCTGCTTCTGTCTACTGGTTGGGTGCAAATATCTGTATCTGACACTTTCAGCTGCTTGTTGGGTCTTCTGGAGTACAGTCATGCTTGGTCCCTTTTTGTGAGTGCTCCTCAGTAGCAGTGTCAGGACTTGGGACCTTCTCTTGAGCTGTATCCACTTTGGCTCTGCCACTGGACCTTCTTTTCCTCAGGTTCCTCTCCATTTCCATCCCTGTAATTCTTTCAGACAGGAATAATTATGGGTCAGAGTTGTGATTGTGGGATGGCTCCCCTCCCCCTCACTTGATGCCCTGTCTTCCTACTGAAGGTGGACTCTATAAGTTCCCTCTCCCCACTGTCCAGCATTTCATCTAAGGTCCCTCCCTTTAAGTCCTAAGAGGCTCTCATCTCCCAGGTCTCTGTAGTATTCTGGAGGGTCTCCCCAGCCTCCTATCTCCTAAAGTTGCCTATTTCCATTCTTTCTGCTGTCTCTCAGGACTTCAGTCCTTTTCCTTCACCCAATGCCAGATTATGTTCCCCTCTCCCCCAACTCTCTCCCTCCCTTTCCACTTTCCCTCCCAGGTCCCTCCCTCCCTCCCTCCCCTCTTGTGATTGCTTTCTTCTCCCTCCAAAATGGGACTGAGGCATCCTCACTTGGATACTTCAGCTTGTTGAGCTTTTTGAGTTCTATGGACTATATATTGGGTACTCTGTAAATTTTATCATTCACTTATTAGTGAGACCATACCATGCTTGTCCTTTTGGGTCTGAGTTACCTCACTCAGGACAATATTTTCTAATTCTGTCCATTTTCCTGCAAAAGTCTGCATTCCATGTTCTTAGTAGCTGTAAATGAATCACATTTTCTGTATCCATTCTTCTGTCATGGGACATCTGGGTTGTTTCCAACTTCTGGATATCACAAATAAGGTTCCTATAGACATAGTGGAACATGTGCCCCTGTGGCATGGTGGGGAATCTTTTGGGTATATAACCAAGAGGGGTATAGCTGGTTCTTCAGGTAGATCTGTTTCCAGTTTTCTGAAGAACCTCCAGATTGATTTCCAGAGTGGTTGTATCAGTTTGCAATCCCACCAGCAATGTAGGAGTTCCTCTTCTCCAAATCTTCTCCAACATGTGTTGTCACCTGTGGTTTTGATCTTAGCCAATCTGACTTGTGTAAGGTAGAATCTCAGGGTCATTTTGATTTGCATTTCTCTGATCACTAAAGACTTTGAACATTTCTTTAGGTGCATCTCAGCCATTTGAGATTCCTCAGTTTTGAAATCTTGGATTAGTTCTATACCCCATTTTATTTGATTGGGTTATTTGTATTTTTTGGTGATTAGTTTCTTGAGTTCTTTATATATTTTGGATATTAGCCCTCTATCTGTTGTAGGGATAGTGAAGATTTTTTTTCCAATCTGTAGGTTGCCAATTTGTCTTTCTGATTATGTCCTTTGCTTTACAGAATCTTTCCAGTTTCATGTAGTCCCATTTATCAATTCTTGATCTTAGAGAATGAGCCATTGAAGCTCTGTTTAGGAAATTTCCCCCTGTGCCAATGAGCTTAAGAGTTTTCCCACTTTCTCTTCTATGAGATTCAGTGTATCTGGTTTGATGTTGAGGTCCTTGATCCACTTGGAGTTGAGCTCTGTGGAAGGTGACAAATATGGGTCTATTTTCATTTTTCTACAAACAGTTAGACCGGCACCATTCATTGAAGATGCTTTCTTTTTTTTTTCCATTGTATAATTTTGGTTTCTTTGTCGAAGATCAAGTGTCCATATGTGTGTGGTTTTATTTCTGGGTATTCAATTGTATTCTGTTCATCAGCATGTAGGATATCCAGGTTTTGTTGTACCAAGATAGGTGGGCTCTGTTGGTGCCATAATACACTGGGTCTTTTTGATTGTGTTTTTAAGCTGTTCTTTAGGCACATATTTTTCTCTGGTGTTGACTAGATGTTCCCAACAGCAGCAGGACTTCTCAGGAAGATAAGGTGAGCCATGGGCTAGACAATGGAGATCAGGGTACCCGACCTGTTGACTGTGCCTCTGCTAGACACCCCATTCTTCAGGCTGTGTGATAGATGGATCCTACTCTGCAGGTTGTGTCACAATCAAACCCAGCTTTAGTGCTGGGAAGATCCAGCTTGGATGGTTGGTTAGGCAGGGTTCCAAGATGGTTAATTTTGGGGCCATAAATTATACAATATCACATCTTTTATGGGGAGGCAGGATGCTTGTGGAATCCTTCAAGGCTCCTCTGAACTGGGAGCAAGGCCAGAGCTAAACAATCAGAAAAAAATGTTTTATCCATTATTTATCTCTTCCTTTTTATACTTGAGACAAATTAATAAATGCATTGACATATGAACTTCTTCACAACCAAGCCTTTGTAATCACTACCGTCTTGTTGTTCAATAGTGTTCTGATATTTCTGACTTCTCCTTAACAACACAAACTTAAGTAAAATCGTCTTTTCTCACTTAACATTGACCAGTAGAATGTTTACCTTGATAGAAAGACAAAATTGACTCTAGAAAGCTCCACTACTAAAATATACAAATGACTAGTTTGAATTTTTGTAGATTTTGGGATGATCACACATTTATATCATTTTCCTAAGATTGATACATGCTCATAAGATTTATATGTATACATTGCTTAATTACAAGTTCTGTCAAAGTACAATGTAAATGTATTCATAGCATAGTGCACATTTGATACTAAGAGTATTTTCAAAGTTAAAAGTATGTTGTATCCTAAATGTATTTATTCATTTATTTTATGAAATTTGCCTCCTCCCACAACTGTGCCCTGTTTTATGATTTTGTGATGTGATAGTTACTGCTGCTAATTTTAAAGTTTGACAGAAATCATTGCCAAGTGGCTTGTGTACACATTTGGAATCAGGGTGTGAATTCAGCTTCCAGATATAACTTGACCTCAATTTAGAAGACACATTATTTTTAACTTAAAAATTTTCATGTTTTATGATACCTAATTTGCATATATGATTAAATTCAAGGGGAATTGATATCATGCATAGCTTGTTATTATGTAATATCATATGTTGTATTATATGCAGATTTGTTTCCATGATTTTAAATTTTCACTGGTGAGTTTATCTTAACACCAGAAATTAATTTAAATGTAATGTATCATGACTTTTTTCTGACTCTATACAATTATTTTTCTGTTATTCTATTATTCTTCAGCTATATTTCAAAGAGAAAGAGGGAGGTAAGTTTAGGGTAATCCTAAAATAAATAAACATTAAAAAATAAATTACTAGAAAAGAAAATCTTATTTGCACACTGAGTAGGCTATAAACATCAGCTAAAGTAGGAATGTATCTACTGATGATTAGTTTATCCATAATTGATAATTTGAATCTTAAATTCCTGTGTTGTAATCATTTACTTTTAAAGTGATAATGTAGACACTATTTTTTTCAATCAGAATCATTGCTTTCTAACCATTCTTTCCTTCATTTCTTTATTTTTCCTCCCCAGTATGCTCCCTGACTTATGTACCTCCCTGCCCACATAGCCACCTAACCATATTCTCATTCTCTCATACTCTATCATCTATCTCTATCTATCTATCTATCTATCTATCTATCTATCTATCTATCTATCTATCTATCTATCTATCTATCTATGTAACTATCTACTGTCTTCTTTATCATCTATTTATCTCTATCTCTCTTAATAAAAAATCCCTAATTGTGAAGTTATTTGCAATTGATACCTGCTGGGAAAGGGAAAATCAGTTTTCATCCATAGAATTTCATATTCCAGGTGCCTCAATGCTCAGAGGTAATCAACCAAAGTTCATTCCATGGTCCTAGGAGAGTTGGAGCTTTTATTCTGTTTTCCTGGTTTTGTCTTGTTGGTCTTTTTGTTAATTTCATTTGAAACCCTTTAAACTTAAAAGATATATGTAGTGTTACCTTATGAAGACTAAGAATCCAGTATATCCCCATCAATTCCATCTCCTTTTCAACATGGACAGCTTCTCCAGTATTAGGTGTAGAAAAAGTGTAGAAGAGCTGTCCAGTTCCTACATCCTGGCAGCTAGGCTGCAGCAATCCTACTGTGGCAGTTAGAGTAACTCTGCAGGACCAGCTCTTCTTTATATGATGAGAAACACACTGCATATTCAAAATATAGTAATAGTGGTTTTCTATTGGGCTCTAGAGTAAATATCAATGTCCATAGCCTAGAAGGAGCTTATTACCAAGACATTTTTGACTTTGTGTAGTGGAACTAAGAGCATACCAATTTGACAACTGACTTTCTTTTTTTTTTTTATTTTATTTTATTTTTTTAATTTACATTCCAAATCACTTCCCCTTTCCCGTTTCCCCCCTCCCCGAAAGTCCCATAAGACCCCTTCCCTCCCTCTTTTCTCCATTCAACCCCCTCTCGTTATTCTGTTCTGGCGTTCCCCTACATCCAGTCTTTCCAGGACCAGAGGTCTCTCCTTCCATCTTTTTAGAAATCTATTGATATGCGGATTGTGTCTAGGGTATTCCGAGATTCTGGGTCAATATCCCCTTATCAGTGACTGCATACCATGTGTGTTCTTTTGTGATTGGGTTACCTCACTAAGGATGATATTTTCAAGATCTGACCATTTGCCTAGGAATTTCGTGAATTCATTGTTTTTAATTGCAGAGTAGTATTCCATTGTGTAGATATACCACATCTTCTGAATCCATTCCTCCGTTGAGAGACATCTGGGTTCTTTCCAGCTTCTGGCTATTATAAATAAGGCTGCTATGAACATAGTGGAGCATGTGTCCTTATTGCATGCAGGTAAAGTCTCTGGGTATATGCCCAGGAGTGGTATAGCCGGATCCTCCGGGAGTGTCATACCCAGTTTTCTGAGGAACCGCCAGACTGCTTTCCAGAGTGGTTGTACCAGCTTGCAATTCCACCAGCAGTGGAGGAGTGTTCCTCTTTCTCCACATCCTCGCCAACAACTGCTGTCTCCTGTGTTTTTGATCTTAGCCATCCTGACTGGTGTGAGATGGAATCTCAGGGTTGTTTTGATTTGCATTTCCCTAATGACTAAGGATGATGAACATCTCTTTAGGTGCTTCTCAGCCATGAGATATTCTTCAGGTGAGAACTCTTTGTGTAGCTCTGTACCCCATTTTTTAATAGGGTTACTTGCCTCTCTGCAGTTTAACTTCTTGAGTTCTTTGTATATCTTGGATATTAGACCTCTGTCGGATGTAAGGTTGGTAAAGATCATTTCCCAGTTAGTTGGTTGCCGCTTTGTCTTTTTGACAGTGTCTTTTGCCTTGCAAAAACTTTGTAATATCTAGCTCAAGAATGAAGACAAATAAAGTGACTTTTACTGTTTGCATGTATAAACTGTGAAATTGTTAAGTATCAGATCAAAATACCATGCCAATGTACCCAACACCCGACAAAATAATTCAGAAGAAATTGCATTTCTTCTGAAGCTGAACATGAAATGTAGTCATTTGGGCATTCCTTTCTTTAAAAAAAGTAATGGCATATATTTGGTCTAGCCAGTTATATAGACTTGTAACAACATCTGTAACAACACCAATAGAAGGAAAACAACGGAATTCATCACTAAAATACTGTATCCTAGAGTAAGAAGGGAAGTCAGAGAAGCTGGAACTAAAATGTAAGAGGAGTGTAAAGAAGATGATGCTATGTTGACATATGTCAGCTTTTTGTCTTTTTTCCACCATAATTTCAGAACAAAGTTTTTATCTAGAACCTTATTATAGATGTAATGTTATCAGAGCTGTATTAATTTCATTCTACATGCATGTCTACAATATAAAAGATAAAAGATATTCTCCATGCTTCTATTGCATCTTGTAAAGCTTGCCTAAAGTAAAACATCATTAAAAGACCTATATGTAGTTTAACTTGTACCATTATCTGTCAGAATCAGATTTGATGTGTAATATTCACATTATAATGACCTTGTGACATTACACTGGAATTTCAAAATGAAATATACTTTAAGTTTCTGTTTATATTTTATTGTATTCATTAAGCAAGGGTGAAATCATTTTATACTTTCTTTTTTATTCAATCTATGAAACTCTTAATATTTTTATGCTTATTCATTTTTATTGGATATTTTGTTTATTTATATTTTCCCCCAAAAGCCCCTTATCCAATCCCCCTCCACCTGCTTCTATGAGGGTGTGCCCCCCTCCAACCCACCCATCCTGCCTCCCCATGGTCACATTACCCTACTTTGGGACATCAAGCCTTCACAGGACCAAGGGCCTCTTTTCCCATTGATGTCCAACAAGGTCATTCTCTGCTACATACATGGTTAGAGCCATGGATCCCTACATGTGCATGCCTTGGTTGGTAGTTTAAACTGGGAGCTCTGGTTGGTTAATATTGTTCTTCCTATGAGGTTGCAAACTCCTTCAGCTCCTTCAGTCCTTTCTCAAACTCCTCCATTGGTGATCCCATGATCCGTTCAATGGTTGGTGGCAAGCATCCACCTCTGTATATGTCAGGTTCTGGCAAATCCTCTCAGGAAAGAGCTATGTCAGGCTCCTGTCTGCAAGCACATCTTGTCAACCACAATAGTGTCTGCATTTAGTGACTGTACACTTTGTCTACATATTTGCTCTTGTGACTATTTTTTCCCCTTTCTAAGAAGGATGGAAGCACCCACACTTAGGTATTCTTCTTGAGCATCATGTGGTCCATGAATTGTATCTTAAGTATTCTGAACTTTTGGGCTAATATCCACTTCTCAGTGAGTGCATACCATGTGCATCTTTTTTGTGATTGGGTTACATCACTCAGGATTATATTTACTAGTAGCTTCTATTTCCCTAAGAATTCCATGAATTCATTGTTTTTTGGTTTTGGGTTTTTTTTTTTTTGCTATTTTTTTTATTTTCTATATTCTTTATTTACATTCCAAATGATTTCCCCTTTCCCAGTTCCCCCCTCCCTGAAAGTCCCATAAGCCTTCTCCCCTCCCCCTGTTCCCCATTTGCCTAAGAATTTCATGAATTCATTCTTTTTAATTGCTGAGTAGTATTCCATTCTGTAATTATACATGGAAAATATCTCTGATAAAATTGAAGAAATATATAAAAAACACATTGAGTTTTTCATGGAAAAATTATATAGAAAAATGATAGGCATAAAAATATTCTTAAGTTGATTGAAAGTGGAATTATAAACATTTTCTGATAAAATTGAAAATCTACAAGGAAAATATTTCTGATAAAACTCAAGAAATATATAGAAAAATACATTAAGACTGACTATTTCATGGAAAAATTATACAGATAAAATGGTAGGCATAAAAATATTCCTAAATTCTTCTTGCATACAGGTAAAGCCTCTGGGTATGTGCCCAGGAGTAGTATAGCCGGATCCTCCGGGAGTGGTATAGCCGGATCCTCCGGGAGTGTCATGCTCCACTATGTTCATAGCAGCCTTATTTATAATAGCCAGAAGCTGGAAAGAACCCAGATGTCCCTCAACGGAGGAATGGATTCAGAAGATGTGGTATATTTACACAGTGGAATACTACTCTGAAATTAAAAACAATGAACTCACGAAATTCCTAGGCAATAGTCAGAACTGAAAAATATCATCCTTAGTGAGGTAACTCAATCACAAAGAACACACATGGTATGCAGTCACTGATAAGGGGATATTAACCCTGAATCTCGGAATACCCTAGACACAAATTCGCATATCAATAGATTCCTAAGAAGATGGAAGGCGAGACCCCTGGTCCTGGAAAGACTGGATGTAGGGGAATGCCAGGACAGAGAAGCGAGAGGGGGTTGAATGGGGAAAAGAGGGAGGGAAGGGGGCTTATGGGACTTTCGGGAAGGGACGAAACTGGAAAGGGGAAATGACTTGGAATGTAAATAAAAAAACTTAGAAAATGAGAAAAAAAAAAACAAAAAAAATATTCCTAAGTTGATTGAAAGTGAAATTATAAACATTTTCCGATAAAATTGAAAATCTACAAGGAAAATGTTTCTGATCTAATTGAAGAAAAATACAGAAAAACGTGAAAATTAAAGATTATCATTGAAAATAAAACAGTTAAAATGGTAGACATAAAAAACATTACTAAATTGAAAGAGGAATCACAAACATTTTCTGATAAAATTGAAGATTCACATGAAAAATATTTCTGTTAGACTAAGTTTTTTGTTGGGGAATTGAGTGCATTGATGTTATATGATATTAAGGAATAGTGATTGTTGCTTCCTGTTATTTTTTGATGTTCTTTTTATGTTTGTGTGGTTACTTTCTTTTTGGTTTGTTGGAAAAAGATTACTTTCTTGCTTTTTCTAAGATGTAGTTTCCCTCCTCGAGTTGGCATTTTCCATTATCTTTTGTAGGGCTGGATTTCTGGAAAGATATTGTGTAAATTTTGTTTTATCATGGAATATCTTGTTTTCTCCAACTATGGTAATTAAGAGTTTTACTGGGTATAGTAGTTTGGGCTGGCATTTATGTTCTCTTAGGGTTTGTATGAGATCTGCCCAGGATCTTCTGGCTTTCATCATCTCAGGTGAGAAGTCTGGTGTAATTCTAACAGGCCTGCCTTTGTAGGTTACTTGACCTTTTTTCCTTAATGATTTTAATATTCTTTCTTTGTTTAATGCATTTGGTGTTTTGATTATTATGTGCCGGGAGGACTTTCTGGTCTGGTCCAGTCTGTTTGGAGTTCTGTAGGCTTTTAGTATGTTCATGGACATCTCTTTCTTTAGGTTAGGGAAGTTTTCTTCTAAAATTTTGTTGAAGATATTTACTGGCCCTTTAAGTTGGAAATCTTCACTCTCTTCTATACCTCTAATCCTTAGTTTTGGTCTTCTCATTGTGTCCTGGATTTCCTGGATGTTTTGGCTGAGGAGCTGTTTGCATTTTGCATTTTCTTTAACTGTTGAATCAATGTTTTCTATGGTATCTTCAGCCCCTGAGATTTTCTTCTATCTCTTATATTCTGTTATTGATGCTTGCATCTATGACTCCTGAATTCTTTCTAAGAGTTTTTATCTCCAGAGGTGTTTCACTTTGTGAGTTCTTTATTGTTTCTACTTCCATTTTTAGATCCTGGATGGTATTGTTCAGTTCCTTCACTTGTTTATTTGTGTTTTCCTGTAATTCTTTAAGGGATTTTTGTGTTTCCTCTTTAAGGGCTTTTAGTGTTTGACCCATGTTCTCCTGTATTTCTTTAAGGGAGTTATTTATGTCCTTCATGATGTCCTCTAACAGCATCGTGAAATGAGACTTTAAATCCAACTCTTACTTTTCTGGTGAATTGGGGTATCCTGGACTTGATGTGGTGGGAGAACTGGGCTCTGATGTTGTCAAGAAGCCTTGGTTTCTGTTGGTAGGGTTCTTGGGCTTGCCTTTCGCCATCTGGTTATCTCTGGTGTTAGTTGGTCTTAATGTCTCTGGCTGGAGCTTGCCCCTCCTATGTGTCTGTAAACCTGTGTCTGTACTCCTGGGAGACCAACTCTCTTCTGGCATGGTCTGTGCACAGAAGGCTGTGGAGCTGTCTTGTTCCCTGCTCTAGATGGCGGCTGGAAGGGAAGACTCCTGTCCCAGCTTCTCTACTGATCATATGCCCTGTGCGCTCCTAGCTGTACTCCTCCAGAGAGAAGGTGAAGATCTCACCTCTGCACTCAGAAGTGAAATCGCTGCTGGGAGATCACTCTCTCCTGGTGGGCTAAGCACAGAAGGCTTTGGAACTGCCTGGTTCCCTGCTGCAGATGGCGGCTGGAAGGGAAGACTCCTGTCCCAGCTGCTCCACTGATCATATGCCCTGTGTGTTCCTAGCTGTACCCCTCCAGAGAGAAGGTGGAGCTCTCATCTCCGCACTAAATTCATTGTTTTTAATAGCTGAATAGTATTCCATTGTGTAAATGTACCACGTTTTCTGTATCCATTCTTCTGTTGAGGGACATCTGGGTTCTTTCCAGCTTCTGGCTATTACAAATAAGACTGCTATGAACATTGTGGTGCGTGTGTCTTTATTATATGTTGGAGCATCTTTTGGGTATATGCCCAGGAGTGGTATAGCTGGGTCTTCAGGTAATACTATATCTATTTTTCTTAGAAACCACTAGACTGATTTCCAGAATTGTTTTACCAACTTTTAATCCCACCAACAATGGAAGATTTTTCCTCTTTCTCCACATCCTTGTCAGCATCTGCTGTCACCTGAGTTTCTGAACTTAGCCCTTCTGACTGGTGTGAGGTGGAATCTCAGGATTGTTTTGATTTGCATTTCCTTGATGACTAAGGATGTTGAGCATTTCTTTTTTTTTTTAATAGAAAAAACATTTTATTTTTTTGAGTGTGAAATAAGACTTTATTTTTTATTAGATATTTTCTTTATTTACATTTCAAATGTTATCCCCTTACCACTTTTCCCACTAAAAACCCACTTTTCCTTCCCTCCTCCCCCTGATTACTAACCCACCTACTCCAACTTCTCTGTCCTGGCATTCCCCTAACCTGGAGCATTGAGCCTTCATAGGTCCAAATACCTCTTCTCTCATTGATATCTTTAGGTGCTTCTCAGCCCTTTGAGTTTCTTCTTCTTTGTTTGTTTGTTTTTTTGTTTTTAATTTTATTTTCTATATTCTTTATTTACATTCCAAATGATTTCCCCTTTCCCCATTCCCCCCTCCCCGAAAGTCCCATAAGCCCTCTTCACTCCCCCTGTTCCCCAGTAAAACCCTTCCTGATTCTCTGTCCCGATATTCCCCTACACTGCTACATCCAGTCTTTCTAGGACCAGGATCTTCTCTTTCCTTCTTCTTGGAAATCAATTGATATGTGAATTGTGTCTTGGGTATTCCGAGAACTTGAGTTTCTTCAATTGAGAATTCTCTGCTTAGCTGTTCCCCATTTTTAAATAGGGTTATTTGGCTCTCTGGAGTCTAACTTCTTGAGTTCTTTGTATATATTGGATAGTAGCCCTTTATTGAATATAGTATTTGTAAAGATCTTTACCCAATTTGTTGGCCGCAATTTTGTCCTATTGACAGTGTCCATTGCCTAACAAAAACTTTGCAATTTTATGAGATCCCATTTGTCAATTCTTGATCTTAGAGCATAAGCCATTGGTGTTCTGTTTAGGAGATTTTCCCCCGTGCCCATGTATTTGTGGCTCTTCCCCCACTTTCTCTTCTATTAGTTTCAGTGTGGTTTAATATGGAGGTTCTTGATCTACTTGGACTTGAGGTATTTACAGGGAAATAAGAATGCATTCTTCAACATGCTGAATGCCAGTTGAACTAGCACCATTTGTTAAAAATCCTGTGTTGTTTTTTTTTCCCCACTGGGTGGTTTTAGCTTCTTTGACAAAGATCAAGTGACCATAGGTGTGTGGATTCATTTCTGGGTCTTCAATTCTTTTCCACTAATCTTCCTACCTGTCTCTGTGCCAATACCATGCAGTTTTTAACTCTATTGCTCTATAGTACAGCTTGGGGTCAGGGATGGTGATTATCCCAGAAGTTCTTTTATTGTTGAGAATTATTTTTCACTATCCTCGGTTTTTTGTTATTCTAAATGAATTTGCAAATTGAGCTTTCTAAGTCTATGAAGAATTTTGGAATTTTGATGATGATTGCATTGAATCTTAGATTGTTTTCAGCAAGATGGCCATTTTTACTATATTAATCCTGTCAATCCTTCTGAAATCATGTTCTCCAGATATTAACACAGTGGTTCACTGAATTTTACCTCTTGACTGGGGACAGCTGCACTCTGTGTCTTTGACTACTAATTTCTATTACAAGAGATACCAGTGTCATTTTATTAATTATAAAAACTGGAAATGATGTAATATTGGCAAACTATTTGAAAGTTTGTGCTTTTCATAATCTTTAAGCATGATAACTATCATCCAATATTACCTTAAATATTTCCTCCAATATTTTTAAGGAAAAGAATTGCATTTATATCTAGTATTTTAATTTGTCTCTTGCTTTTGATATTATTACTTTCAGAGAGGGGGGAACCAGGAAAGGGGAAATCATTGGGAATGTAAATAAAAAATATAGAAAATAAAAAATTAAACAAAATCTTTTTGTACAGATACATATGTCATGATGTATGAGACCTGGGTTTTATAGCTTCCCAGTGAAACACACACACAAAATGTACAGATTTTCAGGACTCTTATATAAATAGTTTCACATAGTTTTGACATATTTTGCTAGAAATTATAATTTTCCCCTAAGTTACTTGTACAACACAAAAATTATATGGAAAGATATGGCATGGGTAATGGCAAACTAAGCTGACCCATTAAAATGTCATAGGTATAAGAAGTTCTGAGTTCTGAGGGAGTTTAGAGGGCTAAAGTTCCAGGGCTCATGCTAGTATTTTTAGGAGATAAAACCTTCTAAAATGTGAATTTGCTTTCAGCAAAAAGCAGACTTTTTCCTAAAACACTTGTAAGAATTTTTTAATGTGATAGAAATCTGAAGAGCTGATGTGGAATGTTATACCTCCAGCACATGAAGAGGTTGAGAATCCATGATAAAGCAGAGAGAATAAAGTTTACCAAAATCCCAACTTTAATTTCTAGTTATTATCTAATTCTATTATATTAAACTGTCAAAATTTGTACAATTTAGGAAAAGTATTTTAGTCTTTGATTACTTTAAGTCTTATACATTCTATATTAAGCAAAACTATGCTGCCTGTCTTGTGTCTTAGTCTATTGTTGTGAAGAGACACCATGAATACAGAAACTTTTACGGAAAGGCTAAAAGAGGCTGAAGATGTGGGTATCCCTGTAGGAGGACCAGACATCTCAATTAACCTGGACCCTAGAGATCTTTCAAACACTGAACCACCAACCAGGCAGCATACACCAGCTGATATGAAGCCCCCAACACATATACAGTAGACGAATGCCTGGTCTGGGTTCAATCAGGGATGATTCACCTAACCCTCATGAGACTAGAGCCCCCAGTGAGTTTAGAGGTCAGGTGGGGTGGGGTGTGGAGACATCCTCTTGGAGACAGAGAGTGGGGGAGAAGTATGAGGTGTGGAACAGTTGGAGGATGGACTGGGTGGGGGAAATAAAATCTTGAGTGTAAATAAATAAATAATATTTATTTAGGAGGAAAAAAACATTTAATTGGAGCCTGTTTACAGTTCAGAGGTTTATTCCATTGTCAACACTTTCAATTTTTTTCTTCAGTGCCTTCAACCAAGATTTCACTATACCAATTTTCACTTCCTTAGACTTACTACAATATATATTTTTGTGTGTGTATGATGTTATTCTGAACAGTATAACTACCTTTAATTTTTTGTAAGTTTGAGCTTTCTACTTTGAGTGGATTTAAGACCATTTACACTGGATAGAACACATAGCTGTCACTATCAGCTAGTCAAAAACATTATTAAATAAGTCACAGGCCCTAAGTAAAAATGTACTACTATTATCCTGCTAAGTGAGCAAGAAACTAATGGACTCATAATGACATATTTCAATTCCCAAAGATTATCTCATTTTCAGCCCTTATCAGAGAATTTGTCTTCTTCTTTCAGTGAATGGGAATAAACACAGAAACCCTCAGCTGGTGTATGAGTAGAAAATAAGAAGGTTTGAAATTCTTATCCATTGTTAGTATTTGTATATCACATTGCTTTGCTCAAGCTTCAAGGATCTATAGGAAGGGGGAAGAAGGTTGCACAAGACAAAGGTGGTTGATGACCCAAAGAAGCAGGATTTCTAACATAAGTAGACAGATGCACATATGATGTCCCATGGGTTGTGACAACACAAAGGATCCCAAATATGGTTAAGCTAGACAAAATCTAGAAAATAGGTAGAATTCTTCAAGGGACCACAGCAAGAAGGGAACAGAAATGGCAACTGGACTAGATGAGTTTTATTTGAAAAGGGGGGGTGGGTGGCAAGACATAGGAACACTGAAACACAGAGACTAAGACAGAGATAGGGAGACAGAAACAATCAAAGAGAGAAGGATAGAGAGAGAAGGAGGAAAGAAAACGATGAGAAAGTGTAAAAAGCATGAACTTGAGAAAGGAGGGAGGTTGACGAGGATCAGGAAGGAGTTGAGGAGAGAGGATTACTGTGGTGAAAATACCATGCATGAAATTCTCAAAGAATAAATAGAGATCTTTTCTTTTGAGAAAGGATAAAACAATCTAAGCACAGTGTTCATTGCCCTCGGACTGCCTTTCTGCAGATGACATGTGATCAGTTGCCCATTTCTGTTGCCTCCCTTACTTCTCAGTTAAGATAAGCTATATTCTCATACTGGGATAAAAACAAAACCTTCCTTCTTTAAGTTGCTCTACTTCTGATGATTTTCACAACAATAAAAGTAATATTGCACACATTGACATAAATTTAAATAAGTAGATTTATTTTGTGGGAAGACGGAAGTGTACAGATATACAAGACCTCAACCTCCATAACATTTAAAGAAGTCCCCAACATTCCATTAATGCAAAAATTTACATAGCAAAGACAATTTAATCAAATTCAGTATATATATATATATATATGCATACATATATACTGGTGAGTTTGCAAAATGTTTGACTCAATTAAAAAAAGCCATTAGAATGCAAGGAGATTACAGAAGTAAGAAACTACTTGTAGAATTTTCTCAGGGATTGTATAATATGAAGGTTTTCATCATGGTGATGAATTGAGTTCTGGAATGATCAGTAGTTGTAGCTGGTATGGTTTAGACAATTCTTTATTTTATTACATGCATTAATGTTTCTATTCTCTACAGTACCCCAAACCCAATCATCATGAAACCAAACTCTATATTTAGTAACTAGAGTCACCATAATTGATAGAACAGAGACTCATTTGCCTGTCAAGGACAGAATAGCTTATAATCTTTCCTTTTAGAATATTCATGGGTAAAAGATAAAACTAAATCATGTGTCTCCAAGAAATCTTGAGGTTCTATTGTTTACGAGTATTAGATAATAATAAAATAAATATGACCCCATTATAACATAAAGTTGTATCTATAAGAAAACAGTCATTATGATAAATATATAACATTTATTATGAAGCTTATCAGAAATGCACAACAGTGTTCCAAAAATTTTATTGTTAAGATAGTCTCATATTAGAAAGTAGAAAGTGAAGATTTGAGACATGAAAATTACTCCTGTGTTGATGCTTCTTTTGTTAAGATGCAACTGAAGAGCAAAAATATCTTAGCTCCCAAGAAACTTTAATGTTCTTTGATCCCATTGTCTAAGACAATGAAGGAACAAATATGTCCAATAACCTGCAACTGAAAGAACAAGTTACAGATATAACTCATAGCTCAGTGCATGAAATTGAACTGACCTTAAAATTTCATTTAATTGGAATACATTTTGTCTAGTATCCTACGTGTTTCTTCCAATGAATAGTTTATCTGTCTTCTTCCAATGAATGAGAGATAGAGTAAATGGAAATTGGAAATGGATACTTCAAAATGGAAAAAAAAAATCAGGGAAACAAAAGTGGTTGAATGTAAAGGTGAATAGGGTAGAACTTCCCTGTAAGCTCAGCCCTCCTGCAGGAAAGAGACAGCCTGAATTTGAGCATAAGATTACTGTCCTTTGATTTAAATTACCAACAGCTGGTGGACCCCTTTCTTCTCCCCCTACCTGGTAGTTCTCTGAATTAGTCAGAGCAGGTGTTGGAGCCCATAATAGCATAGAGCGAGTACAATCAGCCAGATGTGCCATCTGAAATTATGGCATTGGATAATTTGATGTGAAATTTCCTTTTATGATATTGAGTCTAGGTAAAATAAAATAAGACTGATGTATACACATATATCACTACCTGTGTACACATATAGGTACATTTGTGCGTAATAAAGTAATGTACCTACGATATTCTACTGACATTGCTCAGTTGGTTATAATAAAATTAAATTAGCAGCAGATATAAATTATGTTGTCAGAATGTAAGTATGATAGCCTTATTTGTTCCCATTCTAGCTCTCAGATAATTGACACAAAGAGCGATTAAATTTACCAAGCTTTAAGCACTGTGACTGGGCAGATGTTCATCTGTTCTGATCCTCTAAGCTATCTACTTCCCAGACAAAAGCCCTGTGTTACTTCCCAATCTGGTCCTGCCCTGGTTCACTCTGGTCCATGTGTGGTCTCATGGTGTATACCTTTGGATCTTCTGCTTCATGGCCCCTTCTCCCTTCTTTTCTCCTGGTCGTGGTCCTTTTCTCTTTTCCCTTTACTTGAGATCCTGGGTTGAGATATAAAGTTCAGTCTTGCTATCTCCTCTGCCCAGTTATAGGCTGAATCAGCTCTTTATTGATCAATCAGATGATGGAAAACAATTATGTAGCATTGAGACCAGAGAGAGTTGACCATAGTCTAGACTTTAGACAGATGTCTGGGCAGAAACATCGGTGTCTAAATACACAGTGTAAAAGACTAACCCCAACAAAATTGAGGTTAATTCTTTGTTGTTCAGTAGATAATGAATTATTTTACTTATAGCATATCTAAAAGTTTACATCTTCAACACTTTTACATAGAAAGCATAAAGCAGTATTTCTTCACTGTAATTATCAGCAGAGAAGGCTGCAGCAAACATTTGTGATCTTAGAACTAAATATGAATATTAACTAACTTATTGCTATTCACATATTTTCAAGGTGAAATAAGGAATAACTGTAATGAACAACTATGCACATGTAATAATTACACAGAGAATTTAAACAGATATGGAGGGATGGTGGTGCATGAGAGATAAGATGTTTGTGCTGGATCATCTTATCATTATACACCAAGAATAAATAAAGACTATTTTTTAAAAACTAGAGAGTGGAACACATTTTCATAAGCATTTGATATACTAGCTATCCCCCTGAAGAAATGAACTTATGGACAGATTTCAGTCTCCATTAAGGTATGCCTAACAAGACTCTGCATGAAATATATTAACAGCACATATTATTCTTTTCTTATTTAGAGTGATGTGTATGAGATTCAAGACTTCATAAATGCCAAGTAAGTTCTCCACCACTGAGTTATATTTTTAGCCTTTGAACAATAATCGTGGTTTAGTCTTTGTTGGGCGAGCAGTGGCTCAGTGGATAAATGCACTTTTCACCAAGCCTGATTTTTCTGAGTTCCATGCTGGATCCACACAGTGAAAGAAAAGAACCAACTATCCCAACCTGTCTTGTTTTTCAAATCAGTTAAATACAATCCCCAAAATAATAAGTAAATCTTTTTTATGGGTAGGAAGGAAAGGGAAGGAAAGGGAAGGGAAGGGAAGGGAAGGGAAGGGAAGGGAAGGGAAGGGAAGGGAAGGGAAGGGAAGGGAAGGGAAGGGAAGGGAAGGGAAGGGAAGGGAAATAGCACAGTGATGAAGAGTACATGTCATCAATTCTGGTAAGCAACTTCCAATACTCAGGACACACACAGAGGAAGGAGAGCACCAATCCAGTCATTATCCTTTGATCAGCACATGTGCCTCTTGGCATAAATGCTTATCTGAAAGGGCATGAGAACATACACACAAAGATGAAGCAATAAGAATATTAAAATTCTTTAGTTTTTATATTTAATTTAGAACATGAGTTGAGCTTCTCATTCTTCTGTAGCACCATGAATTTTTTTTTAAACACTGAGAGAGTGTGATGTATAGTGATAGCCTGCAGCAAGCCTCCTGTGAGCTTTCAGTCTTGACAAAATGATTGTGATCAAGGCCCGATTTGAAGATCAGGTACTCACTGTAGCACAAATCTGCTGTTTCATTCTTCTGTGAGAATTCTTTTTGGCTTTAGATGTTCACTTGATAGAAAAGCATGCAGTGAGAATTTAATGTTTAAATGACACTAGTTTTAAATTAAAGGTTTCCTGAAATTTTAAATTGAAATGTGTCTGTGAAGCCATTGGGAGTAGCATGTGTTTGAAGACAATAGCCCCTGGGCAGAGAAAAATAATTCTTTGCCTGCTTGCCAAATTGTATTATTGTCAAAACCTGAATGGGATTAGAAACCCATTCACTTGGTTGTGATGGATTATAGATGCTATGTGAATAGTTGCGTGATTTTTCCTTAACTCATATGTGGTGGAATTCTTAAATAAGAGAATGTCTCATTGATACTGTGATATGGGTCTATTCTTTACCTTTCTCATAATAATTTTATACCAGTTAATGAAGATCATCTTGATTTATAAACAATAATATTTTTGTCAAAATTTTATATTTATGTTTTAGTATTTTTTATAGTAATTTAGTGATTAATTACACAGTTGCAAGTATAATAAAGAGCTCTATAGGAAATACCCAATGTCTATGGCAGGAGGTTTCCTAGTTGGTTTCTGTTATATGTTTTGAATACTAAAGTTCATGATGTATAACCATCTGTCTGCCTGTCTAGTCATCAATTTGTCTACCTATCTACTTGCTATTTATTCTTTTTTAATTAATTATGTGTTTATGAGACTTATACATTAAAACAAAAAGTATGTCTAATAGTTAATTCTCTAGACAATACAGATTAGCTGTTAATACATAAGAATTGAGCATCAGATCAGTGATATCACATTTTGGGAGTTATCCAATATATCTTAAAATTCAATTGGTAAAATATAGGCAGTTGATATAATATAGGTAGTAAATGGCTCATAAATATTATATTACAATATGATGGTCTTAGTTTTCTATATAGATATTTGAAAAATATAGGTTTTTCAGTAAGGATTTGCTGGTAATTTTAAAAATTATTTGATGAACAATTGATATACCATAGTCATAGCACAGCACAAAATTCACTTAATAAAATAATATAATTACACATTATCTTGATTTTCTCTTTTAATTTTTAGTGAATTTTATAGGCTAGTAATTTTTTATATTAGAAAATCAGAATATGAACTTATGGACAGATTTCAGTCTCCATTAATGTATGCCTAACAAGATTCTGAAGTGGGGTCAACTCTTATATCTGTTTCTTACAAAGTAGATGGCAGTAAATAAAACTGAATATTTCCTACCTGAAATATAGATTAATCAATTGAAAAGAAAATCATATTCTTATGTTAATAATATAAGCATTTCCTATTCAAATTATTGAAATCTAATCTGGAACATTGGCATTTATTAACACAAACCAATTCAACATTTCACGTTGGAGGGGAAAATGTTTTAGTACATTTATTCATTTATATTATAATTTATCTGCAGTCCTTGGCTTTGAACCCAGGGCCCAAGACTTGTTAAGTTCTAATTTAGAAACATACTCTAATCCAATAAATACTGTTGTTTTGATATAAATTAATTTCTACCATACAATAGTCTCCCTTTGGTTTGTTTTACTTATAACATTTCTATCATTGTTTTAATCTCAGTTGTAACTCTCTTTTGTATTGAAGAAAATATTATGAGTGGTTTGGAAGTCAAGAGCTTTAGTGCTTTACAGCTGGTCATACCACATCTGCAATAGAAAATGCATAGTAGACTACAGTGAGGAGGGTGACTCTGGAGGAAAGAGGACAGGGAGGAGGAGGTGTAGAGAGAGGGCAAACTGCAGTCTGAATGTATTGTATGTGAGAAGCATAAGAAGTATCATGAAAACAAAAGTAAAATTAAAATAGAATGGGAAAAGATAAAACAGGGATTGGTAAATATTAGTGTCTGTCTTACTTTCTTCATTTATTCAATACAGCATCCTAACCCAGTTATTGTCCGACCTATATTAAAAAGTGTCCCACTGCAGAAATTAACTGAATCAAGATAATATCTCATAATGTTCAAATGTCCTACCTACAAGTGATTTTAGATCCTAACAAAGTACCAATCACTACTAGCCATTACTTTTATTGATTCATATATATATACGTATATATATATACGTATATATATATGAATCTATCTTTACATATAATTATATGATGAATGGTTATAGGGAAACTATGGTGGAATGAATTTCAAAATACATTTAGAATTTTAGTATTCTTTATTGTAAGTGAATTTGCACACATGTATATGTTTGGGTACAATTAAGGAATTATTGAATTAGGGAAATAGAAAATTCCGTGTGAAATTTACATCCATCATCTGGGTGAAAAGATTCTTGTCAGTAGAACTGACAGCATAACTGTGCATTTTGCTCATTATTGCTTACTCATGAAAAAGATCAGCAGCTCTATTTACATGTTAAGTAGTAATATATTAGCAAGAATGATTACTGTTCCAACTGTATCCCCTATCTAGAGCTCATATCCAATTTCTTTAAAAACTAAGTAGTTTCTTCTAGCTGTCCTCTTCAAAAGATGGAGTCATAGTCTCATTATTAGAAATTAGCAAAGATGTTTCATCTTCCCCAATTCGAATCACAAATTTGCCAACTTTGACTTAATCTGAGTATGGGCTCTGCCCATGCAAAACTGGCAGAAGAGCAAATGATTCTTCAAATATATCTTAGTTTCTAAGTTAGTAATATACTCTAATGAAAATGATCACAGAGTTTTTCTGTGACAATTTTTGAAAAATATATAGTTTATTATGTTTTGTATAAAGTGATATATTAATTTAATATGTAACACTGATTAATCATAATTTAATTGTCTTATAAGGATATCAGAATACTATTCTTATCATAGTATTATATTTGGAAGTACTTCCTATCATAGACCCTCTACTTTTCACTTTCATTTCTTCTCTAGAATTATACAAAACATTAATCAGGCTTTAGTTATAAGTAGGACTTTAAAGGAGAAGAAATTATAAATTGATTTTGACCAAATCATGCTTCTCTTCATTACACACAGAAACTTCATTTACAAGGTTCTATCATATTTTTATACTGCACAAATATCCACTGTCCCATCTGAATTAATAGTTTCTATATCAATGAAGTTACTAAGGAAATTAAAAAATAAATGTATATGATTCATTGATTCATAAGGTACTAAGAGTTGTGTGTGGGAGAGAGAGAGCACTGATGGCAAACAGGAGGGAGAGGCTGAGTACTCACAGGGTAGGCAATGAAAAATGGGGGTGGAGTAGGAATTCAATCATTAAAGAGGGTAAGAATGGGTACTAAAATATAAGGTAGAAATCTGAAACTATGAAGAGAGAAGCACTGAGTGGTCATGTCAATGTAGTTCAGCATACTCAAGAAATTATTGGCATAATACTGGAAATTTCTACTTGGTTTCTATCATCATTCTCCTTTCTTTGCATGTATCCATTTGTTGCAAAAATAATGATGCTAATCAGTTCCCACTGTGATCCTCACTACAGTGCATCTTTATAAACAAATCAGAAGATATATAATATAATAATGTAATTAATATAATTATTATAATTAGTACATAATACATATATTATATACAGTATTTTTAAGTTACTAGAAACTGAGCAAGTGTGTGTATCTGTGTACACACACACATGCAGGTATCTGTTCTTCAGTGAATACAGGTTGCTGTGCAGCCCAGAAGATCCTCTGGAGCTAAAGTTACAAGCAGTTTTGAGCTTCTGATAGCCGTATATGAAACTTCACTTGGTCTTCTGGAAGAGCACTTCACTGATTCACTGCTGTGCTATCTCTATCTCCTATTAGTACAATTTAATTATCTGAAAAAAAATCAATGTGAAATGGAAAACAGCTGAACTGAACTGAAAGAGTTATAATTTTTAAATAATAACAAAATGATGTGTCAGTAAAATGATTTATTTCAGTGGAAAAGATAGCACTTAGAAAACATTTGGTATATTTGAAAAATTCATCTGCTTTTCAAAGACACTGGAAACTGAACAAATAATTCTATTTGTCTAAAAATTAGTTGTAATCGGAAAGATCTATAATCACTTTAAAAGGTATTTAATTATTGTAAGAATGAGTTCAAAAACTGCTGGAAGCCACATCCAAAAAACATTTTGTGCCTTAAGCTGTACTTATACCACCATCAGACAAACGATTATAATACATAATTTTTATTAGGCCCCACAGGCAACAAAATATTTATTGAACATGACAGAGAAAGACTGAATTTTTTAAGTGGCATAATTTACATAATAAATCTTTCAGCTACATTATTCATGAATTTAAAATGTCATAGATTATTAAACATATTAATTCTTAAATTTATTAATATTGCTCACATACTTAATGTTTTACATATATTTATATGAATTGTGTGGTTCAAAGGTTGCCTCATATTCATTTGGTTCATAGTTTCTATTGCTAGAACAGTATGGTCACTGATGGCCTTTGTTGAAGCAAAGAGTCTGTCGTAATATTTTTCACATACAAGTTATTTCTTGAAATGAGAAAGGTAGGATGAAAACACAACTCTAACCAGGGTTTAATGTAAGTCCATTCTCTGCTCTGCACTGACTCTAAGGTACCAGTATATTTCACTTTTAGCATATTTAATACTCTTGGTATAGTAGCATGTAGATTTTTTTAAAAAAAAATGATCTTTATCAATGAAGTGCTAGACATTATTTAGAGATTCCCTCTTTTTGACAATCTGCAAGTCATATTTACATGTCACACAAATCAAGTCAGTATTCGGAGCACAGGGAAGAGGATGTCTGTAGGGAAGAGGATGTCTGTTGCTCTATTGCAGTTATCAGACATTGGAAGCATTTGTCAGAATGTTGCTATAAGGATCAGGGAGTAGACACTGCCTGTTTATAAATCCTTGCCTGAGCAGACTGAAGCATGATCAGTAAATTTTGTAAATATAAATTCAGTTTGAAAGCAATGCCACTGGTTTTTTTTTTTTCTCTTATAGCACTATCCATCTAGCCAACACTCTGTATTAGGAGAGAATCTAGTTCTCTAACAGATTTATTCAAGCAAAGCACTAATGAGCATCTCTCAGAAATGGAGTAATAGGCATTTTTTATGGAGTGGGTGTTAGACTAAATGTTCTGTACAACCCTTTACAAACATAGCAGTTTGAAATTTTAATAACTACTGAATATCTAAAATAATTACTCTGGCCACAACATATTCTAAATTATCTTTGAGAAGATGAAATTGACCTCTACTACTTATACAATATTCTGAGTTTAAAAAAGTCAGAAGACTTTTTATGAAACACTAACACTAAATATCTTAAGATTTGAAAGTATAGTGTTTGGTGAATACCCATCATACTGCTGAAAAACAGCTGTAGAAAATAGGTCAAGTGATAAGCACCAACTGGTATGGCTGTTTTCTATGAAAACTTTGTATGAACTCACAGCAATCTTGGTTCATAGACAGTAGATTTTGTGAAACATAGAGCAAAATACTTCTTTCATTATGATACTAAGTATGCAGAACGGGTCCCTTAAGAAAACTTGATTTATTCTTGTTTCTTGTGTGTTGAAACTGGCTCGTGAAATAGTTTTTGATTTAACAAATTTTCTTTTTTATTATACCTCTAAACTTTCTCTATTACCAATGTCTCATAATAGACTAGCATCTATTTCTAGTTATTTGTATTTTTCCCATTCCTACTATCTCCTAAAATTCAGCTTTGTCCATGAACAAAGTTTTAATGTGATTTGAGCTAATAGATGAACAGCCTGAGATTAGGGTCAACAAACATATCAAACATCATTATAAAGTACATCTGAGTTTTGAGCAGTATAATGTGTCTGGTGGTCATAACCAGCAAAATTAAACATCTGGAGGAGCAGTAGAAATTCTAGGAGAAACAGCAGACTCTGGAGAAGAGTCACATCTGGTTATAGGTCCTTAGAGCTCCACTCCAGGGAAAAGCAGTCATCTGAAGTAGAGCATGAAGACTCACAACTTTTATTGGTCTCATTTTGTCCGTGCTGAGTAAGTAAGGCTACCCTTAAACACTTGCACTTTCTTCCTCAGAACTACAAAACAGGATGGCTGTCTTCCAAGAATTTGCTGGCACACTGCATCTACATCTGACTTTTTTTATATATTGGAGTTTTTTGCAAAATATGAGTGTTGTGAGATTGATTCATACGTGACATGGAGTTGGACATTCTAATGCCATTCTGAATCCTTCTTTTTTCAAGGGTGTCTTGATTCATTTTGAAAGATACTGCTTTGGAATGGTTTCCAGCTCTGGAAAGTTGCATTGTAACAGCTAACTTTTAGGGAAATAAACAAATAGAAAGGCTTCCTTAACAACAAAATGTGTGTCTAAGTTCGACTCATTCTTTGATTCCCAGCTTAAGTATCATTTATTCTTAATAGCCTCTTGTTTTAGCTATTTAATTCATGAATGAGAACGGTTATCTGACAAAAGCAGTCTGAGGAAGGAAGGATATACTTTGTCCCACAGTTTAAGAATAGCTCCTACCATAGTTCTTTTATGTTTTTAACTTATCCACTTTACAGTCTCCCGGTCACTCCCTCCCTCAATTCTCTCTCCCCCAACCCTTCCACCCCTTCTCCTCTGAGTGGGTGGGACCCCCCCGGGTATCCCCACCAACCAAAGAGCATATACAGGCTGGAGGTAGGCCTCTCAGCACATATGTAGCAGATATGCAGCTTAGTCTTCATGAGCTGAACAAACAAATGTAGTGGTTACTATTCCAAAAGCTGTTGCCTGTATGTGGGGCATGTTCTAGTTGGGCTGCCTTGTATTAGTAAGTCCATAGGAGACTTACTAAAGCCTATGGTAGTTCTTAAGCTGGGCTCATTGAGTCATTGAGTCATCAGGAAGAAAAGGCAAGTGGTGCAGGGTTCTGCTATTGTTTTCCCAGGGTAGAGTTCAGTCATTTAGAAAGTCATTCAGCTGACTTTCCTCCTAAAACACTTGGGAAATTCCAGCCCTAAAATCATTTAAATTTATTGACAGAGGATTGCACCTTCTTCTTTTTTTTTTCCTTTTTTTTAATTTTCTAAGTATTTTTTATTTACATTCCAAATCATTTCCCCTTTCCCATTTCCTCCCTCCCCGAAAGTCCCATAAGCCCCCTTCCCTCCATCTTTTCCCCATTCAACCCCCTCTTGCTTCTCTGTCCTGGGATTCCCCTACATCCAGTCTTTCCAGGACCAGGGGTCTCTCCTTCCATCTACTTGGAAATCTATTGATATGCAAATTGTATCTAGGGTATTCCGAGATTCTGGGTTAATATCCTTCTAAAATAAAATGTAAAGCTAACCTTCATGAATCGTCCTATATATTGAAATACATGCTTTGTTTAATATGCATATTCTTTTTTGATGTATCCACTCATATGGTTCTGTTTCTGGGGAAAAATATGCTTCATGATTTTTTTTGCAAGCAAAATCCTAGTACTTTTTAAGTACTTTTCATGTACTATTTGGTACATAGTAGGTTCTCAATCAATAATTATTTAATGTGCAAATATGTAATTAAGCAGATGGTGATTAACAAACTGTGAGCAGAAATAACTTCATTTTCATATTCTTTAGTGATTGCTATAGAAATTACTTGTGCAGTTATTTCAATGTGTCTGATCAAATCATTACTCAGAGAGTAAATTTGTACGATAAACAAAGTATATTTTTAATGAATCATTTTATATTCGGAAAATGAGGCTAATGTAATTCTGATGATAACCATGACTGTCTGTTTGAAAATAGGATTGAGAGGTACTAGTGTCGGAGGTAGGCCTCTATTTTCTGATTCTAAGGCTTACAGGTGTTCCTGATGGAACAATTTCCTTCTGTGTGCCAAGGATTTGAAGTTTCCAGTTCAGCTGACACCAGGTGCTTGGGGTCAAGATTTGTATTAGTAAGTGGTGAATGCATTTATTTTCACTATTTCATAAAATGATCCATTTTAGCTTTTTAATCTCTTGCTTATCAGTAACACCTGTGATCAATATATGTCTCCTTCCCAATTATTGGCTTATCTTTGGGGAATGAGGAGAATATTGAAGCCATGTTGAGAAGAGGTAAGATCAAAGAGTTATTTGCCAACTCCAGAGTTTTAGGATATTCTCCCAGGTTATAATATAGCCTAGACAAATGACTTTAAAAGATTTGCCAATTTAGCCAGATAGGAGTTAATTTGCATAATCTAAAGCAGATCAAGCCCCATATTTTAAACAGGTTATTCTGTGCCCAGCAATTAAGTACTAAGATTCAATTATGAAGAATTAATTCAGCCTGATGATTACTCAGTAGTAAGGTAATACAGTACTCTGGTAAAGTGTAGTTTTCATCTCAAATACTAGTTAAGTCTTGTGGTTAAGGATGAAAAGAAGTAAGACTAAAGAAGACTGTCCTGCGTAGAATAGAGAAGAGATGAACTATGAATGAAGAATGCTCACCATCTGCTTTTGAAAATAGTGCCTCTCCCTGGAAGGAACTTCCTGGGGCTTTTGTCATAACTAGTTAACACTGTTCTAGTATTACTAATCTTAGTAATATTTTGTAAATGAATTAACCATGACAAGAAAACATTCTCTTCATAGGCATATTGATATTTTCATTTGTAATAGCACTGTCAGTAATAAGATTTGTTTTATATAATTATGAAGAATTATTAAAGCTAAAATCATGTGCTAATTAATTAATTCAAGTAGAATAACAAAGGAAGAGATTTGCAATGTGATTTTAATTGTGTAACTTTACCCTGTATCATGCTTAGATAGACATGAAGCATTTGGGGTTACTATACAGTAAATTCTAGACAATCTTTTTCTCTTCACCCCATTTTAAATAAAGTCTGTATTAAAAATTTACTAGCAGTTTGACCAATATTTATATTTATAAGCAATGAAGGATGATCCAAAATTATAAACTGAAGAGATACCCCAATAGGAGAAAACATCAGCATAAAACGTTTTATTTATAATTATTTATGAAATAGTTGTAGATGCAAAGCAATCATACAACTGATAGGTCCCTGATAATTTAAGATTATGTATTCATTATGTAAGACTGAAAAAGATGAATCAAAATGCCACTATTTTTGAAAATAATTTTTAGATATTTTGAAAATTGCATGTGGTGTATATATTTTTAAACTTTTAATTATATATATATATATAAATGTGTGTATGTGTGTGTGTGTGTGTGTGTGTGTGTGTGTGTGTTGTGTGTATCTGTAAGGGATTATGCGCACCTGAATCTGGATGCCTAGATGGCCAGAGGCTTCTAGCTCTTTTGGAATCAGCTGTGCTCCTCCTGAAATGGTCTGGCCACTAAAATTGGGTTTTTCACAAGAGCAGAAAGTGCTCTTGACTTAGCACCTCTGAACCCAATCTCTGTAATTTATTGAAAATTAAATTAAATATCAAGAAAATATTATGTATTCAGGAGCCAAACAATTAATCAATGTGACCAATAAAAGTAACTGTCAAAATTTATATGTACTTACAGAAACTTCAGTAACAAAAGTTTATGTTTTGTATTATGATCCAAATGTTAGAATATTTTAAGTACCCAATTATATGTATTGCATATATATGACATAATAACAAGAAATAAGATTTAAATGACTATATAAGTGAGTAGTTTGTAGAGGAAATGAAATGTACTCCAGCCTTTTAAATAAAATTTTATGGTTAAAAATCTTCACTGTATAAGTAAGTTATGAATAATAAATACAAAGCACATCTTCAGCATATCATTTTATAACTTTGAAAAGTAAATCTGTCAAAAATGAGCATTTTCTAAAAGGTTAAATAAATTGTACTTCCACTGAATTAGAGCTGTTGAAAGATTTTAAAGGTCACTTTTCATGGGATCTCACTTATTTACAAGCTATACTGCTCATCAAAGAACTGTAAGATGGGCTTCATAGACTGGTGAAAATTCCAAGACTATATGGAAAATATGTTACTTATGACTCAGGTTGGCATGCAATACTGCTATCTTAAAATTGAATTAATCAATGGAAAGATAAGATTTGGCATTAAACAATGCTACATTTGTCTAATATTTAGTTTCTAGTTGGGTTGAGTATATGGCACTTTCAGTGGCACACATAAAGATACACTGTTTCCAACTGAAAGTGCCAGGCTCCATGATTAATGACAGGTTATCCACTTGGCTACAGGACCCATTGCTGATTTTCTGGTTTCACTTTTCCTAGATAATAGTTCTCACTGACAAGTCATAAATTATTAGCATAATATCTCAATTGAGAACATTTTACATTGTGTACATTAGGAAGCTAACAGAATAATAACTACACTTAAAAACTGAAAAGACTTAGATCCTAGAGAATAAAATTCATTGTCTTTTTTTTTAAAGAAAAGTAATTAAATTAAGTGGATATAATATAAGCAGATTTTTTTTCTTGGATTAGACACAAACTTTGGGACACATGAAGAACTGAACAGTCCCTCACTGCTCACGTCCTACATGACATCTTTTCTTTTATACTTCTTGTTATTCTGGGGAGTTCTTGAGTTCTTTTTGAACCTCTTCTTGAATTTATAGGCTGATTGACAAAAATGTGCTTAATAACTTAATTTATCAGCATATTATTGTACACACACCTCAATTAATGAAAATGAAGGCACAACATACCATAATTTATGGGACACAATGAAAGCAGTGCTAAGAGGAAAATTCATAGCCCTGAGTGCCTCCGAAAAGAAACAGGTGAGAGCATACACTAGCAGCTTAATGGCACACCTGAAAGCCCTGGAACAAAAAGAAGCAAATACACCCAAAAGGAGTAGAAGGCAGGAAATCATCAAACTCAGGGCTGAAATCAATCAAGTAGAAACAAAACCATACAAAAATTCAACAAAACTAGGAGTTGGTTCTTTGAGAAAATCAACAAGATAGATAAGCCCTTAGCCAGACTAGCCAGAGGGCACAGAGACAGTATCCAAATTAACAGAATCAGAAACGAAAAGGAAGAGATAACAACAGAAACTGTGGAAATTCAAAAATTCATCAGATCCTACATCAAAAACCTGTATTCAACACTACTAGAAAATCTGGAGGAAATGGACAATTTCCTAGACAGATACCAAATACCCAAATTAAATCAGGATCAAATAGACCATCTAAACTGTCCTATAACCACTGAAGAAATAGAAGTAGTCTTTGGAAGTTTTCCAACCAAAAAAAGCACAGGTCCAGACAGTGTTAGTGCAGAATTCTATCAGACCTTCAAAGAAGACCTAACACCAATACTCTCCAAAGTATTCCACAAAAGAGAAACAGAAGGAACACTACCCAACTCATTCTTTGAAGCCAAAATTACACTGATACCAAAATCACACAAAGATCTGACAAAGAAAGAGAATCTCAGGCCAATCTCTCTTATGAATATCGATGCAAAATTACTCAATAAAATTCTTGCCAACAGAATCCAAGAACACATCAAAACGATCATTCACCATGATCAAGTAGGCTTCATCCCAGGGATACAGGGATGATTCAATATAAGGAAGTTCATCAATGTAATCCACTACATAAACAATCTCAAAGAAAAAACCACATGGTCAATTCATTAGATGCTGAGAAAGCATTTGACAAAATACAGCATCCTTTCATGTTAAAGGTCTTGGAAAGATCAGGAATTCGAGGCCCATATCTAAACATAGTAAAAGCAATTTACAGCAAACCGGTAGCCAACATCAGTCTAAATGGAGAGAAACTTGAAGCAATCCCACTAAAATCGGGAACCAGACAAGGCTGCCCACTCTCTCCCTATCTATTCAATATAGATCTCGAAGTCCTAGCCAGAGCAATTAGACAACAAAAGGAGGTCAAAGGAATACAAATTGGAAGGGAAGAATTCAAAGTATCATGATTTGCAGATGATATGATCATATACTTAAGCAACCCCAAAAATTCCACCAGAGAACTCATAAAACTGATAAACAACTTCAGCAAAGTGGCTGGATATAAAATTAACTCAAACCAATCAGTAGCCTTCCTCTGCTCAAAGGATGAAAAAGCTGAGAAAGAAATTAAGGAAATGACACCCTTTACAAAAGTAACAAATAATATTACATACCTTGGTGTGACTCTAACCAAGCAAGTGAAAGATCTGTATGACAAGAACTTCAAGCCTCTGAAGAAAGAAATCATAGAAGATCTCAGAAAATAGAAGGATCTCCCATGCTCATGGATTGGAAGGACTAATATAGTAAAAATGACCATCTTGCCAAAAGCAAACTACAGATTCAGTGCAATCCCCATCAAAATTCCAAATCACGTCTTCATAGAGATAGAAAGAGTAATCTGAAAATTCATTTGGAATAACAAAAAAACCCAGGATAGCGAAAACTATTCACCAAAACAAAAGGTCTATTGGGGGAATCACCATCCCTGACCTCAAGCTCTACTACAGAGCAATAGTGATAAAAACTGTATGGTATTGGCACAGAAACAGGCAGGAAGATCAATGGAATAGAACTGAAGACCCAGATATGAACCCACACACCTACGGTCACTTGATATTTGATAAAGGAGCTAAAATCATCCAGTGGAAAAAAGACAGCATTTTTCACAAATGATGCTGAATAAACTGGAGATCAGCATGCAGAAAAATGCAAATGAACCCATTCTTATCTCCTTGTACAACACTCGAGTCCAAGTGGATCAAGGAACTCCACATAAAACCAGAAGCTTATAGAGGAGAAAGTGGGGAAGAACCTTGAACACATGGGCACAGGGCAAAATTTCCTGAATAGAACACCAAGAGCTTATGCTCTAAGAACAAGAATCGACAAATGGGACCTCATAAAACTGCAAAGCTTCTGTAAGGCAGAGGACACTGTCAATAGGACAAAACGGCAACCAAAAGATTAGGAAAAGATCTTTACCAATCCTACATCCGATAGAGGGCTAGTATCCAATGTATATAAAGAATTCTAGAAGTTAGACTCCAGAGTGTCAAATAACCCTATTAAAAAATGGGATACAGAACTAAACAGGGAATTCTCAACTGAGGAAACTCGAATGGCTTTGAAGCACCTAAAGAAATGTTCAGCATCCTTAGTTATTAGGGAAATGCAATTCAAAACAACACTGAGATTTCAACTCACACCAGTCAGAATGGCTAAGATGAAAAACTCAGGGGACAGCAGATGCTGGAGAGGACGTGGAGAAAGAGAAACACTTCTCCATTGCTGGTTGGATTGCATGCTAGTAAACCGCCATGGAAATCAGTATGGTGGTTCCTCAGAAAACTGGACATAGTACTACCTGAGGATCCAGCTATACCACTGCTGGGCTTATACCCAGAAGATGTTCCAACATGCAATAAGGATATATGCTCCACTATGATCACAGCAGCCTTATTTATAATAGCCAGAAGCTGGAGAGAACCCAGATTTCCTTCAACTGAGGAATGGATACAGAAATTTTGGTATATATACATAATGAAGTACTATTCAGCTATTAAAAATAATGAATTCATGAAACTCTTAGGCAAATGGATGGAACTAGAAAATGTCATCCTGAGTGAGATAACCCAATCACAAAAGAACACACATGGTATGCACTTACTGATAAGTGGATGTTAGCCCAAAAGCTCAAAATAAACATGTTACGATTCACAGACCACAGGATGATCATGAAGAAGGTAGACCAAAGTAGGGGTGATTTGATTCCTCTGAGAAAGGGAACAAAATAATCGCAGGAACAACTATGGAGACAAAGAGTGGAGCAGAGACTGAAGGAAAGGCCACCCAGAGACTTTCCTGGGGATTCATCCTATAAACAGTCACCAAACCCAAAACTACTATGGATGACAAGAAGTGTGTACTGTAACAAGCCTTTTATGGTTGTCTTTTGGAGGGGCCCTTCCAGAGCCTTACAGATACAGAGGTGAATACTAGCAGCCAGCCATTGTTCTGAGCGTAGGGTTCACTATAGAGGAGTTGGAGGGCAAGCTGGAGGAGCTGGAGGTGGGGGGTTTGTAGCCCCATGGGAAAAACGACAATGTTGGCCAACCAGACGCCCCAGGGCTCCCAGGGACTAAGCCATCAACCAAGGGGTACAAGTGTTTCCAGCCAAAAGACTGGCAGAGGAATGCCTTTTTGGGCGTCACTGAGAGGAGAGGTCTCTGGTCCTGTGAAGGCTCAATAGAGGCCCCACTGTGGGGAAAGCAAATTGGGATCATGGGAGTGGATTGAGTGGAGGAGCATATTCTTGGAGGTAGGAGGTGGGAGGATGGGTTGTGGGTTTTCAGGGAGGGGTGAAACCTGAAATGGGTATAACATTTGAAATGTAAATGAAGAATATATTCAATAAATTAGAAAAAAAACCTTTTATTGATTCATTGTTTCACATCATGCATGCTAGTCCCACTCATCTCCCCAACTCTTATCTCTGCCCTTTGCCCTTGTAACCTTACCCCCCAAATAAAACACACAGCCTACAACAACAAAAACAAAACATAGAAAATATTTCATCAGGGAAGTTCTAGTGTGTCACAGTAAATGTACAACTGTATCTCTTTGTCCATACTTCTTCACTTGCAAATGTTCATTGCAACGAGTCTTTGGTCTAGTTTGAGATCTCTGGCTTTTGTGACACCATCAATATTGCATCCTTATAAGGAATTCCCTGTTTATACTGTTGGTACCTTGTGTCATGGAGGTCTTGCAGCTTTGAGACAGCAGGCCTAGCCTTTTTACACACTCCAAACATTTTTAGATTGTATAGATTTGGGGTGGACCCATTCAGAGTCCTGGGTCTGGATCTGGGTAGAAGGTGGTCAGCTGTAGGCACCACCAGGGTGAGATCTCCAGCACTGCTATGACTAGGCCACTCAATGCCCCCATCAACAGGAGGTAGGGTCAGCTCTCCTGATCTCATGCCTATGGGACCAGCTCATTAACAACCACATCTCCAGAGCCAGCTCCTCTATGTTGCCCAGTCAAGGTGCAGGGTCCACTATCTCAAGTTCTATAGCCTGTGAGGGGTTGGACCAACTTACCCATTTCATACCCTTGGAGATGGCATCAGGCCAGCTCTACTGTGTTGCCCAAGCAAAATTCAGGGCCCACTCTTATAAGTTCTATAGACATTGAGGGGAGGGAAAGGCTAGTTCTCACACTCTCACTGCCCAAGACCAATTCTTTAAGCTAATAACAGTGGAGGTGGGTGAGGGGGAGGACATCACTCCAGCACCCTTGGGCCTAGTTCACCTGCCCCTATGCCTCCAGGATAAGCTCTGCTGTACTCTCCATGGAGGTCCGGGGTCACTCTCTTGAGTGCTTTTCTGACTGCTGGAGGGGGGAGGGAAATGAGGGGGTGGCATCACTTCTATGACCTTAACTCTCCCACACCACTCATGACATTGAGGCTGGCTTACCCACACCTTGTCACCAGAACAAGCTCCACTGTGCTTCCTGGTGGTGCTGCCCGCTGACCCAAATGTTGCCCATATTGAAACATGAGGCCAGCTTATCAGAGCACCACATCCAATGAGGTGTGGCCAGTTGTACAAAAGCCTGGACATCTTTGTAGGTCTTGAAGGGGGATCAAAATACCCATGGGAGCATATTCAGGGACAAAGTGTGGAGCAGAGACTGAAGAAAAGGACATTTAGAGACTGCCCCAACTGGGGATCCCATATACAGTTACCAAACCCTGACACTACTGAGGATGCTAACAAGTGCTAGCTGAAAGGAGCCTGATATAGGTGCCTCCTGAGAGGCTCTGCCAGTGCCTGACAAATCCAGAAGTTGATGCTCACAGCCAACAAATGGACTGAGCATAGGGTCCCCAATGGAGGAGCTAGAGAAAGGACCCAAGGAGCTGAAGAAGTTTTTAGCCCCATAGGAGATACAACAATATGTATCAACCTGTACCCTAGAGCTCCCAGGGACTAAACCACCAACCAAAGAGTACATATGGAGGGACCCATGACTCTAGATGCATATGTAGCAGAAGTTGGCCTTTTCAGACATCAATGAGAGGAGAGGTCATTGGTCCTGGAAAGGTTTGATGTCCCAGTGTAGGGGAATGCCAGGACAGGAAAGTTGGAGTGGGTGGGTTGGTGAGCAGAGCGAGGGGGGGATGGAATAGGGGGTTTTTAGAGGGTAAACGAGGAAAGGGGATAATATTTGAAATATAAATAAAGCAAATATCTAATAAAAAACTGATAAAAAAGAATATCCCCCTGTTCTATAATGGTTATATGAGGCACAGACCATGGACCCAGACTTTGCCCTCAGCAGAAGCTTGGGCTGAGGCCTCATCATGGATCCAGGTGGCAAGGAGTGTTTCCATTTCCATCTCTCTTCATAATGCTCAATATACTCCACATTTCTTTCTCTGGCATTGAACCACTATATATTATCACCATGTAGTGTCTCCTGCTTCAGGCTGGACACATGGCTGGCAGGACCCTGGGTGACATTCTGCCTCTTTGCTGCATGGTGTGGCAGCTTGTGGATATTTATGACCCACCTGTGCCATGTGTTGGAGGGCAGGTCTGCAGGTGGAATGAAGGTAAGTAGTCTCTGTCTTCCTATTCCTGTGTTGTACTTCCTGGATTTGATTTGATTAGATTTTTATGCATTGTTGTCATAAGACAGCTTTGGCCACCATGTCATGCATCAAGCATGACAAAGGACTGCCATCTGCTCTGCCCTGACTGATATAAAGTAAGTACCACCAACAAAGTCACTCTTAGCCTAATGTGAGAAGAGAGATGGGAAGGTGCTTGGGACAAAACAGGTGGCACAGGATCATAGTCTTAAAAAATGATACCATATATTATTTTATGACAGCATTTTATTAAGCTAGAGAGTAAATAAAAAGATTGTGTTTTAGAAGGGCCCCATATGGAATGTTTAATGCATCCATTTTATTCTTCTTATAGTTATGCTTATTGTCCAGGTATTGAAACCTGAATTTCTTTCTGGACACAGTATAAATGAAAATGTAGAACCCTTTTTTTAAAAAAAAATCAAAGCAAAACTTAACAACTCTAATCACTATTACAAAGAAACAGTATATTCCAAATGCCAGAAACAATATCATACGTTTACATTTTTTATGTTAAATACCCAAGGTTTTATTTTAGTTATCCTGGTGACACTGCTGCTGTTGTCATTGTTGTTACTGTTGTTGTCGTTGATGATGATAGGATATGTATCCTTTGTTAAGTGCTAATTACTACAATTTATAAATCTTTACTTTTTCCCCAAGGTGCCAAATAATATAATCTTTGACATCAAGACAGGGTTTCTCTGTGTAGCCCTGACTGTACTGGAACTCATTCTGTAGACCAGGCTGGCCTCGAACTCAGAAATCCACCTGCCTCTGCCTCCCAAGTGCTGGGATTAAAGGCCTGCACCACCACTGCCCGGCGCCTGAGAAGTTTTGAATTTTAGGAAATACAACTTTTGTTTTAGAAGAGTAGACTAACACATGTGAAGATGATTAGTAGCAAATAGTCCTGATACATTTGTGTTGAATGTGGGTCAATTATGTTCTAAAATATTCTTTGAATTTTAGTAGAAAGAAAAATAATGTCCCAGTTAATTTCTTGTATGATACTCCTTTAAATCCGAATAGTTACCCCCATACTGTCCTTTGCTGGGAAAATTTTCTCTTAAGTGAAGTATCAGTAAAAGTACCGAATGTCAAATTCACAAGCCAGTGTGAAGAGGAATAGGACTCTTCTGTTATGTTCTTCAAAGGAAAAAAAAATCCTTTAAAAAGAACAAATGTTTAAAATTTATATTTTACTTAATTGAGGATGGCTTGTATTTTCCTACTTCTACAAAGAGGTCTACAGAACATAATGGTAACTTATGAGAGAGATTTGTGGGAAGACACAATTAATTAGAAAGCATTTGAAAAAGTATTTGATAAATGGACATGTGATGCATTTGATTTTGATGTTCAGATGCAAAATTAGAAAGCGGCGCAATTAGAAAACAATCCAGGGAGTTTTCAGCATAAGTGAATCATAGAATTTTATTTTATTAGATCTACCAACTTCATAGGGGAAGATACTGAGAAAGTATAAAGAAAATTATCTCTTATAATTTACAAGTATACGGGACACATATTTGTCATTTTTATATTAAAAGCTGGAAGAAAATAACATTATAATTATAGAAACCCAACAATGTGTAAGGATGACAGGTATTGTTTTATATTACAGTATTATATTTAACCTGTATAGAAACTTTATTCAGTAGCTTTTATATATTTTTATCCTATAGATGATGTTTAGTGTGATCATCTATAGGTACCATTGGTATAATGGTATCATCTATATGTACCATTCAAGGACATCATAGAGAGCCTTAGTGGTTCTGAGATTCAGATGACAGTCTTCGGAGAACATATTTTCTGAAGGTCAAATAAACCCATCAACCACTTTACCATGTTCTTGTTAATAGATAATGACTACTCACTCTAATCCTTCTCGGTTCAGAGAACCCTTTATAGAAATAAAAATACGCTCCACTTTGAATGATTGGAATTTGAAATTAACAACATTATTATCATATAACTAATCCTTTCCTTAACATTTTAAGTTCCTGGAAAGTGAAGAGGGAGAATTTCAAGCTGAGAATTGCTTAGACTTATAATGTGTCTGCACGTAGTTTAATTTATGATGTGTACTGTAGCTTAAATAGAAATACTTCATTTTAAAAGTGGATTTTTTAAAAAAAACGTTTTTATTATGTGTGAAGAGAGAAGTGAAACAAAAATTATAATATGTAGCCACTGCTCACATGGGATGACAAATGAATATTAAACTGTATCAATGACACTAGATCAAGTCAAATGATAATGTTAGCAAAACTTAATTCTACTACAGCGTATTTCTGGTTATTATTTGATAGGATGTGAGAGAGAAAGTTAAATCTATGAGTACTGACACATCAAATCCAAAACAGGATTTTAAACCTGAAATGATATGTTGAACAAAGACATTAAGAATATGACATTCATGTTCATATCCATTATCATCTATCTATCTTTCTAGATAGATAGATAGATAGATAGATAGATAGATAGATAGATAGATAGATAGATATAGATAGTATGGATACACACACATACAAACATACGTGAATTTAAATGTATAATAAAGTAATCTATAATTTAAGATTAATAGTATGTAACAACAATTTTTATCCATTCTTTTTCTTTACAACAGCCTATGTTTGTGTGTCTTCATTATATCCCTTCCTTGTGAAGACTTCTAGAAGTTTTTGCTCCTCCAGCATCTTTTTCAACCTTTGCCTGACAACTTATGCTTGAATGTTCAACATAGCTATTTTTTGCTTTTATGAACTTTCAAATATTTTTTTTTGTTTCCTCTCCTTGGAGCTTTTATCATCTGCACATAAATTTTCCTATTTATCTGCTGTTTTTGTTAAACTTTCAGCTCCTTTTTTTTTTAAATTTAGTAATGTATTTTTTTTTATTTTCTAAGTTTTTTTTATTTACATTCCTAATGATTTCCCCTTTCCAGTTTCCTCCCTCCCCGAAAGTTCCATAAGCCCCCTTCCCTCCCTCTTTTCCCCATTCAACCCCTTCTCGCTTCTCTGTCCTGGCATTTTCCTACATCCAGTCTTTCCAGGACCAGGGGTCTCTCCTTCCATCTTCTTAGAAATCTATTGATACACAAATTGTGTCTAGGGTTTTCCGAGATTATGGGTTAATAGCCCCTTATCAGTGACTGCACACCATGTGTGTTCTTTTGGGATTGGGTTACCTCACTAAGGATGATATTTTCAAGTTCTGACCATTTGCCTAGGAATTTCGTGAATTCATTGTTTTTAATTGCAGAGTAGTATTCCATTGTGTAAATATACCACATCTTCTGAATCCATTCCTCCGTTGAGGGACATCTGGGTTCTTTCCAGCTTCTGGCTATTATAAATAGGGCTGCTATGAACATAGTGGAGCATGTGTCCTTATTGCATGCAGGGGAAGCATCTGGGTATATGCCCAGGAGTGGTATAGCTGGATCCTCCGGGAGCGTCATGCCCAGTTTTCTGCTCAATTCCAAGTGAGTCAAGGACCTTCACATAAAACCAGACACATTGAAACTAATAGAAAGGAAACTAGGGAAGAACCTTGAACATATGGGCACAGGGGAGAATTTTCTGAATAGAACTCCAATAGCTTATGCTCTAAGATCAAGAATTGACAAATGGGACCTCATAAAATTACAAAGTTTCTGTAAGGCAAAAGACACTGTCAAAAAGACAAAGCGGCAACCAACAAACTGGGAAATGATCTTTACCAACCCTATATCCGACAGAGGGCTAATATCCAATATATACAAAGAACTCAAGAAGTTAAACTCCAGAGAGGCAAGTAACCCTATTAAAAAATGGGGTACAGAGCTAAACAAAGAGTTCTCACCTGAAGAATATCTAATGGTTGAGAAGCACCTAAAGAAATGTCCATCATCCTTAGTCATTAGGGAAATGCAAATCAAAACAACCCTAAGATTCCATCTCACACCAGTCAGAATGTCTAAGATCAAAAACATAGGAGACAGCAGTTGTTGGCGAGGATGTGGAGAAAGAGGAACACTCCACTGCTGGTGGGATTGCAAGCTGGTACAACCACTCTGGAAAACTTTCAGCTCCTTAAAGCGAAAGATGATACTTACAGTAGAAGGATATGAGATTAGTAACAGGTAAATGCACACATATGCATTAAAGTAGTTTTTAACAAAGACTAACTTCTGTATGCTACACATCATGTTTATTAAGCAACACATTTACTTCAGAAAATGTGGTATAGCCTTAATCACATAAGAACACATGTAATCTGAAATAAATATATACAATATGTTTAGATTTTCCATTCTTTAGCATTTGAAAGGCATAAAATATAAACTGGTTACACAGTTGATTTATTTATTTGTTGTCCAACTCAAAACATATTTGACATACATCGTTAAATGGCTGAAAAAGTTGTTGCTTATCTTAATTAAAGCAATAATAAAATGGTAACCTTAATATGTAATATGAAATGATCCAATGTCTAATGTATCCAATCTTTTTAGAATATCTAACTCCGTTTACAATATCCAAACAAAATTATGAAATAACAGATTTTTAACATTAAATAGTAATTCACTCATGTTTAGAATACCACTGAAAGCAAGTATTGTATCTTTTAAATATCTTTAAATTAACTCTTTATTATTCAATCTAGCATGAAAATTAAAGGGCTTCTTCATGGCATGTTCATAATCATTTTATCTTCAACTTCAGCGTTCTCACATTCACCCTTCTGGCTGGTTTTGTTTCTTTCAAAAATGTTACATTCTTTGCTCTGTTATTCCATGTATTAGAATATGCTTTTTTTACCCTCCCTTAAGATCTATTGTTCTCCTCGCATATATATATGCATATATATATATATATATGTATATATATATATGCATATATATATATAAACAGTCATGTTCATACACATATGCAATACATATATACATACATGCGTACATACATATAAAGGCATACTTACATGTACAAATTTATGATATACATATAAGAGAAAATTTAGAGTTTGTGTTCTCCACTCTGGCTTATTGTAGTTATCACAATGATTTTCTCTTTCATCAGTTTACCTAAAAATGTCTTTATTATATGTAGTTTCCAAGTAAATAACATCCCAGTGTCGACAGACCTGTTTATTTGTGTAATCTATGCTTCCATTCTGGACTCTGCTATAATAAGCAGTTGTACAACTCTCCCTTCATATGACAATGACACAGAATCTTTTGTTTATCTATCAAGAGTGGTGCAGCTAAGTCCTATGGTAGTTCTGAAAGGACTGAGTTACAGACAGGCTAACTCCATGATAGACAGCAGACTCTCAGTTTTGGAGACTAGCCCAAAGATTCTGTGTCCCAGAAATGAGAACTCACATCTAAGAGCCCAAGGTCAGCCAAGCAGAACTACACACAGTCATTCCAAGGATACCTTGTCATCTTGCCTGAAGTAAGACTAGGTAGCTAAAATGAATAAGCAACCTCCTAGGACATCTCCAGAACATAACCAATTGTAGAATCAAGAATCCTAAAGATAGAGCTGGCCAATCAAGGTAAAAGGGCAAATAATTCCTCTCTGGGATTCCCTTGACAATAAAGTTTGGGCCTGCAAGTCCACCAGGGGTCTTATTCTCAAATAGAAAGACAACCACATGCAGGAAATTCAGCTGAATGTGTACTCTTTGCTTTGGCATACTAGTTGAGTCTGGTGTATTATTCTTCCGCTATTCTTAGACCCTAATAGTTCTAGTTGCTTCTTCTCAGAAGCCTTCATACTGATTACCACAAAGATTCAACACTGAATAAGTCTTTACTCAAGTCAACATTATCATTTATTTTCATTCCTATTATCTATGATAATCATTAGGAATTAGATATCAAAGCAATTTTAATTTCTAATGCCTGATAGGTTAAGTGTCTTCCAGCTTAACTTGGGATAATTACCCTGCTATTTGAATAACAATAAACTGATGATTAAAGGTACCTCTGAACTGAGGTCTTTAAGTAGATAATGAAATACAAATCTAGTACCTCAAAACTTGACTAACAGCTCTGCTTATGACACTAGGCTTGAAATGTCTTTAGCCCATGTACTGCAGTAGTCTGGAAGCAGAACATAACTACATGTGAATAATAATGAGGACTAAAGTTATTTGCATGAAAAAATAATGAATAACCAGCAAATTTACAGCTAGCTTTAGTTTTTACCTGAAAAACCATCGTGTGTGTGTGTGTGTGTGTGTGTGTGTGTGTGTGTGTGTGTGGTAAAACAAATAAACTTTATTGTTACTGATCAAATTTTGTATGTTAATATTATAATTTCAGTATTTTTTATTCTTTACATGTAGAGTTTCACAAGAATTAGTGCTGAATTTGAAATACTATTTAGTACATTGAATGTAATTGACACTTAAATGTTTACAAATGACTTTTAAGAACTCTAGTCAAAAGAAGAAAATAAAATTTAAGATTGGAATGAGATTTCTCCTAATAGCATATTTGCTTAGCATGGGTCAAGCAGTGAGTTTCATTTCTAACAATAGACAGAAAAAAAGCAAGAGAAGTGGGAGTGTATTCAGAATATTTTGTGCACTGTGTGAAAGTGTCACATGTCAATAAAAAGCTGATTGGCCAGTGAGTTGAGACAAGAAGCAAAAAATGGGAAATCCAGCAGAAAGAGAAAGAATTCTGGGAGTCAACTGTGGGAGATTTTCAACCTAGGCTTGGAGAAGCCTGATGAATAACACAGGAGAGAGGTAAATAGCCATGTGGCTGAACTCAGGTTAGAATAAACAAGTTATATAAGTTACAAGCCAGTGGGGGAACAAGCCAAAGTTTATGACCTATGCATTTATTAATATATTGTGAGGCAGTGAGCTGTGCATAGGCAGCCTGGTCCCAGGTTGAGCTCAGGCTTAGAACCTGGGAGGCCTGGCAGGTAACTGTCTCCTGCAAAGGGACAGCAGGTGTTCAGTCACCATGCCCCTTGGGCCCTTAGCTTCTGTTGCAGCTACAGCCTCCCACAGTGTCCTGCAGAGAGGTGTGTGGCCATCTATCCTGGAAGAGCAGCACCAAGCCCATCCACATGCACATAAGGTTTCCCCAAGTTCTCAGACCAAGCCAATGAGAAATATCTGTTGCCAGATTCTGACCCATTCCAAAACTGTATATAAGAATCATATCCAGATTAAAGATGTGTGAAAACTACTCCATTGTCAGAGACAGAAGAGCTATAACACTTTGGAAGAGATCTGTTCTCCTGAAAAGCCAGCTGAGGTTCCTCCACTTTCCTCACTGACTAGTCATCCTCTCGTCAGCCCAGCTTGACCCAACTCAGTGTAGAGTAACCAAGTGTAGAGCAACATGGAGACAGGGATGGAGCCAACTGCAGCAGTGGAAATTCTTTCCATACTTGCTCACACTCAATCCCCTTCGCTGGAACTCTCATATCTGGCCAAGCCAGAGATCTTTCTGGAAAGCCTCTGGAACAAAGACCCACAATATATAATTAAGTCTCAGTGTCACTATTCTGGAAACAAAGAGTTCAGGTAGAAAAGCTCCTGGCTACACAAGAAAGGAAGGAAAGAAGGGGGGGAGGGAGGGAGGGAGGAAGATGGAAAGAGTGTGATGATTGAATTCAATTCATTGTATTCCCATCTTGCTCCTTTCTCTGTATCTTCTGGTTTCTTCTGTTATCTTGACCTCTATACAATGGTAATAATCTGCATTTGATTCCTGCTTTAAAGGATGAACCTCCTAATCTGCTTTACTCTCTGGCAAAGCCTCAAACATGAACATTTACTCTGTGCACAAGACATAGAAGCTGAGATGAAATCACCTCTGAGTTACTTTGTATACTAATATGTAACTGAATAAAACAGAAATGTTCATTTTCCCTGAACAACAACAATGTGCCCCCTTTTAACTTTAGCTCTATCTGTCTGTCTGTCTGTCTGTCTGTCTGTCTGTCTGTCTTCTATTCTCTCAGCATTGAGATTCAGACTTCCAGTCTTTTGCCTTGTTTCTAATTTATATCTCCACTCAGCATAGCTTCTTTCCATTCACTATGTCCAATTAGAGTAAAACATTTGAGAAAATAAGCTCATGGATGGGATCAGGTTCAAAGACCTTCTGCAACCAACTCGCATTACGTTAATGGCTTCATCCTCATCTCTAATCCATGTTAAATTAAACTCTATGGTTTTATTCCAGGCATTCATGTCCAGTCTTATTTTCCTGCTTTTATACACTGGCTCTGCTCCTGTCAAATGATACTTGACAAAGTAACAGTAGAAGCTTAGAGTCAGTAAAAAAAGCACAGAGTTCAGAGTTCTGTATTAAATATTACTCCCTTAGGACAGATTTGAGCAATATACTTCCACATTTACATTATTTAAGTAAAAGTTTAGTGGAAAAGAAATGACAAGAAAGAGACTTTGATGAAAATATTGAAATATGAATTTAACTGAAGACCTTTATATTAAACTCTAGTTAGTCTATGCTAAAATGAAAAAATTGAAGTGAAATCAAGCACTGAAATGGCTAAGAGTTTCTATTTCTTTGTATTTACATATGAACCACATGTGCCAACATATTTAATTTACTTTTTATATTGAAATATATATTTGTTGAAGTTTTTATTCTTAATCACATGAAAGGACAATGATTAAGAACAAAATGTCTTAGGCTACTTAGACGCGTGGCTTCTAATTAGTTAAATTTTTCTTTAAAGAAAGCAAAAGTATATATTAAAGAAACCTTGTTTGTTAGTAAACCAGAGTCTGTGAATAAGCCTGAAATATTTCTTTTGTATCCCTTTTCGTAACTGAAATGCCTTGTCTAGCCTCAAGAGAAGTCCCCAATGCTACTGCAACTGGATATGCCAAGGTGATTGATATCTATGGGAGACCTTCCCTTCTCTAAAGAGAAAAGGAGGGGTAATGAGAGGAGAGGAGGTGAGAGTGTGGGATGGGAAGAATAGAGAGAAGGGGAAGCTATGATCAGGTTGTAAAACAAGTTATTATAAATTTAAAAATAAATAAATAAAAATGCCCAACATGTTCAAGACAGAGCCAAAGACAAATGATTATCTTCTAGATACTTTATTTCTCCATAAGCTCGTCTCTGTGACTTCTCATTAAATAACTCGGCACATTTCATCACTGTACAAGCATTTCTCTTTCTCTAACATTCAAACAAGTTAATTTTAATGGACAATTACAAGTTTCTCCTGACTGAAAGAACTTCTTGTATAGAATATCATCTTCTTGGAGGCTCACAATTGTCATCCCTGCTGCTAGACACAAAGTTCCCTGGAACTGATATGATGTCAGTTTGCTCAACTTTCAACTGGAAGTAAATTAGCTTTTTATTTCTTTACAAAGAGAAGATAGGCATATGTATACTTTTCAACATGGTTCCAATTGATTTGGACAAAATGTCACCATTTATTGGAATACTATTTGTTGTTTTTGATGTTGTTGTTCATTTGCGACTCACCTGAAGTGCTATTCCAGTTTGTTGTTCTTGATGCTCTTCAGTCAACCCTTATCTCCTTTACTGTCCCTAGGACAGAGATTACTGTTATGGAGAAATGGCAGAAATTGATCCCTTTATTAAAATACCTGCTGAAATGCACTTCAATGTTCATTTCTTTGCTTCACATAATTCATGTTTCATTTGGTGACTAGAAATTTCAGTAGAAATCTCACCCACCTGAAACTCAAAAAACTATTCCTGATCATTGCTTCTTCATTCCGATTAAAAAACTAGTATTGACCAAACACAGAGCAAAAACGTTACATCATACACTGCAAAGATGAAAAGAATTAAGTGAATTACTATGAGTTCGTCTTGTGGATACCCATCTAAGCTATTGGTTTAAATAAAGACTTGATGTAGTGATCATGGTCAGCTTAAAACTTTTCTTAAGGTATTTTACTACTTGTCATTTTATTGAATACTTTGTATAAGGTGGCTCAATATGTTTGTAGTTTGTTAATAATAAGAGGAGTCAATCTAATTTCCATGAGATGGCCTACTCCGAGACTGAGCCTCTCCACCATAGATAACTGATTTCTTCATGATGATATCCTATCCAATAGAAATTCCTGTTCCTGGAATCTAAAGTGAATGCAGGTTCAGAGCAGTGACAATATTTGTATTCAGCCATAAATATATTAGATTATTTAGGTTTACAGAGACATTTAAATGATTGTCATGTCTCTATACCATATAAAGTAATAGCCACTAAGGATGGTAAGTTGTCTCAATACTTTAAAGTTCTTGTTACGTAACTGTAAAGGCATGGGTTTGAATTCCTAGTATCCATATAAAATCTCAGTGTGAGGATGTGCATCTTTAGCCACTGGAATGGGGAGTTGGAGAGAAATCCCTGAGGCTTGCTGGTTTTCAAATCTAACTAAATTCGCAAACTTCAGGTTCAATAAGAAACCATATCTAAAAATCATTCAAAGGAACAAACTTGAGAATGATAGAAGAAAGTCCTAGATATTCAACTCCAGCTTCCACAGAAGCAAGTATGTGTGAGTGCATATGCATAAAAAAAAAGCAATGTTCACATACACATTACGTACAGATACTTGTGTATCAGGAGTAGTGTGACCCACAATAAAAGGGAAACAAAAATGGAAAGTGGAGATTCTAGTTTTATTTCTCTTATGAACTCAAATGAAATGTCATGTGTGTTTGTTTTGTTTTGTTTTAATCAGAAGCAGCTTCTAAGTGCCTTTTAAACCACCATGCTTTCTTTTACTCACAGTACATCCTGACTTAGAACCAAATTTTTAATTCTTGTTATTTTGTCTACTTGTCGTATAATACAGCATATAGTAATATAATCATAGTAAACAAATATATAATTTACTAGGCCTACAAAAATAATTACTACCCTTTAGATTATACTTCATCCATATTATGTGTTATTTAAGTGACCTGTCATTCTAAAACAGAAATTGGATAACAGAAACTTAAAATTATTTTACCCAAAATGTTAAACACTCATGATCGTATTTTCTCGCATCCACTCTTTATGCCTAACTCTCTCCAGAACTATCTCCATAGGCCCCAAACTCAACAAATTCATGCTTCTTTTATCAAATAAGAAGCCAAACACAATTTTACTTATCCATATTCTCAAGAGTGTGGAGCCACCCACTCAAAATGGGTGACATAGCAGGGCCTATCTCTTTAAAGAATACCAACTATGTCTCCATTCACAGCATCTCAGCTAAGATGGGGCATCTTGTAGATAATTTATTTTTAAACACACAACTGTGGAAATCAAAGAAACTGCCTCTGAGAAATGTTTTTCTGAGACACTGCCTGCATTTTTCAGTACTTATTTCCAGGTAGGATGCCATGGACTATTTTGTATTTTCTCTTGTTTCAAAGTTTAAGAGTACATGTACCAGAATTCTGAGGCCTTACTTATCTTTTTGATTTGACAGGATATAAAGAGTAATGACTGTAATTCATATAGGAGAAAATTCTTTAAAAAACTAAATACCCAAATTCAAAATTAATGGAAAAAATTTAAAAGGGGAAATGAACGTTAAGTCACGTTAACTTTTAATGTTCTCATTTCTGACAACTTACAACCTCCCCCCCCCTTTTTTTTTTTCATAGCCAAAGTAGCCAAGGAAAAGGAAAGTGCTCCTAGGTCTGGGATAAAGGCGGCATTTCAATGCAGAGCTTTACTAGACACTTGAAGAACTCAGAGGAATAAAACCTCCAGTCTATTGAAAGAGGATCACTCATGACAGAAAACAAGACTGTTAATCAATCGGTAGCCCGAGTGGCCATCAGCTGACAATTAGAATTCGAGGTCCATCTGTATGATCTCAGTTCTTTGTGGATTGTGGAAGGGTGAGCATTTAGCAAATGTTTGATGGATAAATGAGTATCATTCCAAATGATTGATTGAAGCAAAAAGGAAAAGCTAAATCGGATTCGCCATACTATAAAATGAGTCAGAAAAGTGTGTCATAAGTTATTGAAGGTTTCTCAGCCAACAGTCATAATGGAAGTTACACTTAGCTGCAGGGAGAATTTCAATCATTTAGCTAAAACATATTTGTGACTCTGTTCATTTGTCGGGTAAATGAAGCCGAGTTACTGCAGTAATCAAATAAATATTCTCAAGGTCATAAATAATTAGTTATTTAGGTTTGTTTTCATCTTTCAACCTAAAACTTTACATTTTTCTCCATTATTTTACTTGTGAAAAATAAAAGCTGTGGCTACCCATGGAATGAATGATGTGGGATTTCTCTTTTTATAAATGGTATATGATTGATAAGGAAACCAGATACTAAACCACATTGTTAATAACACTTCTAGCTACAGATAATGATTTTTCTTGTGAGAGTTTATTGTTTCTACATTCCTGAACTGTACTGTATTTTATACATACTGTGTAACATTAGTGAAATGGCTGACTAGGAAACAGACTTGCTGTCAAAACCAACGACCTCAGCTAAAGTCCCGGTGCTCAAGTCATGAAAGGGGACAACTGTCCTCTGACCTTGACATGTCTGCACTTGTGTGTATGTGCCAACTACTCAGGCACATGCAAATCAATGAACAGCAATTAAATACCAAAAATGTTCCAAATAAACACCAGTGCGCTTGTTAACTCTTTACTATGAATCATGTATAACTTAAAACTTATTTGTCTTAACTATTTTATCTCAAATATTTTTCAGTTATCTAATCTGTATTAATTTTGAGACAATTCACATTGTATAACCTAGAACATGTTCGAGGGAGAAAACCATTGCTGATATTTTTTTTAAAGTGCAATATTTATTTCCTGTTTATGAGACTTGTTGCTTAAATGAAGCTTGCAACTAAATGCTGATCTTTACATATAGGTTATAAAATAATTCACAATCTTTACACATTCTCTTGGCTTAGTAAGTAATTTAATTTATTACAGCAGTTCCTGGATATTCATGGTGTATAGATTCTGAAACGCTCCCATATTTCTTTATTTTTTTATTTTTTTTTTATTTTCTAAGTTTTTTTTTATTTACATTCCAAATCATTTCCCCTTTCCCGTTTCCTCCCTCCCCGAAAGTCCCATAAGCCTCCTTCCCTCCCTTTTTCCCCAGTCAATCCCCTCTCACTTCTCTGTCCTGGCATTCCCCTACATCCAGTCTTCCCAGGACCAGGGGTCTCTCCTTCCATCTGCTTCGAAATCTATTGATATGCGAATTCTGTCTAGGGTATTCCGAGATTCTGGGTTAATAGCCCCTTATCAGTGACTGCATACCATGTGTGTTCTTTTGTGATTGGGTTACCTCACTAAGGATGATATTTTCAAGTTCTGACCATTTGCCTAGGAATTTCGTGAATTCGTTGTTTTTAATTGCAGAGTAGTATTCCATTGTGTAGATATACCACATCTTCTGAATCCATTCCTCCGTTGAGGGACATCTGGGATCTTTCCAGCTTCTGGCTATTATAAATATAAATAAGGCTGCTATGAACATAGTGGAGCATGTGTCCTTATTGCATGCAGGTAAAGCCTCTGGGTATATGCCCAGGAGTGGTATAGCCGGATCCTCCGGGAGTGTCAAGCCCAGTTTTCTGAGGAAACGCCAGACTGCTTTCCAGAGTGGTTGTACCAGCTTGCAATTCCACCAGCAGTGAAGGAGTGTTCCTCTTTCTCCACATCCTCGCCAACAACTGCTGTCTCCTGTGTTTTTGATCTTAGCCATCCTTACTGGTGTGAGATGGAATCTCAGGGTTGTTTTGATTTGCATTTCCCTAATGACTAAGGATGATGAACATCTCTTTAGGTGCTTCTCAGCCATTAGATATTCTTCAGGTGAGAACTCTTTGTTTAGCTCTGTACCCCATTTTTTAATAGGGTTACTTGCCTCTCTGGAGTTTAACTTCTTGAGTTCTTTGTATATATTGGATATTAGCTCTCTGTCGGATGTAGGGTTGGTAAAGATCATTTCCCAGTTAGTTGGTTGCCGCTTTGTCTTTTTGACAGTGTCTTTTGCCTTGCAAAAACTTTGTAATTTAATGAGGTCCCATTTGTCTATTCTTGATCTTAGAGCATAAGCTATTGGAGTTCTGTTCAAGAAATTCTCCCCTGTGCCCATATGTTCAAGGTTCTTCCCTAGTTTCCTTTCTATTAATTTCAGTGTGTCTGGTTTTATGTGGAGGTCCTTGATCCACTTGGAATTGAGCTTAGTGCAAGGAGATAAGAATGGGCCAATTTTCATTCTTCTGCATGTAGACCATCTAAACCATCCTATAACCGCTCCCATATTTCAAAATGCCTGCTTCTAAATTGACCAGTGTAATGCTGCGCTGAACACACTATGCACTCTGGTGTCCTACATACCTTCCATCATCTAGAGATTATGGAAGATTATTAGAGATTATTGCTTGCTTTTTCTATGGTGTGGTTTCCCTCCTTGTGTTGGTGTTTTCCATCTATTATGCTGCGTAGGGCTCGATTTGTGGAAAGATACTGTGTAAATTTTGTTTTGTCATGGAATATCTTAGTTTCTCCATCTATGGTAATTGAGAGTTTTGCTGGATATAGTAGTCTGGGCTGGCATTTGTCCTCTCTTAGGGTCTGTGTGTGATCTGCCCAAGGTCTTTTAGCTTTCACAGTCTCTGGTGAGGAGTCAGGTATAATTCTGATAGGTCTGCATTTATATGTTACTTGACCTTTTTCCCTTACTGCTTTTAATAATCTTTCTTTGTTTAGTACAATTGCTGTTTTGACTGTTATATGACAGGAGGAATTTCTTTTTTGATCCATTCTATTTGGAGTTCTTTAGGCATCTTGTATGTTCATGGGCATCTCTTTCTTTAGGTTAGGGAAGTTTTCTTCTGTAATTTTGTTGAAAATATTTACTGGCCCTTTAAACTGGAAAAATTTTTGCCCTCTTTTATACCTAAAATCCTTAGGTTTGGTCTTCTTATTGTGACCTCAATTTCTTGAATGCTTTGAGTTTGAAGCTTTTTTCATTTTGTATCTTCTTTGACTGTTGTGTCAATATTTTGTATGGTATCTTCTGCATCTGAGTTTGTCTGTTGTAGTCTGTTGTTAATGCTTGCATGTATGACTCCTGATTTCCTTCCAAGGTTTTCTATCTCCAGAGTTGACTTGCTTTATGATTTCTTTATTGTTTCTACTTCTATTTTTAGATCCTAGGTGGTTTTGTTCAGTTCCTTCACTTGTTTGTTTGTGTTTTCCTGTAATTCTTTATTGTATTTTTGTGTTTCCTCTTTAAGGGTTTCTACCTCTTTACCCTTGTTCTCCTGTGTTTCTTTAAGGGAGTTATTTATGTCCTTCTTGAAGTCCTCTATCAGCATCATGAGATGTGATTTTAAAACCAAATCTTGCTTTTCTGGTGTGTTGGAGTATCTAGGACTTGCTGTTGTGGAAGAATTTGGTTTGGATGCTGTCATGTGGCCTTGGTTTCTGGTGCAATGTTTTTAGGTTTGCCTTTTGCAATCTGGTTATCTCTGGTTTTAGCTTTTCTTGCTGTCTTTGACAGTATCTTGTTCATCCTACAAGCCTGTGTATCAGTCTCCTGGGAGACCAGTTCTCTCTGTGTATGCAAGTATATAGGCACCCCTGAGAGACTAGTTCCCTTGTAGCGATATTTGTGTATGTAATTCTGTGGCCAAGGATCAGCTCTGGGCACAACTGAAAATCAGAAGACTCCTGTCCCAGGCTGGACCTGGGTTCTTGTATCCTGAGGGTTTTGGACAGGTTCCTCTGAGCAGCAGGGGTGATCCTACCTGTACTCTCAGGCCTGTCCACACTCCTGGAAGGCTAGCTATCTCCCCGTGCTACCTGGTTATGCAACCCTATGGCTGATGAAGGTCTCCCACAGCAGATAGAAACCTGTTGACTCCTGCTAAGTGTTCCAGGCAGGCAGGTTCCTCTGAACAGCAGTAGTGGTCCAACCTGCACTCTCAGGTCTGTCCATACTCCTAGAAGGCTAATTATCTCCCTGTGCCACATGGGTATATCTCAACCATTACTCTTAACAGCTGAACTATTACTCTGGGTCACACATATTCATTCTAAGATACAATTTGATGATTTGTGACTATCTTTTATTTCTTTTTAACTGTAAAGCAACTTACAAGCCATTTGTATTGAAATAAAGCTAAAATTCCAAAGAAATTTTTGCCTTTAGCAAGATCTTTTCTTATTCCTTACTTTTTTCTATTCCTTTGATCTTCACACATTCTGTTTGCTGTTATATTGACATGAGAACACTTGCAAGAATGCACCAGATATCCAATGCATTATATTAAACTGTTTAATCTTGCTAAATTCTATAAATTCTTTCCATTTATTAAGTAAAAATTATAGCACTTATTTTTAATTTTGTATAGCAAGTTAGGCTACAAACAAGAACTTGGTGGTTCTGATTTGTATCATTTGCCAAGGACAACTTATATATAATAAGTATGTGTGTAAATGAATGAAATAAGCATCTGAAAGTAACTGAATATGATGATTTAGTTATCTGAAGTGTTAATATACAGTACAATAATTCATAATGCAATGGCAATCAGTTATTCCACTAGGAATCCCTTTCTTTCCTGTTAGCATATAGCTTTAAAAGGTGAATGGAGCTCATGAGATCACTCAGCAATTAAAAAGACTTATTTCAAGCCAAAAAATCCTAGAATCTACAAGGTATAAATCTTGTAATTCAAGAGACCAGTGTACTTCAAGTTGTCATCAAATCACTCCAGATGTACAAACACACAACACAGACACATATGTATACTCTTACAAACCTACACACAGACACAATGCTAAATAAACAAATACAAGGTGATTATAAAAGAATAAACATATCCTTTCCAGAAGTCAGAGTTATAAAAACTTACAATACAACTTACCAGTTTTAACTTAATCCCAAATTATTTTATAATCACCTCTTCACTGAAGGCTATGTAAAAAACAATCTATCAGACATACGAACAAAACATACAAACACACACACACACACACACAAACACACACAAATATACACACACACACACAAATATAAAGGAAACATATGGTCAAGGGAACAGAATTTTTAGCTTGGGTAGAGAGACTTTCCATTTGAGTTGTGCTGGTTCGATTACTGTAGCAAAAAGACAACCCTAAGAAAGGTGTGGTCAACTTAAGGCAGGGTAGCATACTCATATTCTTGTTGAGAATACTATACTTTTTTCCCAGGATCCCAGTACCCAGCACACAGAAGCTCTATGGAGACAACATGCTGGGTCATAACTCTTCTCACTCAGATCGGCAAACCGGGTCTTTCCCTCAACACTTTGAAATATTTGACTCTTTCTCTAAAGCATTCTTCCCTTCCAGGTGGCTCTTCCCATCAGCCATGTGTCTGCTGCCCATGTCCTTCCTGCCTGCCTCAAGAGTCACACCTATTTTTCTTCCCTCCTTCCTTCTAGTCCTCTCAACAGCTACTGACACAAAGCCTGCCTGAGATTTCCTATTTAATCTGGTAATAAAATTGTCCTTGTACTCCACTCCCCCTTAAATAAAACATTTGAAATTTAGCAGTATATTACATTACTCTATATAAGATAAAGTAGTTACAGAATTGAAAGTAAACATCTGATACCTACATTTACCTGGTAATTTTTAGAAAATCCATAAAAAACAACTCAATTAATTGTCCTAATATTTTAGAAAAATAAATTTCTGAGGTGAATGGAATTATAAAAGTAAAAGATATTTTTATTTTAAAGTTACTAGTGTCATATTTGAAAGACAAGCCAAATAAACAGCATGAAATTTGTTAGATGCAAGACTCTGTGAATAATCAAAGGAGATGTGTTGAGCCCAAGGTTTGTTTTCTTTTAATTTATTAAAATAAGAGTTCAAATTTGAAGAAACAAAAAATATATTTAGCTTTGTATCCTCTCCTACTAAATCGAACAAAGGTAGTAGTTTCATTTTTCTGTCTTTCCACTTTAGAATTAACCATAGAAAATATGTAATTTTGAGTGTTTTGAGAATTCAACTGCTCAAACCATACAGTATTTGTAATTACATATTCTACAGGTGTTAGTTTACTTTGGTGTGTTTATATGTATGTAAATGCACACTTGTTTTGGGGATTAGGAATAGTCTGGACTGGCTCATAGTGAAACCAAAGATTTGTTATCTCTACCTTCCCAGATCAGGTTTTTATAGGGCTGAGATAAATTAACTGTAGATCATGCAAACTACTTACTTCTGACTAAAGCATTCTCCTAAATGTCTTTCACTTGGAAATGTACTCTCTCCCATTTTCACTTCAGTCCTTTAGTTGAGTAGGGTCAAAATCCAGAGAAAAGCAATTTACATTAGTGTGACAAAAAATTCCAGTAAAAATTGAAGTACAGATAAAGTACTGAGTGCCAGTTCAGAGCTCATTATTAATTTAAAGACATTAATTTAATCTTTTAAGGCAATGCATTCATGAACAAAAGCAGTATGTAGGAAAAAAACTAACAGCCTTCTGGATATCCATTCTCCATAAAACTAATTTCACACCTACACTGTTATGTAATGTACTATAAGAGAACTTTTTGCTTTAAGGTATTATATGTGCATGTAGGGGTGTGTTATTTTTCTCCCTGTAATGAAGATTCCACAGAGTCACCATAAGATTTTGGATTTGATGGATAATGACTATTTTGCATGTATAAGGAATTATTTTATTTCTGATAAATAATCAATACACAAGAACACAAAGGATAAATATATGTAAGGATAAAACATGTGCGCGTGCACGCACACACACACACACACACACACATGCACATAATTCTCCAGTTATCCATATCGACTAATGGTGAACAAAGTATATAATAGTGTGCTTATTATTGTTATATAGTGACTTTTTCCACTTAATTGCTATTAATCGTTTTAGACAAGAATATCATATAAGAATATTCTTGCTAAAATAGCTATTGAACAATGAAGTGGAAATGTAATGTTTCTTTGGAAATTCAGTTGGATGTCGCTTTGCTGGGGCAAACATGTGAAGAAGCGTTTTGTTAAAGTTGACACATTCATGAAAGGCTAAGACAGACTTGTGAAGGAATGTTTTGCTGAAGCAGATACAGGAAAGAGAATAACTTGCTCAAGTAAGGAAGTGCAAGGACATGGGTTGATAGAATTTCTGCTAACAACACATATGTATTGGTCTGCCTTACACTGTGAAATTGAGCTGCATCTGTCAGGACTCCATAGAGAGAAATACACCAAAAATATTCTGGTGGTGTGCTGCAGTTTCTTGCCACTTCTGTGGATTTGGGTTAATTGAATGGACATACTGGTGCAGGACCTGTGCTGAGGCAAGGCATGTGCTGAGACAAAGCATGTGGAGAACACGTGATGTTTGGAGAGAAATAGGACTCCACAGAGTGACACAGAGAGAGCTTGGCTTGCTGGTACAGCTAGCTATGCAATGCTTGTGGGTCTCCCGTCTTCACTGATCTTCACTTCCCTGAAAGAAGCACAGCTGATGTTCCTGTTGGTCCATTCTGCTGACTTGAGCTGTAGCTGAAGCTTAGCTGTCTCTGCCAGGTCATGCCATCTCTGTTGCTAACACAACTCCACCAAACTGAACTGCTGGTGTATTTGCAAAGTGTTTGAGAGTGAATCCAGCTGCCTCTGTCTGCTAATCTGTGAACTGAACTGCTGATTTCCAGACAACACAGATGGGAGTTTCTCCAAAAAACCTGTCTAAACAGGTCTACTCCCAACATCTACCTCTCTATAGTTTCTTTCCACTACCACTACTGGGAGGTCATTTACAAGGGAGGTTAAAGCATTTAAGAATCATTATTAAAAATAGGACTTCAAAAATTAAAAAAATTCTGATGCTTTTAGTAGTCCTATTGTGTAAGGTTTTATTCTCTAGGGGTGTTAAAGTCTCTGCAGTTGTCCCACTCTGTATTATAAGAGGTTGTCTGAGCCTTAACTGTTAAATGAACTTTATCACAACATCAGAGTTTTATTTGGTTTGTTTGTTTTACACAAAGACATCTGAACAAGTTTCTGCAACTATCTTGTTTGAATAGTGGCATAAAAATATGTGGGAACACCCAACCCTTCTGTGATTGGAATTAATGTTCGAGATGGAAGCTGTGAAGGATTGAAAATGCTTGGCCCTGGGATTGGCACTATTGGGATATGTGGCCTTGCTGGTGTAGATGTGTCAGTGTGTACATGAGCTTTAGGACTTTAATCCTAGCTGACTGGAAGCCAGTATTCTGCTAGCAGCCTTCAGATGAAGATGTACTACTCTCAATTCTACCTGCACCATGCCTGCCTGACTGCTGCTATGTTCTTGCTTTGGTGATAATGGACTGAATCTCTGAATCTGTAAGCAAGCCCTAATTAAATGTCCTGACTTTTTTTTAAAAAAAAAAAGACTCAAAGAATACTAAATAACTAAAGTTTTGAGGAGAGAATTCTTGTTCCTTTTCAGTGCTAGGGATTTATGGAATTATTTTCTGTTTTTTCTATTCTTTTTTTATTAGACATATTCTTTATTTACATTTTAAATGATTTCCCCTTTCCTGGTTGCTTGGAAAGTCCCATAAGCCATCTTCCCTTCCCCTATTACCCAATCAACCCCATCTTGCTTCCCTGTACTGGTATTCCCCTACATTGTTGCATTGAGCCTTTCCAGGACCAACAAGGCCATTCTCTGCTGCCTATGCATCTGAAGCCATGGGTAATTCCATGTGTACTCTCTGGTTGATGGTTTTGTCCTGGAGAACTCTGGGAGTACTGGGTAGCTCCTATCTTTGTTCCTCCTATGGCGCTGCAAACCCCTTCAGTTCCTTGGATCCTTTCTATAGCTCCCCCATTTTGGACCCTGTGCTCAGTTCAATGGCTGGCTAAGAGTGTCCCCCTCTGTATTTGTCATGCACTAGCAGAGCCACCTAGGTGACAGCTATATCAGGCTCCAGGCAGCAAGTATCTGTGGGCACTAATAATATGGTCTGGGTTTTGCAACTCTATATGGGATGGATTGTCTATATTGAGATCACCTCATATACAGTATTTCTGACTGTTTTGTAAAAATGAGAAATGCCAGACTAATTGTTCAAGAATAACAGAACTGGTTAGACCTTCCTTTACTTCCACTTTCTTCCACAGCTTCCAATCACTGCACTGAATTTGCAGAGGTTTTCTTCTGAGAATCCTAACTCATGTCAGATTTGGGATCACACCTTTTCACTTCCTATGATGTACCTAAAGGAAAGTTGTAAAAAGTGGAAGGAAAAAAAGACCTGATTATTTTTGTAAACATGGCAAGCTTATGACACCCATGCAGGTAATCATAGGAGCCTAATAAAAGATAGCCTGGAATTAAAAAAATTAAAGATACAGATCAAATTCATTTAATTATAGAATTTTGATTCATATCTGAAAATAATATTTTAAAGTAAAAAAACTGTCCCTTCTTGTTTTGATTTCCCTAATTATTGTACCTTGTGGGTTCAATGATAGATGGCTCCTATCTTGTTCTCTCTGTCTCTGTCTCTGTCTCTGTCTCTGTCTCTGTCTCTCTCTCTCTCTCTCTCTCTCTCTCTGTGTGTGTGTGTGTGTGTGTGTGTGTGTGTGTGTGTGTGTGCGTGCATGTGTGTGTTTCTCTCTTTTACCTATGGAAGCCATTTTGTACTTATGGAAGCCATTTTGCTGGGTATAATAGTAATGACTGCTTTCTGAGAAATTTCAAAATATGAAATACAACATTCTAAGACCCTCTTGCTTTTGAAATTCCCATTGAGAATGCAGCTGTTAAAGTGGTGGGCCTCTCTTATAAGTTTTGATATGCATTTTTCTGTTTGTTTTGTGTATTTAGTGTTTTAACTATAATACTATAATAGATAATTTCTAATACTGTCTATTTGGTGTTCTACAGGACTGTTGTCCCTGGGTGAGCATTTATTTCTATAGAGTTTGAAACTTTCTGGAATGGCCTTTGGAAATATATCTTTCCATGCTTTTTTATCAATACCACTGTTTCTCTATCTTTCTAATTTTACAAGCTTTTGCAAAATTCATAACATAAATATCTGATATGCAATGCCCAAGGGGGGTTATAACAGCTGTCATATACCAATGAATCATAGACTTGGTATTTGTATAATCTCCTACTGGTTGTTTTTTTTATTTATATGTTTATAACTTGCATTTGTCAATGACTGAATGTTCTACTCCCTCATTCTTTCTTTAAACACTGATATTCAGTTCTGTTTGAGACTCCTTTTTATTGATGAGCCTTTTAAAAGCTTTTACTGTACATTGACAAGAATTGAACATTTGTGTCAACACTGTGATGAACATGCCTATATGTGCCAGTGTTTTCAGAAGACTATGCTGAGCTTATATACGTCTGGTTCACGTTTTGACAAATTTCTCAATGATTTAAAATTTTCCATTATAATTATAATTGCCATACTATTCCACAATCAACAATCTTTGATGATACTCTTTGTTTAAAGACACAGTAGAGAGTACCCACATAAGCCAACATATTTAAGCATATATGTATAAATTGGATGCTCCAATAATAGATCATCCCTGTGCCCATGTCTCTGTCCCTTCTCTTTCTTGAGGTTCAATAGTTATCAAAATGATGCTAGCCCCAATCATCCATGTAGAAACCACAAAGAACTCACAAGAAGATCCAATTATAACTGCAGGATAAGAAGTTTTCCAATGTCGTTATGACCAAAATCTATAGGACAATAGTTAATTTTAGGTAATATAGGAGTTTTAGATCTTTGAAGCAGTAAAAGATTTTATGATACTTAATGCAAATTCATTATGAATTGAAATTCATAGTTCCCCACCAGGTCATGGAAATTCTTTACTTAAACACACAGAAACAACCTTTCAATATTACAAAAATGTTTAATAAAATAAATTATTATTTTTGTTTATACATTAATAATGTGTTTCTGAATGTAAAACTTATCAACTTTTTTTCCAAATTTATTCACGAAACTTCAAGAAAATAGTTGCTTTTGGAATATTTAATGCTTGTACTGAATAGTAAACAATAAATAGAATTTCAAAGATGATTTGTTAATAGTGTATAAGAAGCAAGTGACTTGTCTGAGCAATCATTTCCTCATTATCAGCAGTGGAGGGATATGGTAACAGGATAATAGTGATGAGCACACATTAGTTCAATGTTACAACTTATGGCTGTGACAAATATCTAAAATCAAGAACTTACAAAGAGGAAAGTTTCCTTTGTCTCATGATTTCAAAGTCCCATCTGTCTGGCCAGTTTTTTCCAGTGGTTTAAGTTTAGAGTCAGAGAAGTACAGCCAGGTAAAGAATGGGGTAGGGTGGGATCGAGTGGTGTTAAGTGGTGTTATCTTTTTGTATTTGCTAATTTTTTAAATGACAATAATGACCTAATATGAAACATCCAAAACTTAGTCACATGAGTGCCTGGATTGTAATTATTTATTCATATGCAAAATTTGTGATTACAAGGAAGCAAAGACTAAGAGAGAAACTGGAATACTGATATTCCCATTAAAATGATAATGTACTTGATGACTTAACTTTTTTATTAGAGATACACATTTTTCCTCTTTTTAGATGTTTTAAATTAGAAAGACATGTTTCCACATGATATATTCTGATACTAGTTTCTTATCTCCCAATTTCTCCTAGTTTATCTCTCTTTTTTTTTCTTTCCATCTGGATGTGCATCCTTTCTACTTCTCCTTAGAAAACAAACAAGTATCTAAGGAATAACAATAAAATAAAATAAAGCAAAATATTATTTTAAAATTCAAAACAGGGCAAAACAAACAGATGGACAAGAGCCAAAGAAAGATCAGAGCAAACATACATAAGTGTAGAGATTCACTGTTGGGTCCTGGAGTTGCCCCACAAACCACATGTACATCCATCTCAGTCAGGCAGGGATAGTTTGTTGAGCATCCACCCCAAGACTGATCAATCCTGCTACTCTGACAGAAAAGAGTCAGAAGATTACTGTGACCACAAACGTTTCTCAGGGCCAGTTTTTAAAAGAAAAAAACCACAATGAGCTCATGTGCCAAAGGAGGAAGTACTGCCTTTTGATCAACTCTGACTCAAGCTAATTTGGCTAGCTGGACAGAACAATTATAAAGGACCTGTATTCTTATTAGTCCTAAGTGGAATTTATTGTTGTGATATCTTAGGATCAACAAACCTCAGAACTTAACAGATTATGTGGTCAGCTTGAGCCTGCACTGAGTCAAGTTAGTTTTCTGTGTCAGTAACAATATGAAATAGCTGGCAGGCAAAGAAAAATGGCTACAGCTATGCTGGGGGAGTGGGCTTCAACATATATGTCTATAAATGAACCCCATAAAAGCAGAAAACTGGAAGGCATAATATATATATATGCAAGACCTGTAGCACAGGTAAATATATGTGAAGATATTGTTCTTAATTCACACATTAAATGAAAATATCAAACAGGCATATATACCTAATCAATGTATAACATTAAAAAACCCTACAAATTACTAAAGTTTTAGAAAAGAAATTTCAAATCTTTAAGAATAGTTTCTTATTTTTCAATGGAAGTATTCTGATTTAAATGGATTATAATTTTTTAGGAATTTAATCCACCTTCGTTGTAGAAAATATTTAGTATCAATTTTCTGCCCTGCCTTTTTATCATTCAGTTCTCCGATCAAAGACACACAACTTTTGTATTTATAATAAAACTTAGTCATCACTAAAGCTGGGCAAATATCTACCCGCTATCCTATTGTGTGTCTATGTCCCTATCAATAAGCCTGAGTCATAACTTGCTTTATTCCATCAGGTCTGCTCTTAACTGTGATTGGTCAGACCTCATGGCCATGTTTTCATAATTGACCTACCCCATGGCATCTCTCCTCTCTCTTCCTTCAGTCTCTCCCCCTCATGGTCTCCTGCCTCAGACCCCAGTCCTGGAAACCCAAAACTCCACCTACCACTCTTCTGCCCAGCTATAAGGTGCAAGCATCCTTATTTACCAATCAGAGATATCTTTGACAGAGCCTGGGAGTTGGGGAGAGGGACAGCAGCAAGGTTGCATAAGTCATTAGGTCATACCTGTGAATTTATGAATTGTCTCACCCTGGGGAAAGCCAGAGCTGGGAGGCTATTTAGCATTGCAATACACAGCAAAAGACTGAACCTCAACAAACATTTGTGGAATTATCATGAATTCGATTTTATTTTCTTGCCTTAAATAAATAAATAAATAAATAAATAAATAAATAAATAACATTGGCTAAAATATTTGGAATAAACTAACTCCGACAAGTGAAATATGACTTTTTCCGAGTATGAAAGTGTGCATGTGTGTATGTTTGTGTTTATTTGCAGGTATGAGTGTATGAGGTGTGTGTGTGTGTGTGTGTGTGTGTGCGTGTGTGTATGTGTGTGTGTGTGTGTCTATGCGCCTTTGGCATTAACCATCATACAAAGGTCAATTGTTCTAGGATATCACAGACCTTGTATATCCATCATTCATTTTATTGATGACAAAAGGAAAATCTCTGTGGAACATGTCTTCAGAGCTGCAAGTACTGATGTAGCTGCCATCTGTGAAGAGAGGAGCACTTCAGTCAGCTTCAGGAACATTCTGGCTCACATTTGTTTGCATATTAATGCCATCACACTGTGACATGTCCTTTTTTGGAACCAATTTCACAGCACTTCTGATTTCATCAAATAACATGATAAAGGAATTCTTTAACCATCTTTTCATAGTTCCTGGCACATAACATTAAGTAGTTCAATGAAGCACAACTTTTCTCACATTCTGCTGATGTAGAAAACTCTAAAATTCTCAATAAGCAAGATACATGACATGTAACAATTAATTAGGTTGAAAGAACATTGCAGCTTTCTAGTGACCTTATCTTAGAAATATTCTTCATATATTATAAAAGCAGGAGCTGTTGGTCATGTAAGATCATTACCTTATGACAAGTAGCTTTATATACTGACTATAGTATGTTTTCAAAACCTTATTCTACTCAAAAGTACTGTATTACATTGTTTTATTACATTGCAGTTTCCCAGAAAGTCCAAAGTAATTTTCTTTCTTTTTTTTTAATTGAAAAAGGAAGTTGAAACATTTTATGATAGAACTGAAGATTTACATTGAGAATATTTTTAATAAAATTGTACAAAAATATAAAATAACATTAAAATTGAAGATTATCATGGACAATTGCAGATAAAATGGTAGGCATAAAAATATTTCTAGGTTGATTGCAAGTAGAATTATAAACATTTTCTGATAAAACTGAAGATCTACAAGGAAAATATTTCTGATAAAATTCAAGAAATACATACAAAAACATGTTAAAATTGACTATTTTATGGAAAATTATACAGATAAATTGGTAGGAATAAAAATGTTCCTAAGTTGATTGAAAGTAGAATTATAAATATTTTCTGATAAAATTGAAGATTTACATGGAAAATATTTCTGATAAAATTGAAAAATAATATGGAAAAACATTAAAATTGAAGATTATCATGGAAATTTATACAGATAAAATGGTAGACATAAAAATATTTCTAAGTTGATTGAAAGTGGAATTATGATTTTTGTTTGTGCAACAGAGCAGTTGGGACCTCCAGGCGCAGGGATAACCGAGCATAACATCGCTTGGGACTCAGCCAGAATTTATGCTCCATTCACCCAAGAGCTTGGCAGTTCTGTGGTCACCTACACGCCAGCTCTGCTGTGGGACATCTGCCCTGCAGAGGGACCTGCACTGGGAGAGAGCACACCAGCACAAGAATGGAGCGCACCAACCTCCCCTTGGCGACCTCTGCCCCAGGGAATGACTACGCTGTGCCTCCGGGTATGCAGGGATTCCCCAATATAACATCACTTGGGACACAGCCTGCTGGGCTCCCATCTGCGCCCAAGAGCAGGGCAGCTCTGTGGCCATCTGGGCGCCAACTCTGCTGTGGGACATCTGCCCAGCAAAGTGATCTGCGCAGAGAGGGTGCACAGTGCAATCCACCATCTTTGTTCCAGCAACTGAGGAGCTGGGACCTCCAGGCACAGGGATAACCGAGCATAACATCTCTTGGGACTCAACCAGCATGTATGCTCCCTGTACCCAAGAGCTGGGCAGTTCTGTGGTCACTACTGGCCTGCTCTGCTGTGGGACATCTGCCCTGCAGAGGGACCTGCACCTGGAGAGAGCACACCAGGAGAGAGCACACCAGCCTCCCCTTGGCCACCTCTGCTCCGGGGATTGACTACTCTGAGTCTCCAGGTACGAAGGAATTCCCCAAGTATAACATCACTTGGGGCAAGGCACATCAGGGCTCCAAAGTCACTCAGGAGCAGGGCAACCCCTCAGCAATCGGTGCCAGGGGAATCCCAGTCGTCGAGGGGGGGGGCAGAAATAGACTTGCAGGCTCACAGGAGGTCCAACCAACAGCTGGTGACAGGAGGACCAACTAACACCAGAGATAACCAGTATGCAAAAGGCAAACGTAGGAAGGTTACAGAAATCAGGGCAATATGGCACCATCCGAACCAAACTCTCCAATAGCAGAAAGTCCTGGATACCCCATCACACCCAAAAGGCAAGATCTGGATCTAAAATCACTTCTCATGATGCTATTAGAGGATTTCAAGAAGGATGTAAATAAATCTCATAAAGAAACACAGGAGAACATGAATCAAAGGGTAGAAGCCCTTACAAAATTTCCTTACAAAGGAAACACAAATTCACTTAAAGAAATGCAAGAGAATATGGGTCAACAAATGGAGGCACATAAGGAGGCAACACAAAAATCGCTTAAAGAAATGAATCAACAGGTAGATGCCCTTACAAAGGAACCACAAAAATCACTTAAAGAAATGAAGGAGAATATGGATCAACAGATGGAAGCCCATAAGGAGGAAACACAAAAGCTGCTTAAAGAAATACAGGAGAACTTGGGTCAACAGGCAGAAATTCTGAAAGAGGAAATGCAAAAATATCTTAAAGAGATACAGGAAAACACAAACAAACAAGTGAAGGATCTGAGCAAATCCATCCAGGATCTAAAAAAGGAAGTAGAAACAACTAAGAAATCACAAAGGGAGACAACTTTGGAGATAGAAAACCTTGGGAAGAAATCAGGAGTCATAGATGCAAACATCAACAATAGAATATAAGAGATGAAAGAAAGAAACTCAGGTGCTTAAGATACCATAGAAAGCATCGACTCAACAGTCAAAGAAAATGCAAAATGCAAAACACGTGTTACCTAAAACATCCAGGAATTCCAGGACACAATGAGAAGACCAAACCTAAGGATTATAGGTATAGATGAGAGTGAAGATTTGCAACTTAAAGGGCCAGTAAATATCTTCAACAAAATTATGGAGGAAAACTTCCCTAACCTAAAGAGAGAGATGCCAATGAATGTACAAGAAGCCTACAGAACTCCAAACAAAGTGGACCAGAACAGAAATACCTCCAGTCACATAATAATCAAAACACCAAACGTACTAAACAAAGAAAGAATATTAAAAGCAGTAAGAGAAAAAGGCTAAGTAACATACAAAGGAAGACCTATTCGAATCACATCAGATTTCTCACCAGAGACTATGAAAGCCAGAAGATCCTGGGCAGATCTCATATAGACTCTAAGAGAACACAAATGCCAGCCTAGACTACTATACCCAGCAAAACTATCAATTACCATAGATGAAGAGACCAACACATTCCATGATAAAACCAAATTTCCACAAACCCACCCCTGCAAGGGATAATAGGTAGAAATCGCCAATACAAGGAGAGAAACTACACCCTAGAAAAACGAGATATTAACCTTCTTTCATCAAACCAAAAAGTAGAGAACCACTCCAACATAAAGATAGCATCAAGAATAGCAGGTGGCAATAATCACTATTCCTTAATCTCTCTTAATATCAGTGGTCTCAATTCCCCAATAAAAAGACATAGACTAACAGACTGGATATGTAAACAGGACCCAGCATTTTGCTGCATGCAGAAAACGCACCTCAGTGTCAAAGACAAACACTACCTCAGAGTAAAAGGCTGGAAAACAATTTTACAAGCAAATGGTCCCAAGAAACAAGCCAGAGTAGCCATCCTAATATCAGATAAAATTGACTTTCAACCTAAAGTTATCAAAAAAGACACAGAAGAACACTACATACTGGTCAAAGGAAAAATCCACCAAGAGAACTCTCAATTCTGAACATCTATGCTCCAAATGCAAGGGCACCCTCATTCGTAAAAGAAACTTTACTTAAGCTCAAAGCACATATCTCAACTCACACAATAATAGTGGGTGACTTCAACACCCTGCTCTCTGAAATGGATCGTTCAGGAAAGCAGAAACAAAACAAGGACACAGTGAAACTAACTGAAGCCTTGGACCAAATGGAACTAACCTATATAGAGAACATTTCATCTTAAAGTAAAAGAATATAACTTTTTCTCAGCCCCTCATGATACCTTCTCCAAAATCGACCATATAATTGATCACAAAACAGACCTCAGCAGATATAAGAACAAAATAATCCCATGCCCCCTATCTGATCACTATGGAATAAGGGTGGTCTTCAATAACAACAAAAACAACAGAAAGCTCACATGCACATGGAAGCTGAACAATGCTCTACTTAATGATACCTAGATCAAGGAAGAAATAAAGAAAGAAATCAAAGACTTTTTAAAATTTAATGAAAATGAAGGCACAACATACCCTAACTTATGGGACACAATGAAAGCAGTGCTAAGAAGAAAATTCATAGGCCTGAGTGTCTCCGAAAAGAACAGGAGAGAGCATGCACTAGCAGATTAATGGCACACCTGAAAGCCCTGGAACAAAAAGAAGCAAATACACTCAAGAGGAGTAGAAGGAAGGAAATCATCAAACTCAGGGTTGAAATTAATCAAGTAGAAACAAATAAAACCAAACAAAGAATCAGCAAAATTAGGAGTTGGTTCTTTGAGAAAATCAACTTAGCCAGAGTTAGATAGATAATCCCTTAGCCAGACTAGCCAGAGGGCACAGAGACAATATCCAAATTAACAAAATCAGAAACAAGAAAAAGGAGATATAACAAGAGAAACTGAGGAAATACAAAAAATCATCAGATCCTACTACAAAAGCCTATATTCAACACAACTAGTAAATCTGGAGGAAATGGACAATTTCCTAGACAGATACCAAAAACAAAATTAAATCAGGATCAAGTAGACCATCTAAACTGTTCTATAACCGCTAACGAAATAGAAGTGGTCATTGGAAGTCTTCCAACAAAAAAAAAGCACAGGTCCAGAAGGTTTTAGTGAAGAATTCTATCAGACCTTCAAAGAAGACCTAACACCAATACTCTCCAAAGTATTCCACAAAAGAAAAACAGAAGGAACACTACCCAACTTGTTCTATGAAGGCACAATTATGCTGATACCAAAATCACACAAAGATCTGACAAAGAAAGAGAATCTCAGGACAATTTCTCTTATGAATATCGATGCAAAAATACACAGTAAAATTCTTGCCAGCCAAATCCAAGAACACGTCAAAACGATCATCACCACGATCAAGTAGGCTTCATCCCAGGGATGCAGTGATGATATGATATAAGGAAGTCCATCAATGTAATCCGCTACATAAACAATCTCAAAGAAAAAAACCACATGGTCATTTCACTACATGCTGAAAAAGCATTTGACAAAATTCAGCATCCTTTCATGTTAAAGGTTTTGTAAAGTTTAGGAATTTGAAGCCTATATCTAAACATAGTAAAAGCAATTTACAGCAAACCGGTAGCCAACATCAATCTAAATGGAGAGAAACTTGAAGCGATCCCACTAAAATCAGGGACTAGACAAGGCTGCCCTCTCTCTTCATATCTTTTCAGTATAGTACTTGAAGTTCTAGCTAGAGCAATTAGACAACAAAAGGATGTCAAAGGGATACAAGTTGGAAAGGAAGAAGTCAAACTATCACTATTTCCAGACGAATGATAGTATACTTAAGGGACCCAAAGAACTCCACCAGAGAACTCCTACAGTTGATAAACAACTTCAGCAAAGTGGCTGGATATAAAATCAACTCAAGCAAATCAGTAGCCTTCCTATACTCAAAGGATAAGCAGGCTGAGAAAGAAATAAGAGAAATGATGCCCTTCACGATAGCCACAAACAATATAAAGTATCTTGGTGTGACTCTAACCAAACAAGTGAAAGATCTGTATGACAAAAACTTCAAGTCTCTGAAGAAAGAAATTACAGAAGACCTCAGAAGTTGGAAAAATCTAGCAGGATTAATATAGCAAAAATGACCATCTTGCCAAAGGCAATATACAGATTCAATGCAATCCCCAACAAAATCCCAACTCAACTCTTCATAGAGTTAGAAAGAGCAATTCAAAAATTGATCTGGAATAACAAAAAACCCAGGATAGCTAAAACTATTCTCAAGAGTAAAAGAACTTCTGGGGGGAATCAGTATCCCGGACCTCAAGCTGTACTACAGAGCAATAGTGTTAAAAAATTCATGGTATTGGTATAGTGACAGGCGTGTGGTTCAATGGAACAGAATTGAAGACCCAGAAATGAATCCACACTCCTATGGTCACTTGATCTTTGACAGAGGAGCTAAAACCATCCAGTGGAAAAAAGATTGCCTTTTCAACAAATGGTGCTGTTTCAACTGGAGGTCAACATGCAGAAGAATTCAAATCCATCCATTCTTATCTCCTTGCACTAAGCTCCATTCCAAGTGGATAAAAGACCTCCACATAAAACCAGACACACTGAAACTAATAGAAAGGAAACTAGGGAAGAATCTTGAACATATGGGCACAGCTGAGAATTTCCTGAACAGAACACCAATAGCTTATGCTCTAAGATCAAGAAGTGATAAATGGGACCTCATAAAATTGCAAAGTTTCTGTAAGGCAAAGGACACTGTCAAAAGGGCAAAGCAGCAGCCAAAAAACTGGGAAATGATCTTTACCAACCCTACATCCGACAAAGGGCTAATATCCAATATATACAAAGAACTCAAGAAGTTAGACCCCCAGAGAGCCAAGTAACCCTATTAAAAAATGCGGTACAGAGCTAAACAAAGAGTTCTCACCTGAAGAATATCGAATGACTGAGAAACACCTAAAGAAATGTTCAACATCTTTAGTCATTAGAGAAATGCAAATCAAAACAACCCTGAGATTCCACCTCACCCCAGTCAGAATGGCTAAGATGAAAAACACAGGAGACAGCAGTTCTTGGCGAGGATCTGGAGAAAGAGGAACACTCCTCCACTGCTGGTAGGATTGCAAGCTGGTACAACCACTCTGGAAAGCAGTTTGGCTGTTCCTCAGAAAACTGGGCATGACCCTCCCGGTGGATCCTGTTATACCACTCCTGGGCATATACCCAGAGGCTTCCTCTGCACGAAATAAGGACGCATGCTCCACTATGTTCATAGCAGCTTTATTTATAATAGCCAGAAACTGGAAAGAACCCAGATGTCTCTCAACGGAATAATGGATTCAGAAATTGTGGTATATTTACACAAGGGAATACTACTCTGCAATTAAAAACAATGAATTCATGAAATTCTTAGGCAAATGGTCAGAACTGGAAAATATCATCCTTAGTGAGGTAACCCAATCACAAAAGAACACACATGGTACTTAGTCACTGATAAAGTGATATTAACCCAGAATCTCGGAATACCCAAGACACAATTCACATATCAATAGATTTCCAAGAAGATGGAAGGAGAGACACTTGGTCCTGGAAAGGCTGGATGTAAGGGTATGCCAGGACCGAGAAGCGAGAGGGGGTTGAATGGGAAACAGGGGGGAGGAAAGAGGGCTTATTTGACTTTCGGGGAGGGAGGAAACTTGGAAGAGGAAAAAAAGGAGAAGGGGTTGAATGGGGAAAAGAGGGAGGGAAGGGGCTTATGGGACTTTCGGGGAGGGAGGAATCGGGAAAGGGGAAATGATTTGGAATGTAAATAAAAAAAACTTAGAAAATAAAAAAAAAAGAAAAAAAGAAAAAAATAAGAGCTAAAAAAAGAAAGAGGAATTATAAACATCTTCTGAAAAAACTGAAGTTTACATGGAAAACATCTCTGATAAATTTGAATAAATACATAGAAAAACATGTTAAGATTGATTATTTCTTGGAAAAATTATTCAGATAAAATGATAGGCATAAAAATATTCCTAAGTTTTTTGAAAGTAGAATTATAAACATTTTCTGATTAAAATTGAAGATCTACAAGGAAAACATTTCTGATAAAATTCAAGAAATATATAGAAAAACATGTTAAAACTGACTATTTTGTGGAAAAATATACAGATAAAATGGAAGTCATAAAAATGTTCCTAAGTTGATCGAAAGTAAAAGTATAGATATTGTCTGATGAAATTGAAGATTTACATGGAAAATATCTGATAAAACTGAAGAAAAATAAAGGAGACATTAAAATTGAAGATTATCATGAACAATTATACCAATAAAATGGTAGGCATAAAAATATTCCTAAATTGATTGAAAGTGTAATTATAAACATTTTCTGACAAAATTGAAGATTTACATGGAAAATATTTCTGACAAATAATTTTCTTATCTCAGAATCCTTAAAGGAATTCATTTATAATCTATATAGATAAGAGTGGTTTGGTGGATGGATACTTTTGTAGGGCTATTGTTTTGCAAAAAGGAAGAAATAAAACAAATATCCCTGAACCCTGGAAAGTACACTAAAAGTTGATCCCCAGATTTCTAGGTTTCTGAGTTATAAACCATGGTGATGATATGTTAAGTAGATGTCAGAACGGGGAAATATTGCCAGATAACAGAGATGACAGGGACATGATTTGCTGTGTACTTGCTTTTTATCTGTTTCTAAAGTTGTAGGAGACTTGATCTTCTTGTCATACAGATCTTTCACTTGTTAAGTTAGAGTTACACTAAGATATTTTATATTATTTGTGATTATACTGAAGGATGTTGTTCCCTATTTTCTTTCTTGGCCTGTTTATCATTTGTATAAAAGAAGGCTCCTGATTTGTTTCAGTTAATTTTGTATTCAGTTACTTTGCTGAAGTTGTTTATCAGTTTTAGAAGTTCTCTGGTAGATTTTTTGTGGTTGCTTATGTATGCTATCATATCATCTGCAAATAGTGATAACCTTTATTTCTTCTTAGCCAATTTGTATCTTCTTTATCAATTTTTGTTGTCTCATTGCTCTATCTAGAACTTCAAGTACTATATTGAATAGATACAGGGAAAGTAGGCAACGTTGTCTTGTCCCTGATATTAATGGGATTGTTTCAAGTGTCTCTCCATTTAACTGGATATTTGCTGTTGGTTTGCTGTATATTGCTTATATTATGTTTAGGTATGTCCTTTGAATTCCTGATCTCTCCAATACTTTTAACATGAAGGGTTATTGTATTTTGTTAAATCCTTTTTCAGCACCTAATGAGATGATCATGTGATTCTTTTTAAGTTTGTTTACATAGTAGATTGCATTAATGGATTTTCATTTATTGAAACAACATTGCATCCCTGAGATGAAGCCTATTTGATCGTGGTGAATGATGGTTTTGATGTGTTCTTGAATTCGGTTTCCTAGAATTTTATTATTTTTTGTCGATAGTCATAAGCAAAATTGGTCTGAAGTTCTCTATCTTTGTTGTGTCTTTGTGTGGTTTAGGTATCAGAGTAATTGTGGCTTCATGGAATGAATTAGGTAGTTTCTTTCTGTTTCTGTTTTATGGAATAGTTTGAGGAAAATTGGTTTCAGGTCTTCTTTGAAGGTCTGGTAGAATTCTGCAGTAAACCCATCTGGTCCTGGGCTTTATTTGATTGGGAGGATTTTAATGACTTCTATTTCCTTAAGGATTACAGGACTCTTTAGATAGTTTACCTACTCTTGATTTAGCTTTGGCGTGTGGTATCTATTTAGAAAACCATTCATTTCCAGTTCTGTTGAGTATAGGCTTTTGTAGTAGGATCTGATGATTTTTTGAATTTCTTCAGTTTCTGTTGTTATGTCTCCCTTTTCCTTTCTGATTTTGTTAATTTGGAAACAGTCTCTGGACCCTTTAATTAGTTTGGCTAGGGGCTTATTTATACTTTTGATTCTTTCAAAGAACCAGCTTTTGGTTTTGCTGATTCCTTGTATTGTTCTGTTTGTTTCTATTTTGTTGATTTTGTCCCTGAGTTTAACTTTTCATTGCTATCTATTCCTCTTGGGTGTGTTTGCTTCTTTTTGTTCAAGGGCTTTCAGGTGTTGTTTAAGTTGGTAGTGTAGGTTCCTAACAATTTCTTTACAAGGGCACTTAGTGCCATGAATTTTCCTCTTAGTGCTGCTTTCATTGTGTCCCATAGGTTTAGGTACGATGTGTCATCATTTTCATTGAATTCCGTGAAGTCTTTAATTTCTTTCTTTGTTTCTTCCATGACAGAGTGATCACTGAGTAGAGAGTTGTTCAATATCCGTGGGCATGAGCGTTTTCTGTCATTTTGTTGTTATTTAAATCTATCCTTAGTTCATGGTGATCTGATAGGATGTATGCGATTATATCAATTTTCTTGCATCTCTTGAGAGTTATTTTGTAACCGATTATATGGTTAATTTTGGAGAAGGTACCATGAGGCACTGAGAAGAAGGTATATTCTTTTCTTTTAGGGTGAAACATTCTGTATATATCTATTAAAATAATTTGATCCATAACCTCTATTAGTTTTACTGTGTTTCTGTTTAGTTTCTGCTTCAATGACTTGTCTGTTGGTGAGAATGGAGTGTTGAGGTCTCCCACTATTATTGTTTGAGGTTAAATGTGTGTTTTGAACTTTAGTAATGTTATTTTTGTGAATTTGTATGCCCTTGATTTTGGGGCATTGCAGGCTTGGAGGAGGACAATGTGACTGGACTGTAAATAATAAAAAAATAAATAAAAGTAATAAAAAAAGAAATTATACATTTAATGGATACAACAACATTTTATTTCATAGCCTCAAAATATGTTATACTTGAAGTCTTATACTAAAATAAACTAAATATAAATCATAAACAAAAGTTTTGATCAGTAAAAGAAGATAATTCATGGTTATAAATGTTTAAGAATCCTTTGTTTAAATGATAACTAACTTCAGAGGCATTCAAAAGAACAGTAAAGTATTTAGTACCAGGTTACCATAGAACAGACCCAAGATCTTTACAACCATGAACATCTATTTAATAAGTAGAGAATACCTTTTAAACACAATTAGAAAAGAATGCCAGAAAGGTGAACATAAACATAAGATACTAGGGCTGTAGAGTTGGAGCTTTACTTGAACATACAGATTATTCTTTTTTAGGACCTGCTTTCAATTTCCAGTATCTAAGCCTGGCAGCTTATAGTCCATTGCTACTTCTAGACCAGGAGATCATATGCTCTCTTCAGGCCTCTGCACACCTACTCATGCTCATACACACACACACACACACACACACACACACACACACACACACACAGAGAGAGAAGAGAGAGAGAGAGAGAGAGAGAGAGAGAGAGAGAAATAAAACATCTTCATAAATCAAATATTTATTTATTTATTTATTTATTTATTTTACATCTTGATCTTACCCCACCTCCCTCACAATCACCCTAACACAGCCCATTTCCCACCCCCCCCACCCGCCCTTAATCTCTGAGAAGGGGACAGTCCCTCCTGGGTACCAACCCATCCTGGTACCTCATGTCAATGCAGAACTAGGTGTGTTCTCTCCCACTGAGGCCATACAAGACAAACCTGCCTACCAGAAGTACAAAGACAATGATAGAACTGAGAGAATGGTCAAGCAATGACTAGCGCAACTTGAGATCCACAAATCACTAGCCTCTTATTCAGATGACAGAGAAGAAAGATGAATGTCAAAATCTTACAATCACCATTCAAATATAGTCATCAAAGACTAAAACTTTAGAAATGCACAATCCTTAATTAGTGATACCTTAGGAATCTATCTTTAACATATCAACTTGTAGTTGACAAACATATAATGGATAACACCATTACTTAAAATATTGAGTACAGGATCAGTGATGTAGTTAATTTGGTAGAGTTCTTTATTCAGATGCATCAAGAGCTGAATTTAATCACCATCACCACAATAATAAGGAGTACTGGTTGTTATCTGCAATTCAGACACTTAGGAGATTGAAACAAAAGGAAAAATTTTGAAGGTCTTCTTTATTTTTATAGCAATCTTGTGGCTAATGTGGGCTGATAATTCACTACCATTCTATGAATCATACAACTCACAGAGAATCCTATGCATTAAATATATCCCAAGTCAATGGGGTAATGTAGGATCTAATGGCAGTGATTGCACCATATGCTCATCTCTTGGTAATGAATTCTGTCATGTTTGGCAACATGCATAGTTACTAGAAATGTAGTATTATCCAATTCTATATGGCAATGACAGTCTAAATCATTATACACAGTTGGGATGGAGAGCCCACTTCTTGCCTATCTCTATGGACAACACATTTAGATTCTAAGAGAAGGTAAATAAGCATTCACGATGACAATTACATCAAGCTAGTAGAAGATACTTTTTTTAAATAAAATGCATAACAAGGGTTGATTAAGATAAGAAGAAACTGTCCTTCAGTGTTAGGGGAAAATGGTTTTTTAAAGCTCAGGGTTTTTTCTAACTTTTGATTCTTCCTCTTTTCCCACTATAGTTTATGAAGTGGTTCTGCCAGCCTTGCTTCCCTCTTTTCCCATGGCTCTATAGTCCAGGGGGTTCTTTGCTCAAGTTGTTAAGGCTAGAAACTGTAGAAATGGTTATGAGCTCTTTAGTCATTGTAATAGAAACAGTTAGTTCCCTTTGTGAATCCAATAAATATTCATTATGTGAAATAACTATTACAATAAACTGCAACTTCATTCCTTTATGTTTCTCATTACAGAGACAGAGTTAATGAAAACTAAGGAAAGTTCCTAAGGACACATCACTAACAAATACCTGTATAGCAAGCACCTCTATCTATCTTAAACTGTAAACCACTACAATGAACTGAACAATTTACATGAGAATATGTAAATTCCTAATACATAGTTGTAATACAGCAAGCTCACTGATAATAAAAGAAATGCAATTTAAGACAAAGAGATGCATTTTTATTTATGTACTTGGATGATTTTTATAACAAAAGTGTGCACTGAAAAATGTCTTCAAAGTAGTTGAAGCATTGTAAATTAATAAACTTTCATGCAAACAACTCAACAATGTTTATCAGAAGTCTGTCACAGTTGCTCATCTTTTAATTCAGTAATTGTCCTGCTTATAAAAATTTTAATAACACAAAGAGAAAGCATTAAACTGCCACTAATTTTAACATGTGAAACAATGAAAATACAAGTATAAAGATATAATAATCATCATATTGTGAATAATCATCATATTCTTCCTTCAAATTTGTATAACAACAAAAATCATCTTTTCTGTATAAGTGAAAAGTGCTGGACCACATCAACCCTTGTTATGCATTTTATTTAAAAAAAGTATCTTCTACTAACTTGATGTAATTGTCATCGTGAATGCTTATTGCTCAAAAGCTCATCTTTTCTGGCTCTATCTTTCTTCTCGCTGACTGGTTCAAATCAGCTCTTCTGGCTCCATCTCCACTCCAAACTAACTGACTCAAACTGGCTAACCTAAGCTCATGACCAAACTGCTATGCTTGGCCTCAAACGAACACTAGCAATCTCTTCTTATCTACAGGCTGTATCTTATTCTTTGGCTTGGTCTCTTTACCTTTGTCCTACTTGTTCTCTCTGCCACCTGTCTGTAAAAGTATCCTGGCAAAAATTACTCTGAACTCCATGAACTGAACTGCCACCAACTGAACTGCCACAAACGCAACTACACTGTCTCCCTCTCAATTTACTGACTCAACTGATCTGCCTGACTAGGACTCAGAGATCTGCATGCCTCTGTCTCCTGAGTGATGGGATTAAAACCATGTACCACCAGGCTTGGACCTAAGCTTTTCTTTTTTTTTTTTAAAGATTTATTTATTTATTATATGTAAGTACACTGTAGCTGTCTTCAGACACAACAGAAGAGGGCGTCAGATCTCATTACAGATGGCTGCGAGCCACCATGTGGTTGCTGGGATTTGAACTCAGGACCTTTGGAAGAGCAGTCAGTGCTCTTAACCACTGAGCCATCTCTCCAGCCCCCTAAGCTTTTCTTTAAGGGAAACTTGCTCTAAACTAGGCTGACCTTGAACTCTGAGATCAGATTGACTCTGTCTCCTGGGATTAAAGGCATGTCTGTATTCCAGCTGGATCACACAGACCTAGAAGCTCTTTAGATGTCATCCAATACCAGAACAGACATGTTGCTGGATTAAAATTCCCTTACATTACCAAATAGTTTATGTATACATCCAAACTTTAATACTGTATGCTTACATTTTCATAAAGGGTTTATTTTCTTCATTTAATTTTATAAAAATTATAAGAAATTTTTTTTAAAATAACATAAACAGAATCTATAATTTTAATTTTATTGAAAGGCACAGAATTGAGCAGAAGAATGCAAATTGACCCACCCTTATCTCCTTGCACTAAGCTCAATTCTAAGTGGATCAAAGATCTCCACATAAAACCAGACACACTGAAACTAATAGAAGGGAAACTAGGGAAGAACCTTGAACATATGGGCACAGGGGAGAATTTCCTGAACAGAACTCCAATAGCTTATACTCTAAGATCAAGAATAGACAAATGGGACCTCATTAAATTACAAAGTTTTTGCAAGGCAAAAGACACCGTCAAAAAGACAAAGCGGCAACCAACTAACTGGGAAATGATCTTTACCAACCTTACATCCGACAGAGGGCTAATATTCAAGATATACAAAGAACTCAAGAAGTTAAACTCCAGAGAGGCAAGTAACCCTATTAAAAAAATGGAGTACAGAGCTACACAAAGAGTTCTCACCTGAAGAATATCTAATGGCTGAGAAGCACCTAAAGAGATGTTCATCATCCTTAGTCATTAGGGAAATGCAAATCAAAACAACCCTGAGATTCCATCTCACACCAGTCAGGATGGCTAAGATCAAAAACACAGGAGACAGCAGTTTTTGGCGAGGATGTGGAGAAAGAGGAACACTCCTCCACTGCTGGTGGAATTGCAGGCTGGTACAACCACTCTGGAAAGCAGTCTGGCGGCTCCTCAGAAAACTGGGCATGACACTTCCGGAGGATCCGGTTATACCACTCCTGGGCATATACCCAGAGACTTTACCTGCATGCAATAAGGACACATGCTCCACTATATTCATAGCAGCCTTATTTATAATAGCCAGAAGCTGGAAAGAACCCAGATGTCCCTCAACGGAGGAATGGATTCAGAAGATGTGGTATATTTACACAATGGAATACTACTCTGCAATTAAAAACAATGAATTCACGAAATTCCTAGGCAAATGGTCAGAACTTGAAAATATCATCCTTAGTGAGGTAACCCAATCACAAAAGATCACACATGGTATGAAGTCACTGATAAGGGGATATTGACCCAGAATCTCAGAATACCCTAGACACAATCAGCATATCAATAGATTTCTAAAAAGATGGAAGGAGAGACCCCTGGTCCTGGAAAGACTGGATGTAGGGGAACGCCAGGACAGAGTAATGAGAGGGGGTTGAACAGAGAAAGGAGGGAGGGAAGGGGGCTTATGGGACTTTCGGGGAGGGAGGAAACGGGAAAGGGGAAGTGATTTGGAATGTAAATTAAAAAAATAAAATAAAAAAAAAAAAAGAAAGGCACAGAAAACTAAGCAAAGAACAAATTAGGAAAGATTGTGTGTGTTATATGATACTTGTCCGTGGTAAGAACAGATCAGTACAGAAGTTCTACAAACTGCCATCATCTTTTGATTTCTAGGGGAAGCCTAGGAAAAATATTACTTTCTCTATTTTAATTTATTTTCCATTCCTTCAATTTTTAAACTTTATTTGTTTTCAGTTTTAAATAAAATCTTGCTTTCCAGCCTAGGCCATCCTCGAACTTGAATTGCTCCTTCCTCCGGCAGACTAGAAAGTGTTATGATCCCATTTGTGTCCTATCTTCTGGCCTGGGAGTCTCAATAGCAAATTCCAATAGAGTTTTGCCATCTTAGGACAATATATCTTAGGACTGTTTTACAGTTTCTACAATAACTGGTTCGGAAGACAATGTTGACTTTAAAACAAGAATCAGATACCATCCTAATGGTAATTATTATCTGAAACAAAAATTTTAAATTATCTGTTTTCATCCAAATGAAGTAATTTTTATCCTTTATTACATAATCAGTCTTGATTGTGTTGTAGATTTTCATAGTGAATCAACACATGTGTAATGTTTGACTAACAAGAACATAGTACATTCATTATATAATATAGTAAAGATGTACTTTTGTGCCATGAAAGGATGTCCACCATATCTTTCAAAGGTATTTGTATAATAAATGTGGATAAGCGTTGTCAGTCAACTTGATTGTAAGATGTTTTGAGATTAGAGATACCTAGGGAAAACATGCTGCCAAACATGTTTATAAAAATGTGTGATCATTGGTTAAAGTCATTAGTTAAGTTCACAAACACAATTTGTTTGTAGATTTCCTATAACATGACAACTTCAGACCAAAGAAGTCAGCAGTGTGCATACATGAATGATGGGCATATTCAAAATAATTTTGGGGAAAATTGCAAATATTTGTAGAATGTCTTTGTTACATAGTCATTGTTAACATCATCAGGAATTCTTAAACATCATCCTCCTGTTTCCCAAAATGTTGCTATTAAAATTGTACTCTTACCTTATTTTTTCTTTTATTTTATTGAATATATTCTTCATTTATATTTCAAATGTTATGCCCCTTCCCAGTTTGCCCTCTCCCCGAAAACCCCCAAACCATCCTCCCACCCACTGCTTCTAAGAATATGCTCCTCCACCCAACCTACTCCCATGAGCCCCAGTCAATTCCCCCACACTAGGGCCTCTATTGAGCCTTCAAAGGACCAAGGATCTCTCCTTCCACTGATGTCTGACAAGGCATTCCTCTGCCAATCTTTTGGCTGGAACTATGTATACCCCATGGTTGATGGCTTAGTCCCTGGGAGCCCTGGGGTGTCTGGTTGGACAACATTGTCCTTCTTCCCATGGGGCTGCAACCGCCCCCCCCCACCAGCTCCTCCAATCTGCCCTCCAACTCCTCCACTGTGAACCCCTAACTCAGTCCAATGGTTGGCTGCTAGTATTCACCTCTGTATCTGTAAGGTCCTGGCAGGGCCCCTCCAAAAGACAACCATAAAAGGCTCCTTTCGGTACACTCTTCTTGTCATCCATAGTAGTTTCTGGGTTTTGTAGATGTTTATAGGATGAATCCCCAGGTAGGACAGACTCTGGGTGGCCTTTCCTTTAGTCTCTGCTCCACTCTTTGTCTCCATAGTTGTTCCTGTGATTATTTTGTTCCCTTTCTCAGAGGAACCAAATCATCCCCAATTTGGACTATCATCTTCTTTAGCTTCCTGTGGTCTGTGAATTGTAACATGTTTATTTTGAGCTTTTGGGGCTAATATCCACTTATCAGTGAGTGCATACCATGTGTGTTCTTTTATGATTGGGTTACTTTACTCAGGGTGACACTTTCTAGTTCCATCCATTTGCCTAAGAATTTCATGAATTCATTGTTTTTAATAGCTGAATAGTACTCCATTGTGTATATATACCACAATTTCTGTATCCATTACTCTGTTGAAGGACATCTGGCTTCTTTCCAGCTTCTGGCTATTATAAATAAGGCTGCTATGAACATAGTGGAGCATATGTCCTTATTGCATGTTGGAACATCTTATGAGTATATGCCCAGGAGTGGTATAGCTGGATCCTCAGGTAGTACTATGTCCAATTTTCTGAGGAACTGTTATACTGATTTCCAGAGTGGTTTTACTAGCTTGTAATCCCACCAGCAATGTAGAAGTGTTCCTCTTTCTTCACATCCTCTCCAGCATCTGCTGTCCCCTGAGTTTTTCATCTTAGACATTATGACTGGTGTGAGGTGGAATCTCAGGATTGTTTTGATTTGCATTTCCCTAATAACTAAGGATGCTGAACATTTCTTTAGGTGCTTCAGAGCCATTCGAGTTTCCTCAGTTGAAAATTCTCTGTTTAGCTCCTTAACCCATTTTTAATAGGGTTATTTGACCCTCTGGAGTCTAACTTCTTGAATTCTTTGTATACATTGGATAATAGTCCTTTATCGGATGTAGGATTGCATTTTTAACAAATGGTGCTGGATAAAGTGGAGGTCAGCATGCAGAAAAATGCAAATTGACCCATTCTTATCTCTTTGTAGAAAGCTCAAGTCCAAGTGGATCAAGGACCTCCACATAAAACCAGACACACAGAAGCTTATAGAGGAGAAAGTGGGGAAGAACCTTGAACACGTGGGCACAGGGGGAAATTTCCTGAATAGAACACCAATGGCTTATGCTCGAAGAACAAGAATCGACACATGAGACCTCATAAAACTGCAAAGCTTCTGTAAGAAAAAGGACACTGTCATTAGGATCAAACGGCAACCAAAAGATTGGGAAAATAATCTTTACCAATCGTACTCTTACCTTACTAAAAAGGCTAACAATTTACTTTCATACACCCTTCTAAAATGCCAACACGTCACCTTATGAGTCACTGGAATAATGGCATGGAAGGCACTTTTCCATCTGCCACTAGAATACAAATTAGTACATAGGTCCATATGCAAGTGTTCCTCCTCTCTTTAGTGGTCTAGAGGAAATATTAGAGGGTAATTACATTTAAAAGGATCACATAAGCTACACTATTCTAAAACTCAATTTTTCTTTGTTAAAATTTGGGGCATAGGAGACTTTAAAAGGCAGGGTAAGAAGGGACAAAAATGGAGAAGAGACTAAGGGAAATACAGTCCTTGGGACCCATCTCAAAGGGAGGCTCCAAGGCCTGACACTACTACTGATGGGCTTACAGATATGAGCCTAGCATGGCTGTAGTCATGGCTGCCCAACAAGCAGCTGACTGAAATAGATGAATATACTTACACCCAACCAGGACTGAAGTTGGGAACACCTGTGGTTGAATTAGGGAAAGGCTGAAAGAAGCTAAGGAGGAGGGCTACCATGTAGGAAGGCCAGCAATCTCAATTAACCCAGACCCCTTAAATCTCCCAGACTCTGAGCCACCAATCAGGCAGAATACATGAGCTGGTTGGTTCAGGCTCCCAACCCATATACAGCAATGGACTGCCTGGTCTATCCTCAATGAAAGAAAATAAGTCTATGCATCCAGAGACTTGAGGCCCCAAGGAGTGGTGAGATCTGGCAGGGATATAGGGCATCCTTTTGGAGACAGTGGGGAGGAGGAATGGTATGAGTAACTGTCAGAGAGCAGACTGGGATGTTGGAAATAACTGAACTCTAAAAAAAAATTAAAGTAAAATATAAAAGGCAGAACTGTCTTTTTTTAATTAAATATATTCTTTAATTACATTCCAAACGTTATTCCCTTCCCAGTTCCTCCCACCACCCAGAAAAACCCTAACCCATACTCCCTCCTCCTGCTTCTATGAGGATCTTCCTCCACCCAACCCACTCCAATCTACCCTCCCTTGATTTCCCTATATTGGGGCATCTATTGAGTCTTTATAGGACCAAGGACCTCTCCTCCCATTGATGCCTGATAAGGCATTCCTCTGCTACAAATGCAGCTGGAGCCTTATATACCACTTGGTTGATGACTTAGTCCTTGGGAAATCTGTGGGGGGGGATTAGTTGGTTGATATTTTTGTTCTTCCTATGGGGTTGCAAACCTCTTCAGCTCTTTAGTCCTGTCTCTAACTCCTCCATTGGGGATCCTCTGTTCAGTCCAATGGTTGGTTGGCTGCTAGCATCAAAAGGCAGGACTCTTACATAGCCATTTTTGAAATTTACCTTTCCAAAACAAAGATGTTAGACAGTTTAAAAGTTTACTGGTTGTGAATTGAAATGTCTAATTTTTTCCATACATCATATGACTAACATCTCTAAATCTTACGCTTTAACTGTGACTTTCTTATGAACATATGAACATATAGGCCTCCTTTTTTCAGTAGCATTTTTACTGGATCCTTTGACTTTTTCCTTAAGCTATTTACCATGTTTATAATCTTCTCTTAGTGATAGATCTACTATCTAGCAGAATCTTTCATCTGCCCTCTTCTTCCAGAACTGCAATAACATTAGTTCTAAAGTCTTACTAATAAGTTATATAAAATGATTTACTTTTTCTTAATTTAAGTCATATATTTTATTAGTGAAGTTCTACATATTTTTATGCTGAGAGTGAGTATGTACTTTATTCTAATCTGTCTGGAATATTTGAGCAACTATATCAAGCTGTCATAAAGATGCACTGAATATACATAATCACATATAGACAAATAGACAGAGAAATGTGTAGAGAGACTATATCAATGTAAATATCATTAAAATTATGTATCTGTCTTCCTTAAACTATATAAAAAGTTTAATTAATGTCAGTATTAAAAAGACTATTGTAAAAAAAAGACTATGGCAAAGACAGTTATGAAACATATTGCAGATAGAGTCTGTAAAGCACCATCCAATCTGATTTAATGTATATTCATTATATAATTTATAAAGTAATATGCATGTCTATTGATTTATAATTACATACTATATACAGATATTGCATATACATAAACTTTACATAACTATACTATAATTAAATTGACTATACATAAACTATGCATTATATTAATAAACATTATTGAGATATATACCTCACAAATTTATATTTAGCCAAAATATATAAGATTCAGTTATTTAGTTTTATAATTGCAAATAATTAAAGTCTTAAACAATGTTTATTTTATAAAATTAAGTCTCTAGTAAACCCAGGTTAAAATGCATTTAGTATTCAAATAATGAGCTTAGCCTCATTATTATCTTACATTTTATACAGTTATTCCTTGCATATATTTTAGTAAAAATTAACAAAATATATTGTTTAAGTATATTTAATTCACCAATAATTAGTGAAGAAAAGTTAATAAGCCAATTCACACAACTAGAGACCTTATGCTATGATTTTTGTATATATACATACACATTCATAATGAATAGAAAAACAATTTAGATTAGATACGGCACAGTACTCTTTTGATTTAGAATCTGGCTCCAGTTCATGGTTCTATACTTGATTCCTAGAAGCCAAAATATGCTTGCTCAAACTTGAACAAATTATGAGGTTTTTTTTGAGTATTCTTTTTTATTTTCAAAATTATATTTACTTACTGTATGGGTGATTGCCTGCATGTAGGTATGTGCCTTTGGTGCCAGAAAAAGTCAGAAGAGGGCATTTGATCTTCTGGAACTGGAGTTACAGGTAGTTGTGAAGTTGTGCTTGGAATCAAACCTGGATCCTCTGCAAGAACAAGTGTTCCTTAACAATGAGCCACCTCTCCATCTTAATGTCCACCACAATTTCTTTTTGGATTAAATTTAAGTTTACATGATTGATACTCTTTTATATTAGTGTTGAATAGAATATCATATATTGTTGAACATTAATATTATTTATAAAATAAGCAAACAAGCAGTGTGAGTGTGTGTGTGTGCGCGCGCATGAGTGCTTTCTTGCACATATGTAAGATCTGGGGTCAGAAGTGGGCATTGTAAGAGTTGTAAGTGCAGGTGCCAGTACAGTTTCAGGATGTGGTTGTTGGACTCAGGTCCTCTTCAAGAGCAGCAAGTGCTGTTCACTGCTGAGTTTCTTTTTCTTGAATGTTAAACATGTTTTTAATTGTCTGAAAAAAATTTCCAATATAGCTTTTGTCTCAAAAGGAAATTGTCTTTATATCATGTAAATTCTTAGTTGGGTCAATTTACACAAATTGTTTCTTGTTATAAATATTTAGAGAATTTTTGTTTGTTTTTGTTTTGTTTGTTTACTTGTTTTGTGGGTATTTTTTTTAACACATTTGTATTAAACACACATATAACCATTTTCATCATGGAAATAATTTCCTAAACATTTTATCCATTTCTTTTTAGGAATCCACCAAATTGTTTATTTTTAACATATGAAGACAAAACTTAAATTATTCTAGGTTCTTTTATAACAAGTTGAAAATTGATTCTCTTTTATATTTACACAGTCTTACCTATAGTAAGCAGTCATTTAGTAGAATACCAACGAATCCATTAGTATTTGATATACTTTGCATGTTTATATATTGGTATTTTATGTTTATTAAGTGCATATTGTGCATTTTTTCTCAAGTAGAATTTTCTATAATGCCTTGTCTAAGAAATGTGCATGAGTTTATACACAAGATATCATCTCAGTTTCTGTAACTATATATACTATGTAATTTTTAAACTTAGTGACTGTCAAGATGCAAGTATTTACTCTTTATGATAAGTTCTCTGAGGAAGAACTAAAGTGCAGCCTTTATAATGAGCTTAGAAATATGCTTATGTTATAAGTGACAGTCTCAATTGTCACATGCAGTGACCATGTATCAAGGAATTATAACAGCATTAGGTAGAACAGCAGGTCCATTTGTACAAACGCTCCCTGAACATATGAGTGATGTTCTCTAACAAGGTCCCTAGGGAAACAACTTGCATCCATCACTGCCTGCATTCTAACAGGAAGATAACTATTTTAAACTGTATTGGATTGTGTCATATTTCAGGACTGAAGCAAAGTATATGTCAGAGCCCGGAGAAGAGTGCAGTGTGGAACGCATAATGAGAAAAATATGACAGAATCCAGTAACTGCTGTTTTTGTTTTCATATTTTCTATACTGTAGATAAACATGAAAAATAAGAGAGAAAAATAATATCACAAGTTAATTAGCCCATGAATATAGACACAGATTTTTAAAAGTTGTGGTAATTACACATTTTGATTTTCAAATGGATGTAAAATTCACATATATTTTATGCATATTTGTAAAAAAATATGTAAGAGAGCTTGCTTTTGCCAAATGATTCATTACTCCATAGAATGTGGACAGCCTCTGACCTCTGAGGTCCAACCTGCAAACACCTAGAAAACAGAGTACTTGGTTAAACCATTCAGAAGTTCTTGATGTATAGAATTATTGAAGTAAAGATATTTTTTGCACTCCATAGACTTTGCATTTATTTGTTACTATACAGAGACTAATGTTAATCATCCAGAATCTATGAGTATATTTGACTGAGCACCTTCAATTGTAATTATATATCTATCATTTTGTGTAAAACATCCTGTCTTAGGTTTTTTATTTTTATGAACAGATACCATGACCAAAGCAAATCCTATAAAGGCCAACATTTATTAAGGGCTGGCTAACAGGTTCAGAGGTTCAGTCCATTATCATCAAGGTGGGAGCAGGGCAGCATCTGGGCAGACTGGGTGCTGGAGAAGGAGCTCAGAGTTCTAAATATTCATCCACAGGCAGCATAAGAAACTATGAGCCACAGTGGGTATAGCTTGAACACATGAGACCTCAAAACCAGCCTCCACAAGGACACACCTACTCCATCAAGTGCCACTCCCTGGGCCAAGCATATTCAAACCCTGACACATCACAACTCAGTATTTGATAATAGTTGTTGCAATAGAAGCAAAACATCTCATTGAGCTTAGGTAAAGAAAGCTACAAAAAGTAAAAGAAACATAGATTTTTAAAATATTCCTTTTGCTCAGTCACGTCAAGATCAAACCTTAGAGTAATGTAAAAAACAAAAGACACAACAACAAGAACAAACATAAACCCCAAACTACAATGTTAGTTAATTTTTCACTGCCCTGACTAGTGAGACTTAAAGGAGAAAGGGCTTATTTTGACACAAAGTTCTAGAAGAGTATAGTCCACTGTAACAAGGAAGATTTAATATCAGACAGAAGCCATGGCAACAGGAGCCAGAGTCTGGCAGTTCACATTGAGTTTCTAATCATGAATAGACAGAAAGTAGTTGGGTTCCACATATACAGTCTCAAGGGCTGTGACTAGTGACTATTTTACTCCATGAGAGTAAAGAATACTAAAGTTTCTAACCATTCCCAAACAGGATGGTCAGCTGCAGACCAAGTATTCTAATGGCTGGGTGATCTATAGGAGTCTCAGATTTAAAACACAGAGGACACAACTTATTCAATTGCCCTCTAACAGATATGTGATAATACTGTAGTAGGCAGACTCTCACTACATGCCTTTTGCAGTGAAGGAAATATGTTCAGTGGTAGCAACGAGAAAGTAAGTTCTTTGTTAAGAGCAACAGAACTCACATATAGTAGAGGTATCTGTAAAGGTGAATACACACGAATTACATTGATTCTTTCCTATTACAGACCAAGATGAAGCAGAGATTTTGGTACTATCCTGATGAAATGATAAATTTCCTGACATATATTAGGAGTTAAAATATAGTTATCATGACAACAACAAAAATTTTTCAACAAAAGTTAATATAAACAGAGTCATAGCTTACTAATATATCTCAGAGCAAACTGTAAGTCATTAAAGGAGAAATTTTAATCTGTCTAGCAATGCAGGTACCCATATTCAGATTTTCTCAAGTCAGTTGTTAAAAGACTTGTAGCCAAAAATCAGATAATCACACAAAGTAAAATAGTCATATCATTTATTGAAATTATTAAATATTGATTAGATGGATTTTAATTTCTAGTGATTAATATTTTCTCAGTAGTAAAATCATGGTAGATAATGGAATTATATATGTGTGATGAAAATTTGTGCCATCTGACTCCTAAATATGGTTGCAAAAATCAATAACAATCATTTAGTTGTCTAATTGTATCTTTAGCTGAGCAACAATGAACTGACCATTCTGTTTTTGAATTAGTTGTAGCAGATAATATGCCCAACAAAAGCTAGATTACCTAAATTGAGTCACCCTGAGTTTAGAAATTAGACGTAGATTGCCATTGAGGAGCTGATACTGCCCAGGTGCTTGTGAGTTGCATCTCTGTTCACATTAACCTCTATACAACATGACTTGATTACAAATGTCATGGTGCTGAGGTTCTATGAAACTATAATATATGTGTGATTTAAGAGAGTAAATTGGGATGTTCTTGATATTATAATAAAATACTACATATATGTAACTATAAAAATTATTCTCATATTTCTAAATGATATGAAGTCCTAGTTTAAGCTTTCAGCAGAGATAGTGTGATATTTCAGAACAAACTTACTAAGATGGAGTCTCCTGCTGAGTCCTCACATATGCTAAGACAAATGAGCTATTACTCTTTTCTGTCAAACAGTATCAAATGCATATCTTACCATAAGTGCATAAACATTCTGACAACTTGACTGATCCAAATACAAATCATTTTTGATTGCACTTATTTCAGATAAGTAATATTCACTTGTTATTCATCCTTAAATAATTAGTAAATATTGAAGTAAATACTAGAACTTTAAAAAGGTACTTCTTGTACAATAGCTGGATTCACATGATAGCTAGGGGAATAATCTTCCCTAAAAATTCTTTGCTAAGAGGGTCAGAGCTTGTGCAATCTAGATCAAACTGTCACATAAATCTCAGAACTGATTTATCAAATTAATTATTTAAAATACCAGTTACTTATGTAGAAGGAAAATATAGGAACCCAAATTAGATGATTCCCTTGATGACATGCCCATGCTTCTAACTGAATGCTACATGTAATCATGCTACCATGATTCTCCAGCTTTTGCCACGAAGTACAGAAATGCATACAAAGCTAAAGAGAAAAAAAGAAACAATAAAAATACAAACTACCAATAACAAAAAATACACACCTGAATAATATACTAGGAGCTCCCAGTATTCTGAGGTAGACCGAAGGAATGCCCACATTCAATAGGCTCTAATATAATGCTCTCATCCAGCGTGATTATATGAGTCATGATTCCTGTAACTTGAGATCATCAGATAATATTTTCCACCTTGATGTTATGCTTATGTGTTCTACAAATTCAATTTTCTAGAGAGTGACTTAAAATGCATGATGATTATTAGCCAATCAATTAAAAACATTTTTAGCTCTCTGAATCCAAGGTATGCCACTTAGATGTGGGCTTGTCCACCGAGTCATGAAGAACATGTAAAGCAACTCCACACCACATAAAATTGAATTTCTCTCCACAGAGTCATCAAAGACCCACAGATACTTAGGTAGCAATCCAGGACTGATATTTGGAGTGAGAGGTGATTTTGAAGATAGCACATTGCATACTTGGATGAACTGTTCAACTATTTTTGTTTTAAATTGAGCACCCTTCTATATAAAATATGTTTCCCTTGCTGTAATACATAAACTTTCACCCAATCTCTAGCAAGAAAGTCGCATTAATCACACACATAAAGATAAGAAAAGACTAGAAGAATAAGGGAGAAAGGATTCTGTAAAGAGGGATCAGAAGAATTCTGTGGGTAAAATGGGAAATTTCAATATATTAAGGCATGAAATGGAAACAAAAAATAAAAATAAAAACAAAAAAGCATATTCCTCCATAAAACATTCATGAAGCAGAAAAGTAAAGCTTAGATAATTTATTCCTTATCACCGGTAATTGCTTTAATATAATGCCACAGGTGGGCCTAGCCATGCATTACTTAAACTTACAAAGTAATGAAATATAAAAGAGGTTTTAATCATCAATACTCTAATGTTATTCAATCAAAAGCTACTTTTGTAAAAGAGTAAGTGATTCATATACATTTACAAAATGAGAATAGTTCTGAAAAAATTTGTTATATATAGGATGAAAATACATTACAACAAATATCCTAATTAAAAGTATAGGTTTTTTCATATAGATGTGAAACAATGGAATTTTGCATGTACCCTTTAAACATAAGAATTAAACAAAAACTCTTCGATGAATAACAATACAAATTTTGTTCAATTTTATACAAACAGGGTAAACCAATAAATATTCATGCATATCACTGGCTGCATTTAAATATTCCAATATATCCCTCACACTTCTTGTTTTAGAAAATAAGTGAATGCTGAATTATAATTATAATAGCAACTATTCCTCTTATATTCAAAGCTGAATTCTAAATCAGTGATGAGGCACCAAATTGGCTAGTTTACATAATGTGCAGAAGTACAGAAGGAAAAGCCTGCAGTGTAATTACTGGCAGCTGAATAATCAGTAACTTGTGTGGATTTAAACCAGCTCATTAATGTGACACACATACCCGTGAACATTTATGAGCAATTGATATTCTGAAAGACAGAGGGACAGACATCAAAGCCTCTCTAAGGTACAGTTATTTACACAACCAAGTTAGTTATTCCTGTTTGATTTCTTTGACTATCTCAATTAAAATACTTTTCTTTCCTGATTTAAACTGCAAATGAACAAATTATACACAAATTTATTTTAACTTAGAAATACAAGCAATTGTTCACAAAGATTTTACACATCTTCATTATTTACCAGATTATCTCAAAACATACATTTGCCTAAGAATAATGCTTAATACTCAAATGAAAACAATGAATTGGATTCACAAAGTGAACAAATGTTTTGTTTCAGAATGTAATTTGTGTCTCTTCACGTGTAGAAAAGAAAGATATGTAAATGTGTGCTATAGCTAAAGTTGAAGTCATTGATTCATTGCTTTGAGCTAGTGTGTACATGTGCATGTGCGTGCATGTATGTGTGTGTGTGTGTGTGTGTGTGTGTGTGTGTGTGTGTGTGTTCAGGTGTGTAGACACATATGCATGTGTCCATGCATAATGTACTGGGTTTATGTGCTATGTGTGCTTGTGCACTGTATGGCCTCAAATATTCCATAAAACAGATAGTAACTTTCAGAATCTACTAGTCCTTATTTGACTGACCCTATTAGCTTTCAAAAGTTATTTCTATGAAATTTAGAACAGGAAAAAAACATAATTAGAATTTCTTCATTCTATTTTATAAAAGAGACAATAAAATTGGTTTTAATGATCACATCACATTTGAATTTAGATGATTATTTTTATTATATCTAATTTTATAACTCTACTGGAGTATGTGCTCTATAAGATTTCAAATATACATAAACAAACATCTAATTTTTAAGTGTGTCACTACATGTTTGATTTGTATGGCTAAATTGTTATGCAATATACAACATTTGCAAAGTATTTTACATACCTCAGTAGTCAATTTTTACAAGAAAATTAAAAATTATTGGAAATACTTTTTGGAAACTTATTGTATTTCTAAGGCTTAAAATCCAAAACAGTGCATACTGGACAAGAAATATACTATGATGCTCCTTCCCCAACCAGAGAATCCCTTTTTAAACAAAGTTCTTTAATAACATCTGCCTTGAAAGTTTCCCCCCATGAACGATAAACTCTCTAATATACTACAGAATGTTTGCATAAATTTTAAGGTAAAAATTGGTAGAGATCTCAATTTCAAAAGTAGAAAAGCAGCAGGGTATGTCATGAACAATCTCGTGCTTCATTTAGGTGAACATTGTTAACTATTTTGTAGTGACAGAATGAAGGAACATGCTACTTTGTTTATGCCTATAATTTAGATGTTCGTATGCACATACCAAACACACACATATCATATGTGTGCATAAAACAGAGTAATATTCATGATATCAAAATTCACATCATTTGGAAGAGAATTGTAGGAAATAGGATAAAACTTAAAGCAATAAACAATTATATATTACATTAGGGACCCATAGGGTTATAAATGTTAAATTATGTATAAAAATGGATCTTAATAATTATAATTGATGAAGTACACATACTGTTAGAAACCCTGATAATGTTTTCTGTTAATGCGTTAATGCGAGTATGCTGCATCTTCACAGTCCAATTTCACTGACAAATCCTAGATCATAAAGTATCATCAATGGTGTTCATTTGGTAAACACCTTCCGGAATTTGCAAGACACACAGGAAAGCCTGCTTGGGAGAAAATGACAGTGACTCAAGCAGGGCTATGCTAAGACACAGAAATGTTGTCTATAGACACATATAATAGTCTCATGAGAAACAAGGTTTCCTGTTCAATTACATAAACAGTAGTGGAGTTTTAAAATCATGGAGAATAAATTGTTAGCAACAGAACATAGATGATCAAATAATAATGATAATAAAAGTAACTTTTCCTTTGTGATTATGATAAAATTCATAAAAAATGTAGTGTGTGTGTCTCTCTGTTTATATATGTGTATTGTCTAGTTGATATGTGGGTATGCTCCCATGAAAATGCAGACATTAGACAGAGTGTGCACCTCCAAACTTTTCAGCCACATTGCCCCAAGGCAAAGTCTCTCAATGTTGGAAGATTGCATTTCAGCAAAAAAAATAAATAAAAAAGCTGGCCAGTGATCTCCTGTTATCTGCTTGTCTCTACCTCCCAGTGCTTGTGTGATAACCACGTTCTGCCAAAACTGTTGTTTTGCATGTGCTGTAAATTCAATCTTGTCCTCGTGCTTTCAGAGAAGACACTTCTTCTCATTACCCATTTCCCCAGCACCTAAAACAATATTATCTATTTAGATTATTAATATAGAAAGGACATAAGTTAATTTGTGACTTGTGAGGATCATTAGCAAACTTTATTATTGGGATAGACTCCATGGAGGAGAACACATGCAATGTAGATCAAAAAGTGACACCATGAACAAGAGCACAGTAGATACAAAAAAAAACAGAAAATACTGAGATCAAAAGCTACAGTGCATTAATTCAGAATTCAAGACAAGAGACATTTCTGTAAAATAAATAGACAAGTAAAAATATGTGTTTGCATACCAATGAAAACTGTTCAACAAATAGAAAAAATATTTTTTTATTAAACCATTATGTTTAATCTAGTATTTTAGGTTAATATTAAATAATTTTGGGGGGAAGGATATTTTTAATTAGTTATTTATTTACATTTCCAATGTTGTTTCCCTTCCTGGTCTCCCCTCTGCAAAACCCCATGTCATCCCTCCTCCCCTTTGCTTCTAAGAGGGTGCTCCTCCACCCACCCACCCACTCCTGACTCACAACTGTAACATCTGCCCAGGCTAGGGCATCAAACCTCCAGGAGACCAAGGGCCTCCCCTCCCTTTAATGCCAGATAACACAATCCTCTGCTACATATATAGCTGGAGCCATGAATCCACCTGGAATGTAGGCCAATAGAGGAAAAATAAGCACCTCAGAAATATTGTATCCAGGGACAATAAAGTTTGTCTAATTGGAATAATGTTGTATTTGAAAGCATACGCCTACTTATAAATATGTAAAATGTTAGCTCTTGTCCCTGTAAGTCCTCAGATATTAAAATGATATTGTGTTAAAATTACTTGATATATTTATAACAATGAAGAGAATAGCACTCTATTAAAACCCACCTGTGCCCCTGAAGCAGGAAATCTACCATATCAGGAAATTCTGCACCTTGCTAGATCACCGTCCATACATGAGGCTGCTATCTAGGGAAATGAAATGACTTCAACCTACATAAAATAATATATTAGGGTAATAGAATGGGTTGATTTGTCTACTCTATCTATCTTACATCTTAAAACTTCCAACAACGCTTGCATTACAGTCTCATCAATCTTGCTAGTAAAAGCTACAGAACGGTGCTGTAGAACACAAGAGCTAGGAGAAAGAAGCACAGGAAGCTACCAGACTAGTGTTATTTAGTACGGGAACCAGACATAATTTCTCAATAAGAAATTTAAGTCAGAAACCCTAATCAAGTTACTTTATCTGTCTATTTTCATTTATGCATATTTTTTTTATTTTTATTTTTATTTTTTTTTTGGTTTTTTGAGACAGGGTTTCTCTGTATAGCCCTGGCTGTCCTGGAACTCGCTCTGTAGACCAGGCTGGCCTCGAACTCAGAAATCCGCCTGCCTCTGCCTCCCAAGTGCTGGGATTAAAGGCGTGCGCCACCACCGCCCTGGCGCATATTTTTATTTATATACGTATGTGTATTTAACATACATTTATCCTTTCATTTTGAATCTAGTATAACTTAGAGGGTAAAAATTGGTTAATTAAAATATTTCCATTAATATTCTGAGTATAAGCAAAAGATTTGTAAATATCAATTTTCTTTTCTGGGGGTTGGTAAATTAATTTTTATTAGATATTTTCTTTATTTACATTTCGAATGTTATCCCCTTTCTGGTTTCCCCTCTGAAAACACCCTATCCCATCCCACCCTTCCATCTGCATGCCAACTTACTCACTCTCACTTCCCTGTCCTGGTATTCTCTTATGCTGGGACATCAAGCTTTCTCAGGGCCAAGGGTCTCTCCTCCCCTTGAGGTCCAACAAGGCCATCCTCTGCTACATATACAGTTGGAGTCAAGAGTCCCTCTATGTGTACTCTTTGGTTGGTAGTTTAGGCCCTGGGAGCTCTGGGGGTACTGGGAGGTTCATAATGTTGTTCCTGCTATGGGGATGATATCTCCTTTGGCTTCTTGGGTCCTTTTCCTAGCTCCTTCATTGCAGACCCAGTGCTCAGTCCAGTGGTTAACTGGGAGGATCCACCTCTGTATTTGTCGGATACTGGCAGAGCCTGTCAGGAGACAGCTATATCAGGCTCCTGTCAGCAAGTGCTTGTTGGCAACCCCATGTCTGGGGTTGGTAACAGTGTATGGGGTGGATCCCCAGATGGGGCAGTCTCTGAATGGCCTTTCCTTCAGTCTCTGCCCCACACTTTGTATATGTATCTCCTTCCATGGCTGTTTTGTTCCCTTCTATGAAGGACCAAAGTATACATACTTTGATCTTCCTTTTTCTTGAGCTTCAATTGGTCTGTGAATTGTATCGTGGGTATTCTGAACTTTTGGGCTAATATCCACTTATCGGTGACTGCATACCCTGTGTGTTCTTTACTGGTTGGGTTGGTTCACTCAGGATTGTATTTTCTAGTTCCATCCTTTTGCCTAAGAATTCATAAATTCATTGTTTTTAATAGCTGAGTAGTATTCCATTGTGTAAATGTATCACGTTTTCTGTATCCATTCCTCTGTTGATGGATATCTGTGCTGTTTCAAGCTTATAGCAATTGTAAATAAGACTGCTATGAACAGAGTGGAGCATGTGATATTATTCCATGCTAGAGAATTTTCTGGGTATATGCCCAGTAGTGGTATAGCTGGGTCTTTCAGTAGTAGTATGTCCAAATTTCTGAGGAACTACCAAACTGATTTCCAGAGTGGTTGTACCACCTTGCAGTCCCATCAGGAGTGGAGAAGTGTTCCTCTTTCTCCACATCCTTATCAGCACTTGCTGTCACCTGAGTTTTTAATCTTAGCCATTTTGACTGGTGTGAGGTGGAACCTCAGGACTGTTTTGATTTGCATTTCCCTGATGACTAAGGGTGTTGAACATTTCTTTAGGTGCTTCTTAGCTATTTGTTATTCCTCAGTTGAGACATCTTTATTTAGTTCTGGACTCCATTTTTAATAGGGTTATTTGATTCTCTGGAGTCTAACTTCTTGAGTTCTTTGTATATATTGGACATTAGCCCTCTGTTGGATGTAGGGTTGGTAAAGATCTCTTCCCAATTTGTTAATTGCCTTTTTGTTGTATTGAAAGTGACCTTTGCCTTATAGAAACTTGGTAATTTTATGAGGTCCCATTTTTCAATTCTTGATCTTAGAGCATGAGTTACTCGTGTTCTGTTCAGGAAATTTCCCCTGTGCCCATGTGCTTCAGGTTCTTCCCTAATTTTTTTCTTCTAGTTTCAATGCATCTGGTTTTATATGGAGGTCCTTGATCCACTTGGATTTGAGCTTTGTACAAGGAGATAAGAATGGATCAATTTGCATTCTTCTGCATGTTAAATGCCAGTTTAACCAGCACCATTTGTTGAAAATGCTGTCTTTTTTTCACTGGACAATTTTAGCTCCTTTGGCAAAGATCAAGTGCCATATGTGTTTGGGTTCATTTCTGGGACTTCAGTTCGATTTCATTGATCTTCCTGCCTGTCACTGTACCAATACCATGCAGTTTTTATCACTATTGCTCTGTAGTACTGTTTGAGGTCCAGGATACTGATTCCCCTAGAAGTTCTTTTATTGTTGAGAATAGTTTTAGCTTTCCTGCATTTTTTGTTATTCCAAATGAATTTGAGAATTGCTCTTTCTAACTCTATGAAGAATTGAGTTGGAGTTTTGATGGGGATTTCATTTAATCTGTAGATTGCTTTCGGCATGATGGCCATTTTTACTATATTAATCCTGCCAATCCATGAGGATGGGATATTGTTCCATCCTCTGAGGTCTTCTTCAATTTCTTTCTTCAGAGACTTGAAGTTCTTGTCATACAGATCTTTCACTTGTTTGGTTAGAGTTACACCAGGATACTTTATATTGTTTGTGACAATTGTGAAGGGTTTTGTTTCCCTAATTTCTTTCTCAGCCTGTTTATCCTTTGAGTATAAGAAGGCTACTGATTTGTTTAAGTTAATTTTATCTGTCCACTTTGCTGAAGCTGTTTATCAGCTGCAGGAGTTCTCTGGTGGAGTTTTTCAGTCGCTTAAGTATACTATCATATCATCAGCAAATACTTAAAATTTGACTTCTTCCTTTCCAATTTGTATCCCTTTGACATCCCTTTGTTGTCTAATTGCTGTAGCTAGAACTTCAAGTACTATAATGAATAGATATGGAGAGAGAGAGAAGCCTTGTCTAGTCCTTGATTTTAGAGGAATTACATCAAGTTTCTCTCCATTTCATTTCATGTTGGCTACTGGTTTGCTGTATATTACTTTTACTATGTTTAGATATGGGCCTCGAATTCCTGATCTTTCTGAGACTTTTAACATGAAGAGATGCTGAATTTTTTCAAATGCTTTTTCAGTTTCTAATGAAATGATCATGTGTTATTTTCCTTTGAGTTTGTTTATATAGTTGATTTTATAGATGGATTTCAATACATTGAAACATCCCTGCATCCCTGAGATGAAGCCTACTTCATTGTGGTGCATGATCATTTAGATGTGTTCTTGTATTTGGTTGGCAAGAATTTTATCGAGTATCTTTGCATCATAAGGAAGATTGGTCTGAAGTTCTCTTTGTTAGATCTTTGTGTGGTTTTGGTATCCACACAATGAGTTGGGTAGTGTTTCTATTTTGTGGAACAGTTTGAAGAGTACTGGTATTATGTCTTCTCTGAAGTTCTGATAGAATTCTGCACTAAAACCATCTGTTCCTGTGGGGTTTTTTTTGTTTGTTTTTTTGTTTTTTGTTTTTTTGGTTGGTTGAGAGACTTTCAATGACTGCTTCTGTTCCTTTAGGGGTTATAGGAGTGTTTGGATAGTCTATGTGATCCATTTAATCCAGATTTTCCAGTTGTGTTGAGTATAGGCTTTTTTAGTAGGATCTGATGATTTTTGAATTTCCTCAGTTTCTGTTGATATATCTCCCTTTTTCTTTCTGAGTTTGTTAATTTGGATACTGTCTCTGTGCCTTCTGGATAGTCTGACTAAGGGTTCATCTATCTTGTTGACTTTCTCAAAGAACCAGCTCCTGGTTTGTTGATTCTTTGTATAGTTCTTTTTGTTTCTACTTGGCTGATTTCAGACCTTACTTTGATTATTTCCTGCTGCCTACTCCTCTTGGGTATATTAGCTTCTTTGTTCAGGAGCTTTCAGGTATGCTGTTAAGCTGCTAGTGTATGAACTCTCCAGTTCCTTTTCGGAGGCGCTCAGAGCTATGAGTTTTCCTCTTAGAATTGCTTTCATGGTGTTCTGTAAGTTTGGGTTATATTGTGCCTTCATTTTGATAAATTCTAAAAAGTCTTTTCTTATTTCTTCCTTGACCAAGGTAACATTGAGTAGAGCATTGCTCAGCTTCCAAGTCTATGTGGACTTTATGTTGTTTTTGTTGCTTTTGAAGATAAGGCTTAATCTGTAGTGATCTGATAGGAGTCATGGTATTATTTCAATCTTCTTAAATCTGTTGAGGTCTTTTTTGTGAACAATTTATGGTCAGTTTTGGAAAAGGTACCTTGAAGTGCTGAGAACAAGCTATATTCTTTTGATTTAGGATGAAATGTTCTATAGAAATCTGTTAAATCCATTTGGTCCATAATTTCTGTGAGTTTCACTGTGTCTCTGTTTAGATTGTATTTCACTGATTGGTACATGGATGAGAGTGGGGTGTTGAAGTCCCTCCCCCAGTTATTGAATAAGGTTCAGCATGTGATTTGAGCTTTAGTAAAGTTTCTTTTATGAAGATAGGTGCCCTTGCATTGGCAGCATAGATGTTCAGAATTGAGAGTTCTTCTTGGTATATTTTTCCTTTGATGAGTATGAAGTTTACTCTCTTCTCTTTTTCTGATGACTTTTGGTTGAAAATTGATTTTTCTGATATTAGAATGGCTACTCCAGCTTGTTTCTTGGGACCAATTGCTTGGAAAATTGTTTTCTAGCCTTTTACCCTGAGGTAGTGTTTGTGTTTGACACTGAGGTGCATTTTCTGTATGCAGCAAAATGCTGGGTCCTGTTTACGTATCCAGTCTGTTAGTCTCTGTCTTTTTATTGGGTAATTGAGTCCATTGATGTTAAGAGATATTAAGGAATGTTAATTGTTGTTTCATATTATTTTTTATGTTATTTTTATGTTTGTGTGGTTATCTCCTTTTGGGTTTGTTGAAAGGAAATTAATTTCTTGCATTTTATGGTGTAGTTTCCCTCCATTTGTTGGCATTTTACATCTATTATCCTTTGTAGGACTGGATTTGTGGAAAGATATTGTATAAATTTGGTTTTATTATGGAATAACTTGGTTTCTCTATCTAGGATAATTGAAAGTTTTGCTGGGTATAGTACTCTGGGCTAGCATTTGTGTTCTCTTAGGGTCTTTATGAGATCTGCTCAGTATCTTGAGACTTTCATGTTCTCTGGTGAGAAGTCTTATTTAATTATGATAGGTCTGTCTTTATATGTTACTTGACCTTTTTCCCTTATTGCTTTTAATATTCTTTCTTTGTTTAGTGAATTTGGTGTTTTGATTATTATGTGACAGGAGGAATTTCTGTTATGTTCCAATATGTTTGAGTTCTTTAGGCTTCTGGTATGTTAATGGGCATCTCTTTCTTTACGTTAGAGAAGTTTTCTTTTTTTTTTTTCTTCATATATTTTTGTTACTTTTTATTTTCTAAGTTTTTTTTTTATTTACATTCCAAATCATTTCCCCTTTCCCGTTTCCTCCCTCCCCGAAAGTCCCATAAGCCCCCTTCCCTCCCTCTTTTCTCCATTCAACCCCCTCTCATTTCTCTGTCCTGGCGTTCCCCTACATCCAGTCTTTCCAGGACCAGGGGTCTCTCCTTCCATCTTCTTAGAAATCTATTGATATGTGAATTGTGTCTACGGTATTCCGAGATTCTGGGTTAATATCTCCTTATCAGTGACTGCATACCATGTGTGTTCTTTTGTGATTGGGTTACCTCACTAAGGATGATATTTTCAAGTTCTGACCATTTGCCTAGGAATTTTGTGAATTCATTGTTTTTAATTGCAGAGTAGTATTCCATTGTGTAGATCTACCACATCTTCTGAATCCATTCCTCTGTTGAGGGACATCTAGGTTCTTTCCAGCTTCTGGCTATTATAAAAAAGGCTGCTATGAACATAGTGGAGCATTTGTCCTTATTGCATGCAGGTAAAGCCTCTGGGTATATGCCCAGGAGTGGTATAGCCGGATCCTCCGGGAGTGTCACGCCCAGTTTTTTGAGGAACCGCCAGACTGCTTTCCAGAGTGGTTGTACCAGCTTGCAATTCCACCAGCAGTGGAGGAGTGTTCCTCTTTCTCCACATCCTCGCCAACAACTGCTGTCTCCTGTGTTTATAATCTTAGCCATTCTGATTGGTATGAGATGGAATCTCAGGATTGTTTTGATTTGCATTTCCCTAATGACTAAGGATGATGAACATCTCTTTAGGTGCTTCTCAGCCATTAGATATTCTTCAGGTGAGAACTCTTTGTTTAGCTCTGTACCCCATTTTTTAATAGGGTTACTTGCCTCTCTGGAGTTTAACTTCTTGAGTTCTTTGTATATATTGGATATTAGCCCTCTGTCGGATGTAGGGTTGGTAAAGATCATTTCCCAGTTAGTTGGTTGCCGCTTTGTCTTTTTGACAGTGTCTTTTGCCTTGCAAAAACTTTGTAATTTAATGAGGTCCCATTTGTCTATTCTTGATCTTAGAGCATAAGCAATTGGAATTCTGTTCAGGAAATTCTCCCCTGTGCCCATATGTTCAAGGTTCTTCCCTAGTTTCCTTTCTATTAGTTTCAGTGTGTCTGGTTTTATGTGGAGATCCTTGATCCACTTAGAATTGAGCTTAGTGCAAGGAGATAAGAATGGGTCAATTTGCATTCTTCTGCATGTTGACCTCCAGCTGAGCCAGCACCATTTGTTGAAAAGGCTATCTTTTTTCCACTGGATGGTTTTAGCTCCTTTGTCAAAGATCAAGTGACCATAGGAGTGTGGATTCATTTCTGGGTCTTCAATTCTGTTCCATTGATCTACATGCCTGTCACTGTACCAATACTATGCGGTTTTTAACACTATTGCTCTGTAGTACAGCTTGAGGTCCGGGATACTGATTCCCCCAGAGGTTCTTTTACTCTTGAGAATAGTTTTAGCTATTCTGGGTTTTCTGTTATTCCAGATGAATTTTTGAATTGCTCTTTCTAACTCTGAAGAATTGAGTTGGGGTTTTGATGAGGATTGCATTGAATCTGTATATTACTTTGGGTAAGATGGTCATTTTTACTATATTAATCCTGCCAATCCATGAGCATGGCAGAATTTTCCATCTTCTGAGGTCTTCTTCAACTTCTTTCTTCAGAGACTTGAAGTTCTTGTCATACAGATCTTTCACTTGTTTGGTTAGAGTCACGCCAAGATACTTTATATGGTTTTTGGCTATCGTGAAGGGTATCATTTCTCTTACTTCTTTCTCAGCCTGCTTATCCTTTGAGTATAGAAAGGCTTCTGACTTGCTTGAGTTGATTTTATGTCCGGCCACTTTGCTGAAATCGTTTATCAGCTGTAGGAGTTCTCTGGTGGAGTTCTTTGGGTCCCTTAAGTATACTATCATATCGTCTGCAAATAGTGATAGTTTGACTTCTTCCTTTCCAATTTGTATCCCTTTGACCTCTTTTTGTTGTCTAATTGCTCTAGCTAGAACTTCAAGTACTATATTGAAAAGATATGGAGAGAGAGGGCAGCCTTGTCTAGTCCCTGATTTTAGTGGGATTGCTTCAAGTTTCTCTCCATTTAGATTGATGCTGGCTACGGGTTTGGTGTAAATTGCTTTTACTATGTTTAGATATGGGCCTTGAATTCCTGATCTTTCCAAGACCTTTAGCATGAAAGGATGCTGAATTTTGTCATATGCTTTCTCAGCATCTAATGAGATGACCATGTGGTTTTTTTCTTTGAGATTGTTTATATAGTGGATTACATTGATGGATTTCCTTATATTGAACCATCCCTGCATCCCTGGGATGAAGCCTACTTGATCATAGTGAATGGTCGTTTTGATGTGTTCTTGGATTCGGTTGGCCAGAATTTTATTGAGTATTTTTGCATCGATATTCATAAGAGAGATTGGCCTGAGATTCTCTTTCTTTGTCGGATCTTTGTGTGCTTTTGGTATTAGTGTAATTGTGGCTTCATAGAACGAGTTGGGTACTGTTCCTTCTGTTTCTATTTTGTAGAACAGTTTGAAGAGTATTGGTGTTAGGTCTTCTTTGAAGGTCTGATAGAATTCTGCACTAAAACCATCTGGACCTGTGCTTTTTTTGGTTGGAAGACTTCCAATGACAACTTCTATTTCTTCAGGGGTTATAGGACGGTTTAGATGGTCTATTTGGTATAATAGATTTTTTTGAAGTTATTAATGGCCCTTTAAGTTGTAAATCTTTGCTCTTTTCTATACCTACAATCCTTAGGTTTGGTCTTCTCATTGTGTCCTGGATTTCCTGGGTATTTTTGGTTAGAAGCTTTTTACATTTTCTTTGACTGTTCATTCAATGTTTTCTATTGTATCTTTAGCCCCTGAGATTCTTGCTTCTATCTCTTGCATTCTGTTGTTGATGCTTGCATCTATGACTCCTGATTTCTTCGCAAGGTTTTCTATCTCCAGAGTTGACTGCCTTTGTGATTTCTTTATTGTTTCTACTTCCATATTTAGATCTTGGGTGGTTCTGTTCAGTTCCTTCACTTGATTGTTTTCCTTTAATTCTTTAGAGGATTTTTGTGTTTCCTCTTTAAGGGCTTCTACCAGTTTACTCCTGTTCTCCTGTATTTCTTTAAGGTTGTTATTTATTTCCTTCTTGAAGTCCCCTATCAGCATCATGAGATATGATTTTTATATCCAGACCGTGCTTTTTGGGTGTGTTAGGGTGTCCAGGACTTTCTGTTTTGGGAGAAATGGGTTCAGTGGTGCCATGTTGCCTTGGTTTCTGTTGGTAACATTCTTGAGTTTGCCTGTGCTTCTGGCTGTACCTGCCTGTACCTGCCTGCACAGTCACCTGAAATTAAATGGCAGTTGCACTCCCTGGAGACCAGTTCTTCCCTGAAAGGACAGGTGTCCAGATGGCTGTGGATCAGGTCAGCTCCTGGGTGCAGATGAAGCCTGGAAGCACCCTGTCCTAGCTGCTCTGCCACTCCTATGTTCTCAGTGCTCTTGGCCATACCTGCCTGCACAGTCCTCAAATATCAATTTTCAAAATGAGATTTGACATAGATTTTCTAATAGCTTGATCATGTAATCACCATATAAATTTCATAGAAATTATATGGTTATCATATAATTGTCCATTACTTTTAAATTTTAGTGTAAATTATATTATTATTATATATTCATTACTATTTTAATTTTTTACCTCATAGATATACAAGTTAGATGTCATTAATATTTATTAGTTTGAAAACTCTACCCTATAAATATTACAATGCTTTTTATACTTTCTATAATACCTATAAGCTTCAAAATTAATCAATTGCCTTAAAAGTATCTTGTATTCCAAGAGATAGTTCCTAAGTTGAAGCCACTTAACTAGGAAATACAAATAATTACCAAATATCTTACAGATACTCAAGATTTTCAGCTGTGTCCATGGGAAACATAGATGCTATTTTTAAGTTTTTACTTTAAATAATAAAGATGCTCTTTTAAAGTTTTTACTTGCATAATAAATTAACTTGAATTAAAACACACAATGTGTGCAAACACAGACACACACACTCAGAGAGAAAGAGAGAGAGCGAGAGCGAGAGAGAGAGAGAGAGAGAGAGAGAGAGAATATATATATACACATATAAGAAAATAAACAAATAAATGTTTGTGTGTGTATATGTGTGTGAATAGTGACAGTATGTAAGTTTCAGCCAGTGGTGAACCACATATCAGATATTTGTACCATAAAATCACAATAGTATTAAAACGTTCTCCTTTCCATAGTTATTTCATTCTTCTAATTCTATGCATGTAAATATGTTTAGATTCATGAGTAAAATGGTGTTTCAAATGTATACAATATGTAGTGTGAGAACCCTGTCAGAAACAGCAGGCCAGCTCCCCACAACCAAGGATGGGGTCTAACAGCCTTATTGGAACTTTTCATTCCATCAGGACTGCCTGGGGGAGGACAGATAAGGAAATGGCCTAAACAGAGAACCACCCTGCCTAGGGTGAGGCCAGCTAGGGAAGTGACTCCACACACACACACACACACACACACACACACACACACACACACGCATACACACAAAGACAATGCCAGGAAATACCAAGAATACCACAAGGTAGGCAGGACAAGGCCAAATGGCAGAGACAAACTCTCCATTTGAATCGACCAATAATTTTAAATGTTGCTCAGGGTAACCAATCACAGTCGTCCAAATCAGCCAACTGTTGAACTCCCCACCAAAATGTTTATAAAAAGTGCATGCTTTGAGAGCTGGGAGTCTCCTCTTGCCTGTGTGCTAGGGGACCACAACATACATTGAAACAATAAGCCTCTTGCAGATTGCAATGATTCCAGTCTCTGTGACCTTATTGAGTGGGGGTCTTCCAATGGACTCTTACAGTAGAAGCTTACCTTAATGTTTAGTCTGGGAGTCAAGGTGAACAGTAGTATGGACCTATGAGGAAAAAAGTAAAAGAATTATTTCTTTAAACATATTTCAATGGTTGAATAATAGTAGGCCTAATTCCGGTGTTTTAAATATTTACAAACTGCTAACAATAAAATGTAAAAGAGATAAATCAGACTTTTTGAAAATGTCAACTTCTGATCTTCATCTACATACCACAGTGCAAGAGATGAAACTGCCAAAGTCTTGGTGTTTCCAGTGTTTCATCAGCACATTGAATAGACTATAATTTGTCTTAAAATATATTAGGGTATTTATTATAACTATATTATGAGTATTATAGTTTTTATGTTAATATCTTTTAATAGAATATATTACTACTTCTTTTAGAATTTCATACACTGCATTTCGATTATATTAATAGGCTACTACTCCTCCATCTCTTACCAGAAACATGTTTTGCACCTACAGTCTATCCCAAGATCTGATCTTTCTTTATAATAATTCATGGAGTCCATCATATATACTCTTAGAATTAGCTTCATCTACAGAACTGATGTCAAACTCTTAAATAGTGTAAGCTACATCCTCTGAAGTCATCAACTGTCAAGATGCCCTCAGTCAGGGCTTGAGACATGTGTGCTCATCCATAAGCTCTGCTTCAATATTGTTTGATTTGATTTGGTGAAACTTTTTTGCAACCAATTTTAGCAGCTCTGAGTTTATGAGTATGTGGTCCTGATATATTTAGAAGACGCTGTTTATTTCTGGTCTTCCTAGAAAGCTGACTCATATTATTTTTACAACCTTTTGTTCTGTGATATTCTGTGAGGTTTGGAGAGGCATAATAGGCTTACCCCATTTTAACAATAAAGGCTAAAATAGATTACAGTCTGTAGTAACTTTCCCTAAGTCTTACTTTTCTAACCATATATCTCCTATGATGCTCTGGTTAGATCATTAACAGAATCAGAGGTGAGCTCCATGTATGTGGGTGCCTCTCACCTGAGAGATAAAGAATGAAGTGGTTAGAAAGAGGTTTTTTTAATAAGCAAATAAGATAAGATTTTATGAAATTAATTTTTAAAACTAGACATGCTATAATATTCTACAAAAATGAAAATCAGAAATATTATTAAGTATATTAGGCAGAAGAAATTATAGATTGTTTATAAACAATGTACAAATCAAATAAAATGTTTGAATGCATTTTTATATATTGAAATAGATTGTTTCACAATATTATATGCATATGTATATAAATACATGTAAGTGTAACACCTAAGTTGGTCTCTCTTTAATGTAGCTTAAATTAACATTTTTTAATTTATCTAAAAAGTGTATTAATTTTATTTCTAAATATATTAAATAAATTATAATAGCATTATAACAAAGTAATACATATTTATTTAATTTAAAATATTATTATAGTGTTTGTCCTTTGGGAATCCTTCAGTCTGTCAGTGTAAGTATATCATTAAAATATAATTAAAAGTATAATCTCACATATTTCATTGCATGTAATAGTTTTTCGTATCCACTAAGATTGAGAGCTAGAAGAAGCAGTCTTTAAGTTTTCCCCTAACATATCATCTTAGATAAAAGTGCAGTGAGCATGGCAAAATGCCAGAGCTGTCGGAACACTGTGCAAAGCAGATAAATGATATCAAATAATTGTGAATAATTGTTTAAGAGGAGAGAAAGGTTATCTTTCTTGTCAGAAAGAAAGTGCTGGGTTTTGAAAGCCTCTTTCTTTGAACAGAATATTGTATTGACCAGATACTCAAGATCTGAAAGAAATACATCAAGAACTAAAAAGTAATTTGAATTTTAAAGCAATTTAAAAGTATCACAGACCAATGTGCTGCATATATCAAGGCTTAGTGAAGCATTAGATCTTCTGTGATCATTATACTTAGGTTCACCAAGACATTCATTTGTAACCACATATAAGGGAATGATTTTTCACTCAAGACTCTTAATAACTTATAGTATATAAATGTGATAGTCTAATGATTTTAATTTCCCCATTCAATAAATGACAGTATTCAAAATTATTATACCATAAAACAAAATGAGGACCTGTATTATCAGTAAATGATACTTCAATTTTTTATAAAATAATTTATATATTCATATATTTATTAATGATGGGAATGATGTTCATAAAATGTATCATTAAGCAAATTATAAGTACCACATACTTATGGAAACAACATTAGCTATAATATTTTTTTTTATTTTCTAAGTTTTTTTATTTACATTCCAAATGATTTCCCTTTTCCTGTTTCCTCCCTCCCAGAAAGTCCCATAAACCCCCTTCCCTCCCTCTGTTCCCCATTCAACCTCCTCTAGCTTCTCTGTCCTGGCATTCCCCTACATCCAGTCTTTCCAGGACCAATAGTCTCTCCTTCCATCTTCTTGGAAACCTATTGATATGTGAATTGTGTCTTGGATATTAACCCAGAATCTCGGAATACCCAAGACACAATTCGCTATGATATTATTTATGCAATCCCAATGGACCACAGCTCTCTTTGCTATAGATTATTGGTCAAAATGTTACTTTGAGTTGTATTACTATTTTATGATTTACCATATGATGTTCTATATATGATAGCACAATATAATTATCAAATAAATAAATCAACACATATATTGCCTGGCATTTTTACTGTTTTACTTGTAAGACAAAAGAAATTAATGTCTATAATGTTCAAATATGCAGAGTGATTATTAAACATTCTCATCACTATATATAATTTTCTTGAACTAAATCTTCTATTGTAACAGAGAATTTTTATGCAATGTTGAACATAATGGCAATTACCTCATTCCAAGCTGTAGTAACCATCACTCTGTTTTATTTCTTTGGGTATTAATATCTGAATCTACATAGATGTAAGGCTATATTTTGTCTTTTGGGGCTACTTTGTTCATTTTCCAAAATCTTCCTGAAGTTCACCTAATTTATTCACAAAGCACTTACTGCATACAACTACACACACACACAAACACACATCACATAGCCATACCAATATTTGTTTTCTTTCTGTCATTGATGAATGCCTAAGTTGGTTCCATATCTACTTATTGTTATTATTGTCTCTCTGAGCATGATAGTCCACATTTACCTGTGAGAAATGAACACAGTTTACATTAGAAAGATGGATAATAATAGAAATTTGTGAATCTTGTGCTTGTTCAGTTCTGAAGTCTCTGAGAAATTCCCATTTTTTTTTTACATTTATTACCAGGAAAGAATCTGCAAATGTTCCCCTTTCTCTACATATTCTTTTCATAGATTTTAGCAATAGCTATAATAATTTAACTGGATATTAGAACTAAGATTTGGAAGTCTCAAACCATGTGAAAGCTGTCAATTGAGCTCCAGTGCTATATTTTGTGTTGTGAAATATCCTCAAAAGAACATACAATAAACAAAAGGGAGCCAAATTGGAAGAAACCAACATGAAGTATTATAAAAGCAAAAGACACCATCACTAGAAAGAAGAATGTAACTCTCTTACATTCTCAGACAATGTTTTATTAATTATTGCTTCTGTCATCTGTAATTAGAATAAACTATCCCAAGATTTAAAAATATATAAAAATGAACAAACCACCTTTACACCATGAATTTGATAAAGGATTGGTATTTAAAATATACAACAGACATGCAAACCCTATAGTAATCTAATAAGAAAGAACATTTTAAAAGTTTGAAAAGAACTTTACCAAGTAATGCAATATTATAATTCCAGCTCCTTAGAGAATGAGTCTGGAGGATCTCAAGATCAAGGCCAGTATGTGGAACTTAGTGGATCTTGTTTCAAAATAAAACATAAAACAAATACAAAAACAAAAACAAAACAAACCTGGAATTTGGATAATTGGCACAGTGCTTAAAAACATACAAAAAGCCACTACAATCAATCCTTAGCATTAAAAACAAGTATAAGAAATAATACAAATGAGCATACTTATTTCCAAAGAATGTATATAATAGACCAAAGGATTTTTGAAACTATCATTGCCTTGCTAGTCAGCAAGAGCAAACTAATGAAAACCATAATGAGATATCATCACATATCAGCTAGAATATTTACAAGCGCCGAATATCATACATGATTTTCTTAACTTTTATTTGGAAAAAGTTGTATTTGAAAACCTAGACCAATGGTTTAAAGCATAATTTTCTTGGTACATACTACATTTGTTTTCAAGGAATACTACGTTATATACAATAAGACTTATTATTCATTATTTTTATCTTGATTAATGAAAGAGGAAATAATCACTATATGAAATAAGACATATAGTCTATTATGTATTATTCTGATCAATAAAAAATAAAATATCCATCTTGCGGTTATTGTTGCAAAATCTACAAAAGTTTGTCAGTGGTTAGCATATGTAAATCTCTTACATTCCCAGACTGCATTTCAACAATCGCCTCTTTTGGCATCTGTAATTAACAGGCTATCCCAAGATTAATCTTTAATTTACTCTTGATGATAAATGGGTTATATAATTCACCATGCATTATAAAATCGATTGACAATGGATGAGTCTTATTTGCCACAGAGCTGTGAAAAATAGTACCAACAGTTTGTTTTCTGAAGTCATTACTTAGCTGACTATACAATGACTTGAACTTAATGAAGTTTAAATAATGCATCAGTTAAAAATCATGACAGTATTTTGCTACAGTTGACTCTAGAATCTCTATCCAAACTGTGTGCATTAAAGGTTTAATCCTTGGCCTGATGATATTTGACCAAAGTAGAAATGCTGAAAATAGGGGTGAGGAACTTGCTTTCATTACTATAGCTGAGCTCTTGACAATCTCAGTAACATCTCGTTTTTGTGGTTTCTTTTACATCTTGTTCTTTCTTATGGTGATGGAATCTCTTGCTACGGGCAAAGAATCAACTATCTCTTTATAGTTCTTGACCTCTGAAACATATTATCTACTTAATGGTCTTAGAACATTGTTACTGTGTGAGCCAAAGTATCTTTCACAATATGTTTTGTTCTTTGCCTATTGTGAATGTTTAGTAAAGTGTTTTGAGACCCAATGGTGATAATGTTATCCCAGTAGCTTTGCTCCCATTTAAAGAAAGTATGAGGAAGGACTATACTGATGCTAAAAAAATGTGCAAAGATTGATTTAGTTACATGACTTCTAGAAGATAGTTTTAAAAACAGATGGGGAGCATCACAGTATGGATTTTAGAGAGGGTACAGTAGATTATGGCACTGGCCATTCATCCTGATGATGTGAGACCTATTTTAGGGACTCACATCTGAAAAGGAAAGTACTCATTACTTTTACTCCTCAAAGTAGTCATGTGACCTGCATAAAAATTCCCTGACAATGAATATCCCCAACACAAATAATAAATAAACAAATGAGGAGAAACACAAATGTTATGAAAGTACAGAGGCAATGCAATTGGTAGGAGATTCTCTCTCTAGGACCAGAGAGGAAAGTAAAAGTCAGGTATAATTAACACTTAGAATCATCTAGAAACAGGGGAGCTCAGCTCTGGCTTAAGAAGGAGGAAAACAGCTTTCCAAGTAAAACACTGTGAAAGATGACCTGCTTAGAATTGAATCTTATCTCAAACAAGGTAAGTAGTAATGGTCAATCTGAAACAAATAAGCAAAACAAAAACAAAAAAGTAAAGGAAAAACCAAAAAAGAAAAAGAAAAGAAGGAAAGTACATTCTCTATTCAATTCTAAATAGGATGTCATGAAACACTTCCTCTCAGGGTTGAAGAGCAGACAGAAAGATTGCAAAAGCCAGAGGGGAAGGATGACACAAAGGAAACTGTGTCTTCCAGTCACAATATAATTGATGAACATATAAACTCACAGAGATTATGCCAACATGCACATTTCATAGTAAGATTTTTTCTTTTATTGTAAATTGATTTTTTTATTACATAATTTATCTTTATTATGGCTTTCTTTCTGTTCCTCCCTGTTCCTCACCTCCTTTTTGGTTACATTCCTGTTCTTTTGCTAATTAGAAAACTAATAGGATTTAAGGGTAGATAATATGATATGCAATACAATAAGACAATAAGATATAGGCATACATTCATTGGAATTTGATAAAACAAACAAAGAGAAAGAAAAATGCCAAAGAGAAATCACTTGTTCAGACACTCAGAAATCCCATAACAACTGTAAACTGAAAGCTATAACACATTCTTAGAGGAACTGGTACACATGGGATCTCTCCACCAAAAGAGATGAGGACACAGTTGACAACTAAGACAGTTTTTTCCAAGGAAGACTCACTGGGTATGCAAACCTACTTAACAGAGGCTTCATACCCAACAGTAAATAGTCAATACAAAATGAACTCAATGCATTTTTTTATAACACCATGTCCCCTTCCACGGGGAAATATTCACATAGGGAACAACATGATGAATCCTAACACATTACATCTTTACTGCCTAGAGAAACTCCTTGGTATTGAATGCTTATGTTAAGAGTTCATGGAATCTTTTCTGGTCACTGAGTCCTCTGGGACATGCCAAACTGCCCGAAGCAGCCTGCTATCCTCTCTGTACCTCCATTCTCCCCATACCTCTCAGTCCACCTTCACTAGACTTCTTAAGCCTGAACCAAACAGGTTAACTTCCCTTTCCCAATCCATCTCTTCTGCTGGTTTGGTTATCTGGAGCACCCTAAGTTGACTGAGGAGTTTGCTATCTCCCGCAGGCATTCTCCTGGAACTTCCCTTCCCACCTTCACAGGACCTGTAAATTCTGAACCATATAGACCTGCTAATCTAGAATCATACAGCCCAAGAATACCTACCAGAAGATTGCCACACCAAGACTATAGAGGTTAACTCATTCCAAACACTACCACCAACAGAAATATCCAGGAACTAAAGTCATTCAGATGGCAAAAGACTCTTAAAATACAATAAAAAAAAGGCAAAAAAATAAAAATATAAAATAACACCTTCAGTGCATAGTTACCCCTATTGCAAGGCCTGGATATTGTAACACAACCAAAGTACAAGAAAATGACCTTAAATCCAATCTTATAGAAATGCTCCAAGCCTTAAAAGAAGAAATTAAAAAATCTCTTATAGAAATACAGAAAGATACAATCAAACAACTAGAAGTCTTTAAAAAGGAAACAAATAAAATCCCTTAAAGAAAAGAAAATACAATTAAACAGGTGAAAGAAATAAATAAAACTATGAAAGACCTAAAACTAGAAATAGACATTATAAAGATAATACAAACTGAGGAAATTTTGGAGATGGAAAATCTAGGGAAGAGAATAGGAACAACAGATGCAAGCATCACCAAGAGAATGCAGGAGATGGAAAAGTGAATCTCAGGCATAAAAGATACAATAGAAGAAATTGATACATCAGTCAAAGAAAATGTCAAATCTAAAACATTCCTGACACAAATCATTGAGAAAATCTAGGATACCATGCAAAGACCTAACCAAAAAATAATAGGAATAGAAGAAGGTGAAGAGTCACAGCTCCAAGGCCCAGAAAAATATTTTCAACAAAACCATAGAAGAAAACTTTCCTAACATTAAGAAAGAGATGCCTATAAACATACAAAAAACTTATAAAACAAAAATTAGAGTGAAACAGAAGAGAAAATACTCCTGTCACATAATGTCTTAGTCAGGGTTTCTGTTCCTGCACAAACATCTTGACCAAGAAGCAAGTTGGGGAGGAAAGGGTTTATTGCACTTCCACTTCCACACAGCTGTTCATCACCAACGGAAGTCAGGACAGGAACTCAAGCAGGTCAGGAAACAGGAGCTGATGCAGAGGCCATGGAAGGATGTTACTTACTGCCTTGCTTCCCCTGGCTTGCTCAGCCTGCTCTCTGATAGAACCCAGGACACCAGTCCAGAGATGGTACCACCCAGAAGTGGCCCTCCCCACCTGCCTTGATCACTAATTGAGAAAATGCCCCACAGCTGGTTCTCATGGAGGCACTTTCCCAACTGAAACTTCTGTTTCTGTGATAACTGCAGCTTGTGTCAAGTTGACACATAAAACCAGCCATTACACATAATAATCAAAACAAAAAATCTTCAGAGTGAAGAAAGAATATTAAAAGTTTCGAGGGGAAAAGGCCATGTAACATACAAAGGCAGTATTGCACCTATCAGTATTGCACCTGATTTCTCAACAGAGACTCTAAATACTAGAAGAACCTGGAAAGATATCTTGTAACCTCTAAAATACCCACAGATGCCAACATAGACTACTATACCCAACAAAACTATCAATCACCATAAATGGAAAAAACAAGATATTTCAAGTCAAATAAAAATTTAAATAAGATCCTGTTCCACAAAGCCCTGAGCTGATCCTGTACAAGAGGATCAGAATTTAATGAAAATGAAGGCACAACATACCCAAACTTATGGGACACAATGAAAGAAGTTCTAAGAGGAAAACTCATAGCTCTGAGTGCCTCCAAAAAGAAGCTGGAGAGAGCATACACTAGCAGCTTAATTGTACACCTGAAAGCTCTAGAACAAAAAGAAGCAAATAAACCCAAGAGGAATAGACTGCAGGAAAACATCAAACTCAGGACTGAAATCATCCAAGTAGAAACAATAAAAACTATACAAAGAATCAACAAAACCAAGAGCTGGTTCTTTGAGAAAGTCAACAAGATAGATGAACCCTTAGCCAGATGAACCAAAGGGCACAGATATATTATCCAAATCAACAGAATCAGAAATGAAAAAGGAGATATCACAACAGAAACTGAGGAAATATCATCAGATCCTACTTCAAAAGTCTATAATCAACAAAACTGGAAAATCTTGATGAAATGAACAAATTTCCAGACAAATACCAAAATAACTAAGTTAAATCAAGATCATATAAACCATCTAAACAATGCCATAACCCCTAAAGCAATAGAATCACTCATAAGCATTCATTAAATGTCTCCCAACCAAAAAAAAAAAAGAGCCCAAGGTGAGATGGGTCAGAATTCTATCAGACCTTCAAAGTACACCTAATACCAATACTCTTCAAACTATTCTACAAAATAGAAATAGAATGAACACTACCCAATTCGTTCTATGAATCCAGTTATACTGTACATTGTCCCTTGGAGATGGAGCAGTTTCTGTCTAATTAGGAACCTGTCACAATTTCCTTTCAAAGAGGACTTCATAAAATATCTTTTTCTACTTCTACCATGTTTAATTTTCCAAATTGATTTTAGAAACTGGTTGAGTACATACTACGTTTAGCTTCAGAATATATCATGTATATTTAAGAGGCATTGTAAATTATTTTGATTACTTAAAAAAAAGAAATGGAAAAAAATTCAAATAGTATCAATCCTCAAATCCAGTCCTACACAAAATACTAGAAGGAAATCTCCAACTCATGATGGATAACTACATCCAAGAAAACATAAAAAGTAAATAATTCCATACCAGCAAAACAAGTGAAGCAAACACACACACACACACACACACACACACACACACACACACACACACTAACACCATAAATAACAAAAAATGAATTAACAATTAGTGGTCATTAACATCTCTCAACATCAATGAACTCAATTCCCAAATAGAAAGACACAAAGAATAGATATAAAAACAGGGTCCACCACTATGCTGCATACAAAAAAACACACCTCAGAAATGAAGATAGATATTATCTCAGAATTAAGGGCTAGAAAATTTTTCTAAGCAAATCAATTCAAGAAGGAAGTTGGGTTAGCCATTCTAATAACTATTAAAACAGACATCAAATCAAAATTAATCAAAAGAGACAGGAACATACACTTTATACTTATTAAAAGAAAAATATACCAAGATGATATTCCAATTTTGAATATCTATGTCTGAAACACCAGGACACACACATTTGTAAAAGAAACATTGCTAAAGCTTAAATCACACAGCAAATACCACAAAATAATAGTGAGAGACTACAACACCACCCTATTACCAACTGATAGGTCATCAAGACAGAATATAAGAAATAATGATAGTAATTAGATACCATGAATGAAATAGACTTAACAGACATCTATGGAATATTTCACCCAAGCACAAATGAAGTGTAAACTTAAGGGTACTTGGGAAAGTTAGTGGATATTGACTTTTTTATTTTTTTTTATTTTTATTTTTTTATTTTCTAAGTCTTTTTATTTACATTCCAAATCATTTCCCCTTTCCTGTTTCCTCCCTCCCCGAAAGGCCCAAAAGCCCCCTTACCTCCCTCTGTTCCCCATTCAACCCCCTCTCACTTCTCCTTCCTGGCATTCCCCTACATCCAGCCTTTCCAGGACCAAGAGTCTCTCCTTCCATCTTCTTGGAAATCTATTGTTATGTGAATTGTGTCTTGGGTATTCCGAGATTCTGGGTTAATATCCCCTTATCAGTGACTGCATACCATGTGTGTTCTTTTGTGATTGGGTTACCTCACTGAGGATGATATTTTCAAGTTCTGACCGTTTGCCTAGGAATTTCGTGAGTTCATTGTTTTTAATTGCAGAGTAGGATTCCATTGTGTAAATATACCACATCTTTTGAATCCATTTCTCCGTTGAGGGACATCTGGGTTCTTTCCAGCTTCTGGCTATTATAAGTAAGGCTGCTATGAACATAGTGGAGCAAATGTCCTTATTGCAAGCAGGTAAAGCCTCTGGGTATATGCCCAGGAGTGGTATAGTCGGATCCTCCAGAGTGTCATGCTGTTTTCTGAGGAACTGCCAGACTACTTTCCAGAGTGACTGTATCAGCTTGCAATCCCACCAGTAGTGGAGGAGTTTTCCTCTTTCTCCACATCCTCACCAACAACTGCTATCTCCTGTGTTTTTGATCTTAGCCATTCTGACTGGTGTGAGAGGGAATCTCAGGGTTGTTTTGATTTGCATTTCCCTAATGACTAAGGACATCTCTTTAGGTGCTTCTCAGCCATTAGATATTCTTCAGGTGAGAACTCTTTGTTTAGCTCTGTACCCCATTTTTTAATAGGGTTACTTGGCTCTCTGGAGTCTAACTTCTTGAGTTCTTTATATATATTGGAGATTAGCCCTCTGTCGGATGTAGGGTTGGTAAAGATCATTTCCCAGTTAGTTGGTTGCCTCTTTGTCTTTTTGACAGTGTCTTTTGCCTTACAGAAACTTTGTAATTTTATGAGATCCCATTTGTCAATTCTTGATCTTAGAGCATAAGCTATTGGAGTTCTGTTCAGGAAATTCTCCTCTGTGCCCATATGTTCAAGGTTCTTCCCTAGTTTCCTTTCTATTAGTTTCAGTGTGTCTGGTTTTATGTGGAGATCCTTGATCCACTTGGAATTGAGCTTAGTTCAAGGAGATAAGAATGGGCCAATTTGCATTCTTCTGCATGTTGACCTCCAGTTGAACCAGCACCATTTGTTGAAAAGGCTATCTTTTTTCCACTGGATGGTTTTAGCTCCTTTGTCAAAGATCAAGTGACCATAGGAGTGTGGATTCATTTCTGGGTCTTCAATTCTGTCCCATTGATCTACCTGCCTGTCACTGTACCAATACCATTAATTTTTTAACACTCAAGTTCTGTAGTTCAGCTTGAGGTCCAGGATACTGATTCCCCCAGAAGTTTCTTTTACTCTTGAGAATAGTTTTAGTTTTCCTGTTATTCCAGATGAATTTTTGAATTGGTCTTTCTAACTCTATGAACAGTTGAGTTGGGATTTTGATGGGGATTGCATTGAATCTGTACATTGCTTTTGGCAAGATGGTCATTTTTACTATATTAATCCTGCCAATCCATGAACATGGCAGATTTTTCCATCTTCTGAGGTCTTTTTCAATTTCTTTATTCAGACTTGAAGTTCTTGTCATACAGATCTTTCACTTGTTTGGTTAGAGTCACACCAAGATACTTTATGTTGTTTGTGTCTATCGTGAATGGTATCATTTCTCTTACTTCTTTCTCAGCCTGCTTATCCTTGGAGTATAGGAAGGCTACTGACTTGCTTGAGTTGATTTTATATCCGGCCACTTTGCTGAAGTTGTTTATCAGCTGTAGGAGTTCTCTGGTGGAGTTCTTTGGGTCACTTAAGTATACTATCATATCGTCTGCAAATAGTGATAGTTTGACTTCTTCCTTTCCAATTTGTATCCCTTTGACTTCCTTTTGTTGTCTAATTGCTCTAGCTAGAACTTCAAGTACTATATTGAAAAGATATGGAGAGAGAGGACAGCTTTGTCTACTTCCTGATTTTAGTGGGATTGCTTCAAATTTCTCTCTTTGACTATTCTAATGCTCTGCTGTGAGCCATCTGCCCTGCAGAGTGATCTGCACCGAGAGAGTGCAGAGTGCACTCTGTCATCTTTACTCCAGCAACAGGGCAAGTCAAACCTCCAGACACAGAGACAATCAAGCATAATATCGCTTGGGTCTCAGCCAGCTTGAGTGCACCCTGCTCCCAAGAGCTGGGCAGGTCTGCGGTAACCTATGTGTCAGCTCTGCTGTGGGACTTCTGCCCTGCCGAGGGACCCTCTCTCCCACCTCCCCGCTCTGGGAGAGATCACACCTGCACAGGGCGGGATCCTACCAGCCTCCCCTTGGAGACCTCTGCTCTGGGAATCCACTATGCTGAGACTTTGGATGTGCAGGGATTCCCCAATATAACATCATTTGGGGCAAGGCACATCAGGGCTCCAAAGTCACTCAGGAGCAGGGCAGGCCCCAGAAATAGTGCCAGGGGAATCCTGGTAATCGGGGGAGGGGAGAAATAGCCTTGCAGGCTAACAGGAGGTCCAACCAACAGCCAGTGACAGCAGGACCAACTAACACCAGAGGTAATCAGATGGCAAAAGGCAAACGTAGGAACGTTACTAACAGAAATCAAAGAAATATGGCACTATCTGAACCCAACTCTCCAACAGCAGCAAATCCTGGATACCCCATCACGCCCGAAAGACAAGATCTGGATTTAAAATCACTTCTAATGATGCTATTAGAGGATTTCAAGAAGGACACAAATAAATCTCATAAAGAATTACAGGAGAACTTGAATCAATGGGTAGAAGCCCTTACAAAGGAAACACAAAAATCGCTTAGAGAAATGCAGGAGAACATGGATCAACAGATGGAGGCCCATAAGGAGGCAACACAAAAATCGCTTAAAGAAATGAATCAACATGGATACTGACTTTTGATAAAGAAGCCAAAACGATACAATGAAATAAAGAAAACATCTTAAACTAATGGTGCTGGTTTATCTGGAAGAATGCAATAGATTCATATTTAACACCCTGCACAAAACTCAAGCCCAAGCTGATCAAGAGCCTCAACATAAAACTGGATACACTAAATCTCATAGGAGAGAACACATTACTAACCTTGAATGCATTGGTACAGGAGACAATTTGGTAAACAGAAAACTAATGGCTCAGACGCTAAGATTAACAATGGATGAATGGGATCTCATGAAACTGCAAAACTTCTGTAAGGCAAAGGATACTGTCAATAGGACAAATTGGCAGCCTCCAAATTGGGAAAGGATCTTCACTGGCCTTATAGCTGATAAAGGGCTAATATTCAAAACGTATAAAGAATTACAGAAATTAGGCATCAACACCCAAGTTATCCAATTAAAAAAATGGGGCACAGAGCTAACAGAGGAATCTAAAACAGCCAAGAAGCACTTAAAGAAATATAAAAACAAATATATAAGGGAAACAACAAATAAAAACAAATTTGAGATTCCAACTTACACCCATCAGAATAGTTAAGATAAAAAAAATCTCATGGAATGGCACATGCTAGCGTGGATTATAAGCAAGGAGAATACTCTTCCAATGCTGGTGGGAGTGCAAACTTTTATAACCACTTTGGAAATCATTTCGGCTGTTTCTCTGAAAACTGGGAAAAGTTCTATCTCAAGACCAAGCTATACTTCTCCTGATCATACAGCCAAGAGATGGTTTATCAAACCATAAAGACACTTGCTCAACTATGTTATAGCAGCTTTATTTGTAATAGCCAGAAACTGGAAACAAACTAGATGTCTCTCACCTGAAGAATGAATAAAGAAAATATGGTATTTCTACAGACTGGAATACTATTCAGCTATTAAAAACAAAGACATCATGAATATAGCCAGCAAATGGATGGAATATTGTGAGTGAGGTAACCCAGTCCCAAAAGACATGAATGGTATGTATTCACTTATAAGTGGATATTAGCCCTAAAATACAGGATACCAATTGCTACACTTCACATACCCAAAGAAGCTAATCAAGAAGGAAAGTACAAGGAAAGATGCTTGAATTTACTTAGAAGGGTGATTGAAATATTCATGAGACAGATGGAGAAAGGGAATTCAGTGGAGGAGGACATGGGAAGGGGAAAGGGAGGATTAGGATCAGGTGTGGGAAGAGACAGGAGAGATGTCCAGATGGCTATGAGAATGACTGAAAATCTGCTAGTGACAGCCGTAGGGAGGTGGGAGAATCTCCAGGATGTGCCAAAGACCTGGCATAAGGGATGTGCCCAAGAATTAATAGGGATGATCTTAGCTATAACTCACAGCATTGGGGATAGAGTCACAAAAAGCCATCTCCTGTAGTCAGGTAGGAACCTTAGTGTAGAGATAGGGATAACAAACCACCCACAAAACTTTCAACCCAAAATTTATCCTCTCTACAATAAACACAGAGACAGGGATGGAGCAGAGACACAGAAAATTGACCCAAAGATGAGGATGGAATTGCCAACCAATAACTAGCACAACTTGAGACCCATCCCATGGGCAAGCACCAATCCCTGACACTATTCATACTCTGTAATACTGTTGATACTCTGTAATATTGGAAGAGAGGAGTCTAGCATGCCTGTCCCTCTGAGAGGCTTCACCTGGCATCTGACTCAGATACATGCAGGCACCAACAGCCAAACAGTAGTTGGAGCTTGGGGACTCCTATGGAATAGTAGGGGAAGGATTAAGGGCCCCAAAAGGGAGAGGAACTCCACAGGAAGACCAATGCATTTAACTAATCTGGACCCTTGGAGCTGTTAGTGACTGAACCCCCAACAAAAGAGCATACTCAACTGGACCTAAGTCTCCCAGCACTTATGTAGCAGATGTACAGCTTGGTCTTCATGTGACTCCCCATCAAATGGAGTGGAGTCTGTTCCAAAAGCATTTACCTGTCAGTGGGCTATGTTCTTCTAGTTTGGCCTCAGTGGCAGAGGATGAACATAGCCCCCTAGAGACTTGATGTGTCAGGATGGAGTGATAACTCAGAGGTTCCCCCCAACTCTCAGAGCAGAAGGGGAGGGAAAGGGGGAAAACTTGAGGGAGGGGTGACAGTTAGGGGGCAATGAGTGAGATGTAATGTGAATAAATAAATTACAAAAAAGATTTCATGGAACAAATCTGTCCATTTTTAGGGTTCTTAACTTTCAAAGCCACTCTTCTGAAATGTCCTTATAATAGATCTAAACTGTCATTTCTTTATCTAACTTATTGAACATTTTTGCATTTCCTAATTGCTCTGTCTTAACCAGTGTGAGGAAAGTGGACTCTGGCAGTTCCATTAAGATAAGAGCAATCTGATCAAACTGTTTTCCATAGTATTTCAAGCCTGTATTTTACTTGAATGTAAAATATCTAATTCTAATCTTTTGACATTTAGTCTATCATTTACATTGTTGACATTTAAGGTCTCACATCTTTGGTCACACTAGTCAGGGAAATGACATATGAAAATAATGATCTGCTAAATATTTCCAACAAAAGTGCAATGATCTGATGATAGAACTCTTACCAAACATCTTATGAAAAAATACAGTATTAAATGATATATTTATGTATTGATAGCTTCTGTATATTATCTATAGCACATCACCAACTTGGCACTACTATCTGCTAGTGCAATTGTCTGATTTTTGGTTAATTTTGTAATCCTATTTGTTTTATATATCATGTCCAAATTCTCAGTTTTCATCCCTGGAAGAAGCCATACCCAAAATTGCTAAAGGGGTCCAGTTTGATACATATTTGATTCTCATTTCCACAGTTCTTCCAACTAATTTCAGTATACATATGATGTTTACTTATGTCATTCCCTGACCCTTCTGTGTTAGGTTGAACAATACTAGTAATAGAAACAAAATGTTATAGATGGGTATTTAAAATAATATGTATTCATTTTTGCTATGGCAATGACTTTAAACAAGAGTTTTCTAGATTGTGGAAAATAAGGGTCTATAAAATCTGACAAACTAATATTTGTCATATATGAATGAAAAAAGACTTCATGGTGGAATTTTTAAAGTCATTAGAAATGGCACACTTGACTAGGTTTCACCTTGGTCAGACAGAAATACGGTGTTCAAGAAAACAGGAAAATTTTCGATTTGTACTGCTGTCAGTACTCATTGTTGTGTAATGTGGCAATGGTTACAATTTTTCCTTGTTATAAAAACCCACTGTCTACATTTTTCTATCTTTTATACAATATAGATCCATGTAATAGATTGAATGGTTTATTAAAAATCTTCATTAGAATTCATAGAAGAATAAATCCCTACTGGTATTCATTCTCTAAGCTGAAATGGACAATACCATCTATCAAGTGAAAAATTTCCTATTTTCACACTTAACACAGGAACACCATGTTTCTGTCTTTGACACTTCAGTGGGAGCTCTATTAGGCAGAGTAGGCTAGAGGAACAGAATGTCTCAAGATAGAGTGTCATATTGGATATGTGTAGCCCAACCCACAGTCTCAGAACATTTATTGTGTCTTGGTATGAGTCTCAGAATTACAATATTCTTAGATTACATTGTGTTTTCCCCAATCTGAATTTAGATGCATGACATAAACTACTTTTCCAGGCTATCTCAAAATGCACTGACTTCTATGAAATTCCATTAGGCTCTTTATGTGCATGATTAAATAAGACACCCAGGACTTAAATTTATTTCACAAAGTTCTCATATATTTTCTGCCTTATGAAAAGGAAATACAGTGTGATCGTAGGGGAACAGTGAAATAAAATAACAATATCTCCATGAAATATTCCTTCCATAGTTCTTTTACTTCTTCCTTATAATTTTACTTGCTCAGATGCCTGGTCTCTATAATTTTGACTTGCCTCATCATCTGAATCTTAAGTAATTTTAGTTGCTTACTAGTTTTAAACAACTGGAACTATCTTTTCATTGTTTAAGAAGCCTCTAGTTTATAATTCGAATAGTCCTGACTCATGTATGTCAGTCATTTATACACTACTGGTATTCTGGCTGGTTTAGTGTGTCAACTTGACACAAGCTGGAGTTTTCACAGAGAAAGGAGATTCAGTTGAGAAAATGCTTCCATAAGATCCAACTGTAAGGAAATTTCTCAATTAGTGATCAAGAGGGGAGGGCCCATTTTGAGTGGTGCCATCCTTGGGCTGGTAGTCTTGAGTTTTATAAGAAAGCAAGCTGAGCAAGCCAGGAGAAGGAAGCCTGTAAGAAACATCACTCCAAGACCTCTGCATCAGCTCCTGTTTCCTGACCTGCTTGAGTTCCAGTCCTTACTTCCTTAGGTGATGAACAGAAATGTGAAAGTGTAAGCTGAATAAACCCTTTCCTCCCTAACTTGCTTCTTGGTCATGATGTTTTAGGCAGGAATAGAAACCCTGACTAAGACAACTGGTAATGTTTGGATTCTAGAAAATAATCAACTCACATTTAACTTAACTTGATGTATAAAACTTTTGCAAGCATTGCGTTAATATGAGACCATGGTTTATTTTTTGGTTTATCTCATTTTTTTAATTTGTTTTCTAAGTTTTTTATTGACATTCCAAATCACTTCGCCTTTCCTGTTTCCTCCCTACCCGAAAGTCCCATAAGTCCCTTTCCCTCCCTCTGTTCCCCATTCGACACCCTCTAGCTTCTCTGTCCTGGTATTCCCCTACATCCAGTCTTTCCAGGACAAGGGGTCTCTCCTTCCATCTTCTTGGAAATCTATTGATATGTGAATTGTGTCTTGGGTATTCCGAGATTCTGGGTTAATAACCCCTAATCAGTGACTGCTTACCATGTGTGTTCTTTTGTGATTGGGTTACCTCACTGAGGATGATATTTTCAAGTTCTGACCATTTGCCTAGGAATTTCGTGAATTCATTGTTTTTAATTGCAGAGTAGTATTCCATTGTGTAAATATACCACATCTTCTGAATCCATTCCTCCGTTGAGGGACATCTGGGTTCTTTCCAGCTTCTGGCTATTACAAATAAGGCTGCTATGAACATAGTGGAGCATGTGTCCTTATTGCATGCAGGTAAAGCCTCTGGGTATATGCCCAGGAGTGGTATAGTCGGATCCTCTAGGAGTGTCATGCCCAGTTTTCTGAGGTACCGCCAGACTGCTTTCCAGAGTGGTTGTACCAGCTTACAATCCCACCAGTAGTGGAGGAGTGTTCCTCTTTCTCTACATCCTCACCAACAACTGCTATCTCCTGTGTTTTTGATCTTAGCCATTCTGACTGGTGTGAGATGGAATCTCAGGGTTGTTTTGATTTTTATTTCCCTAATGACTAAGGATTTTGAACATCTCTTTAGGTGCTTCTCAGCCATTAGATATTCTTCAGGTGAGAACTCTTTGTTTAGCTCTGTACCCCATTTTTTAATAGGGTTACTTGGCTCTCTGGAATCTAACTTCTTGAGTTCTTTGTATATATTGGATATTAGCCCTCTGTCAGATGTAGAGTTGGTAAAGATCATTTCCCAGTTTGGTGGTTGCTGCTTTGTCCTTTTGACAGTGTCCTTTGCCTTACAGAAACTTCGTAATTTTATGAGATCCCATTTGTCAATTCTTGATCTTAGAGCATAAGCTAGTGGAGTTCTGTTCAGGAAATTTTCCCCTGTGCCCATATGTTCAAGGTTCTTCCCTAGTTTCCTTTCTATTAGTTTCAGTGTGTCTGGTTTTATGTGGAGGTCCTTGATCCACTTGGAACTGAGCTTAGTGCAAGGAAATAAGAATGAATCGATTTGCATTCTTCTGCATGTTGACCAGTTCCAAGAGGAAAGTTTATACTATAAAATGCCTTCATAAAGAATTTGGATAGTTCTCTTATTAACAACTTAAACATACACCTGAAAACTCTAGGAAGGAAGAGGAGGAGGAGGAGGAGGAGAACCAAACAGATGGAAGAGGAGTAGAGAGTAGGAAATAATAAAACTCAGGCCTGAAATCAATCAATTAAAAAAAGAGAAAACCATATAAAGAATCAATGAAACCAAGAGGCAGTTCTTTGAAAAAATCTACAAGATAGATAAATCCTTAGCCACCTAACTACAAAACAGAGAGACAGTACCCAAATTAACAAAATCAGAACCGGAAAGGGAGACATAACAACAGACATTGAGGAAATTCAAGAATCATTAGGTCTTAATTCAAAATTCTGTACTCCACAAAATTGGAAAATCTCAAGGAAATAAATGATTTTTTAGACAGATACCATGTTACAAACTGTCAATCAAGGTTAGGGATACTATATAAATAGTCCTATAACCCACATGAAAAGAGAAGTAGTCAATAATAACCAAACTAATGCTACCGAAGTATAATCACCCTGATCTCTGAACCAAACAAAGACTCAACAATGGAAAGATAATTTTAAACCAATTTCCCTCATGAGAATTTATGCAGAAATACTCAATTAACTATTCACAAGGTGAGTCCATGAATACGTCAAAGATATTTACTATCATCAAATAGATTTTAATGCAGGGATGAAGAGGTGGTTCAATATACATATTTTCATCAATGTAATCGACCATATAAACAAAATGAAAGATACAAAAAATGGAAATGGAGGAGACTTGAATTAAGGGGAGAAATGAGCTTTTGAAGAGGAATTGGGAAGATCAGAAGGAAGGGAAACTGTGGTTGGGATTTAATGTATAAGAGAAGACAAAAGGAATAAAGTTTACACTATATAAAGGCAGGCATAATAAAGCAAAAACAAAATAAAAGTAGGTAAAATTCAAACTAATAAAGAATACTGGAGCTCGGACATTGTGAAATAGGCAAATTACTTACAATGCCCTTTTTATTAATGAATACAAATGAGAATAAAATTAACACCCACGTCTTATCCTTAAAAAGTTATTTTGTCTGAGCAGTACCTATGTGTTTATTGGAAGCTGTTACTCTTTTTAAAACAATAGAAATGACAACTTGTAGCCATACATGATTGAACAATAAAAGAAAACATTGGGGCATTTGTCTGATATGTGGATTACTATATACTTAGCAAAAGCTTCTAACTCCATCCCCTCTGCAATTCTCTCCTTTGTACAATTCAGATAAAGTTACATTATTCAGTCTGAAGATATAGTGATTATCTGAATAATGACACAACCATGTACAACTTGTCTACCTGTTACCACATTTATCATCTGGCAGCCAGTAAAATGATTTCAGTCCACATCTAATGATCTGATTTGGTTCCCACAGTGGCAGGAGAAAAAAGACTCAAAAGTTACACACACACACACACACACACACACACACACACACCGAGAGGGAGAGGGAGAGAGAGAGAGAGAGAGGAGAGAGAGAGAGACAGACAGACAGACAGACAGACAGACAGACAGACAGACAGACAAGAGGATCCATAGATATTAAATGTTGTTACGATACAAAGCAAAAAACTATATAGTATGGAAAATCAACAGTGCTGATATCTTGCATCTTGGTAAACACCATAAATAAATGAATATATACATATACACATATATATGTGTGTGTGTGTGTGTGTGTGTGTGTATACACACATAAAAGCAAAAAACTACACTGTTGGTAAAACAGATTCAAATTACAAAAAATTTATATCAGAATATTGTAAGAGAATTATAGTGGAGAAATACAGACAAGACAAGCAGAAAGAAAATCTCAATACTCTAATTAACTTATATCACCAAAATCCAAAAGTAGGACTTGGACCCACTTTCTTTTACCAAAAAAAAAAAAGTTTTCATAAATAAAAATATGCCATGTTTGTTAAGAAAAGTAAAATCATACAAACAAAAGTAGTTATTTACAATTTACAATGTATATATCAGAGATCTAAAAGGAGAGTGTCTGCATGAGTGTGGGGATTTGTAGGTTTGTGTTAATGAAAGAATGGAGGAAGGAAAGAGTATCCTGAGGGAGGGAGGAAGAGATAGTGAACAGCTATTATCTCAATACACTGAAGTAAGAAGAAGTAAAAGTTGTTTTTAAAATCCACTTCATAAAAGCACTTTACCCTATTTACATAAGTTCTTCTGCAAATTCCACCTTCAACTTCTTCCCTGAGACTCTATATTGCAAAGGGCCACTATAGAATTCTGAGTAAAGTTCACTTTTTTCTTTATTTCCTCATTCAAAATCCATTAATTTCCCTTTCACTCCATGGTTTCTGCTGACCTTTACAATAATGTGAAAAGTATGCCAACCGTGATGGGTAGAGGGGAAAAAGACCTGAGATTTTAACACAGACGGAAACTCAATATAATTTTTTCACAAATGTAATCAAAGTTCAAAATTTGAAGGCCAATTAAATGCTTTTAAATGGTGATAAAAATCCATGTGACTGAGGATATTTTATACTATTTTTTTAAATGGGCTGAAATGATGGTTCAGTGGGTAAAAGCCCTAGCTACTAATCCAGAAGTTCTGAGTTCAAGTCCCATAAACCACATGATGGCTCATAATTATTTGTTTTTTTTTTCATTTTTTTTATTCTCTAAGTTTTTTAATTTATATTCCAAATAATTTCCCCTTTCCCATTTCCTCCCTCCCCGAAAGTCCCATATGTCCCCTTCCCTCCCTCTGTTCCCCATTCAACCCCCTCTCTCTTCTCTGTCCTGGCGTTCCCCTACATCCAGTCTTTCCAGGACCAGGGGTCTCTCCTTCCATCTTCTTGGAAATCTGTTGATATGTGAATTGTGTCTAGGGTATTCCGAGATTCTGGGTTAATATCCCCTTATCAGTGACTGCATATCATAATTATTTGTAATGGGATCTGATGATCTTTTCTGGTGTGTCTGAAGACAGCTACAGTGTATTAATGTAATAAAATAAATAAATCTTTTAAAATATATATGGTTATTTAACTTATATCTCTGCCTAACATACTCATACTAACATATATCACTACAGAAACCTCATGGTTCTAGTAGATTTATGAAAAGCTGAAATTATGGTGAGTCTTCTGAAATATGATAACTGGTCTTTTAGTATCATCTCTGACTTAATTTTGTTTTTCATTTTTATAAGACACCTATTCTCAAATTTGTAATTTTCATTCTATATCATATTTTATTGAATTTATCTATATTTGAATTTCCATTGTCTGTCTATCTACAGTTATATACTAGAAATGATTGTAATACAGTAAACACTGATTGATAAAAACTATACATAAGAAGCTGTTCCAAAGATTATATATATTAACACATTATATATATATATATATATATATTAATATAAATTGCACTTGACTTACCCAAGATATTAAGTAGAAGATTCAGAAGGAGAAGATAATTTGATAAAGATCATAAGAAGAGTAAACTGTAAAATAGTCACAGCCATGTGCATTTAGACTTAATTCTTGCTTCTTCTGGTAAACCATAGCAGTGGCTACAGATTCAAAGTAGAATGATGATAAAACTTTTGATTGAATTCCCGCTAAGTGGAAAACCTAACATATTTTGGCAGATTGCATTTCAGATTTGAACTGAGCAAACCACTTCATTTAAAACCAGGCATGGACATCTCTGGATGGTCTTACCTTCAGTCTCTGCTCCACACTTTGTCTCCTTATTTGCTCCCATGAGTATTTTGTTTACTTTTATAGGAAGGACCAAAGCACCCAGACTTTGCTCTTCCTTCTTCTTGACTTTCATGTAGTCTGTGAATTTTATCATGGGTATACTATACTTTTGGACTAATATTTACTTATCAGTGAGTGCATACCATGTATGTTCTTTTGTGATTGGGTTACCTCACTCAGGAAGATATTTTCTAGTTCCACCCATTTAGCTAAAAATTTCATGAACTCATTATTTTTTTAATAGCTGAGTATTACTTCATTGTGTAAATGAACCACATTTTCTGTATCCATTCCTCTGTTGAAGGACTTCTGGTGCTTTTTCCAACTTCTGGCTATTGTAAATAAGACTGCTAAGAACATAATGGAGCATGTATCCTTGTAATATGTTGGAGAATTTCTTGCTTATATGCTCAAGAGAGGTATAGCTAGGTCCTCAGGTAATACAATATCCATTTTTTCTGAGGAACCTCCAGATTGATTTCCATAGTGGTTGTACCCAACAACCAACAATCCCAACAGCAATGGAGGAGTGTTCCTCTTTCTCCATATTCTAGGTAGCATCTGCTGTCATCTGATTAGCCATTCTGATTGGTGTGAGGTGGAATCTCAGGGTTGTTTTGGTTTGCATTTCCCTGATGAATAAGAATGTTGAACATTTTTTCAGATGCTTCTCAGCCATTTTATATTCCTCAGTTGAGAATTCTTTGTTTAGCTCTGTACCCCATTGTTAATAGCGTTATTTTATTCTCTGGAGTCCAACATCTTGAGTTCATTGTATATGTTCAATATAAGGCCTCTATCAGATGTAGGATTGGTAAATATCTTTTCCCAATTTGTTGGTTGCCTTTTTGTCCTAGTCACAGTGTCCTTTGCCTCACAGAAGCTTTGCAATTTTATTAAGTCACATTTGTCAATTCTTTGTGTTTTTTATTAGATGTTCTCTTTATTTACATTTCAAATGCTATTCCCTGTCCTCATTTCCCCTCTGAAAACCCCCTATCCCATCCCCCCCTTCACTAACCCACCCACTCCTGCTTCCCTGAACTGGCATTCCCTACCCCAAGGCAATGAGCCTTCACAGGTCCAAGGGTCTCTTCTCTCATTGATGTTTGACCAGGCCATCCTCTGCTACCCATGTGACTGGAGCTATGGGTCCCTCCAAGTGTACTCTTTAGTTGGTCTTTAAGTCCTTGGGAGCTCAGGGATAATGGTTGGTACATATTGCTGTTCCTCCTGTGGGGTTGTAAACTCCCTCAGCTCCTTGGGTACTTTCTCTAGCTCCTCCATTGGGGACCCTGTGCTAAGTTCAATTGTTGCCTGAGAATATTCCCTTCTGTATTTGTCAGGCACTGGTAGGGCCTCTCTAGAAACAGCTATATCAGGCTCCCGTCAGCAAGTACCTGTTGGCATCCACAATAGTGTCTGGGATTGGTAAGTGTATATGGGATGGATCACCAGGTGGGGCAGTTTCTGGATGGTCTTTCCTTAAGTCTCTGCTCCACACTTTGTCTCTGTATTTCCTCCCATGGGTATTTTGTACACTATCTAAGAAGGATCAAAGTATCCATACTTTGGTCTTCCTTCTTAAGCTTCATGTGGACTCTGAATTATATGTTGGGTATTCCAAGCTTCGGGGCTAATACACACTTGTCAGGGAGTACATACTATGTGTGTTCTTTTGTGATTTGGTCACCTCAATCAGGATGATATTTTCTGGTTCCATCCATTTAGCTAAGAATTTCTGAATTCACATTTTCAATAGCTGAGCAGTACTCCATTATGTAAATGTACCACATTTTCTGTATCCATTTCTCTGCCGAGGGACATCTGGGTTCTTTCCAGCTTCTGGCTATTACAAATAAGGCTGCTATGAACATAGTAGAGCACGTGTCCTTATTACATGTTGGAACATCTTCTTGGTATGGGCCCAGGAGTGGTATAGCTGGGTCCTCCATGAATACTACTTCCAATTTTCTGAGGAACCACCCGACTGATTTCCACAGTGGTTGTACCAGCTTGCAATACCATCAACAGTGAATGAGTATTCCTTTTTCTCCACATCCTTGCCAGCGTCTGCTGTAACCTGAGTTTTTGATCTTAGCCATTCTGACAGGTATGAGGTGGAATCTCAGGGTTGTTTTGGTTTGCATTTCCCTGATGAATAAGGGTGTTGAACATTTATTTAGGTGTTTCTCAGCCCTTCATGTTTCCTCAGTTGACAATTCTCTGTTTAGCTCTGTACCCCATTTTTAATAGGGTTATTTGTTTCTCTGTAGTCTATCTTCTTGAGTTCTTTGTATATGTTGGATATTAGCCTTCTATCTGATGTAGGATTGGAAATGATCTTTTCCCAATCTGTTGGTTGCCATTTTGTCCTAGTGACAGTGTCCTTTGCCTTACAGAAGCTTTGCAATTTTATGAGATCCCATTTGTCAATTCTTGATCTTAGAACATAGGCTATTGGTCTTATGTTCAGGAAAATTTCCCTTGTGCCCATGTGTTCAAGGTTCTTCCCCACTTTCTCCTCTATTAGTTTCAGTGTACCTGGTTTTATGTGCAGGACCTGATCCACTTGGGCTTGAGCTTTGTACAAGGAGGTAAGAATGCAATCCATCCCATTTACGGTCACCAAACCTAGACACTATTGTGGATGCCAAGAAGTGCTTGCTAAAAGGAGCCTTATAGAGCTGTCTATTGAGAGGTTCTGGCAAAAACTGATAAATACAGAGGTAGATGCTCTCAGCCAACCATTGGACTGAACTTGGGGGTCTCCAATGGAAGAGTTAGAGAAGTACTGAAGGAGCTAAAGGGGTTTGTAACCCCATAAGAAGAACAACAATACCAATCAAACAGACCACCCAGAACTACCAGGGTTTAAGCCACCAGTGAAGCAGCAGAACACATGCAAGGACTCATGGCTCCAGCCACATATGGAGCAGAGGATGGGCTTGTCAGGCATCAATGGGAGGATAGATCCTTTGTCCTGTGAAGGCTTGATAGGTGCCCCAGTAGTAGGTGCATTAGACAGAGGGGAGGTAGGGAGTTGATGTGTAGATAAGGGAACACCCTCATAGAAGTGGGGCAAGGAGTGAGGGGAAAGGGAATTTCTGGAGGGGGAAAACCAGAAAAGGGGATAGCATTTGAAATGTAAATAAAGAAAATATCCAATAAAAAAATCAATAAAAAATAACAGACATGGGCACCAGGTAATGTGTCTCTAATATGAAGCTATGGCAGAAAATTTATTACTCAAAAATTACCCTATTTTAAAAATAATGTTGAATATTGCTTCTTCAAGATGTGTAAAGAATCGTGTTGGAATATTGATGGGGATTATGTTGAATCTACAGATTGCTTTTGGTAAGATGATTACTTTCACTATGTTAACCTCACTGATCTTCTGATATCTTCTTCAATTTCTTCTTTCAAAAGCATGATGTTCTTGTCATGTAGGTCTTTTACTTGCTTTGTTAGAGTTACCTCAAAATATTTTGCATTATTTATGGCCATTGTGAAAGGTGTTATTTCCCTGATGTCTTTCTGAGCCAATTTGTTCTTTGTATATAGAAGAGTTTTTTATTATTTTTGGATTAATTTTGTATTCAGACGGTTCAATGAAAGTATTTTTCAACTTTACGAGTTCCTTGGTAAATTTTTAGGGTTGTTTTTGTAAACTAGGATATTATCTGCCAAGAGTGATACCTTGACTTCTTCCTTTCCAATTTGTATTACTTTGATTTTATTTGGCTGTCTTATTGCTCTAGCTAGAACTTCAAGTACTATAATAAACAGATATCAAATGATTTGGAGACCCTTGTCTTTTTCATGATTTTAGTAGAGTTGCTTTGAGTTTCTCTCCATTTAAACTGACACTGGCTACTGTGTTGCTGTAAATTGATTTTATTATACTTTCATATGTCTCTGGTATGCCTAACCTCTCCAGGACTTATGATGAAGGGGTACTGGATTTTTCAAAGGTATTTTGCAGAATCTAATGAGATTATCATATGTTATTTTCTTTCAGTTAATTTATATGGTGAACTATTTATACCGATTTTTGTACATTGTATGATCCCTGTATTTTTGGGATGAATACTACTTGATCATGGTGGTTGATCTCTTTGGTGAGTTCATGGAATGTGTTTACAAGTATTTTATTAAGTATTTTTACAACAATGTTTATGAGGGAAAATTGAACTGTAATTTTTTTCATTCCCTGAGTGATTGTTTAGGTATCAATGTGGCTGTGGCTTCATAACATTACTTTGGCAGTGTTCCTTCTGTTTCTCTTTTGTGGAATAATAAGGGGAATATAACACTCAATTTCATAGGGAAAAACAAAAAACTCAGGATAGCTAAAATGATCCTGAAGAATAAAAGAGCATCTGGAGCTATCACTGTCATTGATTTCCAGCACTACTACAAAGCTTAGTGATAACCCCCCCATGGTATTAGCATAAATCAGACAGAGAGATCAGTGGAATTAAACAGAAGACAGAACTATAACACCACACACCTATGGACACCTAATTTTTTATAAAGAAGCCAACATTATACATATAAATATTTTAAATATGGTGTTAGACTAACTGGATGTAGAAGACTGAAGATAGATCCACATATATCACCCTGAACAAAACTGAAGTCGAAGTTGATCATAAACCTCAACAGAAAACCAGCTACACTATACCTCATATATGAGTAAGTGGGGAATAGCATTTCACACAATGACAAGAAGAAAAATTCCTGAACATAACATCAATAGCATATCCACTATAATAATCAATTAACAAATGAAATATTATGAAACACAAAAGCTTCTGTAAGGCAAGGGACAGCCTGCAAAGGCTAAAATAGCAGTTTTACAGAAGGGGAAAGATCTTCACAAACCCACATCTGACACAAAGCTTATATCCAAAATATATAAAGAACTCAAGAATATACACATCAGTAAACCAATCAATTAAATTTAAAACATTGGGTACATGTCTAAATAGGTGATTCTCAACAGATGACATTCTAATGGTGGAGAAGCATGTAAAGACATGTTCAACATCCTTATCCATTAGCAAACTGCAAGTCAGAACAACACTAAGATTTCATCTTACACCTGAAAGAATGAATAAGATCAATAATAAAAGTGACAGATTATGATGGTGAAGGTTTGGAGCAAAAGAAACACTACTCCATTGATGATGGAGAGTGAAAACTTGTACAACTACTTTGGGAATCAATTCAGAAATATCTCAGAAAACTGAGAACCCATCTACCTCAAGACCCAGCAATACTACTCCAGGCCATATACCAAAGGAAGGTCCATCCTACCAAAAGGACACTTGTTCAGCTATGTTCATGGCAGCTTTCTTCATAATAGTGAGGAATTTGAAGCAATATAGATGTTCCTCAATAGAATGACCAAAGAAAATGTGCTATATTCACATAATGAAGTATTACACACACAGCTGTTAAAGCAAAGTAACACCATTAAATTTGCAGACAAATGGATGGAACTAGAAAAAATTATATTGAATGAGGTAACCCAAAATGACAAATATGGTATGCACTCACTTATAAGTGGATATAAGCTGTAAAGTTAAAGATAATGATGTTACAGTCCAGAGACCAAGAGAAGCTAAGTAACAAGGAAGGATCAAGGGGGCCTTCCCGAATCCCACTGGAAGGGGGAAAATACAATAGACATTGCTGTAGGACAGGCCTGACGGTTGGCTAGGCATTGGGAACAAGAGGAATGAGGTGTGGGAAGAATGGAAAAAGAGAGTACTGGGAGAGACAACTCAAAGTAGGGGGCATCTCTGGGATGAGCCAAAAACCCAGAGCAATGGAAACTCTAAAATATATATGGGGGTTATCCTCGATAAGACTCCTAGCAATGGGTGATACAGAGCATGGACTAGCTATCTTCTGTAACCGGATAAAACTTCCAGTAGAAGGATCAGGAATCCAATCTCCCAGACACAGGAGCTTCAATATACAGTTTATCCTGCCTACAAGATGTGCTAGGGTAAAGATGGCAAGATGGAGCAGAACTTGTTGGATTGTTTAGGTTGAGATTCATGACAAAGAGGGAATACACTCCTGACACTGCTTATTAAAGTTCAATAAATAATTATTAATGATATTCTTCTATACTCATAGGTTGGTGCCTAGCCCAATTGTTATCAGAGAGGCTTCATCCAACAAATGATGGAAATAATGAAGAGACACACGGGCAAACTTTAGGTGGAGTTCAAGGATCCTTGCTAAAGAGTGGGAGGATGGATTATAGAAACCAGAGCGTTCAAGCACACCATAAGTTACCCTACAAAATTACCTAAGCTGGACTCATAGTTGTTTACAAAGAATGAACTGACAACTTGGGAGCCTGCGTGGTAGTGACCTAGGCCCTCTGCATAGATGTTACAGCTGTATAGCCTGGTCCTCTTGTGGGACTACTATCAGTCGGAGGAAGGACTCTTTCTGACTCTTTCCCTGATTTGGGGACACCTTTTCAAACTGGTTTGTTGCCTTCAGCCTTACTCTGATAGAAGGTGACTTGTCTCACTGCAACTTGATATGTCATATTTGGTGGATATCCATGGGAGGCCTGCCCTGTTCTGAAGGGAAATTGAGGTGGTGGAGAGGATGGAGGATGTAAAGGGGACTTGGGAGGGAGAAAAAGAGATGAGAAGAGGGATTAGAACTTCAGTTGGGTGTTAAAAAGGTTACCTTGTTTTCATAGAAATAAGAAGATTCCTGTTGTATTTTATTTTGTCCTCTGAGAGTCCTTATCTTATCTGAAGAGCAAATGGAAGGAGAATGTTGCACTGCGGGGAGAGGGGAGATCATAGAGACCTGAAAGGAAAGGAGGAACAGGAGCCTGTGGTATGAACATATTGCATGAGAAAATAATCTATTTTAAATAAAAAATTTAAAATATCAAAAAGATAATTTTCTTAAACTTTTTCTTTCTTTTTTTTTTAAAGATATATTTATTTTATTTACATGAATACATTGTAGCTGTCTTCAGACACACCAGAAGAGGGCATCTGATCCCATTACAGATGGTTGTGAGCTACCATGCGGTTGCTGGGAATTGAACTCAGGACCTCTGGAAGAGCAGTCAGTGCTCTTAACCGCTGAGCCATCTCTCCAACTTTTTTTTTAATGATTTATTTATTTATTACATCTCAGTACACTGTAGTTGTCTTCAGATGCACCAGAAGAGGGTGTCAGATCTCCTTACAGATGGTTGTGAGTCATCATGTGGGTGCTGGGATTTGAACTCAGGACCTTCAGAAGAGCAGTCAGTGCTCTTACCCGCTGAGCCATCTCTCCAGCCAGCCCCCCCCCTTTTTTTCCATTGGTTTTGTTTGCTTGTTTTGGAGACAGGGTCTTGATTCTATGTAGTACTGGCTGTCCTGGAGCTTGTTATGTAGACCAGGCTAGCCTCACACTCACAGAAATCTACCTATCTCTGTCTTCTGAGTACTGAGACTAATCATGTACCGCCACACCTGGCTTCCACAGAACTCTGAAAACTGCCTTCTCTTGACAGTATCATTCCACTTCTGCTTGTCGCCCCGCATCCTCTCAAGACGGTTCCTACTATGTATTCCAAACTGTCCTTGACCTTGTCCCTCCTGCTTCAACCTCCCCAATGTCGGGATCACAGTGCACACCTCTGAATCTGGCTGCCTGTGCTTGCAGACCCTGCTTTAGAATATGCAAGAAACAGGACATCCGTGGGCAGTCCAGGGAATCCTAGGGCTGGTCCCTGCTCCAACCTGAATGTGAGCTGGGCCCTCTCACCTGGTAAGTCAGAGACAGCAGGGTCCGCCATCGGCCCGTAGTGTGCCATGAGTTTGAGCTTAGTCTCCTGCTTCCTGTGTCTCTTGCCCATATAATGTTGCTGAGCCATGGCAGGGTCGTTGAATGTTGAATGGCAGAGGCTGCAGAATTTGTCTGGGTCTAGCATCTCTCTATTCTGCTGCAAGACTAAGGTGGAGGCCACAAGGAAACTTTTTCAACTTTAAAACAAATCTGACTACTGCACGTGTGACCAACTTCATCTCTGGAATATGAAATTTAGAGTCATAAAGATAAACTCCTCTGTTTAACTTGCTCCTTTTGTACATAACATGCTAGGTTCAGAAGCAGAGTTTTCCCCCTCTGCATCTGATTAATGATAGAAATTAATGTTTTAAAACAATGTCATATGTCCTCTGTGATTTAATTGCTTTAGAATAACTCAATGAATTATTTCAGGCATGGAAGAGAGTTTGTTTGTAATGGACATTGCTCATTGCTAAGTGATTTATATAAAATGTGTAGACTTCACAGTCATCCAATAACACTCCACTGAGAACAAATAGTTTTTATTTTTGAATAAATTTTGACCATATAAAAATTTATAAATGTTTGTTGGGTTTTATTTTTAATACTTCAAATCAGTATTATTTGTAGGTTATCTTATAAAAGAACATATATATTTATTTTCTATGGCATTCAAGATAAATTTTACCATTTACTAATTACAAAGTCTTAACAACTTAAATTGTCCTTTGTCATTGTATATATCTGTATATACTCATAAAATTGAATTTCATCTAGAAAATTATTATGATAATGGAGTAACTATTCAAAAATTACTCCAGTATTTGTATCAGAATCTCTACACAAATTAAGCTATAAAAATAGCCAAAAAATGATGTTAATACTAATGAGTAAGATGTAATTTTTAAGAAAATGATATGACTTGAGAAACTGTTGCTGTTATTGAATGTTTTATGGAGAATTTATTGAATAACTTAATTTGTGAGTCTTTTATTCTGAAAAATAGCATCACTGTAATACGTTTGAATAGAAATAAAGATGTTTATCTACTCTTAAAAAAAATCACATTTCATGAAGTAGACAGTAACTGAAAGTGTCAATGTTACACTCTTTCACATAGCTGAAACTTCAACATGGTAGAAATGTGACTGTCTCTAAACTTGCAATCATGTGAAGCAAAGAAGGTGAATGGCTAAACATTTCATTTCAGTCAGAATGCTACTGTCCAATCAGAACTGGATTATCTCTGGAATTCTGTAAATATCGCTTTTATTTCCATAGATAAAGGGATAAGATGAGAGCCAAACTCAAATATTTACTAATACATGGCTTGAGATGAACCCATAGTGTTTCTATCTAACTATACTAGGCCTGGTCCTGGAAGCTTTTAGCCTCTAAACAATATAATATTCTTCAAGCCAGGCCTTGAAGCCTTGAGATTTCAGACTGTCTGCTAACCCAAGCCTAAAATTCTTCATGTTCTAAGACTTACTGTTAAATTATCTCACATGTTCTACCTCTTTCTGAACTCTGGCTGTTCAACTCAGTGTTTAAGGCTCAAATACCTCTCCACGCTGACTGATTAAAATTGGTTTCTTTTGTCTTCTGGCTGAATTATCTTCGTGGAAAGACTGCTCTGAACGCCTTGTATTGGACTGCCCTGACTCTGTGACTGCCTGAACAGAAAGAAACTGGATGGAGCTTCATGGAGTCAATAGTGCACTGAACTCAGATTAACTAGATTCAACTGAACTCCACTCAACTCTCTCCCTGCACTATTCTTAAGTGGCTTCTCATTCCTGTCAATTCTCCTGGGAATTGGGCGTTTTCTATCTCTGATTCATTTGGTCAAATCTGTTTTCTGATTCATCACTTTGTCTGCCCTCAATTAGACGTCATTGTTTGAGATTAAAAGTGTGTACAAAGGATGTCTATAATCCAGCCTGAGGGATTAAAGATGTGTACTAAGGGAATGTATTCTAGCCGGACCACACAGACCAAGGTCTGTGGATGTGATTCCTTGCCAGGGTGACCAAGTTGCTGGATTAAAATTCTTATACAAATTTAGGATAGTCATATCAAAGACTAGAGGCCAGAATCTTATATTAATGGGTATTCCTGGTTGGTAAAAGAAACACAAAATAGTGACTACACTGGATTTGTAGACTATTTGGATGCATCATGTTTCTACTCTGAAGAGAACCAGAGAAGAACTGAATTTTTGGACTGGATTCAGCTAACTCGTTATATTAGAAGGCAAAAAGCTTTTCTTTGGCTTCAGTACGACAAAGATGATGGGAACTGAGCTAACCATGTTAATTTGTGCAAGACAATCTACGTAGAGTACAAATTAAACATCTTTTTAACACCTACTTGTTTATTAATGCTTCAAAACACCAATAGCCTGGTGTGGCAACATAATACACATCAGTATTCATTTTCTTCACTTGTGACTCACAAAGGAAATCATAGTGTGACACAGTAGAATTCAAAATCAGCACATCAATTCAAGAAAATAATGTCACATTGAATGTTTGAAGGTATAATCAGTTGCATGATGTCACCTTATACTTCTGTACCATATTAAATATTAAATAATATTAAATAATAGAATTAGATAATATTAAACAATAGAAAATATTAAATAATAGAATTACTACTATCAGTCATAGAGAAGCAATTAGTAAGAGAGTAAGAAACCCCACCATCCTGCTACGTAGTGCATCTAGAATGTCTTCCAGAAGCTCTGTGATTAAGCAGACCTTCAGTCTCAGACCTTTAAGAACTATTAATTAGAACGTAGTGGTGTCCAGAAACCAAGGGGATTTCTTATTAATGAGGGTAGGAGGATTCTGGCCTCTCATGCCTTCATTTTCTACATATACCCTGAGGTATGTAGGTGTATTGGTTAGTTTTATGTGAACTTGACATAAGCTAAAACCCATCTGAGAAGACAGAGCTTCAATTCAGAAAATGCTTTCTTCAGATCAGGCTGTAGGTGAGCCTCAGCCCATTTTCTTAATTAGTGATTGATGGAGGAAGGCTCAGCCCATTGTAGATGGTGCAGCCTATGGGCTGGTGGTCCTGGGTTTTATAAGAAAGCAGGTTGAGCATGAAGAGTAAGCCAGTAAGCAGCATTCCTCTGCATTTGCTCTGGTCCCAGATACCTGCCTTGTTTTGATCCTGTTCTGACTTTATTTATTTATTTATTTATTTTGAAGAACTGCAATGTGGATGGAAGCATAAGCTAAATAAATTAATAAATCCTTTCCTCCCCAATTTGTTTTGATTATGGTGTTTCATCAAAGCAATAGTAAACTAATAAGTCAGTAGGTTTGCTAGGTGATGTGCTGGTAATGCTGTATTTGGTATTGGAGGAGGATCAGATACAAAGGGTCAAATACACTGTAAACTGAAGCAGACACAGTGCAAATATTTATTCTATATAAATTGACTTTTGACTATTTTATTAAATTTTATTAATAGAAAACTTGATACAGAGAATTTAGACTGTATCTGCCAACATAGTCGTTTAAATTATTATATTCCATCAATGGAAGTTATTGATAACACAGCCATTCCTCAGTCTGAAGGAACAGTAAATACAAATAACTTTGCAAAGATACAACTTGCTGATATAAGATCACAATACTGTATCTTTTTCCTGTGAAATGTGTGAGGATTTCCTAGGTGAAGGTGTGTGTGAATGAGTGGCTATCTGAGAAGTAGTGCATAATTTGGAACTGAATTCAGGAAAATAATTATTTTTTTCTTTAGAAAGTCCAGATCCCCAGGCCCTTTCATCTGTTAGAGAACTAAAGAACAAGAAATTTCAATGTGTTGCTTTAGGAAAGATAATTCCTCTGTGGTGGCAGCTGTCAAGCGTTGTCATGAAACAAGCTTTATCATCATCTATGGATTAAAGTATCTACTTCATAGCAATGATAGAGCAAACACAGCAGAGGCATATGATTTCTGTCTTTTATTATCCTGTTGACTGAGATTCTAATCTATGACTCATCTTCTGGACGTGCAGTGGTACTTTCCTTCCTCTAATGGAGATTCTCATTCTTAGTACACTTTCTTCAAACGGAAAATATAACTGATGAAGTTAGATGAAAGGAAAAAAGAAACAGACTTATTTGTATCTTCCCTTTTGATTAGGTTTTTTTTTTTCAGAATTTCCTGCAGTATTCACAAACATCTGACTTCTCCCAGAACTATCCACTCAAATTTGTGTCCTTTCAGTTTCTTTAAAATACTTCAAGTACAGTTTCTACTGCTGAAATCCTCTTTCATACTTGGTCATTCAATGGTGGGGTGGAGATGGCAATTTACAAGTTACCACAGTCTCTAAGAACAATATTTTTCCCTCTACCACCAATGGCAGTTTGCCAAAAGCTCCTTGACTAGGGTAGGTCTTTTGGTAACCTCCTCTTTCCCTGCTGAAATTTCATCTGGTTTATGCTTGCACAGGTCTTGTACAAATTTTTACAACCACTATGAGTTCTTATGTGCAACAGATTTTATCTGTTATGTTCAGAAAACACCATTTTCTTATAACTATTCACTCTTTCTACCTCTTAAACCTTTTTTCTTCAGTGATTTCTGAGCATCACAAAAAAAAAAGAGTAAGTAAAACAAAGACGTCTTTGAAAACAGGCATTTAGAACTTAAACACAAGTTTTCTCTACAAATCAAGTGTTTATTCCTTCAGCAAGAAATGTATATTCTTCAAATCTGCAGAGTTCCTACACAGCTTCTTTCCAGTTTAGATGGACAAATATCTGGCAGTTCTATAGCAAACCCAGCATATGTTTATGACACTTTCCAAAAGTCTTTTTTGTTCTATGAAGTTATACCTTCTGCTTTTCCTACATGACTGTGTCTGTGAGAACCATATGAACTTTTCAAAAATATATAGTTGAAATGATCTCCATATAAATTTTGAAATGGATACTTAATCTGGAAACAACCTGTTTCAAGATGTTGTCCTGGTAAAATGATATGGTACATGAAATGCTTTTGGAAACCTATGAAAAGACAAAAATAAATAGGCATTTTAATTTTGTGTTGCTCTCATTAAACTTTTTCCTCTAACGTTGATTGTGTCGAATAAAAGCTGAAGCTGGCACATATAGAAAAGAAAATGTAAATTATCAAGATAGGAATATGTTCTGAGGGTTCTTGGCTCTGAGTTGCTTAAGTGTACAGTATTCATTTTTAATGGTTATTTTATTTATTTACATTTCCAATGTCGTCTCCCTTCTGTATTCCCCTCTGCAAACCCCCTCTCCCGCATCCCTCTCCCTTCTTCTGTGAGGGAGCTCACCCACCTACACATACACTCCAGCTTTACCACACTAGCTTACCCCTATGATGAGTCATCCAGCCTCCACAGGACAAAGGGCTTCCCCTCCCATTGATGTCAAAGAAGGCAATCCTCTGCTACATATGAAGCTGGAGCTAGAGGTCCTTCCATGTATACTCTTTGGTTGGTGATTTAGTCCTCGGGAGCTCAGAGGTTCTGGTTAGTTGATATTTTTGTTCTTCCTATGGGGTTGCAAACCCCTTCAGCTCCTTCAGTCCTTTCTCTACCTCTTCCATTGGAGTCCCCGTGCTCAGTCCAATGGTTGGCTGTGAGCATCAGCCTCTGTATTTGTCAGGCTCTAGCAGAGCCTCTCTGGCGACAGCTCTATCAGGCTCCTTTCAGCAAGCAATTCTTGCCCTCAACAATAGTGTCTTGTTTGGTATCTGCAGATGTGATGGATCCCTAACTGAGGTGATTTCTGGATGGCATTTCCTCCAGTCTCTGCTCTACTCTTTGCCTCTGCATTTCCTTTAGACAGAAACAATTCTAGGTTAAAATTTTTGAGATGGGTGGGTGGCCCCTTGCCTCAACAATGGGCTGTGCCTATCCACTAGATATGGTCTCTACATATTATACCTCTGCTTTATTGGGTATTTCGGCTAAAGTCATCCCCGTTGGTTCTGAGACCCTCTTGCTCCCCTGGTATCTGAAATTTCCTAGTGGCTACCCCTAGTTCCCCATACTCCACCACGGCACACTACTTTTCAATTTCCTGACCGTCTGTATTTCTCCCCAAAACTCAGAATACCCACAATACAGCTTACAGACCATATGAAGCTCAAGAACAAGGAAGATCAAAGTGTGGATGCTTCAATCCTTCTCAGAAGGGGGGACAATATAACCGTGGGACATTGAGGGAGGAAGGGACCTGGGAACGAAAAGAGCAGGAGGGAAAAAGTGAAGCAGAATCAGGTGTGGGAGGAGACAGGGGAGAAGTACAAAGATTGGAAATTGGACAGAGATATGTTGCAGTGGGGAATGGAGAACTGGGGAGTAACCACTTTTCAAATCCATGTATTTATGAAGAATACTTTACCATAAGACTAATTTATGTAATTTGTCTCTAAGAATGAAACATCTATTTAGTTTATAATAAATTATAGTATGCCGTATGCCGATACCATGTATGTCCCATATCACCTTGAAATTTGAAGAAAAAATTGTCATCATACAACAAACATGGTTACTTAGATGTAGTTCTTTTGTGAACATTAGTTTTATTATATTTCAAAATGAGGGATCAAACGGATCAATTTTTTCAGTATGGTTGACTAAAATTAATCAAGAAAGAAAGCAAAGATCACTCCCAATTCTTAGCATCAAGCTCGCCATCTGGCTATGATTTCCAAGGAGAAAGCATGAGCCTCATCGTATGACACTGATCATGTTTCAACATTGGGAAAAGTTCTGAAAATTTATTGTTTCTTGTACCTCTGAATGAATTGATTTGATTCTTAAACTAATATTACCTATATGACTAGAGCTTTACCCCAAACATTTGAACTCTGTTTTATTTTTAATTAGTGTTTTCCTTTAAAACTTTATTATTTGCAAATTCCATATATATATGGAATATATATATATATGCTGAATGAATGCAGAGTCTGTCAAACACCTACCCTGTCCCCTCAAACTGCTCCTGTACATTCCAGCATGTCTTCCTTCCTAACCTCATGTTCCATTTATTATTGTAGTTTACTGTTAGTTAAAATTATGAAACTCATTGAGACCAAATCAGTTTTTGCCCAAACCCACTTTCTTATAATTATATACAGAAATTTTGTGTTAGTGAAAATACTTGAGCGTTTTAGTGCTTATTAAATCTAAGCTGTGGAAGCTCCAGTCCAAACACATCTGAATAACCAATTTTCTAGCACCTAATGTCATTCTATGTTTAGAAATGTGTGAACACAGAGGTTAATTTCATGGTCAAAATTATGTGAATTCTTACTGTGTATTCTTCCCAATAACACAGATGAAAAAGACAGTGTAACTTCATAAAACACTGAAAACAATAAATTACATTTAGCATACCATTTAAAACTTTTTAAAATATAAAGATAGGTTATAACTATTTAAACTAATAAGAGAATCATTATTTTTATTCATGGAAAAACCTCAGAAATGATGACTATATTTTCCTTATTCCTACACATATGTTGCTACTTGCAATCTCACATTTCAACTTTTAAAAATCTGGTCTTTGCATATCAAAGAAATATAATTAGAATTATTATTTAAAAATGAGTGAACCTATTTTTGATAAATTTTATTCTTATAATGAATGAACTATAAAATTGCATCCAATTCCACTTATCTTTCAATTTTAACAATTGTTTGATGTATTTTTGCATAATGTCTGGAAGAAAAAAGAAGGCAGATGTAGCCACAGCCAAAGAGAATTATGGAGTGATATAATTATCTGTTATCAGTAGAGAAATCCCTTGTATTCCTTAATGAAGTGTGAGAAATAATTTATTTCTTATTAAAGTATATTATAGATACAGCAAGTCCTGAGTTATGTCTTTCAAAAATTCCCATATTATCAGTTGAGTAGAAAGATTACTATAAAAAATGTCTGGCAATTCTTAAAATTGCTAATTAAAAGATTAGCTATTGAAAATTTACAGAGAATTTATTGTTGGGTTAAACATACCAAGGCACTACTAAAAATATTCCTTAAAATAAAAATTAACTTGACTTTCTTCTAGGGAGATATTTTATTCCCAGTCACATAAAAACTGAATAATAATAATACCTTCTGCTATGAATAAATAATAAAATGTTCTCTAAGTCACATTAGAATGCATTAAGATGAGTCATATTTTCATATTTAAGAGAACTTTCTTATTCTTCCAAATATACTTGGTAATATTTTTTCTAAGTTGCTTAATCAAAAGTAGTACATTTAAATAATTTTATAAAATATGTCCAAACTATAAATAATATTGCTCCTTTTTTAGTCTTTTAATTGACAAAAAAAATCATATCACTTTGAATTGTAGAATACAAACTTTTAATATCTATTAGTGTTACATCAATATTTTGAAACTGACTTATTTTTTGGTCATGACAATCTCTTCTGGGTTGATAATAAACACATAAATTTATTCCTCATATCCAAGTGATTAAATATTAAATTTTTATTGATAATTTTTTTAAAACTTACAGGTTTTCAACTGGGCATAAACATTTTTATTTATTCCAAGAAACTGAAAAAAGTGGAATCATGATCAAGATGTGTTAAATGCATGAATAGAAATGCCATAATTAAATTTCTTTTATTGTACAATTAATATAAACATAAACAGTAATTTTAAAGAAATATATGAGAAATGATGTTTGTATCAATTGCTCATTCTATGACCAGACTAAAGTCGCTGTTGTATTTAGGTGATGTCAAACCATATCTAGTGATATTCTTCATCTCAAAAGTGTAGGACAGAATGTCCTATTCCTACATTTAATGTATGGTTGCACATACAGTCTCCATTTTTCTGCTCAGTTGGATTCATCTTTAGGTGAGACACTATCGAGGCTTGCAAATTCTAGTTGCATAAAAACTATTTTATTATTTTACCATTTATTTCTCATATTGGACTTTTTTGTTGCAAATTACCTGGCTTGCATAAATCCCACTTTTATTTCTGTTTCAACATTTCCTTTAGAGAAACTCTGGCTCTTGTCCTTGGTGACTGAGATTTATATTCCTCTGAGATTCTTGCATATGTCTCAGATTGTGCCTAACTAGAGCCTCTGATGCTCTTCTAAGCATTGCCTGTCTTGTTATGCTCTGAGGTAAGTCCACAGATACTCAGTCAAGTATGAATGAATCGTTTGTCCATGTTCTTCTTGCTGTCAGGAGACAAATTGCCTCTATCATATTTCTTTGCACTTTGTCACAAGTGAAAAGAAATATATAGTCCAAGTTTATGTTCATGTCTGGTGAAAGTTCAATCCACTGATGGATGCTTTTCTGTGTCATACATGAGGACATGATCATGGTCCCAATGATTTCACACCTGCCACAGTTGCAGACACTTTGAAGGAAAACATCAGCTTGATCAGGTCTGCTAAGTTACTTGTAGCTACTGTCAAACACACGACTTCTGCTGATTAGTCATACCTTCTATTTTCCCTATCCAGATACTGAACAGAGAATATCCCTTAAAATATAAATAGTAATGTCTCAGAATCTGTTTACAGATAAACTGAATACAAGATATTGCTTATGATTTAAATGATGTTGTCTTTCCTCTATAGTTTTGTTGTAATGTTTCTATGTACAGAAACAAGTATCAATATGGAGTGTTTCATTTTTCTCCATCCCATGCAATTTAGAGATTCCTACCAATGGAGTATTCAGGGTATGTAGACCAACTATGTTTCACAATAATACAAGGGATGAACCTGCTTTAATACCAGCACTTGGGAGGCAGAGACAGGCAGATTTCTGAGTTTGAGGCCAGTCTAGTCTACAGAGTGAGTTCCAGGACAACCAGGGCTATACAGAGAAACCCTGTCTCAAAAAACAAACAAACAAACAAACAAAAAACCCCAACAACAACAGCAAAAAAGAACCAAAAACATAATAATAACAAAAAAATAAAAAGAAAGAAAGAAAAAAAAAGACAAGGGATAAAATAATGTACAGTAGTTCCCTACCTGGCATACCAAGAAGGTAAAGACTAAATATAAATATAAGAATTTATAATATCTAGCTTACATTTCCTTGAGTTTCAAGAAACTTCTTTAATATAATTCGGTTATTGAAATGCCTGGGCAAGAAATTTTGTTGCATATGCTTTCAACTAAACATGTTTAATCTATCATTTGGTTGATTATTACTTATAAAGACAAAGGTTAATGTTATAAATAAGAGGCAAAAAACAGTAGAAGTAGAAAGTTGGTACATGGAAGAATGTTTTAAGAGAGGAAAATGAGGTGGAATGTAGAGTTACTTGTAAATTCTTTGAAAAGTTGGATAGGCACATGTATTTAAGAAATACCACTTCCTGCATATACCCAAAAGATGCTCCAACATATAATAAGGACACATGTTCCACTATGTTCATAGCAGCCTTATTTTCAATAGCCAGAAGCTGGAAAGAACCCAGATGTCCTTCAACAGAGAAATGGGTACAGAAATTATGGTTGGTACATTTACACAATGGGGTACTACTCAACTAAAACAATGACTTCATGAATTTCTTAAGCTAATGGATGGAATTAGAAAATATCTTCCTAGGACTGGAGAGATGGCTCAGCTGTTAAGAGCACTGACTGCTCTTCCACAGGTCCTGAGTTCAATTCCCAGCAACCACATGCTGGCTCACAACCATCTATACAGCTACAGTGTACTCATATACATAAAATAAATAAATAAATCTTTAAAAAGAGAAAACATCATCCTGAATGAGGTAACCCAATCACAAAAGAACACACATGGTATACACTCCCTGGTAAATGGATATCCAAAAGCTCTGAATACCCAAAATACAATTCACAGACCACATGAAGCTCACAAAGAAGGAAGACCAAAGTTTGGATGCTTCATTCCTTAGAAGGGGGAAAAAATACTTGAGGGAGGAAATATGGAGACAAAATGTGGAGCAGAGATTGAAGGAAATGTCATCCAGAGACTGCTTCACCTGGGGATCCATCCCATATACAATCACCAAACCCAGACACTATTGCTGATGCCAAGAAATTCTTGCTGAAAGGAGCATGATAGAACTGTCTCCTGAGAGGCTCTGCCAAAGCCTGACAAATACAGAGGCAGATGTTCACAGCCAACCATTAGACAAGCACTGGGTCCCCAATGAAAGAGTTAGAGAAATGACTGAAGGAGCTGAAGTGGTTTGCAATCCCATAGGAAGAACAACAATATCAACCAACCAGAACCCCCAGAGCTCCCAGAGTCTAAACCACCAACCAAAGAGTATACATGGAAGGACCCATGTCTCCAGCAGCATATGTATCTGAGGATAGCCTTGTTGTACATCAATGGGAGGAGAGGTGCTTGGTCTTGAGAAGGCTAGGTGCTCCAGTGTAGGAGAATGCCCGGCTGGGGGAGCAGGAGTTGCTAGTGGTGTGGGGGAGCAACCTCATAGAAACATGGGGAGGGGGTGGGATAGGGAGTTTTCTGGAGGGAAACCATGAAAGGGGATAACATTTGAAATATAAATAAATAAAATATCCAATAAAATATTTAGAAAGAATAAAAATGAAAACAAGTGTTTCTCAACCATTTATGTTTAATGTTTTGAGAACTCTTTATTTCTACACTCTGTTTTTAAAATTGAGTTACTTCTTTTATAATGCTCATTTCTATTTTAGTTCTTTGTATTTAGATACTATTGATATGTCACATGTATAATGATAAAGGTTCTTTTTTCCACTTTTGTAGGCAACCTCTCTACTTAAATGATGCTGTTCTTTATTTTATAGAAGTTTTTATAGCTTCATGAGGTCCCATTTGTTACTTATTGGTATTAATACTTTCACTACTGGAGTCTTGTTCTACATGGAGATATCTAGTTTGACTAGAACCATTTGCTGAAATGCTCTTTCCTCTAGTGTGTAATTTTGTCTTTATCAAACTAGGTGTCCAAAAATGTATGGATTTAGGCCATATCTTTAATTTTATTTTATTGAATATCATTTAGGTATTTATGCCAGTGCCATGCTGTTTTAATTACTATTTCTCTGTAATACAACTTGCAATCTGGGCTGGTGATACTGCCAGAATGTGTGTGTGTGTGCATGTGTGTTTGTGGATGAGTGTGTGCATGTGTGTGTGTGTGTGTGTGTGTGTGTGTGTTTGTGTGTATGATACCACTCCACTCCTGGGCATATACCCGAAGGATTCTCCAGCATGTAATAAAGACACATGCTCCACTATGTTCCCAGCACCCTGTTTATAATAGCTAGAAGCTGGAAAGAACCCAGATGTCCCTCAATGGAGGAATGGATACAGAAAATATTTACACAATAGTATACTACTCAGCTGTTAAAAACAATAACTTCATGAAATTCTTAGGCAAATGGGTGGAACTGGAAAATATCATCCTGAGTGAGGTAACCCAGTCACAAAAGAACACACATGGTATGCACTCACTGATAAGGGGATATTAGTCCAGAAGCTTGGAATACCCAAGACACAATTCACAGATCAAATGAAGCTCAAGAAAAAGGAAGAGCTAAGTATGGATACTCTGGTCCTTCTTAGACAGAGGAACAAAATACCCACAGAGGGAGATACAGAGACAAATTATGGAGCAGAGTCTGAGGGAAAGACCACCCAGAGACTGCCCCACCTAGGTATCCATCCCATATACAGTTATAAAACCCAGACACTATTGTGAATGCCCACAAGTGCTTGATGATTAGAGCCAGATATAGCTGTCACCTGGGAGGCTCTGCTAGTATGACAAATACAGAGGATGACACACTTAGCCAGCCATTGAATTGAGCACAGGGTTTCCAATGGAGAAGCTAGAGAAAGGACCCAAGGAGCTGAAGGGGTTTGCAGTGCCATAGGAGGAACAACAATATGAGTCACCCAGTACTCCTTGAGCTCCCAGGGAAAAAACATCAACCAAAGAGTACACATGGAGTTACCAGTGGCTCCAGATGCATAGGCAGCAGAGCCTTGTTAGACATCAAAGGGAGGAAAGGTCCTTGGTCCTAGGAAGGCTTAATGCCACAGTGTAGGCAAATACCAGGACAGGAAAGCAAGAGACGATTGATTGGGGAACAGGGGGAGGGGAGATAGGTTATGGGATTTTTCTAGGGGGAGGGTAACCATGAAAGGGGAAATCATTTAAAATATAAATAAAGAATATATCTAATAAAAAAATAGTTGTGTCAAAAAAAGTAGTTTGAGATTTTTTTTTCAATTTCTGTATCGAAGTGTGTTATAATTTTGATAGGGATTGCATTGAATCTGCATACTGCTTTTAAAAGGATTTTCATTTTTACAATGTTAATATTTGTGTTCCATGAGCATGCTATATCATCTTATGCCTTTAATTATTTTGTTCAACATCTTAAAGTTTTCATTATAATAGTAAAAATAATGTGGAGAAACTACTGCTTTGGTGTTCTACTTTGGAAAACAGTTATATGCATAGATAATGAACAGGGTTTATGAGAAGTAGTAAATATGTCTGCTTTAAATTCTAAACAGAATTCTAACATAGAATGAAGTACTAGGCAAAACAAAATTGGATAGATTTCTTATTTCTCTAAAGGATTATCTTTTCACTAAAGTTTCTTCAGTAGACTTTGAATGTGATAACCTTGGCATTAGAGCAGTGTCTAGCAAACATTCATTCACAGCATGACAAGCAAAGACCTGCCCTCTTGGCCTTTTGTCTTTTGACACAGTTTCCCATTGTGCTTGAATTTATTCTAAATCACTTAGGATTTAATCACTTCAGGGATGATAGAGGGTGGTTCATGTATTTTATGTTCTTAATATATTTCTCATTAGGCAAGCTTCTAAAAATGTTTCCTTATTAGGAGACGATCCCAGCAGATGATCCATAAATAGACTGTAATGTTCTCTCTATCGACTCTTTGACAATGGGGGCTTTTCCTCTTTCAATAGAAAAATGACTGAGTGCAATGAGCTAATGGTTTGAGACCATCCATAGATCTCAGAGGAACTGTGATTTTAAACCTAGAAGCTACAATGAACTTAATAAATGCAATATAGGTTAGCTGTTATTAATACAAATGGGTTTAAATTGTTTGTTATGATTGCTGTAGATAATGTATCTCTTGTCTTTAGCATGTATTAATATTTTTTACTCAGAAAAACTAGCCCCAAATGACCTTACTAAGTTTTGATCTACTGTACTTAATACTTATTATAGAGCATACTTAAATCTATGACGTGGCTTATCTAAAAGATAACTCCCTAGTATATAAGCTATTCACCGGGCACAATACCCGAAACTATATCTAATAAAGAATTATTTCTATTATATTCTTATCTGTAATTATAAAATTATCTGCCTACCATAACAAAAATGGGCCCACAATTAATTTTAATCTCTAACACTTTTTATGTGATGACCTTCCCTAATCCTTCTCTAAACTTCTTTTTGTTTTCCTAGTGAATTTAATATCATTAGCAAAGCATAAGTGATAGCCAGAGTTCACTATGAGGTCAGAATGGCCACAGTTATTTCTCACACATACCTCAGGATGCTTCTATTAGGGTGTCAGCTCAATATAACCACCAGTTCCCACAAAAAAGTGACCATAGTGTTGCTATTTCAACTAAAGCTGTTAAATGTACCCAGCTTTTGTACATGTCCTATGACTATAGTGCTCGCTGAGCCCTCAGTTGATCTATAGACCATCAACAACATAGAAACCTTTAAGGTATATTGTTACGCCTAAATGAAAATCAAAATACCACATTATAAGATACTGTGATAATAAATCACATGGTTTAATTTTACTGTAAATTTCTTAAAAATTATGATATATTATTAACACCTATTCCTCAAATTTGCTTTTTTAAATTTCAAAGACTAAATTGTTTTTATTTTATTTTGCATGTTGTTATTTAATTTATAGGTATGACAATTCAATCACTGATAAATTAAGAGACATGTTCCATGAGACATTGTCAATGCCATAGGTTTTATCATGAGCTTATTAGTTCTAGAAGTGATCCTAAGTGATATTTAAGGAACATTTTATGATACTGGGTAATTGGTGATATTTTGCATGCAAAATTCTCCATCTCTAATTAATTAATATATATATATGCATATATATACATATATATGTATGATTATATATATATATATATATACATATATATATTAGTGTCTTGTAACTTTTACATTAGAGTAAATGTCAAAAGGAAGAAAAAAGGATAGGGACCCAGTCTCTGCTCTAAAGTTACCATCTCATCTGACTTACAGAGAAATTTTTGTACTCCTTGTCAAGTGACAGTTTCAACATTGACTCCTTAGGCCACTTGAACAACTGTAATATTTTTCAATAACGGCAACAGAGTTTGAGTGCTGATATACACCTGAGTTTCAAAGTAACTCATAATCCAGGCCAATAACATTTTGTACCATTGGGGATTTTTCAACATCAGTAGTTACACTAGTCTCTAGTTTTGCTTTTAACTACAATAAGCATGGATCTGTAGCAATTCTGAGAACAATCTCAATGATGTTAATCAATAAGAACTTAAAAATTTTTAATAATTGATTTCCTATAGTGTTATTTTTCCACATAAATGTGAGCTCTGATAATTTTCTAAGTTTTTTTTTCATTTTTTTCATTATTTTGGGGAGAGTGTTAGTCTGACTTGTATGTGTGTGTGTTGTTTCTTTAAATTGTTCACATATATTTGTGTGTATGCATGTGTAGTCTCATGTACACTTGGAGGCCAGAGAGTGATATAGGGTCTTTTTCTCTATCACCATCTATCTGTTCTCTAAAGACAGTCTTCCACGGGGAATGGAGCTGGAGAGAACTGCCAGAAACTCCTAGCAATCTTCCTTCTTTATCCTGCCACTACACAGGGATTATGAGCACACATAGCTCAGAGTTTTACATACATACTGGGGACAATATTAAACTACAAGGCCTATTATTTTTTGTATGCTTTTATGTGGTTACAGTTGGTATTTTTTGGGGGGAACATTATTTTGTTTTCTTGGTTTTATTGGAGGGAGTGTTCTTTACTGCATTGCATTTTTGTTTTATTCAAAACAACTTAAAGTATGGTAGATAGGGAGGGAGTGAAGATCTGCAATAACTTCAGAGAGGGAAAGAATAATATCAAAATAATTTAAATTTAAATATCATTTTAAATAACAAAAAATTTTAAAAAAATTAAAAAGAAGATCCTGCAAGACCCACTCCAAGTTATTAATTTTCTCAAGGAGTTTTCACACTCTAAAAGTTCTACAACCTTTTCAAGCAACATTATCAGCTGAAGGATACGTGCTCCAAAACAAAAGATCGTCATGGACATTAAACATTCCAAACAAAGCAGGATCCTACACCACTTCAAGATTGATTTGCTCACTAGAAGAAAGAATGATTAGAAAGGAGGGAATGTGATCTATACTTTCTGGCCACTATGTAGCAGAAAATGTTGCAAATTAAATTATACTACACTATAGAACAATAAGATTTGATGATGCCCTGATTACTGAACACATGAAAACACTGGAAGATAAGCATTTCCCAAGGTGTCATAGGTATCTTTTCCACAACATTTGTTTCTTGCCCTAAGTATGTCTTCAATCCAATTTTTTTCTATTGAATCTTGTATTACAAACATGTAAATATTCCTCTATATGTTGAGAGCCATTTGATGAAATCTTGATACCAAGAAGCATCTCTGTGGAACCTAAAATATATAGTTGGTTGGTCATATGTACAAGATATTTCCTGTAGAGAGAATGTCTTGTATAGTAAATGAATACTTCACCTGTCAAATAAAACCTTAGAAAAGGGTAGAATAGAAGACACATTCTTGGTAATAGGAACTTGTCAAAATGTAAACGATTCTGAAAATAGAAAAGTTAACTACATGGATTAGTATGTAATGATAGAAATATTATTGAATAAGCATCAAATATAGGTAATATGGCAATTTATACATAATCTATAAACATGTTTCAAAAGAAAGAATACAAAATCTCCCAAGCTCACAGCAATGTGTGTCATTCTATCTAAGCAATGCTTAGGAGGAATAAATCCAAGGCCTACATATATGAACATGTATCTTAAGTATTAAAAAAATGGTTACCAGCTTGAAGCTAGGAAAAAACTTCCAGCCAAAACCAAGAAGAGTAAGAAAAAAATAGTAGTCAGGACAGAGATGAACTCAGTTCACAATTGAGAAACTAATCAAAACCAGAAAAAACCAAAACAGGCTCTTTGAGAGAAAAATATTTTAATATTGATAGTATATTGATTAATGTGACAAGAGTAATAACAAAACATGAACAGAATTTTCTGCTTTCTAATGTAAGGAAAGACAGTATTTAGTGCCAACACACATTATGCAAAAAAATAAAAACAATGAGAAAATACATAAGCAACTTAATATGAATAAAATAAAGAAGCATGCCAACTAAAATTCCTTTTTAAGTTCCCACCTACTACTCAAGTATGTTAAACAAACAAAAAATGAATAGCATCACATATATCAACATTTTCAACTGGCAAAATAACTTTTTATTTAATTTTATTTTATTTTCTAAGTTTTCTTTTTTTGACATTCAAAATCATTTCCCCTTTCCCGTTTCCTCCCTCCACGAAAGTCCCATAAGCCCCCCTTCCCTCCCTCTTTTCCCCATTCAACCCCCTCTCTCTTCTCTGTCCTGGCATTCCCCTACATTCAGTCTTTCCAGGACCAGGGGTCTCTCCTTCCAACTTCTTGGAAATCTATTTATCTCTATGCTGTCTGACTATATTTGCTCAAAGAGCTGTGGTTATTACTGTAGATTTTGTGACTAATACTAACAACCAGATGACATTAAATACAGCAGATTATCTTTTATAATAATGGTTATCCTCTTAAAACAAACAGATCTTAAAATATAAAAAAGCACTTGTGAGACGGAATTCTTTGTTGATATTTTCCTGACTACTACACTGAGGTATATTACTGATTTTAGATCAACAGTTCACATAAATTGTGACAAATTCTAAAAATAAATCTTCATCTTTATTTCTGAGATGGAACTTAGATTATCTACTAACAAATTGGACTGTTCATTCTTCTTAATACAATGGCACTAACTAAATGGCCTCTGGCATAAAAAATTAAAAAAAACATTAAGATATTAAGATCATCTTCATATTAAACATATGTACAATTGCTGATACTGCAGTGATCTATGTTTTACCTGCTTAGGTTCATTAAAGAAACTATGGCCATAAAATTTTTGCTTCAAATCTGCTTTGATACTCAGGGGGAGTCCAGTGTCAGTGGTTTATTTCTAATAGTACTAATGTTTTAGGAAGATGCAAAAAAAGTTGTCATAATTAACTGGGAAAATGCTGACCTAAAAAATTTAGATCTAAAATTTCACTGTAGATTCATAGTTTCCATGTAGTTCACCAAAGCTGATTTTTAATATTTAAAGTTTGCTTAACCCAGAGGCTTTATCTGCATGCAATAAGGACACATGCTCCACTATGTTAATAGCAGCCTTATTTATAATAGCCAGAAGCTGGAAAGAACCCAGATGTCCCTCAACGGAGGAATGGATTCAGAAGATGTGGTATATTTACACAATGGAATACTACTCTGCAATTAAAAACAATGAATTCACGAAATTCCTAGACAAATGGTCAGAACTTGAAAATATCATCCTTAGTGAGGTAATCCAATCACAAAAGAACACACATGGTATGCAGTCACTGATAAGGGGATATTAACCCAGAATCTTGGAATACCCTAGACGCAATTCACATTACCAATAGATTTCCTAGAAGATGGAAGGAGAGACCCCTGGTCCTGGAAAGACTGGATGTAGGGGAATGCCAGGGCAGAGAAGGTAGAGGGAGTGAAGGGGGGAAAGAAGGAGGGAAGGGGACTTATGGGACTTTCAGGGAGGGAAGAAACAGGAAAGGGGAAATGATTTGGAATGTAAATATAAAAACTTAGAAAAGAAAAAAAAAAAGAAAGTTTGCTTAAGTCTTGGATGACAGCAGTGAGGTGGGGAAATGAATGGCAACCTTGCCATCATTTCTAGGTTGGGCTGTGCAGAACAAGATCTGTTCCTAAACATGGTAGGAGTAATTTAATTCTTCATGATTCTATAAAGAAATGATTCATTCCTAGCTACTTAAAAATCTTAGCTGTATTTACATATAAATGAAAGATCATTTGTTTATTTCTTTATCATTTGTGATGAATAATCCCAAATTTAAACTTGATTATATCTTAAATTCAGTGCATTATAGAAATGGAGAGCACACACCTGTCATCCAGATTTTGATGCTGGTAGACATAGGCTTTTGATCTGAATTTTGAAGCATAGTGGCTATGAAAATTTCAGACCCAAGCAAAGTGACACATAACTATAATCCTAGGAGACAAGAGTCAAGCAGATCTTTGAATCCAAGGCCAGGTTGCAAAAGAACAAGTTCAAATAAAGAACAGCTTAGGTCCAGGCATGGTGATACACACCTTCAATCTGGGCCATACCTTCTGGTAGAAGCCTAAATAAGGACAGTGGAAGGCTTCCTTCTTTTCCTGCTTGCACTTACTGGGTAGCACACCTGTTGGACCATATTTCTTCAGGACTCCAGGTTATACAGAAGACCAGGTGAAACATCTAGACTATTGGGACTGAGCAACTACTATATTCCTTGTCTTCCCACTCACAGCTGCCCATTGGGTTAGGTGGACTGTAAGCCATTTCAATAATTTCACTTAATATATATAGACATTACATAAGTTCTGTCACTCTAGAGAATCCTGACTAATAAACCATCATACAGAATGAAATTTAATTTGTTTAACTTTATCTTTTAAATCACACTGTGATTTTTCACGTGTTTAAAGTTATATAGATTTCTTGTGTTGCAAAAAATTAAATGAAGTAATTAAAATTAGGTTCACTCTGAAGATAAGGTATGATTGCTGACACTGGGAGAAGTTGGTGTATGAGAATGAGTATCATAAATAGTAATTCCAGTGAAATATAAAAAATTATTACCTACAGATTCCTTCTGCTGAGGTTGGAACAACATTTAAGTATACAGGTAGTTGCCTAAGGCTGCCTATTATGAAGGAATATTTCCAGCATTCCAGTATGAGATGCTTAAGGAATGACACAGCATTGTTAGCAGCAATAAATGATGTAAAACAGAGTCAGGACAGAGATTCTAGCCCTCCTAGGCCAGTCTACAGTCAGGGTTCTCTGGGCATGTCAAATATCATGTTTTAATTTTTTCAAAAAAAATGTTCTAGTGTATATATTAAATCACATGATACAATCTCCATTTTGGACAAAAGGTATTTTTTGTTATTGTTTTAAAAGTATATTTACTTTCAATTATTTTATTCAATATTCTTCATATCAACTACTGACAATTTTGACTTTATTTGCCTTTCATTTTATTTTCTATGTTTGAGAGTTTTGCCTACATGTATGCCTGTGCAATATCTATGTACAGCTCCTTCATAGTCCAAAAGAATTTCTGAATTTCTGAAATTGGAGATACAAACGTTGTAAGCTACCATATGAGTGCCTGGAATAAAACCTAGATCTTCTGGAGGAGCAAGACTTTTTTTGTTTTTTTTTTTTTTGTTGTTTTTTTTTGTTTTTTTGGGGGGGGAGGTTTCGAGACAGGGTTTCTCTGTGTAGCCCTGGCTGTCCTGGAACTCACTTTGTAGAACAGGCTGACCTCGAACTCAAAAATCCTCCTTCCTCCGCCTCCCAAGTGCTGGGATTAAAGGCGTGCGCCACCACTGCCCGGCCAAGATGTGTTTTTAATCACTGGAGCATCTCTGTAACCATCTAACTTGGCTAGATGGAGAAGTATAGAGGATTTCTAATCTTTCCTTTATCTTGGTATCTTCTCTATTATTATCTGCACTCAGTAGTGGTTCTTAAACTAGAAACTGAATACCGTTTTGTAGCATCTTTGAAAGCAACGAGTCAACAAAACACTTACCGGGCTGGAGAGATGGCTCAGTGGTTAAGAGCATTGACTGCTGTTCTGAAGGTCCTGAGTTCAAATCCCAGCAACCACATGGTGGCTCACAACCATCCGTAATGAGATCTGACGCCCTTTTCTGGTGTGTCTGAAAACAGCTACAGTGTACTTAGATATAATAATAAATAAATCTAAAAAAAAAGAAAGAAAGAAAGAAAAACCAAAATAAAAAAAAAGAAAAACCAAAATAAAAAAAAAAACAAAACACTTATCATTCACCAGCACATTATTACTTGTAAAGGGTTAAACACATGCACAAATTGGCAGTGACCTGTGTAAATTACCCTGGATTTGGTTTATATTATTGGGAATTGGATAATAATTCCTAAATACCCAACTACAAATGCTATAATCACAAATGTTAACATCCTGTAAAATAGAAATCACTAAGGTGGAAATTCTTGAAGATCATAGTTCCTACATTCTAATAGAAGAAGTTATCTTTTAATTACCTAAAGTATAATTATTTCCAGTTTTTAAATTTGTGGTAAAATGAGAAATATAACTTGAATATACAATTCATGGGTTCTTATGTAGAAAAGTAAGTAATAACCACTAACATAATTTTGAAGATGTTAATCCTTTGGTTTACTTATAGTCTAGAGAATTATGAGAGAAATTACAGAATAGGTAACTGTATATGTGTTTGTCTCTATCATTGGCAATAGTATGTAGAGTTTTTATTTGTGTTCTCCTAAAATTCTTATAGTAAAATTCAGTTCCTCAGTTAAGTTTTTAAAATATATTTTGAACTTTCATAGATGCAAAAGTAAGAAAACTAATGTGCCTTCTGTTAGTAAGGAACTTTAAATGTTTTGATAATTGTGTAATGCTTATAGTCAATAATGAGATGTCGCATTATAGCAGAGTTGGAAAAGTAGATAGATAAGATTCAACGTGACTTTGTAATTCTTTTCAGAAAATTTATACTTTGTGTGCTGGAACTGATGAGAAGGGGGGAATGCATAAAATAGTGAATTTGAAAAGCAAACAATGCTAACAAATTATAACTGTTAAATGTGCTTAATGTGTTATGTGAAAATATGTATTAGAAAGGTAGATTTTGTGTAATATTGAGATTATCCAAAAAAGCATATGTATTTTAATGAGTATTAACCACATTGTTGCTTTGAGAAAGAAAACTTAGTTTCCCAATTAACCATGAAATATCTTCCCAAGCTCATTCAGTGAAACTCACACACCATTCTCCTATGGATGGAAATACACTCTCAGAGGCTCCTTTAAAATGTTTTTCACAGATAAAATGATAGGCATAAAAATAATTCTAATTTGATTGAAAGTAGAATTATAAACATTTTCTGATAAACCTGAAGATTTACATGGAAATATTTCTAATATAATTGAAGAAATATATAGAAAAACATGTTAAAATTGAAGATTATCATGGAAATTATACTGATAAAATGATAGGCATAAAAATAATTCTAAATTGAATGTGGAATTATAAACATTTTTAGGTAAAATTGTATATTTACACGGAAAATATTTCATCATTTTCTATCATGTTATCTGTATAATTTCCGTGATAATCTTCAATTTTAACATGTTTTTCTATATATTTCTTCAACTTTATCAGAAATATTTTCCATGTAAATCTTCAAGTTTATCAGAAAATGTTTATAATTCCACTTTCAATCAACTTAGGAATACTTTTATGCCTACCATTATTGTATCTATATAAAATTTTTGTGATAATCTTCAAAAAAATGTTTTTCACTCACTTTCTTAATTTGGGTTCTGCTTAAAAAGATAAACTCATCTTAGTATCACCCAAACACATTGGTCCTCATGACTTCAGTTTCCTAGTCTTCTTCTGACACTATTGTAATGATTTTTTTAATAGAAATTGATATTGATGCAGTTTTATTTTGCTGGACTTCAGTATTCATATTATGAGCTTTGTTCTTTCACTTGTTTTATTTTTAGCATGTTTTTGAATGATATAGAATTATTTCTCTTTCCCCACCACATTTCTCCCTAGAATTCCTCTAATAGTGGCCCTTTAACATCTTTCAAATTGATACCTTATTTTACTAATAATATTTGGAATTTATAGTGTAGGGTTTTTCTCTTTTTTCATTCTTAATTTGGGGTGGTGAATTAGAAAATTGTATCTCCAAGTGTCATAATCACTTGGTTTTATCCTAAAATAGCTGCTACTCCATGTGATCACTTTTAGCTTACATTAATTTCAATATAAACTAATTTTACTTCAAAGTTTGTTTATTTTGTACTAAAGGGCAAATGACAGAGGTCATTTTATTTAAAAAACTTGGAACAAATTCCATAGCATTATTGTAGATTAATATGTCTACTGCATTCACCAAGTTCCTATTATTCCTCATCATAATATAAAATAATTTTGTTGCTATATTACAGCATTATATTTGTGTGGAAAAGATTGGACTATTATTCACTGTGGCATATTTTCTGGACAAACTCCAACTCAAGTGAATTTCCAGCTGCTAGGATAATGATTTTTATGACATTGTACTCAATGAGCATGTACCATCTACTAAAAAAGCACCCTAATCTTCATGTCTGAAAAATACCCTGCTAAGTGGAAAATTAAATAAATGTGTGTTCACATCCTCGATATCCATACATTGTTTTGTGTTTGAAATTTGTATTACCTGATTACTCCTACTGCATACTTATTCTAATTTCCCTTCTGTACAGATCTTGACGCCAGGGATAACACGTACTGTGATATTTTGCATGGTTATGGAGGAAAAGATGAGGACCCTAATGTATGTTTTTTTATCACTGCCGAGTATATGCCATCTTTGATAAGATATGCAATTTTCATTATACATTCATTTTCTTATTTGAATCTCTGAGAATTTTCCTCATTTAATTTAATTATTTTAATTTTTATGTGTAAGTGTATTTTAGGATACACTTGAATGCAATGTCTGTGGTGGCCAGAAGACAATGTCATGTCCCCTGGAGCTGCCTTATGAGTAGTTGTGAGCCACGAGTGCCAGGTTCTGAGAAACAAACTCAGTTCCTCTGCAAAATCACACATGCAGCTAAGCCATCTCTCCAGGCCTCTTTGAATTTTCTAATTGTTGTATATAAAACCAAGTTGAACGGAGCTGTAGAATATGAATGTAACACCTAGTGACTGCTATTGATTTGAATTCTGGCATTGGGAAAACATTATCACCTTTTAATGAAGCAATTTTAACTTCCCAAGGAAGAGATAATCACAATCTCTATTTATAAAAGTATTTATCCTGCATTATAATTAAATAATTACCCGCTACATACACACACAAACACACGTAGTACTATTAGGCTATTTCAAGGAGCTGGACTGCCAGCTTAGATTATTATTTGGCAAAGAATAGAAGAATGTCAAAAGAAAAGAGAGTCTCTCTCAGGACTCTGTACCACATTTTACAATTATGAGTAAAACACATTCATAGATATCTGAGATATATTGGTACTGAATTAAATAAAAATTTACAGTAATCAATTAAAAAATTATCTGATGTTCCCTTTTCCACAAGTAGATGTGTTGTCTACAATTAGGACTTATATTAATTTCCAATAGTTTTCCAAAGCTTTTGTGTTTTTATACTTTGATAATTTTAATAATTAATTTTTTCATAGAACTAAACTACTATTGAAACAGTACAAGATGCATGATATTGGCATTAGCTCCAAAAATTAAAGATCACTTATTTTTATGTGTGACCATTATCTCTATATGTAGTACTAATTACTTTTATTTATTTTTTATTTTCTATGTTTTTTATTTACATTCCCAATGATTTCCCAATAGATCTTTAATCATCCTAATCTCGGATGCTTTGACACCAGTGTGAAAAGTAATCAATAGCAGACAGGGCCAAATATCTTCCCTAGAACACACCTATATTACAACGTCACACAAACTTAATGTTATGAAATCATGTATGTGAATCAGAATAAATAACCAACTTTGACAGAATTCCAAGAACATGAAAAAGTAAAACTGTACTATATTTCTCATAAATTTTACATTTTCTGCAAACCCATGCCTGAGTTTTTCATACATTTATTTTACAGAAGAAAACACAAAACTGCATGCCCATGAGACTACATGTCATATGTACAACTCATCTCTCAGGACTCAGGGCTAAGGGAATGGTAAGAATAAAAACCTCAAAAGTGCTTGAAAATTAGTGAATGTGAAACCTCATGCTAATTAGACTAGCAAATTTGAGCTGTTAAGAAGGAATAAAGAAATCTTGGTACAATTTTCACAATTGAGTGTTACTTAGCTATTAAAAACAGTGACATCATGCAATTTTTAGGCAAATGATGGAACTGGAAGTGATCATCCTTAGTAAGGTCACCCAGACCCAGAAAGACAAACATGGTATGTACTCACTGATAAGTGGATGTCAACTGTTAAGTAAAGGATAGTCACACTATTATCCACAGACCCAGGGATGCTGAGTAGCAAGAAGGGCTCAGTGAGAGAGGTATGGATCTTCCTGGGGATGGGAAGACTCACAGATTCAATAAAGCACAGATCACAGAGGGTCACAGAGGTAGAAGTGACAAGCATGGATCCTTTATGGATGTGAGCTAGGTTCTGCGCATATCCCTGATGGTTGTATATCTTGGTGTTTTGTGGGAACCCTAACAGTGAGAGTGGGAGCTCTCTGACTTTATGACTGCATTTGGGGTCCTTTTATTCCTATTAGGTTGCCTCATTCAGCTTTGATATGAATGTTTGTGCCCAGTCTTTTAGTATCTTGTGGAACATGTTTGGAAGAGTTGACCTAGGTGAGCTTTAGTCGACTGACTTAATTTTATTAGTATAGATAATTTTAGAGTCTTTTTAAAACTTAATTTGTTCCCTTAAAATTATGTCATTTTAATAAAGTATCCAGGTGTTATATGATAGCCACTTATAAGTAAGTAAATAAATAAATAATACTATCATTATCTTTATGTGTAATGTGTTAGTTACAGAGGACTCTGATGAGACCAAACTTGAACACAATGATTCTCTATTAATCTATTCCAATTTTTAAAAGCCAAGTGCTAGTAATAACTGATTTATTTTAGCTTTATGACTGACTTTTATTTTGTTCCTTTTTCTGTAACTTGAAAAACAATCCAAATTGTACTTTTAAAAAAAACATTTCTCCATCTATGTTGAGATAATTAAATTTTTTTCTTATTTTTGTTACAATTTAAAATGCATAGTTTAAAATATGTATGAGAAAAGTGAAAAATGGCCACAATGACATCTGATAATGCCAGGCAAAGGCAGCTTGTGTGTAGGAAGCATCATTATGTATATGTAGAGCTGTTACCTATAAGAATAGAAAATGAAAACATTATTATTTGGAGAAAGAGATGATACAATCACAAAAGTGGTGATGCATAACTGGATAGCTTATCAGAACCCTAAAACTGAGGTGTTTTAGTAAATATATAGAGATTAATAGGAAAAAATAATTAAGACCAAAGGCAGATTAATTGTAAGATTAAATAACCTTTATATTCAAGTCTCAAAAAACTTCACCCTCAAAACATTAACTGTAAAGTTAATCAATATACCAGAGATGGGGACTTTCGACTAATCCTAGTATTTGAGAAGCTGATACAGGAGAATTTCTATGAGTTCAAGGTATTAGAGAGAATTGGAGTAAGATCCTTTGAGACTAAAGTCATGGTTATACATTAGCATACAGAATGTAATTTTTAATGTTATTTGATTTGAAATATCATCTAAATTTCAGATCTCTCTTGGTAGATATTCACATCCCTATCCAATAATTAAATGATGCTGTTTTCCAAGGTAGTAATAACCATACAGGGTTTTCATTCTCTGGGCTGCTTCCTAAGTAGAGAGACCAATTTGCTGTAAAGTATACAGATGTGAGGAAAGATCATGGAACTTAAGGGCTGACAGCAGGATGAATTCTAAGCATCAGTTTCTGGTTGTTATTAATGAAATATCCATTAGGGATATGACATGGAACAATGGAATACAAGATTGATGAATGACCCTCATTTCCAAAGTTGCATCCCTTCCTAATTCACTGAGACACAAAACTATAATGTCATACTGCAACAAGATTCCCATCACCATCTCATGGAAACGAAGGTTTCTTATTCAGCCAGTTTGATTCAGAATAGTTTTCAGTGACACAAAGTAAAGATTCAGAGTACAATGAAGTCAATGCATGTTGAAGCCAAAGGTTAAGGAATTCTTCACTCACAGGGAATAATTTGAATCTTTCACTGAAAAGTATTAACAATTTCATGAAGTTAACTTCAGATAATTTTTAGATATTTTTGTGGGGGGATTGTTTTAGTCTCTATAAATTTTTGCTATTTTTGCTATTTTTATGTAATGTACTGTAATCAAATTTACCTTTGCTGTCCTCTCTCTGCCTGTGTCAACACTCACAAACTCCCTCTATTTTCCCACCTGTTAACCTCCTAGCCTTACATCTACCCTGAGCCATTTCACTAATGTAAGTCTTATAGAGATGTTCACAAGTGCTGTATTTTTTATTTTGCTGATGCATTGCAATATCTCTCTGTGTTGTCTAGAACAAATTTAGTGTCACTGAACATAGATTCTCAAGTGAATTTTGGAATATTTAAAACCTTCATTATAAGATCAATGAACATGTATTACTGCAAAAAAAGTTTTACCTTGGAAATAAATGGTTGTTATTATGCTGATATTTGTGAATAATAAAATGTATCTGTATTAAATGTATTAAGTTCAGATGTTGTTCATTCAGAAAAAGTAAAGTCAATTATTAGCCATAGCCACAACTGATTGCTAATACATACATATATACATCTCTCTCCATATATTTGGGTGGTGAAATTCAAGAGTAAATGTGAAATGCCTTGACAGAGGTGAAACTAGAAAAAGGAAGTCCTCTTGCATTACTCAATTATCCCTTACCTGCATTGGAATATAATTACTATTTTCATTATTGTTATTAACTACTACTACTACTACTACTACTACTACTACTACTACTTTGTGAGTTCTTTACAGTAAAGTTTTAGTTAAAAAAATAACCTTTATTATTCACAGAAGGTTTTTGAAGTTTTGAGAATAAATGGGTTGAAGGGTTTGTTTGGTTTAGTTTGGTTTACATTTACTGATATTAATACTTTCTACTAGATGAACCTCTCTTCCAGTGACCCAGAACATTAGGATCCAGGGCACTACCCTAGTCCTAGAAAATCTACAGACATTATTTTGGCCACTTATTTTCCATTATGGAATTGAATTGAGCATGGAAGAATGATGTTGTAATGGGAATGACTTAGTTGATTTTGAATGCCCTGAATGTATTGACAACTGTACTCCAGAAACAAACTACTTTTATTTATTTAAAGTTGTAGAAAACTGTGTGCTGAAACTTTGGTGGCAATGGAGCTTAAAAATAATTCATCCGTCATAGCTGTGCAATACTATTTGTTGAGAACTTGGTACATGGTGGTTGCTGGGGAAACGGCTATTAAAAAGACAAGGTTTGTGCCCTTGAAGAGTTAGAAGCTGTCAGAGATGAGATATAAGTTATGCATGTATATATGCATATAATTGCATATTTTAAAACGGATGTGCAAGAAATATATGAGGAAAGGCGACAGCATTGTATATGGAAGAATAACAACATTTATTTTTAAACAGAATTCTAATACATTCATGTTTGCATTTTTGAAAGATGTCATGACTGTCCAGTATAAAGACTTGAAAAATGGAAAATTTAATTACTGTAGACTAATCATAGAAATGCATAGATATGGCAATATCATTTAAAGTAGTCTGTTCATAGGCAATGAGAAAAACTGAAAAAATAAGCTACCATTTATGGTTAAAGGAGACTGTTATAATTTGAATCTGACATACTCAATGGCATCATTGATTGTTCTTCAGCTTGTAACGGTATTGTGGGAAACTTTGGCATGAATAAGGGGAGGAATTTATATGGAAAGTATGTCACTAGGTATTGGTCTTGGAATATATATTGGTCCCTGTATCAAGCTACTCTTCTTTTATTCCTGGTCTGCCTTTATGTAAAAATATTCTTGCACAAATTCCCTCCAACATGGACAGGGCTGCTCTTCTGTGCATCTGTATCTATGATGCTCTGAAAGCTTATTTTCTTATTTCTCCTAGTATCCTTTCAGTCATATATGTATTGGTATACACATATGATCCATTTAGTTCATATAATGTTACTTGTATATGTTTTCAGGACTTTCTTTTTGGCACTGAATAAGTGCTAAAATTTTTTGAATGTATAAAATTTGATACCTCTTCCCTTTCCTTTCTTATTGTCAGGTATTTGGTTATAATTTTAAAAAACATAGACATAGAAGAAAACAAATCAGAAAAACTATAAGGATATATATAAAATAAAAATTAAGTTTCAGTGTATCATGGTAATGGAATCACAGAGGACCAGTACAGTTCATGGTGTAGAGAACTTGTAGAGCATTAGTTTTCCACATATAGATCAAGACCACTTTTGTGGTTAAATGACCCTTGAAAAGGGATCATATATTACATATGTACATATGTAACAGTAGCAAAATTAGTTATGAGTTAACAACACAATTTTATGGTTGGAGGCATGTGACCATAACATGAGAGTCTGTTATGTTTTACAGCACTATGAAGATTGGGAATGATTCCTACAGGGGACTATGTTTACATCAAGGCAAACCAGTCACAAAAAGCAGAGTGGCAGGATCCAGAGTGACAAAGTAGTGTGTGTGAGGGGGGGTGGGGGTGTGTTTAATATGAGTAATATTAAACAAGAAAATCAAGGTTGACAAAAGCAGATAACTAACAAGAGCCTTGCATTCATATCCACTGAGAAATTGCAAATGCACTGTGATACTTGAGAGAGTGAACTGAATTTTGACCCTGAAGAGAAACAGAGAATAGACTATTGGTAAATCCAAACTTCTATATGCCACATAGATAGGCCATGTATTCAGAAAACAAGAGATTAAGAGAGAACTGTAAAGGTGCAACCATAAAATCTTGCCATGTAGTGCTCTGATTCTATCATGTTGATTACACCATTAAAGTCTCCAGAATATCTCTTAAAAAGTACCAACAATTAGGAAACTATCATGTAAGTATTATTCTGTAAGAGTCATTTTAGACAGAAATTAGGCAAATATATACATAAATTAGGCAAATATACATAAATAAAAATTATGTATATTTAGGAATATACAATAATATGATATGTATACATTGTAAAATGATTGATACAACTAAGCTAATACATTTATCTGGAATATTTGTCATTCTATGTTTTTGTGTATAATAAATCTCTAATCTTCTCTTTTAGAAAATTTCAGAAACACTATTACAATGGTGTTCAGAGAATTAGCTATGAACTCTTAGGAATTTATAGTTAATTACTAATCAAATTACATATTTTTGCCTCTGCCATTTACATTACTGTCTGCAAATATTTCTTTTTAAAAATGATTTATTAATTTATTTTTCACGATGTCTATATCTTGATGGCATCGAGCAGCTATGTGACTTAATGCCTATGGACGGCAATAGAAATAGTCAGATTCTCTAGAGCTCTAGGTAGAGGTAGTGGTAAATTACTCAAAGTGGGTGCTGGGAAACAAATTCTGCTCCTGTTCAACAGAAGTATATCTAAGCCATCTATCCAGCCCCAGAACATAATCAGGTAGCCAAAATTCCTCAAGTTCTATGATGAGTGATTGATACGAATGAAAGATTGCTACACCTTCATTAAACTTTCACTTTAATGGTAAAGAAAGAATAAGAGAAGCTATAAAAATAAAATACCCATTCATTACTACTCTCTCTATGATGATACAGGATAGCATATATGTACTTTAGTATACAAAGTTTAGATGTAAAAGGACATGAAGAATGTATAGCAAGTGCACACATATGAACATATGAAGGTGAAAAGAAGTGATTATCTTATATGGAAATGTCATAACTTATATACAGAGTAAAAATGCAAATGAAATATATAAACAAAAATGATGTTAAAAAACATGGCTAAAGAAAGAAAGTGTTTGAAAATGAGATGCAGATTTCACATGAAGAAAGGTAATGTTGAATAAATTTCATTAAAAGACATGATTCATGGCAAACTGATAGAAAGTTAAACTAAAATGTGAACAGTTACATTTAGAACTATACATGAATTTTAAATGGATAGCATCAAAGCTGCTTAGAAGGCAAGACATTAAAAAAAATCAGTGAATAAAGAAGGAAATTTCCTTTCTCAGCCTGCTTATCCTTTGAGTATAGGACGGCTATTGATTTGCTTGAGTTGATTTTATATCCGACCACTTTGCTGAAGTTTATCAGTCGTAGGAGTTCTCTGGTGGAGTTCTTTGGGTCACTTAAGCATACTACAATAACATCGGCAAATAGTGATAGTTTGACTTTTTCCTTTCCAATTTGTATCCCTTTGACATCCTTTTGTTGTCTAATTGCTATAGCTAGAACTTCAAGTACTATAATGAAAAGATATGGAGAGAGAGGGCAGCCTTGTCTAGTCCCTGATTTTAGTGGGATTGCTTCAAGTTTCCACTCTGGAAAGTCTGGCAGTTCCTCAGAAAACTGGGCATGACACTCCCAGAGGACCCTGTTATACAACTCCTGAGCATATACCAGAGGCCTCCCCGGCATGCAATAAGGACACATGCTCCACTATGTTCATAGCAGCCTTATTTATAATAGCCAGAAGCTGAAAAGAACCCAGATGTCCCTCAACGGAGGAATGGATACAGAAGATGTGGTATATTTACACAATGGAATACTACTCTGCAATTAAAAACAATGAATTCATGAAATTCTTAGGCAAATGGTCATAAGTGGAAAATATCATCCTTAATGAGGTAACCCAATCACAAAAGAACACACGGTATACACTCACTGATAAGTGGATATTAACCCAGAAGTTCAGAATACCCAAGACACAATTCACATATCAATTGATTTCCAAGAAGTAGGAAGGAGAGACCCCTGGTCCTGGAAAGACTGGATGTAGCAGTGTAGGGGAATACCAGGACAGAAAAGTGGGAGGAAGTTGACTGGGGAACAGGGGGAGGGAAGGGAGCTTATGGGACTTTTGGGGAAGGGGGAACCAGGAAACAGGAAATCACTGGGAATATAAATAAAAAATGTAGAAAATAAAATTTTAAAAAGAAGGAAATTTCCTGAAAGACACGGAAGAGTTTTCAATATTTTGAGAGCAAAACAGTGGTTACCTGCACAAGTCTTAAACAAAATCTGTTATAGATTCCATTTATAGCTGAAAGTCCCCTTCTCTCAACCAGAGCTAAGGAGCCATTGGAAGTTCATGGTTGATGAGACAGGAAGAATCAATCTTTCAAGGGTAGCAGGTTCCCCGCTGCCTGAGTGATGAGCATATGGTGATGCCCAAATGGAGAGCAATGTTTGACCTTAGTGGTTTATAATTAATAAATAGGACTAAAAGTTTCTTGGAAGCCATATTGGGTAGACATGATAAGAAGAGTTTCAAGGGAGGACCGGAGATATATATGAATAATATGCACTGATACATCTGTGAAAATTTTAAAGAATAAACATTAGAAAATATTACATTGCCAAGCTAATACATCAATTATTATGGGAAAAAGTTCCAGATGATGTTATTTGGATGCCAAGATGTAGTGAAAAGCTCATATTACATACTATACAAGTCAAAATTGTGCAGTTCTAAAACTAGGTGGTTGGGATGAAGGATCAGGATAGTAAAATGGACTGGAAAGCTGATCCCTTCCAATACTCCTGCTAAATCCATACTTTGAAAAGTGATGGAATCTCAAGATGAGTCTTTAACAGGCAATTCATGGAAGTTTATGATTTGATCTAGGTCCTTATAATGAGGGTATTCAGCTTTATATAAACAGGAAATTTAAGAACCTCCACATGTTCTAGGGATAGAGAGAGAATATGGTTTCCCATAAACCAAGAAAGTGAACTCATCACTTCACAATGTCTAAAAGTGTACACTTCAAGCTATTCTCTTACAGCAAGCTGAGTGACCAAGAGCAATGGTAAGATGGGATAACTTTTTAGTGAACTCAGTATTTGGGAGAAAACATACAAATTTAGAGACAGAAACATAAAGCAACAGTCCAGAAGACAGAGTAGCATCTCTAGATATGATGTCAGACAGTTTCTCCTTCAGCCTTCTGATGTCCTTAGAAGAGGTTCCATATGCTTTTTTACAAACATTTTAGAAAGTTTTTTATAAAAACCACTTGCCTATTGTAAACTAGTCTAGAGTTCCTATTCTTACACATCTCTCGAGCATTTATTATATGATATTGGTACAGAGGATGACAATGTTATAATACTAAATATTATGTTGACTTATTAATCCTAATAATGTATGAAAACAGCTTCTGTTCACTGTACTTTAGTTTCATTATGCATTTGAAAATAGAACGAGCTATAGTAATTATAACCATATGGCAAAAGGGACTTACTGTTTTCACCTGTAGATTGATATTTATTTTCAATTTATTAGAGAGATTTATCTTTAGCAGTCTTAATTACTTTATCAAGGTCAATTATTTTTCCCCATTAAATAATAAATAAGTTATTTATTTTTTTTCCTCATTAAAACTTTTCCATTGTCAATTCATTGTCTAGATTTTGTTGTTGCTATTATTTCATTTAACCAAGACCTATTAAGAGTTCTGTGTAGATATTTAATTAATTTGCAAAATTTTCACAAAATTTATGAAGTATTGTGAGCTGTAAAAACTTTTAAATTCCATTTTTTAATTCTTTATTGGATTATAAAGAGGAGAAAATTAGTTAAACTGAATGTACAACTTTGCAATGCAATGGAGATAACATCAACTAATTTTATACTACATTGCTCTTCTTTCCTGAATGACTATGTACAAAACTCAATTATTTCCATAGATATTTCAGTGTGTCCTTTACAATGAACACTCGATTTAAATGAACATTGCCAACAATTTATTTTACAACGACAAGTAGCACAAAGATACTTTCCCAATTCAAGGAATATAGACTGTGTAAGAAATTATTCTAATTAGAGGACGGACAAGACTCTTCATGGAAAGCAAAGGAGCACAGGAGCAGTGACTTCTCTGGAGTTGTAATCCAATAGTGCCTGTCATGCTTTTGAACACGTCTGGAAAAATGGGAAACAAAACGTTTTAATAATCATGGCCCATGAAGCGTTTTAGGAAGATGTAAGAAAATAGATTCAGATTAACAGAACTCACAAAGTATACAAGAAGAAAAAGCACAATTTTAAATATAATATTATGATGTTTTAATAATAACTAAATTTTCTGTTTAATATATAGAAGTTTCAGATAAAAATACTATAGAATTATCTCTAAAGATAAATGTGTTATTCAATGCAAATATAAAAATCACATCATAAAATTGAAGAAACAAAATATAAACATATATCAGGTTTGAGAACTCAAAACTAAACCAAGATATTGTACAAGAAAAAAGAAACATAACAAAAAAACCAACAAAACAAAGCAGAAAGACATTGAGATAAGACATACAGCAACAGGGACTAAGAGAAGCCATAATGTCTGCATTAAAATCAGAGTAAAGAGAATGTAGGTAGTAATAGACAATACTCATGACATTCTCCCTCAAACTCTGATACTGGACATTTCAGATTTGCATTATTTCAAATTATAGTCTAGCTCATAACCCATCCTGAAATGACTGCACTCAGATAATATCATAAATAATAAAAACATCTTAAGTTATAATAAGTGACCCATACCATAATATTGTGTGTTGGCACTTTCTAACTATGCTTGCAATCAGTTAACAAATGGAAAGAAAAAAAAAACAAATGGAATGTTAGTTATACTACAGGATTTCCTGGTTTCAGGAAAATTGCCAGGCTGGACAGAGAATCTTAAATATTATAAATTGTGATGATTTTTAAAATTATAGAATACATAAAATTTTATAATAAGTAAAAATATAGGGAAAATAGTATCCAAATGATGTTACCACTTGCTTAAAGATGCCTCATGGTAAGTAATCAAATATATTGATTCTCTGTTTATTTATACTTTCATATTGCCATAGCTGTTGCATAAACTTTTCACCTTAAGTTTTTGAAACATTTTATTTACCTTGGTCACTAACATATTGATACTCCTGTATGTTGTGCTTAGAACCAACTGATGAAACATGTCTAAGCAATTCCAGAATGAGTCTATTATTAGAATTTTGGATAAACATTGGTGAACCAGCAAATTACACTGAGAGAGAATAGCTAAAACCATGGGGGAGCCAGATGAATGAAAGGGAAGGCAAATATTTGTTAATGTTGGTGCTTCCCACATTTAAAATTGAAGGAAAAATAACTAAGATTTTCAGCAACAGACTTTAGTGACACGAAAAATGCAAGTTTTGCGGATTGGCAGGCATGAAAATCCAAACAGTGAATTCAAGAAAGACAAAAAAAAAAAAAAAAGAAATTGGAGAATGTTACACACATTTCTTTAGGCATATTTTTTTTGTATAGAAAAATAGCAGGTGATATATTCTTAAAATCCTTTTGTGAGTTTTAATTTAAAATGAGAGAAAGTAACATTTAACATTTATTTATATGATAGCTAAATGATATCTGTGCTGTTGTAGTAACAAGTCACACAATAGTTTATTTATAGTAATATATATATATATATATATTTAAAAAAATGTGCTGTAAGGGATGCAGAAGAGTAGAGCACTTAGGGAAATATCTTTGAGCCATTATCAGGAATGCAACTTTATTAACTGAAGTCAGAACTTACTTAGACAGTATAATAGACTATTAATGCATAATAGTCTGCATAAATGTGACAGGTAAGGGAGTAGCCATTCTTGGTCCATCATTTTCCATAGGAAGCAGAAAATGAGGTCATGAAATTTGAGGAACTCCTGTGGAGGGAATATAAAGAGAGAGGCAAGCTGATGAAGGTTCATAACTGAAATACTACTATAGATTTCTATGGTGGTGGAAGATGAAGTAAAGGAAGCAAGGATATCATGTCCAACAAGAAGCTATTGGCCTAGTGACAGGTTCTTGCTCTTCCATGTAGCATTTCTAATGCACTGAAATAACTCAAGAAAGATACATATGCTTGATTTGTGGAAAATTTTGTCTTCTTTTCCCATTATATATGAAGTGTCTACCATGATCAAACTAAACCATTCATGAAATCAATTTCTGATTCAAATGTACAAGTAACCTGTCTTCTAAGCAGTACCCCATATTACTATAGTGATTTGAAACATTTGCATTCATGAAGAAAACTTCATAGTAGCAGGGAGTTTTAATCCTTCATGATATCGATTAGTCCACATATGAAGCTAGTGCAGGAAAAGTATCCATTCAACAGATTGAAAGAAATTATAAAACAGGGGAAGGCTGGGTGTGTTCATCCCTGTTCAGGAGACGTGAAGGCTGTACTGTGAGATGACCCTTGAAAGATCATGGCAACAACACGATTTTGCATATAGATATTTGCAAAAAAATATATTCAGAGCATATTTCAAGCTGTTTTTTTGTTGAACCTTGTTTTGAATGATGCTCCTGTGGGCAGAATATATTAGCATTCATCTTAAGCAGGAAATGGTAGCACAACTCTTACTTTAATTCCTCTTCAAGTCTTCAGTACACTGTGGAGAAAGGAAGCTAAAAGTTCAAACAAATTTAACGTGAACTACTTAGCCTCTGCTTAGCTAAAAAAAAAAATCTTACCAATGCTTTGTTAGTTTCTGCTGACAGATTTTGTTCTGAAAAACTTAGTGCTCTGATAATTCTCATGTTGCTGTGCAGTGCATGAGCCATCTCAAGGCCAAATTCAGAGGGAGAGTTCCTTAATAAAGAGAGTGCAGACCAGAAACATGGTAGTCTCAATGTACAAACACTGCTCTCTCCTTTCTGCCCATCATTTTTTGTTTTTGCAGCTTAAACAACCCCCAACGGGATCTAAAATTTTTCACCAGCATACATTTAATTCATTTGCTCTGGAAACCCCTGTAACTTTATCCTCCAGAGCCTTAGTCTGCAATCAGTTACTGTAAAAGCCTATTTGTATTCTCTCTCAGATATAGGTATAAAAAACAATAATATATTCTCTTAACCCAAGGGCAAAACATTTTCTACGTGTGCTGATTGATTAATACCAAACTAAGATGAAGGAATCGATTAGTTACATATTACATATTTAAAACTATCTGTGCTCAGATGTTCAGTAACAAATGTACTTGTGTTAGTTTCAGTGTGATGTTGAGAATTTTCAGGTTTATCTAAGCAAAGTAACATGAATCTAAGCAGGAGACATGTCAGAAACTCTGTTCTAGTTACTGTTAAGTTTCTTGAGAAGAAGATTACAAGAAAAAATGCTCAAAAATGGTTTGGTAATAAATACTGTAGAATAATAAGATACTCAGTGGCTCTAAAATATACATCTATAAACAATTCCAATATCTTTTTAATTATTTGATAATGTATGTATAATGCATATGTAATATATTTTGGTCATTTTCATTCACATTACAATATTTTATTCCTCTCCCTCTCATGTTGAAACCATATTTTCTTTTTTTTTATCATTTCTTAAATGTATTTACATTTCAAGTGTTATCCTCTTACCCAGTTTCACCCTCTCTCAGAAATACCTTCTCCTAACCCCCTCTCCCTGCTTCCATGAGGGTGTTCCTCCACCCACACACCCACATCCACCTCCCTGCTCTCGAATCCCCTACACGGGGGGCATCTATCAAACCTTCATAAGACCAAGGAATTCTCCTCTCATTGATGCCTGACAAGGCTGTCCTCTGCTACATATGCAGCCAGAGCCACGTGTACTCCTTGGATGGCGGCTTAGTCCTGTTAGCTCTGGGAAGAGGGGTGTCTGTATGGTTGATATTGTTGTTCTTCCTATGGAGTTGCAAACCCCTTCTCCTTCAGTCCTTTCTCTAACTACTCCAATGGGGACCCTGCACTCACTACAATGGTTGGCCAAGAACATCCAACTTTGTATTTGTAAGACTCTGGCAGGGCCTCTTATAGACAGCTATATCAGACTCCTTTCAGCAAGCATTTCTTAGCATCCACAATAGTGTCTTAGTTTGGTGACTGTCTCTGGTTGTATAGTCTCTGGATTGCCTTTCCTTCAGTCTCTGCTCTACACTTTGTCTCCATATTTGCTCCACTGAGTATTTTGTTTCACTTTCTAAGAAGGACCAAAGCACCCACACTTTGATCTTTCCCCTTCTTGAGCTTCATGTGGTCTGTGAATTGTATCTTGGGTATTTCAAGCTTTTGGGCTAATATCCACTTATCAGTGGGTGCATACCATGTGTGTTCTTTTGTGATTGGATTACCTCATTCAGGATGATATTTTTTTAGATCCATCCATTTGCCTAAGAATTTCATGAATTCATTATTTTTAATAGCTGAGCAGTACTCCATTATGTAAATGTACCACATTTCCTGTATCTATTCATCTGTTGGATATCTGTGATCTTTCCAGCTCTGGCTATTATAAATAAGACTCCTATAAACATAGTGGAGAATGTGTCCTTGTTATATGTTGGAGTACATTTTGGGTATATGCTAAGAGTGGTATAGCTGGGTCCTCAGGTAATACTCTGTCCAATTTTCTGAGGAACCTCCAGTGTGATTTCCTGAGTGGTTATACCAGCTTGAAAACCTACCAAAAGTGAAGGAGTATTCCTCTTTATCTACATCCTAGCCAGCATCTGCTGTCACCTGTGGTTTTTATCTTAGCATCATTTTTTGAAAATGCTATCTTTTTTCCACTGGTGGTTTTAGCTTCTTTGTCAAAGATCAAGTGACCATAGGTGTGAGGTGGAATCTCAGGATTGTTTGGATTTGCATTTCCCTGATGACTAAAGATGTTGGACATTTCTTTAGGTGCTTCTCAGTCCTTTGAGTTTCCTAGATTGAGAATCCTCTGTTTAGCTCAGTTCTCCAGTTTTAATAGGGTTATTTATTTCTCTGGAGTCTAACTTCTTGAGTTCTTTGTATATATTGGATATTATCCCTTTGTCAGATATAGGATTCATAAAGATCTTTTCCCATACTGTTGATTGCTATTTGGTCTTATTAAGAGTGTCCTTTACCTTACAGAAGTTTTTTAATTTTTTGAGGTCCCATTTGTCAATTTTTGATCTTAAAGCTAAATTCATTGGTGTTCTGTTCAGGAACTTTTCCCCTGAGCCCATGTGTTCAAGATTTTTCCCACTTTCTCTTCTATTAGATTCATTATATCTATTATTATGTGGAGGTCCTTCATCTACTTGGACTTGAGCTTTGTACAGGGAGATAAGAATGGATCGATTTGCATTCTTCTACAAGTTGACCTCCAGTTAAACCAGCATCATTTGTTGAAAATGCTATTTTTTTTCCACTGGATGGTTTTAGCTTCTTTGTCAAAGATCAACTGACCATAGGTGTGTGGGTTCATTTTTGGGTCTTCAATTCTATTCCATTTATCTACCTGCCTGTCACTGTACCAATATCAGGCAATTTTTAACACAGTTTCTCTGTAGTACTGCTTGAGGTATGGGATGCTGATTCCCCCAGAAGCTCTTTTACTCTTGAGAATAGTTTTTGCTATCCAGGTTTTTTGTTATTTCAAATGAATTTAGGAATTGTTCTTTCTTTTTTTCTATATTCTTTATTTACATTCCCAATGATTTTGCTTTTCCTGGTTCCTCCCTCCCTGAAAGTCCCATAAGCCCTCTTCCCTCCCCCTGTTGCCCAATCAACCTCCTCCTGCTTCTCTGTCCTGGTATTCCCCTACACTGCTACATCCAGTCTTTCCAGGACAGGGGCCTCTCCTTCCTTCTTCTTGGAAACTAATTGATATGTGAGTTGTGTCTTGGGTATCCCGAGCTTCTGGATTAATATCCACTTATCAGTGCCTGCACTTCTAACTCTATGAAGAATTGAGTTGGAATTCTGATGGGCATTGCATTGAATCTGCAGATCGCTTTTGACAAGATGGCCATTTTAATATATTAATCCTGCCATTCCATGAGCATGAGAGATCTTTCCATCTTCTGAGGTCTTCTTCGATTTCTTTCTTCAGAGACTTGCAGTTCTTCTCGTAAAGATCTTTCACTCATTTGGTTAGCATCACACCAAGGTACTTCATATTATTTGTGGCTATTGTGAAGGGTGTCGTTTCCCTAATTTCTTTCTCAGCCTGTTTATCCTTTGAGTATAGGAAGGCTACTGATTTGTTTGAGTTAATTTTATATCCAGCCACTTTGCTGATGTTGTTTGTCAGGTTTAGAGACTCTCTGGTGGAATTTTGGGGTCATTTAAGTATACTATCATATCATCTGCAAATAGTGATACTTTGACTTTTTCCTTTCCAATTTGAATCCCTTTGACCTCTTATTATTGTTCTCTGGCTAGGACTTCAAGAATTATTTTGGATAGGTAGGGAGAGAGTGGATAGCCTTTTTCAGTCCCTGATTTCAGTGGGATTGCTTCAAGTTTCTCTGCATTTAGTCTGATTCTGGCTACTGGTTTGCTGTATATTGCTTGTACTATGTTTAGGTATGGGCCTTGAATTCCTGATCTTTCCAAGACTTTTAACATGAATGGATGTTGAATTTTTTCAAATGTTTTTTAAGCATCTAATGAAATGATCATGTGGTTTTTTTCTTTGAGTTTATTTATGTAGTGGAATATGTTGATGGATTTCCTTAACCAGCCCTCCTCCTCTTTCTGTGGTATTGTCTTCCATGACATCACAGTATCTATGGCTATCTAAACATCCTATACAATGTTGGACCTTTCAACATTACATCAAGGATAGGGAATGGGATCCTGAGGCACTATCCCTCACTTATTAACTTTTGATACTTAAGGGTTCTTGGAGATTGGGCAGTCATTTCTTTTCATTGGTGGTGTAGCCATTGCTAGATTGCCAAAGCAAACAATAACCACCCCAGCATGATAATTATCAAAGCAGTCCTATAAATGTATTGTTTCTGGTAGGCAAATTATGTTGCTCTATGGAGCAAGTATTTAAAGCATGATATGTAGATAGTTAAGGTTATTAGAGTTGTATTAATTATGCTTATTGATTTGTTATTCATTATTAAAGTAGGTATGGTCTCAGTCTCAAAATCAAAGGAAATAGCTACTCACAGCAATTTTTGTATGGCTGCCCATTTCAATATGAACTAGGTAAAGTGCACCTCCTTTCTCTATGCATGTACTACTCTAAGGTTGGTGAAATATAAAACCAAGGTTGAGTCTACTGTGGCTGAAATAGCATTTTGTAGAATAACTGGATGGCTGTGTTCTTTTGTGTGTTAAAGGACATGCATTCACAACATGGCTGTCAAATTAACTACATTAAACCTTATAGGAGAGGAGTATTAGAAAGCTCTGAAGGGTACTGTATGGTCTTTTTTTATAGGCAGTGGGACAGAATAACTTGTTCATGTATAATTTTTGATATTGCCAGTTTCAGAGGATCTAGGGAATTTAGGTAGAAACATGAGCTGAAATCCTATACTGAATAAAGGTGGGGAAGAAATCTGAATATAGGTGTTTGAGTTTTACTGTTTCCCAACTGTAGACATGATATGAACAGCTGTATACTGTTCCTGCCACCATGACTTCTCTGCCTTGAGGGACTTTGTCCTCAAACTCTGAGCCAAAGGAAATTGGTTTTGTCAGGTTTTTTTTTTTTTTTTTTATGTTGCAGGACAAAGAAAACCAACTAATATCCCATTTGTGAGAAAAATTAGAGTGGAAAAATATCACATGCATGCTAATATCCATACCATACTTTCATTTGGCAGAAAAAGTGGGAAAAAATGATGTGCAGGCATTGGCTTGCTATGTCTTCCAGCTGCTGAGCCACGAGAAAGACTTGGAATGCATGGAAACATTCAACAGCGTGGAGGAGTAGCCTGAGGAGGGCATGAATGGAAGAGTGCTGCCTTTGCTCTATATCCTTGCCAGCATGAGCTGTCACCTGTTCTCAATCTTAGCCATTGTTATAGACACTTGTTATTGATCATAGCCACTCTGATAGATATGAGATGGACTCCTAAAGGAGTATTGATTTACATTTCCCTCCTGGCTAAGATGCTGAACATGTCTTTAAAATGTTTCTTGACCACTTGCTATTCCTTTACTATGAACTCTCTGTTGAGATCCATACCCCATTTTTATTGGATATTCTAGTTTTCTTTTTTTTTCTTTTCTTTTTTTTTAAACTTTTATTTTTTGACAATTCAGTCATTACCCTCCTCATGGTCCACCCTGTCACAGTTCCTTATTGCATTCCTCCTTCCCTTGTCTCTAAGAGGATGTCCCATCCCTGACTTCTCACAACCCTAGAGGTCTATCAACTCCCTAGGGCCTCAAGTCTCTCCAGGGTTAGGTGCTTCTTCTCTGTCTAAGCCCAGGCCAGGCAGTCCTCTACTATATATGTGTCAGGGGCCTCGGACCAGGTAGTGTATGCTGCCTGGTTGGTGACTCAGTATCTGAGAGATCTCAGGGGTCCCATCTAGTTGAGACTGCTGGTCTTCCTATGCGATCACCCTCATCCTCAACTCCTACCAGCCTTTCCATAATTCAACTACCGGAGTCTCCAACTTCAGTCCATTTTTGTAGGTTTAAGTATCTGCACCTGTCTCAGTCAGCTGCTTCTCGGGCATCTAGGAGGACAGCCATGCTAGACTCCTGTCTGTAAGCATACCATAGCATCAATAATAGTCTCAGGTCTTGGAGTCTCTCCTTGAAATGATCCCAAGTTGGGCCAGTTACTAGACAACATGACAAATCAGAGAAAGATTTGACAGAATAAGTCAGAAATAAGATGCATCCAACTCACATAAAAGCAAAAGACAAAGAAAGGCTATTTAATAGCAATGAGACAAAAACAAAAAAAGATGGTGGTGTGTGGTGTGTTTGCATGGCAGTTTTACCTGGACACCTTTACAGAAACAGTGTGCAGAGAGGACATGCTAGAAACAGGTTGTGGTGGTTTTAATATGCTTTGCCCAGGGAGTGGTACTATTAGGATTTGTGGCCGTGTTGAAGAAAGTGTGTCACTGTAGGGTTGGGGTTTGAGACCCACTTTCAAGCACCCCAAAAACAGTCTTCTCCAGTTTCCCTTTGAAAAAAGATGTAGAACTCTCAGCTCCTCCAGCACCATGCCTGTCTAAATGTTGCCATGTTTCTCACATTGATGATAATGGACTAAACCTCTAAACCTAAGCCAGCCCCAATTAAATGTTGTTCTTTATAAGAGTTGCCTTAGTGTCTCTTCACAACAATAAAAATCCCAATTAAGACACAGATGAAGATATACAAGCTAGAGAATGAGAAGGAGATAGAATACTAGAACATATTGCCAAAGTTAGGATGAGGTCAAGCAAAGCAATTCAGTCATTACCCAAGATAAGCCAGATTGTATAAGTCAGCTTGGAAGATTATGTTTTATACAGACTAGAAGTTTCTAAGCCTAGGCCTAGGGATAATTAGAACAGAAAGAAAATTCTGTGGTTTCAGCTATGCCTTGTAAATACATGGCTTGGGTACAGCTCTCATGTCATCCCTCTCTAAGGAAAAAACAAAACAAATTTTCACTATCCATTAAGTTAATTTTGCTATAGGTTTCTTGTAAATTTCCTATATTATATCTAGAAATGTTCCTTGTATACCAGATCTCTCCAAGTTGCTTTTTATGATAGGGTTAAAATTTTGTCAAAAGTGTTTTCTTCATCAAATGATATGACCATTTTCTTTTTTGTTTTCAGTTTGTTTATATGATAGAATACATTGACAGATTTTTGAATGTTGAACCAGCCATGGATGCTCAGAATGAAGCTCACTTAATCATAGTGGATGATCTTTTTAATGTGTCCTTGAAATTAGTTTGCAAGTATTTTATTAAATATTTCATATCTATGTTCATAATGGAAAATGATCTTTAATTTAGATTTAATGTGGTTTATGGACCAGGGTAACTGTAGCCTCCTAAAGTGAACTGGGAAACAATCCTAATATTACTATCTTGAGGATAATTTGAGGAGAATTGGCATTAACTCTTCCTTAAAAGCCTAGTAGAATTCTGCTCTAATACCATTTGGCCATAGACTTTTCCCCTCTCATTGATTCTGTTTCACTAGGGGTAGAGGGATAGGGCCCCTCACTGATCTCAAAAATTTTAGCCCAAAATTGATCCTGTCCATGGCATGATCACTGAGCAATCTCAAAATCCTCAAAGAAAGCCACTAAACACATATAAACACACACACACACACACACACACACACAATTTTTGGTAATGACATGTTGAAGGGACTACCAACCATTTATGGAGGGAGGGAGAGAAGGTGTCATAGTCATGCATTTTTTATTGAGTGATATTTTATTAACATAGTTGAGTTATTTCTCAATATTATAAGATTTATAAATATATAATCTTATTTGCCTATGTCTTTCTACCCTGTCATTCTTTCCAATTAGGTATAATTTATCCCCTTCAGAGCTAAAATAAAACCCTTTCATTATAATGTTAGAAAGTTTTATGAATGATGTAATTGAAATGAAATTAATTTCAAAATTTATTCTAAATCTGACCATGTATATTTTATTAATTTATATCCAAAAGCAAGACATTTCCTGCTTGAAGGAAATCAATCCTCACCACACAAACACAAGTTTCATTTCTGATCTCTACGGATGTGTTAAAATCTATGGCCCTTTCATGAAAACAAATCTAAATGTATAGCACACAAGAGAAGGTAGATCTGAATTTTTAAAAAAGGTAGAAATAATTGTAAGAATTTTCTTCTTCAACTTTTTTGGTTGAATAAAGGAAAACATGGACAAAGTTCATTGACATCAAAATAATTTAATTAGCTATGGACAATTGAGAATTTTAAATTCCCTATAATTTTATTGTTTTGTTTTTCCTAACTCTACTGGATTTGGGGGCTTGCAGGCTAAGATATTTGTTAGCATTTCATGGAATGGCCATGATTTTCTCTGCTTCTTTGAAGAGTTCATGCTAAGTCTATGAAATGTGCCAATTTTGCTTTTTCTTAATAGTCTTAATGTGCCCCAGAAAACATGCCTATATTACATGAATTTGTGATAGATTTAAAACAGTGCACCCATGTTTACCGGGGTGACATAAATAGGATTAAAAACTTGCAACAACAAGAAATAACAAATCATTATTGTTATGTCCAATATTACGGTATGAGTGATGTGCAAGATGAAAAGCAGGTCTGACAATACTTACACTGAAACATTCCTTTGAGAATCAAATGTGCCAAATTTATAGCAAGTTTTACTATGTTACAGAGATTAAATAGCAACAACATCAACAACAAGAACAAGAACAAAATTTACCCCACTCTGATTTCCCTTTTGGGGACATGCAGCAATTAAGCAACAGGATTTAATTTCAATTCGCTATTTGCTAAACAGTGATACAATTTAAAGATAAAAGAGGTAGATTTTGAGCAGTTAGGATGTAGCCATGCACAGTCTCTCCAAATGAGTTAAAATTGCCATCACATAGTTGTGGTATCATCGCTAATTCCTATTGTGACAAGAATCAAATTCATATGCAAGGTGTCTTCTTACCTCCTTTTCTCAGTTTGCTCTCATAATCCCAATATTTCCCTAGCCAATGCAGGACTTGCCTTCATCTAGTCTGTCACACAACCTGCCCTGTTCAATATAAGATTTCATGCTATAGAAATATATTTCAGTATTTACTAAGCATAAATTCACATAACACATCTTAAATTATTTAAAAATTACATAATAATCCCATTTTCTATAATTGTTTAAGTGATACTTCCCCAGCCACATGGTATGAAATTTGTCAAAGTTGAATCCTTCACAAAGTAAAGGATCCATTTATGTGCTCTATATATGGCTCCTTTCAATTTCTTAAACAAATCACATCTCACAGAAATGTAAGTTAGAAAATGCAGAAGAAGCTGTGCTCCTGTTTGATATTTAAAAATTAAAAATCACTTTTATATTTAATATGTTTATTGAGAAGAAGTAAGTAGAATCTGAGTTTACCAAAATTGCTGCTACAAACTCTCTTTTTATCAAGGATGCTGGTCAATACTTTATAGCTTTACTGAGCTTTATGCATTCTGATCAAACTTTGGAATATAAAAGATTAAACTTCTCAGCTAATTACATGCCTGGAGGCACATTCACAATGCAAGTGTCAATGCTCTGTTAAAAATTCATTTTGCATTTTTAACAGAGTCCTGATAGCAAAACGTTGAAGGCAGAACAGTGGAAAGACTTATATTTCTGCTTTAAAAGATGGTCTCATGAACTTGAGAAATTGGAACTTCATTATTTTATAGTATGAAAAATATCAGAGGGGCACATAATCAAAATGAATTCTCACATACTTCAAAATTCTATGGGTCATTCAGTTTTAGTGAGAAGGGATCTGAGAGGATTTGACTCCTTTCTACTTCACTATTTTGATTATTAACTAGGGAGACATTTCGAGCCTTGTTGAAGGACTAATACAGATACAGATGTCTCTAATCTGTAGAATTACTAATTCTTAAATCAGAGAGATTGCACAATATCTTTCCTATACACACTGGATACTGATTACTGATTTTGTTTAACTAATTTTTTTTCCCTTTTTGGAGTGTTGGCAGAAGGACTTGTCCATGCTAATGAAGTACTCTACCACTAAGCCACATTCACGATCCTGAGCCTCTCTTTCCTTATGTTTGAAACACATCTTATTCGTGATTGTCTACAAATTATGTCCCCCTTCAAAAGGCCATACTAGAATGCTTAAGTTTATATCTTTATTGAGACGGGGATGTGAGTTAAGTTCACAAGACAAAATAGGCTTCTTGTGGTAGGCCTCAACTCATTGACGATATACATATTATAAGAAAGGTTATTTGTTTACATGACAACACAATAAAACCCCTGGATAGTGAGGATGGCCTTTGGGGGAAGGAATCAGTTTTCTTTATGTGTCTGGCAAGTGGGGGTTTGGACATGATCTATGGAGGATGTGGGTAACCCATATTGAACTTGGTTTATTTTATTATTATTATTATTATTATTATTATTATTATTATTATTTTGTTTTTCTCCCTTTTTAGGTGTTTGGTTGGCAAAGGTTCCAAGAGTGGGTGCCGACCTGGGAGGTCTGAGAAAAGAGTGTGCTGGGGTTTACAACGTGAAAGAGTTGTTAATCCATGTTGATATAGTACCCAGAGGATATAAATAGAAGGTAACACTTCAGTGCAGTTTTTAATTTGAAAAAAGAAATGTGTCCTAATATGTGGAAGCAATACTGTAACTCTGCACAAAAATCGATAGCCAGAAATGACTTAATTAATAGAAAGCAGCTGAATGTGTACCAAATAAGTACATGATGAAATTATTGCATAAGCACTTTGTTGCAAACACGGAGCTGTGGCACACCCATGCTACGCTGCCGTGATGAGAAAAACAAGATTGCTACAAGTCAATAAAGGACAGTAAAAACAAAACACAAATATAACCTTTCCAGAGGATTGCCAGAATAGTGTTAGGTATGACCCACTGGGAAGAGGATAGGCACCACCATCAAATGTGAAGAGTTCCTCTTTGCAATATTAATAGTAGTGGCTCTTTGCTGAGACTCCAGATAAAATACATGGTTAATCTGAAAAAACAAAACAAAACGAGGTAAAGTAAATTAGTGTGTGCAGAGCACTGCCTAAAATACATGCCAAGAAATGGATAAGCTTTGTTCCTTGATCTCCTAGGCATGTGTGTGTGTGTGTGTGTGTGTGTGTGTGTGTGTGTGTGTGTGTGTGTGTGTGTGCATATACATGAGCATGTGCTTGTGTGTGCCTATGCCTGTGTATATTCAACAAAATACCAAAATGAGTGATTTGGGTGAAAGAAATTAGTGAGCATATTATGACAGGAGTTTCCTAAAACATGCTAGTTTGCTACTTGAGAAAACATTTGTTTCAGCCTTGGGTCCTTATTTGAAGAAATATATCAGATGTATGAAACTTGATTCAGTGCATTGTATTTCTTTTTGACAATTATACAATGGGTTGTAAGTTTCCCAGCAATATAAATTTAACCTAAAGTAAACATAGATGAATAAACCCTCCCTTGAAAAATCATTATACATCTAAATGATACATGAATGCTTTGTATAAATGTAAATGTTTTTATGTTCACATGCTCATGCTGTGACAATTAACTTAGAGTCAGAGGACTGCTAGTAGTTGTCCTTCATCATCCCTGTGGCTTTATGGGCAGGATAAGATGTTTCCCATTTGTGTGTGTGTGTGAGAGCGTGTGTATGTGTGTGTTGCACTTTTCATTAGATATTTTCTTTACTTATATTACAAATATTATCCCCTTTCCTTGTTTCCCTTCTGAATGTCCCTATCCTATCCCCCTCCCCCTACTCACCAAACCACCCATTCCAGCTTCCCTGTCCTGGCATTCCCCTATACTGGGGCATTGAGCCTTCTCAGACAAAGGGGGGTCTCTCCTCCCTTTGATGTCCAACAAGGCCATCCTCTGCTACATATGCAGTTGAAGCCATGGGTCCCTCCATGTGTACTTTTTGGTTGGTATTTTAGTTCCTGGGAGTTCTGGGGGGTACTAGTTGGTTCATATTTTTATTCCTCCTATGGGGCTGCAATCTCCTCTAGAATCTTGGGTCCTTTCTCTAGCTTGTCCATCGGGGACCTTGTTCTCAGTCCAGTGGATGGCTGAGGCCATCACCTCTGTATTTGTCAGGTACTGGCAGAGCACATGGTCACAGAGGAAAATTTCCTGAACAGAACACCTATAGCTTATGCTTTAAGATCAAGAATTGACAAATCAGACCTCGTAAAATTATCAAGCTTCTGTAAAGCAACCTGTCAATAGGACAAAACAGCAACCAACAAATTGGGAACTGATCTTTACCAACCCTATATCTGATAGAGGGCTAATATTCAATATATACAAAGAACTCAAGAAGGTAGACTCCAGAAAAACAAATAATCCTATTAAAAATGGGGCAAAGAGCTAAACCATGAATTCTCAACTGAGGAATACTGAATGGCTGAGAAACACCTAAAGAATTGTCCAACATCCTTAATCATCAGGGAAATGCAAATCAAAACAGCCCTGAGATTTCTCCTCATACCAGTCAGAATGGCTAAGATCAAAAACTCAGGTGACAGCAGATGCTGGCTAGGATGTGGAGAAAGAGGAACACTCCTCCATTTCTGGTGGGATTGCAAGCTGGTACAACCACCCTGGAAATCAGTTTAGCAGTTCCTCAGAAAATTGGACATAATACTACCGGAGGACACAGCTATACCACTCCTGGGCATATACCAAGAATATTCTCCAACATGTAACAGTGACATATGCTCCACTATGTTCATAGCAGCCTTATTTAGCCAGAAGCTGGAAAGAACACAGATGTCCCTCAATAGAGGCATGGATACAGAAAATGTGGTACATTTACACAATAGAGTACTATTCAGGTACTAAAAGCAATGAATTCATGAAATTCTTAGGCAAAAGGATGGGACTAGAAAATATCATCCTGAGTGAGGTAACCCGATCACAAAAGAACATACATGGTATGCAGTCATTGATAAGTGGATATTAGTCCAGAAGCTTGGAATACCCAAGATACAATTAACAGACCAAATGAAATTCAAGAGGAAGGAAAAACAAAGTGTGGATACTTTTGCCCTTAGAAGGGGGATCAAAATACCCATGGGAGGATATACAGGGACAAAGTGTGGAGCATAGACTGAAGGAAAGGCCATCTAGAGACTGTGCCACCTGGGGATCCATCCCATATATAGTCACCAAACCCAGACACTCTTGTAGAGGCCAACAAGCACTTGCAGACAGGAGCCTGATATAGCTACTGTTTCCCATTTTTATACCAGGAGGGCTGTCTCACACTCCTGGGAGTGTTCTGTCATTACCTCCTGTCTGTAAGAGTACTAGGTTCAGAGAACTCTAGGCAATGCTTTGCATGAGGTCTTGGAATCTAGATACTCACACATAAGCATCAGACAACATGCCTACTGTGACCTCTCCCAGGTTAATTATTAGGTTTTATTTTTGTTGTTTTTCAGTCTTTTGATCAAGCTTCTGCCTTTCCAAAGTTGTAAGATTCTGCTGTTAACATGTTAACACCTTGTATGACCTTTTCATGATCTGGATGCAATTTCACAGGAGGATTTATTTTATTTTTTTATTTATTTTTAGTGCTATTGTTGAGTGTGGTCCAGATATTAACTGACTTAATGTTGTGTTGTTTTAAATAACAACCATTACAGATTGAAAATATTAATAAAAATGCTTTTTTACATTCTTTCTTCAAATATCACAGCTGAAATGCACAGAGCATTGTCACAGCAGCCTTCAAGGATGTTAAATTAATGAACATGGACCTATTCTATGCTAAAGTGTTGAGTACTTTATAAAATGTGTTAAATATTGGACTGAAAGGGGAGAGATAATGGTTGCATGTACATTTTTGCACCATCATAAAGCTGAAAAATAGTAATTAAAATAATAGGAAGTGAGTGCCATTGATATTTTTGTGCTACAGTGGGTAAAAACTGCCATTTAATGCAAGATCATTTCTGTTGAGTTTTAGAGATAAAGGCAATACTGTTCTCACCTTATTGCCTTAGTTTTACGTTTCAGACAGAATATCTCTCTGGCCATCTCAAGACTGGGGAGCATGGCTCCAGCCAGACTCACTCTTCTCCCCATTTCCTCCTCCTTGCTAAAAGTTATTAGATTGTATTCCTAAAGGTAGCCACCAATGTCTAGTCCCTTATTTGTCCACTTTATCCCCCTGAAGCTGACTACCAAGGTCCAGCTATTAAAGTATTAAAATCCAGCAATCAAAAGTCCCACATGGCTCACCTTATTTACATGCCCAATTAAAAATCACCTACTAATAACACGGGATTTCACCCTTATACCTTTATCTACTTCCATTTTCTTATGTGCCTTTTATGCTTGTATGCTTTTAACCCAAAGCTAGTCCTTTGTTCCCTGAAGCAAATATCCCTGTCCCTTCTCCCTGGTACCCTTTCACTTCTCCACTCTTCTCTATCTGCTGTCATTCCATGCTCTTTGTCCTCTCTGGAAAATAACTATCCTTTTTTGCTGAGAACTTGGTCTTAGAGGTCCTGATACTTCGTCTTCAGTCTCAAGTACCCTAGGCTCATTATGAACTTGTTCTGCTCACAAAGGTGATTTTGAAGAGAAATCTGATACTCTTCCCTCCCCATCAAATGCCCGGATTAAAGCTGCATTCCCAAAAGACCTACTTTATACCTGATGTTGTAGACTGAATCTAGGGCATTGTGCATAATAGCAAAGCAGTCTACCAACTGAGATATATATCTGGTCACCCCACTGTATTTTGTTTATAACCTACAAGTTTCTGGAAAATATTTTCTTCTTTGGCAGATTATGTGTCATACAATAACCCACTTGGATATTGTTTCACTTTCTGGGGATTCAGCTGCACCAACCTTGGGTCCCCATACCTTTCATTACTGCAGCTCATTAAGGGTACTATTTTTCACTATTAGCTATTGTCATCAGTCTTTACATGTACTGGTTTGTTAGTTAATTTTAAATATCTATATAATAAGTATACACATATTTAAATATGTATATTTTGGAAATTAATATAATATATTAATATAGAGATAGTTCAACCATATCCAGTTTCAATTCTCCCTTGGAACTGTTTTCAATACTTATCCAACTGTTAAAAAGAAGTTAATTTACTTGTTTATAGAATTTACTTTGTGAATAAAACAAGAAATATACATGGACAGGGTCTCCTGAAGATATAGATTGTAACAACATATCCATGACTGCAAATTTAGAGGGAGGCTATTCTGTTCAAATTCACAGTACAATGACTGACAGTTTTCATGTGTGTGTCCTGCCTGTGTGTATACAATTAAACAAATACTAAGGAAACTATATCAAATGAAATTAGGAATGACACACAGTGGAGGCAAGAGGGGAGTCTTTCCTTTGCTGTGATGTTTGTGGGAAAGAGGAGAAAAATGTGAGAGAGAAACTTTTTCAAATTGTTGACTGTTTTCCTCTGCTGCTTGTATTATGAAGCTACTTAGCAATATTTTCTCAGAAAGCTAAGCCCTAATATATGTTTCTATTCAAATTGTCCAAAGGGTAGTGCTACTCAAATGATGATATAACTACTTTAAATAATTTCGGTATAGTATTAAGATTCTTCTTTTTCATATAGTGTGAAATATTAAAGAGGGTTTTTATTTATGCTTTTAATGATTAAGATATATAAACACACACACACACACACACGCACACACACACACACACATATATATATATATACATAATGCTTTGCTCAAATCCATCCCATCCACTGTGCTCCAACTCTTTCCCTATTCCTTGCCCCACTTTCTTCCCAACTGCATGGTGTCTGTTTTGGTTTTTATTCTTGTCTTTATTGTTGTTGTTTTAAACCCATTGAGGGTGGGGCTTTGAACACATGAACTCACAGTGGCAATGACTGTGTGCCTAAGATTTGCACAAGATCAATCTAGTGGAATTCCAGAACATAAAACAGAGGAGGTAACTAAATATCACATCATTTGAGAAGTAATTGACATTGGGGGAAGCTGATACAGAGTTAGTTTCAGTCAAGGTTGTAGTCCTGTCAGGTTGTCCATTGTTAATTTAACTCACATAATCGACCACATTCATTCAGCTTTATCAATCTAAACTTACAATTTTTTTTTATTTTATAAGTTTTTTTTTATTTACATTCCAAATGATTTCCCCTTTCCCGTTTTCTCCCTCACTGAAAGTCCCATAAGCCCCCTTCCCATTTTATTTTGTAGCTAAATTCAGTACTGATGTTCCCACTCCAATTAGTACATTACTAATTCAAGATTGCCATATAAACGAACAATAAAATTAGGGCTATTATAAGCAAAAAGATCTGATACACACTTTTGCTTTTTTTCTTAATCTCAGAATTATTTTCTTCCTCTTGAAAGCAACAATATGCATTATAGAGAAGCTTTGATATCCTTGGAACATACTATTTTCTCAAATATTAAAGGTCTTGCTTTGTAAGAAGTTACATTGCTTGTACACTTGAGAATAACATTGACCTTGTTTAGCATCTTTCAATTTAACCACATAATATTTAACTCCCTACCATCCTTAACTTTACTGCCATGGCTGTCAAACTTCTTTCATCTTCCAATTTCAAAATGTAACTTTTTAATATAAGAATTTGTATAAGTCAATGAGCCATATTAACTGTCCAACAAGGTTTTGATTTGGGTCTGTGAGTTACTTTTCATTTCTAGTACTTGAAGACAAAAATGCAGAGCACCAAATTTTACTAGATGCCCCTCAATATGTAGGCATACATTTCTTGATTTTAAACATTTAAGAATACTTTTCTTTAAAAAGTATTAAGAGCAATAGTGTTAAAAATCACATGGTATTGGTACAGTGACAGGCATGTAGATCAATGGAACAGAATTGAAGACCCAGAAATGAATCAACACTCTTATAGTCAATTGATCTTTGACAAAGGAGCTAAAACCATCCAGTGGAAAAAAAGATTGCCTTTTCAACAAATGGTGCTGGCTCAACTGGAGGTCAACATGCAGAAGAATGCAAATTGATCCATTCTTATCTCCTTGCACTAAGCTCAATTCCAAGTGGATCAAGGACCTCCACATAAAACCAGACAAACTGAAACTAATAGAAAGGAAACTAGGGAAGAACCTTGAACATATGGGCACAGGGGAGAATTTCCTGACTAGAACTCCAATAGCTTATGCTCTAACATCAAGAATTGACAAATGGGACCTCATTAAATTGCAAAGGTTTGCAAGGCAAAAGACACTGTCAAAAAGACAAAGCAGCAACCAACTAACTAGGAAATGATCTTTACCAACCCTACATTTGACAGAGGGCTAATATCCAATATATACAAAGAACTCAAGAAGTTAAACTCCAGAGAGGCAAGTAACCCCATTAAAAAGTGGGGTACAGAGCTAAACAAAGAGTTCTCACCTGAAGAATATCTAATGGCTGAGAAGTACCTAAAGAGATGTTCATCATCCTTAGTCATTAGGGAAATGCAAATCAAAACAACCCTGAGATTCCATCTCACACCAGTCAGAATGGCTAAGATCAAAAACACAGGAGACAGCAGTTGTTGGCGAGGATGTGGAAAAAAAGGAACACTCCTCCACTGCTGGTGGAATTGCAAGCTGGTACAACCACTCTGGAAAGCAGTCTGGCGGTTTCTCAGAAAACTGGGTATGACACTCCTGGAGGATCCGGCTATACCACTCCTGGGCATATACCCAGAGGCTTTACCTGCATGCAATAAGGACACATGCTCCACTATGTTCATAGCAGCCTTATTTATAATAGCCAGAAGCTGGAAAGAACCCAGATGTCCCTCAACGGAGGAATGGATTCAGAAGATGTGGTATATTTACACAATGGAATACTACTCTGCAATTAAAGACAATGAATTCACGAAATTCCTAGGCAAATGGTCAGAACTTGAAAATATCATGCTTAGTGAGGTAACCCAATCACAAAAGAACACACATGGTATGCAGTCACTGATAAGGGGATATTAACCCAGAATCTCAGATACCCTAGACACAATTCGCATATCAATAGATTTCTAAGAAGATGGAAGGAGATCCCTGGTCCTGGAAAGACTGGATGTAGGAGAATGCCAGGATAGAGAAGCGAGAGGGGGTTGAATGTGGAAAAGTGGGAGGGAACGGGGCTTAAGGGACTTTCGGAGAGGGAGGAAACGGAAAGGGGAAATGATTTTGAATGTAAATAAAAAAAAACTTAGAAAATAAAATTTAAAAAAAAGTATTCAGGGTCATATTCAACTAATGTTTATATGGCTCACTATTTGCAAAGCTATTGTACAGCTCCAAAAATATCCTTCACTGAAGTGGGTCAGAGGGGACAGACTTGCTGCTTCCTACAGTGCAGTCTATGGTAGTTGATAGTCACTGTAGAAGGTTCTTTAGATCTAGTCGCAAGAAACTTTAACTGTTTACTTCCTGTTAGTCTTCCACCTCAGAGACAACTGTGTTTGGGTACAATTGTGACTCAGCACCCACAATGTGGAGTTCACATCCAAGCATATAGTGATACTGTCATTTAATCCCATCACTCACGAGGTTAAATTAGAGACAAAGGATTTCTATGAGTTCAAGTCCAGCCTGGTCTACAGATCAAGAACCAAGCCAGTTGGTGTAATATGACCCTATCTCAAAGAAAGAGGAGGGAAGAAAGAGGGGGAAGGAAAGAAAGAGAGAGAAAGGGAACGGGGAGAGCAAGAGAGAAAGAGAGGAAGAAAAGAAAATAGCAACAAAATTAGGTATTCAATGATTATCAAACATTTAATTGTTTATATTTCATTTGCTAAACAAATTTATAATCGCACCATGCTACTGCTCCACATTTGATCAAACAAAAATGTCTATATATTTGTTTGTATATTATACTTACCTGTGTGCTTTATCGTTTACATGTAATTCAATACAGGAATTTATCTTTATCCATTCATGGGAGCTGTTGCATAAACATGTAAGATGGATGCTTCTGTTCTGTGTAAAGGAGAATGAGGTGCCAGAAAATGGGAGACATATGTAAAGCACTGGCAAGTGCAGACAAATGGGAATTTGGGGTGGTCAGAATTACTCTCAGGTCACCAGTTTGCAGGAGAGACTGCAGAAACCCCCACCTTTATAATGGAGCACATGTGGCTCAGATATAGAATTATCTTCAGCAGTCGCTTTTTGGCATTTTATGTTAGTGAGTATCTATCATTCCTCACTGTGATTGGTGCTCACTAAATTTTTGAGCTCCTTAATGCACACCCTGATCACATTCTTTTCTTCTGTTTTCCCTCACGTTGTTTTTTGAGCACAGTCACCTTATCTTCTCAATTCATCTGCCACAGAGCAATCTTCCCTAAACAATTCTAATTGTGTTTAAATAGGTTTAATTCTAACAGGGTCAGAAATGTTGTAATTGATAAAACCTATGCAATTCATAAGACTACTTCCATGTGTTTGTCTGTGTTCACCCACCTATCATCCAGCTACAGAAATATGGCTATGATATTTCAATGCTAATTATTTGGGGATGGTTCTATTTTTGTTATACTTGCCATTTCAGATGTAGTTGTGTTTTGTTCTTAATACCTAAAGGCACTTGTCAAAGTCTGGTGACAGATCAAAAGAATGTGATAAAAATCTCAAGAAATCCCTTGAAGTTGCTACATTCTGTGTATTCATGAAGACTTACTTAATAAATTATATTCCCTTGATAATTTTAAAAAGCCACAATATTATGTCAAAGACAACTTTGAATTCCTTCAAATGAGTTATTGATCTTGAAATTTCTCAATAAGATAGAGCAGAGTAGAAAGCTGTGTGGCATACAGGATGCTTTAAAATACAGATTGAAAACATGAAATATGGGTTTAATATTCCCCTGGAATAGAGATCAAAGGTAGTCTAGCTTACTCATTGTAATTTGGCTACATGTCTATCACCATTAGTGTTTGTATATTTTAATCACTTTGTATGTATGACCAGATGTTAAGCAACCATGTCACAGTTATTAAGAACCTTGTAGCGAACAGTGGTGGGAGAGGTTTTAACACAGCATGAGGTGCAATAGGATTCACTGCCTGGATTTGTATAAATACACTGTGTGATCATCACAGAATGATTTCTCAGATTATGACCCTGTCATCCTGACAAACAACTGTATATCTGGAATGAAACAAATAATTTGGATGGGAAAGTGGTTTGAGATGTGAATATATTTTCTAACTTATCTATAATTGAATAGCAACAACTAGGAGATAATGTCTTTTCATTTCATTAGGGTTTTGACAACTATGATTCAAAATCACAACCCTAGTAAAAAGAGATATATATCATAAGACTTTATTGTATTAATAGTTCCTGCCAAGCTATGAGCTTATGAGTTTTCTTCCCACAATAACTATGGAGTTGACTATGTGATTTACACTGACCAAAGCAAAGAAGCCAAATTGAAGGAACACTGTTCTTAGACTCTAGCTCTCTGTATCTAACATTAATATTTTTATGATGTGAAATACTTTTTAAAACTATTCTATTCATTCTATCATTTCCATTTGATACTGCATATATACACATGCATATGTTTTGGCTGACACCAAAGTGTAGAAATGATATTGAAGGAACATCATTATAATTTAGATTGTGGACTCACCACAAAAGAATGACAATTGCGTGATGATACATTTGTGATGGTATGAACTTCATCATCATTAACATTTGGAATGTTAAATTGCTAAAAGAAACATGATTATTTTTATTTTTAACTTGGCAAAATTTTAAAATGCAACATACGAAACACAGAATTGTGCAACATGTTTCAATTCAAAGTACTTATTAATATAGCTCTGAATCTAAAGTGTAAAATGTTTGAGTGCATAAATGACTTTTAGAAACAATTAAAAATACCCTCTAACCTTCATGAAATATGTTTAATCATATATTTTGAATTCCAAAATTGTTTATTTTAAATTGAGGTCTTTTCCATTGAATGCTAAGTGATTAGCACGATGTAAATTTGGTAAAGACTATAACAATAATTTTCTCACAGGTGGAATATATTTTGAAATGCCATCATAATAATTTATTAAATTCTTAGTGAGCCTAAAGTATGCATCATAATCTTTTTATAGTTTAAGTTTTACTACTAAAATCTCTTTTTAAAGCATTTCTGAGTTGCAAATTAATAATGAAGAACAGCCACAGAAGGATATTATTATCTCTGTACATCTCATGGTTTCCACATCCATTTCATAGAATTACAGTCCAGAATTTCTCTAAGAAGTACATTCAGAATAAAAAACTAAGTAAAAGAAATAAGAGAATTATTTGTGACTGTTGTGCATAAAATAGAAATTGCACATAGAAGAACTCAATATTGGTGATTGCATTGATAAACCTTTTCCTAGTACAATACTACATTATATATTTAAAATAACTTCTTAGGTTTTTGATATTTTACTATAATTACATAATGTTCCATCTCTTCCATTCCTCTAAACCCTCCCATATACCCACTGTGCTCTTTCAAATTCTTGACCTCTTTTCTGTAACTGATGTAACATATATGTATGCATTTGTGTATATGTAGCCAGAATGTGTTATAATGAGAATTTTGTACATATTTTGCTCATATTTCCCCTCCCTCCTGCAACTCCAACCATTTCACTATGCGTTTTCTTCTCACCAAACTTGCCGATTAATTTATTCATTTGTTTGTTTGGTTCAATTGAATCTTAGTGAACGTCAATTTGTGCTGTAAACTTTCTTGACTGTGTGTCCTTCCACGAAAGCAATATTAATTTATGAGTGGCTCTATTCTTATAGAAAACTGACCCTTTTTTCTCAGCAGTTAATGACTGCCAAAAATTTCTCAGTTAAGGTTGGCATTTCATGCCCAGATTCCTCCTCCTGGTAGCATCTGGTGTGGCTTGAGCTTGCACAGGTACTTGCTACCACAACAGCTTTACTTTTGTATGTGCATATCTGTCCAGAGGACAATGTTTTCTCATAGTTATCTACCACCTCTGCTTCATTCAGTCATTGCACTCGAATTCCCACAATTCCTGAGCCTTTGAAGTAGGAGGAATGGTATGATGTATACGTTCTTTTCCACCTGAACATTCTACATTATTTTCTGCACATTGAACAGTTGTGGATGTCCACGCTGGTCACAATTTACTGCAAATTGAATCTTCTCTGATGAAACAGGAGAGTTCTTTTACTATATGAATATAATGATAAGCCATCAGAGGTTAGCTTAACAGAATTTCCACTAGAAAGAATAGTAGTAGGGGCTTCTCTCCTAGAACTTATGGCAGGTGTAGCCATAATCTGTAGACTCAATTGTGAATTATAGAATTGCCAGATTCTATAAACAAAGAAGCAATCAAACAAACAAACAAATAGAATTAAATCTTTAATTGAATTTATTAAGACCTAAATGGGGAAAATTAATTTGACATGTTGTTTGTTTGTTTGTTTTTTTGATTAGCATTTTATAACAGAAGCACTTTGTCTAAGACTTTGGTACAGAGTAGAAGAGAGGGTAGAAAAAGTGTAATAGCCAGAGGGCCAGAAAGTCTGTGTGACTGTGTATCCTCGAAATTACAAGGAAAACCCACTGTATATGGCTACCTCAACTAGACTTAAACAATGAAAACACTAATATATGTGTTAATGTGGAACTTGGGAGTCTTACAGGTCCCCATTCCTAGACTAGGGACTACCTGGCAACAGAAATAGAATGTTTCTTCTCAGTGAGTGAGCTCCATAACTTGTGATCAAATTCCATGTGATTTGTCCCCAAAAGAATCATAAATTTGACAGGAAGTAAAGGAAATTATGACTGGAGCTAGAAGGCAATGGGAAAATGATAAAATTATTTTTTAAATAAAAATGTTAATATACATGATTATTTTTTATAATTTACTTAAAAATTATTGATAACCTTTTTCATTAATATCAGACACTGGCATTGTCTGTTTAGAAAGCAATGTGAGATGCATATATAATCCCATTTCATCTAAAAATATTTTGTATTTTTAGGATGATAAATATATTATTTGTAATTGCCTAATTTATTATAAATACACACTAATGTGCTAAATCTTTATTTAGAAAATGAATCATACCCAAATAATTTATTTTACTTTATTTTGTGAATCAGGTTGGATACAAATGAATAACTTAAGAAGCTTTTTGTAATCATCTATATATTCAAAGATTGTGTTAGCTTTACTTCCCTCCTGCTTGTAAGTAAAAGTTACTGATGATGGGAATGGAATAGCAATAACTAAACTAGAGTTAATAATTGTCTTTTAAAAGTGGTTTTGTAACCAGTATATGTCTTAGTTCACTAATGATTTCTATTAATTTTAGAAATTAACAGACTTGATATATTCTTTTAGGATATCTCAAAAAGACAGGTAATTCCAAATTCAGTCATCTGAAAAAAAATGTGTTTGTAAAATTAAAAGGAACAAACAGTAAAATTCCTTCCTTTACATAAGGAGGTGGAGCTGTAACAATGAGGGCTGTGGGCATTAGCTGCTGTTTATTTTTTAATTGTATGAGTCTTTGTTATAAGTGCCTACTAGGAAGAGCACCCTTGACTTCTGCAAACTTCCCTTCACCCATGGCGGGTTCATTATATTGCTTTCTTGGAAGGCTGTTGTCAGACATAGCATTTTAACATGCATTGAGACTACTTCAAGCATTTTAATTGGTTCAAAAATGTTGGTAGCATCTTTTACTGTATTAATTTATTGCTTCAGCTTCAGTCAACTGAAACCTTTGCCAGATGGTATTGCAGCCACTGCATACAGAACAGGAGGTTGGAAGTATTTACATGATGCAAATTCCTCTTTATCATTAAGTATTCATGAACTTTCTCTCAATGATTATATGGAGAAAGTACCAGAAGACTTTAAATTCATGCCTTGTGAAAATTAATAGTCTAATTTTGCAAAGTGACAGTTTTCTTGAGAATTGATGGGATGCAAGGCTTTGGAGCAGATAGATACCAACAATCATGCAGGATAAACACCCCTTCTCAAGTGTCACTTTGTTTGGATTCAGTAAAACTCAAAGTGGGTGGTATCCATAAAAGTAAATGCCTCTAATAACAAGAATTTAGAGAGTACAATGCTTGCTTATAACATAATTTTAAAACATGGTATAACAGTTATTAATTTTATTATAGATCTGCACTGCAGATGTTATCTAATTGTCAGTCTGTTGCATAATGAAATTAATCACAAATTGTATAAAAATAGTAAGTTATTCTCAGATTGTATTTGATGTATTAAAATCTCTCTCTCTCTCTCTCTCTCTCTCTCTCTCTCTCTCTCTCTCTCTCTCTCTCTCTCTCTCTCTCTCACACACACACACACACACACACACACACACACACAGCCCCAAATAACATTAAAGCTACTTTCAATTTCAATAAATCAAAATCTGTAGCTCTTAGGCCATCTTGATCAAGACTGTATACAAGCAACTTAAGTGCAAATTTTGTGACATTTAAGGGAAACAAAACACATACTTTGAGGTTACTGTTACTTCTGAGAACGTGTCTACTATCATCACAAAGGCAAAGCTTGCATTTAAAAATAATCTGTATAAATATTTATAAATTGTACCCAGATGACTGAGGTCACAATACTCCTGACCCAAATCTACCTCAACATTGCAAATGTGTGTGATGTTGTCAGTTTTCATTCTCTAGCATTCAATGTCTATATGATATGGTTCATTAGCTGCACAGGGGGCATCCATGCCAAAGTCTATGCCACAAGTCAGGACTTAAGCACAAGATGTTTACTGATAGTGCAGGCAGTTATAAGTCTTGTACTGTCAGAGGAAAAATAAGTCAGCATCCTAACTAGCAAGAAATGATAACAAATAACTCCCAGCGAAGATCAGGATTATAATTACAGTAGTATCTTATTTTAATTTAAAAATGAATGATGTTTTTATAAATTTTACCTAAAATAAGAGCAAAGAGTTGTTGATGGAGTTAGTTACTCTTTAAATGTTTGAAGAGGAAGAGAAAAAAGCCATAGGTGCTGTACATCCTGAGAGAAACTTTTTGAAATTCATTTGTTACAGGTCACAGTTATAAACTAAACATGATCTTTTCCTGTAGAGTTCACTTATTTTTGGTCAAGCATGAATTGCTCTGAAATAAAATGCTCCCCAAGCACTATTTTAATACACAGGAAAGATGACCACTTTTAACATTACAATTAATTCAGCAAAGGAAACTTGCATTCTAATGACTTAAGTATTTATTTTCTGCTTTCTTCAATGATGTATCAACAAGCCTTCTATGTTCATATTTTTTCCTTCCCAAACTTCTGTCAAATATAATAACTATAAAGTGGATTTTGTGGGAAATTGCTAGATCATTGGGATGTTGTAGACAAATCATAGTCCTGCCCTTTCAATGTCTATCATGCTAAAATTATTTTCATATAAAAAGGTGATTTATACCCATATTTATTCATTTATAATTTTTCATATTTCTTTATATTTTTGTGTAGAAATTAAGTGCCTATGCTACGGTATACTTGTGGAAGTCAGAGGACAATCCACTTTGGGTGATCTCTTTTTCTAGTGGGGACTGTGAATTTACATTCACAAGTGTTGCAGCAAATGATCTTACCAGATGAATGATCTTGCCATCACCTGTAAACTATTTAATATCAATCATTGAGGTAAATTTTATTCTAAAAATTTCACATATTTGCAGGTTACATTTTAATGTATATTGACTAATAGGTATTGACAAATCTATACCTCAATTTCAATATCACCTCAATGAAAACTCAAAACTTCCACAACTCTCCAAAATCTTGTATATGCCCCAATATTCACATATTATATAAGCAATTGCAAGTAATCAGTGATAGAATTTCTGTCTCCAAAATTTACTTTGTAGATTTTCTTTTCTTCCTCAGATGGAGTGATACAACGAGAAGAATACCCAAGGTTTAAGAATTGACATGACATTGGCTGAACCAGGAGAGTTTCTCTATAACTATTCCTATGCCTAGGATTAGAAGCTTCTATACTCTGTGCACTTTAATCTTCTGAAAGCCCAGAACTTTGAGGATTCAACTTCTAGTTTCTGTCTGTTAATCTAAACCTAGAATGTTTGAGTCTACAAGACTTACTGCTGAATAAACTAATTTTGTCTAGCTCTTTTGGAACTCTGGCTGGCTGACTCAACTCAGATAATTCTTCCTCAAACTCCTCTCCAAGCATACTGATTCAAATTGGGTTCTCTCAGCTTCTGACTGAACTGCTCTGCTTAAAAAATGCCTTTGAACCTTACAATCTGAACTATATTGACTGCACTGACTGCACAGACTGAACTCAAGTGCATTCAGTTGAACTGCACTGAATTCAACTGAAATCAACTCCATTTCTCACCTGGCACTGCTCTGAAGTCATCTCTCTTTTCTGTTTGTTCTTGTGAGAGTTAGGTGTATCCTATCTCTAGCACATTCTGTTAAATCTTTCTCTGATTCATCACTTTGTCTGCCCCTCAATTAGATATCATTGTATAATAGTAAAGATATATACTAAGGGCATGTGTATAATCCAGCTAGATTAATTAAAGTTATGTTCTAAGGGCTTGTCTATATTTCATCCAGAGGCAATTAAAGATGTGTACTAAGGGTGTGTCAGTATTCCAGCAGCATCACACAGGTCTAAGTCTTTGAATGTGATCCTTTGCCAAAGTAGACATGTTGCTGGATTAAAATTCTTCTATATACTCTTACTTTCTGTTTAAGCTCAAAAATTTTACACAGTTTAACTATTACAACAGAAATAAACTCCCAGCCCCACAAAGTCAACAGCCTGAATGTTCTTATGAAGATTCATTATTCCTATGTTCTGTCAAACCAAATGTGTCATAGATGCCAAAGATCAGCTTTGACATCCATAAAGGACAGGGTAAACTGCAGCAGGCAGGGTTGTATGGAATCAGCGCTAGTGTCAGATCTAAGAGCAAAAGAGCAACTGAATGGGGTCAGCATTTAGAAGGGCTGATAGGGTTTGGTCTATATATCTACCAATGGGAGCTGATGCCTCTGGCAGTCAGCAGTTGGAGAAATTACTCAGCAGACTTTTCTCTGAGGGAACAAAGTTTTATTCATTAGGGCTGACATTCCTTGTAGCCCTTGAAAAACCCTGAACTCTTAGAGGCCAGAAAGAAAGAAAAGAGAGAAAATTCAAAATTCACACACACATACACACACACACACACACACACACACACAGAGAGAGAGAGAGAGAGAGAGAGACAGAGAGAGAGACAGAGAGAGACAGAGAGAGACAGAGACAGAGACAGAGAGTACTTGGTGTAAAAGGTAGACTCCAAAACTTCATACATATAAATACATATGTAGATACATACATACATGCATACATACAGACACGCACATTCATACGTTCAATGAATGAAGCAAAGCTCCAGCAAGGAGGCCTCTAAGCATTTAACACATATGCATCTGTACATATATACACACATACATAAATATATATGCATATATACATATATAGACACAGTTGGTGTGTGAAACAACTTTATTTTTTCTCAAATAGATTGTATATTCCACCAAATCTTTCAAGCAGTATAAAATTACAATATGATTATGTTCTAGTTTTCTTTTAGTGAATGACTATGAAAAACCAGTGTGTTCCCCAATACCTTTACATGAAAGGACATTATGTAATACGGGTTAAAAAAAAACCCAAATTATTCCCAGAGCCCATTTATACTCTTAATTAAACAACTAGTGATAGATTAAAAATAGTGTAAACAAGCTAGGTAGTTTTCTCAACCATTTTCTCTTAGTTTTAGGCAGCAATTGAAGGTTACAAAGAGAGGATTAATTATCTTGTTGTTTATCTTTTAAAGTATTCTTATAAGAATCTTGAAAAAAATCACAAATCCAAACTTCTACATAAAAATAAGTCATATGAAGTTTAAATGCACATCTACTCCTCAGCAATTTTTATTAAAGCATATCAAGAAGCTGAGGGCACAAATGGGTATAAGAAACCAATCATCGCCAGTCCAGCCTCGGTGAGAGTCATGTCAGCCAGTGCTGCCACTCTTCTTGTTTCCTGACCATAAAATGTCCCTAGTTTAACTATTAAAAGTGTGGCTTTATGAATTTTACATTGTTTCCTAAGGTTTCTACATATGAGCCAGTAGCAGAAAACATGTTAAGCTAGCTTCACAAACAATTTTATTTTTCCAAATGCATTCTAAGGATGGTCGCTAATTCTGACAACCTTCATCTCAGTTCTTTCTTAGGTTGTGATTAAATCATTAATCTTCTCCAGCAGTAACACCTGAAAAAAGATCAAGTATGTTATTGTGAGGGTCAAAGATACTGCCCAGTGAGGAGGAGTGGGAAGCCCTTAGAATTTTCATACAATTCTTAGATTAAGAGGGATGTGAACATAACAAGCAGAACTCCATAACAGTGTGAAGTCCTTAGGGTGGTTCCCCTCCAAGGTACACCCATCATGGAAAGCTAACTGGTGGGCCACATTCCACAAGTTCTAAAGCAGCATTTTGTCATTCATCCTGCCTGGACCTAGAAAATGACTCTTCATAACTGCAAGACTGATCATCTGTCCCTCAGCAAATGTCCATTTCAGCCTCAAAGTTTTCCTTCTTCTGTTTTGTTTGTTGTTTGTTGTTTGTTTGTTTTGTTTTTTTATTGGTTGGTTTGGTTTGTTGGTTTGTTTTCTGTTTGGGGGTATTTTTGTCATGGGGAAATCACAAGAGAGGGTGGGTGGGAATGGATGTCTGAGGACTGGGGAGTGAGTATGATTGGAGTGCATGATGTGAAATTTCCAATTGTCAAATAAAAATATTGTTAAAAAATTTTAATTTCCATCATTCAGTACTCAAATATAACTACAAAATTCAGAACACATTGATCAGCCAACTCCCATCAAGCCAAATGTTACTATTTAGTTAAATTTTCGGAAGAAAAATACACACACACACACACACACACACATGCACGGGCACACACACACACACGTCCCTTTTGATTGCAGAGTTATGTTGTGTCACATAAAAGAGTTTCTTTTGTTACATGGTAATAGTATTTTGTCAGATATTTGTTCACTCTGATTACAGCTGCTGCAGCCCTATTTTGTACACAATCCCAGGGCAATGGAGTAAATTCTTACAAGTATAGCCTCTGGTCATTGCTTAAGTGTAGTCTTAAATATTTAAGAAAATGTGAATGCGAGGTAGAGCCTCAGTGCGAGGAGGGTCTTGAGAAAGGCAGGAATGGGAGCAGCGCTGATCCAGTAAACTCTTTCTGTTCTCTGATGATTCTCGAAATTCTTCCTTATTCTTCTTTCTTCCTTCTCATTCTTTTGTTTTCTCCCTTTTCATGTTTTAGCCTTCTCCAAACCAGAGAGCCTGAACCCAGTGTTTTATTTTTTTTAACTTACACCATTAATGCTTTGAACATTGTTAATAATCGTCAAACATTCTTAAATGTATGAAAATTTTATGAATTTGGCATCAATCCCCATTCCGCTAGAGCAGAAACCAAACACCAAGCAAAAGCACATTTCCTTATAGTTTTGACACAGCCTGTTCTTCACAGGTAGCTGGGCACAGCTCTCACAGTTTCCTAGTACAGCAGACAGCAGTCTTTATAACTGCATTCATATAGGAAAGGTGACAGACTACTAGGGTTAAAATAATTTCTTACAAAATTTTAAAATTTATGTAAGTAAAGTGGTTAGCTCTCCCTAATATCTTTCCAGGCATTCTCATCTCCAATTCCTTATATAGCTAGAAGAACAAAGTACTAACTTTTTATATGCTTCTATATCATCTTTTAATTCTCTAATCTTTGTTTCCTCATCCTAGTAATTCCATAGCCTTATGTACTCTCCTGTTAATACTACTTATTCCTAAATCATATATAAATTCCTATTTTTTCTTTTCATGCATCTTTTTTTAAATAATAAAAGAACAGTGTTTTATTGCAAAGGAAGATTTGCAGTGGCTAGGCAGGCCAGTGCTGGATTCATGCTGCTTTCTCATTACCCACCAGTGTCTGATATTTCTTTTTATTTTTTTAATTTTATTTAACCTTTTTTTTTTCTTTTACACTCCGGATTTTATCCCCCTCCTGGTCCACCCTCTGACTGTTTCACATCCCATACCTCCTACTCCCCTGAGAATGTCCCCACCCCTCCACCCTTCACCCCATTAGACCTCTGCTCTCCTTGGGACCTCCAGTCTCTTGGGAGTACATCTTTTCTGACTGAACCCATATGCAGCAGTCCTTTGCTGTTTATGTGTTGTGGGGGGGCCTCATAACAGCTGATGTATGCTGCCTGGTTATTGGTGCAGTGTCTAAGAGATCTCTGAGGTCCAGGTTAATTGAGACTGCTGGTCCTCCTACAGAATCGCCCTCCTGTTCTTCTTCCAACTTTTCCCTAATTTAACCACAGGGGTCAGCAGCTTCTGTCCATTGGTTAGATGTAAATATCTTCATCTGACTTTTTCAGCTGCTTGTTTTGTTTTTCGGAGGGCAGTAATGATAGATCCCTTTTTGTGAACGTTCCATCACTTCAGTAATAGGGTCAAGCTTTAAGACCTTCCCTTGAGCTGAATCCCACTTTGGGCCTTGTCACTGGACTTCCTTTTCCTCAGGTTCCTAACCATTTTTGTCCCTGCACTTCTTTCAGACAGGAACAATTATGGATCAGAATGTTTGACTGTGGGATGGCAACCAGCTCTCACACTTGATGTCCTCTCTTTTTTCTGGAGGTGGGCTCTACAAGCTCCCTCTCCCCAATGTAGGGCATTTCATCTCAGGTCCTCCCTTTGAGTCCTGAGAGTCTCTCACCTCCAAGATCTCTGCTACATTCTGGAGGCTCCCCCACTTCCTACCTCCCAACGTTGCCTGTTCCCATTCTTTCTGCAGGCCCTTGGCTTCAGTCCTTTTCCCCTACCCAATACCTCATCATGCTTCCCCTTCCCCTCCCTGTCCTCTTTCCCACCCAGATCCCTCCCTTTCCCCCACCATGTGATTGATTTCTTCACGCTCCCAAATGGGATTGAGGTGCCCTCACTTGGGCCCTTCAGCTTGTTAACCTTTTGAGTACTGTGGGCTGTATCTTGGGTATTCTGTACTTTTTGGGGGGAAGGGGGGCAAATATCCACTTATTAATGAGTACATACCATGCATATCCCTTTGAGTCTGAGTTACTGCACTCAGGATGATATTTTCTAGTTCCATGAATTTGCCTGCAGAGCTCAGGATGTCCTCATTCTTAATAGGTGAGTAGTATTCCATTGTGTAAATGAACCACATATTCTGTATCCATTTTAAGGTCATGGGAAATCTGGGTTGTTTCCAGCTTCTGGCTATCACAAACAAGACCACTATGAACATAGTGGAACATGTGCCCCTGTGGCATGGTGGGACATCTTTTGGGTATATTCCCAAGAGTAGTATAATAGGGTCTTCAGGTAGATCTATTTCCAATTTTCAGGTTGATTGATTTCCACAGTGTTGTGCCAGTAACTATCTTTGATGTCCCCAAATTCACCCTGGCTAATTAGTGCAGCAGTCATTGGGCCAGAGGGTACATGTGCCTCCTCATGATCCCAAATTCAAGACCAAGTATGTCAAAGCACAATTTCTACAAAGGACCATGTAGGCTTTTATGGCCACTGTGGTTATATTGTCTAGATCCTTTCCCATGGCCAAGCAGAGGGCCTGCTCCTCATCCTCCACAGCCTCAGGACCACCTCCATTGTTCATTCCTGAAAACCATATCTGTTTCACTTATTATCATATGATTAATTCTGAGTAAAGTGGGAATTTTTTTCCTCAGAAAGAAAGATTCAATGTAAAGTAATAAAGGAATTCAGCTTCACCACGCATGGGGATCATGGGGACCAACGGTCTGGTGATGCTCCAGGGTAGTAACTGTGTCACACCTCCCCTAATGTAGACATGCCATACCCAGCAATGAAATTTTATAAATCTTCACTCTCACGTCTTTTGAGTTTAGAGCTACTGGTGTCTAATTTTACCCATTGATTGGGCTGTAGCTATGTAATTTTGGGGGTCTTTATACATTCTGTCTCTGGTCACCAATGATAGCAACTTTTTTCTTTTTATAATAATCATTTATTCATTTTCTTCACTGAGATATTTTTGCTACTTAATTATTTTTATACATCATCTGTTGTACCTAAATGGACATTTTACACATTTTGTATGTACATTTTAAAACATGTTTATATTCTAAACATTGGCCATTAGTAACCCATTGTGTTTCTCCCTTTTATTCATAAATTTTTCTGAATAGAAATGGTATTTTTATCACTATAGAACTTTGGCCTATTTTCTCCATCACTGATAATTCTGAAACTTGGTGTGGCAACATTAAATGGGAGGAGATACTTAGCAGTGGGAACCAAGGTGCTCCTTTAGGGGGATGTTTGCAGCTCGCAAGGAAGATTAGTTTTAGAAAGGGAAACCTCATTTTGGAAGTACTAGGCTCTCTGCCTGGTTATTTAATATCTTCCTCTTGCACACTTATATGGCTGTGATGTTGGCCATCTTGAGGCCTCTAGACCTCCAGCCACACAGATGTAGATATCATTCTTTACAGTTTTCACACAGAAATATATTCAAATCTTTGTTGATACTACTACTTCATCTATTCTGTTAGAGTATTAAATATAAACTAATGTGAAACCTCATATATTATTTTTTTCTATGCTCTAAAATTGGTGTCATTTGCTGGTGATTTTTCAATAACAGTTATAATTTACATTTAGCTCTGGGATTGTTCTCAATTTCTATTCATTTTTTTTCTTTTGAAACTAGAATTCAATTAAAATATTTCTCCCTTCCCTTTCTTCCTACAAACCATCCCTCCTTGTTCTCTTCCCAATTCATGGTCCACTTTTCAGTAATTTTTATTGCATATTGTATATGTATATGTCTTATGTAGAATATACATATTGTATATATACACACCTATAGATAGATAGATAGATAGATAGATAGATAGATAGATAGATAGATAGATATACTCCTAATACATAAGCAGACTAATCTGTACAATGTTACTTGTATGCATGTTTTCAGAAATGAAGATTTGATATTGAAACAATGTGTGTGCCCCTCCCTGAAGAAGACTATTTCTCCCACACCCAGCATGTCTTGGTTGCCTACAATTCTTTTGTAGAATTAAGAACTCATGTGATTTTCTCAGAGTTGTTCGAAGAGGACTAGAATGGAGCCATTCTAAAGACCTTTCTTCATCAAACAGTCTACCAGTCCATATTTTATGACAGTAGCATGGAGAACTGGTTGGAGTTTTTTATTTTTTTATTTTATTGTTGAGATTTTAATGCAATTACACTATTTTCTCTCTCCTTTTCCCCCTACCCAACACCTCCCACCTTCTCCTCCATATCTCTCAAATTCATGGCACCTTTATCATTAATTGTTGTGGCATTCATATATGTATTTGTATATGCGCATGTATTCCTAAATACAGCTAGTTCATTCTGTATAAAGATATTCATATATATGTTTTCAGGGTTGACCCTTTGGTATTGTATAACCAATTAGTGTATTCTTCCTTAGAGAAGACATTTCTCATGTTTTCTGCATTCATTAGTCACTTGCAATTATTTGGGTAGGGTTGAGAGCTCTTTAGCTTTCCACATCCACTTTGGTATGTTCATTTGTGTTGTTCTTGTTCAGCTCATATTTGTGCCATCAAGCTTGTGAGGCTTTACAGGTATGGCTTTTGACATTATTAGGAGTTGCTATATTACCGCATACTCCCTCAACTTGTAAATCTTTCAGTCTTTCCACCCCCTTATCTCCAAGATCTCCAGAGTCTCAGTTTTGTGAGTGTTTTGTAGATGTATTCATTGAGACTGTGATCCACAAATCTACATTTGGATTGGTTGTGGTTTTTCTCTAATAGGATCAATCTGTTGAAAATGAAAATTTCCTTGATGAAGAGCAACGATTAAACATGGCTGTGTACGTAAGAACAAATGTTTTGATTGTTGTTAGGAATTATTCTGTTTTAGTAAAATTAAGAATTATACATTATCCATATATATATATATATATATATATATATATATATATATATATATATATATATATACATACTACTACTACTAGCACTAAATAATTAGCTAGGCTTATAGTACTAGGCATCTTTTCCAGTTTGTTGAGCACGTCTTAAGTCCAATTAGAGAACTGTTGGCTACTGATAAGGTACGCATGCCTCTATTTTAACTTAAATTTTTTGTGCCAAGCTGGTTGTTGACATGATTCTCTTCAAATAGCTAGGAAATGGAAACAACCTAAATATATTTCAACTAATAAACAGATAATGAAAAGGTAATACATATATATGCATATATACATATATAAATATATACTGTGCAATACTATTTAGTTGTAAATAAGAATGAAATGTGTCAGAAAAAATGAGAGAAAAATGGAACTAGAAAACATCATATTGAATGAAGTAACAGGACCCAGAAAGAAGATTATGTTGTATTTTCGCTCTCGCTGTAGTCTTCTAGCTTCAAATGTTAAGATGTAAGTACAAAGTCTATAGTAATTGCATAAACCAGGAAATTAAAACAAGACTATTGTCAGGATAGGGGAACAGCACTGGAGACAATCCAAAATGAGCAAAGATATGGGATAGAATTTTAGGAATGGGTGGGTATAGCTGAACTGCAGGATAAAAGTGCTTTAATGAGGTAAAAGAGGGGATTTTTAGGGAGTTATCTTTTCTAATCCAAAGTCCCCAAATCCACATTCCTCAAAACAAAAGCATGGTCAGGTCTATCACAGCAATAACTCAGGCCCTGGTACCAACTTGGGTCTTATGGTTTCATTGCTGTGAAACAACACCCTAAACAAGGCAGTTCTTACAAGGGAAAACATTTAATTGAGCACTGTCTTACATGTTCAGATATTTAGTCCAGTATCATCATAGCAAAAGAATGGAAGCAGGAAGACAGACATGGAACTGGAGGAGCTGAGAGTTCTACATTTTTTTTTCTTTATTTTTTTTTTATTTTCTAAGTTTTTTTTGTATTTACATTTCAAATCATTTCCCCTTTCCCATTTCCTCCCTCCACAAAAGTCCCATAAGCCCCCTTCTCTCCCTCTTTTCTCCATTCAACCCCCTCTCCTTTCTCTGTCCTGGCATTCCCCTACATCCAGTCTTTCCAGGACCAGGGGTCTCTCCTTCCATCTCCTTAGGAATCTATTGATATGCGAATTGTGTCTAGGGTATTCCGAGATTCTAGGTCAATATCCCCTTATCAGTGAGTGCATACCATGTGTATTCTTTTGTGATTGGGTTACCTCACTAAGGATGATATTTTCCAGTTCTGACCATTTGCCTAGGAATTTCGTGAATTCATTGTTTTTAATTACAGAGTAGTATTCCATTGTGTAGATATACCACATCTTCTGAATCCATTACTCCATTGAAGGACATCTGGGTTTTTTCAAGCTTCTGGCTATTATAAATAAGGCTGCTATGAACATAGTGGAGCATGTGTCCTTATTGCATGCAGGTAAAGCCTCTGGGTATATGCCCAGGAGTGGTATAGCCGGATCCTCCGGGAGTGTCATGCCCAGTTTTCTGAGGAACCGCCAGACTGCTTTCCAGAGAGGTTATACTAGCTTGCAATTCCACCAGCAGTGGAGGAGTGTTCATCTTTCTCCACATCCTCACCAACAACTGCTGTCTCCTGTGCTTTTGATCTTAGCCATTCTGACTGGTGTGAGATGGAATCTCAGGGTTGTTTTGATTTGCATTTCCTTAATGACTAAGGATGATGAAAATCTCTTTAGGTGCTTCTCAGCCATTAGATATTCTTCAGGTGAGAACTCTTTGTTTACCCCATTTTTTAATAGGGTTACTTGCCTCTCTGGAGTTTAACTTCTTGAGTTCTTTGTATATATTGGATATTAGCCCTCTGTCGGATGTAGGGTTGGTAAAGATCATTTCCCAGTTAGTTGGTTGCCGCTTTGTCTTTTTGACAGTGTCTTTTGCCTTGCAAAAACTTTGTAATTTAATGAGGTCCCATTTGTCAATTCTTGATCTTAGAGCATAAGCTATTGGAGTTCTGTTCAGAAAATTCTCCCCTGTGCCCATATGTTCAAGGTTCTTCCCTAGTTTCCCTTCTATTAGTTTCAGTGTATCTGGTTTTATGTGGAGATCCTTGATCCACATGGAATTGAGCTTAGTGCAAGGAGAAAAGAATGGGTCAATTGGGTCAATTTGCATTCTTCTGCATGTTGACATCCAGTTGAGCCAGCACCATTTGTTGAAAAGACTATCTTTTTTCCACTGGATGGTTTTAGCTCCTTTGTCAAAGATCAAGTGACCATAGGAGTGTGGATTCATTTCTGGGTCTTCAATTCTGTTCCATTGATCTACATGCCTGTCACTGTACCAGTACCATGCAGTTTTTAACACTATTGCTCTGTAGTACAGCTTGAGGTCCGGGATACTAATTCCCCCAGAGGTTCTTTTACTCTTGAGAATAGTTATAGCTATTCTGGGTTTTCTTTTATTCCAGATGAATTTTTGAATTGCTCTTTCTAACTCTATGAAGAATTGAGTTAGGATTTTGATGGGGATTGCATTGAATCTGTATATTACTTTTGGTAAGATGCTCATTTTTACTATATTAATCCTGCCAATCCATGAGCATGGCAGATTTTTCCATCTTCCGAGGTCTTCTTCAATTTCTTTCTTCAGAGACTTGAAGTTCTTGTCATACAGATCTTTCACTTGTTTGGTTAGAATCACGCCAAGATACTTTATATGGTTTGTGGCTATTGTGAAGGGTATCATTTCTCTTACTTCTTTCTCAGCCTGCTTATCCTTTGAGTGTAGGAAGGCTACTGACTTGCTTCAGTTGATTTTATATCCGGCCACGTTGCTGAAGTAGTTTATCAGCTGTAGGAGTTCTCTGGTGGAGTTCTTTGGGTCTCTTAAGTATATTATCATATCGTCTGCAAATAGTGATAGTTTTACTTCTTCCTTTCCAATTTCTATCCCTTTGACCTCTTTTTGTTGTCTAATTGCTCTAGCTAGAACTTCAAGTACTATATTGAAAAGATATGGAGAGAGAGGGCAGCCTTGTCTAGTCCCTGATTTTAGTGGGATTGCTTCAAGTTTCTCTCCATTTAGATTGATGCTGGCTACCGGTTTGCTGTAAATTGCTTTTACTATGTTTAGATATGGGCCTTGAATTCCTGATCTTTCCAAGACCTTTAGCATGAAAGGATGCTGAATTTTGTCAAATGCTTTCTCTGCATCTAATGAGATGACCATGTGGTTTTTTTCTTTGAGATGGTTTATATAGTGCATTACATTGATGGATTTCCTTATATTGAACCATCCCTGCATCCCTGGGATGAAGTCTACTTGATAGTGGTGAATGATCGTTTTGATGTGTTCTTGGATTCGGTTGGCAAGAATTTTATTGAGTATTTTTACATCGATATTCATAAGAGAGATTGGCCTGAGATTCTCTTTCTTTGTCGGATCTTTGTGTGCTTTTGGTATTAGTGTAATTGTGGCTTCATAGAACGAGTTGGGTAGTGTTTCTTCTGTTTCTATTTTGTGGAACAGTTTGAAGAGTATTGGTGTTAGGTCTTCTTTGAAAGTCTGATAGAATTCTGCACTAAAACCATATGGACCTGTGCTTTTTTTGGTTGGAAGACTTCCAATGACAACTTCTATTTCTTCAGGGCTTATAGGACGGTTTAGATGGTCTATTTGATCCTGATTTAATTTCGGTATTTGGTATCTGTCAAGGAAATTGTCCATTTCTCAAGATTTTCCAGTTGTGTTGAATACAGGTTTTTGTAGTAGATCTGATGATTTTTTGAATTTCCTCAGTTTCTGTTGTTATCTCTCCCTTTTCGTTTCTGATTTTATTAATTTGGATACTATCTCTGTGCCCTCTGGTTAGTCTGCCTAAGGGCTTATCTATCTTTTGATTTTCTCAAAGAACCAACTCCTCGTTTTGTTGATTACTTGTATGGTTTTATTTGTTTCTACTTGATTGATTTCAGCCCTGAGTTTGATGATTTCCTGCCTTCTACTCCTCTTTGGTGTATTTGCTTCTTTTTGTTCCAGGGCTTTCAGGTGTGCCATTAAGCTGTTAGTGTATGCTGTCTCCCATTTCTTTTTGGTGGCACTCAGGGCTATGAATTTTCTTCTTAGCACTGCTTTCACTGTGTCCCATAAATTAGGGTTTGTTGTGCCTTCATTTTCATTAACTTACAAAAAGTCTTTGATTTCTTTCTTTATTTCCACCTTGACCAAGTTATCATTCAGTAGAGCATTGTTCAGGCTCCATGTGTACGTGGGTTTTCTTTTGTTTTTGTTGCCATTGAAGACCACCCTTATTCCATAGTGATCTGATAGGAGGCATGGGATTAGTTCTATCTTCTTATATTTGTTGAGGTCTGATTTGTGACCAATTATATGGTCAGTTTTGGAGAAGGTACCATGAGGTGCTGAGAAGGAGGTGTATTCTTTAGCTCTAGGATGAAATGTTCTATATATATCTGTTAGTTCCATTTGGTCCAAGGCCTTAATTAGATTCACTGTGTCCCTGTTTAGTTTCTGCTTTCCTGAACGATCCATTTCAGAGAGCGGGGTGTTGAAGTCACCCACTATTATTGTGTGAGGTGCGATGTGTGCTTTGAGCTTTAGTAAAGTTTCTTTTACGAATGAGGGTGCCCTTGCATTTGGAGCATAGATATTCAGAATTGAGAGTTCTTGATGGTGGATTTTTCCCTTGATCAGTATGTAGTGTCCTTCTGTGTCTTTTTTGATGACTTTAGGTTGAAAATCAATTTTATCTGATATTAGGATGGCTACTCCACTTCGTTTCTTGGGGCTATTTGCTTGTAAAATTGTTTTCCAGCCTTTTACTCTGAGGTAGTGTTTGTCTTTGACACTGAGGTGCGTTTCCTGCATGCAGCAAAATGCTGGGTCCTGTTTACATATCCAGTCTGCTAGTCTATGTCTTTTTATTGGGGAATTGAGACCATTGATATTAAGAGAGATTAAGGCATAGTGATTATTGCCATCTGCCATTCTTGACGCTATCTTTATGTTTGAGTGGTTATCTACTTTTGGGTTTGATTCAAGAAGTTTATTATCTCATTTTTTCCAGGGTGTTGTTTCTCTCCCTGTATTGGAGGTTTCCACCTATTATCCGTTGCAGGGCTGGATTTGTGGAAAGATATTGTGAAAATTTGGTTTTATCATGGAATATCTTTGTCTCTCCATCTATGGTGATTGAGAGTTTTGCTGGGTATAGTAGTCTAGGCTGGCATTTGTGCTCTCTTAGTGTCTGCATGAGATCTGCCCAGGATCTTCTGGCTTTCATAGTCTCTGGTGAGAAGTCTGATGTGATTCGGATATGTCTTCTTTTGTATGTTATTTGGCCCTTTTCTCTTACTGCTTTTAATATTCTTTCTTTGTTTAGAACATTCGGTGTTTTGATTATTATGTGACGGGAGGTATTTCTGTTCTGGTCCAGTCTGTTTGGAGTTCTGTAGGCTTCTTGTACATTCATCGGCATCTCTCTCTTTAGGTTAGGGACGTTTTCCTCCATAATTTTGTTGAAGATGTTTACTGGCCCTTTAATTTGCAAATCTTCACTCTCGTCTATACCTATAATCCTTAGGTTTGGTCTTCTCATTGTGTGCTTGATTTCCTGGATGTTTTGGGATACACCTTTTTTGCATTTTGCATTTTCTTTGACTGTTGAGTTGATGCTTTCTATGGAATCTTCAGCACCTGACATTCTTTCTTCCATCTCTTGTATTCTATTGTTGATGTTTGCATCTATGACTCCTGATTTCTTCCCAAGGTTTTCTATCTCCAAAGTTGTCTCCCATTGTGATTTCTTAGTTGTTTCTACTTCCTTTTTTAGTTCCTGGATGGATTTGCTGAGATCCTTCACTTGTTTGTTTGTATTTTCCTGTATTTCTTTAAGGTATTTTTGCATTACCTCTTTCAGGATTTCTGCCTGTTGACCCACGTTCTCCTGCATTTCTGTGAGTGATTTTTGTGTTTCCTCCTCATGGGAATCCATCTGTTGATCCATTGTCTCCTGCATTTCTTTAAGCAGTTCTCGTGTTTCCTTTGTAAGGGCATCTAACCGTTGATTCATTTCTTTAAGCAATTGTTGTGTTGCCTCCTTATGGGCATCCATCTGTTGATTCATATTCTTCTGCATTTCTTTATGTAATTTTTGTGATTCCTTTGTGAATGCATCTTCCCGTTGATTCATCTAGTTAAGCGATTTTTGTGTTGTCTCCTTGTGGGCCTCTTTCTTTTGATCCATGTTCTCCTGCATTTCTCTAAGCGATTTTTGTGTTTCCTTTGTAAGGGCTTCTAACCGTTGATTCATGGTCTCCTGTAATTCTTTATTAGATTTATTTGTGTCCTTCTTGTGATCCTCTAATAGCATCATGAGAAGTGATTTTAAATCCAGATCTTGTCTTTCGGGTGTGGTGGGGTATCCAGGACTTGCTGCTGTTGGAGAGTTGGGTTCAGATGGTGCCATATTATTTTGATTTCTGTTAGTAACGTTCCTACGTTTGCCTTTTGCCATCTGGATACCTCTGATGTTAGTTGGTCCTGCTGTCACTGGCTGTTGGTTGGACCTCCTGTGAGCCTGCAAAGCTATTTCTGCCCCCCCTTGTTTACCAGGATTCCCCTGGCACAGATTTCTGGGGCCTGCCCTGCTCCTGAGTGACTTTGGAGCCCTGATGTGCCTTGCCCCAAGTGATGTTATATTGGGGAGTCCTTGCACATCCAAAGGCTCAGCGTCGTGGATTCCTGGAGCAGAGGTCGCCAAAGGGAGGCTGGTAGGCTCTTGCCCTGTGCAGGGGTGTGTGATATCTCCTAGAGTGGGGGGGGGAGGGGGCGTCCCTCTGCCAGGCAGAAGTCCCACAGCAGAGCTGGCATGCTGGTTACTGCAGATCTGCCCAGCTCTTAGGAGCTGCATACACACAAGCTGCCCGAGACCCAAGTGATATTATGCCTGTCTGTCTCAGAGCCTGGCAGTCCCAACTTCCAGGCCACTGGAGCAAAGATGGCGGAATACACTCTGCACTCTCTCTGTGATACTGGTCACCCTGCAGAGGCGATGGCCTGCAGATCTGGCGCCCAGACGACCACAGCGCTGTCCCGTTCTTGGGAGCAGGTGGAAGCCCCAACAGGCCGTGTCCCAAGTGATGTTATATTGGGGAGATCCTGGGTACCTGTCTCTTCAGTGCAGTCTACCGGACCAGAGGTCGCGGAAGGGAAGCTGGTAGGGTCCCGCCCAGTGCAGGGTCCCTCTGCCAGGCAGAAGTCCCACAGCAGAGCTGGCGCGCTCTTTACTGCAGATCTGCCCAGCTCTTGGGAGCCGCGTACACACAAGCCGCCCAAGACCCAAGCAATATTAAGCCTGTCTGTCTCCAAGCCTGGCAGTCCCAACTTCCTGGCCACTGGAGCGAGTTCTACATTTTGATACTAAGGCAGCAAAAGGAGACTGTGTTCCACACTGAGAAGAGATTAAGTATAGAAGACCTCAAAGTCCACCCCCACAGTGACACACTTATTATAACAAGGCCATTCTAACCCCAAAAATGATATGTGTCCTAATAGTGCCACTCCTCATGGATGAAGCATATAAACACATGAGTTTGTGGGGGTCATACCTATTCAAATCACCAGGCACATCAAAATATCATTTAAAAGATCACTACTCATTTTTCTCTTTATTTTTACTTTGTGATTATGTGCATCCATAGTGAGCCCATTTGAGTTCTGAAGTAATTAGATCTAACTTACTTGGTAAACATCATTAATAGTAATTAAATAATTGTTCTTCAACCATCAAAAAATTGTTTAGAAAAAAATTGTGAGCACTGAATATCTATATGAGTCCTCAGCAGTATTGTATCAAGAGAGGATATAAAGCAGAGATCTTGCTGTGGACAGACACATACAAACTAGACAATAATCAGATTCCTTTCTAGAAACTACACGTACTTTAAACTACCCTGAACTTTTTCAGTTGAAGAAGATAACTGTATTCCGTTATCTTCTCCATTGTTTAATAAATCTAACTACATTGCATTTAAGTAAAAGTTGGGAGAAACTACTTGCTAGTAAACAAAGAGTCAAAATATGCATCATTTAAGCACATATATCTCATGAGGAAGAAAATTTAACTGTTATAAATATTTAGAAAATGTACAAGAAAGAATGACTACTCATTCAGGGCAATACTTAACTGACAATGTAGCTTATAGATTATCAATAACATTAGAAAATATCATGGAACCATAGCAAGATCTAAGAAAGCACGGGCAAGCATAAAGAAGATGGAGAATGAAGAGAAATTTAAGTACCAATAGATGCTAACTCTCTGTTTTATGCATACTGAAATACTATAACACTCCAGCATTCAAGAACTTCCACTTTCAAGACTTCAACATTCCATTCAGAGGCACATTCTCCCATCCTAGTTTGAGAAGTGGAAGGAGTAATTTATGATCTTTACCTTCTAAAAAACTTTATTATGAACAGTACATTTAGATTTCCATCATTTCCATGTAGCACACTCTAAATTTAATTTCTATATTGCAATTTAGAATATTACTTTGAAGGATTTACTCTTAATCAAGCTATAAAGATGTGTAATATATTTTCAATTTTCTAACATTTGCAGGGGTTTCTCTTGACTTGTTTCCATGTATTGCTGAAAAAAATGAAAATAATTTTGTAGTTCCTAAAATGTTACCATGAATAGGAATCTAACATTTGGATACTTTTATGAGATTTTCAGAAGGCTGTCACAATTTATATCATTTAGTATCATGAATCTGAAGCAGAGATTTATAATGTAAGGAGATAAGCTGAGGGAAAATACACTGCAATGTGTTTAGAATTTGAAAAACAAAAAAATGTTCATCTTTGCCTAGAATATAAGTACTCTGTCAAAAAGATTGATAATTTGCTGTGAAATTAACACTATTACCTAAATAGCTATGTTAATTGTCTAAAAGTAAAATAGTAAATAGCAAATCCTGAGTAAATTATTTATACACCACATATGTTATATATTAACAGCACAAATATAAAACAGTTTGTTATTTCAAATATGTTTTAATTTTATTTTTAAAAGGGAGGCCAGTAAGATCTGCATATGAGTAACTGTTTTTGATGTCTCAAAATCTAAACCATATTACATAGAAGTTAGAGGTTCATCTCTTCATGGTATGAAATTCTTTTTCTGTTCTCATATATCATTATGGGTGCCTTGCTGTAGATGAACAAGTTGTAATAGCCTGTGCTAGGCGCAGCTCATTCATAGCTAATTGTGTTCATCAAGGAAATGTTATAAGTAAGCTAAGACTACTGGTCAGCTTATTACATTCCCTGTGACAGGAGTTAGTACACTGAATATCCATACCTTGGTTCCCCAACCCTCACAAATATTTTGTTACTCTTTGTAACTAGTCATTAAGGAACTGCATAATATAATTTTGTTATAGGATACTTTCTATATCTTAGTCCTCACTGTGTAGAAAAAAAACAAAGAATATAGTGGACGGTCATGCAAATGCCTTAAAAACATCTCCAAATCTCCTTTGCCTCTTTTCCAACTATTTTCTGTTTTTCTAAACTTTTTCCTTGAAGTTTTGACTTTTGCCCCTGTATTCTCTGTGTGATGGAGACTATTTTTTCTCAAGAAAATTAGGTTGCCAAGAGGGAAAAACAGGTACATTGTCAAGCTGAGTTAGTGGCATCCATCAGAGGATTTTTATTTTAGTATCATTAAAATGATTAGCAACATTGACAGATTTCTTATCATTGAATATCAATTTTTATTTAACTTCCTTATTCTGATTCTAACTATGCAACTTAAAAACTTAAAACTCACCTTTGGTTAGTTCCTTTATTATTATACTTAATAATAACCATCATTTTCTTTTTATGACAAAAATATTTTTCTAGGTCAAGGAAAATGTGCATGTTTCAAAATATTCATAAAATGCTTTTTACATAAAACCTTAGTTAGAAGCAGAACATTGTAGTAATTTTCAGCAAAATTCTCAGATTTGCCTGGTTAAAAAGAAGGTACAACAAATATATATTTTTAACTGTTGCAAGTTTGCCTTACAGACATCCATGCAATACAAACCCACACTTATACACATTCATATATGCATCCTTTCATAAGTACTCACATATACACATATTCATACATTCACATATTTACATACAAACCATAAATATTTCATTCATATGCCTACACCTATATACACACATACAACTTCCCACATTCATATATTCATGATTAAACACACTCTCACATATACACAGTCATACATACACAGACACATAGATGAAAATACACACACACATACTAACACTCAGACATATACAAGCCACCTCATTAAGATCAATATAGAATCAATGCAGATTACTCTTTTTAGGTCTTCAAATATTTGATTATATCTGTACTGTGTGTATGTGTGTATGCATAAGCACCCCATATAAGAACAAGTACAGGTTTTGACTATTAACTAGATTTAGAAGAGTTTTCATCCAGCAACAGGGTTACTCTGGTAAAGGAACACATCCAAAGACATTCTATGTGTGATCTGTCTAGAATACAGACATGCCTTTAGTACTCCTTTATTCAAGAACAATACTGATAATGTTAGTTTGTGGAAGGAAGCAGGCATGTTTGAAAGTGAGGTCTATCTGAGGGCCAGACAACGTGACCAATCAGATGACAAATCAGAATACATTTTGACAGAATGAGGTTGAGATAGGATGCCTGTCTATGTATCCAGTCTGTTAGTCTGTGTCTTTATATTGGGGGTATTGAATCCAATGATATTGAGAGACATTAAAGACAGATGATTGTTATTTCCTGTTATTTTTTTTGCTGGAGGTGTTAGTATGTGTGTATGATTCTATTCTTTTGGGTTTGTTGTAAAATGTTTAGTTTCTTGTATTTTCTTTGCTGTGTTTCCTTCCTTGTACTGGAGATTTTATTCCAGTATCCTCTGTAGGGCTGGATTAGTAGAAAGATATTATTTAAATTTAGTTTTGTCATGGCATATCTTGGTTTCTCCATCTATGATGATTGAGAGTTTGCTGGGTATAGTATCTTGGGATGACATTTGTGTTCTTCTAGAGTCTGGATGACATCTGTCTAAGATCTTCTGGCTTTTAGAGTCTCTGTTGAAAAGTTTGTTGTAATTCTGATGGGTATGTCTGTATATATTACTTGGCATTTCCCCCCTTACATCTTCCTTTTCTTTCTTTTCTTTGTTCAGTGCATTTAGTGTTTTGATTATTATGTGTTGAAAAGACTTTCTTTTCTGGTCCAATCTATTTGGTGCTCTGCAGCCTTCTTGTAAACTTATGGCTACCTCTTTCTTTAGGTTAGGGAAGTTTTCTTCTATGCTTTTGTTGAAGATGTTTTCTGACCCTTTGACCTGGGATTCTTCACCATCTTCCTATTTTTCTTATATTTAGTCTTCTCATTGTGTCCTGAAATTCCTGAATATTTGGAGTTAAGAGCTTTTCACATTTTGTATTTTCTTTTACCAATATGTCAATATTTTCTATGGTTTCTTCTAAACCTGATGTTCTCTCTTCTATCTCTTATAAACTGTTCTTGATGGATAAATCTGTAGCTCCTGATCTCTTTCCTATGTTGTTCATTTCCATGGTTGCCTCACATTGTGTTTTCTTTATTGTTTCTGATTTCATTTTTAGCTCTTGGGGCCATTTTGTTCAATTACTTTATCTGCTTGGTTGTATTTTCCTCTATTTCTTTAAGGGATTTATTTGTTTCTTCTTTAAAGGCTTCTCCCTGTTTGCATGTGTATTTCTATATTTCTTTAAGACAGTTCTTTATATTCTCCTTAAAGATCTGTATCATCTTCAGAAGATGGAATTTGAGGTCATTTTCTTGCTTTCCAATCATGTTAGGGTATCCGCGGTTTGCTTTGGTGGGAGAACTGGGTTCTGTGGATGCATTTGGTTCTGTAGCTTATGAACTTATACTTGCCTCTGGCCATCTGGTTCTCTCTGGTGTCAACTGGCCTGGGTATTTCTGACTGGTGCTGGCCTCCTTAGAGGCAGGTAGAGTTCTGTGACCTGGGTTTGAGCCGGTCTCCTCAGAGCCAGGCAGTGTTGTCTCGGTTTAGGGTAGGCCTCCTGTGTCTCTGGTTAGAGCTGTACTCCTGTGTCTCTGATTACTTTGGACCTCCTGTATCCTTGGCTACTGTTGACCTCCTGAGAGATACATAGGCTGTAGTGTGTGGGCATGTATCTGAATGCTGGATCTGACCAAGGCTAAGAAAAGGACAGGAAGGAAAGTAAACCTCCAGGATGTGGGGTGAAGGTACCATGTCAGCTGTGTTTTGTGGGTATCCCAGATGGCATGGTTATTTGGGCAAGGTTCTCACCCGTGTCTTTAGTTACTGTGGACCACCTGGGAGGCACGCAGACTCTGGCATGTTGGTAGGTATCGGGTGGCTGATCTCAAGATACCAGTTTTACTGGGGACAATTTTACAGAGACAGGTTGCAGAGAGAACAAGCTAAACACAGGTGAATACAGAATAAGCCAGAGAATAACAATTACCCAGATCATCCTAGCTCCTCATGGCAATACTGCACTCCTGGGAGAAAAAAAAAACATTTCCAAGAAGCCTGGCAATGCCACTGCAATTCCCACTAAATCAACCAAGCCTGGCATGGTCCCAACAGACGCCATTGGAAACAAATGCCTCATAACTTCTCTGATGTCCATCATGGCCTGTGTTTTTACTGGTATGATCTTCAAAACCTTTCCTTGAAGAACAGTTGGCAGAAAAAATATCAGTTACCTCAGATACCATGGTAAAGAGAAAGTTTTTCTCTAGTGACAGGTTTGAAGACCCTTGATTATCTTGGAACCCAAGACTCATTTTAATCCCTTCTTAGACTACAAAACTATGTGGTTTCAGCACGGTAGCAAGTACATTCAAGGTCTGAGCCATGGTCATCACTGCTAGATCAACTGTAAGAGAAGTACCAATATCATCATCGTTAAGTATATTCTCAGAAAAGCTCAAAGTGGGTATCAGGTTTTTAATTTTATTATAAACACACAAATTTAAAATGTGTTATGAAGTCGAGAACATTATTCTGCTTCATATTTACATAGCTAATAGTTTTAAGGCACAGTCTGTGCACTTAAAACACATGAAGGAGAGGTGAAAATTCAATTTTATTTTTTTCAGAATTTGATTAGGTAAGTAAGGTTGTAGTTAAGGGTACTCACTTCTCTTGCAGGGGATATGGGTCTGGTTCTCTGCACACATGTGGCCAGTTATAAACTATCCTTAACTACTGTTTCAAGACATGCAAAGCCTTTTATGACCTTGTGATGGTTGTTGGCTCTTGTAAATATATGTTACACATAAAAACATGTAGGCAAACAAACACGTAGACACATAAGCTGGATAAATAATAGACAAAACTTTTAAAACAACAAAACTGGATTAAACTAAAAAAATCACTAGATCTTGGGATATTCATTCTACTAAGAATAAGAAACAAATGAATGACATCAGTCTAAATTATAACATTAAATAGTTAAATGGTAACAATAGCAAATCCTAATCCAGCTGGAGAATAAGATTTTTAAAATATTATAAATAAGCAACTATAAAGATAAAAATATATTTTAGGCTTAGAATTTTTTTTTAAAAAAAATCTATGTTTAATAAGGATTCTGAAATGCTTCAATCCCTTTGCTCGCCCACTGTCCAAAGATAGACAAGGAAAGGTGGTAAATAGAACAAGGGGATGTAGACCAGCTTAGAAGTAGCTCCTTGTAGCAAGTCCAATCTCTGCTTGTCAGAATACCAGTAGTCCAGTTCAGTACAGTCAGCATAGCAAACATGAATCAGCTGCAGTGGCTCAATCTAGCAGAAACTGACTGCCCATATGCCACTGCCAAATTGGCACGAATCAGCAGGGCAAGCTGAGATGCCAATAGATGTTCTCTGCCATGCCCCTCCACTGAAGTGAATATCAATGAAGATGAAGATGTGAGACCAATGACGTATTGCAAAACTAGTTGTGCAAGCTCCCTGTCTCTTTCTGTTAAGTCCTCTCGATACTTTCTCCAAATATCATGTGGCCTCCCTCAGCAAAATGCCTCACTCCATGAGTCTGTATCATATGATCCAACCAGAAACTTCATATAAGAAACTATGAAAGTGGAGATCTCATCTCTGAGCCTGGGAGTGAGAGCACTCCTGGGAGACCAGTTCTCTCCTAGAGGGACCTGTGTACAGAGGGGCTGTGGAACAGCCCGAGGTCCCGGGTACAGATGGAGACCAGAAGGATCTTGTCCCAGCTGTTCCACCAGTCCTGTGCTCTGTGCACTCCTGGCCAGTTCCACTTTGGACAGTTATTGGAGAGAAAGTGGTGATCTCACCTCTGAGTCCAGGAGTGAGAGCACTCCTGGAAGACCAGCTCTCTCCTGGCAGGACCTGTGTACAGAGGACTAGCGAACAGTCTGAACTCCCGGGTGCAGATGGACACCAGAAGGCTTTGTAGCCTTTGTAGGAGGAACAACAATATGAACCACCCAGTATCCCCAGAGCTCCCAGGGACTAAACCACCAACCAAAGAGTACACATGGAGTGTCCCATGGCTCCAGCGGCATACATAGCAGATGATGTCCTTCTTGGACATCAGTGGGAAGTAAGGCCCTTGGTCCTGTGAAGGCTCGATGCCCCAGTGTAGGGGAATGCCAGGGCAGGGAAATGGGAGTGGGTGGGTTGGTGAGCAGGGGGAGAGGGAAAGGAGAGGAGGTTTTCGGAGGGGAAATGCGGAAAGGATATAACTTTGGAAATGTAAATAAAGAAAATATCTAATTAAAAAAAGAAACTATGAAAGTAGGAATGTAATAATAGTAAAACTTTAAAAATATTTTTGAAACGGGAAAGGGGAAGTGATTTGGAATGTAAATTAAAAAAATAAATTAAATTAAAAAAAAAAAACAAAAAAACAAAAAAAAATATTTTGAAAAAGGACAGAATCATGGCAGCCCCATGTTAACTTGGGAGGTCCAAATGCACACATTATAACTAGTCTGTCAAACAGAGCTCTGAACAGCAGTGGGGAACACTGACAACACAAGATGCACTGGGACACATAATGACCATGTACAGAAGACACTACAGTTTCCTGTCTCTGCTAAGTTTATCTACCCTTATAAGCTCAGAACCAATGGCGTCTTCTCCCTATCATAGAACATTACCTAGAGGGCCCTTACTTCCCCTACTAATGTCAAGGCCACTTATAGGCTTTCTGAGAATTACATATCCTGTTCAGGATCTGGATCCAGTTTAGGAAGCCTGCTACAGGACATGCTGCTGGAGTATCCAAGGAGGAGTCAATACTAGATGCTGTTCATGAACAGAAATGATGCTCCATGACTCCATCTTGTAACTGGAATTGAAGCTAGGAAGAGTATTGCCCAGCTCTATCAGTGGTCAGTGACATTCTGCATGACTGAGGGTTTCAGTCATCCTATTACTTAATTACATGGTGCAGCATACCATTCCCAGACACACCATTTCACTTCTCTACCTACAGGGAACAAAATGCTTGTACACCATCTTCCTACCTCGGTGGACATAAACCCCAACGCCAACTAGTAAATCTAAGGCACTCTTGGTACCATGCTCAACAAGGGGAAGCTTCTATGTCTCATTGGAAAATATTTCCTTATAGGTATACTAGCCTTATGCTTAAGTTATCCTGTGGTCCAGTCTGATGCTGTGACAGAGTGAAATCATACTCGAACCAATGTGCTCACCATACAAGCTTCTGCAACTCATGTCTCCGAGCTACATGCAAGGAGTCCTAAAATTGTCTATAGTGGAAGAAACCAAAATAATCAGCTACCCATAACCAGGGTAAGCAACCCAACTACCTTATCAGCCAACATGTTCCAGAAAACTTCAAGTGAGACACTATTAAACAAATACCTGCTTAAAGCCAATGAATAGCTATGGATTTCCTCAAAAGAAATTAATGATTTCACCAAAAAGCCAATAAGATAGAAAAAATAATATAAATTTTAAGAAATCTTGAAAAGAATTAGTAATACAGATGACAAATTAATTAAAGATATCTTACAAAACAGAACTAAAAGGATTACATAGTCAATTCATTTAAACTTCAGTAAGAGGTTGAAGACTGAGAGAATGGTAGGGTTGAACAGAGGTGTTGTTACCTTAGGAAGTATTAGTAAGGACCGGGAAACTGTTTGGACTTTCAACATCTTCTAGTTGTGCGTGGATTAAATCACAGCATTACTAAGATCTTTTCTACGTATTTCCAATTTTGGTAGGATTTATTTTAAAGGATTTTTCAAATGTGTTAGCATATATGTATATAGTTATACAGAGAGAATATATAAAATATTAAAGGATAGATATTATTATAGATACAATTATAATTATAGATATGCATATATAGATATAGATATAGAGAACATAAAAGGCATCTTTGGTCCTTGAGTATGTAGCAAAGAAAACATTGCAAACATGTGCTTAGGAGACTTACAGAGCTCCATGGGGCAGCCTCTGTGTTCTGTAATATTGGAAAGAAGATGGCTTGCAGGTTCACATCTTAAACTCTAAAGACAAAAGCATTTTGACCATTGCATCCTATTTTTAGCTACTAGCCCCTGCTTTGTTTCATCTGTTGAGCCCAGCTCCATTGTCAGTTAACTACATCCCATACAAATTATCCCCATCTTATGTTATCTCTTATGGTGTGTTCATGTTTCTAGAGTGAAATCTTCAAAGGTATTCTTCAATAAACCATTTAAAATTGAAAATAAAATTGAAGTATTCTCAGTTTTTATCAGTAGAGGCAAAGACTGGAAATCCCTAACCCCCAGACCCCATGCCAGAAACATCCTTCTGTTTTTATTAAAAAGGCAGACCTTATTTACTTAATATGAAAATTACAGTGAAATTTAACTTTCCAAACTCCATTTTTATGTTTGTTTGTTTGTTTGTTTGTTTGTTTTAATCTTTGAATAGGGTTTCTAGGGCCATTTATAACCTTATTTTCAAAATTAAATAAAGCAATGCAATGTCTTTGAAATATGTTTAAATATACAAACACAGTCCAGGTGATTCATAGGTGTAGCTATCTACCAGATGACACATGGATTGCAACCACTCTCAGGGAAGATCATGTAGACATAGTGTAGGAGTTGAAGGAGAGATGGACCAGTGATGCTATAGCAAATTCATCATTTAAATGGGTCCATATGGCCTAGGGTAATCTACATGTGTCTATCCATATTCTAGATATCATCTGCAGAAATATGTTAAATAACTCAGTAAGCACAATATGTGCCAGATACCAGTAAACAATATTGAAATGTTTATATATGCCATGTTAAAATTAATTTATTAATTAATATAGAGTAGTACAGATTTCATTATGGCATTTTTATTTGTAACTTTGTTTATCCTCCATCCCCTTCTCTGCCATCTTTCTTTCCCTCTACATCTTTTCTTCTATGTAACATGAGTTCTATCTTTATCACAAACTACTCTCTTGCTTTCCATCACAGTTTCCTGGCTTATACACACTAATCTAATGCACATATATAAAAACTAAAAGCAAAGATCAGAATATAAAAATAAATAAGCAAAATTTCGTTTCCCAGTCTGATCCATTTGTGTCCAAATTTCAGAATTTCATTATTCTTTATGGTTAAATAAAAAACCATTATTAATGATCACATTTATCATCACCTGCTCGCAAGCAATATTGATGCCAATTGGATATGAGATATGAGCGGCATGTGAAACGACTGAGTGTTCAAAATACTTCAGGGAAACATTATATTTACTTTTGGCCCTGCTGTCTCCTTTGGGGAAAAAAGGTAGAAATGTTGATATTCAGATGGAGCTATTGACAAGTGGTTGCTATATACCTCTTTTGTCTTGAATTTCCTTGATATGCACTCTGTCATTATGGACAGGTTGTTTTAGAGAATTCAGGCATCTTAATCTTTTGTTTTTCTTTCTTTTTTTTTAATATTATTTTATTTTCTAAGTTTTTTTTATTTACATTCAAAATCATTTCCCCTTTCCCGTTTCCTCCCTCCCCGAAAGTACCATAAGCCCCCTTCCCTCCCTCTTTTCTCCATTCAACCCCCTCTCGTTACTCTGTCCTGGCGTTCCCCTACATCCAGTCTTTCCAGGACCAGGGGTCTCTCCTTCCATCTTCTTGGAAATCTATTGATATGCGAATTGTGTCTAGGGTATTCCGAGATTCTGGGTTAATATCCCCTTATCAGTGACTGCATACCATGTGTGTTCTTTTGTGATTGGGTTACCTCACTAAGGATGATATTTTCAAGTTCTGACTATTTGCCTATGAATTTCGTGAATTCATTGTTTTTAATTGCAGTTTTTTTTCCCTTTGGTAAACACTATTTGTCCAGCAGAAATCAGTAAAAATGCAAACCATGCTTCTAAAACAAGCATGAAAACAAGACAAAAGGAACACATGAGCAAAACCCTTTTCCTGTTGAGTGCCAAAATCATAAATCTGTTCAAACTATCATCTGCTTCAGTCCCCCACAAGTCCAACTGAAAAACAAATGCTCCAATCATTTGACTAATAGTGGGCACAGCAGAAAATTCCACGAGTGCATTTCCATCTGCGGGTGCATATGCCTTCAGAGCTTTTTTCTTCTGAGGAACAGAAGGTTAATGTATGCTGCTGGAAAAAAAAATGCCTTAATTCTATTCATTTTTTTTTTCTGAAGACAACCAGATTAACACACAGTGTAGATCTTTGCCTTCAGGCATGAATATACTTTAAGAAAAAAATTGTCTTAAGTTATGCATGGTGCCTTTGGAATGAAGTCTTCAGAGTGTTACCTAATTGCAACCTAGTTTTTGAAAAAAGTGTTTAGTTTGAACGTTCCTGGATTTTTTCCAGTTTCTTTACTGTACTGCAGTCTGTTTGTTCATAGACTTCCAGAGACAAATGGAATAAATGCAATGTTTTTTAAAAGTTTTCTGAATGATGTTATTCACAACAATCCCCATTGGCTTTAGATCTCAATTGTTGATTGGTATTATAAACATGAAATTTTATTTTAGTCTCAAAGCAATCTGCTCAAAATAATGACTGAATATAAAGTAACTGCATGGCACTACTTTGAGATTTTATTTTTGAAAAACAAGTTTTGTGAAAGTAAATATTTATACCAAAATTACTATAGCTGATTTTTGTCTACTTTTTTTAACAAATCACAGAAAGTGAATGAAATTACTCAGATTGCTTTTTAATCCAAGAATTATTGTATACATATTGTAATCTTTATTAAATAATTCCAAATAATGACAAAGTAGGAATAAATACATTTAATTTTCTTTCATTAAATAGTATTAAAAATTATAAAAGTTATATAGGGCTAAGATGTAGACTTTTAACAAAGAGGCTGTGCTTTTTATATTTCTATTAGCTAAGTATTTAAATTTAATTTGGGGAAATTTTAAGGGTTTTAGTGTATTATTCCTGATATATACCCTTTGGTATCTAATTTCAGAATCTCCATTTTTTCTGGATGACAAAAACATGAGGAAATCAAAACAATGGTCCTTCATTAGTACTTAACATATTGAGAATAAGAGATTGTTTTAGTATAACCTACTGTAAGTAAGTCTTCCAATTGTATACGGAAAATTAGCAAATTGTCTCATAAGTGAGATAGATAACCTAATAAGATTTCCACGGGAAATTTCTTAAATAAAATGAGCTATAATTTACAAAGGCACAATTTAAAAAATTAGATTATAGTGAGTTACTATTTGTTTCTTACATGGCAAAGAAATGCATTAATTTGAGATCGGAAGACAAAACATCCATTAAATGAACATAATATTCTAGAAAGCAAGTGGTATTAATATCTATTGAAATTATTGAAAACACTGAAAGGTATTGGTATATACATTTCAAACGATTTTAGATATATGTTGTTTGAAATAGAATATTTAAGAAGAATACTGATTTGTTTTGTTAACAATTTATGTATTTTAACATTCTACAATGGAAAATGCAAAACAAAAACCCATTAGAATTCTTTATTTTTTACGTGGGTACACTCATCATAACCTTTAGTTGCAATTATAGAGAGTTCTGACTCAATGAAAATTTATGCCTATTAATAAAACACAAAGTACTTTATAAACAACCAATATGTTTGTTGAACATTTATGGATTCTTATTAGGTGCTCTATGTAATTGAATAACATGTAAATATATAGACAAAATGTAAAATTAGGTTGAAATTTACCTTTCCTAAAATTAGACCTAAAAATTAGTTAACAGAGATAAAAACATGTAAAAATATTAGTATTTATTACTTTTTATAATAAAATTTCACACAGTGATTCTTTGCTGATTAATTGATTCCACTAGACTCTTCCCAGAGACCTAGAAATGGCTTACTGCATCATTACCTCCCATTGCTTCCAGGTGCACCACTGTATGCCACCCCAGCTCTCTGTGCCTATGTGTTCTCCTGTGCCTATGTGCTCTCTCCCTCCCTCCTTCCCTCCCTCCCAACCTCCCTCCCTCCCTCCATCCATCCCTCTCTCCCTCCCTCCCTCTCTTCCTTTGGCTTTCTTTCTCTGTTCCCATGTTTTCTCTGCCTTTCTGTCTTTTTCTACACCTCCGTCAGGGCTCTGATCCCATCTGGCTACCTGTCTACATGTCCACTTGTATGCATCTGCTGCTGCTATACCCATCTCCAATAGATTTGCTTTCTGATCCACTGACCACTGGGTGTTCCACCCTCTTGGCTTCTCTGGAAAATCCTGGTACCAAGTGAACCATCACTCCTCGTGATTCTCGCACTGGCCCCTATCCGAGTAAATGACAATTTAACAGTACAGCTTGTGCCTTCTCAATTCAGTCCCACTGGGTTCCTTGGGGCACCAGGTACCCATGCTTGGGACTCATCTGTACATCATCCATGGGAACTGTATCCTGATATACCTTTCTTTTAAATTTATGAAACCTGGCCTGCTCTGTATATGGCGGGATTGGGGAAACATGAAAAATTCTCCTTTCTTATTCCTTTTTCCTTGTTGCAAGTCCTGTTTCTTTCTGTCTTGTCTCCCTCCCATTCCTTCTCTGTAACACACATCTGCTCCAGCCAATGGCTGCTCCAAGCCAAGCTGCTGGTCTAACCACTCCTGAGTTATGGATGTACTACTTGCCTGTGAATTTGATCTCAATTTCCAGCTAAAGTTGTATTCTTCTACATGACTCTGGATTTCAGCCTCCCCAGTAGGATCCATGATTCCATTTGGAAATGGAAAGAAGATGTGGCTGCTTGACATCTTAACTATGGATAAAGAAGGTGGAGCGATATCTGAAACACCATCTTGATTAAGAGCAGCAACTGATGACATGAGTTCGTCAAGGAATAAGTCTTCAAAGATACTTTCAGGTTGGTATAAGATTTTTGAATAAATTCCATCATATCTTGAAAATCAGGTTTATAAAAGACATTAAGTAGTTTATATTGTTGCTTTATGTCTTAATTGTAAATGGGTACCATATTTTAGTGTTACAAAAAACAGAACTGAGAGATTTTAAACTTTTAAATAATTTTTGAGGTTCATAATACTATAAAGATTAAAAAAAATCACTGCCTTAAAAATATGCACAGCTTTTTCCTAACGTTATTAAGTTATAATATAACTTTAGATTTTTTTATATGTATTAGTTATTTTATAGACTAAATCATATGGGAAATTGCTTTTTTCTGTAATGATATGCCACATAAAGGTCAAACAAGTTCCCAGCATCTTTATGGACTATGTTTATAGATTTAAAAGTTTTTTTTCTAGAAGACCCTCAATTCCAAACCACAGTTTTTAAGGCTCAAACCTAACATGGATAAAACATGAAATCCTAGTCTTAAAAGAGCTACCAAATTATTGTATAAGATTAAAATTTTTAGTCTCCTGTTTTATGTTTGCAAGGTATAGTTTGGAGCAGATAACTAAAATCAGACAACAATTGTGAAGTTCAGATATGCTTGGTAAATATTAGCCTGAAAGCCTATAGGATACCTGTTGAATACTGCATTTAAAATGTTTAAAATTATTATTCCAGACAGAGACTCCCAAATGCTAGCAGTGACACCCACCTCCTCAAGGTCTTCAGGAAGCTATGGGAAAAACATAAAGGATTCTACCTGGATTGTGGTAAGGTAATCAATGAGTAAAAACTGCCCCAATGTCTTGTACTCTGCTAGGGCCCAGCCTGATTGTGGACAAAAACAAAACAAAACAAACAATCAAACAAAAAACCTGAAGAATTAATTGCTTAAGGCAAAGGTTATATAAGTCTCTTCCATGATCCTACTCAACAGAACAAGCCTCACATCTTCTGGGACTGATGTCCAAAAACCACCTCTTCCTACAGTGCCAAGAAGACAACAGGAGTCTGTGATAACTCCCTAGATCATTGGCTACTTTCAGTCATTTTAATTAATACGTAGGCAATTTAGATTATAATTTATCCTTCTCAGGTCTCTGATCATATTGAAAACTAATCTAATTATAACTTGACAGCTAGAAAACAAACAACTAGTTCCTAAGCCCTAGGTAAACCAGCACTGTTAGTCAATTCATTAGATAGTGATACTAGGTCTCTTGTTAAAATCAGGAGTGTCTCACTCACAGTCTTCATGTTAAATATAAACAGGTTTCAGATGTAACTTTTTATTATTTCTTATCTAAAGGAATTTACTTTACAGTAACTGCATCAAATAATCAATCACCTGCCTCTCATTCATGCTAAAAAATGGATATGAAAAATGTAAGGTTTATGTGAGACCTAGAGATATAGAAACTTAACTTATGAGGACCAACGAAAGCTTTTTTAAGTGTCTAAGAAGGTGTTTTAAGGTGGATGAATGCAGCTCCTTCAGTCCTTTCTCAAACTTCTCCATTGGAGACCTCATGCTCAAACCAATGGTTAGCTGCTAGGATCCACCTCAGTATTTATCAGACTCTGACAGAGACGATCAGGAGACAGTTACATCAAGCTCCTGTTAGCAAGCACTTCTTGGCATCCACAACAGTGTCTGGGTTTTGTGTCTGTATATGGAATGAATCTCCAGATGGGACACTCTCTGAATGGCCTTTCCTTCAGTCTCTGTTCTACATTTTGTCTCTATATTTCCTCCTGTGAGTATTTTGCTCACCCTTCTAAGAAGGACTGAAGCACTCACACTTTGGTATTCTTTCTTCTTGAACTTCATATGGTCTCTGGATTGTATTTTGGGTATTCTGAGCTTTTGGGTATCCACTTATCAGTGAGTGTATACCATGCTTTTGTGACTAGGTTAGCTCACTCAGGATAATACTTTCTAGTTCCATACGTTTGCCTAAGAATTTCATAATTTCATTGTTTTTAATAACTGAATAGTACTCCATTGTATAAGTGCACCACATTTTCTGTATCTGTTCTTCTGTTGAAGGCCATCTGGGTTCTTTCCAGCTTCGGGATATTATAAATAAGGCTGCTATAAACATAGTGGACCATGTGTCCATGTTATATGTTGGAGCATCTTCTGGGTTTATACCCAGGAGTGGTATAGTTGGGTTCACAGAAAATACTATGTCCAGGTTCTGAAGAACCCCCAGACTGATTTCCAGAGTGGTTGTACCAGTTTGCAATTCCACCAACAATGGAGGAGTGTTCCTCTTTCTCCACATCCTCACCAGCATCCACTGTCACCTTTACAACCCCATAGGAAGAACAGCAATATCAACCAATCAGACTCCCTGTCCAGAGCTCTCAGGGACTAAACCACCAACCAAAGAGTACACTTGAAATGACCCATGCCTCCAGCTGCATATGTAGCAGAGAATGGTCTTGTGGGGCATCAGTGGGCAGAAAGGTCCCTGGTCCTGTGAAGGCTTGATGCCCATTGATGGGGAATGCCAGGGAGGGGATGTGGGAGTGGGTGGGTGGGTGGAGGAGCAGCCTTATAGAAGCAGGGGGAGGGGGAGGTGATAGTGAGTTTCCTAAGGAAAACAGGGAAAGGGGATAACATTTGAAATGTAAAGAAATAAAATATCCGATAAAAAATGAAAAAAGTTGATAAATGCAAGTCAAAGTGTAAATGCTGATAAGAAACTGATTTAACACATACAAAAAAAATGAGCAATCCTTTGTATTTCTTCCCCTGCCTATAATACTGTTGTATTACAACGTCAAAAGTTCAGAGTCCTAACATTGATCAGTGGAATTCTAATAAATTATTAGTCTAACTCTGGTAAAGTCTCCCAATATACAATTTACTACTATAGTCACAAGCTTAAGATTTCAAGTTTTCTTTGGCTCTTTTTTCCCCTTGTACTATGTATATACTCAGTCCTCTGGATAGAATGAAAAAGCCCCTATCATGGTCTGTAGTCATCCTAAAATCAAGATCAAATGAGCTTTCACGTCTTCTGCTCCATGGAAGGGTTCTGTATTCCCTGAGCTCACCTTAAGAAGCATTCATGTTTTTAGCAACAAAAAATGTTTCCAAAGCTTCTATTATGACATAGATATGTATTTACTGCCTTTTCTGAAATGTGGTTTTTAGTACAGATTACATGCAATGTAACATATCTAAAATGTATCTCCTTTTTGTAAACTTAAAAAGATTCTTGTAAGATTCAGAGACTCCACTTGAATCTACCTCTCATGGGGCAAATGTACTACAGATAAGTGTTTCCATTAATCAAGAGCCCAAGTTTCCTACCTGTTACCTATTCCAGAGAGTCGGATTGCTGTATTTTGTCCTAATTTTTGGACTCCACTTTCCAGTTACCAAAAGCATGGTCCTACAAGTTTAAAATATACACCTACCAAAAGATTTTTTTCTCCCTATTTAACTTTATCTTTTGCCTCTAATACATACACACATATACCTACATATACACTACATTTACATATACACACATACATATACACACATATACATACACACACACACACACACACACACACACACACACACACACACACACGCTACAATATCCTGCCATGTCCAAGTGTTTCTTTGAGATCTGCAGTCAGGAAGGCTCCACAGATATTCCAGTTAGTCTCACAGTCATTTCAAATGGGCCTACACTTTCCTAGCCACAGATATTATCACAGATCCTGACATTAGTGAAGCAGCCAGCTCTCCCAGCATTTAGCCAACATCCCAACTTTCTTTGGGTTCCCAAAGATGACATTGATTCCAGTCATCAAAAAGAATCTAAAAAATACCACTCCCTCAGTCCTGCCTCACCATTACCCCTTCCTAGATCGTCATTGTTAATTTAAAAAAATGGAGGGAGGTTAGTTTAAAAGATGACACCTCTATACTCCTCCCAGGACCTAGCAACATCTTCTGACATCATTATCTGTTGCCACTGCCAGGTGTGGGCTACCTATAATAAGACTGCTCACTACCTCAGTTCTCTGTCTCTCTGTCTCTCTCTGTCTCTCTGTCTCTCTCTCTCTCTCTCTCTCTCTCTCTCTCTCTCTCTCTCTCTCTCTCTCTCTCTCATTTTCACTCTCTCTCTTGCTGTCCTTCTCTGCCTTCATAGCTCTGCTCCCATCTGTCTATCTGCCTACATGTCTGCTTGTTTGCCTCTAACCCCTTTCCCAGGCCCACATTTCACTCTATTCAATAAGTCCCCTTTATACCAGATCTGTTTCATGGCATAATGACACAGGAGCATACCTTGCCATGCTATCCTCTTGCTCTATTATATCCCATTAAATTTCATAACATTGAACTCTTAAAATGTATTTCAAATTGGACCAGTCAGCTCTCAGCATGTAAATGTGCTTATGACTGGTGATTAGAATTTGAGGTTAAAACATTTATAGCATGCAATAGTTTCCCCCCCCACACACACATATGCACAGACACACAGCACCATAAACACAGAGAAACACTCAAATGAATTCACATTCTAATAAATAATTTTAGAGTTTATTCTAAACTAGTTCTTTACTATCTTGCCTTATGTGTTTTTGAGAACCATTTTAGACAATTTGCAAATTGTGTCCTATATCTTAGTTCTATATTTAATCATACCTATGTGGATTAACTTTATGATGTAATATATTCATTGGTCTAAATATTTGTAAGTACAGTTTAAAATGCAACAAATTAACAAATCAAATTATTTACAAGGACCAATAATTTATGCCAAAATTGTCAATCTGATCTACCAGCCTCAGCTTAATATTTTGCTCAGTCCAATTTAGTTTAATTTAACTTGCATCTCCAAAGCAAACAATCTGTAGAAACAAGGGAGTGAGTGTCTTTATAATCTTAAACGTTTATTCCAGTGGCTCTCTCAAATTTTGATTGTAAATATTTTATTTGCTATTCCCCCAAAGTTTGATGATTACTTAATGGAGTACTTACGGAGCTAATAGCAATATGACTATTCATCTTGGTTCTTTAAAATGATTACATTCAGCTCTAAATTTATATTAGTGAGCAATAAATTTGGTATTTATAGAATGAGTATGAAAACATAGTAAGCAGAAAGAATCAGGCATGCCACATAAATGACATGGTGTCTTAACTGATAAGTGTTAAAGTCCTGCCTGGAACAGTAAACTGTCTACTAGAAACTCAAAAACGTAGGTTTTCTTCATAATTCTGACACTGAGATTTAGTGTCAATACTATAAGCTAAACAATGTGGTGTCAACTTCCAATATATTATGTAAGGCTATGTGTTGGTCATATTTAGTATAACAGAACTTTTTTTTGAAGGGTTTACTTTATTTATGGAAGTAGAATGCTTCTAAGTCAAGTTGTTTGAAGTTTTTCTAATTTTTTTAAAATATGTTTTGAAATTATAAATGAATAAGAAAACACCTTTCTTTCCTGCTTCTTATCCTGTCCCCACTCAAAATAGGTAGGAATGTAAATGGGGTGAATGGAATGCTATATGTAGGACTTATTTATATTACTTCCATCTTATGTGTATGTCAGGATATTTCTGTTCAAAACAATAACTACTAATGGAGGTGAAATTCAAGAAAAATAAAGAACTGAAATGACTGATCACATCAACTTTTAATAGAAGCTCTTTATGGGGCAGTCACAAAGGCAGATTTGAAAAGGACTAAAGAGTGACATGCAATATAAGATAAAAGTATTAGTATATTTCTAAGTAAAAAGCTGTGGTTAGAAAAAATAAATTCCTAACTGATAAGATACTTACCATCTAGTCCATATGCATGTTAGTCTTTATCCATTTGTCAAATATCATTATTTTCTCTACCCATGGAGTGTACCCTCTACTTCAAGGCAATACTATGCTTTCATGATCACACAATAAGCACACTTATTAAATAGAAAATTTACATATATAGCTATAGTGTTTTACTATTTGGGAATCATACATTATCAAGTTTTCAAACAATATTATGCCTAGGAAGATGTTAAGAGGTATTTGTAAAATAGAATGACCTAAAACTGAATCTTCACAATTATAGTGGCTCCTTTTAAAATTAGCACTATATGAGATAGTTTAGAAATCTAATTTATTCCTGGTAATATACCACTGAATAAGAAACACCAAAAACTCTTACCCTCTGAAACCCATGTTCTACTAGAGAAATTCCAATGAATTAATTATAACATGAAATGTTATAAAATATGCAGAAATCTAGGATTCCAGGAAAATATATCATCTTTGGGACAAGGCAGAGTTTTAGTCACACACTGTGCCTTAACAGTAGAAAAACATCTAAGTTGAAAATTGGCACATAAGAGAATAATGGAATGAACTGGAGCTTATATTACTGGGGACATATCCAAAAGAACATACCAGAGTTAATTGTGAGACTGATCAATGTTTACATGTTGGAGAGAAAACCTTCAATCATCTAAGGGGGGAGACAGATGATACAGTTGGATACAGAAGAAAACAATATACTGAAGATAGCAGGAAACAGAAGGCCTCATGTCTTTTTAGAGGAATTTTAATCCAGTACATATCCAAAAGGATCACATCCAAAGATTTTCTAAGAGCTAGAATCCAGACATGTCCTAGATTACAATATGATCTGGTTGGAATACAGGGATGTCCTTGGGAAACACCTTTAATCCTAAACAATGAACATACAGTTAGTTTATAGAAGAAAGAAACCAGTTTGAAAGTGGCATCTAATTGAGGGGCAGACAAAGTGATGAATTGGAAAGAGTTTTGGGAAGGTGATAGGATGTTCACAACTCACACAAGAACAGCACAGAAAAGCTATTAAGATCAGTCAGCTCAGTTGAGTGGTCTAGAGTTGAAATTTCCATTCAGTGAGTTAATTTCAAGCAATGCAAATGGGAGTTAAGTTGAGTTCAGTTCAGTGAAAATTGATGCAGTTCAGTTGAATAAAGATTTGTTCTGTTGAGTTTGTACAGTCCTGTTCAGTTCCATTCTGTGGAAGTTTGAACTTACTGTCTATTATACTGCTAAGTGTAGGCTCCCAAGACCTGGAGTCTGCATGTAAATTCAAGCAAGCCTACCCCAAAGTTATGTGTGATTGGCAAATAAAGAAGCCAAAAGCCAACAGTTGCACAGAAGGGACATAGGTAAGGCTTAGGTTCCCAGTCTTGGCATCTGATAAATACAGAGGCAGATGCTCACAGCCAACCATTGTACTGAGTGCAGGGTCTCCAATAGAGGAGTTAGAGAAAGGACTGAAGGAGCGGAAGGGGGTTGCAACCCCATAGGAAGAACAACAATATCAATCAACCATACACCTCCCTGAGTTCCCTGGCACTAAACCACCAACCAAAGAGTACATATGGACCGACCCATGACGGCAGCCACATATGTAGCAGAAGATAGCCTTGTCAGACATCAATGGGAAGAGAGGCACTTGTTCCTTGGAAGGCTCAATGCCACAGTGTAGGGGAGTGCCAGGGCTAGGAGGTTGTAGTGGGTGAGTGGATGGGGAAGCACCCTTATAAAAGCAGGTGAAAGAGGTATGGGATAGGGGGGTTACAGAGGGGAAACTGGGAAATGGGATAACATTTGAAATGTAAATAAATAAAATATCCAATTAAAAAAAAAAACGTAAGGTCATCCATTAACAAATGAAAGCTCTTACCTCCCAGGTCTCTGTTGGACTCTGGAGGGTCCCCCAACTTCCTTTCTCCTGAGGTTGCCTGTTTCTATTCTTTCTGCTGGCCCTCGGGGGTTTTAGCCCTCACCCAATGCCAGATAATGTTCCCCTCTCCCCCCACTCATCAGCAGTCTCATTTAATTGGGTCCCCCAAGATCTCTCAAACACTGGACCACCAAGCAGGCAGCATATACCAGCTGGTATAAGGCCCCCAACACACATACAGTAGAGGACTTCTGGGTTTGTGTTCATTCAGAGAAGATGTACCTAACCCTCAAGGGACTGGAGGCTCCAGGGAGTTTAGAGGTCAAGGTGTGGGGGGTGGAGACAGGCGTTGAGGAGGAGGTACGGGATGTGGAATAGTCAAAGGGTGGTTGAGGGAAATAAAATATGGAGTGTAAAAAATAAATAATTTAATTAATAAAAAGAAAATAGCCAAATATATGAAAAATTATATGAAAAAAATTAGCAAAAGAAGAAAAAGAAAACTGGAAAAAATGAGATCTCATGAAACTAGAAATCTTCTGTAAAGTAAATGACATATTCAAGTAATTGAAGGGACAGTATACACAACTGCAGAGAATATTGCCAAGTCTATATCTGACAGATGATTAATCTGACAGAGTGTTCAAGAGAAACTACCCTGTTAATAAATGGAACAGGGAATTAAGTAGAAAATCCTCAAAAGAAGAAATGCAAATGAATAGGCAACACTTTGAAAATCATTGAATATACGTAGTCATCAAGGAAATGCACTTTGTAATTTATTTGAGGTTGCTCTTCATTACACTCAAAATGTCCACCGTCATGAGTACAGAGTAAAAACATTGTTGAGTATGTGAGGAGACAAAAAATACTGATCATTGTTAGTGGCTGTGGGCATTACTAGAGCTCTTTGGAAATCAGTTTGACATTTTTCAAAGAATTACAAAAAAAACCACACATGCATTCCAGCCCTAGAAATATACAAGGAGAACTCAACATCCTACTACAGAGACACCTGCATACTTATATTCATTGCTACTTTATTCTCAATAACACATAAATGGAATTATTCTAAATAACTATCAACTATTGAGTAAAGAATGAAAATTTGATACATGTATACAACAGAATTTTATTCAGCTTTAACAAAATTCATGAAACATGCAGAAAAATTGATAGCATTAATATATATTCACACACACATGCACACACACACACATATACACACACATAAAGAGAGACAGAAACAGAGGGACATAGAGGGAGACAGGGAGAGAAAAAGAAGAGGGAGGGGAAAGATATATAATGCAGCTGTTTGCATAGTATTATAGTATCCTTTGCTTCAAGTGATTTATTTAATTTTTGTTGCTTAGTGTCTAAAACCAAAATTAAATTGTAGTTACTTATTTTCTTAAAATACTAGACATTTTGTTATTAAATAAATATAATCTATAAGTTCTTTAGCGGATTGTTTTGACATATTACATTTAGCATAAATGCATTTCTAGTCCATAATTAATATCTTGCAAAATAAATGTTTACATAAAAAGTGTTTATAACAATATGTGAGCCAATTTTGTGTCACTGTCTAGACTAAGTTTTAAAAGGTATGGTAGGAGTTGAGACTATAGGTTAAGTGGTAGAGCACTTGGCTAGCATGTGTAAGTCTTTGGATTTGAGTTTGTTTCCTTTTTTAAAGAACAAATAGAAAAAAATATAGAACATTAAGGAAACATAATAGAGTAAATAAATTATGTAATGAATTGTTTTAATATATAATGTACCAATATATATTTAGTCTCCTAAGAAACAAGGTATGATAGCACATTCTGTCTATCCATCCCATAGTGGGGAAGGTAATGATGAGTGGTTACTATGGCTTGCCAATAGGCAAGGCTAACTGGATCCATTAGCATAGGGTTCACTCAGAAATCCTGTATCAAAAATAATTTATAGAGTGATTGAGAAAGATAACCAGAAACGATCCTTGGACTTCACAGATATGTACCTTATACTTAGATGCATGCACATTCATATACACACACACAAACACACATACACACACACACACATACACACACAGAGAGAGCGAGAGAGAGAGGAGAAAAAATGAAAAAAAAATCTGTGAAATAGCAATGCTATGTTCATAACTCACAGGTAGTCCAAGACAAAAGCATTAATAAAACATTTATTTGGAGAGAAATCTAAATTACATGCCCTCGCCCCAACACACTGTAATAAGATTTTCTTCCAATTTGGTTTACATAACTGAGGATGCTGAGATTCCTAAATGTTAATTAATTAATGAGCATTTCTCAATGATGTCTGCAGATAGATAAGGTCAGGTATGTTCAAGGAAAAATTGATCCTTTCTGGTCAGTGAGAACATGTGAAATTCATCTCTCCACCAACTGTCTTAGTTCCCAAAGGCCACCTCTATGCATCTATGCTAATTCAAAGCTCAACAATTTCAAGTTGATGTTTAGAGATTTGGTGTTCTTGATAACCTGTTCACAGAGTTGCTATATTTTCATTCTATGTACAGGGGTTACAAATTTATAAAGACAATAGCTTTATCTAAGGTCTTAAATTCATTGTCTACAAAACAGCACTGTCACAGCACAAGAGTCTTGTGTTGAATGGAAATGAAACAGTTTATATCAAGCACAGCTATCTGTCATAAGGGTTCGAAATGAAACAATTTACATCCATAAAAGTTGTCCTTCTTAAGGATTCTAAGGATTGACTAGTTTGGTGTGGCATTGGGCGCTATTTGGGTCACAATATTTGCTTTTGTTGCATAGTTTTAAAAGGAAAAATAGGTTATGCTGCACACAGTGGTTCTCAGACTTCTTAACGCTGTGAAACTTTAATATAGTTCTTTAGGTTGAGGTGATCCAAACCATAAAATTATTTTGCTGCTATTTATTTTGTTACTGGTATGAACCATAATGTGAATATCTGAAGTGTAGGAGACTGGATATGCAGCAGGTAAGAGGGATGTAACACACAGTATGAGAACCAATGTCTTTGTGCTTTCCAAGTTCCATTAACTAGTTTAGGAACTATAATATAATTCTATTTATTATTCTAATTTGATTAACTTGTTTGTATGTTCACATTTTCTACATATAGTAATGAAAACAGTAATGAACACATTTGTGCAAGTCCTACCTATGTTTGTATAGATTTTGAAAAAAATGAACTTGATTCTGAGTGGCTTCACTTGACTATGCAAAGATTTCTTTCTTAATATCACTCTTTAGTCTGATTAAACTAATGTGCATTAAAAGACACAATGTCATGTAGGTCATGGAGTAGTGACCTCAGCTGTGTCACTAATCCAAATGTCAGAGACAATCTCAGATTTATTCCTATTCTTCCTTTCTGGAATATTTATTGTAAAATAATGTATTTTCAGAAGGATTATCACAAAAATATAATTCTCAGTGTTATATGGACCACATTGATGTGGTTGATTATATGTAGTCCTAAAGTTTGAGCTGGAGTCATAAAATTTGGCATTAAAGTTCAACACTTAGGAACTGAGGAGACAGATCATTGTTCAAAACATTAGCTACAGAAGCATGTGGACAGGAGGTCTGAGTCCCAGAACCCATGTAAAGGCCCAGTGGCAGGACAGCAGGCCCTTTTATAGCACTTAGTAAATAAAGATGAGGGCTCCCTAGAGCAAGCAAATGACCCTGAATTGATGCAGACCTGAGCTATTGCTTCAAGAAAGCAATAATATGAGAGTAGGTTCTGAGGACAGAAAATACTGAGTTGAATTTTCTTTTCTCCTTGTTAAATATACTGTCTCAAATTAAGTGATGGACTTCTTTATTTTATTGGGAAACGAACTGAATTAAGAACACTGATAAGCTCTAAATGACTGAAAGTTGTTAACACACTCCTGAGGACTATTAACTACAAAAGTAAGTATAAGACAAACTTGTAAAGTTCATTCTTGGATGTAGGTTTCAATCTCTCTACCATCATCCTAGAAATTGAATCTAAAGTTTAAAATTCCAATGTTCTTGATTTTATTTTACTGTTTTTACAATCCATGTGGCTCTCATTCTCAAAGTGTCTTCAAAATTGCTCACAAGTTTCATTCAATTGCTATGCCTTTACTCCAGAGTCTAATCACATTCTTTGAGTTACACAAATATCCCATAATTAATCTTCCTTTAGAAAGCCACATTTCACTAGTCCATAATTTTCTTATTTAAATTTAATCATTCTTCAATTAATGACAAAATGAAGCAATGCCCTTCTGTGTTTTATGAGTCACCCTATAATTTGCTGTGACTGAACTTCTCATTGTTATTTAAAATGCTCTACATTTCAACACTGTTATTCAGTCTCGTTCCTAGTATTATTATCCTTATGAAATAATCAATATGGAGACAACTGTACCATTGTTTGATGATGAAATGAAATTCTTTCATATAGAAAATGCACAAACACTAATCTGAGAACTAGGGATTTTAGATTGTGGCTATATCATTTTATATGTCAAGATTTGCTTCCCTGCCATTTGCAAAGTGCTAACTTCTGCCTTAAAAAAAAAATCACCATTGAGAAAAAAATCATATTTAGTAGCCTTCTACACTATTGGATTGATAGTCATTTGATCAAATATTATTTTGAATTTGTTTATGAGATTGTTTGTAATTGAAGCTGACATTTAGATTAGTGAACTAGATTGTCCTCCAATGTGAAGGAGTCTTGCCCAATCAATTGATCTATATAGAACAAATAGCCTAATCACCTGTGAAGAGTAAGTAACTCTATCCAATTTGCTATCTTTAAAATGACACATTTTTATTTAGACCTTGAGATCTGAATAGGATTATCAAGTCTTTGTGACTATTAAGGTTGCCAGCTCTTGTGCTAAGAGAGTTGATTGGGTATTTAGTTCTATGAATACACATCTGTCCTTTGTTTCACTAAATTAGTATAGTGATACATAATCTGTCTCTCACACTAGCTTTCTCAAATACACACGTGAACACACCCAAACATTCATGCACATATACTAACTATGGTGTCTGCTTCTCAGAAGAGCCTGTATTAGTGTGGAGTTTGGGACAGAGATATGGACAAAACTTTAGTGACCAGTTTGTAAACTTATTTTGGGAATTCTGAAATTGAGTATTTAATATGACAATTTTAAAATATAATTACAGATAATTTCAGTTCTAGAAAGTGCACAGATAAGATAAAGTGTTATCTGGAGGAAGAGATTTTTTTTCCAGTTTTACTATTGGAAATTTAAATGTATATAAGAAGCACGGGTATGGCTATCTTTAAAGTTCAGTCTGTACTGTTACTTTAGTGAAATCTCTGAAAGAGACTGCTTATAATAAAAATAGACTAATTTAACTCACAGTTTTTAAGACTATAAGTTCATGCAGGCTAGACCTGCTTTGTTGTGGGTAAGATGACAGATGATAGAGTATATACAGCAGAAAGAATCACATGTCAGAACAGGAAACCTGAAAGACTGTCTATAGTCCAGTTCAGGCCTTTTTAAAAACTCCTCTGAAAATATTAACCACTTACCAGAAGAATCATTTTAAACCTTTCAAAGCCAGCCCCAAAGATCTCCCCACCTACGCTCTAACTCTAAAATGTGGGTGTCAATTCTTAACAATATCATTCTTGGTAGGAAGTATCCAAACTAAGCATTTTAAGGGAGACATCTTAGACATACAAAATATAATGTATACACACAGTAATTTGAGAATTTTTTCCAATACAACAAATAATTGGGTCTCCTGGCTCCTCCTTATATTACTAGGCAAAGTAGTTTCCTCTTCACATATCCTCCCTTCTGGATCCAGTCACTGTCTGTTCCTCATAGGAAAGAACAATCTTCTAAGCAGTAACAACAAGATAGGATAAAATAAAATATAATATGATGAAACAAAAATGATTATATAGAAGTGGGTCATGAGAACCCATCAAGAAGAAAAGAGCCCCAAGAACAAACACAAGAATCATTACAACTATACTCATGTCCTAGCTGTACTCCAGAGAAATGACAAAATAATAATAAATAAAAGGCTTTCTTCTAGCCCAGATAACTAATTCAGAATTTGAATATATACTTATCTAAATCCAGAAATATTCAGTAGGAATCAAAAATTAATAGTTATTATAAGGTTAAGTCTTACAAACACCATAATATTGGATGTACAAAGTGATTTACCTGGGCTACCTTATAAAAGTATACTTCAATAAATATTCACTCAAGGAATTAGTAAATTTCAACTTGTTTAATTTGTCTCCTGAAATATAGACTAACCTTTTTCCTATAGTGAACAATTGGAAGGTGACAGGAATTCCCTACTATCATGCTGAGAAAGATATTCCAGGATTCGTACAAACATTGGAATGCGACAGTTGATACATGAGCCACATGCAATGGGAGAGATAAAAGACTTACCTGCAAATATTCACATACTGAACATATCTGAAACTTACAGAGACCAGAATTGTCTCTATAATGTTGGAAGACATTAGAAGATTTGTATATTTGCTGATGGATCCAGGACTTTTGAATGTAATCTTTTACATATGGACTCCTCTCAGCATATGAAATTTTCAGATTTACAGATTTTTATGTTTTGAATATTGGATTTTCATATAAGGCATACTCATTGTGACTGAGAAGTGGGTTTCTAAGAGAGTGACTGTACTTACAAAACCTGTACTGTTTTATGTATCGGTAGGTCAGACCTTACAATGGAATATCAATTACTGAACTTAGAAATCTAAATACAAAGAATTTAAGTGGAGTCCAAGGTCTGATACAAATAATAGTATTCAGTCACCAAAGCTTGCTTGGGAGCCACTCAGCATGCATGTAGCAGTTCCTAAACCCAAATTATGTCTACTCTTCCAGACATGGTATATAAAAATGAGGGAAGCTCACTTTGCTGCTTGTGGAATCTCACACTTAGCTGCTGTTATGTAGAGTGAGGGCCATTATTTTGGCAATATCAAAGAAGAAAACATGAAGCTCTGTCTTTGTTGAAAGTCTGCAAAGTCAAAAGCCAAGGCAGCACAGTGTTCTTATGTGATTTAAACTGAAATTTATATGAAATACTTAGAAGTGGTAATTTGGACGCTGATATTTGTATACAAGTATTATAATTGATCTTGTCATGAGATAAATATTCAAGCACAACAAGGTAATGGTATAAGCCTAATCAAGGTTACTGTGCCATGGCAGATACTCTAACAAATTAGGTTTCATTACATACCCCTGGTACCTAAAACATAGCTACTGATCTGCTATTGGAAGTTTGTCAGTACATGATAATAAAGATATCGTTATCAAGTGCTTCCTCTAGGGACTCATATATTCAAAAGATGAACCCCATGTAGTGACTCCATAAAGAAGTGATTGGACTATAAGTGCAAAAACTTGTTCAATGAACTATTAGGAGATAAGGACAGGAATTTTGATGATGATGCCTTTAAATTAAATGAATCATACCCCTGACAGTTTCAAGCCTTTCTGCTTTCTGGCAGTCATGAGGTGAACATGTTTATACCAATATGCACCTTCATCATAATAGTCTTCCTTATTAATGGCCCAGAAAATAAATGCAGAAAGCTACACATGGAACTATGCCCCAGGGTAAATACTTTAACTTAGATTGTTTCTCCTAGGTAATTTACAGAAAGATAAGCCTAGATAAGACAGTATTCAAGAAGTTCTCTGCTGTCAGATGCCAATAATGGCATGTTTGTAGGCCTACTTCAGATGTAAACCCTCCTGTCAGCCTCTGTCATAACTTACTCCACAGGGAATCTAGGCATCTTTTCCTTTCAAGAAATAACTTGTTCTTTGCAGAATTGATTAGTTTAGACTAAGTGGACCTATTAAGCAAGAAGTTAAAACTACTTAAGACTTATAAAATAAGTTCAGATAGCTTCTATCTGAATCCACAGAATCCATGACAGGGAGCAGTTTAAGATGTCTTTGTAGATGAAGGATGATTTCTTCACTGAACATCAAGTCACTCTCATTAATTTTCCTTTATTTCCTCATTTGTCATGGAGAAGTTAACAACCTTTGGTCACTGAGCTGACACTTGTGATTTCATAAGCAATTCTCTATAGAGAATTCATGTACTACATTGTTATTTTTCATAATATGTATATTATTGTATTGCAAGTATATATTGGATTGCAAGTATATATATAAATAAATATATATATATATATTTATATATATATATATATATATATATTTATATATATATATTTATATATATATACTTGCAATCCCACCAGCAGTGGAGGAGTGTTCCTCTTTCTCCACATCCTTGCCAACAACTGCTATTTCCTGTGTTTTTTATCTTAGCCATTCTGACTGGTGTGAGGTGGAATCTCAGGGTTGTTTTGATTTGCATTTCCCTAATGACTAAGGATGTTGACCATTTCTTTAGGCGCCTCTCAGCCATTCGATATTCTTCAGGTGAGAACTCTTTGTTTAGCTCTGTACCCCATTTCTTAATAGGGCTATTTGACTCTCTGGAGTCTAACTTCTTGCGGGTTTAGGGTTAGGGTTAGGGTAAGGGTTAGGGTTAGGGTCAAATTTCTTGAGTTCTTTGTATATATTGGATATTAGCCCTCTGATGGAAGTAGGGTTGGTAAAGATCTTTTCCCAGTTTGTTGGCTGCCAGGATCCTCAAAGCATGACACTCCCAGAGGATCCTCTTATACCACTCCTGGGCATATACCCAGAGGCTTCCCCTATATGCATTAAGGACACATGCTCCACTATGTTCATAGCAGCCTTATTTATAATAGCCAGAAGCTGTAAAGAACCCAGATGTCCCTCAAAGGAGGAATGGATACAGAAGATGTGGTATATTTACACAATGGAATACCACTCTGCAATTAAAAACAATGAATTCACGAAATTCTTAGGCAAATGGGAAGAACTAGAAAATATCATGCTTAGTGAGGTAACCCAATCACAAAAGAACACACATGGTATGCAGTCACTGGTAAGGGGATATTAACCCAGAATCTCGGAATACCCAAGACACAATTCACATATCAATAGATTTCCAAGAAGATGGAAGGAGAGACTCCTGGACCTGGAAAGACTGGATGTAGGGGAATACCAGGACAGAGAAGCAAGAGAGGGTTGAATGGGAAACAGGGGGAGTGAAGAGGGCTTATGGGACTTTCGGGGAGGGAGGAACTGGGAAAGGGGAAATCATTGGGAGTGTAAACAAAAAATATAGAAAAAATATATAAAATATTTAAATTAAATAATATAATATATATATATATATATGAAACTAAATTTATTATCCATTTGGTTAAACTAAGTCCACATGAGTTAATGTGTAGATTGTATAGCCTAGACCACATTTATAAAGTCAGATTTTCACAAGAAGAAAATTGAAATGTCCTTGATTGACAAGATGTTAAAATATGCATTTATAATTTTGCTTGGTCTGGAAGGATTAAATTTTACCTACATTCTTGTATGCTACTTTAGGGACTGCCGCCAATAATTAAGATGCCTTTTCAAGGACATGTATATAACATTTCTAGAAAACTGGTGCAAAATAAGTCCAAGGAAATAGTGTATGAGTAGAAATTTTTAATGGTTAAACCCAGAATGACAACAAAGTTATATGTACATATCAAAATATCAGTTGAACTAAAAGGATTGTCAATGATATAGGATGGTCTAGCATCAGACTCTGGCATCACTTTTGTTCATTCTTCTCAGCATCGTTGATTAGAATTCTGATCCAAGTAGTTACAGTGGGAGGCAAAAGTAAATATGGGAGGCAAAGTAACTACCATGTTTATTTTTCCTGTAAAAAAATGACCACCTACTCACTCCATACAGGGCACAGGAAACAGACCAACAGAACAACTCCACTCTCCCATCAAGAAGATGAATGCTAATACACATGTATATATAGTAACTCTATACAATACTTTATTTCCCTTTGGAGAACATTTATGAATATAAATGTAGAACATTTGTATAATTGTGAATGCTTTACTGTTGTAGAATTTAAGGTAACGCAGAGGTTGTTATTTCAAAATTAAAATGTTTCAATCTGTTTTCTTTTGTTGTTATTGGACTAGCATCTACTTTATTTTCTAAAGCATGAGGTCCTTTGAGTGGTACATGTGGTCAGTGAGAAAAATATGTCATTTCCTCAAGACCAGGGGTCCTCGTGAATAGCCCAACCCTGAAAAAATGATCTGTGCTGTATAAGCTATATTTTAGTCTATGTGAATTTAGTTTCTTCTTCACACATGAAAATAAATTAGCGTTACTTTACTTCTATATTTATTGACCATTAAATAATGTAACAATTAAGTAATATTACATTAATAAATATATTTTATTGCATTATAATCTGTCATTATTTTAAGAATAAAAACACCAACCAGAGAATATTCAAGAGCTGAATCTAGGCCCCCCTGAACCTATGTAGCAGATATGCAGGTTGTTCCTCTTTTGGAATTAAAAAAAAAATCTTCATTGATTAAGGTAAGTAAGTATAGCTTAATGTTTATATGTTTTTTCATTTAGAGAAGGCAGTTTAATCATCACAATTCAGCCATAATAATTATAATGCAGGATATTTTCATCATCCTCAAGAGATTTGCCATAGGTAACAGCTGTCACTCACTCTCCTCCCTCCCCACCCCAAATTTTCTCCCTCAGGATAACACAAACCTTCATCTTTTAAAGTTTTGAAATCCTAAGATCATAAGATCACTATTTTGTTCTTTACTAGTGATCAATAGCACTTGTGGAGGTTATGTTTAGGCTCTATGCCACAGTTTCTTGTATTAGCTGTTCATTAATTTTAATATGGATAGATTTTTATTGTTTGAATATACTACATTTAATTTTTCTACTTTACCACATATTAAACATTTACTCTCATTTCTCTTGCATGTGTCCCTAGGAGTAGAATGAGATCACTTAGTACTTCCCATACCTATCTGAGGAACTAAGGAACTCTTTCAAAGTGTCACAATCCATAATTCATAGGTGCCAACGGTGTATGAGAGTTCTACATCCCAACACCTTGTCAACACTTTGTTAACTGAAAGCTCAGAATACCCAAAATACAATTCACAGACCACATGAAACTCAAGAAGAAGAAATAGCAAAGTATGTGTGCTTCGGTCCTTCTTAGAAGGGGGAACAAAATACTCAATGGAGGAAATAGAGACAAAGTATGGAATAGAGACTGAAGGAAAGGTCATCCAGACAGAGTCACCAAATCCAGATACTATTGTGGATGCCAAGAAATGCCTGCTGACAGGAGCCTGAAGTAGCTGTCTCCTGAGAGGCTCTGCCAGAACCTGACATATACAGAGACAGATGCTCACAACCAACCTTTGGACTGAACACAGGAAGTTAGAGAAAGGACTGAAGGAACTGAAGGGGTATGCTGCAACCCTATAGGATGAACAACAGTATCTACCAACCAGACCCTCCAACCCTTCCCTGAGAGCTCCCAGGGACTAAACCAACAACTGAAGTGTACACATGGAGGTGACCCACGGCTCCAGCTACATATGTAGCAGAGGATGGCCTTGTTGGACATCAAAGGGAGGAGAGGCCCTTAGTCCTGTGAAGGCGTGATGTCTCAGGGTAGAGGAATACCAGGGCGTTGAGGTGAGAGTGGGCGGGTGGATGGGTGGAAGAACACCCTCACAGAAGAGGGGGGTGGATGGGATAAGGGGTTTCCTGAGAGGAAACCTGGAAAAGGGGATAACATTTGAAATGTAAATAAGGAAAATATCTAATAAAAACACATATGTAAATAATTTGATAAAGAAAACAACACGGCTTTAAAAATCAGAAAAATATGACTAGACATGTGCAAAATTCTTATGTATGAAAGACTAGCAAGAGCATGAAAAGATGTCCAGAGTCTATTATAGAATGTCAATTAACACCACAGGAGATAGCACTTTAAGCATCCATTACAAGCTCCCCAATAGACAAGCCAGTTAACAAAGTGTTAGCACCTTGGTCTTAATGTGAGACCCACAACAAGGGGAGTAGGGACTTACCCTGACTCTGTTGCCTGCCTGCGGATATTGTTACCCTAAGAGTTCTGCCTTAAATGGTCAGAACTTGAAAATATCATCCTTAGTGAGGTAACCCAATCACAAAAGAACACACATGGTATGCAGTCACTGATAAGGGGATATTAACCCAGAATCTCGGAATACCCTAGACACAATTCGCATATCAATAGATTTCCAAGAAGACGGAAGGAAAGAACCCTGGTCCTGGGAAGACTGGATGTAGGGGAATGCCAAGACAGAGAAGCAAGAGGGGGTTGAATGGGGAAAAGAGGGAGGGAAGGGGGCTTATGGAACTTTCGGGGAGGGAGGAAACGGGAAAGGGGAAATGATTTTGAATGTAAATAAAAAAAAAACTTAGAAAATTAAAAAAAAAAGAGTTCTGCCTTGTCTGACCTCAGTGGGAGAGGATGTACTTTGTTCTGCAGTGATTTGACATGCCAGGGCAGGTTGGTTCCCATCCCAGGGGAAGGGAGAGATGAGAGAAGGGGCTATGTGAAGAGAGTCTGGGTAGAAAAAGTGCCTCCATTCAGGCTGGAAAGTGAAAAAATATATGAATTAATGGGAAAAAAAGAAAAGGCACACTGAAAATTAAATATAGTTAACAAAAAGGAGAGGAAATATTTGCCAATCATGATAGAGAATGTAAGACAACGGGGAGGAAAATCAAGCTTCCTAAAATAGAAAAATATAGCATTTTCATAAGATATAGGCAAAAAGGCAATTTCTAATAAGGAGAAAAACCTTTTCTTGTGAGAAGAACTTTATATGATACATGCAAGCAAGAGAATGGTGACTTTTTCTGTAATTACTGAATCCTAGGCACATAGTTAGACTTAAAGTACCCTAAATCCAAGGACATTGCCATTAACATTCAACTTGGCTCTATCTGATGGAAACAGTGCAACACTTTATTCTATGAATTAATATCACAGCTTAAGAGACAGACTTTTAACAGATTGTGTTTTTCAATGGCCTCTGGTATGAATATAAAATCTTTATGCATTTACTCTTATGGAATTTTTGTCCTGAAGGGGAAATCGGACTTTCATTTAAAGTGACTATACTTTAATCTAACTTAAATTATGTCCAAATGGCCATACATCCTTACTATCTAACAGTTTGTCTTTTTTGATATGTCCTAAAATGGCAATTTTAACTTTGGAAATAAAAGCAGAGAATAGAGATTTTGTTTTTTATATTTTGGGACACTGTTGAATTTATGGTTTCTGTGTGAAGTCTGCTCATAAGTGACCCATGATAAAATTTTCTGAATTCATTGTGCTAGAAATATTGATCTTCAGAAATATAAATTTAGTTTTGTCAAACATGAGCTATATTGCTCAGGATTTATATATTTAAAAACAGCACTAAAGGTGTTTAATAGGCCCTTCATATGTTTTTATTTAAATAATCACATGAACCATTACTAAATGTACCACAGATTTTTTGTTTGATTTTTGTAAATTTAATCAGTTATTATTTTAAATTTTTACTTATTTTAGATATTTAGGCATAAGTACCATATTAATTCCCAACACCTTTTATGTCCTAAAGAGTCTTCTGCATTACCACATTCCTCAAATTCATACCTTCCTCTTATTTAACTACAGTTATTACTGTCAAGTCCATTTAATGTTGCTCCTATGGATATCTGTTTAGGGTTGGCCAATTGAGATTAGATGACCTTTCCAAAGATTTGCTCACCAAGACTCATTCTCCCTGTATTAACAGGAGTGGACAGCCTGCAACAGTTCGTCTCCATTTAGGGTATTGTGAGATTTCTCCCATTCATGTTGGCACATTACTGCTAATGCCATTAGTTAAATGAGTTAGTCTTATATTTAATAATTGTACTGCTTTTTAATTGAGATATTATTAATTATGTCAATGTAACAAAAGGATTTTAGAGTGAAATTTTCCCTTTTCTGTTACACCTGATGATGTACAAAGCACTAGTTATCAAAAATGAATCAATATGGCACTTGGGAATTTTGGAGAGAAAATTCTGTGGGTGGAATCTCAGGGTTGTTTTAATTTGCATTTCTCTGATTATTAAGGACTTTCAAGTGCTCCTCAGCCATTCGAGATTCCATTGTTGTAAGTTCTCTATTTAGTTCTATACCGCATTTTTTGATTGGGTTGTTTGATTTTTTGGTGATTAACTTCTTGAGTTCTTTATGTATTTTGGATATTAGCCCTTTATTGGATGTAGGATTAGTGAAGATAGGTTGCTGGTTTGTCTTATTAACTACATCCTTTGCCTTACAGAAGCTTTATAGTTTCATGAGGCCCATTAATCAATTCTTGATCTTAGCGCATGTGCCATTGGAGTTCTGTTCAGAAAGATTCCCCCTGTGCTAATGAATTCAAAGCTCTTTCCCACTTTCTCTTCCATTAGATTCAGTGTATCTGGTTTTATGTTCAGAACAGCACCATCTATTGAAGATGCTTTTACCTTTGACAATTTTTGGCTTCTTGTCAAAGATCAAGTGCCCATTATAACAGCCAATATCAAATTAAATGGAGAGATATTTGCATAAATCTCACAAAAATCAGGGACAAGACAAGGATGCCCACTCTCCCTACATAGTCAATGTATTACTTGAAGTCCTAGCTAGAGCAATAAGACAACAAAAAGAGATCAAGAAGATATAAACTGGCAAAGAAGAAATCAAAGTATCACGATTTGCAGATGATATGATAGTATACATATGCAAACCCAAAAATTCTACCAGAGTAATCCTACATCTGATAACCAACTTCAGCAAAGTGGCTGGATATAAAATTATCTCAAATAAATCAGTAGCCTTGCTTTATACAAATGATAAATGGTCCAAGAAAGAAATTAGAGAAATGACACCCTTCACAATAGTCACAAATAATAAAAAATACCTTGATGTGACTCTATCCAAACAAGTGAGTGGTCTTCATGACAAGAACTTCAAGTCTCTGAAGAAAGAAATTGAAGAAGTTCTCAGAAAATGGAGAGACTTCCCATGGTTATGGATTTGTGGAATCAACATAGTAAAAATAGCCATCCTACCAAAAGCAATCTACAGATTTAACACAATCCCCATCAAAATTCCAAGAGAAATCTTCAAAGATATGGAAAGAGCATTGCTCAAATTCATTTAGAAACCCAAAATATCCAGAGTAGCAAAAACAATTCTAAACAATAAAATAACATCTTGGGGAATCAATCCCCAACCGAAAGCTGTACTACAGAGCTATAGTGATAAAAACTGCATGGTATTGGCACAGAGACAGACAGGTTTATCAGTGGAATAGAATTGAGGTGAATGTTTCTAAAAGGACTAACATGTGCAAGATGAATGTGGTGAATATCATTGGGCAAGGGAGTGGCACTATTTGTAGGTGTGACCTTGTTGGAGTTATAGCTTTGTTGGAGGAAGTGTGCCACTGTGGGTGTAGACTTTAAGACCTTTGTTCTAGTTGCCTGGAAGCCAATCTTCTTCTACAGGCTTTCAGATGATGATGTAGAACTCTCAGCTCCTTCTGTACCTTGCTTGCCTGGAGGCTACCATGTTCTGACCTTGTTGATAATGGACTGAACCTCTAAACCTGCAAGCCAGCCCGAATTAAATGTTGTCCTTATAAGAGTTGCCTTTTTAGTCATGGTGTATTCCACAGCAGTAAAATCCTAACTATAACAATAGGGAATTATTTTTCACTGAAAATTCACTGGAAAACGTAGGTGATCTGAGTTCTAACAATAATGTATGTCTAGAAATAAGCATAGAAAATAGACATTAGATTTCAGTTTCCACATAACCAAGGACAAAATGCTGAACCTCAATATTGATAAGTAAAGTACAGTGAATAATTGATCCAAAATATGTTTCTTTTTTAAAAATTGGGATTAAAATGTAGGCTAAAATATATTACCTTATTCTAAATATGTAATACATAAATTTTCGTAATACTATGTTGACTGTGATTGACTATCATTCTGTTTAGAGCAATTTTGCTGTTGGTAAACAAGACTGGTTTATAGACATGTGTACTCAATATTCCATAAATTTTAGATTCCATAAATTTTAGGCTATTAGATAGTCTTAGATAATTTTGCTTTGAGTTTTACTTTCACTAAGAATCTTAAAGTAGATCTTAATAAGGAGTAAAAATCATCAGAGTAGATGTTTTTTGTTTGTTTATTTTGTCTGTTTTGGCTGTCATCACTGTGGTAGTCAACACACCTTCTAATATTTACTCACTATGATTACATCATTATAATTCATTTCAAACCCTTTTAATGTTACTACTTATATAATCAACCATAATATAAGATTCCTGGCTGTCCTGGGACAATTGGTCTTTCTCTATCACGTCCTTCTTATGAAATGCAAGGTTTAATTCAGTCCTAAGTGTAAAAGATTCTGCTAGCTATGGTCTGAAATTCCTATCTTTTCTTGGATATTTTTGTCAATGAGAGCTGAAGGTAACTGACCCCATTTCTTAGAAAGATTATAGTAGTGCCTTTACGCCCTGCAAAGGAACAGGTAGAAGAGAAAACTTATAGAGACCACTTTCAAAATTTATTAGATATCATGCTAAGGTGAATAAAGTTTTCTTAAATAAGTTATATTTGATTAGACTTCCAATTTCTCTGTAGCTTGTGCTGGGACATGTATTGAAACTGAAACATAAGACAACAAAAAGGATCCTAGATGCCTAAGGATACTCTGTTGGGGTAATCATCCACAAATTCAAGCCAATAAAACAACTTCGCTAGCCTTCCAGCAAATTCACTATTTATTTGGGATCCAAATGTAGCATTGATCCTTTCTTAGGGTGAAAATTTAAGCATAAAATCACATTGTGGATTAACACACCTCAGTTAGCAAGATCAGTTAGCCAGAAGCAGAACAACGAAAGACAAAAGGCAAGGTTAATATGTTGAAAGACTTTCTCAGAACTATAGACTTTGATGGATTAGGTCTTTGTTTTTATGTTCATAGATGGTGTTGCCTACTTGGTGGTTTCCATGCCCAGTGCAATATATCCATCATGGTATCAGTTGTCTAAGATCAGGGGCCCTGGGGCACTTTCAGGCTTTCCTGGTAGTTAAGAGAGAGAAGCTCAGAAAAATAAATTTCTAAATTACCCTACAATATCTCTACAATGTGTTTGCTCTCTCTGAATCCTGGAGGATTTTAAAAAGCAGAGAAAATGACATTGAAGTACTGCTGTTATGAACCTCACTTTTCCAACACAGTAGAAGAAGGGGAGGAAAGGGCAAGATATTGTAACATCTTTGTCTGCTTCCTTCTAAAAGACAAGTTCTTCTCAAACCATCTGCCATGTAATCAGCTTCTCCGGTCATCACAGAAAACCTCAGTCAAATCAAGTACAGATGGTCGTTTATTACAAAACAACACAGGAGGCTTAGAATAGATGATACATTTGGTCATTTTTGCACATAAAGTCTCTGATTAAGTATGAAAAATGTGAGCATTTGTTTATCTTGGAAAAAGTGCTATCACTTGTCAGGCATGACCAATTAGTTGTTTCTAAACTGCTATCCATATAATTAAGAAAAACAACCATCTGTAAAGTCAGAACTTTGTTTCCTTTTTTTTTTCTGATCCACATGTAAATATAATATCTGAAATCTGATTTACTTAAAAAAGAATTATGAGACACAATACAAGACAGATGACAGAAAGTGATATGGGCTTTATAATTTGCATTTTTATTTATCCCTGCACGTACATGAGACCATTCAGCACATGTTGATGAAATCAGAAAACAAAACAAAAAATCAAAGGAACGTTCAAAACGAAAAATTTCTTGAGTTTTATTACTCAAATATACAAAATGGCTGGAGTAATAATATTTAAATATTGTAAAATAAATTTTGTGGATGAAAATGACTAAAATACAGTATATACATGTACAAAGTTGAAAAAGAATTACTCAGCTTTTAAAATATCAATAAATAAACAAGGAAATTAGCAGAGAAATGTGATATGAAACCTCTTATGGTGATAGGTGAGAGGTCACTATCAAAGTATACGGTTTAATGCATAAAATTTTCATTGAATAAATGAAAATAAAGATTTAAAAATCATATATACAATAAGTGTTAAATTATCACAATTGGCAAAAATTTATCAAACAATTTTTTAATTTATTTATAATGTGGTCTCCTGATACAATCTTAAGTGTCCTTGAATTTCTATTTTTCCTGCTTTAACCTCTAGGTTGTTATATGATTATTCAAACCTATCATTTGTCATTTGTCACCCTATGTTAATCAAGATCCTTTAGGAAAAATAAGGGGTCCTTAGATATACACATGAAAAGTAGTCATAAAACTAATGCAAATTAAAATATATTTATAATTAGATGTAAATAAATAGACAATAGCCACAACACTGATGTAGATGTGGGTGTATATATGTATGCATTCATGCAAGTATATCTATCTATCTACCTATCTATTTATCTATCTATCTATCTATCTATCTATCTATCTATCTATCTATCTATCTATTATCTATCTACCTTTCTACATAAATTTCATCTATCATCTATCTCTCTATTTTTCTACATATCTAGCATTTATGAATCCATAAATTTGTCTACCTATCATCTATCTACCTACCTACACTCTATGTATCTGTTTATCTATCTACATATCTATCATCTATCTATTTATTTACTTATCAGTTTTTTTATTAGGAACTGAATACTAGGCTTTGAGAGGCTTTATATCATTTGTACTCTGAGAATTGGAATCATATAATATTGTTTGTAATACCAATTTTTGTTTGAATGCCTAATAACCAAAATCTCTAATTGTGAAATTATAACTCTGAAAACCTGCTTAAATCAATGAGATGTCTATATTTTATTCTAAGCTCAGGTCAGATAGAGAACTGCACTGTTTTAAGATATTAGTCATAGAAGTTTGGCTTTACACAATCTATATGTACTTCTGGGATCTTCAGTGATTTTACAGTATTACCACATTGTGAAGAGCAAACTGCTTTTCTGGTCTCACCAACTGCAATGTAGATGTCACTGATTCATTCCCTCCCAATTAAACATTGAAGAAGGTTCAAAAGGCATTTTGCTAAATTATATGCCTGCCAACTTAACTCATGCCTTTTTATAATCACATATATTTAATGCATTATTAAAAACAGCGTTTCCAGAGGGGAAACTGGGAGAGTGGATAATATTCTAAATGTAAATAAATAAAATATCCAATTAAAAAAAGAAAAGAAAAACGACAAATGGTCACATCTTTAAAGTAATTTAATGGAAGTATAACGAGAATGTATGCTTATGCATTATATAACTGTATATGCTTTGTCTTAATAAGAGTTATATAATGATATGTATCCACATATTTTATATTAATATGATAAGGAAATATATTATAATATTAAAAATATCATTTATAATGTAAATATAATGCATATTATTTTATAAATTATATTCAATTATATCAAATATCATATACTTTCATATATGTTGTGTAATATTCCATGTTTATTTTATATATTTATATAATACAATATGTAATTATATAATATAAAACATAAAACACATAAATTATATATTTTATCATATAGTACTTATTCATACTTAATTTATGCCAGCCAGGATTTCTTCAATATAACAATGGTTTTTGCTTATGAAATTCAAAATAAATCATAAGTACACAAATGTATTTATATAATTACATCATTTTAGGATCCATAGAACAGTCTTTCAGGGTCTCAACACAGATAATCCAATCTTGACGCAAATTGCCAAACCCAGCAATTTTTGGCTGGAATTTTGGTGTAATCTTCCATAACCCAATAACATTATTATTCAAAATACCTAGAACTGCAGGGATATGTTGGTGGTTCTGTGGCTAAATCTACTGCTTAGTCAATATATATCCACAGCCATTAACAGGTACACAACAGCTTCTGTTATTCTTGGAATTAAACACCTGTCTCCCTACGTGTTGTGGGGTATCTATCAGTGGGGAGCACTCAGACTTAATTATATAAAGTCTTTATTAACCGGCCAACAATTTCAATAGATATTGGGGATGAGTAGTAATATTATTCGAGGTAAGTGAGCATGTCTCAGGGTGAACGTTTTAACACAAAAACCATATCCTGGGTTGATACTGCTCAGTTATGAAGAACAGTTTACCAGCAGATGAACTACAGAAGGCAAAAAGCACAGTTAGTACATTAAGTGATGTTCCCCAGAACTATTGACTTTGCTGGATTAAGTCTTTTTCAGTTTGGAAAGTACGGTGTATACACGTTTAGTCTCATGTCGTGAATGAAGTACTTCCATTATGACATCAATTTTTTTTTGATATTTTCTTTATTTATATTTCAAATGTTATCCCCTTTCCCGGTTTACCTTCCTCCCATAAACTCTCTATCCGTCCCCCTGTATCTATGAGGGTGTTCCTTCACCCACACCTGCTTCCCTACCCTCGATTACCCTACACTAGGGCATTTACTCAGCCTTCATAGGAACAAGGACTTCTCCTACCATGGATGACTGACACATACTACTACGTATGCAGCTGCAGCCATGTGTACTACTTGGTTGGTGACTTAGTCCCAGGGAGCTCTGGGGTCTGGTTGATTGATATTGTTGTTCTTCCTATGGGGGTTGCAAACCCCTTCAGCCCCTTCGATCCTTTCTCTAACTCCTCCATTGGGACCAGCACTCAATCCAATGGTTGGCTGTGAACATCCAACTCTGTATTTTTAAGGCTCTGGCAGGACCTCTCAGGAACCAGCTATAACAGGCACCTATTAGCAAGCATTTCATAGCATCCAAAATAGTGTCAGAGTTTGGTGACTGTATACGGGATGAATCCCCAGGTGAGACAGTCTTTGGATGGACTTCCCTTCAGTCTCTGCTCTACACTTTGTCTCCATCTTTGTTCCTATGATTATTTTTGTCCCCTTTCTAAAAAGGACTGAAGCATCCACACTTTTGTCTTCCTTCTTCTTGAGCGTCATGTGGTCTGTGAATTGTATCTTAGGTTATTCGGGGCTTTTGGGATAATATCAGTGAGTACATACCCTGTGTGTTCTTTTGTAACTGATGACTAAGGATGTTGAACATTTCTTTAGGTGTTTCTCAGTCATTCGATATTCCTCAGGTGAAAATTCTTTGTTTAGCTCTGTACCCCATTTTTAATAGGGTTACTTGCCTCTCTGGAATCTACTTTCTTGAGTTCTTTGTATATTTTGGATATTAGCCCTCTGTCGGATGTAGGGTTGGTACACATGGTAAACAGTCACTGATAAGGGGATATTAACCCAGAATCTCGGAATACCCAAGACACAATTCACATATCAATAGATGTCCAAGAAGATGGAAGGAGAGACCCCTGGTCCCGGAAAGACTGGATGTAGGGGAATGCCAGGACAGAGAAGCGAGAGGGGGTTGAATGGGGAACAGAGGGAGTGAAGAGGGCTTATGGGACTTTCAGGGAGGGAGGAAATGGGAAAGGGGAAATCACTTGGAATGTTAATAAAAAAAACTTAGAAAAAAAAAAGATCTTTTCCCAATTAGTTGGTTGCCATTTTGTCTCTCTGACAGTGTCCTTTGCCCTACAGAAGCTTTACAATTTTATGAGGTCCCATTTCTCAGTTCTTGATCTTACAGCATAAGCCATTGGTGTTCTGTTCAGGAACTCTTCCCTTGTGCCCATGTGTTCAAGGCTCTTCCCCACTTACTCTTCAATTAGTTTCAGTGTATCTGATTTTATGCAAAGGTCCTTGATCCACTTGGATTTGAGCTTTGTACAAGGAGATTAGAAACGGTCAATTTGCATTTTTCTACATGCTGACTGCCAGTTGAACCTGCACTATTTGTTAAAAATGCTGTCGTTTTTTCACTGGATGGTTTTTACTCCTTTGTCAAATATTAAGTGACAGTACATGAGTGGGTTTATTTCTGCTTCTTGAACTCTATTCCATTCATCTTCCTGCATATCTCTATACCAGTACCATGCAGTTTTTATCACTATTGCTCAGCAATACTGCTTGATGTCAGGAATGGTGTTTCCCCTAGTTCTTTCATTGTTGAGAATAGCTTTTGTATCCTGGATGTTTGGTTATTACAAATGAATTTGAGAATTACTCTTTCTAACTCTATGAAGAATTGAATTGTAATATTGATGGCGATTGCATTGAATATGTAGATCACTTTTGGCAAGATGGCCGTTTTTACTATATTAATGCTACCAATCCATGAGCATGAGAAATCCTTCCATCTTTTAAGATCTTCTTCAATTTCTTTCTTCATAGACTTAAAGTTCTTGTCATACAGATCTTCCTGTCACTTGCTTGTTTAGGGTCACACCAAGGTATTTTACATCATTTGTGACTATTTTAAAGGGTGTCATTTCCCTAATTTCTTTCTCAGCCTGTTTATCCTTTGAGTAGAGGAAGGTTACTGATTTCTTTGAGTTAATTTTATATCCACCCACCTGAAGTTGTTTATCAGCTTTTGGAGCTCTCTGGTGGACTTTTTGGGGTCACTTAATTATACGATTATATCATCTGCAAATACTGATATTTTGACTTCTTCCATTCCAATTTGTATCCCTTTGACCTCCTTGTGTTGTCTAATTGCTCTAATTAGAACTTCAAGCACTATATTGAATAGATAGAGAGAGAGTTGGCAGCCTTTTCAATTCCCTGATTTTATTGGAATTGGTTCAATTTCTCTCCAATTATTTTAATGTTATCTTTTTTTTGCTTGTTTGCTCTATATTGCTTTTACTGTGTTTAGATATGGGCCTTGAATTCCTGATCTTTCCATGACATTTAACACGAAGGGATGTTAAATTTTGTCAAATGCTTTCTCAACATCTAATTTAATATTCATGTGGATTTTTTTCTTTGAATTTGTTTATGTAGTGGATTACATTAATGGATTTCCATATATTGAACCATCCCTGCATCCCTAGGATGAAGCCTACTTGATCTTGTTAAATGGCTGTTTTGATGTGTTCTTGGTTTCAGTAGGCAAGAATTTTGTTTACTATTTTTGCATCAATGTTCATAAGGGAAATTGTTCTGAAGTTCTCTTTTTTTTTTGTTTGGTCTTTTTTGTGTGGTTTAGGTATAAGGGTAATTGTGGCCTCATAGAATGAATTGGGTAGTGTCCTTCTGTTTCTGTTTTGTCGAGTAGTTTGAAGAGTATTGGTATTAGGTCTTCTTTGTAGGTCTGATAGAATTCTCCAATAAACCAATCTGGTCCTGGGCTTTTATTTGTTGGGAGACATTTAATGAATGCTTCTCTTTCTTTAGGGGTTATGGAACTGTTTAGATTGTTTACCTGATCCTGTTTTAATTTTGGCACCTGGTATTTATGTAGAAAAGTGTCCATTTCATCCAGATTTTCCAATTTTGTGGAGTATTGTGAAAAGAATTCTCTACTTTTTTTGAGAGCACAAATCACTTGCAACTATTATACCTTTGGATTCTCTATTACTCTAAATCTTTTACCATGTCAACTCTCATTTCCTACATGCCTTACATGTTTTGGTTTCTTATTTAAATATGGCCTGTAAATATGATTTAATACAATGAGACATAACAATGCCACCGATGGAATTGTAAAGTTGCTGGAAAATTCTCTCGCCATTACTATTTGTTCATGACTTTGAATACAGCTTCACTCAAATTTTCAATCAGTCCACTAGGAGCAAGTAGGTGGGTTGTTTCCAAGAATGTGAAAAAAATGGTCACAAGACAATTTCCCTACTTGTGAGAGTGTATATGTGTGTTTCTGAAACTATATGAAGAAATCTTCACTGTCTGAATGTTGATGAGCATCCTGGAGCCCCACTCTCACAGGAATTATTCAATAAACTTCGCTTATGCTATTTTGTAGCTTCTATATCCCATAGCTCGAAAATCTTCACCTTTCCTCTCACACACTAATTCCACAGATCTGTGAATGTCATGATGTGGTTTGTCACAGCCACAACCCAATTTAACATAAATTTTCGGTATCAATTATTCTTCACCATATTGAGGCACATATCATTAAGCAAACAAACAACCACAAAAAAAATGAAAGTGAGGAAGAGTTTGTTTGTTTTCTTGACATGGGAACATGCAACACATTGTGACAAGAACCATGTGTCCCAATCCCACACAGCTTGAAGTGTCAGTGATGCTTCAGAGCAAGAACCAGGCAAGTGCCATACCTACAAATCAGAGCCACATCCCCGTTGCTGTAGCTGTCAGGTAGTTATCAGCCATAACAGCTTCCACAACCTTCTGCAACAATTCCTCTAGCTGACCACCAACCAATCAAACACACACTATAGCAGCAACATATAAGTAAGAAGACAATTTATAAAGAAATGAACTTTGTGTGCTTTTCCTCATTTCTACGATTCCATCCTGAATTCTCAGAATAGTGAAGAGTGTTGCAATCAAGATTGCCTGTGTTACTTCCCAGCTTCAGATGTTTTCTAACCTACTGTTTGGGCTACACAGCCATACACAACTGTTTTTCATTTCAAATTAGTAAATTAAAAATATATAAATTTCAGAAGTGAAATTGTTAATTCAGAGAACTAAGTATATAGCTTCTATGACTCGTGTCACTATTTACTCTCAAATTACTCATTAGTTTGTGTTGAAATTTTGTATTAGCAGAGTAAACTCTTAAATTAATAACCTTTAGTGACTTTTCATTAATCACTAAATGAGAAAATTCCAGTATTCTGATAACATACTAATTCTATGTATAAGAAGTATGTCTGCTATTTGTTAAGGCTCATAAATGAATCAGAGTTAAAAATTTGATAGATACTATTTTATATTTTCTTAAATGGAAGCATATTTTAATATTAAAATGACTTTTCTTGGATTCGGTTGGCAAGAATTTTATTGAGTATTTTTGCATCGATATTCATAAGAGAGATTGGCCTGAGATTCTCTTTCTTTGTTGGATCTTTGTGTGCTTTTGGTATTAGTGTAATTGTGGCTTCATAGAACGAGTTGGGTAGTGTTCCTTCTGTTTCTATTTTGTGGAACAGTTTGAAGAGTATTGGTGTTAGGTCTTCTTTGAAGGTCTGATAGAATTCTGCACTAAAACCATCTGGACCTGTGCTTTTTTTGGTTGGAAGACTTCCAATGACAACTTCTATTTCTTCAGGGGTTATAGGACGGTTTAGATGGTCTATTTGATCATGATTTAATTTTGGTACTTGGTATCTGTCAAGGAAATTGTCCATTTCTCAAGATTTTCTAGTTGTGTTGAATACAGGTTTTTGTAGTAGGATCTGATGATTTTTTGAATTTCCTCAGTTTCTGTTGTTATCTCTTCCTTTTCATTTCTGATTTTATTAATTTGGATACTATCTCTGTGCTCTCTGGTTAGTCTGGCTAAGGGCTTATCTATCTTGTTAATTTTCTCAAAGAAGCAACTCCTCGTTTTGTTGATTCTTTGTATGGTTTTATTTGTTTCTACTTGATTGATTTCAGCCCTGAGTTTGATGATTTCCTGCCTTCTACTCCTCTTTGGTGTATTTGCTTCTTTTTGTTCCAGGGCTTTCAGGTGTGCCATTAAGCTGTTAGTGTATGCTGTCTCCCGTTTCTTTTTGGCGGCACTCAGGGCTATGAATTTTCCTCTTAGCACTGCTTTCATTGTGTCCCATAAATTAGGGTATGTTGTGCCTTCATTTTCATTAACTTTCAAAAAGTCTTTGATTTCTTTCTTTATTTCCACCTTGACCAAGTTATCATTGAGTAGAGCATTTTTCAGCCTCCATGTGTACGTGGGTTTTCTTTTGTTTTTGTTGCCATTGAAGACCATCCTTATTCCATAGTGATCTGATAGGAGGCATGGGATTAGTTCTATCTTCTTGTATCTGTTGAGGTCTGATTTGTGACCAATTTTGGAGAAGGTACCATGAGAAGCTGAGAAGAAGGTGTATTCTTTAGCTCTAGGATGAAATGTTCTATATATATCAGTTAGTTCCATTTGGTCCAAGGCTTCAATTAGATTCACTGTGTCCCTGTTTAGTTTCTGCTTTCCTGAACGATCCATTTCAGAGAGCGGGGTGCTGAAGTCACCCACTATTATTGTGTGCGGTGCGATGTGTGCTTTGAGTTTTAGTAAAGTTTCTTTTACGAATGAGGGTGCCCTTGCATTTGGAGCATAGATATTCAGAATTGAGAGTTCTTGATGGTGGATTTTTCCCTTGATCAGTATGTAGTGTCCTTCTGTGTCTTTTTTGATGACTTTAGGTTGAAAATCAATTTTATCCGATATTAGGATGGCTACTCCACCTTGTTTCTTGGGGCCATTTGCTTGTAAAATTGTTTTCCAGCCTTTTACTCTGAGGTAGTGTTTGTCTTTGACACTGAGGTATGTTTCCTGCATGCAGCAAAATGCTGGGTCCTGTTTACGTATCCAGTCTGCTAGTCTATGTCTTTTAATTGGGGAATTGAGACCATTGATATTAAGAGAGATTAAGGCATAGTGATTATTGCCATCTGCCATTCTTGACGCTATCTTTATGTTTGAGTGGTTATCTACTTTTGGGTTTGATTCAAGAAGGTTATTATCTCATTTTTTCCAGGGTGTTGTTTCTCTCCCTGTATTGGAGGTTTCCACCTATTATCCGTTGCAGGGCTGGATTTGTGGAAAGATATTGTGAAAATTTGGTTTTATCATGGAATATGACATAGGATATTTATACCATATATATGAAGACAGGTTCTATGTAAACATCTAGTCAGACATTTGCCACAAATAGAATTAGTAGTATGTGCTCTGTTTTTAACTGATGATGGAAGGCAAGGCCTCAAGTGAAGTAAACAGAATGCATATTAATCTACATATGTCCTAGCTACACTCAGTTTTTATACTCTTTGGCCAATGATTCCACAGTAGGACTCTAGTATTTCAAACAATAGCTCATATGTTTATTAAGACAAATTGAAAAATAATTAGCAGAAAGAATTTATGAACTTCAACCTTATGAGCTGAATTCTATGTAAAGTAGATTGATTTAGTTCTAAATAAACCAGAAAATAATACTGAGAAAAATTATATATCAGGTTCTTATTAATTGCTTTGTATACTGACAGAAAACTACTATTCCTCAAACGAACTATTTTCCTGTATATTTCCTAATTCAAATTCTTAAAAAAATTTTCACTTCTCTTCAATTGAAACTGTTTAGTATAAAGGGGGTTCCTTTTAATTTTATTTTAGAACTATACTCTTTGTAGCTTTATTGAGATTTTCAGAAACAAAATAATTTGTTCATGAAATACAATGGTATGCTTTTATGTATGTACATATTTAAATGATCTCTAAAAATATCTTACATACTAACACACACACACACACATGATTTCATGAGTGTGATTGTATCATATGGCATTTATACTTTTAGCAATGGTAAGTATGTAATGCCTAAAGCTATTGTTGCTATACTTAGTAATATAGTATAAGATTATATTAGCAATTTTCAGTAACATCTGCATTGATTCCATGATGGTAGTGGTAATGTACAGGGTTGACAACAGTTTACAAAGGGTTGTGTTTTCCATATTCTCATCAGTATTTTTCACCTGTTATTAGTTTGCAGATTTGAAGGATTGGTTCCCTACTTGTTTTTTTAAGTTGCTTTACCATATAAAACCAATTATGTTGACTAATTTTCTCTGTATATGTTAATCATACAACTGTGTCAACAGTTATTTTTCCTTCTTATTATGTTGTTTCTGTTATTATTTATATGGTATATCAAATGTTATCCAACATATATCTTGGAACCGTATTCTCCTTCTGAGATTTTTTTCTATCTTTAGTGCTATCATCTTCTATGTATTTACTGTCTTTGTTTAATTCAGTCTTATTACTCCTTTATCTCTACTTTTATGGTTATACTTAAAAATCATTGTTAAACACTATCATAAAGAAAATATTGTCCCTTTGATTTCTTCTGCTAATTTTACATTTTATGGAGTTATCTTTTAATTCGTTTACTGACTTAAGATATAGTCCTTCAAATTCAGAGAGCGGAGTCTAGTTTCATTCTTCTTATTTGATCATCCAGTGTTTGAAACATCAGAGATATCTTTTTTAATTATTATACTTTAATCTTTATTACAGTCCAGTCATTATCCTCCCTCCCTCGTCTGCCCTCTGATTGTTCCTCCTCCCATTCCTCCTCTCCCATTTCCAAGAAGATGTCTCCACTCACCCAATCCAACAGACCTCCCCATTCTCTGTGCCTCAAGTTTCTCAAGGGTTAGGTGCCTCTTCTCACATTGAGGCCAGACCAGGCAGTTCTCTGTTCTATATGTGTCAGGGGTCTCATATCAGCTAGAGTATGCTTCCAGGTTGGTGGCTCTGTGTCTGAGAGATCTTAGGGTTCCAGGTGAGTTGAGATTGATGATCTTTCTATAGGGTCACCCTCCTCCTCAGCTTCTTCCTGCTTTTCCTTAATGCAATTCCAGGGGTCCCCAGCTTCTGTCCATTTGTTGGATGTAAGTATCTGCATCTGACTCTTTCATCTGCTCATTGGGCTTCTCTGAGGGCAGCCAAGCTAGGTTCCTGTCTTTAAGCACACCATAGCATCAGTAATAGTGTCAGGCCAAGTAGCCTCCCTGTGAGCTGCATCCAAATTTGGGATAGCCACTGAACCTCCTTTCCCTCATTTTATTCTTCACTTTTATCCCTGCAGTTTTTTAGACAGGAGCAATTCTGGGTCATAGCTTTTGACTGTGGGATAGCAACCCCATACCTCCAATTAATGCTATGTCTTTCTACGGCAGACAGACTCTACAAGTTACTTCTCCCCACTGTTGATCATTTCATCTAAGGTCTCTACCTTTGAGTCCTGAGCAATCTCTCAATACCAGGCCTCTGGTATATTCTAGAGATTACCCCCTCACCTCCTGCAGACTGAGGTTGCCTATTTCTACACTTTCTGCTGGCCCTCAGGATGTCACTCCTTTCCCCCCAATACCTGATTATGCTCCACTTTTCCTCTCCCTGTCCCCTTTACCACCCAGGACCCTCCTTCCCTCTGCCCTTCATGATATCTTTTTTCTCTCTCCCAAGCGGGACTGAGGCATCCTCACTTGGGCCCTTCAGCTTGTTAACTCTTTTGAGTTCTGTGTATTTTATCCTGGGTATTCTGTACATTTTTGGCTAATATCCACTTATCAGTGAGTATATACCATGCATGTCCTTCTGGATCTGAGTTATCTTACTCAGGATGATATTTTTCTAGTTCCATCTGTTTGTCTGAAAAACTCAGGATGTCCTTGTTCTTAATAGCTGAGAAGTATTCCATTGTGTAAATGAACCACATTTTCTGTAGCCATTCCTCCTTTGTGGTACATCTGGGTTTTTCCAGCTTCTGCTATCACAAATAAGGTTGCAATGAACATAGTGGAACATGTGACCTTGTAGCATGGTGGGGCATTCTTTGGGTATATGCCCAAGAGTGGGTATATGGCTCTGTCTTCAGATAGATCTATTTCCAAATTTCTGAGGAAGCCCAAGATTCATCAAAGACATGGAAAAAGCAATTCTCAATTTCATATGCAAAAATAAACAGCCCATTATAGCAAAACAATTCTTAACAATAAAATAACTTCTGGAGGAATCACCATCCCTGACCTCAAGCTATTCTACAGAGCAATAAAACTGTATGGTATTGGTAAAGAGACAGACATGTTGATCAATGGAATAGAACTGAAGACCCAGAAATAAAACTACACACTTACTGACACTTGACAAAGAAGCCAAAAATATACAATGGAAAAAAGAAAGCATCTTTAATAAATGGTGCTGGTCTAACTGGTAGTTGGTATGTAGATAAATGAAAATAGCTCCATATTTGAAACCTTGAACAAAGCTCAAGTCCAATGGGGATGCTTGCAGCCAACCTTTAGACTGATGAGTAGGACCCTAATGGAGGGTTTAGGGGAAGTACTAAAGGGACCAAAATGGGTTTTCAACCCCTTAGGAAGTATAACAACATCAACCAACCAGATCCCACAGAGCTCCCAGGAACTAAATCACCAACCAAAGAGTACACATTTAGGGACCCATGGCTCCAGCTGCATATATAGCAGAGGATGGCCTTGTCTGGCATCAATGGGTGGGGAGGCCCTTGGTCCTGTGAATGTTTGAAGCCCCAGGGTAGAGGAATGCTAGGGCAGGGGGACAGGAGTGGGCAGGTGGTTAGGGGAGCACCCTCCTGGAGGCAGAGGGAGAAGGGAGGGGATGGGGAATTTTCAGAGAGGAAATCAGGAAAGGGGATAACATTTGAAATGTAAACAACAAAATAAATAAAAAATTTAAAAAAACTCAGTAAGTAAAAAATGAAAAAAAAAGGGGGGGGTTGGGGCTCAACATAAAGCCTGATACACTGAATCTAATAGAAGAGAAAGTGAGAAAAGCTGCGACTCATTGGCACATTGGAGGTGGTGATTTCCTAAACAAACTTCCAACGGCTCAGTCTCTAAGATCAAGAATGGATAAATGGGACCTCATGAAACTGAAAAGTTTCCGTATGACAAAGGACATAGTCAATAGGACAAATCGGCAGCTTACAGATTGGGAAAAAAAATCTTCACTAACCTCACATACAATAGAGGGCTAATATCGAAAATATATAAAGAATTCTAGAAGCTAAACCCCCAAAAAACTAAAGACCCAGTTAAAAATGGGGTATAATATTAAACAGAGAATTCACGACAGAGGAATCTCGAATGGCTAAGAAGCACTTACAGAAATGTTCAACTCCTTAGTCATCAGAGTAATACAAATCAAAGGACCCTAATATTCCACCTTACACCAATCATAATGGCTAATATAAAATTCTTAGCCAACAGTACATGTTGGTAAAGATGTGGAGAAAGAGAACATGCCTCCAGTGCTGATGGGATTGCAATCAGAGATAATCTTAAATGGCTTTTTGGTGTAGTGATTTTCCAGAAATGCTGTTGGAGAGCAATTGACTGCATATTATTGCATATGTCTGTATTATAAATTCTTTCCATTTTTTAGGTTTATGCTAGCTATTTTATACTACTATTATGATGCCTTGAGTGAAAACTTAAGGCATGATTAAAAATAGTATAAAGACTTTAGATTTTCTTCTTATTCTAGTTGGTTTCTCTCCTGGGCTTATTTTAGAATTTCATAAAATTTAAGTATCATTTTTTTCTTTTGTTTTGTTTGTTTCTTTCATTTATTTATTTTATTTTTTATTTTAAACTCCAGAATTTATTCATTCCCCACCCAGTCCACCCTCCAACAGTTCCACTTCCCATACCTCCTCCCCACCCGCCTCTCTCCACGAAGATGTCCCCACCCACCCCCACCCCACCAAATCTCTAAACTCTTGGACCTCCAGTCTCTTGACTGTTAGGTGCATCTTCTCTGACTAAGCACAGATCCAGCACTCCTCTGCTGTATATGTGTTGGTGGGGAGGAGTCCATATCAACTGCTGTATGCTGCATGGTTGGTGGTGTTCCAGTGTCTGAGATATCTCGGGGATCCAGGTTAATTGAGATTGCTGGTCCTCCTACAGGGTCACCCTCCTCCTCAGCATCTTCCAGCTTTCCCCTAATTCAACCACAGAGGTCAGAAGCTTCTGTCCATTAGTTGGGTGCAAATATCTGCATCTGATTCTTTCAGCTACTCCTTGAGTCTTTCAGAGGGCAGTTATGATATGTCCCTTTTTGTGAGTGCTCCACAGCCCCTGTGTCAGGTCTTGGGGCCTCCCCTTCACTTGGATCCCACTTTTGCTCAAAATCAGTGACATGGATTTTGATAGTTACAGCATCATGTGGTCTTGGTTAGTATGAACATTTCAGTAATAATTGTTCTGCCAATATATTAACACAAATATATTTTCATTTGCTTATATATTCAAATTCTATAATTCTTGTCAAGAATGTTTGAATGGAGTACTATCTGAGAGCTAACACCTGATCCAAAAGTTTCAGACAGAGGGGAAGCTGAAATTTGCATGGGCTTCTGAAATCTCAAAACTGAACCCTAGTGACACAATTTCTCCGATAAGGATATGTCACATAATTCTTCCTAAATATTCTACCTACTGAGAAGCAAATATTCAAATATATGATCATATAGAGCCATTCTCAATCAAATTACCACAGTACCCTTTGTATCTCTTGCATTTTCATATTTTCATTAACGTAGACAGATGTAAATATTTGGTTTTCTCTCTGAATACACCTGTCCTTTGTATTGTTTCCTAAGCTTCCCTCATTCATTTCTTATATTATCTGAATTGATCTGAATTGTCACTTTATGACTCCCTTATTTACATTGTTTTTTTTTCTTTTTAATCTCTTGGACTAAACATTTAGATTATTTGACTAGTTCCATTTTGCTTCACAGAGGCATGTATTACAACAAGTTTCTGAGAAAAGTTTCCCTGTAGCAAGAATTGTGCTCTATGAGATTCGTATTCACTACACTAGACATTTAAACTGAAAAAGCATTTAATTACGTGCTTATTATGTTTAATTGTGTTATTATTATGTGTTTACTTATTTGTTGTAATAAATTCATGGGCTAATAAAAAGTAAATGCAATCTTCTAGGCAAGGAAAAAAACAGTAAAATGTAAAATTACTTCACAGTTTTTCCAAATCTCTCCTAATGGCTCCATTAAAACAAACCATCTGGATTTTTGCCTTCTTCTCTCATTCAAAGCATTGGGTAGTGCATATCCTAAAGCACCTGACAGTAGAATGAGAGGATGGGTGATGCTGAAAGGTAAAACTACTGTGAACTACTGTGAAAATGATACTGTTTCCCTCACTGAGACTCACAGAAATTGTTTGGAGATCTGTGTGGGTGCTTGAATATGTTATGAGATCTACTGCTAAAATGTGTACATGATACTTATTTCTGTCTCTCAGATTTGAGATGAGTAGGTGTGCATCAGTATGTGTGTACACATTTTATTATTTGAGCAATAATTTATATATGATTAAAATCAATATTCACAGTGCTGTTGAATTTTACATGAAATGTGATAAAGCTACAAGTATTATAAAACTTTACAAAATTCATCCAAAACAGCAAAATTATATTTAACAGGACATTATAAATTAATATAAATTAGAAAACAATACTTTCAAATGTGGTAATACAAAAAGACAGAAATGTTTAAATGACAATCTAAAATAAAACAAAAAGAAACGCATTTTTTAGTTAACTACTTCTACTGTTTAGATATATTTCCCAGAATTCATGTGTTTAAAATATAATCTCTTTTCTAATTATGTTGAAAGGCAGCACATTAGAATAGAATGGCAGAGTTTCACCCTCATAAATGGGCTGATTTTATTACAGTGGAGTGGGTTCATTATTAGTGAGGTGAATTTTTCTTTATTAAGTACGTGGACACATATGCGTGCTTCTGCATACATATGTGGAATGAATAGATCTTCATGTGCTTTAACATATGTGTAGAAATAGAGGTCAGAGACACAGTGTCATGTGTCATTTTATGTTCCTCTCCGCCCTATTTCAGGAGAAAGGGATGACCATTTGTTCAGACAGACAGGCAGCCAACAAGGTACTTTTATCTTAAGTATCAAGGCCTTGATCACTGGGGATTAAGATATGTGCTTTCCCATTATCCTTTTACTCTTTCTTTCTTTCTTTCTTTCTTTCTTTCTTTCTTTCTTTCTTTCTTTCTTTCTTTCTTTCTTTCTTGTTAATTTTAAAAATGGATTTTCTTTTTATTTTTTAAATTTTTTAATTTTTTCACATTTTTGAAGGATTTTTTGAATATTTTCTTTATTTACATTTCAAATAAACATTTCCTGGGTTCCCCCTTCCCGGAAACCCCATCCCATCCTCCATCCCCCTGCTTCTATGAGGGTGTTCCTCCACCCACCCCACTCTTCCCTCCCAATTCCCCTACTCTGGGGCATCTATTAAGCCTTCATAGGACCAAGGACCTCTCCTCCCATTGATGCCTGACAAGACAGTTCTCCGCTACATATGCAGCTAGAGCCATGTGTACTCCTTGGTTGATGGCATAGTCCCCGGGAGCTCTGGGGCTTCTGGTTGGTTGATATAGTTGTGCTTCCTATGAGATTGCAAACCCCTTCAGCTCCTTCATTGCATTCTCTAACTCCTCCACTGGGGTCCAGGCGTTCAGTCCAATGGTTGGCTATGAGAATCTGCCACTGTATTTGTAAGATTCTAGCAGGGCCTCTAAGGAGGCAGCCATATCAGACTTTTTTCAGCAAGCCTTTCTTAGCTAGCATCCACAATAGTGTCTGAGTTTAGTGACTGTGTCTGGGACGAATCTCCAGGTGGGACAGTCTCTGGATGGCCTTTCCTTCAGTCTCTGCTCTACACTTTATGTCCATATTGACTCCTGTAAGTATTTCGTTCCCCTTCTCAGAAGAACTGAAGTGCCCAAACTTTGGACTTCCTTCTTCATGAGCTTCATGAGGTCTATGAATTGTATCTTGGGTATTATGAACTTTTGGACTAATACTCACTTATCAATGAGTGCATACCATGTGTATTCCCATTACCCTTTCAATCACCAAGCCATTTCATCACCTTTGAAGTCCACATAATGATGGAGCTGACTGCTCCAATTGTCTCCATTTCAGACTTATTCTCTCATCCTTTGACTTCTACCAAGAAGTGACAAAATGAGAGATGCCTTCCTTGCCAGGTACAGGTTCCTCAGACTCTCAGAAGATAGCTGTTGATGTCGTTTCTATTCTTTGTAATGTAATCAGTTGAATGCACAAACTATACTAAAGAAAATAACTTAGCTTAAGTTAAAACATTACCTACTCTGCTGGATGTCTAGTAACATTGTGAGAGATTAATATACTTTAGACTTGTTCCCTGGTATAACATTAAAAACAAGTTTATAAAACTCTCAGATCAAGTAATATACAAGAAAACTATACCATGGAGTACTTACTAATCAAAATGTTCAAATGTAATGAACCAAGGCATTGCACATATTAATTCACATAATTTTCACTGTCAGATAGCTTGCCAAAAACCAAGGGAAATTTGCCATTACTTATTAAAAAGGATAAATTAAATATCAACTTATGACTGAATAGAATTCATTTTTAAATGACTTTTTATAGAGATCCCATAGGATAATCCTCATTTTAAATCCAGTTTTGTTATGAACATTGTATAAGAGCCCAAATGCTTCAAACAAAATTATTAGCGAATTAAATAGTGAATAAGAGAAAGACAAATCTGAGGAAGGAGAGGAGTCAGGATAAGAAAGATTAGAGTCAGTTCCAAACAAAGATACAGAAGTCGTTACCAGTTCACAAAAGTAGGACTTAAGGAGCCAATAAAGCAGAGAATGAGAAGGAAGCCTCAGAAGAAGGGAGAAAGCAACACCGTGGAAGTGCTCTCCAGCCCACTGAGGGAGGAAAGTAAGGAAATCCCCATCATAAGCATAAGTCAGAGGGCAGTGGAGAAAAAAATGACAGCACCTCTAAATACAGCCCAGTCTCTCAGTTCTAGAAAAGCCAAAAACTAGTTAGAAATTTGGCTGAGATTGTGACTCCTCTGAGGAAATGAGACAGCAGTAAAACACAACTCCATTTCACTACATTTCTTGGCTCAGGAATCTGTGGCCAGGTGCCATCTTGAAAGGGATCCACTATTTAAAACAGCTGCCTTGGAAACCTGGAAAACAGAACAATAGTTGATCAGGATATTGAGCTTCATCTACCACAGACCAAGTGTTAAAGAGGCACATAAGATAGTCATAGTACAAACAGATTATGGTCTGACTATACCATCAATGTCTGCCTCTCTGTTCAAAGAGCTAGAATCTAGTAGTTATTCAGTCCATGAGGCTGAATGTCTAAGGCAGTTTTCAGGATGCACTGGAATTTGAAGAAGCAAGGCTGTAAGGACCAGTGAAGGAATGGACTTGCCAATAAGAGTAAGAGTGAACAGGCAAAGCTCAAAGACTTCCTTCTTCCAGAAGACATGGCCCAGATTTAAGGTGTATCTTCCCACCTCAAAATATGTACATTTAGAATGAGTTTCGATGTCTGTGATCTGTTTTGCCACAGGGGGATATTGATAGGAGTTATCTGTGCTGCTACCTGAGGCCATGGTGAATATTTAGGTCTATACTGCCACTGACTGCTATGTTTGGGCCCATGGTCCTACTGTGACCAGGACCTGTGTTGATGTCCATTACCTGTATATCCCTGTAAGGCCACATGGATATCCATGGTCTTTACACCCTGTAGCATGAAGCCATGTTGCAGTCTGCTGGCTGTATTGCCTCCAGTTGACATATTGCTGTAAGTAGCCTGTGCTGAAACATGAGTCTTGTTGATGTCCAAGATCTGGGCTGCCTCAAGGGTCTTGTCTGAGTTTGTGGTTCTACTGCAGGAAGAGGCCTAAATAGAGGTCTGTGCTGTTCCCTGAAACCGTGTGGAAGCGCATGATCCATGCTCTCTTTGACTGTAAAGAGCAAGAAAGTTACTTTTAAAGTGACATCAATGACTGCAGATGTACAACTGAGAAAGATGAGCATGGAGGACATCAGGGACAGCCCTTATCATTGCCTAAACCCTCACCCACCAAAAAGTAGCAGCATTAACAGCCTAGACACTGTTAAAAGTGTGCTAACGATGCCGACATTAGTTCTATAAAACTGATGACTTCCACAGTCCTAGCAAGGGTACAGGAGCAGAATGATCCAGGTCTATTTAAGGTGCAGGTCACTGAGAGTTTGACCATGTTCCAGTGAGTAATAGATAACACAAATTTGACTTGGATGCTGTTTGTTGTTGTTGTTGTTGGTCGAAAGAGTGAGGAGGGAGACATGGAAGTGTGACCTTAATGAGACTTGTGGCCATGCCCTAGGTTCTAGCCTGACTCCGCCTAGGCAGTCACCTGCCTGCAGCCACACACTCCCTGCCTCTTGGGTCACCTGACCACCCAACTTACTATAAATAACACCCCTCAGAGCGTGCTCTCTCTCTCTCCCCACTTGTTCTCCCCCGGCCCTCTTCTTTGTCTATCTCTGTCTCTCCATTTTCTCCCCTTTCCACGTGATCATGGCTTCTCATCTATTTTCTCCTCTTTCTTTGTCTTTCTATCTCTTTTCTCTTTCTATTTTCTTAATAATAAAACATCAAAGCTATGGGCCGCCTCTTATTAAACTCGCCACACGAAGCTAGTTTGTACGTGCGATCATCTTGGATTCAGCCACGCAGACAGTCTATGAGCACAGGTAACAGGCAGAGAAATCCACACCAGAATGGCTTGGGTTTCTGCGTGACATTTCTCTGCACCCCTGTGCGCCCCACATTCGGAGAATGGCAGGCTGTATGACCGCACTCCCCATTAGGCTGAGGCACGCGTGCCTCTTGTCTGCTTCCCCAAAAACCCCATACAGAACCTCCGAGTCCGCCTGTGTCCTCTGCATATGCACGCTACCTTGGCCTGAGAGCGAGGCCCGCTTTTTTTTTTATATATATATATTTTTATTTACATTCATAATCATTTCCCCTTTCCTGTTTCGTCCCTCCCCGAAAGTCCCATAAGCCCCCTTCCCTCCCTCTTTTCCCCATTCAACCCCCACTTGCTTCTCTGTCTCGGCATTCCCCTACATCCAGTCTTTCCAGGACCAGGGGTCTCTCCTTCCATCTTCTTGGAAATCTATTGATATGCATATTGTGTCTAGGGTATTCCTAGATTCACTGTCAAAAAGACAAAGCGGCAACCAACTAACTGGGAAATGATCTTTACCAACCCTACATCCGACAGAGGGCTAATACCCAATATATACAAAGAACTCAAGAAGTTAAACTCCAGAGAGGCAAGTAACCCTATTAAAAATGGGGTACAGAGCTAAACAAAGTGTTCTCACCTGAAGAATATCTAATGGCTGAGAAGCACCTAAAGAGATGTTCATCATCCTTAGTCATTAGGGAAATGCAAATCAAAACAACCCTGAGATTCCATCTCACACCAATCAGAATGGCTAAGATAAAAAACCCAGGAGACAGCAGTTGTTGGCAAGGATGTGGAGAAAGAGGAACACTCCTCCACTGCTGGTGGGATTGCAAGCTGATACAACAACTCTGGAAAGCAGTCTGTCGGTTCCTCAGAAAACTGGGCACGACACTCCCGGAGGATCCGGCTATACCACTCCTGGGCATATACCCAGAGGCTTTACCTGCATGCAAAAAGGACACGTGCTCCACTATGTTCATAGCAGCCTTATTTATAATAGCCAGAAGCTGGAAAGAACCCAGATGTCCTTCAATGGAGGAATGGATTCAGAAGATGTGGTATATTTACACAATGGAATACTACTCTGCAATTAAAAACAATGAATTCACGAAATTCCTAAGCAAATGGTCAGAACTTGAAAATATCATCCTTAGTGAGGTAACCCAATCACAAAAGAACACACATAGTATGCAGTCACTGATAAGGGGATATTAACCCAGAATCTTGGAATACCTGAGGCCCGCTTTATAAGACAAATGTAAACAGATATAAATGGACAGATACATATTAATACAATAACATTGGGTGGTGTCAACACCCAATTCTCATTTTTAGATGTACAATTCAGACTAAAAGTCAATAAACAAAACAAGAGTGTATCTATATAATTGATTACATGGTTTTAACAGAACTTCACCTAATTCCTGCATTGTTTACTTAGCAGTTCGTGGGACTTTCTTTTAACTAAATCACATTTTAGGACCCAAAGAAGTGTTAAACATACAAAATATTAAAAACTATTATCATAGGTTGTCATATGATAGTAGGATAAAATCAAGAAACCAATGGCAAGAGAAACAAATATAACAAACAACTTTAAACTCATTAAGATATACATGAAGAGACACAGCATCATAGACAAACCAGAAAGACACTACTGCAGATGCCAAGAAGTGATTGCTGAAAGGAACCTGATACAGCTGTCTCCTGAGAGGCTCTTCCAGAGCCTGCCAAATACAGAGGCAGATGCTCTAAGCCAATCATTAGACATGGGGTCTCCAATGGAGGAGTTAGAGAAAGGACTGAAGGAACTGAATTGGTTTGCAACCCATAGGAAGAACAACAATATCAACCAAGTAGACCTCCCAGAACTCCTAGGGACTAAACCACCCACCAAAGAGTACACATGGAGGGATCCATGGCTCTACCTGCATATGTAGCAGAGGATGGCCATGTTGAACATCAATGGGAGTAGAGGCTATTGGTCCTGTGAAGACTGCCTGCCCTAGTGTAGGGGAATGCCAGGGCTGGGAGACAGGAGTAGGCAGATGAGTAGGGGAGATCCCTCATAGAAGCAGAGGGAGGGACAATGGGATAAGGGGTTTTCAGAGGAGAAACCAGGAAAAGGGATAACATTTGAAATGTAAATTTAAAAAAATATTCATTAAAAAATAATCAGGACAAAACTGAAGGGGCTGGAGAGAAGGATCAGCAGCAAAGAGCACTGCTTGCTCTTCCAAAGGATTCAAGTTCAATTCCCAGCATCCATAAAGCATCACACAATTGCCTGTAACTCCAGTCCCAAGCAATCTAACTATCTCTTCTAGTGTCCATGAACACTTGCAGGTATATAGTGCATAAAGAAACATACAAGCCAAACACTCTTGCGTATAAAATTAAGTACACTTAAAAATGAAAGTGCAACCTTTTACACTTGAAAATACAGTAAAAGAAATTCCACAAGGAAAATTTGTGATTCTGAATACTACTAGCATTGACACTTCAGGCAGATCTAAAATTTAGCAACACAGAATTTGCCAAAAAAAGAATTAAGGTAATTTAATTTCATTCATTTTAAAAGTATCCAAGAAGAAATCTAATATAAGAAGTAAAAGACCTCTATACTGCAAACTTAGAGGCAATGAAGAGAAAACCTGAAAATACTAGGTGTTTCAAGGACCCTGAATACTAATGAATGCAAAGAATTAAGGTCATGGAAATGCCATATAACAGAGAGCAATTTACAGACTCAGCACAACTCCTATCATAAGTCCAATGACTTTCTCTGAGGATCTATAAAAATATATGTTGAGGACTGTATGTAATAGCCAGAACAGTCAAACTAAGCAGAAAGAACAAGGCATTCTGGGATTTTCACAGAACCAGTTCTCAATTTGTCCTACAAAGAGGGTCTTTGTGGAGAAAGTAAGGAGAACCAGAAAGAGGGAAGATGGTAGATGGGGTGATTGGAGAGGCATAGATTTGTGCCAGGTACAGTAATACATGTATAATTATATATGTTTATCAAAAAGTTATAACTAAACTGAGGGTCTTGCATGATAAAAATAATTATAAATCACAAGGACATATGATGATTCACTGTCTAAATCTAGCACAAATTGCTGAACAAGTCATAAATGAACCAGTGTATAGGATAAAAAATGATGCAGAAATATTTATGTATGGAGAAGAATGGTATGAGCTCAACACCGTGAGCAGGGCTGAACCTGAGCTAGGATAGTCAGCCAAAGAGCAGCAGATGCCAGCCAATGTAGTATCTGCTTGGTGTGAACTATTATGCCTTTGAAAATCCAAACTTAGTGTTAGCTCAGCTATTTTAAGTATAAAAATTTTATCAAGTTTTTCTCAATATTGACAAAAGGATAGCATCTAGAAATCCAAAGTCAATGTAGCAAAATACTATGCGGATAAATAAGTAGTTGCCTTTTGGACAACTTCTGATTAGTCAACGCAATCATCATTTTTTATAACTCTCCAAAGTAGAATTTTGGTATATAAATTTAACAGGTAGGAATCAAAAGTGTTAGATTTAAGTAAAATATTACATTATTAATTTAGAATGCATGATGACCACTGTTGCAAAAATTGAAGTGAAGTTTAGAGTTACACTGTAGCTATGTACCATTGTTATGATATAATATTACCTTTAACGATCATTTTTCAAGTTTCATACATAGACAAACACATGAAATTACATCAAAGATATTGTTACCAGGTCCAGATTTAAATCTTGTCAAAATATATTTCATTGAAAATAATAACAAAAGATCAGATCACTGTTAGTCTGCTCCAGTGATATCTGGATTGTTTAAATAAGTTACCAGTGAGAGATGGACTTAGATATTGCACTAAACTTATGATTACAAAGACATCAAGTTTTGAATAATCTTGTCAGACTTATCCTATTATTTTTTTAATTGAAATTTCATTTGACATTTTTCTCCTATATTTATTGAGGAGTCAGGAAATAAATTTTGCTGTATATCTGGAATATAAGACGTCAGGTGGCTTTCTTAGAAGGGGACAGCAGGGATAGAAAAAATGAAGATGCAGTGAGGAGAAGAAAGCACAGGTGACATGGAGGTGCCATAAAACCAAGACCCATTTCCTCCCCATGATGTGAACTCTTCAGCTGTAGTCTGTCTGAGATTTCAAGGAATTTATATAACTGAGTAGTGTTTCACATCTTTCCACAATTCAATGGCTTCAGCACCTATTGTCTCAAAGCTTTTGGTTTCCTTTATGTCTAAATCCTATACTTCCTTTCAATATCAAAAGAAATGATCATCTTGGGATGACTACAAAACCTCTCAACAACGTGCAAAGGCCATTCTAGTTACCTTGCACTTATGAGGCAGAAAAGCTGCCTGTGTCAAATCAATAAAGAATCCTACAGGGTTTTATTTTCTTACTAGGATGTCAGGTCAAGTTTTACAACTGTGAAATGAAACATAACACTTAAAATTCAAATGTGGTTGAGATAAAAGTCATGCACAATTACTCCAAAATTAATATTATTCTTTTTTAGTCTCGTGGCCCGTGGGTAATATCTTGCCTAGATACTCTAATCGCAGCAGAAGATAAAAATTCGTATAGTTTCCCAAATCTACTAGAGAAACAGAAGAACAGATGGGATGAAATATCTCTAAATTTATCCTTCATAAAATGTATAAATTAAAAGTAAAATTCTATAAAATAGATATTTAGGATAATAAGTTCTCCCGCTGGCTAAATACTTAACTAAAAGTGCTCAGAAAAAATGGAGCAAATGGGAGTATGTACAATTTTCCTAAATTACCCTACTTTTTACCATAGTCAAATGAATTTCAAGGTATTCTGGGCTTTGTTGATATGTTTTAGAGTGTTCTACATAGTCAGGACAATATATGCTCTCTCTTTCTCTCTCTCTCTATAGATAGATAGATAGATAGATAGATAGATAGATAGATAGATAGATAGATAGATAGATAGATAGATAGATAGATAGATAGATATAGATATAGATATATAGATAGATATAGATATACATATACATATATAGATATACATATATATATATATCATTCTAAGCAAGCCAAAATTATTATTTCTAAAGTAAGTTTTCCTTTTTTCACTGACATCTTAATAGCTTTATCAAAAAGACTCACTTTGCAAAATAAAGGTAGAAAAACATGAACCAGTTTCTTAGAAAACCCCAAATGTCCAAATGTTAATATGAACTACAAATATTAATATTATGATTCTGTATGCTGATTCTATCAGAAAAGAAATTGGTTCATATTAAGATGACAGTAGTGTATATTTCCAACAGGATTTCAAGAATCCTTCCTACCAAAATTAAATCCATTTCAAACTTACAATCACTAAAAATAACCAAACAACAATAATAACAACAACAACCACACCACCACACTGGTTCTTTTCACCCTGTTTGATTTATGTTCCTTATGTTTAATTTTGGTAGGAAGGACTCTTGAAATCTTTTTGTAAATGTACACTATTGTGATCTTCACATGGACCAATCTCTGATAGAATCGACATAGAACTTCAATATTAATATTTGTGTTTTATATTAACATTTGGGTTTTCTAAGAAACTGGTTGGTGTTTTTCTAGCATTTTTCTGCAAAGTGAGTTATGTTTTGGAATAGAATTAACAATGCATTAAATGTTGTCTAGGCTAGCAAAATTGTTTAGTTTTCAACACTTTGGAGTAAGGAAAATCTCAGATTTTTCACTAAGTAAAGATTTGCATTTAGATTGATTAACAGTGGACTTACAGTTTGGGATCACTCCACTCTAGAGGGGAGAAAAGGTAGATGAGAATTCAAGGCCAGATTGAGGTACATAGTGACTGTCTCTAAGATGAATAGTTACAAAATATGAATCTTTATTTGTTCCAAAATTCATCGATTTCCACTAGAGTACACTGGCTTTTCTTGGGAAATAGATACAATATTTCGCTGCCAATACCTCTTAATTCTGGGTCCTGAACTCTCAAAGATGTACTTAACTTACATCGAGAAGGATCTACTGCTATAATTGTAAAGATTACTTGGATTTGTAGTTGGGCACATTTGCAAAAGCCGGTGTCAATTCAAAGAGAAAAGTTCATAGGAGATGTGTTTATTATGAGTTTTTTATTACTCTTTTTATTTTGGAAAGTCATACAATAAAAACTGTGGTGACTTTAGGAAAGGAAAATGGACCTTTTTCATTTTGGACATAATCTTAGTGAGCAAACACATTTGATGGAGTCAATTATCTTCTGTGAAACCAGTGAGAGAGTAGCAAGTACTATTGTTTTTGTGTGTCTCATATTATTACTAATCAAATGAGGTCTCACGGACACAGGACCTTTCTTTGAGGCAGATTGTGAGTCTTCTTTTCTGTGGTTTCATCTTTCCTTTGCCCTTCCTTATTACTTTTCTTCCTTCCTTTCAATTTTTCTCTTTCATTTAATTTCCTCCTGCTTCAACACCATTTCTTCCTCCTTCTTTGATGCATTTTTTCATTCATGTATTTTCTGCCCATAGGAGAAGCACTGGTGCTACCAATGTTTCCCATTACAACCGATTTCTATGTGGGTTCTAGATTATTCAAGTCCTCACATCTTTGCAGTAAGTACTTCACTCATAAGGTTATTTCCCCAGTCTTAGACTCTATTTCTTGTCTGTAAGTGTCTTGTGGATTCTTTAGCAGGCTAGTAAGCCAAGAGTCTGATGAGAGAAGCAGGGGCAGTATTGAGGAAATAGGTCCCTGGCTTGAGCTCTCCATAAAAAACACCTAGCATGTGAATCAAGCTTTGATGGAACATTACAAACAAATCCCCTCAACTGGTGGTGTGGAAACAGGCAGAATAGAACATCTGGGTTTTGTCAAGAGTTCTGACTTAGACCATCAGCAAAAGGTAGCAGTCCTGGTTACAAATCACTAAATTTGAAGTGGTTGGTTTAGCAATAGTGACACAGAATGTATGCTATGCTTTTGAACTAATGAACTGCTCATCTTTTAACTGACTATACAAGCTCTATGGCATCATAACAATGATATCTGAACTTACCGCTTTATCATAATGTGCATTAACTATAGTTTTTGTGGGTCAAGAGTCTTGAAATAGAACAGCTGAGTCCGTTTTCTGTATCTCATAAAGCCATAAGCAAGGTGTCATCAGAATGTTGAACTCATTTGAAAGCTGATTGCAATTCTTTCCTCTCTCTCTCTCTCTCTCTCTCTCTCTCACTCAACCATTCTCTGACTCACAAACCCAAACTCCCATGCATTTTGTCTATCTGTGTGTGTGTGTGTGTGTGTGTGTGTGTGTGTGTGTGCGCGCGCGCGCATGAGGTCATGTGCTGTGGGGTACATGTTGAAAATGTTGGAGATGTTAAAATGTTGATCAAAATCTTTCACCTTGTTTAAGACTGGGTATCTAACTTTTTGCTGCTCCTTATATCAGGCTAGATTGCCAATGAGATTCCTGGAATTCTGCCTTTACTAACCATCTTTCCAAAGGCACAGGGTTATGATAGGCATAATTTGCTATCTATTATTTTCTTTTTATGCTATCTATGATTTCTTTCTGTGCATGAACAGTGTTTTACTCACTGAGGCACTTCTGCAGCCTGTTGTCAGGACCTTTTTTAAGCAAATGTGGTTATGAAACATGCTTGTGAGAATTCAGGATTTCAGAAGGTTTTGACTCTTCATTGGCTATCTGCAGAAACTCAGCCCCAGCTTTTCTCATTTGGACCTTGTCTATACAACCATCGGCTTTCTACAGACATGCAGGTAATAATAATGCATCAAGATACACTTTATTTGCAAAGACATATATGCATGGTCATGTGCAGCCATAATTTCACTTCTTTCATGTTCCACTGGTTAAAAACAAGTAAGAGTTTTTGTTGGTACACGGGAGCAAGAATCAAGCAAATTATCAACATAAGTGCTGGAAAGATGAGAACATTCTCAGATTTCTGCTTACTCTACCTCACCCTTTTGTATCTTTATTGCTGTGATAACAGTCATTACCAAAGCTTTTAGACAATGCTTATTTGGTGATAGTACTGCTAATGTCCAATGCTAATGTAAGTGACACTGGCACTGAAACTGCTGTCTGGTGACACAAGGGAGATAAAGGTGCTTAGATTTTCCAGTTCGGTAGTTAATTATGATACTATACCATAGGTCTGAGTGATTTTCAAGACACACATTATGAACTTACTTTATGACTTAAGATATTCAAGTATTTAAAAGATTGTCTTCTTATTGAGGAGTCTGTAAAGAACTTAAGAACATACCATAGTTCAAGTTTTCTAAAGAATGTAAAATTTGGTGTGAGAGTTAAAAAAGTTTCAAGAAAGTTACTAATTTCTCAAGAGAGTGACATAAATATGTAGAAGTTTCATAAAGCTGGTTAACAAAGGGTAGTAAAAATTACCACTTGCAAAATGTTGAAACTGGAGAGATTCACAGCTTTATTTTATTTATGTAATCTTTTATTTATTTGTTTATTTATTTACACTCCAGATTTTATTCCCCCATCCTGTCCATCCTCTGACTGTTCCACATCACATACCTTCTCCCCAATCTCCTGTCTCCATGAGGATGTCCCCACCACTCACCAAAACAGACCATAGCTTTAGCAGAATCAGGATATCCTTTGCAAAAAATATCATTGCAAAAACATATTTTTCTCTCAGTTGATTATTCCTGGAATATTTTGAAGATATTCCCATCACTGGTGCTAATAATTTGCTTGATTGTCTTTCCAGCATGCCAGAATAAGCAATAGAACAGGGAAAATGGGAAATGTGTTCTTGACATTCTAAAAATGTGTGACAAGCCCATTTGGTGTGGTTGTCTAGAGCATGCAGTAAGTAGGACTGTGTACATGCTATGCTATATATACATCTTTTATTTTACTTATACTTATTTTATGTGCATAAAACTTTCTTGAATGTATATCTTTGCACTTTACATGTGCAATGCCTACAGAGACAAGAAGAGAATGTCAGATCCCTTGGTCCTGAAATCACAGACAGTTGTAAACTTACATCTGGGTACTGGGAGTTGAAGCCACATCTCTCCAGGCTTCTGCATCTTTCTACAGAGGCTTTTAACCTTTGAGCTACCTCTTCAGACACACAATATATCTACTGAAACTGCCAAAGAGGGTTTGCAACAAAATATCACCCATGGTGTAGTTTTTGTTTAGGAATATCCAACAATTTATAGAAAGAATATATAGACATAAAATATAGAAAGAATAGAGACATAATTTTCTTTATATGGATTTCCTAAACTAAGAATGGTATAACTTTTTTTTCTTAAGAACATTAATAGATTGAGAAAACATTGTTTTACAAAACAGAATAATAAACACATTGACACACAAGCACACATTTTTGGAATACAAATTTATCCTAATAAATGAGAAATATGTGATCAAAATTAACAGAAACTGATTAAATATTAAATGTTCATCTTTGTGGATATACTATTATTAAAGCTACTTCAGTATGGACATGCCACAATTCAAGTCCCCTTAATATCTTACTAATGCCCATTACTAAGAGCAAATTTCAGTACCACATTGACTTTAATCATTGCTTTGTCACCACTAGGAAAAAAATAAGTATCTCTAACAGTTTCACTGTTTTTTAACTAAAGAAATTTACTATGATTGTTTGATGACATTTTCTAAGTCCCACAGTTTAAGTGACTCCCTTTGGCTAGAAATTGAAAATGAATTATAACTTTCAATTCATTCACTGGAGAATTTATATTGAGAAAACCATGTGGTTACAGTTTCACATGGAAACAATGTTCAGAATCACAGTGTATATTAGGAAAAAAACTTGTTATTATTGGCTTTATGACTGTACTCAATTTACCATGTATAATCTCCAGTGAGTTTATAATATAATTTAAATATGCCTAAAATATATTACTTTATCCTAGAGGCCCCCAAACAAGATACATTGTTTTTCCCAAAGGCCATTCCAGTGAAGGATGTGTCATTGCTTGCGCACCTGTAATTTCTGCACATTTTCCAGAAATAGAATCTTTAACATGAGGATGTTTGAAAGCAACCTAGGAAAATTAATAATTCTAATAATGATGCTAAACTCAAGAGGCCATTTTATTCATTTTATAGTCTTCTAAAGAAATGGATGCTTCTTGGGCCTGAGGATGGACTGACATCAAACCTTTCAGTATTTTATTAATTGTAAGAATGTAAAGATGTCTAAACGGCTTCCAAACTGTGCAGCATTGAGTCACTTACCTAAGAAGTGTAGAGATTCCATTTACAGTTTTCCATCTTTGTCTGTCATTTTCATTAGCTGTGAAAGCAATTTAGATAACAATGGATAGGAGAGAATGAGTGGGGTAGCGCTGTCTTTAATAACTTAAACACACAGCTTAAAATATACTAAACAGTACCAGAAAGTGGTTGAATGCACAAAAGACTATGAATATGAATGCCAATCACAGATTCTAAGCAGCAGGCAAGTGTCTAACTATACAGCAATGCAAATCTTTGTTCAGTGCACTGTGTAAGCCCTGTTCTCCCCTACCATAATAAGTGCAGAGAAGCTACTGAGAGGTCAATTAAAGTTGAATAACTAAGCCCCAGCCCAGCACTTTTAAGGAATCAGGGTTATAGTTTACAACATATTAAAAGCAATTCATTAAGCAATTTAGAGAAATGGCTTGGAGTTCTGTTGGTAGCTATTAGTAACACTGACTGTGAAAGCAGCTGCTTGATTTAATTGGTAAACACTTGTTCTTTTCATTTCTAAGCAAAATTAGCACCTACACTCTTGCCAATAAATTAGACATTGTCCTTGTGCTGAAAAAAAGCACCACTAACCACTGAATGTAAGTTTTGGAGACAACCTCCTCACTTGTTTCCTCTTACTCATGTGCCTCTGTGAAGCTGGGAAAACACACAACACTAATATGGACTTGAAATAGGAAACTTCTTCATAAAGGTCTCAGTGTCTTGATAAACCCATGATATAATGAACACCAAGCTATTAGATTGAATGGAGTACCATCATGTATAACTCTGTAGAGATAACCTATGCTTAGAATTGATTTTACAAATATAAAAGACATAATTTTATTTATATGGATTTCCTAAACTAGGAATGGTATAACTTTTTTTCTTAAGAACATTAATAGATTGAGAAAACATTGTTTTACAAAACAGAATAATAAACACATTGACACACAAGCACACATTTTTGGAATACAAATTTATCCTAATAAATGAGAAATATGTGATCAAAATTAACAGAAACTGATTATTTAATATTCAGATTTTTCCACCTGTACTGAGCTTTCTTCATAGGCTGAGTCAATGTTTCAATTAGCAATCTGTATAAAGATTTCTTTTATTTTATTTTCTATATTTTTTATTTACATTCCAAATGATTTCCCCTTTCCCTTTTCCTCCCTCCCCGAAAGTCGCATAAGCCCCCTTCCCTCCCCCTGTTCCCCTTTCAACCCCCTCTCGCTTCTCTGTCCTGATATTCCCCTACATCCAGTCTTTCCAGGATTTTAATACAGTTTAGAAATGAAGGAGGCAAAACAGAACTTGGTGAGGAAGTCATAACTTAAGCTCTATCATAATTGCAAAGAGACCATAATTCAATTCTCACATTAAAAGGAAACCATTAATAATTATGTTGAATTTTATTCAGGAAAAATATATTTGTATATGTTACTTTCTTCTGGACTAGTCAGTTTATCCGTGCTAGTAATTTGATTTCCAGTCCGTCAGACGATTAAATGAGAAAAAATGGGAATTTAATTAATCTTCTCAGATACAGGTATTGGTCTTTGGGTAACCAATAAGTTACTAATAATATTCTGTAGGATCTTGGTCTTGTGATAATGCCCTAACACGTACCTAGCTGGAGTCCCATGATTAATGGTTTCATTTTTCCTATTTACATACAGAATATCTCCTAGCAGGATTTAGTCCATGTGTCATTCTCACAACTGCTAATGTGTTATAATGTAGACATATCCATGATGGTTCTTTGAAGTAAAGATTACGACATGCATCATATATCCACAACTTTTTCTTCTTAGTTGCTACTGATGATTAAAGCTAGGGCCCTGCTTTTCCTCTAAGTTCTCATTGATCAATATCCCCAGGAATTGATTTTTAAACTTTTTCCTCTAACATTGGGATCTCAATAAGTTTTTCAATGAGTCTATGATTTTGCAATCCTTTTTTCAGTGTATTGAGTGCCTGGATTATCAGCCCTTCTCCAGCCCTATCACAAAACCCATGAATGGTATTTTATTAAACATCACACTTTTCTCAAGTTCTTTAGTGTTTGAGTAGATTAAATCTCTTCCTCTAGTGGTCTAATACTTTTCCTAGTCATGCTTTCATTTTTGGATTTTTAATATACTTTAAATCCCAACCACAATTCCCCTTCCTCCTCTCCTGCCAGTTTCTCTGTCCACTTCCCCTTGTCCCTTCATTCCTATTCAGTCTTGCTCCATTTCTATTCAGAGAAGTCCAGCCTCCTATGGATATCAACCAAGCATGGTATATCAAGATGCAGTAATAGTAGGCACCTTTGCTCTTGAGGCAGGATAAGGCAATTTAAAATGAGGAAAATTGTCCCAAAAGCAGGCAAAATCGCAGTAACAGCCTCAGCTTCCACTGTTAGCAGTCCCACAGGTAAACCAAACTACACAATTGTAGCTTATATGCAGAGAGCCTATCTTAGTCCATGCAGGTTGGGTGGCTATCAGTTCAGTCTCTTTGACCCCTTGTTCTCACGGTAGTTGATTATTTAGGATGCCTTGTGGTGTCCTCTGACTGTCTAATCTTTCCTGCTGCTTTTGACAGGATTTCTCAAACTCCACCTAATGCTTGTCTGTGGGTTTCTGGATCTGTTTCCAGCAGTTGCTAGATGAAGCCTCTCTAATGAAAATTGGGATAGGCAGCAATCTATGAGTATAATGGAATATAATTAGGCATCTAGGCATCATTCTTCTTTTCTTCCTTTGTTTCTTTCTTTTTTTGTTTTTTCTTTCCTTCCTTCCTTCCTTCCTTCCTTCCTTCCTTCCTTCCTTTCTTTCTTTCTTTCTTTCTTTCTTTCTTTCTTTCTTTCTTTCGTCATGTAGTTTGTGGCCTTTTAAGCAACATCAGGAGTGTGCTCTGTCTAATGGCACTGATCTCAAGCTGGGCATATCATTGGTTGGCCATTCCCACAGTCTCCATGGTACACTTTACCCCAGAACATCTTATAGGCAGGACATAATGTAGGTCAAAGATTTGGTGACTGGGTTGGTGTCTCAAGTCTTCCACTGGAAATTTTGTGCGGTTACAGGAGATGGCCAGTTTAGGGTCCATATTCCCCATTGCTAAGAGTCTTAGCCAGGTTCATCCTCTAAGATTTCTGGGAATTTCCATTACTATCGGTTTCTAGATCATCCCTGAGATGACCCAAAATTATAGTTAACTCTCCCAGTACTCTCTCTCTCCATCCTCTCTCATTATGTTCCCTCATGTTCCCATGCTCCCACCCCACCTGTGATGTCTATTATATTTCCTCTTCCCAGGAAGATTCATAGGTCTCTCCATGAGTCCTCCTTGTTACTTAGCTTCTATTTGGTTGTAGATTATAGCCTGGTTTTTTTGTTTATTTTTTTTTTTTTACTTTACAGCTTATAAGTAAGAATATACCATGTTTTTCTTTCTGGGTCTAGGTTACTTCACTCAGAATGACTTTTTTTCTAGTTCCATCCATTTGTCTGTAATTTTCGTGATGTTATTGCTTTTAATAGTTTAGTAATACTTCATAGTTTAAATGTACCACATTTCTTTTATCCATTTTCCGGTTGAGGGGCATCTAGGTGGTTTTCAGTTTGTAGAGATTACAAATAACCATTATTTGAACAAATGGGACATTCGTTGATTATATGTCTAGGAGTGTTATAGCTAGGTCTTGAGGTAGATGGATTCCCAATTTTCTAACAAGTCAGCACTCAGGAGGCAGAGGTAGGTATATCTCCAAGTTCAAGGCCATTCTGGTCTGTGGAGTCTAGCTAAACTTGTCTTTCACAATGTCTCTCTGTAATTCCAAATTTTGAACTGAAACTTATTCTCAATTGTCCAAAATACCCTATCATTTACTCTCTAATTTGATGGCCAGGTACACACTCACCCTATGACCAACAATTATCTTTTGTTCCTCCACTTGCTATGGTTTATCTAAATGAGTTTCTCTTTTCTAGTTACACAAATGCATTTCTTATTTTCCTCATTTATACGTAAAATGGCATTTATTGTTCCATAGTTCATAATTTCTAATTAGTGATCTAATTTGGTACATTGTTTTCCAATTATTGATGTTAGTGTTCATCATGCAAACATGAGGTTCTATGAGAAGGAGCTTATATATTCATTAAAAACATAATTCCACAAATTAACTGGTACACAACTTTACCATTTAATAGTCAACAACTAACTGGCCATCATTTGTTAATTGTGAATTTAAATGACATAAATATTTTAACTAATTATGACACAAAATAGAGTCTGTGCCCACAAACAATAAATCCAGTAATCCAGAATCAAAGTGGTTCCTACAATAAGGAAGTCTAATTTGGCATAGTGTACTTAGAAGTCTCTAGACACTAAATCTTCTTCTATATACTCATTTTCTTAATTAGTTACCTGTATAAAACAAACATTGTAAATAAAAAATAAACATCATATTCACACTGTCTATAGAGTCTTCCCTGAAGGCTCATTGAATTTTGGATCTTGAAGTTCTAAATTAAGTGTTCTGGAGGTCAGGGAAGGTCATAAGAAGACAACAAAGAAATTTAAGTGAACAAGGGTTTTCCTGAGGAGAAATACCTGGCTGCCTAATTAGCAACAGAAATCACCTGTCAGACAGACCTACTTCAATCGGAATTCAATTTCTGTCAAATAGTCTTTTTTATTTCGTTGAATTCATTTGTGTCTAAAGTCTCACTATTATTGATTATAATTGAAAATTTATTTCTATTCTTGTTTTAGTCTTTTCTTGAAACAGTTTTTGAGCACAAGTGAGATGGCACAGTAGGTAAAACTTCATGTCAGCAATCCTCATGGCCTGAACCCAAGTGGTGGAAGGAGGTAATTGACTCATAAAGCATCCTCTGTTCTTTGGATAGACAATGTGCTCATGGATAACACAATAAATAAATGAACAAATAAGTAAATGTAATTTAAATTTCTAGGTAGAGATTTTATATGAAGTAAAGTTTTGAAGATAATATTCAATCTTCTTCTATCTCAAATACAATATTCTTTTTATTCTTTTTTTTTTTTTTTTTGGTTTTCCAAGACAGGGTTTCTCTGTGTATCCCTGACTGTCCTGGAACTCACTTTGTAGACCAGGCTGGCCTTGAACTCAGAAATCCTCCTGCCTCTGCCTCCCAAGTGCTGGGATTAAAGGTGTGCGCCACCACCACCTGGCTACAATATTATTGTGTTATAGAAAATAAAACATTCTTTTAAAAATTGATATTATTATACTATGTATATAATTATATTCTGCTATTAGAAATGACACTGTAAATAAAAGAGGAAAACATGGAAGTTATTCTACACACTTATAAGCAGAAATTAAGGTTGTAAGCTAAGAGTACGGCAAATTGATGGGATAGAATGTATCCACATTGAGCAGTAATAGAATTCATCATACATAGAAACATAAGTAATTATATGTTTGGAAAATGTGCTAACATTACTTTTTTCTATAAGCTCTTACTTTAATATATGCTTTATGGAAATTTAGTACAGTTATTTTCCAATGAGTTTAACAGTTAAAATATTTTGTTGACGAGGAGGAACATGAAAGGAACCAGGCTGAGGCAGAAGGAAAATAGAGGTGAAACATTGCTGACTTTGAGATTTTCATGAAACTAAAAGTGCAACAATCCCTCAACTGGAAATTGCAATGAAATAGACTCCTCTCTCTAGGCTCTAGAAATACAGCTATTTGTATGGAAGTTCAGTCCAGTGATGTAAGTTCAGTCCAACGATGTTCCTAACATACTTCTGACCTAAAAAAATTATAAGAAAATAGGTATATGTTAAAGTCCTAAATTTGTAGTAACTTGTGAATGTCACAGTAAAAAAAAAAAAACAACTAACAAATCAACAATCTAAATTTGAAGTACAAAACCTGAAATACAACCCAAAATAGCTCTGTCTTTTTGCTATTATTAGCATGACTAAATGACTAAGGCATATTTCAATAGAAGCTATGTTGTATAAACACAAATTTGTTTGTTTGTTAAGACTGTCCTTTGGCATCCATAGGTTCCTCCTTCTTTTTCTTCTTTAATTTGGGTAAATTAGAACCTCATCTAAGTTAATTTAAGCCACTTCATGTCACTGAAGAATATAACTCACTTAAGAAACACCCAAATTCTCTCGTCTATAAGGCACCATGTAACATAATTACCCCCTAGTTTGTTAAAATTCCCCCATCTGACCTCCCATTTGAGCCTCCCATATCGTCAATTTAAATTAATTTAATTTAAAGCAAGCCATCATATATTGTTGGGCATGAGGTCTATGACTGAAATATAAATATAGAGGAATGAATGGATTTATACAAATCAGTGCCCAGTATAGTTACTAGAGTTGCACACTACTCATCAGTGTAGTGTAGGTAACAAAAGCATTACATTATACACATATCAGAAGACAGAAATGGCATTGTTAGCAAAACATATTATTAATATAATAGACATGCACATTTCATATTATATCTTAGTTTTGATTTATTGCTAATATTACCTTCCTTGACTATAGAAGTATATTTTCAGAGAACAGAAGCATAAGTGTATGAAAATCTTGAACACTGGAAATGTTTTTCTTTTTTACTGTGTTACTAGGAAACTAAACTTTTCTATAGAAACTAAATTTAGGTGCACTAACATATTTTTATCATTGACAATAAATTTTCTATATGAGTGGATATAAATGGATCTGAGAGTGAATTACCATGGACTACACTACATGGATCATTTTTAAGATGAACAATGAAGAATAAAATATAAAAGGAGAATAATGGAGGTAAAAATAAGATCATCATTAACTGATATAAAAGACATTTTATAAAAGTATTATATATTGATTAAGATCATAAATTAACTCAAGTGAAAACATTTCCAATTCACATCAGAAAAAATAAATGATAATTTCTATTTTTAAGTTTCTATAAAATCTAAAGATCAACTGTGGTGGTTTAAGAAAAATGCCCTGTAGTATTCATATAAATGAATCATTAGGAGATGACACTATTTGAAAAGACTAAGAGGTATAGCTTGGTTAGGAGAAGTGTGTTACTAGGGGTGGGCTTTGAGGTTTCAAGGGTCCAAGCCTGGCCCAGTAATTTTCTTTATTCTTGCTTCCTGAAGATGTGGAGGTAGAACTTTCAGCTCCATTTCCAGCAACATGTCTGCCTATACACAGCCATGCTTCCTGCACTGATGATAATGGACTAAATATCTGAAACAATAAGCAAGCTCCAACTAAATACTGTCCTGGCCATGGTTTCCCTTCACAGTAATAGAACACTAATTAAATCAAAAGTTGATACCAGGGAGTAGGGTATTGCTACAAAAGACCTGACCACTGTTTGTTGGAGGAATATGGGAGACTTTTGAACTTTGGACAAGAAAATTAGATGGATGATTTATATGATACTTAATTGGCCCTCCTTATAGAATCATGGAGGACTTCGGTGTTGAGGGCAATGTGAAATATGGGGTCCTGACTCAAAAGGATTCAGAAGACAAGAATATTAACAAGTGGCCTAGACTCTGATCTTGTGGAAAATGACTAGACATCATGATAGCTTAGTATTGACTATATCATAAGGATATTAGTGTTTAATTTTATACAGATCTATAATGAAAAGAAACTTGGTAACCAAAGGAAAATACAAAATGTATACTGTGAGAGAAAAAGGAGTACCAGGAATATAATGTGGGAGCCAAGTCAACTGTTCAAGGAGATAAAACATATTAAGAAAATCCTAATGCTAAAAGAAGTAAAGGGTAAGTGAACTCAGAGCAAGACCACACATATCTAAGGTCCCAACTAGTGACTGGGAATTTAAAAAAAAAACTTAAGAAATATAGGAAACAATAAAAATAGGAAGCTGATAAAATGTATTTGAACAAGGAAACCAAGTTTCAGTCACATTGTTCTGGTATTATAGTCAAGGATGCAGTAATGACAATGTGGAGTCTACCACCTCATCTAAGGGAAGCTGCTGAAATCAGGCACATGTCAGGCATGTACCTATATGGAGGTCCAGAAAGAACATAGCATGAAGTTCTGAAGTTGAAACATGGATTGTGTTGGAGATGCCAAGATGTTGGAGATGCTAGAATTGGTTGATACTTACCAAGCCAGTCTGCTAACAGGGTATGGAAACAGCGGAAGAGAGAAGTGTGTTGTATCAACAATGCTGAAAGAAGTTAGAGACCTGAAGAGAGCTTTGACAACAGACATTGAGATGCAGAGTCTGAATTTTCCATCTGTTTTGATATCTTGCTTTGGATCACTTTTTCTTCATTATAACACATTCCTCCCTTTTGGGGTGGTAATGTCTATTTGCTGCCATTCTATATTACAAGTATGTGACCTGCTATTTTATTTTTATTTTAAAATGTATTACAATTAAGAGATTGTCATGAGTCTCATAATAGACATTGAACTTTGGACTGTTAAAGAATATTGTGATTGGTTGTTAGAGACAATGGGAACTTTTGAAGTCAGACTGTGTGGGACCTTAATTAGACTTGTGGCCACGCCCCAGGTTCTAAATATATTTTTGTTCTTTGATATGGCTACAAATCTATGGGGGTCTAGGAAGTTGAATGTGGTTTGAATAAGAACTGACTCTATAGGTTAATACTTTTTTTTAAAAGATTTATTTATTTAATGTATATGAGTACACTGTTGCTATCTTCAGACACACCAGAAGAGGGCATCAGACCCCATTATAGATGGTTGTGAGCCACCATGTGGTTGCTGAGAATTGAACTCAGGACCTCTGGAAGAGCAGTCAGTGCTTTTAACCGCTGAGCCATCTCTCCAGCTCCAGTACTTTTTAATTATTAGGCAACAGTACAATTTGGAAAGATTAAGGGGTGTGGCCTTGTTGGAAAAAAATGTGTCACTTGGGGTAGAATTTGAGGTTTAAAGGGTTCAATCTAGTCCCAGTGGCTTTCTTTCTTCCTGTTCCCAATATAGAACTCTGGGCTGCTTCTCAGACACATGTCTATGAGCTGCCATGCTTCCCACCATGCTAAGGTCTCTGACACTGTAAGCAAGCCTGAATTAAATATTTTCCTCATTAAGATTTTCTGTGGTTATGGTTTCTCTTTGTAGCAATAGAATATTAACTATACCTGTATATATTATTCAGGCGTTTTGCATACTCAAAATACTGCCATTGCTATTTGATGGTGTATAGTCTATCAGCTAGACTATCAAAGACTCAGAAAACATATATTCTCCAAATTATCTTTTATCAATTTGACTATAGCTCCAAGACATACATTAGTTTAGAGGAATATTGTTTTATAAATTTTAATACTAGTCGTTTTCTCTTGGGTATTAATCAGTATGGATTTTTCCTAATGTTCACTACTCTTTGCCATCTATGCTGACAGGCAAGGAGAACTGTGCAGTTTCACAAAGAGATGAAGTTCTGTTATATTAAAATAATGCTTCCAAAAGCACTTTAAAGGTTATCTAAATTATGTATTTGTTTACTTAGGTTCTTGAATTTATGTACATGTGTGTATCTCCTCTCTCTCTCTCTCTCTCTCTCTCTCTCTCTCTCTCTCTCTCTCTCTCTCTCTCTCTCTGTGTGTGTGTGTGTGGTGTGTGCATGTATTTGTATGTGTATGAGAGTGCTTTAAATACTGGTATGCAGTTTATGCCTTCTGTTTAATTAAAAATAAAGTATCTATAATGACTCTTTTTCATTATTTCTTTGTCAGTCTAAGCTGATTATTAGTTGAATAATATCATGTCAAAAGTTTAAATATCTTTTATTTTTAGTATTGATTAAGCATCATTATCATTATTAATTTTATTACTTTTTAAAACTAAGTAAGAAGTATAGACTATGAAAAGCCGGGTGTCAAATTGAGTATCTTGAAGATTCCACTACTATGAAAATATGTTTTCTTGCCTCGTACTCTCTAGTCCACAATCCTTCTTTGGAATCTGATGCCATGTACTTGATCATATTCTCCTCAAGGCCTTCATTGAGCTCCCTCTCCAGTCTCACTTCCCCACCCACCTACTTGAATATTCCCTTTTTCTTCTTTTTCTTCTTTTCCTCAGTGCATACAGTTATGATGCTCAGCTACTCTTAGGAGCGGAGTCTGCCTTAGAAAGAGTCCAAGCAGCCAGGAATCATAGTTGACAAAACTCTTCAAGTGAATCCTTAAATTCTAAACTTAATAAAGTAAGTAAACTAAATATTGTTAAAATTGATTCATTTATTTACATTTATTTAAAATCAGTAAAATATCAGAGTACAGAAGAATACCTACATACACTAATCATTACTAAATTTACCATTTCAAGCTAATATTTTTAGCCTAATATTTTCTATATCTAATATATAACTCCATGATTATCTATGAAAATTGTCAATTAAAGTCTATTTTGAAGATTCTTCTGTGTGAACTAATGAATTCAAAATCATTATATAAATTACATTGACATAAATTTAAGGTTTTTTTTTCTGAAAATTGTTGCAGTAGCAATAAAATAAAGAAGGGGCAAAATAATACCCAATGTCATCTATATAGAGAGCACTGGGAAGTTATTTTTAAAGGTGACCTTCACATATTTTAAAAACAATAAGATCTACTACTTATTTTTTAAATGTGCAAATATTATGTCATTTCAAAAAAGTGTAAATATGACTTAGTGTTGCAGACCAAAAAATAAAAAAAAATAGAAAAGTAAAAACAAAACAAAAAAAACAAAAAAACTAAACAAACAGAACTCAAGCATAACAAGGTATTGCAAAGATTTGAATAATATTTTTTATCATTATAACTTTTTTATTTAGGGTTTTTGCATGTCTAACTTTTTTTCTGAGACAGTATTTCATACTGTGGCCAAGATAGGCCTTGTCCATATGCCCCATCCAAGCTTCTTTTGAACATAAAGAAATCCTATTGCCTCTGTGTCTCCAATTTGGAATTACAGACATGGGATGCCTCACAACTTCACCATATCACACCTGAAAATGAAAAAAGAATGTACATCATAATTAGTATGACAGGAAGAAAAATGGTCACACACCTACTTCCAGAGAGGGCACAAGGTAAGTAGAAAATCCTCATTTGGTCTTCTGTCTTCCCTCTTGTTTTATGTTTCTGATGCCCTACATAGTCATTGCAGACTTTTTCTTAGGTACTCAAGACACATTAACTCCACCTTAAACTCACATAATTTATGTGTGCAAAAATTGACTGAGAAAACACATCATTCTTTAAATGACCACATTATCTTTTCATCTCTAAATATCTATAGACAAGTATACATTCAGTGACAGTAGAGTGCAATAAGTAAAGAGTGAAGTACCTGTGGCTTGTTCTACAGCTGCAGAGAATATCCCAACATCACCTGCAGGGACAGTTCTACTGAAGGTATCCCTCAGGGTTGTCATCTTCTTGCTGATTAATTTTGTTTACTTAAATTACTAATCATTATAATTCAAGATCCCATCCAAAAGATCGTTCATCATGACACAGTTGACTTCATTCAAAGATGCAGTGGATGATTCAATATACACACGGCAATGAATGTCATCTATCACATAAGATGACTCAAAGATGAATATCCAATCATCCTTCGATGCAGCAAAGATGTTTTATAAAATTCAATGACCCTTTGTAATCAAAACCATGGACAAGTTAGGAATGTAAGGGACATTCTTTCACTAAAAGTGATATATAAAACATGCCTATGTCCAACATGGTAAGTAGAGAAATCCTAAAAACATCTCCACTATGATCAGGAACCAGAAAAGGAGGTCCACCCATTGTACTCTTAATATAGTACCTAAATTTTTACAAGGGATAAAGCTACAATGAGCAGGGATTTTAATTAAGTTTTTTCCTGCTAATGATTGATGACAGTACTGTTGTTTATGGTGAAAAGCTTTGTGTAAGAAACTGACATATTCCAGATTTATCACAAATCTTGATATAATAGCAACATTACACTGTTTCATGGAAGGAGATAGAAAACAACTGATAGTAAATTTATGTCTCAAATTAATAAACAATTACACAGAACTGAGTCAAGATTACGACTGAAGTATATGGGCTCTTTGTTAATATGTTCAAAGTGGTAGGAAGCATTTGATAATATTTACAATAGACATGAAATGAAAGTTTGAAATTCATTTTGGTATTCATAAAGAGGCCATTGACTGTTTTTTAATATTTACATGAATATTTCTGTGCGGATGGAGAGAATGGACACAATGCAGGGAGACTGATGAAGAAGAAATTGCAGTATTTGAGGGATGATTTTATATGGAGCAAAATGTAATCAAGTGCAATATGCAAGTATTCAGAAACCTACACAGTCTAAGTAGCAATCAATCATATTGAATGTCAGATCAATCAACTTAGACAACAGCTGCTTTACCAGAACCAGGCTGGCCGGGCTCATTATCAGCCCACTTAAAAAGAATGGACAGAGTGCGTAGCTCCTGTTTCTACTTAAAATGAATGGGCAGACAGAAACGAAGGATTTATGGCCAAGGTATAATGCTGTGCTGAATTAAAGTGTGCTCTTTTTTCCTTAACAAAATAGTTTTTTGCAGTTTCCTCACAAAAAAAAATTGAAGCTTTTTGTGCTAAGTTCATGATAGTGAAATTGTGACACCAAACCAAATTAATAAATTGGCATCGACTCACCAGTAAAAAATAATATTTGTTATTTTAATTGCTTTTATTTTGTTCATGAAATGTGTACTTAAAATAAAATTAACCTAGGTTTTATCAATTGCATTCTAAATTGCATATACCTTAGCAAACCGAATACAGAAGAATAATTTATTTAGATTAAATTTGTTTCTTCTCATTGTACAACATAATAGTTACAGCATTATTATGCTATTTAACTATTTTAACAAATTATTGTAAGCCACCATGTAGATGTATGTAATAGTTATTTCTTAAATACTTAAATGGTACATCCATAATAATTGGAATATATAAATTGCAGTTATCAACATTTGCATGGGTTATATCCTACTGTGTCTTTACTTTGCTATTTCTCCTCAAAGATTGTCTAAGGTAAGCTTTAGATAGGAGATCCTGAAAAGCAATTAAAACACTGGGAATATTGTCTTTATTCACCTTCCTGGGTTTCTTACTTTCAGGACTATTTTTTAATACTAGCCTAAAAATGTGTATACAAGAATGTGAGAAAAAAACCCTTATTTATGAGATGAATTTTAATTGCTACAACTTATTAAAGATTAATTCAACAAAATAATATATTTTAAGATTAAAATACATTCACTCTTTCATTCATTGTGTGTGTATGTGTTTGTGTGCATGTAAATGAAGGCATTCCTCTGCTGCCATTGGGTACATATTGGCATCAAAATTTGTGAGTCAAATTTATCCTTCAACCCTGGATACCAGTATTGAAGTATTATTTGTGTCCTACAAACATATATACTGAGTTTGCTCAAAACAAACCACTAATAACTGATCATTACCCTTTAGCTATACAAAAACCATAAAACTAATATCTGTACAATAACATTTTTAAATGCCCTCATACCAGTATAAAGAGAAATGGGGGCAACAGTAAAGAGGATGAGTTCAATATAATCAGTCACCCATGGAAATAGTGACAGCATATTGTTAAGTGATAGAGGGTTTATTTTAGCACCATGTAATGCAATTCATTCCTTTGGTAAAACTAAGAAATGAATTCTATTCTTAGGACTTCAGAGGTTTTCTGTGTCTTTCTATACCCTACAGTCTCTCAGGCACATTAACACTAATCAGCATAAATATAACCCTTGTGCCTTAGATTCCCCTGATATAAGGAACATCTGGTTAATTATTTCCAATTGGGGCATGGGTGCCTAGTGGTATAGATCGCCATTAATTTGACTTGTGCCTTGTGTAAACTCCTGAAGATTAAAATGATTGACAAATATTTGTTTAGCTAAACAGATACATTTACAAACATTTATAAAGGCATGCTTCCCACACAGTTTATGAAACAACTCTAAATACAGGAAAACACAAAAAATTGATTCTACCATTGGGAGGTAGTGTTATGGAGATCTTTTTTTTTATTTTTTTTTATTTTCTAAGTTTTTTTATTTACATTCTAAATCATTTCCCCTTTCCCGGTTCCTCCCTCCCCGAAAGTCCCATAAGCCCCCTTCCCTTACCCTGTTCCCCATTCAACCCCCTCTCGCTTCTCTGTCTTGGCATTCCCCTACATCCAGTCTTTCCAGGACCAGGGGTCTCTCCTTCCATCTTCTTGGAAATATATTGATATGTGAATTGTGTCTAGTGTATTCCGAGATTCTTGGTTAATAACCCCTTATCAGTGACTGCATACCATGTGTGTTCTTTTGTGATTGGGTTACCTCAAAAAGGAAGATATTTTCCAGTTCTGACCATTTGCCTAGGAATTTCGTGAATTCATTGTTTTTAATTACAGAGTAGTATTCCATTGTGTAAATATACCACATCTTCTGAATCCATTTCTCCATTGAGGGACATCTGGGTTCTTTCCAGCTTCTAGCTATTATAAATAAGGCTGCTATGAACATAGTGGAACATGTGTCCTTTTTGCATGCAGGTAAAGCCTCTGGGTATATGCCCAGGAGTGGTATAGCCGGATCCTCCAGGAGTGTCATGCCCAGTTTTCTGAGGAACCGCCAGACTGCTTTCCAGAGTGGTTGTATCAGCTTGCAATCCCACCAGCAGTGGAGGAGTGTTCCACTTTCTCCACATCCTCGCCAACAACTGCTATCTCCTGTGTTTTTGATCTTAGCCATTCTGACTGGTGTGAGATGGCATCTCAGGGTTGTTTTGATTTGCATTTCCCTAATGACTAAGTATGATGAACATCTCTTTAGGTGCTTCTCAGTCATTAGATATTCTTCAGGTGAGAACTCTTTGTTTAGCTCTGTACCCCATTTTTTAATGGGGTTATTTGACTCTCTGTAGTCTGACTTCTTGAATTCTTTGTATATATTGGATATTGGCCCTCTGTCGGATGTAGGGTTGGTAAAGATCTTTTTCCAGTTTGTAGACTGACGCTTAGTCTTTTTGACAGTTTCTTTTGCCTTACAGAAACTTTGTAATTTTATGAGGTCCCATTTGTCAATTCTTGATCTTAGAGCATAAGCTATTGGAGTTCTGTTCAGGAAATTCTCCCCTGTGCCCATATGTTCAAGGTTCTTCCCTAGTTTCCTTTCTATTAGTTTCAGTGTGTCTGGTTTTATGTGGAGGTCCTTGATCCACTTGGAATTGAGCTTAGTGCAAGGAGATAAGAATGGGTCAATTTGCATTCTTCTGCATGTTGACCTCCAGTTGAACCAGCACCATTTGTTGAAAAGGCTATCTTTTTTCCACTGGATGGTTTTAGCTCCTTTGTCAAAGATCAAGTGACCATAGGAGTGTGGTGATCTTTTAAATCAACAGATACATAAGAAAATTTCATAAAAGGAAGATAAGAATAATAAGTTGGGGAAAGAATGTAAGGGCCTATTGAAGTGGAAACCTAAGGGTTCTTTGGGAAGTAGATTAGATGTGATTTGCTGCGGCAAACATGTTAAGGAACATTTTGTTAAAGCAGACACAGGTGTGAAAGACTAAGGCAGACTCTAGAAGCAGACACAGGACAGAGAATAGTCTGCTAAAGGAAGCATGTGAAAGGACATGTGATGAAAGATTCTTTGCTAGCAACACGTATGTATTGGTCCACCTTACACTGTGTAATTGAGCTGTATTTGTAGGGACTCCGTAGAGGGAAACACGCCAAAAAATTTCTGGTAGTGTACTGCAGTTTGTTGCCACTTCCAAGGACTCGAGCTGATTGGATGCACATGCTGAGGCAAGACATGAGCAGAGAAAAGACACATGCTGAGGTGAGGAAAGGCACATGGAAATCATGATGTATGGAGGGTATAAATAGGAGTCAATGGAATGATGGGGGCAGAGCTTGGCTTGATGGTACAGCTAGGTGTGCAACAATTGTAGGTCTCATGTCTTTCATGATCTTCACTTCTTTAAACAGGCACAGCCAAGAACTTCACCTGATGCTCCTGTTGGTCCTCCTGCTGACTCAAGCCGAGGCTAAGGCCTGGCTGTCTCTGCTTGGTTGTGTCACCATTGTTCCTTCCCTGACGCTACTGAACTGGACTGATGTTGTATCCCTGAGGCGTTTGCAAGTAGATCAAGCTGTCGCTGCCTGCTAACCTATGAACTGAACTGCTGATTTCCAGACAACACAGATGGGTATTGCTCCAAAGAACCTTTCTAAACAGGTCCATTCCTCTCCTCAGGTACCCTTTCTTTTCCACTATCTCTGGTGGGTAAAGGGCTACAAAAGAACTTAAAGCATTTAAGAACCATTACTAAAATAAGATTTAAAAAAATTTAAAGTTACAACCTATCTTTGATGTAGGTATTTCATACCCACTCTTCTAAGCATATCCCAAGTCAATGAAATAAAATGGTTAATATCTTCCCACATAGAATTTTCATTTGATTTTATTTGTCCAGTATTCTCTAAATTCAAGCAACCTGATCACTACACCTCTGCCTTCATCATTTCTAAAAAAATTTAGAAACAATTGCCCTATGTATAATGATAGAAAACTATGCTATATCTTGCCTCTAGACACAAAATATTTCGTTTGACTTGTACACAATAATTCACAGACATAGTTATGGTTATGAGGAAAATAAATAAAATTAATATTTCTTGTCTCTTTAGAGTTTATGAGTTTATAGAATTATTTGGCAGTAGAGATATGATGTATTTAATAGGCTTAAAAGGGTGGGTACACAATATGCATGTCCTTATGGGTCTGAGTTACCACACTCAGGATATTTTATAGTTCAGTCCATTTGCCTGAAAAATTCAAGTTGTCCTAATTCTTAACAGCTGAGTGTGTGTGTGTGTGTGTGTGTGTGTGTGTGTGTGTGTGTGTGTTTATTGCTATAACACCAATGTGAATGTCACTCTCTTTCTACCACATGGGTTCCTGGGATCAAACTTAAGTCATCAGGCTTAACAGGTAGTATCCAAATCATTTCACAGCCCCATTAAACTCATTTTTGTGGGAGGGGTGTCCCATTTTTATAACAAGTTATGTTTTCTTCATAGTATGTTCACCTGAAACTATACCAGCTCTTTATCTAATTTTGGTTATGTCTTTCTACCTCATCACAATATCAAGACTGTTTAAAGTAGAGCATCATACAGTTTAATGTTAATTTCAGACGCTACACTAGAATATAATGCATAGACATGGTACTGGAAACACACTGTTGCATTCGCCATTTGTACTCAAAAACAAAGGCAGTTTTGGTTTTAGCATCATTAAAAGAGTGAAGAAGAGTCAGAGTGCAGATTGTAGAATTGTTCTCCAAGTGTCAAATGTAGAATCAGCCCAGTTGCTTCATCAATGAATGACTCATTAAATAAAATGTGCTAAATATAAAAATACCTTAAAATGTAAAATAATCAATTCTGTTTCTGTTTTAAAATCTTGAAATTGACTTGTTCTACAAATAGCAGTGTTAGTCTTAGTTGCTGAACAGGAAATAACATCATCGTTGCAGCATTGCCTACATTTCACACAATGGCTGTCCATTGAGCACCCACTACTATAGATGGCCTTGCCTTTCCTAGATGCTGATGTGAAGGGCACATTTGGATCATCTCACAGACAAAGAAAATGCAGTTACAGCTTCATACTGATGGAACAGCTGCTGCAGGAGACTAATTGTTGCTACTTATTGCAGTTTCTTCCAACTTGAATGGGAATTATGAAAGGAAAAAAAGGGGGAAGGGAAACATAGTACAAAGCACACAAGATGGCATCTGACCCTGCAAGGAAAATTCAGTGCTCTGGTGCAGACTCGGCCTTGGGTGGCTTGCCCAGATTTTGAGTGATTAGAACTGATGAGTAACAGCATTTCACCTGCTGCCTCACAAGGGACTTTGATTTTGGAACTCAGTTCCTGCTTTGATGTACAATAAATTCACAAGTTTAGCTTATTAGTATCTTCTAGCAAGTAGAGCTTCTACATATTTCCCATTTTAGCTTATTCATATACTTCTAAAAGGAAAAACATTAGTGGCATACCAAGTAAACATACATCTACAGAGTTGCTACAGAAAATATACCACTGCCTCATTGGTATATTTATAATAAGTAATAAAATATAAGCAATAATGTATTTATTATGTAATTTATATTCATATTATAAAATGAATGTATAAAATAAAAATGACTGAAGAAGAGAAGTATATTTTATTCACAGTTCTGTGTCGAAGCCATTCATGACTATGGATATGTTGAAATGTGAACAACAATATATAAAATTACATACAGAAACATTGCCACATTAGAAAATTGAGATTTTTGCATAGGCTCTGGGAACTGAATCCAAAGGCTTTGTCGGTAATTCATTTATCCACTGGATCATCTCCCCAAGACCATCAGGTGAAGTTTTTTCTTATTAATACATGTGACCTTGCCTCAAACTATGATTATAGAGTATTTATCTTTTTCCTGTTCAAAATCAACCCATCAGCACACACATTTCTGAAAGAAAAATCTTATCTCATTGACTGGTTTTCTAACTATCTACTTAGAAATAGCTGCTGCTATTAAATGTTAACCAGTTAAATAATCAAATTATATAATTTTAGCACCAATAAAATAAACACTCATTGCTTTTCATCTTTGATGTACTGCTACATTCTTCCATTTTTTGTTTTGTTTTGTTTGTTTGTTTGTTTGTTTTGACTAAAATTGTACTGGAAAGAAACAGATGAAAATAAAAGGCCCATATTTTATAATAAGTTGGACCAGGCATAGCATTCATTTTAAAAATAAAAATCTTCATTTTTAAATTTACATTCCAGTCACTGCCCTCCTGCCTCAGTCCCCTTTCCCATAGTTCCTCATCCCGATATTTCTCATCCTTCTGGTCTCTGAGACGGTGCTTCCCACTCCAACAGACCTCCCCTTCCCAGGATCCTCAAGTCCCTCAAGGATTAACTGTTTTTTTTCCATGAAGGCCTGACCAGGCAGAACTCTGCTATTTTTGTGCCAGAGTCCTCGAACTGGCCCATGTACGCTTTTGGTTGGTCGCTCAGTCTGTGGCAACTCCCTGGGGTCTCAGTAAGTTAAGACTTCTGGTTTTCCTATGCACTTGCTCTCCCCTTCAGATTTTTCAATTCTTCCCCTAATTCGACCATAAGGGTCCATGACTTCAGTTCAATGGTTAAATGTCAGTATCTACTTCAGTCTCAGTCAGCTGCTGGTAGAACCTCTCAGAGAACCTCCATGCCAGACTTCAAACCGTAATTATATCATAGCATCAGTAACAGTGTCAGGCATTGGTGCCCTCGCATGAGACAGATCTCAAGTTGAGTTGTTAATTGGACTGCCTTTCCTTCAGTCTCTCCATGTTTGCCCTACAGTTCTTTTAGACAGGAACAGCTCTGGGTAGAAATTTGACTGTAAGTTAGTAACCCTGTCGTTTTGCCTGAGGCCCTGTCCATCTATTGGAGGTGGACTCTGCAAGTTCTGCCTCCCCAGTGTTGGGCATTTTTGATAAGGTAACCCCCATTGAGTCTTTAGAGTCTCTTACTTCCCAGGTCTCTGCTACTTTCTAGAGGGTCCCCCCTTTCCCACCCACCCGAGGTTGCTTATCTCTATTCATTCTCTTGGCCCTACAGAATTCTCTCCTGTTTCCTTCCCCCAAAACCTGATCCTATTCCCATGTTTGCCTCCCCATTGTAGAGTATATGGTTTTATTATAGGTTCTGATGAATTTTCTAATTTCCTCAGTTTCTCTTGTTATATCTCCCATTTCATTTCTAATTTTGTTAAGTTGGATACTGTCTCTGTTCCCTTTATTTAGTTTGGCTAATGATGTACCTTGTTGATTCTCTCAAAGAATGAGCTCTTGGTTTTGTTGATTCTTTGTATCATTCTCTTTGTTTCTATTTGGTAGATATCTGCCCTGAGTTTGACTGTTTCCTGTCATCTACTCCTCTTGGGTGTGTTGGCTTCTTCTCTTCTGGAGCTTACAGATGTGCTGTTATATTGCTTGTATGCTACCGTTCTACTTTCTTTATAGAAGACAAGTAGTAGTGCTATGGATATTCCTCTTAACACTGCTTTCCTTATGTCCCATAAGTTTGGGTATGTTCTGTTTTGTTTTCATTAAATTCTATAAAATCCTTGATGTCTTCCTTTATTTCTTCCCTATCAACTATCATTGAGTAGGTAGTTGTTTGTTTCCATGAGTATGTGGGATTTCTGTTGTTCTTGTTGTTATTGATGTCCACAGTGATCATATGGAATGAATGGGATTATTTCAATCTTCTTGTATCTGTTGAGGCTTGTTTTAAGTCCGATTATATGGTAAATTTTGGAGAAGGTTCCATGAATTACTCAGAAGAAGGTATATTCTATTGTTTTGGGGTGAGGTGCTCTGTAGAGATGTTAAATCCATTTTGTTCATAACTGCTATGAGTTTCATTGTGTCACTGTTGAATTTCTGTTTCAATGACCTGTCCATTGGCAAGAATGGGATGTTGAAGTCTCCCACTACTATTGTGTGAGGTTCAATGTGCATTTTGAGTTTAGTAATGTTTCCTTTAATAACGTGGGTTCATTTATATTTGGAGCATAGATGTGCAGAATTCAGACTTTCTCTTGGTAGAATTTTCCTTTGAGAAATATGAAGTGCTTTTCCCCATCTCATTTAATAACATTTTTTCTCTTTTTTATTTTCTATATTTTTTCTATTTACATTCCAAATGATTTCCCCTTTCCCGTTTCCTCTCTCCTGGGAAGTCCCATAAGCCCCCTTCCCTCCCCCTGTTCCCCATTCAACCACCTCTCAATTCACTGTCCTGATATTCCCCTACATCCAGTCTTTCCAGGACCAGGAGTCTCTCCTTCCATCTTCTTGGAAATATATTGATATGGGAATTGCATCTAGGGTATTCCGAGATTCTGGGTTAATATCCACTTATCAGTGACTGCATACCATGTGTGCTCTTTTGTGATAGGGTTACCTCACTAAGGATGATATTTTCAAGTTCTGACCATTTGCCTAGGAATTTCGTGAATTCATTGTTTTTAATTGTAGAGTAGTATTCCATTGTGTAAATATACCACATCTTCTGAATCCATTCCTCCATTGAGGGACATCTGGGTTCTTTCCAGCTTCTGGCTATTATAAGTAAGGCTGCTATGAACTTAGTGGAGCATGTGTCCTTATTGCATGCAGGGGAAGCCTCTGGGTGTATGCCCAGGAGTGCTATAACAGAATCCTCCAGGAGTGTCATGCCCAGTTTTCTAAGGAACTGCCAGATTGCTTTCCAGAGTGGCTGTACCAGCTTGCAATCCAACCAGTGGAGGAGTGTTCCTCTTTCTCCACATCCTTGCCAACAACTGTTGTCTCCTGTGTTTTTGATCTTAGCCATTCTGACTGGTGTGAGGTGGAATCTCAGAGTTGTTTTGATTTGCATTTCCCTAATGACTAAGGATGTTGAACATTTCTTTAGGTGCTTCTCAGCCATTAAATATTCTTCAGGTGAGAACTCTTTGTTTAGCTCTCTACCCCATTTTTTAATAGGGTTATTTGGCTCCCTGGATTGGATATTAGAATGGCAACTCCAGCATGTTTCTTGGGACCATTTGCTTAGAAAACTATTTTCCAACCTTTTACACTGAGGCAGTGTCAATGTTTGTCATTGATGTGTGTATCTTATATGCAGCAAAATGCTGGATCCTGTTTATGGATCCAGTCTATTAGCATGTGTCTTTTTATTGGAGAAATTGAATCAATTGATGCTGAGAAATATTAAGGACAGATAATTGTTAGTTCCTGTAACTTTTGTTACTGGAGAGATATTATGTGTGTATGATTCTTTTCTTTTTGGTTTATTATGAAATGTTTAATTTCTTGGGTGTAGTTACCCTCGTTTTACTGGGGATTCATTCTACTATTCTCTATAGGGCTGTATTAGTAGAAAGATATTGTTTAAATTTGATTTTGTCATAAAGTATCTTGGTTTCTCCATGTATGGTGATTGAAAGTTTGCTAAGTATAGTATTGTGGACTGGCACCTTTGTTCTCTTAGGGTCTGGATGACATCTCTCCAGGATATTCTGGCTTTTAGAGTCCCTGTTGAGAAGTCTGATATAATTCCTATAGGTCTGCCATTACATGTTACTTGGCATTTCCCCCTTTCAACTTTTAAGATCCTTTCTTTCTTCTGTGCACTTAGTGTTTGATTATTATGTGACCAGAGGATTTCCTTTTCTGGTCCAATATATTTGGTGTTCTGTAGGCTTTTTGTACATTTATGGCAATCTCTTTCTTTAGATTACAGAAGATTTCTTCTATGCTTTTGTTGAAGATATTTTCTTGTCCTTTGAGTTGGGATTCTTCACCCTACTCTCTTCCTATTATTCTTAGGTGTGATCTTTTCATTGTGCCTTGAATTTCCTGAATGTTTTGAGTCAGGAATGTTTTATACTTTGTATTTTCCTTGTCTGATGTGTTAATATTATTTTTTACTTTTTAATTTATTTTTTAATTTATTTACATTTCAAATGTTATCCCCTTACCCATCTCCCCCATCTCATACTTCCTCCCTCTGCTTCTATGAGGATGTTCCTCCACTCATTCAATAACCCATTCCAGCCTCCCCACCCTCTATTTGCCTATACTGGGGCATCTAAAGAACCTTCATAGGACCAAGGACCTCTCCTCCCATTGACGCCTGACAAGGCTGTCCTCTGCTACACCTGCAGCTGGAGCCATGTGTAATCCTTGTTTCGTGGCTCTGGGAACTCTGGGAGGGGGGTCTGGTTGGTTGATATTGTTCTTCTTATTGGGGGGCAAAGCCCATTAGCTCCTTCAGTTCTTTGTCTAACTCCTCCATTGGGGACCCTGTGTTCAGTTCATTGGTTGACTATGAGCATCTATCTCTGGACTTGTCAGGCTCTGTCAGACAAGTGTATCAGGCTCCTTAGAGCAAGCCTTTCTTAGCATCCACAATAGTGTCAGTGTTTGGTGACTGTATCTGGGATGAATCCACAGATGAGACACTCTCTGGATGGACTTTCCTTCAGTCTCTGCTCTGTACTTTGTCTCCATATTGGCTCACATGAGACAAAACAAAATCATTTCCCTTTCTAAGAATGACCGAAGCACACACACTTTGGTCTTCCTTCTTCTTGAGTTTCATGTGGTCTGAGAATTGTATCTTGGGTATTCTGAAATTTTGGTCTAATAACCACTAATCAGATAGTGTGTACCATGTGTGATCATTTGTGATTGGGTTACCTCACTCAGGATGATATTTTCTAGGTCCATCCATTTGACTAAGAATTTCATAAATTCATCACTTTTAAAGGCTGAGTAGTACTCCATTTGTGTAAATGCACTACATTTTCTGTATCCATTGCTCTACTGAGGGACATCAGGATTCTTTCCTCCTGCCTGCTATTAGAAATGAGGCTGCTATGAACATAGAGGTATGTGTCCTTGCTATATTTTAGAGAATCTTTGAGATATGTACCCAGAAGTGGTATAGCTGGATCCTCAGGTAATAATATGTACAATATTTTGAGGAACCTCCAGAATGATTCTCAGTCCTTCATGTTTCCTCAGTTGAGAATTCTCTGTTTATCTCTGTTTCCTATTTTTATGGGAACACTAAAAGTTCTCTGGAGTCTAACTTCTTGAGTTCTTTGTATATACTGGATATTAGCCCTCTGTCAGATGTAGGATTGGTAAAGCTCTTTTCCCAGTCTGTTGGTAGCCATTTTGTCCTATTGAAAGTATCTGTTGCCTTACAGAAGCTTTCCAATTTTATGAGGTCCCATTTGTTGGTTCTTCATCTTAGAGGATAAGCCATGGGTGTTCTGTTCAGGAACTTTTCCCCTGTGCCATGTGTTCAAGATTTTCCCCACTTTCTCTTCTATTACTTTCAGCATATCTGGTTTTATGTGGAGGTCCTTGATCCACTTGGACTTGAGCTTTGTACAGGTAGATAAAAATGGAACAATTTGCATTCTTCTACATGTTGACGTCCAGTTATACCAGCCCCATTTGTTGAAAATGCTGTCTTTTTTCCACTGGATGGATTCAGCTCCTTTGTCAAAGATCAAGTGATCATAGGTGTGTGGGTTCATCTCTGGGCTTTCAGTTCTATTCAACTGATCTACCTTTCTGTCACTGTATCAATACCGTGAAGTTTTTATCCCTATTGCTCTGTAGTACAGCTTGAGGTCAGGGAAGGTGTTTCCCCCAGAAGTTCTTTTATTGTTGAGATTAATTTTCTCAATTCTGGGTTTTTTGTTATTCCAAATGAACTTGAGAATTGCTGTTTCTAACTCTATGAAGAATTGAGTTGGAATTTGGATAGGGATTACATTGAATCTATAGATTGCTTTCAGCAAGATAGCCATTTTTACTATATTAATCCTGCCAATCCATGAGCATGGGAGATCTTTCCATCTTATGAGACATTCTTTGATTTCTTTTTTCAGAGAAATGAAGTTCTCGTCATACATATCTTTCACTTGTTTGGTTAGAGTTACACCAAGGTACTTTATATTGCTTGTGGCTGTTCTGAATATGTTTCCCTAATTTCTTTCTCAGCCTGTTTATCCTTTGATCATAGGATGCCTACTGATTTGTTTGAGTTAATTTTATATCCGGCCATGTTGCCAAAGTTGTTTATCAGCTGTAGGAGTTCTCTGGTGGAGTTGTTGTGGTCACTTTAGTATACTATAATATCATCTGCAAAGAGTGATATTTTGACTTCTTATTTTCCAGTTTGAATCTTTTTGACCTCTTTTTGTTATCTGACTGCTCTAGCTAGAATTTCAAGTACTATATTAGATAGAGTAGATAGGAAGAGAGAGGACAGCCTTGTCTAGTCCCTGATTTTAGTGAGATTGCTTCAAGTTTCTCTCCATTTAGTTTGCTGTTGGCTACAGGTTTGCTGTATATTGCATTTACCATGTATAGATATGGGCCTTCCTGATCTTTCCACGACTTTTAAAATGAAAGGATGTTAAATTTTGTCATATGATTTTTAGCATCTAATGAAATGATCATGTGTTCCCCCCCCCGTGGGTTTGTTTATGTAGTGGATTATGTTGATAGATTTCAGTATATTGAACCATTCCTGCATCACTAGGATAGAGCTTACTTGATTGTGCTAAATGATGGTTTTGATGTGTTCTTGGATGCAGGTTTTAGGAATACTATTGAGTATTTTTGAATAAATAATCATAAGGAAAATTAGTCTAATGTTCTCTTTCTTTGTTTGGTCTTTATGAGGTTTTGGTATCAGTGGTTTCACAGAATGAATTTGGTTGTGTTTCTTCTGTTTCTATTGTGGAACAGTTTGAAGAGGATTGGTATTAGATCTTCTTTGAAGGTTAGATAGAATTCTTCACTGAACCCATCTGGTCCTGGGCTTTTTTGGTTGGGAGACTTTTAATGACTGCTTCTATTTCTTTAGGGTTTAAAGGACTGTTTAGATGGTTTATCTGATCCTGTTTTAACTTTGATATTTCTTATCTGTCTAGAAAATTGTTCATTTTGTTCAAATTTTCCACTTGTGTTGAGTATAGACTTTAGTATTAGGATCTGATGATTTTTCGAATTTACTCATTTTGTGTTGTTATATCTCCCTTTCAATTTTGATCTTGTTAATTTGTATACTGTCTCTGTGTCCTCTGGTTAGTCTGGCTAAGGATTTATCTGTCTTGTTGATTTTCTTAAAGAACCAGCTCCTGGTTTTGTTGATTCTTTGTATAGTTCTTTTTGTTTCTACTTGGTCGATTTCAGGCATGAGTTTGATTATTTCCTCCTGTCTACTCCTCTTGGGTATATTTGCTTCTTTTTCTTCTAGAGCTTTCAGGTGTGCTGTCAAGCTGTTAGTGTATGCTCTCTCTAGTTTCTTTTTGGAGGTACTCAGAGCTATGAGTCTTCCGCTTAGCAGTGTTTTCATTGTGTCTAATTAAGTTTGGGTATGCTGTGCCTTCATTTTCATTAAATTCTAAAAAGTCTTTATTTCTTCCTTGACCAAGTTATCATTGAGTAGAAAGTAGTTCAGCTTCCATGTGTATGTTGGCTTTCTGTTGTTTTTGTTGCTATTGAAGACCAGCCTTAATGCATAGAGATCTGTGAGGAAGCATGGGATTATTTAAATCTTCTTATATCTGTTGAGGTCTGATTTGTGACCAATTATATGGTCAGTTTTGGAGAAGGTACCATAATGTGCTAAGAAGAAGGTATATTCTATTGATTTAGGATGAAATATTCTATAGATACCTGTAAAATCAATTTGGTCAATAACTTAAGTTAGTTTCACTGTGTCTCTGTTTTGTTTTTGATTTTATGATCTACCCATAGATGACAGTGATGTGTTGGAGTCTCCCACTGTCATTGTGTGAGGTACAATGTGTGCTTTGATCTTTAATAAAGTTTCTTTTATGAATGTGGGTGTCCTAGTATTTAGAGCATAGATGTTCAGAATTGAGAGTTCTTCTTGATAGATTCTTCCTTTCATGAGTATGAAGTGTCCTTCCTTATCTTTTTTTGTTGACTTTTGGCTGAAAGTCGATTTTATTCTATATTAGAATGGCTACTTCAGCTTGTTTCTTGGAACTATTTGCTTGAAATTTTTTTTTCTAGCTCTTTACTTTGAGGTAATGTTTTTCTTTGACACTGAGGAGCATTTCCTGTATGCAAAAAAAAATGCTGGATATTGCTTATGTATCTAGTCTGTTAGTCTATGTCTTTTGTTTGTTTGTTTTCTTAAATAATTTTTATTGAATATATTCCTCATTTATATTTCAAATACTAAAACCTTTCCCAGTATATTCCCTCCCTGAAAAACCCCAACCCCTCCTCCCACCCCCTGACTCCAAGTATGTCCCTCTACATAACCCACTCCCACCTACCCCCACCCCCTATTTCCCCATGCTGGGGCATCTATTGATACTACACAGGACCAAGGAACTCTATTCCCACTAATGTCCAACAAGTAATTCCTCTGCCTCAGTTTTGGTTGGAACTCTGTGTATTCCTTGGTTGATGGCTCAGGCCATGGGGAGTGTTTTATGGTGAGAATCTGGAAGACTTTGGTCAGATAAATTCCCAACTTTCTTTTATTGAGCAGTCCTTCGGATGACATTCTTTGGTAGTTTTGAATAAAAAATTTGTTAAGTGGTTTGAGTGGATCTGTCACATGAATACAGGTGCCTGAGTGACAGAATTGAAAATGCAACCTTACAAATACTGTGGAGAATCATGAATCAGGCACATTGGTGTCTACGCAATAACTTAATGTAATACCATTTATTATAATAGATAAGAATATATAATACATAACATAAAATAAATGCAGTGAGTGAAACTATTTGTAATTATATGGTTAAATATAAAACTGAAGTTGTTTCTTGAAATAATCTCTTCTGCTATGGTTAAGAGGGAAGTAGAAGAGAACATTGAAATAGAATGACCTGCACCATCTTCAGTTATTAAGAAGTTTCCATTGTAGAAAATTATATGTTGATATTGTTTCATTGTCCCCTGCTGAAGGAAACATAAAAATGTCATGTTTCAATAAACATTCTCAGTATAGATTCACCCCACTTCAAATAAGACAGTTTTTCAGTTTAATTAGTTATCAAATGGATGGAAGGATGAAATCATTCTCTGATTTCATAAATTTGTAAATATCGCAGCAGCTTTGGAGCATATTGTAATATTATAGCACTGGAAAAGTTTTTTAAACACTTAACTTGTATATGACTATATGAATATATACATAGGTATACATACAGACACACATATGTACATACTTACATACACGTAGGTATGACAAAGGAATTTTTTTAGACCCTGTATGAATTCCAGAATATTACCTGCTATATTTCTTTCATTTACTCCCATGGTCCATAAGTCATGTATGATATCTTGATATGAAATTATTTTTAAAAACTTCTCTTTAAAACAATTATTTGATTTAAAAATCCATTAGACACAGTATAAGCTTAAATTACGTGCCAAGAAACTGTGCTATCCTTGCACTAAAAAAAAAAAAATGAGGTTAGAGATAATCTTGCCAAATGCTTATCATTTGGTATAAATATTATGTTGCAAAGGATCTACTACAGCATGTATGCAAAGAATCTTAACAGGCAATACCTTTCTAAATCAGATATAGTGTTAACTCAAGTAATTCTTTGTGTAGATTTCAGAAAATATACTGAGAAACAGTCTATGTCTTTTTATTGGGGTATTGAGTCCATCGATGTTGAGAGAGATTAAGGAATACTGATTGTTTCTGCCTCTTATTTTTGATGTTATTTTCCTGTTTGTGTGGTTATCTTCATTTGGGTTTGTTGAAAGAAGATTACTTTCTTGCTTTTTACAGTGTGTATTTTCCCTCCGGGTGTTGACATTTTCCATCTATTATCCTTTGTAGGGCTGGATTTGTGGAAAGATCTTGTGAAAATTTGGTTTTGTCATGGAATTTCTTGTCTTCTCCATCTATGGTAATTGAGAGTTTTGCTGGGTATAGTAGTCCGGGCTGGCATTTGTGCTCTCTGAATGTCTGTATGAGATCTACCCAGAATTTCTAGTGTTCCTAGTCTCTGGTGAGAAGTCTAGTATAATTCTGATAGGTCTGCCTTTATATGTTATTTACTGCTTTTAATACTCTTTCTTTGTTTTATGCATTTGGTGTTTTAATTATCATGTGAAGAGAAGAATTTCTTTTCTGGTCCAATCTATTTGGAGTTCAGTAAGCTTCTTGTACATTTATGTACATCTTTTTCTTTAGGTTCGGGAAGTGATCTTCAAAAATTTTGTTGAAGATATTTACTGTCCCTTAAGTTGGGAATCTTCCCACTCTTCTATACCTATTATCCTTTTGGTCCTGGATTTCCTAGATGTTTTGGGTTAGGATACATTTTTGCAATTTGCACTTTCTTTAACTGTTGTTTCTATGTTTTCTATGGTATTTTCTGCACCTGAAATTCTGTCTTCTATCTATTGTATTCTATTGGTGATGCTTACATCTATGATTCCTGATATCTCCTAGGTTTTCTATCTCCAAAGTTGTTTCCCTTTGTGATTTCCTTATTTTTCCTATTTCCATTTTTAGATCCTGGATGGTTTTGTTCAATTCTTTCACCTGTTTTGCTGGGTTTTCCTGTAATTCTTTAAAGGATTTTGTTTGTTTGTTTGTTTCATTTTTAAGGGCTTCTACTTGTTTACCGTGTTCTCTTTTATTTCTTTTTTTTAAATACATTTATTATTATTATTATTATTATTATTATTATTATTATTATTATTATTATTATTATAAAGAATGATTTATTTATGAGTACACTGTTGCTATCTTCCGACCCACCAGAAGAGGGCATCAGATGCTCATTACAGATGGCTGTGAGCCACCATGTGGTTGCTGGGAATTGAACTCAGGACCTCTGGACGAGCAGTCAGAGCTTTTAACCACTGAGCCATCTCTCCAGCCCTCTCTTTTATTTCTTTAAGGGAACTATTTATGTCCTTCTTAATGTCTGTCATCTATCATGATCATGAGATGTGATTTTAAATTAGAGTCATGCTTTTTTGGTGTGTTGGTGTATCTAGGGCTTGCTGTGGTAAGAGAACTGGGTTCTGATATTACCAAGTATTCTTGGTTTCTTTTGCCTATATTCTTGTTCTTAACTTTTGCCATCTGGTTATCTCTGGTGTTATCTGGTCTTGCTATCTCTGATTGTGGCTTATCCCTCCTGAAAGCCTCTGTGTCAGTACTCTTGGGAGATCAGTTCTCTCTGAGAACAATTTGTGTATGAAGAGTTATGATACAGTGTCAGCTCTGGGGCTCAGACAGAAACCAGAAGGTTCCTGTCCCCAGGTGTTCCTTCATTCCTGTGTCCTGAAGGCTCTTGTAGGGACCCTCTTGGACCAGGAATTTGAATAGAAGTGCTGGTCTCACCTGTGTTAGCAGGTGTTTTGGGTCTCCTGGGAGACCAGCTCTCTCTTAGTGGTATTTGTGTATGTAGCACTGTGACACAGGATCAGCTCTGTGTGTAGATGGAAACTTGAAGACTCCTGTCTCAGGCCACTCCTTGTTTCCCATGTCCTGAGGGTTCCAGGTAGGTCCCTCTGAGCAGCAGTGGTAGTTCTGCCTGCACTCACAGGCTTGTTGGCATTCCTGGAAAGCCAGCTCTCTCCTGGCACTATTTGGGTATTGTGTTAATATATCTCTGGTATCTTCTAAGTCTGAAATTGTCTCTTCTTTCTCCTGTATTCTATTGGTGATATTTGTATCTGTAGTTCATGATCTCTTTCCTAATTTGTCCATCTCCAGGGTTTCCCCCTTTGTGTTTCCTTTGTTGTTTCTATTTCCAGTTTAATTTTTGGACCATTTTGTTCAATTCCTTTACCTGCTAGATTGTATTTTCCTGCATTTCTTTAAAGGATTTATTTGTTTCCTCTTTAAGGACTTTTACTCATTTACCTGTTTTATTCTGTATTTCTTTAATGGAGTTCTTTATTTCCTCCTTAAAGGCCTCTATCATCTTCATGAGATGGGATTTTAAGTCATTAGCTTGCTTTTCAGACAGGTTGGATTATCCAGGGCTTGCTGTAGCGTGAGGACAGGGTTCTCATGGTGATGGAGTGCATTGGGTTCTGTAATTTATGATCTTTCACTTGCCTCTGACATCTGATTTTCTCTGGTGTTAACTGACCTTTGTTCTCTGCTAGAGCCAGCCTCCATGTAGTCAGGTAAAACTGGTCTCCTTGGAGGTAGGAAGTACTATCTCTGGTTAAGGTGGGCCTCCTGTTTCTCAGGTTAGAGCAGTCTTCCTGTGACCCTAGTTACTGTGGACTCCTGGGAGGTAGGCATGCTGTGTCACTGGTTTCTGCAGGCCTCCTGGGATGTAAGCAGGCTGTAGGTGTGGGCTGGTATCTGGACTCTGATCTGGCACTGGAAGGAAGCAGGCTGGTAGAAAAGTGGAACTTATGGATTGGAATTATTTTTCTAAATATGTTAGAATTTTTAATTTCATATATATATATGAATATATAAATAATGTATATATATATACATTATTTAATATTTGAAATTTTGTAGGTATTGAATTTGCATGCATTCAAAATGTTTTTAAGGATTTATTTATTTTATGTATATGAGTACACTGTAGCTGCTTTCAGACACACCAGGAGAGGGCATCAGATCCCATTACAGATGGTTGTGAGCCACCATGTGTTTGCTGGGAATTGAACTCAGGACCTCAAGAAGAGCACTCCGTGCCCTTAACCTTTGAGCCATCTCTCTAGCCCCCAAATTTTTTTATCTACGTTCTATCTATATTCAGAATGTCAATTATTGAGGCATTTTACACTAAACTGACCTCTGATTTTTTGATACAGTCAAATGCTTCTGCATTAACAGCCCAACTCAGGAGCTCAATGTAATGGTTGATACTCTCAACTTGATAGAATCTAGAATCACATAGATTACAAATCCCTGGGTATGCTTGAAAAATGTTATCTTAAACAGGTTAATTAATGTAGGAAACACTTCCTTTAATGTGCATCATTCCATGGGATGGAGTTCTAGAATGAGTAAAACAGAGAAAGCAATTCACTGACATTCATCTTTCTCTTCATCCTAACTATGGATGCAACAGGAGGCTTCTTCAAGGCTCTGCTGCTATCCCCTTCCTTAAGAATGGGTATTCAGTCCAAACTATGAGCCAAAATAAACCTGCCTTTCTCTAAATTGCTTTTGTCAGATGTGTTATTTCAACAACATTGTAACAAACATGCTCCAATAGTGGACTAGTTCAATCACTGCAAACATCACTCTAGGCACTGCAATGCCTATTTCACTGCCCAGAAATACCCTAGGGCAACCACAGATATGCATAACACTTGGTTTAGTGCATTTCTCTGTGTATCTCTTCTAAAAAGTCATAGAAAGTTTATGAATTATGTCATTGTTTTGTCTGGTTTTTCCTACACAATAGTGAGCTCTATGATACTCACTGTATTGCAAGTGGGTATCAGTATTCCACATCTTTCTATGTTCTTACCAAAAATATTCCAGTCTCTATGTGTTAGGATTTGTTGACAGCCTTCTGGTGTGTTAACTACCCTTTATCTTTTAGGAATAATTTTACTATCCTTTAAGGATGCTACCTTAGAGAGGGGAATGGGGGAGAGAGAGAGAGAGAGAGAGAGAGAGAGAGAGAGAGAGAGAGAGAGAGAGAGAGAGAGACAGAGACAGACAGAGACAGAGAGACAGAGACAGACAGAGACAGAGAGACAGAGACAGACAGAGACAGAGAGACAGAGACAGACAGAGACAGAGAGAGACAGAGAAGTTAAGATTGATTTCTGTATCACTTGATAATTCCATGTTTACTTGTTTGTTTGTTCTTTAGGTATTTTGATGTGTTTTCCAGTGTCCCTGCTCCATTTAACTTCTCATAAGTGATGCACATGGATCCTAGTTTCCCCATTATCATCATCACATGTTCCTGGTTTCTATTTCTGTGTTTTATTTCTTTAATTTAACTATCATGATGGGTAAGAAGCTATGCTTGTAATTTCTTCACGTTTTTCTAGGAGTTACTAATCGTGGGCAACTTTCCAAATGTTTGTTAGTCTTTTATACAACCTACAAAGTAAAATGTATTTAATATGTATTTTAGTATAGTTACTAGATTTTTTGAACTTGTTACCTATATAGTTTGTTAATTAGTTCTTAGAGAAATTTGTCATTTTAAATGAAATGACTTTCAAAAGTGCAATACATAATTGTTAGATTAATGAAAAATGAGGGACTAGAATTGGTCATAGCTAAGAATGTATACTATTTTTCTTTTTTTTTTTTTTTTTTTTTTACTTTTTAAGGGTACCATGAGGTGGCTCAAAAACATCTGTAATGCTAGCTTCAGGGTTCCAGGGTCTTCTTCTGTATTCCATAGGCACCTAAGCTTATGTGAACATCCATCTGCACAGATATACACATATACATAATATTTTAAAAGAAAGAACAAATTCAAGTGCTGAAATCTTAGGGCTAAAGGCAATGTAAGAAACAGTATACTTTCATAGCTTTTGAACACTTACCTTGGAAATACTTTAATGTTTACGCTACATTTAATTCTAATTTGTGGTATTTTAAAATAAGATTATGCCAAATAAAAATCATGCTATTTTGTCATTGATCACACGGTACATTTTGCCTTTTGAAATACTTTATTTTTCTATTACTGATTTCATATCATCTCTTTCAAGTCTGTCATCATCAGACTAGATTAATTATGCATTTGTATTACTCATCCAATTTTGAGCTAATTAGATTGTAAATAGCTTGATCTCTTTCATATTTTAATCTCTATTTAAAAATCTTGTGCATTTTAATTAATGTAGATGCACTCACTGGTAAATTAAAATTACAACCTTAAACAGATTTTCAAAAGCATAAGATACTGTTTTATGTATTTTGAAATGAACACAAGTTGAAAGTTGATAATGTAGTAATTGCATTTATTACAATTATCTCACCTTTTAACCCAATGTTAGTGCTAGTGTTATGAACAATAATATATATATATATATATATATATATATGCCAATAGCAAGCATTTCAACTCATATGCTTTCCCTGCAACACAAAGAAAGGACATGTAAATTACACACCTGCATATATCTTACACTAGAATCATGGTATCTTAGAATAGTTATGGTAACTTCACAAAATAGTTATTATGTAATTGTATATCTGTTTTATAATTTATATAAGAGGAAGGAAATATACACAAACACAGTATAATGATACAAACTTTGGTATCATTTCACTTCTGAGAAAGGATATTTAGGTTGTGGTAAGGAATTACAACTATCTTAATCAGTTCTCTTTTACTCTTTTAGTTTAAAGATAAAAGATGCAAGAAAACAAGAAGAAAGGTAAAGCATAATCATTATAGTGATAACTTTACAATGTTAAAGGATAATGTACTCTGAGATAATAGAGCCACAGACATTAAGGACATAAAAAACAGATACCATGTGATTCAGTTTTATATAACTTGGAAAAACTTTGCAGATGTAATTCTATTGTTTCCTTTTCCTAGTTCCTAAATGAATTAGTTTTCCTTCTCAGTATCTTATGCTGGCAATCAGTCATGCACTGAAGCCTCAACCTTCATGAATCTACAGCTATAACATTCTTCACCTAAAACTCCTCATACTTTCATCTTGATCTCTGTGTACTACCTGGTCATATAAACCTTTTCTTAGTATTTTATGCCTTAATGGAAGCAGAATTTTTGAGCATTACTTGACTCATAGTAGCCCCAAGCTCTTGCTGTTAATACAATGCAATATTCGTGTTCTTTGAGTAGTAATATGAGTCTTTGAGATTTAAGTCTTCCTTCTATATAAACCACTAATAATGAACAGCATATCAGTAAGTAAATTCATTTTTTCTCCATTCTTTGCTAAATACTAATGTTCTGTGTTACCCTAGTTTCCATATATGTAATCATTCCTACATCAATTTTTTTCCATTCTTAATTTTGAATCCACTCTTTTCCTTCACGCCTTTCTCAGCCACAACCCCACACAACATAAAATAGGCTTGGTCTCCCCATAATTATCTCCTCTATCTAACTTAACTTCGAATCATTGCCCTCCCTTCAGCAGTCTCATAATTTGTCAAGAACTTACTTATATCAGGTGAAATTATTCAACTGGAAATTTATCACATTGTATTATTAACATTTCCAATATACTCTACTGACTGTATGTTAGTTCTGTAGATTACAAAACACTACCTTCATCATAAATAACAGCCCTAAAATGGTGAATGTCATAAGGTTTTTCCAATTGTCTTTTTCAATTTTTTACTTCTTGGCCCAATTTAAGCAGTTTTGTCCATTCTTTTCATCAAAACAATGCTTATTGCAATAACATAGCCAGAATCTTCTGCAAGTATTTATAAACATGTTTTCAGGCCTTTCTCATTATTGTCTCTCTGTTAGAAATATTTATGTTGTATTTTGCCTCCTAATTTTTATTTTATCCTACCTCTCATTCCAGCTTCTAGTTAATTTTTTGTAGCATAGCTTCAATATCTTAAAATATTATCCTTTAATATTAACTAGTATATCTTTTTAGAGTCCATGTGATTTATATAGTAGTTTCTGTTGAAATTCATGCCAGTGTTTTTTTTTAATTTTGTTTAAATTTCCTCTCAGATTATAAACAATAATCTTTAACTTTCTGCCATGATGTAGCCATGTAAGTTTCCCAAAATGAATGGTTTCTTAAATATTCATAATACACTATTTTTACAATTGTAACACACTCCAATTGCAGGATCACTGACATAAGCCAAAACTGTGGTTTATGTGGTGTTTCTTATGTCAGTGATTGCATTACAAACCTCCTTCAACATGTATGATACTGAGAGATCCACTCCTCTATGCCACACATATCAAAGACTATGCATTTCAATCTCCTGCTATCTCCCAAATTCCACTGCAATCACTTTTGCTACCTTCCTAATCTATTCAAATGTTTCAAGAATTCATCATTGGCTTCCCTCATGTTTTATTGGCCTACTGTCTACTTGGAGTCTTCTTGTAGACTCAAACATCACCAAGGACATTAACAGTTATTACATTCCTGGAAAACTTTATTGTTCTTTCTTTCATGCATTCTCAACCTGCTAAGGAGACCAACTTCCACAGTTTCTTCTATATTTTCAATCATTTTCTTACATAGAATGTTTATAAGTCTTTTTATATATGTATTGCATATACAAAAGAGGGATTTCTTAGAATGTAAGAATTAATGAATTCTGTTTTTCCAATAGATTTATAATCTTTCACTCATAAAACTTCATCTTTATGTTTATGTATCTACTACTCAATACTATTCATGAAAGGAAAATCCTGTCTTTTCTAAGCATTTTGCCAAAATGGTTAACAAGTTCCTGGTACAAAGTTGAGAATTCATTTATGTTTATAAAATGAATGAGTGACTAAGAAACATAAATCATATATATGGAAAAAATATAAATATTCTGCTACATATAACTTCTTACTGAAAATTAAATTTAAAGAAGTTTGAATAGATCAATTTCTAAATGTATGTTTAATCGACATGCACTATCATATTCTTTCCTGATAGTATCCTAGGAAACTTGTTCATACAAGTTATTATGGGCAGAGATTCTAGGGAGTTCTATTATAATTTTTAAATAACTAAGTATATTTAGTCACAAAAGCTTGTGGAAAGAGTAAAAACTAATTAAAGTCACTGAAAACATCTCCACAGCAAACTCAGACACTATTAGGCATGCAAACAAATGCTTGCTGACATTAGCCTGATATAACTGTCTCCTGAGAGATTCTGCCAGTGCCTGACAAATAGAGAAGGGAATGCTCTCAGCCAAACACTGGACTGAGCACAGGGTACCAGTGGAGGAGCTAGAGAAATGACCCAGAGAGCTGAAGGGGTTTGCAGTTCCACAGGAGGAACAATAATATTAACCAACCAGTACCCCCAAGAGCTCCCAGGGACTAAACCAACAAGCAAAGAGAACACATGGAGGGACCCACGGCTCCAGCCGCTTATGTAGCAGAGGATGACCTTGTTGGATATCAGTGAGAGGAGAGGCCCTTGGTCCTGTGAAGGCCCAATGCCCAGTGTAGGGGAATGCCAGGTCATTGAGGCAGGAGTGGGTGGGTTGGTGATCAGGGGGAGGGGGGATGGGATAGTAGGTTTTCGGGGGGCAAAGGAGGAAAGAGGATAACATTTGAAATATAAATAGAGAAAATATCACAAAAGAACACACATGGTATGCAGTCACTGATAAGGGGATATTAACCCAGAATCTCGGAATACTCAAGACACAATTCACATATCAATAGATTTCCAAGAAGATGGAAGGAGAGACCCCTGGTCCTGGAAAGACTGGATGTAGGGGAATACCAGGACAGAGAAGTGAGAGGGGGTTGAATGGGGAACAGGGGGAAGGAAGGGGGCTTATGGGATTTTCCAGGAGGGAGGAAACGGGAAAGGGGAAATCATTTGGAATGTAAATAAAAAAAAAAACTTAGAAAATAATAAAAAAAAAAATAAAAAAAAATTACCTATAGAATGACCTTGAAAAAAATAAAGAAAATATCTAATTAAAAAAAACCTTAAAAGAGAAGAAAGAAAAATTATTGTGCATTTAAAACAACATGGAAAGAAAAAGTAGAAAAGAAGTCAGAATATAAGAGCCAGTCATCTGAAGAAGAAGCAATTAAATCTTCTGGGATTAGGAAAGGGATTTGTTTAAGGATATGGGACACAGTGAAGTTTCTAAGGAATCTTAATGTGTTCTAGGTATGTGGGCTGGAAAATATCAAAGGCACAAATCCAAATAAATATTTAGAGAGTTTTTTCTGTGTCTTAAGTAAGGTTTATGAAGGTATTGATTGTAAATAACTCATGGTTAAATCCTTTGGTGCATGTCTAAAACAAAGGATTTGACTGTTTATTTGAAATAAGTCATATGATTTAGATACCAAATGTTCCTCTCTTACCTCTATAGCCTCACATGGTCGGCCTAACATTAATTTTAATATTCATAAGGGCCTATAAATATACCTAACATATTCTGGAATATTTATAATGTCAAAATAAGAATGTTGAAGCTATTGAAACATGCTAGTTGAAAATTATAATTTTATTATCCCTTCATAAAAAGGACATTTCATCTATTATATCATTAAATGTGGGATTTAGTTTTAATTATCTGTTTCTAAACACATTTGTATGTCTTGTAAACAGTTTCATTTTGACATTTACTAAAAGAATGTTTACTTGCATAGTAATTATGTAACATTATGGAAATTATTTTGTTGATCATTTGTGTCATAGAGAGTGTGATTGAAAACTACTGAAAAGAAATTGTCAGCAGAACCTGATTGATGAGAGCTTCAGTACAGTAGAGAGATTATAATATTGCAGGTCCAGAGGCTAGGTACCTTATCTTGGGCCAGTTCTAGCCATCCAGAATGCTGGGTATCTCTGCACTTGTACCAATAGGATGTGTTTAATAGAAACCTTTGGAATGCATTAGCTTAACCAACAGACAACAATCTTCCACCTACCCTAGAGCTAAGAATGTCATTCAACAGCATCTCCTGCCTATAGAAAGTTTTCCTCACATTGCTGTAATTGCCTCTTAAGTGTGCCCACAATTTATTTTCAAATTTCATGTGATTTATGACTTTGTTTTGTGAAACTATAAAACCTCATGAAATTGTATCTACATTGGAACATAGATATTATAGTATATTAAATGTATGTTCCTGGACCACAGTCACTTAAAATGGCTCAAAAATAAATCATCTCTTATTTTCTTAAATATTAGAACAGTAGTTTCTGAATCAAACAAAGATAATCATAATTGCAGAGAATATAAATCATGATCCCTGATCAGTTAGGAAGTTTGGCAGTTATTTGTATAAAATATGTTATTTTGAATATTTCTTTAACTTCAGAGTATATATTATCTTAATGAATATAATTAAAATGAAATTCTTTGAGAATTTCATACAATATGCTTCAGTCATATTTACCTCGTTTTCCTACTCTCTCAGATATCGCATCTTTTTCTTCCCACCCAACACAGAATGATTTTAAAAATTCTTCCAATTCCTATTTGTGCTCCAGATATATTCTTGTATCTATGTCTACCACTGGAGATAGGTCATCTTCCGTGGGACTACATTCATAGAGAAAACCCTCTTCATAGAGAAAACCCTCACTGTTTATTCAAGCAACTAAGAATTGCACGAGTTTTGGCTTAAGTGGTAGGATTTTCCACTCAAATCCTCTCTCCTTGTAGGATTTTTCATCTGGCATGGGTCTTATCCAAGCTGTTGCCACTATTGTCAGTTTATATGTGCAGTTTCTTTGTTTTATCCAGACGATAATGTTGCTTTGAAGTCAACACTACCCAAGCCTCCTAAACTCATTCTGGACCCTTTTCAGCAATAATCCTCAAGACCTGGAGGCAAGATTGTGATATATACATTTTGTTAAAGGCAACTCTTCTAGCTTCATTATATACTAAGAATAATTAAGGGATGCAGGAGAAACCTGAAGCAATACAATTGATTTTATAAAGGATGTACTAATATACTAGCTCAGGAAATACTAAGTTGCATACCGCAGCATTTAGCTAAAGGTCTGTTGCTGCGAGAATGACTGGAAGATAAATAGTATGTTTTTTTAAAAAAAAACAAACATTGTATGATAATTAGAAATTAGAGCTTGCAGGAAGAATTGTGTGGAAATGTTTGTTCATTAAAATTGACCTCAAATTAGGCTCTATTCCCATAATGAAAGCAGATAATTCTCACTTACAGTTAGACATTTAGACCATCACCATAACTAGAAGCTCAAGAGGGCAGTGTAGGGTGATAGCAATCATTAAGTATTGGTTTGCCATTTTGTCTTCATCAGGAGAAGCATAATTCTTCCAGGTGGGCAAGATGAGCCTGGGTAACAATTATGGCAAATAAACAATATGTTGTACTTAAATAATTCTGGCAAACATATAAATCAGTGAGTTAGAAGACTCAAAATGCTGAAACCACTAGCCAGTATCTGCAAACACAGTTTCTGTCTGTTGCACTTCACAACAAGTAGTATTACAGGTCTTTCTATAAAATAACAGCATACACATATGTATGTGAAGGACTTGATAACTAAAACTCAATTATCCTTCATACCTATAGAAACCCAACAGTTATATCTTTGACAGTTACCAATTTCTATTATAAGCTCACTGTGGGAGAAGGTGTATATGTAAAATTCAAAATGGAAACTGAAATTAAAGCATTCATGATCAACTGAGTCACACCTTTTTATTGATCTGGCATCACTAAATTGCTTTAAGCAAATAATTGTTTTATTGTAAAATTAATATATTTGGAAACTGAAAATTATAAGTATGCTTTTATTAGAACAAAATTAAGAGTAACATATTTATGACTGTAAGCCCTTTTATATTATTTATTCAATGTGAAACATATACGTTAATATATGCATATAATGAATCAAGACAGCACTGGTAAAATTTAATGACTTCTATTGAAAATATAATTGGAAAATACTAACAATATGAAAATAATTTTCCTGTGAATATATCTAGATCAGGTAATCTGACATCCCAGGGAATATTTAAATATTATGCTCTTTAAATAATTTCTTTAAAGTATAATAGAATTTTTTGAGACCTTTTTTAGTTTTACTGCCCCAGATTATTCTGAGTTGGTAGCTCTGAAGCTGGGTATAGTTAGGTGACATTCATGAATAAAAACCTTGGGTAGCTCTCAGGCTACAACTTATTTGAATAGTTTCAGGAAAGAAAAAAATTATATATATAATGTATATATACATATATAATATATATATTATATATATAATGTCTTCTATTAACATAAAATTAATTTTCAATAAATTAAAAAATATCTTAAGCAGTGTCTCCCTTTTCTTTTATTTTACCTGTATGCTGTAGGGACACAGTCCTTAGTTGCAGAGTTCAAATCAGTAGAGAGGTGGAGGTATTATGTGCACCTCTTCTGCATAGAAAAGCAATCTTGGAGACTAGAGAGATAATATAGCAAGTAAAGTGCTTGCTGTGAAAGCATGAGGACCTTGAACTTGGATCCTTCATGGAGCCAGGTATAGTACTATGTATCTATAATCCCAGATGTGCTTACAGTGAGATGGGAAGTAAAGACTAGATAATCTCCAGAATCTTGTAAGACAAGTAGCCTGATACACACAGCATGGAACCAGAAGAAATATCCTATTTCACGAAAAGTAGAAAGTGATACATCTTCCACTCTCCATATATGTGTTGTGGCATGGATCCACCTTCACTCATACACACATACACACACTCAGACATACACACTTACATACACATACCATATACACTCTCAAATGCATACAGAAGCAAACATAAGTCATCAGACCACTTTAGTCTTTGAATGTGTGCAGCTGGGAAAGATGTTCTATGCTACAAATATCCCAAAGAAACAGATTCTCTTATGACTTTTCCCCCTAATCTTATTCTTAAAGATAAAAATAGCTCTTACTTCAGAGTGTCCTGACAATAGTTTGTATAGGTATCTCCTACAACCTATCTGAAACAGACTGGTCAGCAGCCAGTTGTCATACTGGTAAATGGAAGAACCTATTACATAAGCATTATTTTTTTATTAGATATATTCTTTATTTATATTTCAAATGATTTCCCCTTTCCTGGATCCCCCCTCACTGAAAGTCCCATAAGCCCTCTTCCCTCCCCCTGTTCCCCAATCAACCCCTTCACACTTCCCTTTCCTTGCATTCCCCTACACTGCTGCACTGAGCCTTTCTAGGACCAGGGGCCTCTCCTTCCTTCTTGGGCATCATTTCATATGTGAATTGTTTCTTGGGTATTCCGAGATTCTGAGATAACATCCGCTTATCAGTGAGTGCATAGCATGTGTGTACTTTCGTGATTGGGTCACCTCACACAGGATGACATTCTCCAGTTCCACCCACTTGACTAAGAATTTCATGAATTCATTGTTTTTAATAGCTAAGTAGTATTCCATAGTGTAAATATACCACATTTTCTGTATCCATTCCTCCGTTGAGGGACAACTGGGTTCTTTCCAGCTTCTGGCTATTATAAATAGGGCTGCTATGAACATAGTGGAACATGTGTCCTTATTACATGCTGAGGAATCCTCTGGATATATGCCCAGGAGTGGTATAGCAGGGTCCTCTGGTAGTACTATGCCAAGTTTTCTGAGGAACCGCCAGACTGATTTCCAGAGTGGTTATACCAGCTTGCAATCAGACCAGCAGAGGAGGAGTGTTCCTCTTTCTCCACATCCTTACCAAAACCTGCTGTCTCCTGATTTTTTGATCTTAGCCATTCTAACTGGTATGTGAAATCTCAGAATTGTTTTGATTTGCATTTCCCTAATGACTAAGGATGTTGAACATTTCTTTAGATGCTTCTCAGCCATTCGATATTCCTCAGGTGAAAATTCTTTGTTTAGCTCTGTACCCCATTTTTTAAAAGGGTTATTTGGCTCTCTGGAGTCTACCTTCTTGAGGTTTTTGTAGATCTTGAATATTAGCCCTCTGTCAAATGCAGGGTTGGTAAAGATCTTTTCCCAATCTGTTGGTTGCCATTTTGTCCTTTTGACAGTGTCCTTTGCCTTACAGAAACTTTGTAATTTTATGAGGTCACATTTGTCAATTCTTGTTCTTAGAGCATAAGTTATTGGTGTTCTGTTCAGGAAATGTTCCCCTGTGACCATGTGCTCAAGGCTTTTCCCCACTAGATGCTGAAAGAGCATTTGACAACATTCAGCATACTTTCATGTTAAAGGTCTTGGAAATAAGAGGAAATCAAGGCCCATAACTAAAGATAGTATAAGCAATGTACAGCAAATCAGTAGCCAACATAAAACTAAATGAAGAGAAACTTGAAGCAATCCCACTAAAATCAGGGACTAGACAAAGCTGCACTCTCTCCATATTTATTCAATATAGTACTTGAAGTTCTAGCTAGAGCAATTAGACAACGAACGGATGTCAAAGGGATTCAAATTGGAAAGGAAGAAGTCAAATTATCACTTTTTTTCAGATGATATAATAGTATACTCAAACAACCCAAAAATCTCCACCAGAGAACTCCTACAGCTGATAAACAACTTCAGCAAAGTGGCTGGATATAAAATTAACTCAAACAAATCAGTAGCCTTCCTATACTCAAAGGATAAACAGGCTGAGAAAGAAATTAGGGAAATGATACCTTTCACAATAGCCACAAAAAACATAAAGTATCTTGGTGTGACTCTAACCAAACAAGTGAAAGATCTGTATAACAGAAACTTCAAGTCTCTGAAGAAAGAAATTGAAGAAGACCTCAGAAGATGGAAAAATCTTCCATGCTCATGGATTGGCAGGATTAATATAGTAAAAATGGCTATCTTGTCAAAAGCAATATATAGATTCAATGCATTCCCCATCAAATCCCAACTCAATTCTTCATAGAGTTAGAAAGAGCAATTCAAAAATTCATCTGGAATAACAAAAAACAAAGGATAGCTGAAACTATTCTCAACAGTAAAAGAACTTCTGCAGGAATCAGTTTCCCCAGCCTTAAGCAGTACTACAGAGCAATAGTGTTGAAAACCGCATGGTATTTGTACAGTGACAGACAGGTAGATCAATGGAATAGAATTGAAGACCCAGAAATGAACACACACACCTATGCTCACTTGATCTTTGACAAAGGAGCTACAACCATCCAGTGGAAAAAAGATAGCCTTTTCAACAAATGGGGCTGGTTCAACTGGTGGTCAGCATGCAGAAGATTGCAATTCAGTCCATTCTTATCTCCTTGTACTAAACTCAGCTCCAGGTGGATCAAGGACCTCAACATAAAACCAGACACACTGAAACTAATAGAAAAGAAACTGGGGAAGAACCTTGAGCACATGGCCACAGGGGATTATTGAGACTTTCAAGAGCAGGATAAGAGTATGCCCTCGAAGGGGCTGCGACCACCCCAGATCCTTCCTCCTTCTCACTGACTCTCAATCCACCCTGGAATGAACATCTCCTTCCCACATGAACTTGTATCAGAATGTACTGTCTGGTCACAGATCCGAAACAGCACAGTCAGCTGACCATACATTCAACTTTCAACACTGGGTAAACCCTCATGAACACTGTTTTATACTTTCAGGACATATGTGTAGTGCTTCTTACAGTAATGCTTCATATTCAACTTTCAGCTAGATATATCATTTCATCATTTAAGTTTCTGTATATAATTCCAAATAAATGTATGAAGTTAATTATTCCAAATATAGGATGTCATCTCTACAGTTACAAAACCGATGAATAAAATGAATTTAAGGAAAGAGTTAAAGAGTCAAAGGGATAGTGGAGTGCCAGCAGCCAAGTAGCAAAAGTTCTTAGCATCTGCATTTTAATGCAGAATTGTTAGGTGAATATTTTTCTTTTTCTTTTCACATCATCATTCAGTCAAAGACCACTGCTGCATGTTCAAAAGTTAGTAACAACTATTTTCCTTTTACTTTCTGCTACTGAGGTAAAATATATAGTTTATAAGTGAAGTTTTTGGATACAAACCATGTAGTGTGCATTTTTGCTGGTAATAGCTAACACTAACTCCCATGAGACTGATGTCATGAGCATAACCATCTGGTTCACTGTCCAGCAACCAGTAATTCTATAGTACCATAGCATTATTATTTGGGAAGAACTTAAAAAGTTTTGGAATGAAGTTTAAGCTCTAGTTTGTATGTCACTCTCATCTCTATTCAAAGCGAATAAGGCAAGGGTGAGAAATCATCGTAGTATTATATCAAGTCATTAATAATTGACATAGATAAAATTGAAATAGGGCCTTTACCCCTGACAATTAAGATTCATAGTGCAACTGGGGTTCTATGTTCCCAAATGTCGAATATGAGAAATTATTCCAATGATGAAAATAACATTTTAATTTGATTTTTGAGATATTGACCCAATTCTTAAATTATTTATTCATATTTAGTCATGTACTTTGCAATATAAAACCCACTGGTTAAGTGCATGTGGAATTTTTAATAACATACTTTTATTCTTAAAATTATAGATAAAATAGCTTATAGGGGTAGAAAAGTACAAAAACTTCAGATTATGATTTTACCAGTCTTTCATATTGTTCTCTCACCTTCATGATATTTCCTGTCTTAATAATGCTGCACGGGTTTGTACATGCTAGGAGCATGTTTTATATATCACTTGTGACCATATATTAGAGAACAATGGATAACTATAGGTCTTACATATGATTTATGTTTACATGAAATACATTTTGAAGTAAACAAAGGAGGCTGTATGGCATACTCTGAATTAAATGACCTTTTGTTTACAAAAAGAAAAAAGATCCTGAAAAAATCCAATGATTTTGTAAAGATGGCATCAGGTAGGAGATCACTGCCTTCCTGAGAATTATGATGCATTTTAGACCATCTTGTCTTACCCAGAATCCTTTGCTCCTTGGCTCCTGGCACTCCACTATCCTTTTGACTCTTCAGCTCTTTCCTTCAATTCATTTTATTCATCGGTTTTGTAACTATAGAGATGACATTCTATATTTGGATAATTAACTTCATGTATTTATTTGGAATTATATACAGAAACTTAAGTGATGAAATTATATATCTAGCTGAAAGTTGAATATGAAATTTTCCTCTAAATTTGCATAGAAATGATATGTGAATCACAAAAGATCTAAGCAGGAAATCAAAATTCCTTTAAATCAAACCTAAATCAGATGATCAAATGTCAATTTCTTTTATTGCAACTTCTTTAAAAATATTCCTTTTATTCTTTTAGGAAAGTATTTAAAAAATTTATCCTTTCCCTTCCATCCTTCAAAAAAACTTTCAACTTTATCACGATTGATCACTTGGTCCTTGACAACCAATTGGTATGCTCTTCCCTGGGGACGATTCATTATCCTGCTCTGAGCATTAGTCTACTGTAATTCTTTTGTGTATGAGGCAGAGCGATGTTGGCTCAGTGCACTATGGCATAAGCATTGCTGTCCTTGTTAAGCTCATGTTTAAGCAGTCTTGGTATCTCTTTTGAATACTTATTTATTTGTTTATTCATTTCTTTTATTACATGTGTATAACTGTTTTGCCTAAAGGTATGTATAAGCAACAAGCAAAAGTCTGGTAGCCATGGAGTGGTGAAGAATGATTCAGATCTCCTGGATCTGGGAGGTAGAGGCAGCTGGGAGCTGACACCTGGGTCCCGGAAACTGAATCGATATCCTCTGTGAGACCTGTAAGTATCATAACCACTAATCAACCTCTCCAAATCCTTGAAAGTTGTTTTGATAGAAACATTTCACAGAACCATATTTCTCTTAAACTTTAGCACTGCAGCATATAATTTTTCTTGTTCAAATTATTTTGAACTTAAATTCAAAGTTTCAATTTTAATGGAATTATGTCTGGATTTTGTTTAAGTTACTTGTTTCTCTTACCTGTAATATATATTAAGAATCTTAATATGTATTTTGGAAATTTTCAGACATTTATATATGCAATTTGTTCATGCAAAAATTATTGCAATAACCTTAAAATGAAATGTTATATGAGGTTTCATTCCCAATTATAACCATATTATTCCCAAACCCTCCAAAAATAGATGAGAGTTACATATTTGAAATGTACTCATTTTGGACAAAAGACAGCATAGTATTAACCAATACATTTTTAAATAAGATGCCAGATGAAGTCTTTGTATTATGAAAGTGAAACAGTTTTATATGCTATTTATCTATAATCATTATGGCAATAATGAAATAATGTTAAAAACTACTTTCCATTATATATTTAATATAAATTTACCAATTGACCAAGAATAAGAGATATTTTTAGGATAACAATTGTTATCTAACATGATACCATTTAAATATTATTGGTTAAATTTGAGTTAAAATTCAAAAAAATTATCCCGTGTCTTCATCATTCCTTGTCTTTGAACTTGAAAAGGATTAGCTAATGATAAAATGATATTATTGGTTTTTTTATTTCATTAGATATTTACTATATTTTGAAATAGTATCCCCTTTCCTCCTTATCCCTCCAAAAACCCTCTATCCCATCTCCCCTTTCCTTGCTTACCAACCTCCCCCTCCCAGTTTCCTGACCTGCATTCTGCGACATTGATCCTTCACAGGACCAATGGCTTCTCCTCTCACTGATGTCTGAAAAAGGCCATCCTCTGCTACATATAAAGCTGGAGCCATGGGTCTCTCCATGTGTACTCTTTGATTGGTGATTTAGTTCCTGGAAGCTCTGGTTTGTACATTTTATTGTTCCTCCTATGGGGCTGCAAACCTCTTCAGTTCATTGGGTCCTTTCTCTAGTTCCTCTATTCGGGACCCTGTACTTAGTCTTTTGGTTGGCTGTGAGCCATTGGTATTTTGATCCACCTTCTAAGAAGGTTCAAAGTATCCACAATCCTATTAAAAAATGGGGTAGAGAGCTAAATAAAGAATTCTCAACTGAAGAATACCAGATTGCTAAGAAACACCCAAAGAAAAGTTCAACATCCTTAAACATCAGGGAAATGCAAATCAAAACAACCCTGACTTCACACCAGTCAGAATGGCTAAGATCAAAAACTCAGGAGACAGCAGATGCTGGAGAGAATGTGGAGAAAGAGGAACACTCCTCCATTGCTGGTGAGATTGCAAGCTGGTAAGACCACTGTGGAAATCTGTTTGGCGGTTCCTCAGAAAATTGGACATAACACTACCTGAGGGACCCAGATATACCACTCTTGGGCATATACCAAGAAGATGCTCCAATAAGGACACATGCTCCACTATGTTCATAGCAGCCTTATTTATAATAACCAGAAGCTGTAAAGAACCCAGATAACCCTCAACAGAGGAATGGATACAGAAAATGTGGTACGTTCACACAGTGGAGTACTATGGAATACTACTCTGCAATTAAAAACAATGAATTCACGAAATTCCTAGGCAAATGGTTAGAACTTGAAAATATCATCCTTAGTGAGGCAACCCAATCACAAAAGAACAAACATGGTATGCAGTCACTGATAAGGGAATATTAACCCAGAATCTCAGAATACCCTAGACACAATTCGCATATCAAGAGATTTCTAAGAAGATGGAAGGAGAGACCCCTGGTCCTGGAAAGACTGGATGTAGGGGAATGCCAGGACAGAGAAGAGAGAGGGGGTTGAATGGGGAAAAGAGGGAGGGAAGGGGGCTTATGGGACTTTCAGGGAGGGAGAAAACGGGAAAGGGAAAATGATTTTGAATGTAAATAAAAAAAACTTAGAAAATAAAATTAAAAAAAAGAAATAAAAAGAGCAGAAAATTCCCTGGAATATAAAAAAAAAAACCAATGAATTCATGAAATCCTTAGGCAAATCGATGGAACTAGAAAATAACATCCTGAGTGAGGTAACCCAATCACAAAACAACACAAACGGTATGCACTTGCTGATACATGGATATTAGCCCAAAACTTGGAATACCCAAGATACAACTCACAGACCCCATGAAGCTCATGAAGAAAGATGACAAAAGTTGTGCATATTATTGTTTATAATAAGAAAAAAATTCCCTGCCTGAAATCCAAAATTTGGCTTACGAAGAGGGGCTCCAGTGTCCATAGAAAGCTCCCAATTCATGTTTTCATGTTGCTCAAAGTCCACAAAAATGCCTTTTACTTGACTTCTAAATTGTTTCAAAATCCCTATGAGATGTGATTTCTAAAAGGTCTTCAAAACTTTAAATTATAAAGAGAAAACAACAGTGCATGGGTTTTGGTCTTCAACAACAGTTTGTGATGAATTTATATTTGAAAATAACATAGAGCCACTCAAAAGAAGCTGGGTGGAGTTGTTTAGAAAAGAGCCTGTCATCATCCTTAGTCATTAGGGAAATGCAAATCAAAACAACCCTGAGATTCCATCTCACACCAGTCAGGATGGCTAAGATCAAAAACACAGGAGACAGCAGTTGTTGGCGAGGATGTGGAGAAAGAGGAACAGTCCTCCACTGCTGGTGGAATTGCAGGCTGGTACAACCACTCTGGAAAGCAGTCTGGCGGTTCCTCAGAAAACTGGGCATGACACTCCCGGAGGATCCGGCTATACCACTCCTGGGCATATACCCAGAGGCTTTACCTGCATGCAATAAGGACACATGCTCCACTATATTCATAGCAGCCTTATTTATAATAGCCAGAAGCTGGAAAGAACCCAGATGTCCTTCAATGGAGGAATGGATTCAGAAGATGTGGTATATTTACACAATGGAATACTACTCTGCAATTAAAAACAATGAATTCACGAAATTCCTAAGCAAATGGTCAGAACTTGAAAATATCATCCTTAGTGAGGTAACCCAATCACAAAAGAACACACATGGTATGCAGTCACTGATAAGGGGATATTGACCCAGAATCTCGGAATACCCTAGACACAATCAGCATATCAATAGATTTCTAAAAAGATGGAAGGAGAGACCCCTGGTCCTGGAAAGACTGGATGTAGGGGAACGCCAGGACAGAGTAACGAGAGGGGGTTGAATGGAGAAAAGAGGGAGGGAAGGGGGCTTATGGGACTTTCGGGGAGGGAGGAAACGGGAAAGGGGAAGTGATTTGGAATGTAAATTAAAAAAATAAAATAAAATAAAAAAAAAAAGACAAGAGGCTGTCAGGCCCAGAACTACAGACCAAATCTCCATTGCTGGTGGAATTGCAAACTGGTAAAACCACCCTGGAAATCAATCTGGCAGTTCCTCAGAAAATTGGAAATAGTTCTACCTAAATACCTAGTTATACCACTCTTGGGCATATACCCAAAACATGCCCCGTGCTCCACTATGCTCATGGCAGCCTTATTTGTAATAACCAGAGACTCAAAACAACACAGATGCCTCACAACTGAAGAATGGATAGAGAAAATGTGGTTCACTTACACAATGGAATATTATTCAGCTACTAAAAACAAGGACATCATGAATTTTGCAGGCAAATTGATGGAATTAGAAAATATCATCCTGAGTGATGTAACCCATATTCAAATGGACATAGATGGAATGTACTCACTGATTAGTGAATAATAGCCAAAAAGTACTGAATACCAAGGATACAAACCACAGATCTTAAGATGTATGACAACCACAAAGGCCCAAATGATGATACTTCAATCCCACTTAGAAAGGGGAATAAAATAATCATGGTAGGCAGAGGGAGGGAGATGAAGGGGGAGAGGAAACAGGGAATAGGATAAGTTATGGGGTAGGTCAGGAAAGAAATCCAGAGGACAAGGAGAAAGATTAGAAATATGAAACCTCAGGGAAATGGGAGGTAAAGGGACCTTCTAGAAAGTACCAGATCCAGGTTGTAAGAGACTCTAAGGACTCAATGGGGGTGACCTTAGATGAAATGTCGAATACTAGGGAGAGGGAACTGGAAAAGTTCACCTCCAGTCGATAAACAGGGCATCAGTCAGACAGACAGGGTTACTAACCCACAGTCAATATTTCTCACCCAGAATTGTTCCTGTCTAAAAGAACTGCAGGGACAAACATTGAGAAGAGACTGAAGGAAAGGCGGTCCAATGACCATCTCATTGAGGTGGGCACCAAAGTCTGGTACTATTACTAATACAATGATGTTCTTACAGACAGGAGCCTAGCATGGCTGTCACCTGAGTGGCAATACCAGCAGCTGACTGAGATAGACACAGATACTTACACTCAATTATTGGTCTGAAGTCTGTGACCCTGATGGTTGAATTAGGGGAAGAATTGAAGAAGCTAAATGATGAAGTTGACTCTATAGGAAGACCAACAGTTTCAACTAACCTGGATCCCAGGGAGCTCATAGAGAATAAGCCTCCAGCCATACAGCATACACTGGCTGGTTTGAGACCCCTGGCATATATATAGCAGAGGACTGCCTGGTCTGGCCTCAGTGGGATAAGATATGCCTAATCCTTGGGAGATTTGAGGCCCCAGGAATGGGAGTAGGCCTGGTGTGGAGGGGAAGCACCCTCTTGGAGGAAAGAGGGAGAAGTAATAGGATGAGGAACTGTGGGAGGGGAGACTGGGAGAGGGGAAATAGTTAGAATGTAAATAAATAAAATACTTAAAAAAAAAGAATGGCAGCACTTGGGAGGTAGAGGCAGGTAGATTTCCGAGTTCGAGGCCAGCCTGGACGATAGAGTGAGTTCCAGGACAGCCAGGGTTACACAGAGAAACTCTGTCTCGAAAAAACAAAAATTAATTAATTAATTAAAAAATAATGACATAAAGTTAAAAAAGAATTCAGGGCATAGTCTACATTATGTCCCTTGAGCAGAACAACTGTGTTCAGTCTTCTTCTAGAGCAGGGTTTCTCAACCTATGGGTCAAATTCACTTTGGTGGTCAAATGATCCTTTCATAGAGGTTGCCTAAGAAGATTGGAAAACACAGATGTTTACATTATGATTCTCAACAGTGGCAAATTACAGTTATGTAGTAGCAATGAAAATAATTTTATGTCTGGAGGTCATCACAACTTGATGAACTGTATTAAAGGATCATAGCATTTAGGAAGGTTGAGAACCACTGCTCTAAGGCCTCTGACCTAGACAGACAAGAGTTTTGGGGCAAATTAACAATTCCAGGCAGGAGTAACATCTTGTGACATATATTTTAAATATGACCAGAAAGTAGTTGCTTACTCCGACATAGCCATGAACTAGTAGTCCTATCAAGTCAGGCAGTTCCTTATGTAGACTACTTGCTCACAGCTGGTAAAAAGCACAAGACTTGGGCTCCAAAATGATAATTCCTGTGGCTCATTTTCTTCTGGAAACTGTACATTTTAAATTTTTATTCATTTTACTAGTTCCTTTTCATTCTAGATATGTCTAAGAATGAAGACTAATAGCCCGGCAGCAAATTCATTTCTACGCTCTCTTGTAATTTCCACTGCTAAAGATATTGATCTAAATTTTCTTCAATTTAGTCCCAGATTCTTAGAACAAATTTAAAATACAGCCACATTTTTTTACCAAAATATTACAAGAATGATTTGTAGGCCAGCTGCTGACATTCTTCCTTTCAAAAATACCTTTTGTTGGGCTCCCATAATCCACACTGCTTGCAGCACTACTGTCTTCTGTTCTGAGGACAATGAAACCCTGCTTAAAACTTTCAACTTCTCTCCTTCTCCAAAATTCCAAAGTCTACGATGTTCCTCTAACCAATAGCATGGTGGTAAGGCCTTTCAGAGCTGTACCCCATTCCTGGTACCAACTTCTGTCTTAGTTACTATTCTATTGCTAGGAAGAGACACTGCCAAGGTGAACCTTATAAAAGGAAGCGTTTACCTGGGGCCTTGCTTACAATTTTAGAGAACTAGACTTGAATCGTTATGGTGGGAAAATATAGCATGCTTCTTGAGTATTACTTTCTGAACTTGAGGGGAGAGAGAGAGAGAGAGAGAGAGAGAGAGAGAGAGAGAGAGAGAGAGAGAGAGAGAGAGACAGAGAGAGAGAGAGAGAGAGAGAGAGAGAGACAGAGAGAGAGAGAGACAGAGAGAGAGAGAGACGGAGAGAGAGAGAGAGAGAGAGAGAGAGAGAGAGAGAGAGAGAGAGAGAGCCTACCATATTATCTGTATAATTTTTACATGAAATAGTCAATCTTAACGTGTTTTTCTATATATTTCTTCAATTTTATCAAAGATATTTTCCATGTATATTTACACAATGGAATACTACTCAGCAATTAAAAACAATGAATTCATGAAATTCTTAGGTAAATGGGGAACAGGGGGAGGGAAGAGGGCTTATGGGACTTTCAGGGCGGGGCAGGGGGTCACCGGGAAAGGGGAAATCATTTGGAATGTAAATAAAGAATATAGAAAATAAAAATAAAAATTTTAAAAAATTATTCTCCACTATGAAGAAGGTGTTAAAAATATTGAACAAAAAGGAAAGAACCCAGATGTCCCTCAACGGAGGAATGGATTCAGAAGATGTGGTATATCTACACAATGGAATACTACTCTGCAATTAAAAACAATGAATTCACGAAATTCCTAGGCAAATGGTCAGATCTTGAAAATATCATCCTTAGTGAGGTAACCCAATCACAAAAGAACACACATGGTATGCAGTCACTGATAAGGGGATATTGACCCAGAATCTCGGAATACCCTAGACACAATCCGCATATCAATAGATTTCTAAGAAGATGGAAGGAGAGACCCCTGGTCCTGGAAAGACTGGATGTAGGGGAACGCCAGGACAGAGTAACGAGAGGGGGTTGAATGGAGAAAAGAGGGAGGGAAGGGGGCTTATGGGACTTTCGGGGAGGGAGGAAACGGGAAAGGGTAAATGATTTGGAATGTAAATTAAAAAAAATAAAATAAAATAAATAATTAAAAAAAAAAGGAATGCCTATGAAAGAAAAAATGTAAGCAGGAGAGCTGACTTTTGAAAAGAAGAGAAGTCAGCAGCCTGGAGAAAATGCATCATGAATGTTATCCAGTGGATTATGTGTTGAAAGCCCTGTTTTCGCAATACAGTACAGCCAGTGAGAAAAACTTTAGGGAACTAGAACCAGTCAGAGAAATTCCCATAATGCCATGCCTTGAATGAAGTATTGACAGAATAGTCCCTTTATACTCACTTTAAAATTTGCACTGCCTCAAGACCATGAAGCGAACAATCCTCTTCTATGTTGGTATCCAACAATGATGGACTTGCTGTTACAGACCCATAAAACCTAACAAAAGCATCAAGAATTATAACTCTCAATCTAAAATGGAAATGAAACTATAGCAATTTAAGACTTTTATATCAGATATTTTATTTCTGAGACAGAAAACTAATGCAATTGGTATATAAATTTTTGAAAATGATTACACACGTTTACATATTATATTTACTGTTTATTTAATATTTTTTGAATTAAGCAATATGTACACATATAAATATATATACAGATACATATATTACATATATTTATTCTTTCTAATTTGTTTCTTTTGAGAATTATATGAAATTGAATCATTAGGTCATCAACTATCAAGATGTCCTAGGACATTACATGATTTATTTTCAAATAACATTAAAATTTCAAGATCCCTTGATGGAGCAAAACTAGCAATTACTCATTTCTTCATGTCGCAGTATTTTCCTTAATAGAGAACATAACGTCTTAAATAATTCTAATACTCCTTGATGTTTCATACTCAAAATTAAATACTACTCCAATCATGATTTTCCTTCTTCCTGACACACCTGATTAGCTCTGCAATTTTCCTTAAAAGCTTCACAATCCTGAGTTTCTTCTATCTAGTACTGAAAAGTAAAGGGATATGATATTGAAGATGTATGATTGATGAAATCAAACTTTTGTCTTCCTGTGTCCTTATTCTACTGGCTTATGTTTTTACAGTCATTCTCAGTATTAAAATGCTAAGTCCAAGTCTTATTCAATAAGCTCTGTGAATCCTATTTCTATTTCTCTCTACCTTGGAATTATATTCCACCTCTGTATTTTTGTATCCTCCATTTAATAACTATGCCACCTTAAGCAACATACATCCTTTTGCTAAGCTTCAACCTACTCCTCTATTAACAGTGCAGTCCTTGGTAGAATATAAGACTTTCCTCTGAGACCCTGTAATAAAAATTGTATAATAGTGTTAAAGGATCAATAATACAGGGCAACTTATGTCTTCAGCATAAAATAGCTACATTAGAAGACATGGAATCTATGCCCTAACTTGGTTACTATAATAATTGACTTTTGTATGTAATTTATGTGTCATTTTTATTGCATATAGTGGATGAAGCAGTCATGAAGTTTATTACACTTGACATTGTAGTATGGGGAGAAGTCTTTATTGTTAGGATGAAGCTTATTTATTGAAGCAAATATCAAGCAGGGAGATCTCTCACCTGGCTTTGATACTAAAGCTCCCAAGTTAGGCAAGTGCTTGGCTTCATAGGTCTTAATTAATTGTCTTCAGAGATTTAAACACAACTCAAGCTTTGTCTGTTAATAGGTTTTCACAAAGCAGATGCTCCTTGTCTTACTATGGGGCTATGGCTCCACAAACTAACAATAAGCTGAAGAAGTCATTAGTCAAATATTCATATAATTTCCCTGACTCACACTAGACACCAAAGCCTAGCAACTGACACAATAACAAATGCCGATTGCTTATCCTAATGTACAGACTTATGTTTGCCAGGCTGAAAGCTGGAATCTGTGATGTGATTCCATATCTAAGTGCTACAAAAACTGTCCTAATACATAGCCATAATTTACACAATGCAAATCAGGTTTTTGATTCAATGTATGCTTGCTATTGAACATGTATCATTTTACACTATTTAAAATGAAAACTAAGATGGACTATCATAATCTGTATTTATTTATAAGGTAATCATGAAATACATATGAACTAAATATATGTGCGTGTGTGTGCGTGTGTGTGTGTGCATGTGTGTGTGTGCATGTATATACGTGTAGTAGATTTTGACTCATTCACTGTATTTGCTTAGTATATATTCCTTGATGTGTGTCCACATCCTAATTAGTATATTAAGCATACATTCATAGTTTTCTGACCCAAGTTTGCCTTTATCAATATGTTTTCCCCATATTCTCTTATAAAAGATTCTCTCTACAATGTGGTCTCTTTATTACCCTCTTAACCTTTGATCCCATTTCCACGTAAGTAAGCTTGCACTTGAGTATGTTTCCTTCCTACTACCCTGATATCTTCTCTCCAAATCTATTTGATGATCTGAGGGATGGCATTCCTGGAATATTTATACATCTATGTTGTAACAAATCTTGAGGGAGATCTCATATTCATAAAAAAATCAATCATAAATGCTTTAAAAAATTAAACGCACATAAGAGTGTACTAACTTGAGTCAAAGGGCATTTAGTCAGCAATATTACCTCTCTCACTGGGTATGCTTTTTATACTTTCTGGTAAAATATTTTTGAAAGTTTATGGTAATTTTAAAAATTAATCTAATACTCACCAAACTACCATTTTGACCTGAATATAAAATAATTGCATCTATGCACCATTGTGCATCCTAATGTAGAATCTCCTCCCACAGGATAGGCCGGTTACAGCCTTCACAATGTTTATTAGGCATTTTAAGATTTAAAGGAAACAACAGAAATTACAATGACAAGTTCAAGTCCAATGTAACAGACTTTGATGCAGAGTAGAATAGAATTTTGAATGCCATTTTCAAACTCTTTTTTTTTTCCACATAGGGTGATTTAATCTTCCTCCTAATTTCTCTTTTAGTTGTGGGGAAGCATAAAACTGAATTCCTTCTTATCAAGGAAAAGAAACTTGAAAATGCACAATTCCATTGCTATGTTTAAGAAGAGAACTGCTGTACCATAATGATAGGTAGGTTTTGAAGAGAGTTCCTCAGCTGTGGGAGCAGCAGGCTTGTCTGTTTGATTTGCAAATGTGATTTTAATGGGAAAGATTTGAACAAGGTAATTTTGAGCTATAAGAGTACTCTAGATGTCTTTGTCTAAATTTGAGCTCCATAAAAGCCCAGCGATTAGTCATTTTAGAGCAAAATTCTCCATTTCTATTAATTTGTCAACAACATATTTTATTCTAACTCCAGTGCATTCTAAAATTAATATTGTAAACTAGTATTTTATTTCTGATTATATAAAATATACCACATATGAATGAATATTATAAAATTATAAAATATTGTCTTGAGATAGAGTCAACTATTTCTATTTTAACAAAAAAGACTTAAATTGAGACTCAGTTAACTTGGATCCCTGAGATCTCTCAGACACTGAACCACCAACCAGGCAGCATACACCAGCTGATATAAGGCCCCCAACACATATATAGCAGAGGACTGTCAGGTCTATGTTCATTCAGAGAAGATGCACCTAATCCTTACGAGACTGGAGGCCCCAGAGAGTTTAGAGGTCAGGTAGGATGGAGGATGGGGGGTGGGAACATCTTCATGTAGACAAGGGGGTGGGGAGGAGGTATGGAATGTGGAACAGTACAAGGGTCAGACAGAGGGGGGAATAAAATCTGGAGTTTAAAAATAAACAAACAAACAAAAAAATTTTAAAAAGAAAAAAAGACTTAAATTTAAGTTGCAAGAGTTTTAACCTCAATTTCTTTGATTTCTTAAGTCACCTGGTTATTAAAATCAAAAGGCCTTTACTCAAGTCTACAGACCATTAAAAGCACAGTCAACACTTTTCTGACTTAACAAAAATTTAAAAGGCAAAAGTAGAGCCAACAGATGTACCAGGTCTGCTCAGTCTCCATAAAGGAGGGGAGAGGGACGCCTAAGCCACAGTTGAAAATGCATAAAGGCAACATTAGTGGACTTAATGGATTATTAAAAGTAAGTTATTAAGGTGAGAATGAGTTCTGTCAGCAAAATGGGGGAGCTGGAGGGAGAAAACAGGGGTGAATGTGATTAACAGATTTTGTATATATGTATTAAATTTTCACAGAAAAATACAAATTTAATAATCTTATGAAAATAGTGAAATGAGTAACACATTTGTCTAATATACAATGGATGCATGAAAAAAAATCACATTTATCTAGATAAAGCATTTGAAGAAAGCTGTCTCAGGCCAGAATTTAAAGACAGACAGACAGACAGACACACACACACACACACACACACACACACACACACACACACACACACACACAAACACATGTTTCATTCTTTGCAGAAAGCAACACTGTCATTTGAAAGACTCCTCCAGGTCACACCACTGCTGCTGCATTTGACTTACAGTTCACTCCAACTCAACAATTAAGATTTGCAAACATCACTGCTCCAAAAGGGGAAAAAAAGTAAGCTTACTGATTTCAAAGATTTAAGTGAAACCAGCAAAATGCTTAGCTTTGTTTTTAAAAGCATACCTTGTCTAGGTCAATATTGATCAATTTTCCTGAGAATATATGTTTTTTCTCTGTTTCTGTCTCTCTGTATCTCTCTCTATCCCCTGTGATGTGTGTGTGTATCTGTGTGTATCTGCGTGTGTATCCATGTGTGTATGTATGTATATATGTATGTGCTTGTTCCATGTTTATCTGTGTTGGTGTGTGGGTCTATATACATGTGTGTGTGTCTTTGCATGTATGTGTGTGTGTGCATATCCTGAAGAAACCAGGAAACCAAACTTTATTTACAGAGGAAGCATTTCTGTTTACTGAGGGAGAATCCTAAATAAACTACACGCCCACTGATTCGGAGTGCTTAGCTAGCTTTCCTGCCCCTAGCAATTCCTGTTTCACTGTGACCACTTAGTACTCATGCACTTTCTGAAGCTCCAAATTCAGGACCCCAAGTGTGCATGGCCATCACTTTATACACTGAAACACTTTTTCGTCGCCTTTGCTCACATTCTTAAGCTGTATTTTGAATGTCATTGTCAAATTCCCTTTTAATAATGATGTCTTATATGCAAAAGGTGGCCTTCTATTTTGTCTGATTTAGTTTCAAGAAAGCCACATGCAGCACAGGAGAATGCTTGCAGGAAAGTCAGCATGTTTTCCCAATCCTGTTATATTTTGTTTGTGCTATACTAGTTGCCTGCTACTATTGGTCCAATGGAAGAAATAGGAAATGATGAAAGGCCTCATCTTGAGTATAACAGTTTATACAGAAGAAAAAATATATCTGGCATTTTCAAGAAAGGCACCTGTGACCTCTGGTGACAGAGCTCAGAGACAGTCACAGACTCACAAGCTATTCTCAAAGATGAAGAAAAGGAGATTTTCCTTGGTTCGATTGATCATTTGATTTTTGTTTGTTAACTTTTTGTTTGTTCACAAAGACCAGACGAAGGAATTAAGGAATGATGGGTATGCAATTCCATTATGGTCATTGTTACTTCCACTGAGACATACAGCATGAGGTAGACCACGACAATTCAGGGACAAGAGAGGGCAGTTGAAGTCACTAGTGACTGGGTGCATTGTCTAAGATGGGGCACATGAGTTAAGATTGAAGAAGACATTCAGTAAAGAAATGATAAATGAAATAATTTGACATCATCAACAAAAAGATTCTGCTGATGTCTATTATATGTTCATGTGTCTTCTGCCTTTCAAGGAAGTTTTCAACATGAGCAAAGTGACAAGGGATTGTAGATAAGAGTAACATATGTACATAGAACCACAGTCAACACAGAAACACTTGAAATTCTGTATGACAGGACGTTCACCCATTCTTCATATTGTAGAAGTGGGGTAGAAGTTCTAATTTAAATCAGTAATACAAATCTATTTAGCTTAATCCTTGATTTGTTTTCAAATTTTGAAAAATAATACAAAAGAATAAATTAAAATAATTTAATTTTTTTCATTTTTTTATTTTCTATATTTTTTTATTTACATTCCAAATGATTTCCCCTTTCCCGTTTCCTCCCTCCCCAAAAGTACCATAAGCCCCCTTATCTCCCTCTGTTCCCCATTCAACCCCTTCTTGCTTCTCTGTCCTGGCATTCCCCTACATCCAGTCTTTCCAGGACCAGGGTCTCTCCTTCCATCTTCTTGATAATCTATTGATATGTGAATTGCATCTTGGGTATTCCGAGATTCTGGGTTAATATACCCGTATCAGTGACTGCATACCATGTGTGTTCTTTTGTGATTGGGTTATCTCACTAAGGATGATATTTTCCATTTCTGACCATTTGCCTAGGAATGTCATGAGTTCATTGTTTTTAATTGCAGAGTAGTATTCCATTGTGTAAATATACCACATCTTCTGAATCCATCCCTCCATTGAGGGACATCTAGGTTCTTTCAAAAAGACAAAGCGGCAACCAACTAACAGGGAAAAGATCTTTACCAACCCTACATCCTACATAAGGCTAATATCCAATATATACAAAGAACTCAAGAAGTTAGATTCCAGAGAGCCAAGTAGCCCTATTAAAAATGGGGTACAAAACTAAACAAAGAGTTCTCACCTGAAGAATATCTAATGGCTGAGAAGCACCTGAAGAGATGTTCATCATCCTTAGTCATTAGGGAAATGCAAATCAAAACAACCCTGAGATTCCATCTCACACCAGTCAGAATGGCTAAGATCAATAACATAGGAGACAGCAATTGTTGGTGAGGATGTGAAGAAAGAGGAACACTCCTCCACTACTAGTGGGATTGCAAGCTGGTACAACCACTCTGGAAAGCAGTCTGGTGGTTCCTCAAAAAACTGAGCATGACACTTCCGGAGCATCTGGCTATACCACTCCTGGGCATATACCCAGAGGCTTAATTGCATGCAATGAGGACACATGCTCCACTATGTTCATAGCAGCCTTATTTATAATAGTCAGAAATTGATCCATTCTTATCTCCTTGCACTAAGCTCAATTCCAAGTGGATCAATTCCAAGTGGATGTAGGGGAATGCCAGGAGAGAGAAACGAGTGGGGGTTTAATTGGGAAAAGAAGGAGGGAAGGGGGCTTATGGGACTTTTGGGGAGGGAGGAAACGGGAAAGGGGAAATGATTTGGAATGTAAATAAATAAACTTAGAAAATAAAAAAAAAGGATGGATCAATTTGCATTCTTCTGTTTTGCAGATGATATGATAGTATACTTAAGCGACCCAAAGAACTCCACCAGAGAACTCCTGCAGCTGATAAATAACTTCAGCAAAGTTGCTGGATAGAAAATCAACTCAAGCAAATCAGTAGCCTTCCTATACTCAAAGGATAAGCAGACTGAGAAAGAAATAAAAGAAATGATACACTTCACGATAGCCACAAACAATATAAAGTATCTTGGTGACTTTAACCAAACAAGTGAAAGATTTGTATGACAAGAACTTCAAATCTCTGAAGAAAGAAATTGAAGAAGACCTCAGAAGATGGAAAAATCTTCCATGCTCATGGATTGGCAGGATTAGTATAGTAAAAATGTCCATCTTGCCAAAAGCAATATACAGATTCATGATACCCTTCACGATAGCCACAAACCATATAAAGTATCTTGGTGTGACTCTAACCAAACAAGTGAAAGATATGTATGACAAGAACTTCAAGTCTCTGAAGAAAGAAATTGAAGAAGACCTCAGAAGATGGAAAAATCTGCCATGCTCATGGATTGGCAGGATTAATATAGTAAAAATGACCATCTTGCCAAAAGCAATATACAGATTCAATGCAATCCCCATCATAATCCCAATTCAATTCTTCATAGAGTTAGAAAGAGCAATTCAAAAATTCATCTGGAATAACAGAATACCCAGGATAGCTAAAACTATTCTCAAGAGTAAAAGAACCTCTGGGGGAATCAGTATCCTGGACCTCAAGCTGTACTACAGAGCAATAGTGTTAAAAACTGCATGGTATTGGTACAGACAGGCATGTAGATCAATGGAACAGAATTGAAGACCCAGAAATGAATCCACACTCCTATGGTCATTTGATCTTTGACAAAGGAGCTAAAACCATCCAGTGGAAAAAAAAGATAGACTTTTCAATAAATAATTTAAATTTTTATTTAATACCAGATCAGGAGGGATGAAAAAACATTTGGAATATTGCTTCTTTTTAGTGTCTCACAAGTATAGTGGGTTCATTAAAATAGGTAATGATAGTGTTTTATTTCTACTTTCTCAGGCCAATAAATATATCCCCTTCTCATGTTGTTTCGTAAATTATTCCCTAAAACATCAGTTCTCATCATCTGATAGGATGTCATGATAAAAAAAAATTCTTAATGGGGACTCAGTCTGTGGTTAACTCTCAATAAAACTATAGTTGTGGCTGTCTACTTCAAGTATCATACCCATGTGTGCTCTCTCTCTGTCTCCCTCACTGTTTCTCTCTGTGAGTATGTGTGTGTTGGGGGGACATAGAGAGAAACTGAAGCCTTTTTGAGATTAATGACAAACTATGGGACACATACAGATTCAGAAAACAGATAGCATTGAGTTTTATCCCTGCAAGTATCCTAACCCTATATATTAAAAAACAATAAAATCTATGTACAAGGATATGGATGGAGACAGGAATATGCATTAGTATGCAATACTTGTGGGCACATGTCTTTCCTTGTGTATGCTTAAATTTTCATACAGTGTATTCACTTTCTAATTAATTTAACTCAGTTTTGTTCTTTATTCAAATATACATTTTGTTATTGAAACACTTACTCTTGGTATGTGTATGTTCTTGTTTCAGAAAACTGGGTATCTGTGGTCTTTTAGTCTTCATGGGTGTGCTAAAATCAGTGGGGCTGGTACAGCAATAATCAGATACTCAGTTTCTCAAGCTGACTGACTTCTACTTTTGGTGGAGTAAAACTCAGGCAGTGCTACGCTTCTTAATATTGGGGTGCCATTACACATTATGTTCCCATTATGTACACTTAGGGAATACAGAAAGGACAGGTTCATAGACTAACACATATGCTTTTGAATTCGATGTGCAAGTGAATTACCTAACCTTTCCTCTTTGAATATAAGTGTTTTTCTCATTTTTTTCCAACAGTGAGAAAGTGGTACTTGTTTTCTATTTAATATGTATTTACTAATTTGTTTAGAATTCTAACCAAACAATGCCAATTTTTTATCTTAAAGCTTAAAAATTAATATAATTACATAGACTTCAGAATTGGGTACTTTTTTTATTTTAGCATATTTTCCTTGTATGTTCAGTGTTATTATAAACTGGTCTTAGTGCAAAGTAGCTTATTCTAAACGCTTTTTTTTGCAAAGAATTGTTTGTCAACACACTATAAAAAAGTAGAAAATCAGATGAAGAAGGGTAAATCTATCAGTTCCACAGTAACATGACTTTTTTAAAAAATATTTTTAGCCATTTACATGAAAGATTTCAGGCTTAGATAACAAACTGCCTGAGAGATGACCAATCTATTTGGCATGATGGAGACATCATGGTAAATGTGAAAGCTACACAATTTCTGTGTATTTTCCCCCAAATCTGGTAAGCAAAATTTAAAAGCAATGCAATTTGAAAATTGGTGTTATGTACAAGTAAATTCCCATAACTGATTAATAGGTGATTGATATTAAAACCATAGTATTTGTGGCCTGGGAAACAAAGTGTCATTTTGTGGTGATTGTGTTTAACAATACAAGGCCTCTTAAATAACTGCAGATTACACGTCTTGTGTTGAAAAATTATTGATGCTCTAATTCTCAAGTAAAATATAGCTAATATTTCAAAAAAAATAGTGGTTGCTTTTGCCTGATTTGTGCAAGAATTTCCCTTGCTAAAATTAATTCTTATTTTCAGTTTTATTTAAAAGTAATCCAGGTTCGATATTAATATGTCAGATTTTTTTTATTTTAAATAAAGGAAACGAGGACAAAGGAAGGATAGAAGGAACCCCCTACTCTTTTTATGAGAATGGAGAAAACAATTTAGAAAAGGTTTCCTTAATGCCTTCACGCAGTATTAATGATGCTAATATATCAAGACTATTTAAATGGAGAAAATATCTTTTCTAAAATAACAGGGTCTTAGATTGGATGCTCTCATCTTTTTGTAAGTTATTACTTCTTGTTTTTAACATGAGCATTCCAGCTACTAAAAGATATCCACACTATGCATGCTATGTTGTTTAATCCTGAATTGGATATTCTTTATCACTGAAGTAACATGAATATGTTTAGCTTTTTCCCTGAAATAAAAAAGTGTCAAATCAACTCCTTCGCTCTGATTTCTGCCTTTGAATATGGCATTATTACAGAACACCCTAAGGCATAACTTTTCTCCTAATATCATGTCTCAAATGCAAACTTTCTGTTGTAGTTTTTGTTCAACACTATGTAACCAAAGATAAATGTCACCTAGTTATTAAACTGTCAGAACATTAAAGGCAAATAAGTCATAACTAAACACAGGCTATATAAAGCCATAATCACAAACAATAATCCCCAGTAAAAACGAATAAAGGATATAGGGAAAACTAAAAGGCCAAAACTGAGAAGAGAAATTTATTGTCTGTAGTTACTTAAAGGAATGTCCTAAAATTAAGCATTTACTTCATTCCTTGAAATCATTAGCTGTTAAGCATTCAAAAGATGGCTTTATAAAATTAGCACTTGCCAAGCAACCATTGAGAATAGAGTTTGGAAGCTTTGAAACCACCTGCAGTCTAGAGAGATAAGAAAAACATTCAGAGTTGGAGAGATCAGATAACACTGGAAAGGTGACTAGTTAACTTAGCTCTTAACTCTGTGTACTTGATTAATAACATCTCTGAAAGAATAATGCTTTTCTAGAGAGAATTACCACATAAATTTTTATCATCTGTTTTCTAAGATCTAACAGGTCATATGAATTTCTATTGAGTCATATCAAAACACACAATGAACTATTGACATTTTTCTCCATTTTATCTATCATTTGTCTCTCTGTTTATATATCTATCTTCTGTTTATTTATCTGTCTGTCTCTTTATGTATATGTCATCTGTCATCTATCTGTACATATATCTACCTCTGTGTAATCTATCATACACACACACACACACACACAAACACACACACATATATACATATATATGTATATAGAGAGAGATATGTAGTTATAGATATAGATATAGATGTCATGTTATGAGCATGTGCTACCATAAGGAATGTTTGAATGTTTGATTTGTTTTTATTTTTAAATCTCCATCCTGATCTCTCACTTAAAATATAGAATTCTTTATTTTTCCAACAGATCAAAAGACAAAACCAAAATATAAAACATGAGAATGATCTGGCTTTATATCATCATATATACTTTTCCAAATAAAATACTGGAAAAATGTTCAGGAAAGATGCACAATGGCTTTCTTAAGTTTGTTTATGTCATTGTCATGAACCTTTATAGCAAGTGAATACTTCTGGGGACTCTGATTGAAGGAAGCTTTGATCAGCTGACATTTTGCAGCAATTATATTAAGATATTACTCTGGGAAGAAAATTCTGTATGACTCAGAAAATACTAAGAAAGACTCAGGAATTAAATAACTCACAAGTCCCAGGAAGTCATCCAAATTTACCAAATTTATTATCTCCTCAAAGTCAATAGGCAGGAAAGACTGCTGAGATGAGGAGATGCCCAAACCTGCCCAGATGCCTGATACTGTGATAGTCAAACTTGATGGCCAGGACTTCATTTTTTCCCAATATAAACAGTAAGATTTTATAATTAAAATAAAGTTATAGTCAAAATTACCATTGTTTAGGGATGCAAGCACTGTAAAACTGAACTACAAAGACAGCTGGAGATATACTGTATGATAGACTACTTGCTTATGAGTCATTAAACTCAGCTCATTCCTTATCACTGCAAAATAGGTAATATAGTGAAGAATATGATTACTATGAGAAAGCAGCATAGTAGTAATATTTGTTAGGGAGAATGTAGTTATTAATGGGAAGGGCCATTTAAAAGGCTTCTGAGGTAAAACTAATGCTTTTCTTTGCATTTGATTGAGCTGCCTTTGATTTCTTCCTACTCTATTAATGCCTCACACCCATCACTGAAATGACCCCTGTAATCTCATTTCTTTGCTAAGTTGGTCTTTGATGAGGTTAGTTATTTGTGATGAGTAATCATTTGTTCATGTCTACTTAGCAACAGGGCACACAGCAGCCTCATTTGTGGATACAGATTTTTTTTATGCCAATGTCCTCTGCACTTTAAATATGCTTGAACACTGAGGGGACGATTGTTGAGGGAAAGGGCAAACACACCATGGGAAAACTTCTACAAAAGTATTTCCAGAATCATCCTTGAGCCTTGAAATTTCACCTCAGTTATGCATCTTTGTTATATTGATGAAGCTGATTATAATCATGTCATGTTGTTAATAGTGTTAACAGATATATCCATGATTTAAGGATGTATTTATGTTTCAGTTGATTACCACCTATAATAGCAATGGCTATGTTAGCGATAGTTCACACTAATAAAACAATTGTATTGTTTTTTTTTCTTGTTTAATTAATGTGGCCAATAATGGAAAGCATACACAATGAGTTTAATTGTGGACATTTTTAATGAGAAGAATAAACATTCAATTTGTTCAATATTTCATGCTTTATTTAGTTGCTTCTCCCTCTTTTTTCCCACTATTCAGTTATTGCTTATAAATGTATTACAATTTTCTGGGAAACATTGGTATAATCTGAAATTTTTTATAGAAAGAATATCAAAGCTCTTGCTGTCAATTGAGGGGAAAGGAAGGCAAAGATTCAAACAATTACTTAAAAACATTAACCCAGAAGCTTGGAATACCCAAGACACAATTCGCAGACCACATGAAGCTCAAGAAGGAAGACCAAAGTGTGGATACTTTGGTCCTTCTTAGAAGGGGGAACAAAATACCCATGGGACGAGATACAGATACAACGTGTGGAGCAGAGACAGAAGGAAAGGCCATCCAGAGACTGTTCCACCTGGGGATCCATCCCATATACAGTTACAAAACCCAGACACTATTGTGTATGCCAACAAGTGATTGCTGACCGAAACCTGATATGGCTGTCACCAGGGAAATTCTGCCAGTGCATGACAAATACAAAGTGGGACACTCACAGCCAGCCATTGAACTGAGCACAGGTCCCCAGTGGAGGACCTAGAGAAAGGACCCAAGGAGCTGAAAGGGTTTGTAGCGCCACAGGAGGAACAACAATATGAGTCACCCAGTACTCCCAGAGCTCCATGGACTAAACCACCAACCAAAGAGTACACACCGAGGGACCCATAGCAGGAGTGGGTGGATTAGTGAACAGGGGGAGGGGGGAGGGGTTAAGGGATGGGCAGGGGAACCAGGAAAGGGAACAACATTTGAAATGTAAATAAAGAATATATCTAATAAAAAAAGAAAAAAAAAGAGAACATCTAATGGGATTATGTGTTCAGTAGGCATTTCTTGAGCACCCAGTGTTTTCCATGCATTGTGCTTAAGATCTGAAGGGTAGGAGAGGAAGAATGGCTACAAAGTGATATGGTCTATTGAGAGAATGAGACAGTCTGAATAAAAACAGGTAGGTTTTCAATGGAAAACAGAACTGAATAAGAACAAAGGAAAAAATTCTAATCAGTCACCTCAGGAAACACCTTTGCTCTGTGTACAAGTACAGTGCAAGGGAACTAGAGATGGTTAGGTGTGGCTGAAAGTTCTTTTACCTCCTATGCTATCTCATTGGAGCTAGGTTTAATTTTCATTTTTTTAATACAAGTGATATAAAGGAGGAATGGGAATAATGGAGATGGAGGTTTTAGTATGACGAGGGAGGACTAGGAACTTAGAGCGGAAGACGGTCGGTGAGAGGAATAACTAACCCGAAGGATGTTTGGGAAAGCCTTATGGAAACCTACTGCTTTTGTTTGTTTGTTTTATGTTTTGTTTTTTTATCTTATTTTTTTATTTAATATTTTCTTTATTTACATTTCAAATGCTATCCCCTTTCCCAGTCCCCTCCAGTACCAGAAATCTCATATGCCATCCACATATGCCATCCCACCTGTCCCTGCTTCTATGAGGGTCTTTCCTCACCCTCCCCCCACTCCCACCTCCTCGACCTGGCATTCCTCTACACTGGGACATCGTACCTTCTCAGGACCAAGGGCCTCTCCTCCCATTGATGTCCAACAAGGCCATCCTCTGCTACATATGCATCTGGAGCCATGGGTCCCTCCATGTGTACTCTTTGGTTGGTGGTTTAGTCCCTGGGAGCTCTGGGGGTCTGGTTGGTTGATATTCTTGTTCTTCCTATGAGGTTCAAATCGCTTCAGCTCCTTCAGTCCTACAAGATTAATATATTTATGTGTTTAATTGGAGATACAATACACAACTATAACTTGCTTCCACAAGACATAAACTGCAAAACAAAAGTCCATTGTAGGATTAAGGTATCACTTCTGTAGTTTTTGCTCAGAGGGGTCTCAGATAGTCCAAAACAACATAAGCCGTTGTTATTGGTCTGCATTGCCCTCCCAAACTTCAAGCTGAAGACACTACATACTGTTGCCACAGAACTTAAGTTGCTACTAAGCAGAAAGCTTCTTCCTTCTTGGCTAACTCTCATATTGCTGGAGTGTGTTATGTAGTGGGTCTCACTCAGTCATGAACTCTTGAACCACAACAATGATTGGTGTGGTAAGATACAACTCTAGCGGTAGTTAGCCTACTTTGAGCTCCAGACTGGTCACATGAATGAACCTGCCCAGGAACTATTTGGATCTATGAATGAAAGACACATACACACACACACACACACACACACACACACACGCCAGTTAATTTTTATATGCCTTGGCTACCTCATAGGATGGGCACTTCTAATCCTTCTCCTTGCTAGCAAACACTCCCCTCCGGTATTCCAGACTTAATATCCTTTAAAATCTATATTTCATCTCTGCTAACCAAGATCCAATTTGGGAAGTGACCACTGGGGCCACTTACCCGAATTCTTACATGACTGGTCCATCCTATGCTCCAATCATAGGGATTCTGCTTCTTCCTCTTTCATTCTCTAAAACCTGGAAATCCTAAAGTCCCGCCTCTGTCTATCCTGCCTAGCCATTAGCTGCTGTCATCTTTATTTACCAATCAGAGTCAACTGGGGGGCAGGGTCCCTCAGTGTCATAAGTGCAGGCACTCATATAAGCAGTTTGGGGAACCAAATTTAACATTATAACATAAGTAATATTAGGCAAAACCCATCTCATACAAACATCACAGGGCAATAGAAAAAGGGAGGGGGAGGGGGTGAAGAACTCTTAGAGGGAAACTGGGAGGGGGCAACATTTGGGCCATAAATAAATAAATAAAAAGTTTGAGGAATGGATTGTAGATCACAACCTTGAGTATAGGGTGGGAAAATACTTTTCACCATATTATGTTGTATTCTTACAACTTAACTATGAAACTAGAAGCTAAATGTAACAGACAAAATTGGTGTGCTTTAAATATAGTCTTCCACTTATTTGGTTGTTGCTAGCTCACTATATTATATTTGGAAGAGATAATTCTGAGTTGAGTAAATTGAATGAAAGTGGCCTATGCTATTATGTACGTACTTGTTTTTCACAGAGAAGCAAGGATTAAAGGCTACCTAGAGGTCATGAAATATGAATTGTTAAAATTTATACCAAACAGATACTAGTTATTCAAAAAATGTTTATGTGCTCTTAGGAACAGTTGTTTAATGAACCATTTGAAAAATAAACGTGAGTTGAGCCAGACATACTGGCAAATCACATTGCAGAATTGCACTCGAAAGGAAATGAATCAAACCCTACATCAAGGAAAAGAGAAGCCTCTGGAATGGCAGACTGCCACAGCTTATCTCCATTGTTTCTCAGCTATTACTGTCATTTTGAAGCCAAGACTAATAATATTTGAATGAGCTTGAATTTTTCTCAGAAAATTTTTTGTAGTCAGAAAAATTTTACAACTTCAACAAGCTAAAGAAAGTAAAAAAAAAAAAATCAAGATAAATTTAGGTGTCAGACATTCAGCAGCATGAGCAAAGCAGAATAATCTTGCAGCTCCAAGAGCCTGCAAGGTCACCTTGACCATCTTGTCCTTGTGGCTACCCCTTTACTTGTCAGGAATAGACAACTCTTTCTTGACCCACTAAAGCACAATCTGTCAGAGTAGATTCATTGTTAACTATTTGCACAAAGTCAATTCATAAAAGAACCCTGAAAAGATAGACATCCATCTAGAAGGTTTTGGCAAGGATTTAAGGTGACTAGCATCAGATAAGTAAGGATTCCAGGAAAGACAGGGCTGAAAAATTAATTGAATGCTGGTGACAAATAGCAATGATATCATATAGTTATCATTTCATTTAGCAATGGTGTGTTGCAGGATCCCAGGAAGGACAGAGATTATTCCTCCCCCCCCCCCCGCCAAGCTTTTGAGTGTAGAATTACTTCTAGAAAGTCATAGACAGGACTGGAGCAGAAAGAACAATCTCCCAGTTCTGATCGGAGCTTTAAATATGTGTGGTCTTGCGACTTCAATGTTATCAGGGACACAGGAAAGGTAATCTGCTAAATGTAAGACAGGTAAAGAAGAATATATGATATGAGGGGCCAATCATGGTGGGCAACAGAGCACTGAGATTTAGATACATACCATCTCTCTGAAATATATATATGTATATATATATATGTATATATATATACATATATATATATGATTCTATTCAAAATAGCAAAATAGGCAGGTTTATGATAAAAATTTTCTGCATGTGTCTCAGTCTTACAGTGTTCCTGGCAACATGCATTCACTCTTTTAATCAAGGTATTCTGACTCAGATCACTACATAGGAGTGTATAACAATAGCATATGTTTTTAAAAATATTTTATATTAATCTGTATTAATATATTTGACATATACATGCCTGACTTATATGTTGGAATTTACTTAATTAGATCAAAAATGCAAATCTTCCAGCCCCACAGATCTAAATGCCAAATTCACTCATACCCCCATCACTACCTAAAAAGGACTACGTTTCTAAAATATTTCACCTTTGTCCATATTTTCCACATGTCTCTTCTTCTTAATGGCTATGTACCCTTTGAAGTTTATCTTGTATATGATCATGCTCCTGAATTGTCACCACCTCCACCAATGCAATGCACTTGATTACTCATATAAACCTGTCCTTTGTGGTAATTGACAATTAGGCATGAATTATCACTTTTTATACTTTTTAAAATAAATTAATATTTTTACATCACAATTGCTTACCCTTCCTCAGGTCTCACCCTCATGGGGTTTCTCCCTCTGTCTCGCCACCCTTTTGTCTCTGAAAGGTTGGGATTCCCCTGGGTATTCCCTTATCCTTGTATGGCAGCCCTGTTGGGAAAGGGATTCCACAGACAGGCAACAGCTTTAGAGACAGCCCCCACTCCAGTTATTGGGGGAGCCACATGGAGACTGAACTGCATGTAACTCCTGTTCCAAGGGATCTGATGCTCTCTTCTGATCTTCACAGGGACAAAGGACACAAATGTCAAACAGACATGCATGCAGGTAAAACATTTATAAAATAAAACTAACCAAAATAAAATCAATTAAAAAATGAACTATCACTTTTAACATCCAATAACCCAATAAAAAGGATAGTTTCCTCTGCACCTCATTTTTCTCTCTTTCTTAACTCTACTTTGTCCCTTACAATAGCAAGAAATTTGTTCCCATAGTAAACATTTGTCTTTCTGATTCAGGACCACACATTATTTCTGAGATTTGATAGAGAATTGTCTTAGTTTTTCTTTTGTAGTACGTGATCATGACACAGATTTAAGTAATATGTTACTACTGAATTCACATCTGTAATAATGTACTAGGGTTACTGAAACAAAATGTACGGATCAAAGTAAAAAAAAAATTACTCACTATTCTGATTTTGACTAATAAAGTTCTATAAACTTGTTCTTGTGAAATACAATGCTACAAAAAATATCTTGGAGGCTATTAGAAACTTCACTCAGCAAAGCTTAAAGATACATACTTGAAAACTATTAATCATTTTCTTAAAGGGAGAAGGTCCTAAAACCTGCTTGCCATGTGCAAGATGATTGCTCTCAAGTCCACCCAGTTGTACAGGCGCTTGGTCAGTGGCCCAGTGTCCAAAACTGTCGCTGAATAAGCAGAAGTATTCATGTGGACCTGCCAATTGAACCTTTCAGACAAAGACTTTTTTAAGAAATGGAAATGTCTGTTATTCCAGATGAATTTTTGAATTGCTCTTTCTAACTCTATGAAGAATTGAGTTGGGATTTTGATGGGGATTGCATTGAATCTGTGTATTACTTTTGGTAAGATGCTCATTTTTACTATATTAATCCTGCCAATCCATGAGCATGGCAGATTTTTCCATCTTCCGAGGTCTTCTTCAATTTCTTTCTTCAGAGACTTGAAGTTCTTGTCATACAGATCTTTCACTTGTTTGGTTAGCGTCACGCCAAGATACTTAATATGGTTTGTGGCTATCGTAAAGGGTATTATTTCTCTTACTTCTTTCTCAGCCTGCTTATCCTTTGAGTATAGGAAGGCTTCTGACTTGCTTGAGTTGATTTTATATCCGGCCACTTTGCTGAAGTCGTTTATCAGCTGTAGGAGTTCTCTGGTGGAGTTCTTTGGGTCGCTTATGTATACTATCATATCGTCTGCAAATAGTGATAGTTTGACTTCTTCCTTTCCAATTTGTATCCCTTTGACCTCTTTTTGTTGTCTAATTGCTCTAGCTAGAACTTCAAGTACTATATTGAAAAGATATGGAGAGAGAGGGCAGCCTTGTCTAGTCCCTGATTTTAGTGGGATTGCTTCAAGTTTCTCTCCGTTTAGATTGATGCTGGCTACTGGTTTGCTGTAGATTGCTTTTACTATGTTTAGATATGGGCCTTGAATTCCTGATCTTTCCAAGACCTTTAGCATGAAAGGATGCTGAATTTTGTCAAATGCTTTCTCAGCATCTAATGAGATGACCATGTGGTTTTTTTCTTTGAGATTGTTTATGTAGTGGATTACATTGATGGATTTCCTTATATTGAACCATCCCTGCATCCCGGGGATGAAGCCTACTTGATCGTGGTGAATGATCGTTTTGATGTGTTCTTGGATTCGGTTGGCAAGAATTTTATTGAGTATTTTTGCATCGATATTCATAAGAGAGATTGGCCTGAGATTCTCTTTCTTTGTCGGATCTTTGTGTGCTTTTGGTATTAGTGTAATTGTGGCTTCATAGAACGAGTTGGGTAGTGTTCCTTCTGTTTCTATTTTGTGGAACAGTTTGAAGAGTATTGGTGTTAGGTCTTCTTTGAAGGTCTGATAGAATTCTGCACTAAAACCATCTGGACCTGTGCTTTTTTTGGGTTAGAAGACTTCCAATGACAACTTCTATTTCTTCAGGGGTTATAGGACGGTTTAGATGGTCTATTTGATCCTGATTTAATTTTGGTACTTGGTATCTGTCAAGAAAATTGTCCATTTCCTCAAGATTTTCTAGTTGTGTTGAATACAGGTTTTTGTAGTAGGATCTGATGATTTTTTGAATTTCCTCAGTTTCTGTTGTTATCTCTCCCTTTTCGTTTCTGATTTTATTAATTTGGATACTATCTCTGTGCCCTCTGGTTAGTCTGGCTAAGGGCTTATCTATCTTGTTGATTTTCTCAGAATAGCTAAAACTATTCTCAAGAGTAAAAGAACCTCTGGGGGAATCAGTATCCCGGACCTCAAGCTGTACTACAGAGCAATAGTGTTAAAAACTGCATGGTATTGGTACAGTAACAGACATGTAGATCAATGGAACAGAATTGAAGACCCAGAAATGAATCCACACTCCTATGGTCACTTGATCTTTGACAAAGGAGCTAAAACCATCCAGTGGAAAAAAGATAGCCTTTTCAACAAATGGTGCTGGCTCAGCTGGAGGTCAACATGCAGAAGAATGCAAATTGACCCATCCTTATCTCCTTGCACTAAGCTCAATTCTAAGTGGATCAAAGATCTCCACATAAAACCAGACACACTGAAACTAATAGAAGGGAAACTAGGGAAGAACCTTGAACATATGGGCACAGGGGAGAATTTCCTGAACAGAACTCCAATAGCTTATACTCTAAGATCAAGAATAGACAAATGGGACCTCATTAAATTACAAAGTTTTTGCAAGGCAAAAGACACCGTCAAAAAGACAAAGCGGCAACCAACTAACTGGGAAATGATCTTTACCAACCTTACATCCGACAGAGGGCTAATATCCAAGATATACAAAGAACTCAAGAAGTTAAACTCCAGAGAGGCAAGTAACCCTATTAAAAAATGGGGGTACAGAGCTCCACAAAGAGTTCTCACCTGAAGAATATCTAATGGCTGAGAAGCACCTAAAGAGATGTTCATCATCCTTAGTCATTAGGGAAATGCAAATCAAAACAACCCTGAGATTCCATCTCACACCAGTCAGGATGGCTAAGATCAAAAACACAGGAGACAGCAGTTGTTGGCGAGGATGTGGAGAAAGAGGAACACTCCTCCACTGCTGGTGGAATTGCAGGCTGGTACAACCACTCTGGAAAGCAGTCTGGCGGCTCCTCAGAAAACTGGGCATGACACTTCCGGAGGATCCGGCTATACCACTCCTGGGCATATACCCAGAGACTTTACCTGCATGCAATAAGGACACATGCTCCACTATATTCATAGCAGCCTTATTTATAATAGCCAGAAGCTGGAAAGAACCCAGATGTCCCTCAACGGAGGAATGGATTCAGAAGATGTGGTATATTTACACAATGGAATACTACTCTGCAATTAAAAACAATGAATTCACGAAATTCCTAGGCAAATGGTCAGAACTTGAAAATATCATCCTTAGTGAGGTAACCCAATCACAAAAGATCACACATGGTATGAAGTCACTGATAAGGGGATATTGACCCAGAATCTCAGAATACCCTAGACACAATCAGCATATCAATAGATTTCTAAAAAGATGGAAGGAGAGACCCCTGGTCCTGGAAAGACTGGATGTAGGGGAACGCCAGGACAGAGTAATGAGAGGGGGTTGAACGGAGAAAAGAGGGAGGGAAGGGGGCTTATGGGACTTTCGGGGAGGGAGGAAACGGGAAAGGGGAAGTGATTTGGAATGTAAATTAAAAAAATAAAATAAAATTAAATTAAAAAAAAAAAAAGAAATGGAAATGTCTTGGATAAAGATTTTTCAGTAATAACCAAAACTGAATGCTTTAAAGTATTGCTTAGTTCCATTACAAATCATCATTTTCTAAATTTGTTGACAAGAACTGTATTTTTAGATTAAAAAAAATGACATTCTACTGATAAATTTCAGCTGCAGTCTACTGGTATACCTAGGCAAATAATGAGTGACTCTTGGGATTCATCTTGGGTCTCAAGTGAATTAACATAGATATATTTTAATCAATAATTTAAAATATATCTGGTTAGGCTAACCATTCTTCACAGTCACATTCACATATATGTGCATTACAGTGTTCATGTTGATAGGGAAGATTCATCAGGTTACATAAAACCTATTAATAATGCCCATCACAGGAGAATATTACTACAGTGATGCCACTTGAATGATATATCTATGTTAATCTCTTATAAACATATTTTCATTCCAAAATAAGTTCAGTTAGTACCAATTTGAATGTGAGTAGCTTAATATCAAAAATGATGTCAGATACTTATGAGATTTATACAAATTATGGTAGATTTTGTTTTCAAGTAAAAAACACACATTGTGGTATTAATGTGCCATGTTTATAGCTCATTCAACATTGGGTTACATCAATTTAAAGATAGAAGAAATATTTCACTTAAATACAATTCAACTATTTTTGGATAAGGTAGGGTTCTATAAAGCTTCCTAATATCACAGACACTGTATATGTATCTAGCAAATAAGAAAGTCTCAATATTAGGATCAAGTTGCACATGTTCCCTAAGTTTTGTTATATATCTTTTAATGGTTAGAAGTAGTTATTATGTGCAATTTCATTTTTAATATTGTCCACAACTACTAACAGATATTATGAATGGAATTGTCATCATATAACTATTAAACCACACCTAGCCTTTTATAAATGGGTCTGTTTCTGTTACAAACTTTAAAACACTCTTCACTCTTTGATGCATCATATAGCACTGGGTGATGGTAAAGATTTAACACCAACTATCTCATACACTGAGGTATATTAATTTTTTCATAGCTACTGCAACCTAAGTGCAACTTGTTCACCATTGTCAATAATTACTTCTTTCAATTTCACATGTTCTTTTATTATGCAATTGTTTGAAAAAAATGTTTTTCTACATAAGTGAATCATGACTTTATTTTTATTTTATTTTATTTTTGCATCAAAGATGAAAAATGTTAATTTTCTTACTGCACAAATAAATGTGTGGGGACATATTTTCTAGAAAACTCAACATGATCTTTAGGGTCTCTTCTTCTATACAGTCACTGGCCACTTCTATCTGGTTCTCTGTCTTCCTCCAGCATCTGTTTCCAGCAACTACTCACATTTAAGGTACCATACTCCTAGGCTCCCACTACTTCTTCTCCCCCATTCATCTTCACGGAGAAAGTCTAAAGGTACTTCTCCATGTTAAAATAACAGGGTCCTCCACAATGACATGAGAGGTATTAACTTTCAGACACCTGAGAGGGTGCTGAAATGAATCATGAGTTTGAAAGGTATCAATTTAGAACTATTCAACAAAATGACTTATTAATTTCATTATATAAGAACTCTGCCCTCATAGATTTGTTTATACATTATTCTAATATGATGATGATATGAACACCAGTAGCTATCCATAGTCATATTCAAATAGTTCTCATCTGTCTTAAGATGGGTGATGCATTCTGCAATGAACTGTCTTCTCTAGGTATTGGTTAATACACACCAAATTCATTGAGTTGACATGGATTATATTCTTTTTTTTAAATTTTATTTTATTTTCTAAGTTTTTTTTATTTACATTCAAAATCATTTCCCCTTTCCCGTTTCCTCCCTCCCAGAAAGTCCCATAAGCCCCCTTCCCTCCCTCTTTTCCCCATTCAACCCCCTCTCTGTCTTGGCATTCCCCTACATCCAGTCTTTCCAGGACCAGGGGTCTCTCCTTTCATCTTCTTGGAAATCTATTGATATGCAAATTATGTCTAGGGTATTCCGAGATTCTGGGTTAATATCCCCTTATCAGTGACTGCATACCATGTGTGTTCTTTTATGATTGGGTTACCTCACTAAGGATGATATTTTCAAGTTCTGACCATTTGCCTAGGAATTTCGTGAATTCATTGTTTTTAATTGCAGAGTAGTATTCCATTGTGTAAATATACCACATCTTCTGAATCCATTCCTCCATTGAGGGACATCTGGGTTCTTTTCAGCTTCTGGCTATTATAAATAAGGCTGTTATGAACATAGTGGAGCATGTGTCCTTATTGCATGCAGGTAAAGCCTCTGGATTATATTCTTAACCATGCAAGTCTATTCTAATGTCACAGCATGACTAATGTTAACTAAGGCGCAACTATCTCACTGTAGAGGTCTGGAACATGATGGCCAAATGTGTCATTTGATGACAAAAATAAATTAGTTTTTGGAAACAGTAGCTGGATGTTGTCATGCTGCCCTATAATGCTAGAATTTGGGAGTGGAGCTGAAGCAAGAGTTCACACAGTCCTGCAGGCATAGATTTCTCAGAAAACAAAAAACTGCTGTTGCACATGAAAACCAACTTTTCTAATCCCGTCCCCAAAGAAGCAGAGATAGAAGAATCAGGAGCTCAGCGTCAACCTCATCTTTATAGTGATTTAAAGGCTAGCTCAGGCTATCCTAAACCTTGCTTTGAGATAACAAAAACAGTGATTGAAAGATGACTCAGCTGTTAAGATCACTGGCTATTTTTCTAGAGAACCTGGGTTTGAACCCAAAACCTACAGAGCATCTTACAAGTAAGTTATAACTCCAGTTCTGGGGCACGTGAGACCCTCCTCTGGCCTCTGCAAGTGTTCATAGACATACCTGCAGACAAAACATATATACACACACACACAAGTAAAAAAGCTGAACTAAACAATAACAAAAACAAACTTCTTCAAATAATGTTAACAGTAATTATTTAAAAGAACAAATTTTAAGTCACACCACCTTTAAAGATACTCTCGCTGGCTGACACAGCAAATTATTCAATATTTATTGCATTTTGGATATGAAAATATAAGCAAGTACAGTGTTAGTCAATGCTGGAAAATTTGAAGACACCAACATGTACCCACGTACAACTTAACTATGAAAGTAGAAGCTAAAAATAACAGGTGAAAATTCTTAATCACATCCTACAAGAGACTAAAAGTAGCTACATTGTATAAATGATTTGAGTTTAGTAATCTATTAAAATAACTTCCTTTGGATTTAAACCTCCATGTACCTTCCAACTCTTAGCAAATGGTAACTGATTTATTATTTCTGAAACTTTTATATCAAATCCATAAGTACAATACTGTTATCTATTCATTTCCTTCTTTCATATACCTGAGTAAGAATGGGGTTATATAGTGTTGATTCTCTCTGCCAAATAACAATTAAAATTTGGAAGAGTTTGAGTGCATAACTGTTGCATTCTAAAATCTCCATTCCAGGGGAAGTATCCAACTGAGTCCCAATCTGCTGAACTCTGCTGTAATGTTTGAAAATAGAACTAGTGATTGAAGTCTGCTGGTGAAACTTAGCACATGGGGAAATCAAAGGGATAGGACACTGCTTCAAATACAGAAGGAGAATTGCAGTAACAAGGTGGAAACAGGACAGAAACACACATATGATGATATATTTAAATTATTTAAACAGCACTGGAAAGCTATTATATGCCAAATAATAATCACACATTTGCACTGAATCTTTGTACCAAGTATTAGATTATAAGCTTAGAGGCCAACAACTAGCAAAAGACAAGGCAAGAGAGTGTCTCTATTGTAGAAGCAATGAAAAGAATCACAGCAACAAAGCTCTTTCCCAATCTCTGAAGAAGAATGAGATCTTTGTGCAGTCACAATTGAATTATACAGAGAAAAAATGATGGAATCTATCAGTTTAAATACCAACTTTGCACCCACATTTCTTTAGTAATGACCTTGTTCTACGAGAAAGAAACCTTGGGATGACTGCTTACTAGAATTGTGCAGCTAAAGGTGCAAAGATAACATTTGCCTCGTTGAATGGAATAAAACAGAACTAAAAGGAACATAAATAGTGATGTAATTTATATTGTTTTCAAAGAAAAGAGAAAGGGTATTCTCACTCCCCTGTCTTCTACCTCCTCTTCTAACATTTTTGGTGGCTATTTGTCTCTGACTACTCTTCCTTCTATTTGTCCTCTTGACGTAGTACAGGGTATTTACTTTCCATCAAGATTCTGTTTATTCTAACTGAGAAACCAAACCTTTATTCTAGATACAATGGCCCACACTCATAAGTCCAGAAGTGGAGGCAGAGTTACCAGGCAGTCAAGATCATTCTGGGCTACATAGTGAGTCCTGGCTATACTGTACCACATGAAAATATGTCTCAACCAAATAGCACAAAATGTTATAGAAAACATAATTCTTGATTATTACCTTGGTGAAAGACATTGTTGATGGTAATCACAGTGCTATAATTTGCTTATGCTCTATTATTGTGTTAAAATACTGAGTAAAGCAAAACAAGACAAAACAAAACCCATAAAACTTGAAGGTAGAAAAGATTACTTTGTGTTAAGATTAAGGTTCAGCATGGAGGGAATTCAAGGCAAGAACACAAAGCAGGAACCCAGAGGAAAGAGATAAGTAGAGACTGTGGAGAAACAGGGCTTAGTTGCTTGCTTCCCTTGGTTACTCAGCTACTCTTCCTTCCTTCCTTCCTTCCTTCCTTCCTTCCTTCCTTCCTTCCTTCTCTCCATACTTACCTCCTTTTTACCTTTCATTCATTCTTACTTTTAATATGGTATTCTTTGAAATAGTTATAAATCACATTCCCCTACCTTTCTTCTCTCCAGCCTCTTCTAAATACTCTCTCTTGAATTATCCCCATACTTCCATACTCAAGTTATTGTAATAGATAATAATATATAATAATGTAATAGATGTATATTATATGTTGTATACTATATTATATGTAAGATACATCAAATATATACTATTCTGACCGCCCAGTATTGGGCAGCCAATAAAAGAGACTTATCGCATGAAGAAGCTAATTCTTTGTCTCCCAGTAGTAATTAGTTGTCTGTAGTTCTTTGGCTCACATTGTTATTCTATCAAAGTTGCCTCTCCACAAACCATTCAATTGATACTGGTATTGTACAGGTTTTCTGAATGCAAGCATTTCTGGGAAAGAATGTTTCTTGTTAAAGTACCTGGTATTCTTAGTTTATAATCTTTCTCTCACTACTTCCACAATGTTCCTTGAGCCAATGTGATGTAGTTTTATCCTTTGCTACTGGGCTAGCCAAAATCTAAGGAATTCTGCACTGAGTCAATTGATGAGAAATGATATCTACATTTTTCATTGGGTACAAAAATAATGTTTAGAATGTAATAAGGGATTATGCTGTTCTTGCAATGTAGCAGTAGTTGATTCTTTGCTAAGACCTAGAGTTTTCACTAGCTTCAGTAAAATCTACAGTTTCCAGGACCACACATGAATTTTCTCTTTCTTAGAAAATGGGCCATAATTTCAATTAGATAGCTACTTACTGACACCGAGATGTGAATGCCAATCACAGACCTGTCTTTTCATACTGGCAACTGCTGTGGTTCAGAGGTTTTACAGCTGGTAGGTCACTTAATTACTTCTCTCCCTTGGCAGTTTATGTCATAGTGTGCAAATAAAAACAAAATAAATATTTGTCAAGAAATAAATGGATAATTAAAATGTGGAACATATTTACAATGTAACTATCCATCCCTAAAGAAAATGAAATCATAAAGTATGTAGGACGTAGAAATGGTTATATTGTGTGAAGTAGCTCAGACCTATAAGGAAAATCTCTTGGTGTTCTCTCTCTCTTCAGTGCTTCTTAGTTCCAAATCCTCAGATGTGTGAAGGGAGCACTGAATCACTACATAAAACAAGAAAACATAAAAAAGTATATATAGTTGAGAGGGTAGGATATAGGCAATATGAAGTTGGTAATAAAATGTGTATGTGGAGGTTCTGCAAGTTGGGTATATGAAAGGATGTTAAGACAGAAAAGAAAGATGGATAAGGGACATCTGACATCAAGATTGTTTGGTAAGTCCTCAAGAAATATTATTTTATCTTTGCTTTAAATTACAGTATGTATTACCAAGGAAATGAAACCACTTGGACTTACGTTGCTTGACACCACAACCATTGATTGCTGAAAAGCCTAGTATTAATTAATTCAGAGAATAAGAATAATTCAACTGACTAAAAAAATATAGATTATATACATAAGCATGGTTGCCTCTCAAGGACTGATGATATGAATCCATTACTAAAGAGAGTACACATAGGAACCAGGACTAAGATTATGGGACATGACTCTGGCCTGAATATTACTTTCTTCTGTCTAGTCCCTATGATTTTAACTACCTTTCTTATGCAGTCCAGGAACACCTGTCTAGGGATGGCATGGCCCAAAGTGGGATGGGATGATTGCATCAATTAGTAATTAAGGAAATGTTTTACAGACATGTGCACAGGCCAATCTCATAAATTCTTCCACTGAGATACCTCTTCCAAGGTATGCCTAGGTGTGTGGTAAACTGGCAAAAGCAGCTTGAGTGGAAAGTACTACAATAGCTGCTGGTCCTTTAGTGGCTCAGGAATAAAGAAGTCTTAAATTTTCACTTCTCCAACTCTAGTTCAGAGAAAATACTGATGGGAAACTGCATAATGAACACAAAACTTCCAGAGGTTCTTGGTCTCTTCAAATATTAAAATTATCTGCTCAATAATTAGAGGTGATGTATGAGTATGATTATGTTAATAGACTGTTTAAATTAAATAGCTAGGCATATTTGAAGTAGAGTAAAAATAGTGAACTTTTTATTATCTTCTTATAAATGTTTTATGACTCTATATAGTTGAAATAATACTCTATTAATAAAGGTTATCATGGGTCTTCACAAGCTAGAAATATGTAAAATAAGTGGACTGCATAAAATAATCTGAACTTTATTCTAATTTTCAGTATGTACTATAGACATTATATCCGAAGGTGAAATAAGCATGTCTTTATTTGATAAATACACTCATGTAAAATAGCTGTCTTTTCTTCCCTCCAAACACTTACACTTACACTTCCTGGCTTTTTGTGAAATCCACAGAATATTTTTCCATTAATTACTTTTATATAAATGAACTTTGTAGGACACTGTATTGGTTTTATTATTGACTTTCCTTAACCATGCAATCTAAACTATCCATATAGCATATAGAATTAGAAAAGTACATTGAATGAAGCTTTTTAGATTCAATGGGATATAAGATACCAAGTGGTATTTTAACCAACATCTATTAAAAATGAAGAGCAACCCTGGTTGTCTCCTCTATTGTGTGTGGATTTAATGCTCTCAGGGAACTTATAAATGGTATAGAAAGTGTGCAAAAAAAAAAAAAAAGAAAGTGTGCATGTTGATATTTTGTCAATTTAACACAAGGTGGAGTTGTCTAGGAAGAAGGGACATTAATTTGTCTACATTATACTGACTGTTGGCAAGGTTGTGATGTTTTAAAGAAAATGACTAATAATTATTATGGCAAGACCCAGTTAACAGCAGGTTATGCTGTTCCTTGGCAGGTGGTCCTGAGTTTTATTAAAACATTGTATAAAAAGACAAGTATTATTCCTCTGGGGTCTCTGCTTTAGTTTCTGCCTCCAGATTGCTCTGTTTGCTTCCATGTCTTGGCTTCCTTCAGTGATGGATAGTGCTCAGGTCACAAAATAAAAATAAACACCTTTTATTTACAAATTAAAAGTAAACCAAACTAATAGAGAGATTCTCAGTAGAGTGTGACCCAGTGCTGTCACAGATCTGGCCATGATGTTATGGGTGGATTATGACAGATTTTGGAATTTTGGCATGGAAAAGCTATTGAGTAGTCACTGCTTAGTGAGTTGCTGTAGGATGTTGACACTAATGGAGAGAACAATGAAGCCCTGGCTTGAAAATTTTCAGAGAAAACTTTGAGAGTCCCTCAGAGATTCTGCATGGGCCACCATGTGACACTTTGAATTAGGAATATGTGATTTAGTTGGTCTGCTTTAGTTGGAAAATCAACATGAGTAACAAGAGGTCAGCACTACCTACATTAAGCATTGGTTTGCCTGATAAAAGCAGCATGGTGGCTGGAGAAGACAACAAAATAACAATAACTAAAGTTGAAGGAAATCCTATGAATTCATAACATCATCAAACTTACGAAATGTGTCTGCAAGGAGACCATTTTCAAATTGGTCAAATATTGTATAAGGGTGAGGGATGCCTATTAGAGAAGGCATGTTTGACCTCTTTTAAATGCTTTCATAAACATGTTGACAGGAGAAAGCAAAGTAAATGTCATAAAAGGTATCAGTGACTTACACTAATGAATTTAATAAGTCTGTTAATATTTACATTAATATTTACATTTATTGTGCAAGTGTATCTGTGTGACTATGTGGTGCACAAATACAAGTGTCTGTTGGGGACAGAAAAAGAAGTGAGAAATGTAATTTACAATATTTACATTTTACTGAGCATGTGTATGCATCTGCATGAGAATATGATACATGAATGCTGAGGTCCTCTTGGGGACAAAAAGGGAAGTGGTAACATGTGGAACTGGAATTATTGGTAATGGTGAGCTGCCCCACATGGATGCTATGAAGTGAACTGCGGTCATCTCTAAGGAAAGTACTCTTAACTGCTGAAACATTTGATGCCCCTTGTGGCCATAAATGTATTCATTGTTTATTTTGACATTCTAGCAAAATTAAAAAGAACTTTAATATACGATAGAATTTTTTAGAGTATAAGAAAAATTTAGTGTCAAAAGTAATCACATACGTGTATTAATTAATTGACTTTCAAGTGCTTTAATCTAAGAATAGTGGGTTATTTGCACAGATTGGCTTTTCAGTTATTTTGCTAAGTCTCACATAAAATAAAGAAGAAGATTATACATCCCTGGTGTTCAATTTGATCACATTGTTGTACAGGTGATGTTTATCTTTTCTGCTATCTGTGACACCTCCTAATGGGACAAAGAGCATAGTTCTACCAACTTCTCAACTGGTATTTAACTCAGACTTAAAGAGAAAACACTGGGGCACTCCCAGTAACCTTTGTTCATCCAGGAATCACAGTGGTCAGAAAGAAATAATTACAACCACTTCAAAGCAATTAAAAAGCAGTTGTGTGCAGAGAATAAGAATGGTCCTAATTATGCCCTAGGGAAGGCTGTTTCAGAAGGATGCTTGCAATTGCTTTGAAGCAAAAGTAACTGCTCTCTCCTTCTCAGCAGGCTTCACTAAGTAGAGATGTGTAAGCTTTAGTGGACTCAAGGGAGGGACTAACTGAGTACCTGGTATACACATTGATTTCTTAATCTCATGAGGTAAAGCCCTGCAGAACATGATGCAGAAACAAGGTATGTGATTTCCAGTGCGCAACACACTGCATTAAAACTAAATTAGCCTGTGTCGATAAGCCTCAAGAAATGAATGTCCTTCCAAAGAAAACAATACTTTAATTTGTAATTCTACCCAAAGATTTCTCTTCTTAAAATAAACAAATATATTGAATCTCATGTTTCCTGCTTCATTTAAAACAACATCAGATGAATGTGGTCCACAGCAATTGCATTATTTGAATGCATACTGCATTTCTTTCTGGGAGTTATTGAAAGGTAACAGTTGTCACATTGTTGTGTTTTAATGTCCTTGGTAACTGAGTAAATCCTGAATGAAGAAATAACTAAGAAAATTGCTTGGGCAAGGGGATTTCATGGTATGAATTTGCTTTAATGCGATTGTTCTCATTTTGACTTAAATGTTTACTATTTAAAAATATAGAAATGCTGCTTTGCTTCAAGCTCACAATGTTAATGAAATCATATACATTAGCATGAAATATAATTATTATAAATATAATAGTGAAAACCAAGAGTAGTCTAATTCATAAATACTTTGATCTAGAAATAACTTAAAAATAATTTATACATTTCTTAAAATATTTTACTTATTTTATTAAAATGATCCACAGACATGGTAAATGTACATTGTGGCTGATAAAAATAAAACATAGAAGTATGTCAAATACTGAGATCCTCAATGTCCTATTTTCAAAGTAAAATGTTTTACTTTTCATAAAATTAATTTACATTATATTTATCAAATTATAACATTTTCTAATGAAATGTGAGTTCGTTTAACACAAAGTATAAAACTTCCTTCATGCATATCAATTTCAGGAAATAGTTATGTGCATGTTTTTGGGTTGGTGATTTATTTCTTCTTATTAAAATTATTTATTTAAAAAAGGTTATAAATGAATGACAGCAGATTCTGGTTAATTGAATGACAGCAAATCTGTTATAAATAATATTTTCACAAGCATTTGAAGCATGACTATTGCATAATGCATTTAATTACCTCATATTATAACTGGGTACAGATGTTTGATTTTATATGTGTCTTCATAGTGATTATATGAAATTTTAATTGCCAAATGAAGGACTCAGAGTTTTACAATGTTTTCAAACAGAAGAACAAAATCATATTTGATCTTTTAAATGCTTTGCTTATTTCTCAACAAGTACTGATAGGATGAAACATGTGGAATTGGATATATTCCACCTTTCCCTCAAATTTTCATTAGTTGAGGATGTAGAGGACTACTAACCATACTGTATAGAGTAGAAACTTGATTTTTTTCTTGTATTATTATATGAATTAAAACCATAGAAAAGTTGAATATAAGTGCAATAAAAGTAGTAGAATGCACAATAATAATGCATTGTTACTGTCTGTCATCTGATCTGTGAATATGTATGTCAATAATATTAACATACATATTCATTTTGTGGGCTACGTTAAAAAGGTTTAACTTTAAAGTACCATGTCTTATTTACAAAAAAAATTTATAATGCAATACGCAATATTCAAAGGAGGACATTTATGCCTGGAAAGAAATATTGCAGAGATTGAGTCCATTCACACATCAGATAAAACTTATTGATTACCAACACCATAGTAACCACCAGGCAGAAAGATGTAGAAACTTAGAATCCCTTCTCCAGGGACCTATAATCTTCTAATGGTGGTTGTAGACATATAATCAAATAGCCATAAAAATGCAGTGGGTTCTACTTCTAATAGACATTTGAAAATGATGTTCTGTGGGCTCAGAGAAGAATGCACTTAGCTCTGCATAATAATTCAGAGAGAACTTCCCATAGGAACTATCATGTCAGCTACAAGTGCTGTTTCCATTATTCAACACTTTCAAAATGCCAAGTCTATATATCCATACATTTAATAGCAAGAAAAAAAAAGTATAGTTTCACCACTTCCAGGCCTGTGCTCCCCACAGTCCATTTATGCACAGCTAGAGTGAGATGCATAGCTACTAGTGACTAGTGAGTTTTATAAAAATGTTGGTCAAAATAAGCTATTATTTTTCTTTAAAACATTTGTACTCAATAGTCATCATACCTTGGTCCATAATCTAAAAGTATCTTACAAGCGTTAATCATTCTTTGCTTTTGTTTTCTATCAAACATCCCTTTTGCTTTCCTTTTCTACTTTTCCTTAGTGTTGTTTGTTCATGTACTTGACAACGTCATGAAGCCATTCACAAAACTTATTCATTTTTAAAGTTATTTGATTTGCATTTTATTGTTTTTTATTAGATATTTTCTTTATTTATATTTCTAATGTTATCCCCTTTCCTTGTTTCCCCTCCAAAAACCCCCTATCAGATCCCCACTCCTACTCACCAACCCACCCACTCCTGCTTTCCCATCCTAGAATTCCCCCAACACTGCGGCATCTAGCCTTCACAAGACAAAGGGCCTCTCCTCCCGTTGATGTCCAACAAGACCTCCTCTGCTACACGTGCAGCTGGAGCCATGGGTCCCTCCATGTGTACTCTTTGGTTGGTGGTTTAGTCCCTGGGAGCTCTAGGGATGTTGGTTGGTTCATATTGTTGTTCCTCCTATGGGGCTGCAAACCTCTTCTGATCCTTAGGTCCTTTCTTTCTCTAGCTTCTCCATTGGGGACCCTGTCCACCTCTGTATTTATCAGGCACTGGAAGAGCCTCTCAGGAGACCGTTATATCTGGCTCCTATCAGCAAGTACTTGTTGGCATCCACAATAGTTTCTGGGTTTCGTAACTGTATATGGGATGGATCCCCAAGTGGGACAGTCTCTGGATGGCCTTTCTTTCAGTCTCTGCTCCACACTTTGCCTCTATATCTCATCCCATGGGTATTTTGTTCCCGCTTCTAAGAAGGACCGAAGTATCCACAATTTGGTCTTCCTTCTTGACCTTCATGTGGTCTGTGAATTTTATCTTGGGTATTCCAAGCTTCTGGGCTAATATTCACTTACCAGTGAATGCATACCATGTGTGTTTTTTTGTGATTGATTTATCTCACTAAGGATATTTTCTAGTTACATCCTGGATTCATTGTTTTTAGTCGCTGAGTAGTATTTCACTGTGTAAATGTACCACATTTTCTGTATCCATTTCTCTGTTGAAGGATATCTGGGTTCTTTCCAACTTCTGGATATTATAAATAAGGCTGCTATGAACATAGTGGAGCATGTGTCCTTATTTCATGTTGTAGCATCTTCTGGTTATATGCTCAGGAGTGGTATAACTGTGTTCTCAGGTAGTACTATGCCCAGTTTTCTGAGGAACTGCCAGACTGATTTCCAAAATGGTTGTACCAGCTTGAAATCCGACCAGCAATGGAGGAGTGTTCCTTTATCTCCGCATACTCACCAGCACCTGCTGTCACCTGATCCGTATTACATGTAACTTATTCTTTTACTGTTTTACAGTATCTGGATAAATGCAAATGAGATAACACAGTCTTGGTTTTTCACTTAAACCCTGCATCTAAAATTTATTATGCTATAATAAAATAATGAATGAAATCTTTGTCTTTTGTTGTAGTTCCCAACATATAGCTTCTAAGAAGTTTATGAAGCTAATTGTTATTAAAGACCTTATACTGCCTTTGAAAGCATTCCATAGTTCCAAACTATGGCATGTTGGTAAGGAAGGCAAAGCCTGAGTAGAAGTTTGAAAATTGCAATCCCCAAACTAATCTCTAAAGATGGAAAAGAGATTAAAGATTCAGCTGAATTAGCAACAGAAGTTGATTTGAAAACTGTGCCTGCATGACACTCCCTGTATAATAAACTCTGTAACATAGAGTAGAAAATGTTGTTGGGGTGCAGAACATGTGGAGAATTCAGGAAGAGTGGCTTGGCCCATCTTCTTCATAATATTCTCCACTTTCAGCCTGAGTTGTATATCTTATAGAATTTACTAAAACGTAAATGTTTTTCTTGAGTTCTGTAAATCATTCTAGAACGCTATTGAATCACCCAAGGTATCCCAGAAATCTTCAGTCATCAGTCAGAATTATGAGTAGTCTAACATTTATAGCTATCAAATAAAATGGGAAACTGCATCATAGGATAGAGCAGTTAAACTTTGGAATCTTTGCTAACTCTGTGTGGTATAAGAAATAACTTGAGTTCTAGAACACCCATTGCACAGTAAAATAATACACAACTACTGAAAATCATAGTGAAATCAGCATCTATAAACGGAAGAAAATAAGTTACATTTTCTCCACTTCTTCACAGACTCCCTAAAATCAGAAAAAATATTTGCATGAATTGACATGAAATAAATTTATGAAATAATATGGAAATGAATACACACATTGCTGCTTTTATAGAATAGACTATTATATCAATGTGTTTTTGTTAGTGAATATGGTGAATAGAATGAAAAGATAAAATGAATGCATATGATTTTGAGGATTCCTTAGTCTTGCAAAGACATATTATCAAGTGAAGGTAATGAAATGAGACACTGTGGAAATAATAAAAAAAAAATGAAAACTTAAGAAGCAAAGTAGAAAAATCAAATACCTCTAAGCCAAATTATACACTCTCTAATGCCTGAGAGTCGCCTTTTCATTTTGACTATTACCAGCTTCATTCTTTGCGCTGAAATAAAAATTGTGTGGCTTTCTCTTTTGTTTGCTTAGAAGCAGTAAGATCTAAGCATCCCAGCAGGTTTTCGTTGCCAATACAGAGAAGTAAATTCTCCCCATATGGTTTCTGCATTATCCATATGAGGGTAATCAAACAAACCAGCTAGGGAAATCAAAGGGATCAGCTGGAGGCTTTCGTTTTGCTACAGTGAAACAGACCAGTTCAAACAGTATGTTTTCTCTGGAATGTCACTTGCAAACTGGCTTTCTCCTCCTGAGAATTAAAAAAAAAAAAATCTTACTTCATGAAAGCAGTATGCATTTGGAAGCATTAAAACAGAATATTCTATGTATAAAGGTGATATTAAATGAAAGTAAAATGGTTTAAAGATGGCATTTTTTTTTTGTTTTAAAGTTATAGTGTTTGTTAGTCAATTGCTTCTGCAACAAGGGAAAGCAAATTTTGATTGCTGTTCTTCATTTTCTTAATGGCGTTCTTCTGTTGTTCTGAACAACTACAGAAAGGAAAAAAAACACTTATGTGATAACATCTCATACAACAGTGTGCACATATAAAGTTGGTACATTTTTCCTCATTAGAAACTTTAGAAGGATTTTAGTTAAGCAGACCCAAAAAATTGATTTCTCTGTGTTGAAAATTTTACTGCAGTTGTGTAAGGAGTAAATGTAAAAGCTATAGAGTAAGAAATATAGACAAATTTTGAATTGGAAACAGTTTCAAACAAATATTTAAAAAGAAAAACTTATATGTATCTAAAAAGTATAAAGCATTTAAATGATATGGAAAAATAGAAGGTTGAAAAGAATGGGTTCCTAAAGCTAATTAAACGAGACAACTTTGGGGAGCATTAAAGTTTTCCTTTTGGTCACCATACAGCATTAAGTCATTATTATTAAATAATTAAATGCTTTATCACCAAACAATTAAGAAATCGAAAACATGCTGGAATCAACCTTTTAAAACATTAATAAAATGACTAACAGGAAAAGAACTATTTTAGGACTATAGGTCCTGGAAAAGGAGAAATCTGTAAGAAAGCCCAGGGGATATTTATCAAACTCTGGTTAGAAGCATGCTATCTTTGGTGACAAAGAAGAAATGATGGGGCCTCCAACAACAATGAAATTGCAGACAGAGAGAGAACTAAGAGAAAAGTAGCAGAAATGGGTTTACTCTATGAGATTCATCCTGACATGAATCACGTAAAAGTGTTCTCTGAGTTTGAAATATTTCATCCCTCGGGGAAGCTCATTATGACAAAACAACTTCAGGAGGTCCCTGAAATTGATCACATGATTTAGGTCCCTCCTACATAAGACTATATAAACAGTGAAGGTTTCTCAGATAAGCCAAGCTCTAAAGAAGACAAGACAAGCTAACTGGAAGAAGCAGAAAACAGCATCACTGCCTACAGATGATGAGAGCAACTCAATCACTTGGAAAGGAAACTCTTCAACCTGTTGAACTCCCTATAAGCTGTGTAGTGTGCTCCAGGTTTCCAGCTTTGTTGAACTATGACCCATGCTGGGTGGGCTCTGGTGTCATTTCTGTTCCTGAAAGTAACCGCTCACCCTGTAAGTAGCCTCCCAAAACTCACTGACTCACCAATGTAGATTTTGGTGATATAAATCTTTTTGATCTGTTGTGGATTTGTTTTATGAGGTGAGTACAGGTGTGTGTACTATCTCCTCAGGAAGCACGTCTGAGCCGTCTTTCTTTCCAATGGACTGAGAAGGGAATAACCTGTCAGCACCAAGATAACAGAGGTCACACAGAGTGAGGAGACACAGAATTTGAAGCCAAGCTAGTAAAATACTCCCAAATTCCTTGAACATTCGTTTCAGATGCCATAGGAAAACCCATTAAAGAACACATCCAAGAAGTAGAAAAACCTGAGAAGGCATACCTACCAAGCCTTGCAAGCCAAGCATTGCTAGCTTTCATGGTGCTTTCACGTGCTTAATTAGTAGAACAAAGTTCAAGAACAGCCAAAGAAGCAAGGCATAATTATGATTTTATTTTATTTTACTTTATTTTTTTAATTTACATTCCAAATCATTTCCCCTTTCCTGTTTCCTCCCTCCCCGAAAGTCCCATAAGCCCCCTTCCCTCCCTCTTTTCTCCATTCAACCCCCTCTCCTTTCTCTGTCCTGGCGTTCCCCTACATCCAGTCTTTCCAGGACCAGGGGTCTCTCCTTCCATCTTCTTAGAAATCTATTGATATGCGAATTGTGTCTAGGGTATTCCGAGATTCTGGGTTAATATCCCCTTATCAGTGACTGCACACCATGTGTGTTCTTTTGTGATTGGGTTACCTCACTAAGCATGATATTTTCAAGTTCTGACCATTTGCCTAGGAATTTCGTGAATTCATTGTCTTTAATTGCAGAGTAGTATTCCATTGTGCAAATATACCACATCTTCTGAATCCATTCCTCCGTTGAGGGACATCTGGGTTCTTTCCAGCTTCTGGCTATTATAAATAAGGCTGCTATGAACATAGTGGAGCATGTGTCCTTATTGCATGCAGGTAAAGCCTCTGGTTATATGCCCAGGAGTGGTATAGCCAGAACCTCCGGGAGTGTCATGCCCAGTTTTCTGAGGAACCGCCAGACTGCTTTCCAGAGTGGTTGTACCAGCTTGCAATTCCACCAGCAGTGGAGGAGTATTCCTCTTTCTCCACATTCTTGCCAACAACTGCTGTCTCCTGTGTTTTTGATCTTAGCCATCCTGATTGGTGTGAGATGGAATCTCAGGGTTGTTTTGATTTGCATTTCCCTAATGACTAAGGATGATGAACATCTCTTTAGGTGCTTCTCAGCCATTAGATATTCTTCAGGTGAGAACTCTTTGTTTAGCTCTGTACCCCATTTTTTAATAGGGTTACTTGCCTCTCTGGAGTTTAACTTCTTTGAGTTCTTTGTATATATTGGATATTAGCCCTCTGTCGGATGTGAGGTTGGTAAAGATCATTTCCCAGTTAGTTGGTTGCCGCTTTGTCTTTTTGACAATGTCTTTTGCCTTGCAAAAACTTTGTAATTTAATGAGGTCCCATTTGTCTATTCTTGATCTTAGAGCATAAGCTATTGGAGTTCTGTTCAGGAAATTCTCCCCTGTGCCCATATGTTCAAGGCTCTTCCCTAGATTCCCTTCTATTAGTTTCAGTGTGTCTGGTTTTATGTGGAGATCTTTGATCCACTTAGAATTGAGCTTAGTGCAAGGAGATAAGGATGGGTCAATTTGCATTCTTCTGCATGTTGACCTCCAGCTGAGCCAGCACCATTTGTTGAAAAGGCTATCTTTTTTTTCCACTGGATGGTTTTAGCTCCTTTGTCAAAGATCAAGTGACCATAGGAGTGTGGATTCATTTCTGGGTCTTCAATTCTGTTCCATTGATCTACATGTCTGTCACTGTACCAATACCATGGGGTTTTTAACACTATTACTCTGTAGTACAGCTTGAGTTCCGAGATACGGATTCCCCCAGGGTTTCTTTTACTCTTGAGAATAGTTTTAGCTATTCTGGGTTTTCTGTTATTCCAGATGAATTTTTGAATTGCTCTTTCTAACTCTATGAAGAATTCAGTTGGGATTTTGATGGGGATTGCATTGAATCTGTATATTACTTTTGGTAAGATGCTCATTTTTACTATATTAATCCTGCCAATCCATGAGCATGGCAGATTTTTCCATCTTCTGAGGTCTTCTTCAATTTCTTTCTTCAGAGACTTGAAGTTCTTGTCATACAGATCTTTCACTTCTTTGGTTAGAGTCACGCCAAGATACTTTATATGGTTTGTTGCTATCGTGAAGGGTATCATTTCTCTTACTTCTTTCTCAGCCTGCTTATCCTTTGAGTATAGAAAGGCTACTGACTTGCTTGAGTTGATTTTATATCCGGCCACTTTGCTGAAGTCGTTTATCAGCTGTAGGAGTTCTGTGATGGAGTTCTTTGGGTCGCTTAAGTATACTATCATATCGTCTGCAAATAGTGATAGTTTGACTTCTTCCTTTCCAATTTGTATCCCTTTGACCTCTTTTTGTTGTCTAATTGCTCTAGCTGGAACTTCAAGTACTATATTGAAAAGATATGGAGAGAGAGGGCAGCCTTGTCTAGTCCCTGCTTTTAGTGGGATTGCTTCAAGCTTCTCTTCATTTAGATTGGTGCTGGCTAACAGTTTGCTGTAAATTGCTTTTACTATGTTTAGATATGGGCCTTGAATTCCTGATCTTTCCAAGACCTTTAGCATGAAAGGATGCTGAATTTTGTCAAATGCTTTCTCAGCATCTAATGAGATGACCATGTGGTTTTTTTCTTTGAGATTGTTTATATAGTGGATTACATTGATGGATTTCCTTATATTGAACCATCCCTGCATCCCTGGGATGAAGCCTACTTGATCGTAGTGAATGATCGTTTTGATGTGTTCTTGGATTCGGTTGGCAAGAATTTTATTGAGTATTTTTGCATCGATATTCATAAGAGAGATTGGCCTGAGATACTCTTTCTTTGTTGGATCTTTGGGTGCTTTTGGTATTAGTGTAATTATGGCTTCATAGAACGAGTTGGGTCCTGTTCCTTCTGTTTCTATTTTGTGGAACAGTTTAAAGAGTATTGGTGTTAGGTCTTCTTTGAAGGTCTGATAGAATTCTGCACTAAAACCATCTGGACTTGTGCTCTTTTTGGTTGGAAGACTTCCAATGACAACTTCTATTTCTTCAAGGGTTATAGGACGGTGTAGATGGTCTATTTGATTCTGATTTAATTTTGGTATTTGGTATCTGTCAAGGAAATTGTCCATTTCCTCAAGATTTTCTAGTTGTGTTGAATACAGGTTTTTGTAGTAGGATCTGATGATTTTTTGAATTTCCTCAGTTTCTGTTGTTATCTCTCCCTTTTCGTTTCTGATTTTATTAATTTGGAGACTATCTCTGTGCCCTCTGGTTAGTCCGGCTAAGGGCTTATCTATCTTGTTGATTTTTTCAAAGAACCAACTCCTCGTTTTGTTGATTCTTTGTATGGTTGTATTTGTTTCTACTTGATTGATTTCAGCCCTGAGTTTGATGATTTCCTGCCTTCTACTCCTCTTTGGTGTATTTGCTTCTTTTTGTTCCAGGGCTTTCAGGTGTGCCATTAAGCTGTTAGTGTATGCTGTCTCCCGTTTCTTTTTGGCTGCACTCAGGGCTATGAATTTTCCTCTTAGCACTACTTTCATTGTGTCCCATAAATTAGGGTATGTTGTGCCTTCATTTTCATTAACTTTCAAAAAGTCTTTGATTTCTTTCTTTATTTCCACCTTGAGCAAGTTATCATTGAGTAGAGCATTGTTCAGCCTCCATGAGTACGTGGGTTTTCTTTTGTTTTTGTTGCCATTGAAGACCACCCTTATTCCATAGTGATCTGATAGGAGGCATGGGATTATTTCTATCTTCTTGTATCTGTTGAGGTCTGATTTGTGACCAATTATATGGTCAATTTTGGAGAAGGTACCATGAGGAGCTGAGAAGAAGGTGTATTCTTTAGCTCTAGGATGAAATGTTCTATATATATCAGTTAGTTCCATTTGGTCCAAGGCTTCAATTAGATTCACTGTGTCTCTGTTTAGTTTTTGCTTTCCTGAACGATCCATTTCAGAGAGCGGGGTGTTGAAGTCACCCACTATTATTGTGTGCGGTGCGATGTGTGCTTTGAGTTTTAGTAAAGTTTCTTTTACGAATCAGGGTGCCCTTGCATTTGGAGCATAGATATTCAGAATTGAGAGTTCTTGATGGTGGATTTTTCCCTTGATCAGTATGTAGTGTCCTTCTGTGTCTTTTTGGATGAATTTAGGTGGAAAATCAATTTTATCCGATATTAGGATGGCTACTCCACCTCGTTTCTTGGGGCCATTTGCTTGTAAAATTGTTTTCCAGCCTTTTACTCTGAGGTAGTGTTTGTCTTTGACACTGAGGTGCGTTTTCTGCATGCAGCAAAATGCTGGGTCCTGTTTACGTATCCAGTCTGCTAGTCTATGTCTTTTGATTGGGGAATTGAGACCATTGATATTAAGAGAGATTAAGGCATAGTGATTATTGCCATCTGCCATTCTTGACACTATCTTTATGTTTGAGTGGTTATCTACTTTTGGGTTTGATTCAAGAAGGTTATTATCTCATTTTTTTCCAGGGTGTTGTTTCTCTCCCTGTATTGGAGGTTTCCACCTATTATCCGTTGCAGGGCTGGATTTGTGGAAAGATATTGTGAAAATTTGGTTTTATCATGGAATATCTTGGTCTCTCCATCTATGCTGATTGAGAGTTTTGCTGGGTATAGCAGTCTAGGCTGGCATTTGTGCTCTCTTAGTGTCTGCATGAGATATGCCCAGGATCTTCTGGCTATCATCAAAAGTAAAAGAACTTCTGGGGGAATCAGTATCCCAGACCTCAAGCTGTACTACAGAGCAATAGTGTTAAAAACTGCATGGTATTGGTACAGTAACAGACATGTAGATCAATGGAACAGAATTGAAGACCCAGAAATGAATCCACACTCCTATGGTCACTTGATCTTTGACAAAGGAGCTAAAACCATCCAGTGGAAAAAAAAGATAGCCTTTTCAACAAATGGTGCTGGCTCAGCTGGAGGTCAACATGCAGAAGAATGCAAATTGACCCATCCTTATCTCCTTGCACTAAGCTCAATTCTAAGTGGATCAAAGATCTCCACATAAAACCAGACACACTGAAACTAATAGAAGGGAAATTAGGGAAGAACCTTGAACATATGGGCACAGGGGAGAATTTCCGGAACAGAACTCCAATAGTTTATGCTCTAAGATCAAGAATAGACAAATGGGACCTCATTAAATTACAAAGTTTTTGCAAGGCAAAAGACACTGTCAAAAAGACAAAGCGGCAACCAACTAACTGGGAAATGATCTTTACCAACCTTACATCCGACAGAGGGCTAATATCCAATATATACAAAGAACTCAAGAAGTTAAACTCCAGAGAGGCAAGTAACCCTATTAAAAAATGGGGTACAGAGCTAAACAAAGAGTTCTCACCTGAAGAATATCTAATGGCTGAGAAGCACCTAAAGAGATGTTCATCATCCTTAGTCATTAGGGAAATGCAAATCAAAACAACCCTGAGATTCCATCTCACACCAGTCAGGATGGCTAAGATCAAAAACACAGGAGACAGCAGTTGTTGGTGAGGATGTGGAGAAAGAGGAACACTCCTCCACTGCTGGTGGAATTGCAGGCTGGTACAACCACTCTGGAAAGCAGTCTGGCGGTTCCTCAGAAAACTGGGCATGACACTCCCGGAGGATCCGGCTATACCACTCCTGGGAATATACCCAGAGACTTTACCCGCATGCAATAAGGACACATGCTCCACTATGTTCATAGCAGCCTTATTTATAATAGCCAGAAGCTGGAAAGAACCCAGATGTCCCTCAACGGAGGAATGGATTCAGAAGATGTGGTATATCTACACAATGGAATACGACTCTGCAATTAAAAACAATGAATTCACGAAATTCCTAGGCAAATGGTCAGAACTTGAAAATATCATCCTTAGTGAGGTAACCCAATCACAAAAGAACACACATGGTATGCAGTCACTGATAAGGGGATATTGACCCAGAATCTCGGAATACCCTAGACACAATCCGCATATCAATAGATTTCTAAGAAGATGGAAGGAGAGACCCCTGGTCCTGGAAAGACTGGATGTAGGGGAACGCCAGGACAGAGAAACGAGAGGGGGTTGAATGGAGAAAAGAGGGAGGGAAGGGGGCTTATGGGACTTTCGGGGAGGGAGGAAACGGGAAAGGGGAAGTGATTTGGAATGTAAATTAAAAAAATAAAATAAAATTCTTACTATTTATTCTCTGTCTTGTCAATAAATGCAAACCACCAATTGCTGGGCAGAACAGAAAATAGAGTGGGACAACCACAGCAGAGGAAGGAGAGAGGGAGAGAGAGAGAGAGAGAGAGAGAGAGAGAGAGAGAGAGAGAGAGAGAGAGAGAGAGAGAGAGGTTGAAATCAGTGGTAGGATAGAGAAATTGGAGTCATATTGATGGGGTTCTAAGGGCTAGATCAATAATAATATTCATATCAGCTGGTATATGCTGCCTGTTTAGTCATCCAGTGTTTGAGAGATTCCGGGGGTCTGGATTAATTGAGATTGCTGGTCCTCCTACAGGGTCACCCTCAGCTTCTGTGGTGCAGTTTAAAATAAATCTTATTTCTCCTGTATGGTTATTGGGGAGTGACATAAAGTAAGAAATACAACTATATTACTAATTTGTGGCTTATATTTATATCAAGGATAATTAATCTACAGGTGTGAATTCTGCTTACGTACTGGAGAAGAGACATTATCATCATGTGAAAGATTTCATATAATAAGGCTATGACATCTCTTGTCCTTAAACATCGTGAAAGACCAAAACTGAAATGCACAATCTAAACCACATACAAAACCACAGAACAAATACAATGTAACTGCATGGACATTATTGCATTTCATTTCATTCATGTTAGTATTAATGTAGGTTCAAGTTCCGTATTCTAGGCTGGTCTGGAGCTCTCTATACCTCAGGACATCCTTGAATTCATAAAAACTTTGTGGTGCTGTTTCTATGTAGTTTCTGAAGATCCAATACTTTCTGAAGTGAGTAAAGTTGTGAAGGGAAGGCCTTAGTTCTGACCTGGGCACTGTCTGGGACCAGTGGAACTAACTGCAGGATCTGCATGGGATTCCTGGTTCTCAATGTTAGTGAGCAGCCCCCATGCTGGAGTGTGCTTTGTAATGCAGTTAGCAGAGTCATTTCTGCTACAGAAAGTAAGCTGCCACTCATAATCCTGTGGGAAAACACAGTGAAACTCATTGCTTCACTTAGGTGAACTCTGAAGTTATCTTTACTGGGTCTTTTACCAGTTCCCTGTCTAGGGTAAAGTAGACCTTCATATCTGTTTATTAATATCACACAACACCTGGGACTGTCCACCCAGGATTATGTTCTTCTCTCACCTTTTCTTTCTCATTGTCCTTTGTCTCTATTCTCAACTTCATACTTAAACATGAGTGCATTTTAAAGGGGATTTATTTTCCCCTTTTACAACCCAAATTATAAAAAACAGTTGAACATCCAAAAGCAAGTAGAGAAACTAAAAGTAGGGAAAACAACAGAGGAATAAAAAGACTGGGTATCTCATCTTAGCTATTCAAGATAATAAATCAATATGTGAGGATGATCAGCCTATGACCATTGAGAAAAATGATAATACACAGTAAAATAATATACAATGTTATACATATACCGTTATATATACTATACTATAATATAATATATAATAAAATTAATACATGATATAATATCATAAGTACAATTTTTAGGCATTGATTTGGGAAAGTGGCATAGCTGCCTTGAAGTCAACTTTGGTAAAAAACATAAAAGTTTCAATCTTATAGAATTTTTGATAGTATTGATATATAGTAAAAATTTATCTGCAGAAAGAATTTATCATTTGGAAAAGTACATAGAAGAACGTTATTCATTGCAATATTAGCTGCAATGTCATATAAATAGATGATTTTAATACACAACAATGATGTGTGTTGTGGAAAATATATCAAGCTGCATTTTGATGCAAAATTGTGAAATATTATGGGGTTGTTGAAATTTAAAATACTTTAAAACTTTAACATTTACATTGTTACATAGTAGCCTTATAGTGGTAAATAAATACACCAGAAGATGTAGCTGAACCTGAACAACCTCTATGCACTTCTCACACTAGTGTAATTTTTAAATCAACTCCCATCCTCTTTTGATCCAAATGGTGAAATGGTGATAATCATTTACATTCATTGTGCTGATTTCTGAGTGACAGTCTTACTGGAGACTACTCCTATCTCCACCACCTTTCTTTGTGTGTTTGCTTTCTCTGGTGTAATATATCACCAGTGGAAAAGTAATTGCTATATTTTACCACTGAAACTCTTTCTCCTGTGAAGTGAGGATTCTGTGTGACTCTTCCTAGTTTTTCTCCCCTAGGAGGCAGAGTCTAGCTTTATTATCATTACCCTCTCAAGGAGTGATTATACATTTTCAATAAATCATTAATAGGACCAGGAAAACAGAGACACCCTAAGTTCCTCTTCTGGGGTCACAGTTGTTGAATATCTGCTTTTTTTCTTAGTTGTAAGTTTAATGAATAGGTGCTTAGGATTTAACAATAGATAGTTAACTTCACTTTTCAGAAACACTCTTAGCAGCATGTAACCTTTTTATTAGAAATAAATATTTATCTTATTGTATTATGTAAATAACTATGTTTGTCTATTAATGTGGGTATTGTGTGTGTGTGTGGGGGGGTGCTTTTGGAGGCCTGAAGAATTCATCAGACCTTTGGGTCAGCAATTGTAGCTGTTTGTGAACTCCTCAGTCAGTACTGGGGTGTTGGGAAGGAAACATTGGGCCTATAGAAGAATAGCAGCAGGTGCTCTTAGCGATTGATACTCATTATTCTCACAGAAGAACCAGAAACCCCTGGAGTCATTTTCAGACTGTGCCCTGATTTATTCTTGACTTCTGTGATCTCTTCTAGATGTTACAAATCCTCATTTGTGGCTGAGTAGAATGGAACAAGATTTTACAGACTCTTATTTAAAAATCCATTGTACAAGTTGATGAAATAAGTATTAACAAATTATAGGATTAAATAGGAAATATACACTGTATACTGGTTAGCTCTCTTTTTTGTTTTAATTTTTTATTGTGATCATGTTTTCTCCTACCACAACTCCCCCAGTTCCTCCTCATGTCTCTACACATTCAACTTCAAATAAGTTCTCTCTTTCTTTCTTTCTTTCTTTCTTCCTTTCTTTCTTTCTTTCTTTCTTTCTTTCTTTCTTTCTTTCTTTCTTTCTTTCTTTCTTTCTCTCTTTATCTCTATCATTCTCTCCAACAAGCTAAAATGAAAAATGAGTGTATATATATATATATGTAAAATTTATGATCATTGTTTGCTTGATTTATAAAGTATTATGTGTATATATGTGTGAGTGTGTGCATACACACAAATATATATATATATATATAACTTTTAGAAGACTACATAATATACATATACATCATACACATACATTTACATATACATGAATGTATATGACTTGAGAAAACATTATGAGACAAGGAACCTACAATGATAATTTGTTTTCTGTTGACCATCTACTGTTGAGCATGCAACCTACCCATAAGATAATTCGTTTTTGGTTTGGAGAAAACCAAAATTGATTTGCAAGTAATTATCAACTGGATATAGCTTCTGGTTTAGGGATGGGGGCATGCTTCTACTTTTCCTTCTGCTCTAGGATCCTCATCTGTTATAGACTCCTGAAGGCCTTGTTCATGTTTTTCTAATCTCTGTGAGTTCCTATGTCGATGAATCCTGTTGATTTAGAGGGATTTTATTTCTTGGTGTCCTCAACTCACTCTATCAATTATATTCTTTTTGCTCCTCTTAATCATCTTACCCTGAGCCCTGAGGGAATGGGTCTTAAGGGCATTTTCTATTTTCTGCTGAGTGTTCTGAGGGCTTCTAATTTTTTCATAATATCTACCTGTGAATCTCTGTATTTACTAACATCTCCTGTAGAACAAAACTTCTCTGATGATGGCTGAGCAAGGAACTGTTCTGTAAGGAAGGCAGATGTAATTAGGAATCATTGCTTTTCTCTGTGGGATTTTGCTGTTTATTTTTTCTTTCACTTTGACTGTTTTAGAAAGTACTATTTGACTATATGCTAATTTCCTAGGCTACCTGGCCTCAGGTTCTTGAACATCTTAAAGTATTTTTTGGTATGGGTTCCATCTTGTGGCGTGGCCTTCCTTAAATTGCACTGAGCACAGGGTCCCCAATGGAGGAGTTAGTTAGAGAAAGGGCTAAAGGAGCTAAGGGGTTTGCAACCCGTAGGAAGAACAACAATATCAAACAACCAGATCCCCCAGAGCTCCCAGCAACTAAACCACCAACTAAAGAGTACACCTGAGGGTCCTATGGCTCCAGCAGCGTATGTAGCAGAGGATGGGCTTGTCAGACATCAATGGGAGGAGAGACCCTTGGTCCTGGGAAGAGCAAGGTTGGTTATTGCCTCAATCCTTTTGGCACTATTACACTGGCATATCTTAAAGGAAGGACACTCTTATAAATCAAAGAATTTATGAGTGGGTTGTTGTTGGTTGTTGTGTGTTCTTCTCTTGAGGTAGTAAGGAGATTACCTCTCTGTACCAAAGATTTTAGAAATAATGGTGGAGGCTTTATGTAGGCACCAGCTCTATGTCTCAATGTTCCATGAGTTATATAGATGTTTTGTGTTTTTTATTGGATATTTTATTTATTTACATTTCAAATGTTATTCCCTTTCCCAGTTTCCCCTCAGGAAACCCCCTTTCCCATCCTCCCTGCTTCTATGAGGGTGCTCATTCACCTGCCCAACCGCTCCCACCTCCCTACCCTGTCATTCCCCTACATTGGGGCATGGCCCTTCCCAGGACCAAGGGTCTCTCCTCCCATTGATGTCTGACAAGCCCATCCGCTGCTACATATGCTGCTGGAGCCATGGGACCATCCAGGTGTACTCTTTAGTTGGTGGTTTAGTTGCTGGGAGCTCTGGGAGATCTGGTTGTTTGATATTGTTGTTCTTCCTATGGGTTAGAAACCCCTTAGCTCCTTTAGCCTTTTCTCTAACTAACTCCTCCATTGGGGACCCTGTGCTCAGTGCAAGAAGTGCTTGCTGACAGGAGTCTCATATAGCTGTGTCCTGAGAGACTCTTTCAGAGCCTGGCAAATACAGAGGCGGATGTGAAGGTGTTTCTTGATTAACACAGCCTTGCTGTCAGTTTGTGAAGAACAAGTTATAATCTCAGCAAGAGACTGAACTTTCTGATGGTTTCCATGATTTTGGTCAGCAACTCAAATTTATTTAACCCAATCTCAGTTCCAGTTCCCAGTACTGAAAGATTCATTTGGTGAATAAAGATGGCCAGTTTGGAATCTGCTTCCTTCATTATTTGACCATGTCATTTAGAGCCATTTCTATATACATATATGAATTTTAGCTTTTTATCATTGATATAATAATTAGTACCCAAATATAAGTAAAATGCATACCATATTAGTCATTCTAGCTCTGGGGGGTTTGGTTGGTTGATATTGTTGTTCTTCTTATGAGCTCCTTCAGCCCTTTCTCTAACTCCTCCATTAGGGACCCTGTGCTCAGTCCAATAGTGGGCTGCAAGAATCTGCCTCTCTATTTGCAAGGCTCTAGCAGGGCCACTCATGAGACAGTCATGTCAGGCTCCTTTCAGCAAGCATTTCTTGGCATCCACAATAGTGTCAGAGTTTGGTGACTGTATATGGGATGAATCCCCAGGTGGGACAGTCTCTGGATGACCTTTCCTTTGCTATCCGCTTTACATTTTATCTCCATATTTACTCCTGTGAGTATTCTGTTCCCCTTCTGAGAAGAACCAAAGCACCCACACTTTGGTCTTCCTTCTTCTTCAGCTTCATGTGGTCTGTGAATAGTATCTTGCGTATTCAGATGTTTGGGGCTAATACCCACTTATCAGCAAGTGCATACCACATGTGCTCTTTTGTGATTGGGTTATCTCACTCAGGATGATAGTTTCTAGTTCCATCCATTTGCCTAATAAGTTCATGAATTCATCAATTTTCATAGCTGAGTAGTACTCCATTGTGTAAATGTACATTTTCTGAATCCATTCCTCTGTTGAAGAACATCTGGGTTCTTTCCAGCTTCTAACTATTATAAATAAGGCTGCTATGAAAATAGTGGAGCATGTGTCCTTATTACATGTTGGGGTATGTTCTGGGTATATTCCCAGGAGTGGTATAGTTTGGTCCAATTTTGTGAGGAGCCACCAAACTGATTTCCAGAGTGATTGTACCAGCTTGCAATCCCACCAGCAATGAAGGAGTGTTCCTCTTTCTCCACATCCTCGCCATCATCTATTGTCACCCAAGTTTTGATTTTAGCTATTCTGACTGGTGTGAGGTAGACTCTCAGGTTGTTTCAATTTGGATTTCCCTGATAACTAAGGATGTTGAACATTTTTTAGGTGCTTCACAGTCATTTGAGTTTCCTCAGTTGAGAATTCTCTGTTTAGTTCTCTACCCTATTTTTAAAAGGTTTATTTGACTCTCTGGTGTCTAACTTCTTGAATTCTTTGTATATATTGGATATTAGTCCCATATAAGATGTATGATTGGTAAAGATCTTTTCCCAATCTGTTGGTTGCCGTTTTGTCCTTTTGACAGTGTCCTTTGCCTTACAGAATCTTTACACTTTTATGAGATCCAATTTTTTTTATTTATTTTTTTTTATTTTCTAGGGTTTTTTTATTTACATTCCAAATCATTTCCCCTTTCCCGTTTCCTCCCTCCCCGAAAGTACCATAAGCCCCCTTATCTCCCTCTGTTCCCCATTCAACCCCCTCTCTTTTCTCTGTCCTGGCATTCCCCTACATCCAGTCTTTCCAGGACCAGGGGTCTCTCCTTCCATCTTCTTAGAAATCTATTGATATGCGAATTGTGTCTAGGGTATTCCGAGATTCTGGGTTAATATCCCCTTATCAGTGACTACATACCATGTGTGTTCTTTTGTGATTGGGTTACCTCACTAAGGATGATATTTTCAAGTTCTGACCATTTGCCTAGGAATTTCATGAGTTCATTGTTTTTAATTGCAGAGTAGTACTCCATTGTGTAAATATACCACATCTTCTGAATCCATTCCTCCGTTGAGGGACATCTGGGTTCTTTCCAGCTTCTGGCTATTATAAATAAGGTTGCTATGAACATAGTAGAGCATGTGTCCTTATTGCATGCAGGTAAAGCCTCTGGGTATATGCCCAGGAGTGGTATAGCCGGATCCTCTGGGAGTGTCACGCCCAGTTTTCTGAGAAACCGCCAGACTTCTTTCCAGAGTGGTTTTACCAGCTTGCAATTTCACCAGCAGTGGAGATCTCATTTTTTAATTCTTGATCTTAGAGCACAGGCCATTGGTGTTCTGTTCAGGAAATTTCCCCTGTGCCCATATGTTCAAGGCTCTTCCCCACTTTCTCCTCTATAAGTTTCAGTGTGTCTGGTTTTATGTGGAGGTCCTTGATCCACTTGTACTTGAGCTTTGTACAGGGAGCTAAACAAGCAAGTGAAAAATCTATATGACAAGAACTTCAAGTCTCTGAAGAAACAAATCAAAGAAGTTCTCAGAAGGTGGAAAGATATCTCATGCTCATGGATTGGCAGGATTAATATAGTAAAAATGGCCATCTTGCTGAAAGCAGTCCACAGATTCAATGCAATCCCCATCAAAATTCCAACTCAATTTTTCATAGAGTTAGAAAGAGCAATTCTCAAATTCATTTGGAATAACATAAAACCCAGGATGGCAAAAACTATTCTCAACAATAAAAGAACTTCTGGGGGGAATAACTATCCCTGACCTCAAGCTGTACTAGAGAGCAATAATGATAAAAACTGCATGGTATTAGTTCAGTGACAGACTGGTAGATCAACTGAATGGAACTGAAAACCCAGAAATGAAACCACACACCTATGGTCACTTGATCTTTGATAAAGAATCTATAAACATCCAGTGTAAAAAAGACATCATTTTTAACAAAGGTGCTGGTTCAACTGATGGTCAGTATGTAGAAATCTGCACTTGTTTTCATTTGCTGCTGAGTGGAGCCACTCAAAAGACAGCCATTCCAAGTTCCTGTCTGCAAGCATAACAGAACAGAATTCATAGTGTCATCATTTGATTCTTGCCCATGAGGTGGGTCTCAGTTTTGGCCAGTCATTGGTTGGCCATTTCCTCAATCTATCCATCTTTTTTTCCGTGCAAATCCTGTAGGCAAGACACATTTTGGGTCAAAGATTTTTGTGTGTGGGTTACTGTAAATATCCCTCCTTTGTGAGTCCCGCCTGGCTATAGGAAGTCATCATTTCAGGATCCATATCTGTCTTAGCTAGAAATCCCAGCTAGAGTTGCACCCTTAGTACTCTGGGGCTTCCCCACCCTCTACCCTGTCCTAGGTTTCTGGCACATTATGCAGATGTCCCCTACTAAAAATGTCCCCTCTTAGAAATGTCCCCTCTTATTATAACCGACTGCTGATTTCTATTTTTCTTACCCTACTCTCCCTGTACCTGATCCCCAGTCTATTCTGCTACCCTCCCCCTCCCATGCAATTTTTTCTTTCCATTCACTTTTGATATCTCTTTTATTTCTTTTTTGAGAAGTATTCAACCATCTTTCCTTGGAACCTCTTTGTTACTTAGCATTTTTCCTGCTGTTGATTGTAGCATAGTTATATTTTATTTTTATGGATTATATCCACTTATAGGTGAGTACATGCCATACATATCCTGTTGGGTCTGAATTATCTCATTCAAGATGGTATTTTCTAGTTCTATCATTTGTATGCAATGATAGATTCCATTATGTAAGTAAACCATATATTTTTTGTTTTGTTTTGTGAATTTTTCAGTTAAGGGGAATCTAGTTCATTTCCAGTTTCTGGATATTCTGAATAAAGTTGCTGGGAACATAGTTAAACAAGGGTTCTTGTGGTATGGTAGAAAACCTTTTGGGTATATACCCAGAAATGGTAGAGCTGGTTCTTGAGGTAGAACTACTCCTATTATTCTGAGAAACCGCCACATTGATTTCCAGAATAATTGTACAAGTTTGCACTGCCACCAGCAATGGAGGAATGTTCCCTCTGCTCCTCATCCTCACCAGCATGTGTTGTTTTATTGAGTTTTTGATCTTAGACATTCAGATTGGTGTAAGGTAGAATCTCAGAGTCATCTTGTTTTGCATTTCTCTGGTAATTAAAGATGTTAAACATTTATTTAAGTTTTTTTTCCGTTCTTTAGAAATTCCTCTGTTGAGAATTCTATTTAGCAATGTATATTTTTTGTGTATTTAGTTTGTTGATGTCTAATTTATTGAGTTCTTTATATGTTTTGGATGTTAGCTGTCAGTCAAACGTAGGTTAGTGAAGATCTTTTCCCAATCTGAAGGCTGTCATTTTGTCTTATTGATGGTGTTTTTTGACCTACAGAGTTTTATAGTTTCATGAAATGCCTTTTACTAATTATCTATGTTAGTGCCTGAGCCACTGGTGCTATGTCTAGGAATATGTCTTCTGTACCAATGAGTTCAAGGCAGGCCCCAATTTCTGTATTAGATTTAGTGTATTTTGTCTTTGAACCAATTAGACTTGAGCTTTATGCAGGGTGATACATATAGATCTACTTGCATTCTTCTACATGCAGACATCCAGTTATACCAACACAATTTGTTGAAGATGTTCTTTATCTATTGTATGGTTTTGGCTTCTTTGTCAAAATTCAACTGTCTGTACGTGTGTTGGTTTATTTCTGGGTCTTCTATTTAATTCCACTGATCAGCCTGTCTGTTTCTATACCAATAAGATGCAGTTTTTTATTACTATTGCTCTGAGATACAGCATGAAGTTAGGTATGATTCTTTTGTTTTACAAGACTGCTTTAACTATTACAGGTTTTCTGTTTTCCAACCTGAAATTGAGAATTGTTCTTTCAAGCTCTGTAAAGAGTTTTGTTGGAAACTTTTTGGAAATTGCATTGAATCTGTAGACTGCTTTTGGTAAGATGGCCATTACACTATGTTAATCTTACCTATCCATGAACAATCTTTCCATCTTCTGACATCTTCTTCAATTTCTTTCTTCAGAGACTTATATAAGGCACATACCAACATACAATAAATGCAATATTTAGCAAACCAATAGCCAACATCAAATTGAATGTTGAGTCTTACACTTGTGTGGTTTAAATTACAATATTTGGCTATTGTGATACATATTGTCTCCCTTACTTCTATTTCAACCTGTTTATTATTTGTGTAAAGGAGGGCTACTGGTTTCGAGATAATTTTATATCCAGCCACTTTGCTGAAGGTGTTTATCAACTGTAGAAATTCTCTGGTAGAATTTTTGTGAACATTTACATATACTATCTTATCATTTGCAAATAGTGACATGTTGTCTTTTCCTTTTCAATTTATATCCTCTTGATTTCTTTTAATTGTCATATTGCTCTAGCTAGAATATCAAATTCTATAGGAACTGAATAGGGAGAATTGACAGCCTTGTTTTGTCCTTGATTTTAGTGGAATTGCTTTGAGTTTCTCAACGTTTAATTTGATGTTGGCTATTGGTTTGCTAAATATTGCATTTATTGTATGTTGGCCTTATATCCCTAATCTCTCCAAGATTTTTAAACATGATTAGGTATTGGATTTTGTCAAAGATGTTTTTAGCATCTCATGAGATGATCATGGTGGGTTTTTTTTTTTTTGTTTGTTTGTTTGCTTGGTTTTTCAGTTTGTATATGGACATTGATGGGTTTTCATATATTGAACCACCACTACTTCTCTGTGATAAAATCTAGTTGATCATGCGGTACGATGCCTTTGATGTGTTCTAAGATTTGGTTCCTGAGTACATTTTGAGTATTTTTGCAGTAATGATCTTAAGAGAAATTGATCTGAAATTCTCTTTCTTTGTTGAATCTTTGTGTAGTTTAGAAATCATAGTGACTGTGACCTCATACAATGAGTTTGACAATTTTCCTTCTGTTTCTATATTATGGAAAATTTTAGGGAGTATTGGTATTAGTTCTTCTTGGATTTCTGCATTAAAACCATCTAGCCCTGATATTTTTTATAGGGGGGGGCTCTTTTAAGGACTTTGATATTTTTGTTAGGGATTATAAGAATATTTAGTTAATTTACATGGTCTTGATTTAACTTTATGAATTGGTATGCACCTAAAAAAACATCAATTTCACTTAAAATTTCCAATGTTTTCGAGTGCAGGTTGTTTAAGTAAGAATGAATAATTCCTCAAATTTCCAAATTTTCTGTTATTATGTTTCCCTTTTCATTTGGATACTGTTGCTCTGCCTTTTAATTAGTTTGGCTAAAGGTTTGTCTCTCTTGCAGATATTCTAAAATAGGCAAAAAAATCAAACAAACAAACAACAACAACAAAAAAAAAAAAAAACTCAAAAACTCCAAACAGCTCTTGGGTTTGCTGATTGTTTTGATTGTTCTCTTGGATCCTAATGAATTAATTTCAGCAATAATTTTGATGATTTCTTATTGTCTACTCCTCCTGTGTGTGTGTGTGTGTGTTTCCTAAAGCTTTCAGGAACACTTTTGAATCATTAGTTTAAGAATTCTTAAATTTCTTGATGAAGGTACTACACTAAGTGCTATGAACTTTGCACTTTATATATTTTCATTGTGTCCCATCAGTTTGAGTGTGCTGTGCCTTCAATTTCTTTGAATTCTAGAAAGTCTTTAATTTCTTTATTTCTTCCCTGACACAGTGATTATTGAGTACAAAGTTGTTGCATTTCCATGAGTAAGTAGGCTTTCTATTGTTTCTCTTGTTGAAGTCCAGTTTTAATCCATAGTGATCTGATAAGATACAAGAGGTCATTTCAATTCTTTTGTATTTTTGAGGCTTGCTTGGCAGCTTATTATATAGTCAGTTTTGGGGAAAGTTCTTTGAGGTACTGAGAAGAATGTATTTTTTTTTTTTTGTATTTCAGTGAAATTTTCTGTTGATATCTTTTAGGTCCATTTGAATCATTACCTCTTTTAGTTTTATTATTTCTCTGTTTAGTTTCTGTCTAGTGAGGTTTGATGTGTACTTTAAACTTAAGTAATGTTTCTTTTTGCATTAGGGGCATAGATGTTCAGAATTGAGACGTTTTCTTGGTAAATTTTTCCTTTGATGCACATGATGTCCTTCTCTGTCTCTTTTGATTATTTTTAGTTAAAAGTCTTATAATGGATAGTCCATCTTGTTTCTTGGGTATGTTTGTTTGGAAAACCTTTTTCCAGCCCTTTACTCTGAGGTAATATCTGTTTTTTTCACTGAGATGTTTCTTGTTTACAGTAGGGAATGATGGATTGTGGTTATGCATCCGTTCTATTAACCTGTGTCTTTTTATTGGGGAATTGAATGCACTGATATTGATAGATATTAAGGACCAATGATAGTTAATTCTTTTTGATGCTGTTGGTGATAGTGTGTGTATGTTTCACATCTTTTGATTTTAATGGTGTGAAAATCTTTATTTCTTGAGTGTAATTAGTCTCATTGCATAGGAAATTTCTTTCTATCATCAGCAAGGCTGTATTAGTGGAAAGATATTGTTTAAATTTGGTTTTGTCATAAAATATCTTGGTTTCTCTATCTATGGTGATTGAAAATTTTGCTGGGTATAATAATCTTGGGTGACATCTGTGGTCTCTTAGGTCCTGCAAGACATCTGTCTAGCATTTTCTGTCATTTAGATCCTCTGTTAAGAAATCTGGTGTAATTCTGATAGGACTGACTACCTTTATGTTATTTGAACTTTTTTCCTTGCAGTTTTTAATATTCTTTCTTTGTTCTGTACATTTAATATTTTGATTTTTATGTGGTGGCAGGATTTTCTTTTCTGGTCGAATCTATTTGGTGTTATGCAAGCTTCTTGTACATTTATAGGCATCTCAGTTTAGGTTAGGGAAATTTTCTTCTATAATTTTTATATTTTGGGGACCTCCTTGCAGGGAATCATCTCCTTCTTCTATTCCTATTATTCTTAGGTTTGGTCTTTTCATAGCATCCCAAATTTCCTGGATTTTTTGTGTCATAAACTTTTTAGATTTTGCTTTTTCTTTGACTAATATATCAATATCTTCCATCTTATCTTCTATGCCTGAGATTCTGTCTTCTATCACCTGTGTTGTAGGTGATGCTTATGTATATAGTTCTTTTTCTCTTTTCTATGTTTTTCATCTCCAGGATTGCTTCTGTTTGTTTAGTCTTTATTTCTTTTACTTCCATTTTCAGTTCCTGACAGTTTTTATATGTTTGTTTGTTTGTTTTCTGTTTTTTGGTTTGTTGTTGTGGTTTGTATTTTTCTGCATTTCCTTTTATTTATTCATTACATCTTTACCTTCTACCTGCTTGCATTTATTTTCTTGTATTTCCTTTAAGAGATTTATTAATTTCCCCTTTTAAGGGCTCTATTAATTCTCTTTATAAGATTAGATTTAAGATCTTATTGTGTTCCAGTTTTGTTAAGATATCTAGAGCTAGCTGTAGCAGGATAGCTGTGCTCAGGTGGTGATATATTGCCCGGGCTCTTGTTGATTGTGCTCTCTGGCTGTCTTTTAGCCATATGGATTTCCCTTGTGTTAGCTGGATGATCCTGATTCCAGCAGGACCATTTGAGAACTAATGGCCGGGAGGGGGAGCTGTCTGCCAGACATTGGAGGTCAGGGCACACGACTTTGCTGGCCGAGCCTCAGGCAGACCTGAATGACAAGAGCTTTGTGGGCCATAGTCCAATCTGGTTCTTCTTGGGGCCCCTGCAGACTTCCAAAGAGAAGCAGAACGCTCTTAGGGTCCCTCAAAGCTCCTTGGGAAGGCAGAGTGTGTCCAGAGTTCAGGGACCACGTGCACTCCTACTTTGCCTCTGGCTGGCCCAACTAGCAAGGGTTTGGGGAGAGACCCTGTTACAGTCTGGTTGGTCCCTGTGAACCTCTATAGGGAAGCAGGGTGCTCCTCAGGATCAAAACTAAATGCCATATGTTCATTATCTATTATGCTGTTGCATGTCATCTAGCTACTCTCCAGTTTCAGGCTGTTATGAATAGAGAAACTATATATTTGTCCGTATGTCTCTGGTAGGATGAAGTGACCTTTGAATATATGCCCAAAGGTGGCAAAGCTGTATCTTCAGGTAGATTGATTCCCATCTTCTTGAAGAACTGTCATACTTTAGGATTTCCATATTGCCACATTTTAAATGAAAACAAAACCCTTAATTCCACCTCTCTAGCATAAAAAAAAAAGTAACAGCATAGACAGAAAGATATTGAAAAGAACTCTTAAAACTTGTGATAAGGATAATGAAGTGTAGAGCCCCAGAACTGATGGCTTTTGTTGAAAAGCTGGCCGGGCAGTGGTGGCGCACGCCTTTAATGCCAGCACTTGGGAGGCAGAGGCAGGAGGATTTCTGAGTTCGAGGCCAGCCTGGTCTACAAAGTGAGTTCCAGGACAGCCAGGGCTACACAGAGAAACCCTGTCTCGAAAAACCAAAAAAAAAAAAAAAAAGAAAAAAAAGAAAAGGGGATAGCCATTGGGAGTTTGACCATGCTCCAGTAAGTATATTGACAAAACAAATTTGACTTCTTCCTCTCCTCCTCCTCCTTCTCCTCATCTTTGTTCTTTCTTCATTTTCTTTGGTTGGGGGAAGTTACAAGGCTGGGACAGTGGACCAAAGAAGACAGAGAATAAGTATAGTCTACTTAGATGTTCTTATGTTTAAAATCTTTAACAATAAATAAATAAAATTATCTTAATTCGAATGAACCTTTGACTCATATATTAAAAAAAAAAACCAATCACTTAGTTCCCACTTATTATGATCAGGCTACAATTTCATTACTGTACTCTTTATACAGAATAGGATATGATGAAATTTTAAAAATATTTAGGATTTAATTTAAATATATTATATTATAAAACTTTTATACAAGGAGTTACCTTTTCATAAGAAAACATTTTCAATACTACTATATGCAATAAGATGTTATCAATATTTTATCTTATTTTGTCATCATATATTTTATTTTTTTTTAATTTCTAGGAATTTGTTATACTAGGCTTTTCAATAGTCAGGTATTTGAATAACCTAACTGTCTATTTAGCATGAGACTGGTGCAAACATTGAGTTCTGTTCATAAAATGAAACAACCTATATTCATTAAAACAATTTACATGTTAATAAAATTAAATCTATGAATATAGAAAAAGGTGAATATTTCAATTGAAATTTTGATAAGTACTTAAAAATGATGCCCATATGTATATTATGAGAAATTAATATGAAATCATTAGCATGATTTTTTTATTCTTTCAATAAAGTACACAACAAACCCAATCTTTTCAATATAAGTTTTACTTCAAACTAGCCTTCAAGTTGGTTCAAGCTTCAGCAAGCTAAATGTTTTTGCTTTAGTAGAACCATGCAAAGAATAAAAATAATAGGTGGCTCCCTAACAAGATTTGACAAGAACCCCTTCTTTTTCCTATTCTTCTTAGTTCTCAGTAAATGAGATTTTAAGCAAGTTGATAAAGAAAATGATTTCAACATTATCTGGATAATGGAGAAGTGGAGTCAATAATCCTGCAGAGTAACTGTTACTACTATACAGGTTTCTTATTTTAAAGGGAACATCTGTTAAATAATGATGGAAAGGTGATGTAAACTGTCTTGGGCAATTATATCTTTCTAACTGTCACTGAAGGCTGAGAAAGGGAATTATATCACTTAGCACAAAGCTGGGCTTTTCTTCTTCAGTAACTAAAATTAGCATAAAATACTGTTCTTATCCTCAGTTCCCAAGGTCAAAAACAAATATTCTGAAATTTTATATCTTCCATATAGTTTCAAAAGCATTAACCTCTCAATATGAACCTTTTCTTTCTTCTAATTACTTCTTTCCAATGTTCTATAGAGTTAGGAAGAGAATAGACCGATATCAATTATTAAAGTTCATATAATTGTGTTCAATATTTCATTATAATTATAATAAGCTCAACATTTTTTAAATTCTAAAGCTATAAATGGAAAGTTTAATTACCATGATATTTAAAATTGGACACATTGATTCTTCATCTACCTACATGACTATTAAATTGATCAGAATAGTTACCCTAGAAGACACCTATTTGCTTTAGCCCATAAAGTCCTATATAAAAAATTTAAATGATATAATTATGCATTTTAAATTGGTATGTAGTACCATTGAATCAGAAAGTAAATGAAAAAAAGCAAATTCTACATAGGTATGTTATGAATTTAAATATTAAATGATTCTTTAAAATTCCATGTGTGTTAATTTCATTCTACAACCAACAATTATATAATAAATACCTTTTTTGTACTTACAAATGTATGCATATACATTATGTATATGTAAATATAGAAATAATAATAAAACAAAATAAGGCTATAAATTGACAGTGAGGAAGAATGGAATCTAAAATGAAGTTAGATTTTTAATCAAAAGCATATTAAAATTAAAAATGAAAAAATGTTGTTATTCACATTTAACAAATAATTCAGCAATCTGTGACTACTATCAGCTGGAAAAAAATGGTCATAGGGAAAAATCACAAATGGTCCAAGGTACATAATAAGGAATTTTTGTTGCTTAACACTGTATTTCCTTTTTAAATTTTTCTCTTTAAAAAATTTGAAAATGTAATTTTCTGTTTTTGTGTTCATACAGATTCTTTAAAAGATGAGTATTTTTATATGATTTTTAACGAGAAGAATTGAAATGCCATTTTTAATTACTACATGTTGGTAATTATATACTTAACACAGAGAACTACATAACTGTAAACTATATTTAGGGAAATGCTACATTCTTGCATATTGAAATTTTATAAATAAGCATACTGATCATAATTCAGGTGTAGAATCTGATAAGCATTGATGTAACTCCACAATCAGGTTGACAAATATGTCTATGACTCCTTGACTATGACTCAAGTCTAATTTTAATCCTTTTGTACTCTCCCTAATATCAAATTGTACACTTCTCAGTCACTCATACTCATACTATACATGCATAGTTATAGTGTGTGTGTTTTTATGTATATGTATTCATATATGTATTTGGTATGTGTAATGTGTGCTTGCAATTTTAGCATTTTTCAGAATGTATTAATATCTTTGACAGTACTTGCCTGTAGTGCACTCTGGTAAGACTAGCATGCCCATGCCTTAGCAGACCAGAACACTTTCACTTTTACCGATCATGTCTTCTTCTCAGATAAACTCCCTTTTTCTTTAATGACCCCTCACATTTTCTTAGGATTCCATGTAGACAGTCATGGCTTCTGGATGTTCAGGATTGCTACAAACATGTTCTATTGAAAAAACAAACAAACAAACAAACAACGGTGTTCTATGGAAGTTCTTCATATTCCTCAACTCCCACAGTCCCTCAATTTCTTCTGTGATGTTGCATGAGTCTCAGAGGATGCGACATAGACAATATTCTTATCTTCAGCAGTCAATGAATAATATTCATAGATTGAGTGTGAGTTTATAATCTCTGCTTTAACTATTCTCCTTTGGAAACCTACATTGCACTATGCACATAAACATTAATATTTATAAAATTATTTAATTACAAGTTTATTTGGGAAAAAGATCCAACATAGATTCCTACATAGGATTTGTGACATTCTGTGCCATAAGCTTTTGTCCAGATCTATAATCCCAGGAATGCAGTTTTACTAGGAACAACACTTAAATTCATTCATGAAAGAGTTGTCACCCCCTAGAACACCCATGCACCCACTTCAGCAGAAGACATATCCTGTGATATGCACAGGGTCTACAGCAATGTGTGATCACTAGTAACTTTTCTTTCCCAACAGCCTTCATAAAACCTTGTATTGTGAACACTAGCTGTCAGAGAATAAGTTTCCCTTCAATTCTGGCTTGATTTTTCTGAGTCCTTTATTGAGGTGTCCTTAGAAATTGGGACTCATTGTATAGTTCTGATTGGCAACAATGAGCAATTCCAATAGCTTATATTTTGTGGGGAATCTCTGCAGATTCACAAGGTGATATTTCACATTTGACACTTGGATTCGTGTTTGAAAACCTGCAATTTCTGAAAACAGTGTTGCCACAATGCAGAGCACTTTTTGCATATACTGCAGGCTTTGTTATTGTGTGGCCTCTTTCATTGAGCACCCATATTAAGTATATATCAATACTACATTCCTATTATTTCTGGATAATTTCCCATTATACACACATTACTGAAATACAGCAATGCCCTCATCTGTAGAAGGACTTTACCGGTTTTTTCAGGTTAATATAAACTAATGTTGGATATAAACCTGTTTAGTAGAATCATATTCTAGTGTTTATTATGATGTGATTTCACTTTTCGTGTAAACATATAGGAGATGAAATTTTAAGTAATATTTTTATTTATTTATAGTTACTTTTCTAAGATATTATAATTTTTTTCATTAAAAATATTATACGGCATTCTTGAGAAAGGGGTTGCCCATGATGCAGAGGCCAAGAGAAAGGAAAACAGAGTCCTAATGTTCTTTCTTTCATTCAAACTGTGAAGATTATACCTGGTGGTCAAGGCAAGCTTTAAATTATGTCAGTGCCCTAAAATGACAATTTCTCTATAGATAATGCTACCAAAAACTGTATCTTCAGTAACATGGATTTACAATCCTACAGCACAAACCATTGAAATTGCAAATATTAATCTGTTTTTGAAAAAAAATATTAAATTACTATAAACACATTTAAGAACCTAACTAAATATTTATTTCTTTAAAGAATGGAAAACAGGAATAAGAGGAATTTGAACTGTATTTCATACTTTCAATTTTAAAGTTGGCAAGTCTGCATTTTCTTAAGGAGAGTTGTAAGTAGGCAGGCATGGGCACACTTGCACCCATCTCAGAGTTCCTTTTTTCGCTCCCTCCTGCTGATAGGATCCCTGAGCACTGCACTAAAACACCAGATAGGAAGACACATTTTAATACATTGATTAAAATCAGCTTTCCTGGTTAATTTTAACATGACTTGTTTTCTGTATTGAATACCTAAATCATTTTTTAAAAGTATTATCTTCTTAGACTTCCACAAGATTTCTTGTACCTCATTATCTCTAAACATGCTCACATTTGTCTTAAAAATAGCCATTTATTGCAGCAATTAAAATAACATGCAAAATGTTTCTGCTAATTAGAAAGAATGGACTAAGATGTCATCTCTCATTTTAGACCCAGACATTAAACTAATACATGATGCTTCTCAAGTGGACTGACCTGACCATAAACAGATTTCTAAAAGATTACTTTCATAGTTGTACAAATATTTTGAATAATAATGGAATGATTAGCTCCAACCTGTATTTAATTTTACAAGCATTTAAAAGAGACTTCTCCTTTTAACTCTGTACACTTGAATTAACAAAAGTTATCTAATGCCTATTTGACTAATGAAAGAGAAGTAGTGAATCAAACCAAATTTACTTCTCAGTTCACTTCCTCCCAGGCTTGTTCATTTGTAAAATCTAATGAAACTGTTGAAATGAAGAGACAAAGAGAAGCTGGAAGAGATGTGTGTGGGAAACCTGAATTACAGGGGAAACAATATGATAACAAAGAATTTTAAGAAAGCACATGTTTTCTGCCAGAAAACTTCATACCAACTAATTTTACTGAATTCTGCGCTTATTATTTTATAAGATTGGGTTTAGGGATGAAAGAACTTGATGGAATGTGTTGAAGAAACAATGCTTCATTCTTCCTGAAATTTAGAATTAGTTACCTTGGGCTATGCCTCTCCATAGAAGCAGAATAATGTAGATCACACTTCATTAATTGAAAATGAAAACTGGTCCTGGAAAGGCTCGATGCAGCAGTGTAGAGAAATAGCAGGACAGGAAAGGAGGAGGGGGTTGATTGGGGAACAAGAGGAGGGATAGGGTGAAGAGGGCTTATGGGACTTTTGGGGAGGAAGAACCAGGAAAGGGGAAATCATTTGAAATGTAAATAAAGAATATATCTAATAGAAAAAAAAAGAAAATGAAAACTGTAGAACTGTCACACAGACAGAGGGCCCACTCTGCAGAGAGGACAGAATTATAGGAAGTTCTTTTGGCTTCTGTCTGTCTCCCCAAATGACCTCTGTCTCCCATTAAAACGCCAGCCTGTGACACCTCAAGGCTGCCAGGACTATCTAAAACTTGCTCTCGCCAACACCATACAATAGGCCCCTGACCTCTCTATCTTAGAGCATTTATGAAAAAGGGCTCACAATTATGAATCTTTCTTTTTGTAACTTTGAGTTGTATGGGCATTTCTTACAACTCAGAAGTGTCTTTTCTCAAGCACCTGAAAGCCATTCCTTTGAAATGCAAGCAGCAGGGGATATAAAAGAAGGAAAGAGGGGGAAAAAGTAAAGGAAAGAAAACAAGAGCTTGGTATCCTAGTCTCTGAGGACAGAGCAATATCTGCATTTCTACAGTTGCAGAAGAGCAGACAGACGGCTTCATAGCGTTTACCTTGGCCATCTCTCCGTGATCTCTAACTTCTAGGAGCTCAAGTCCACTTGTGTCTTATTCCTTTATTTCCCCTTCAAACACCCAATCACCTCACCAAGCTTAGAACAGTACTCAGAGTTTTCATGAATTATTAATATTTACTGAGTAAAATACGTTTAACGCCCTAATATTTAGCTATGGTTTTCTTGGCCAAAACAAATTGGCTATCATTTTAACCCATTAGGAATGTTTAAGGGTTTAAAACAATCAGAAAATAAACACAAGTTTGAACTATCTCATAATTCCATAGACTCCCTGGTCACATTAATTGCTTATCTGAAAATGTGAATCAGTCAAAGCTTGTAGGACTAATAGTGAAAGTAGTTTAGTAACTTGACCATTCAGATAAGTATTGATAAGTTTAGCAATTTTCAATTTGTTTTAAAATGTTCTTATATGCAGATTTTTTTTTTAACATACAGAGTAGTTTGATTAAAAATCTGAACCAGTAGATCCAGGCTTCCAGTATGCTGGCACTGCTAGTTAATGTGGGAATGTAGCAGAATAAGATTCATAAAACTTCATAATTCTGAAAGCCAAAGACTTGATTCCTTGTATGTTCATGGGTATGGTTAGCCTGTATATGTTGGAGTTTTTCTCCTGGTGTCTTCTATATGACTAGATTTCTAGATAGATACTGCTTACATTTGGTTTTGTTTTAGAACGTCTTATTTTTTCTATCATAATTGAAAGTGTTTCTGGGCATAATATTCTGGGATAGCATTTGTGGTCTGAATCTATAGAACATTTGTCCAGGCTCTTATGACAATTAGAATCTTCATTGAGAATTCATGTGTTATTCTAATTGGTCTGCTTTTATATGTCACTTTGTGTGTTTTTTTTCTCTTGCAGACTTTAATATTCTTTTGCATTGCTGTTCTGCATCTCTTGTATTTTGAAAGTTATAATCTGAAGGTGCTTTCTTGTCTGATCTAATCTCTATGGTATTCTCTTTGCTTCTTGTACCTTAGTAGGTATCCTCTTCTATATGTAAAGGAAATTTTCTTCTATAATTTTTTGAAAATATTTTTTGTAGTTTTTATCTATGTTTCTTCTCCTTCCTCTATACCTGATATTTTTAGATTTGATCTTTTCATCATTCCCCATATTTTCTGTATGTATTGTGTGAGGAATGTTTAAATTCAACATTTTCTTTTACCTAGGTATATCCACTTTTTTTCTATCATATCTTCTATATCTGAAATTCACTTTTACAGTTCTTGGATTCTAAGGTTTCTGTTTAAGTTCCTAAATTTTACAATTCCATTTTGTTTTCTTTATTTATTCTACTTCCAAATTCTGCAGGGCAGGCCGCAGAAATCTGTGCCAGGGGAATCCTGGTAAACCAGGGGGGGCAGAAATAGCTTTGCAGGCTCACAGGAGGTCCAACCAACAGCCAGTGACAGCAGGACCAACTAACATCAGAGGTAACCAGATGGCAAAAGGCAAACGTAGGAATGTTACTAACAGAAATGAAAGTAATATGGGACCATCTGAACCCAACTCTACAACAGCAGCAAGTTCTGGATACCCCACCACACCCGAAAGACAAAATCTGGATTTAAAATCACTTCTCATGATGCTGTTAGAGGATCACAAGAAGGACACAAATAAATCTAATAAAGAATTACAGGAGACCATGAATCAATGGTTAGAAGCCCTTACAAAGGAAACACAAAAATCACTTAGAGAAATGCAGGAGAACATGGATCAAAAGATGGAAGCACACAAGGAGACAACACAAAAATCGCTTAACGAGATGAATCAACGGGTAGATGCACTCACAAAGGAATCACAAAAATTGTATAAAGAAATGCAGAAGAATATGGGTCAACAGACGGATGCCCATAAGGAGGCAACACAAAAATGGCTTAAAGAAATGAATCAATGGTTAGATGCCCTTACAAAGGAAACACGAGAACTGCTTAAAGAAATGCAGGAGACGATGGATCAACAGATGGATTCCCATGAGGAAGAAACACAAAAATCGCTCAGAGAAATGCAGGAGAACGTGGGTCAACAGGCAGAAATCCTGAAAGAGGCAATGCAAAAATACCTTAAAGAAATACAGGAAAATACAAACAAACAAGTGAAGGATCTCAGCAAATCCATCCAGGAACTAAAAAAGGAAGTAGAAACAACTAAGAAATCACAAAGGGAGACAACTTTGGAGATAGAAAACCTTGGGAAGAAATCAGGAGTCATAGATGCAAACATCAACAATAGAAAACAAGAGATGGAAGGAAGAATCTCAGGTGCTGAAGATTCCATAGAAAGCATCGACTCAACAGTCAAAGAAAATGCAAAATGCAAAAAACGTCTAACCCAAAACATCCAGGAAATCCAGGACACAATGAGAAGACCAAACCTAAGGAATATAGGTATAGATGAGAGTGAAGATTCGCAACTTAAAGGGCCAGTAAACATCTTCAACAAAATTATGGAGGAAAACTTCCCTAACCTAAAGAGAAAGATGCCGATGAACGTACAAGAAGCCTACAGAACTCCAAACAGACTGGACCAGAACAGAAATACCTCCCATCACATAATAATCAAAACACCAAATGTTCTAAACAAAGAAAGAATACTAAAAGCAGTAAGAGAAAAGGGCCAAGTAACATACAAAGGAAGACCTATCCGAATCACATCAGACTTCTCACCAGAGACTATGAAAGCCAGAAGATCCTGGGCAGATCTCATGCAGACATTAAGAGAGCACAAATGCCAGCCTAGACTGCTATACCCAGCAAAACTCTCAATCAGCATAGATGGAGAGACCAAGATATTCCATGATAAAACCAAATTTTCACAATATCTTTCCACAAATCCAGCCCTGCAATGGATAATAGGTGGAAACCTCCAATACAGGGAGAGAAACAACACCCTGGAAAAAATGAGATAATAACCTTCTTGAATCAAACCCAAAAGTAGATAACCACTCAAACATAAAGATAGCGTCAAGAATGGCAGATGGCAATAATCACTATGCCTTAATCTCTCTTAATATCAATGGTCTCAATTCCCCAATAAAAAAACATAGACTAGCAGACTGGATACGTAAACAGGACCCAGCATTTTGCTGCATGCAGGAAACGCACCTCAGTGTCAAAGACAAACACTACCTCAGAGTAAAAGGCTGGAAAACAATTTTACAAGCAAATGGCCCCAAGAAATGAGCCGGAGTAGCCATCGTAATATCAGATAAAATTCATTTTCAACCTAAAGTCATCAAAAAAGGCACAGAAGGACACTACATACTGATCAAGGGAAAAATCCACCAACAAGAACTCTCAATTCAGAATATCTATGCTCCAAATGCAAGGTCACCCTCATTCGTAAAAGAAACTTTACTAAAGCTCAAAGCACACATCGCACCTCACACAATAATAGTGGGTGACTTCAACACCCCGCTCTCTGAAATGGATCGTTCAGGAAAGCAGAAACTAAACAGGGACACAGTGAATCTAATTGAAGCCTTGGACCAAATGGAACTAACAGATTATATATATATATATAACATTTCATCCTAGAGCTAAAGAATACACATTCTTCTCAGCACCTCATGGAACCTTCTCCAAAACTGACCATATAATTGGTCACAAATCAGACCTCAACAGATATAAGAAGATAGAACTAATCCCATGCCTCCTATCAGATCACTATGGAATAAGGGTGGTCTTCAATGGCAACAAAAACAAAAGAAAACCCACATACACATGGAGGCTGAACAATGCTCCACTCAATGATAACTTGGTCAAGGTGGAAATAAAGAAAGAAATCAAAGACTTTTTGAAAGTTAATGAAAATGAAGGCACAAGATACCCCAATTTATGGGACACAATGAAAGTAGTGCTAAGAGGAAAATTCATAGCTCGGAGTGCCACCAAAAACAAACGGGAGACAGCATACACTAACAGCTTAATGGCACACCTGAAAGCCCTGGAACAAAAAGAAACAAATACACCAAAGAGGAGTAGAAGGCAGGAAATCATCAAACTCAGGGCTGAAATCAATCAAGTAGAAACAAATACAACCATACAAAGAATCAACAAAACGAGGAGTTGGTTCTTTGAAAAAATCAACAAGATAGATAATCCCTTAGCCAGACTAACCAGAGGGCACAGAGATAGTCTCCAAATTAATAAAATCAGAAACGAAAAGGGAGAGATAACAACAGAAACTGAGGAAATTCAAAAAATCATCAGATCCTACTACAAAAACCTGTATTCAACACAACTAGAAAATCTTGAGGAAATGGACAATTTCCTTGACAGATACCAAATACCAAAATTAAATCAGGATCAAATAGACCATCTAAACCGTCCTATAACCCCTGAAGAAATAGAAGTTGTCATTGGAAGTCTTCCAACCAAAAAAAGCACAAGTCTAGATGGTTTTAGTGCAGAATTCTATCAGACCTTCAAAGAAGACCTAACACCAATACTCTTCAAACTGTTCCACAAAATAGAAACAGAAGGAACAGTACCAAATTTGTTCTATGAAGCCACAATTACACTAATACCAAAAGCACACAAAGATCCGACAAAGAAAGAGAATCTCAGGCCAATCTCTCTTATGAATATCGATGCAAAAATACTCAATAAAATTCTTGCCAACCGAATCCAAGAACACATCAAAACGATCATTCACTAAGATCAAGTAGGTTTCATCCCAGGGATGCAGGGATGGTTCAATATAAGGAAATCCATCAATGTGATCCACTATATAAACAATCTCAAAGAAAAAAACCACATGGTCATCTCATTAGATGCTGAGAAAGCATTTGACAAAATTCAGCATCCTTTCATGCTAAAAGTCCTGGAAAGATCAGGAATTCAAGGCCCATATCTAAACATAGTAAAAGCAATTTACAGCAAGCTGGTAGCCAGCATCAATCTAAATGGAGAGAAACATGAAGCAATCCCACTAAAATCAGGGACTAGACAAGGCTGCCCTCTCTCTCCATATGTTTTCAATATAGTACTTGAAGTTCTAGCTGGAGCAATTAGACAACAAAAAGAGGTCAAAGGGATACAAATTGGAAAGGAAGATGTCAAACTATCACTATTTTCAGACGATAAGATAGTATACTTAAGCGACCCAAAGAACTCCACCAGAGAACTCCTACAGCTGATAAACGACTTCAGCAAAGTGGCCGGATATAACATCAACTCAAGCAAGTCAGTAGCCTTCCTATACTCAAAGGATAAGCAGGCTGAGAAAGAAGTAAGAGAAATGATACCCTTCACGATAGCCACAAACCATATAAACTATCATGGCGTGACTCTAACCAAAGAAGTGAAAGATCTGTATGACAAGAACTTCAAGTCTCTGAAGAAAGAAATTGAAGAAGACCTCAGAAGATGGAAAAATCTGCCATGCTCATGGATTCGCCTGATTAATATAGTAAAAATGACCATCTTACCAAAAGTAACATACAGATTCAATGCAATCCCCATCAAAATCTCAACTCAATTCTTCATAGAGTTAGAAAGAGCAATTCAAAAATTCATCTGGAATAACAGAAAACCCAGAATAGCTATAACCATTCTCAAGAGTAAAAGAACCTCTGGGGGAATCAGTATACCAACCTCAAGCTGTACTACAGAGCAATAGTGTTAAAAACCGCATGGTATTGGTACAATGACATGCATGTAGATCAATGGAACAGAATTGAAGACCCAGAAATGAATCCACACTCCTATGATCACATGTTCTTTGACAAAGGAGCTAAAACCATCCAGTGAAAAAAAGATAGCCTTTTCAACAAATGGTGCTGGCTCAACTGGAGGTCAACATGCAGAAGAATGCAAATTGACCCATTCTTATGTGCTTGCACTAGGCTCAATTCCAAGTGGATCAAGGATCTCCACATAAAACCAGACACACTGAAATTAATAGAAAGGAAACTAGGGAAGAACCTTGAACATATGGGCACAGGGGAGAATTTCCTGAACAGAACTCCAATAGTTTATGCTCTAACATCAAGAATAGACAAATGGGACCTCTTTAAATTACAAAGTTTTTGCAAGGCAAAAGACACTGTCAAAAAGACAAAGCAGCAACCAACTAACTGGGAAATGATCTTTACCAACCCTACATCCGACAGAGGGCTAATATCCAATATATACAAAGAACTCAAGAAGTTAAACTCCAGAGAGGCAAGTAACCCTATTAAAAAATGGGGTACAGAGCTAAACAAAGAGTTCTCACCTGAAGAATATCCAATGGCTGAGAAGCACCTAAAGAGATGTTCATCATCCTTAGTCATTAGGGAAATGCAAATCAAAACAACCCTGAGATTCCATCTCACACCAGTCAGAATGGCTAATATCAAAAACACAGGAGACAGCAGTTGTTGGCGAGGATGTGGAGAAAGAGGAACACTCCTCCACTGCTGGTGGAATTGCAAGCTGGTTCAACCACTCTGGAAAGCAGTCTGGCGGTTCCTCAGAAAACTGGGCATGACACTCCGGGAGGATCCGGCTATACCACTCCTGGGCATATACCCAGAGGCTTTACCTGCATGCAATAAGGACACATGCTCCACTATGTTCATAGCAGCCTTATTTATAATAGCCAGAAGCTGGAAAGAACCCAGATGTCCCTCAACGGAGGAATGGATTCAGAAGATGTGGTATATCTACACAATGGAATACTACTCTGCAATTAAAAACAATGAATTCACGAAATTCCTAGGCAAATGGTCAGAACTTGAAAATATCATCCTTAGTGAGGTAACCCAATCACAAAAGAACACACATGGTATGCAGTCACTGATAAGGGGATATTAACCCAGAATCTCGGAATACCCTAGACACAATTCGCATATCAATAGATTTCTAAGAAGATGGAAGGAGAGACCCCTGGTCCTGGAAAGACTGGATGTAGGGGAACGCCAGGACAGCGAAACGAGAGGGGGTTGAATGGAGAAAAGAGGGAGGGAACGGGGCTTATGGGACTTTCGGGGAGGGAGGAAACGGGAAAGGGGAAATGATTTGGAATGTAAATAAAAAAAAACTTATAAAAAAAAGAATAACTACTATGTATACAGCGAATTTAAAGAATTTAATTGGTTAAACATTTAAAAAAAAAAAGAAGGAAGCAGAATACGATTTTTCTCTAACCATAATTTTCTATACATACTTTTGCTTTTCATTTTTGTAATGAATAAAGGGCTTAACTTCTTGCCAAAAAAAAAAAAGAAAGAAATATTTCCATTGTAAATCTTCAGTTCGATCATAAAATATTTCTTCTTACTTTTTCAATTAATTTAGTAATGTTTTTTGTGTCTAACATTTTACTCATTAATTTTCCATGAAATTTGCCAATCTTAATGTGTTTTTTATGTGCTTCTTCAATTTTGTCAGAAACATTTTCCATGTAAATCTTTAATTTTATCATAAAATGTTTTACTTCCTTTTTCATTAAAAAATAAAAAAAATAAAAATTTATTATGGAGTAATAAAAAGAAGAAGTAAGACAGAATTTGAGATGGGCTAGGATTTGGAGAAGGAGGGCCACAGTTGAGAGGAAAGCAGAGTGTTCCTGGAGGAACTGCTTAGTTTCCTAGTAATAGAGATGGAGAGAGAGAAGAAGTCATCACAGAGAGTGTGCAACAGAGCTGGATAATAGCTGGGGCATTGGGTGTGGCTCTTAGAAAGGTTGATTGGAAGCTTCCATACCTGCTTATTGGACCACTGTGTTCTCTGTCAGGCATAGCTTTCAAGTTTCCAGGGATTGTCTGTTGAATTTTGGGGCTAGGATACTGTGACAAGTGGAAAAATTGAATCTTAGAAGGGAAGATCCGTGTGATTCACTGAAGGTTGGGACATAAAGTAATTGGAGGCCTCAGTGTGCTGTCTGCTCTAGAGCTTAGGATGAGACTGGAGGATTGGATGATTTTGAAGGAAAGAATGAAAGAATGAAAATCTGCAGTTATATATAATTAATATAGTTCCTATGTTCATAATATCCTGCTGTTTGTTTTTTAATTCATATATACATGATTAAGTTAAAATTATGCAACTCAGACCCTGGACCACATACCACCTGAATACAACTATGGCTCACTGCAACATTTTATACTTACTTTAAAAAATGAAGTTTTGTTTAATTGTTCTATACATTGTTTACAATACTCTCAAGCATGAGCTTTGTCACTGACAATTCTGTGTCATCGTGTCATGCAAAATGAATGCATGCACAATCTTCAGCCTGAGGGCTGCAGATTTGCTAGCATTGGAAATGTATATAGGAGAATATACATGGACTGAAGGGAAATTATGTTCAACTGTCTAAAAATAACTAGGGTAATAATATCATCCCTTATGAAGTATAAAATTAAGTGAAATATTAAAACCATCTATTGAGTCCATGATATAGTTTGTACTTTGACTCTTAAAAATATTATTCATAGCTATCTAAAAGGTTAGGAAATAAGTGTGTACAGAAAGTAATTCCCATACCTTAACATAAACCATATAAGGAGATTTTAGTAGGTTAATTATTGCGACTGAATTTGATATATCTATAAAACAACCCCACAAATATAGTAGCAGTATCTGTATTAAATATAAATCCAAGGAGATGGTTATGGCAGCATTATTACTAGCTCAGTATAATAAAGGATACTAGTTTTGAGAAATCAGCCATTTTCACTGAATAGTTCCTAAATAGTTTGCTATATTTATTCCTACTAATAAAATATAAAAGTAGTGATCACTGAAAAAAATGCTTCAGTGATTAAAAGCACCTAATGTTATTTCAATGGATACAAGTTCTGTTTCTATTAGCCACATTGTGTGACTCACAAATGCCTGTAACTCAAGCTCAAAAGAATATCATGTCTTTTTCTGGAACTCTTTGGTACCACACACATATGACATATAATATACATGAATTTTTTTTAACTAGAAAATAGCTTAGAGGAGCAGACATGAGGGTGTATGGCAGAGGCAGGAAGGTCTGAGAGTGATACATACATACCACTTCTAACCATTGTTCCTAATCAGAATATCAAAGATCATTTAGGCACAAGATAGAATAAGATACCTAGTCTCTCTTTAGGCCCAAGAGAGGGAGATATCAAGTCTTTGACTCATGAGAGAAAAATTAAAGTCAACTAATACATGTAAGAACTTACTAATTCTAAAGAATATAAACACGGTATAACAATAAGCATTTCAGGTATATATAGAATGAATAATTGTTTTTCTTTAACTTGCAATATTAGCCACAAGAAACAAAAATTCCAAACATGATGAGCCATCTCGGAAACAATTGTATTTTTATGACAATATTAGTCTAATATTGCATGGGAAGAATTAATTTTTACAGAAATTTGATATGTGAAGTATGTGTAAATATTCACCTGTAATTGTAGTAATGCTATTTGCTTTTTCTCAGTCAAGTTGGGCATTGTATACAGTTCTTATTAAAATGTTATATACAGTTTTATCAAAATTCTATGCCCAAACTAGAGTATTATATGTGTACCATCCCTTTAATAACAGGATACCCTTTAACATTAAATTTGTATATCAAATCATCCAAGCAATGGCAATCCAGTCACTCAGTTCTGCTTGCTTGTAATTGTGGTTCCCAGAATGAGACTCACTGATGCTCAGGTCTGACCTGGCATTCTTATACATTATATCAAACATCCAGCATGATTTAGAGATAAAAGGTCTCTCCATTGGCCCATATCAGTCATATCCTCTTAGAGTTTTGCTTACATGTGTTCTATACAGAATATTGTGTCCATATCTACAGAAATCTACTCAAATATCACCTCAGATTTTATTGTCTTGAACCAGTATAGAAAATGAGTCCTACATTTATACACATAAAGCATAAGATTTTTAACAAATGTGATCAATTAATATATTACAGATAGTTTCTAACCTACAGATTCTAACTGTAGAGAAGTGCATTTGAAATGGTATCAGTTATCCAGCAGGCAAAAAGGATAGTAAGAATCAGTTGGAAGGAAACATATGCCCTATTTCCCAGGCATATGTAACATTGTTTCTATGAAACTCTCAGACATCTATTCTACATGAGATTCACAAAATCCAAAACTACTTTTTCCCCCAAGAAACTTTAGCTTACCAAGTTCATGGCTTCATTTCTATCCTGAAGGAGAAATCAATAAACACTATGGAGCACCTATCCACCACTGCTCTTGAGACTTCAGGAAAAGCATTCACATTGTACAAACGTCGGGGGATATTGCAACAAAATTTGTCTCTTCCGGCCAAAACACATCAACTGATATAAAATTTTCAAGTGGCATCTATATTTTATTTTTATGTTTAAAAATAACTAATTGGCATGTTCCCCAGGGCTTTTTATAATCGGTTTTATTTTGCAAATAATAACTTATGTTGAAAACAGTATTTTTTCCTTTAAATTTTTTACTGTTCAAATTGTTGCATGGTGTTCTTCCATGATTGTAAAAAAATTCAGAAAATAAGATAGGTAAATTTAATCGATAACAAGACAAAGTGTCCTAAGTAGAATGAATTAAATAAAGAAAGCCAACATTTTTAAATTAAATATTAAAACAGAAGTAAATATTGTGCTTTCTATTATAATTAGCTTATCAACAGTTCATTCCAGATGTTTGCTTATAGAAAAGGCTTAAGGCTATCATCTTTATATGTCAATCTTAGGTATGAAAGTATTAATATCTTAAACCCATTAGCATTCTATACATAATACATGAAAATCATGCCACCAGTAACCTTGATTAACTCCATAGTCTAAAATTTTCAGTAGACATGAAGAGTAAGATGTTAGGTAATGTTGACTATGTACTAAATAGGAAATTCACACATGGTATTTCTTTTCAATTTTGAATTAATTCCATCTTGATTATGAATCAGTACTACTTCAAAGAAACTCCTTTTTCTATAACTCTAAAATAGTCTGGGTAAATTGATGCTTATCATTATAAATCTGAAATTATAAAATTATTCATCTGGGATTTTATATTGTCTAGCATATGATAGGTTTTTTTTTAATAAGTATCTTTTTGGATTTTTTTAATTTATTTATTTTTATTTTACTGCACTATTATTTTTCCTTATGTATATCTGTGTGAAGGTGTCATGTCCCCTGGAACAGGAGTTACAGACAGTTGTGTGCTGCCATGTGGGTTCTGGAAATTGAACTTGGGTCCTCTGGACGAGCAGTCAGTGTTCCTTACTGCTGAGTTATATCTCTAGTCATCATATGTTTATTATAATATATATATATATACAAATATATTTATACCATTAGTTATATCAATATGTATCTATTATTATAATAAAATTCACAATAAGAAAATGAGAAAATATCAATGTATAATTTACATCTCAGATATTGAGAAATAGATAGCAAAGTTTGGTTTCACTAAAAGTAGTGTCCTGGTAGCAAAAGGCAAACAAAACTAAAGGTCAATACAGATTAATGAGAATGAGAGAAAAGAAACAAGGTATGCTCTTGTCTTCCTGCTAACTGAAAAATATCAGGGTCATCTTCAGTTTTGTGAAGGATCTGAATTCTCTAACCAGACTTTAATCATAGTTTGCCTCATTCTTTTTATTTGACCATATCTTAGATAGAAAGAAAAACCCAGAAAATGGTTGTTAAATTGTGGGGAACATACTGTATTCAAATGAGATCCATAGAGAGACATTTTCCATTCCAACTGTTGTCCAGAAGCAGAATGAGATGAAGACAGGAACCCAAACAGCACCTTTCCTTTCCTACTTTCATTCAGTCTGGAAACCAGCCTAAGATGCTATACAATATGTGGTGGGTCTTCTCTATTTCTTTAGATATTTCTGAAGCTATCCTTACATTCAAAACTTGAGATGTGTCACTTTGATCCAAACTCAGTCAATGTGCCAAGGCACGTTTACCATCACAATGCATTTAGTGTTCAAGGTATTCTGAATGGAGGTTCATCAAAGAAGTTTTCCTTTGCTCACAAGAATGACTTTACACATAGGAATTCAATGTATTAGCACACCAATACATTCTATTCCTGTTGAGACTAGGACAAAGAAAGAAACCCCATCTCTATTTACAGCTCTTCCTTCTTGTCTCTGTGTTCAACCCAAAGCATTTAACTTTAGATATTACTGTTAATAAGTATCTCCAGTTTTTACAATAGTATTTTACAATTGAAATGAGTTCTCTGTGGCACTTTAAGGTCTTTAATGAGGGTTTCCTGCAATGCAGACCCCAGAAAAATAATCCATTCTTTTTTACTTTCTTTATTGTGTCCATAGTTTTCTGAAGAATTTCTCTACTTGTTTTATTTTTCACATCTGAGTTTTCTGTCTCTTTCTTAATAAGATCTAAATTTTCTATTTAAATTCTGCAATGAAATGCCCAAAAATATAGGCTGTTTCACATAGCAATTTTGTCATAATTCAAATTTACCTCACTTTGCTTAGTGCTAACCACTGATACTTACTTTTTCCGAAGCCAAGAAAATTTTATTTCATGCATGTGTTTGAACAGCAGAATATTAGGATAAAGATGCTTGAAAAATGTGCATGAGGAACCAGGGACATCAAGCTTACTAAACAACCAATGAGTGTGGCAGGGATGAGACCTCAGCATATAATTTAGTAAACAAGGCTGTAATCCTCCTCTATCATTGATTGACCTGGATCTGGAATCATCTATCTGTTCTCAAATGCTCTTCACCATTGTGGTCAGTGAAGATTGCTTGGAATCGTAACTTGCAACTCAATATTATCAGACCTAGATTCCTAAATTTTGTTATAAATAAAGTCAACTTTATAATACAGCAGTTGTTATACTATACCAACAAGCTATAGCTTTGCCTTCTTTCTCTGCAGCACTTACATGATGAATTACATTCCATAATTCTACCGTTCATGCCACTTTTTAATTATCTCATGTTCTTCTCTATGCTATTTCCAGGAAGACTTCCCAGAAATTCCTCTACCAGCCAAATTGAAATCCTACCTATTTCAATCACTTTCTATCATATTATGTATCTTATTTTATTCATATCCAGTAACAGTCACTGAACTTACTCTACATATTTGGCATTCTGGTTTTCTTTGCCTAAAAACATAATTTCTTTAATAGTAGGGCTAGCATTATAAATCTATAATAAGAAGTACACCTGATTGCTAATGTGCTCACAATGGAAGATTTCTGTCTGACTTGATTTGAAAAGCTTTATTCTTCTAGTGATCTTCTCATTTCTTCCTTATTAACCCTAAGCAATATTTTCTCAAACTTAAACAATTGACGTATTTCTGTAAAATGGTGAACAGTCTTCATCAAGCTTGGTATATAATGATATAACTGGCAATGGTATGTTGAAGCCATCATCAAATGCTGAGCAGGATGACATTATATGGTAGGTTGAGAGCAGCCGTGATTAAAAGAAAATGTCTCAGGGAAATCGTAAAATTCTACATGTCATAATTTTATTTCCTCTTTATGACATGCTTATTTAATATTTACCAACAACCCACTGTATTTTATTTTATATTAATTACACCATTCATGTCAGTACTGTAGAATATTGAAACACAGTAGAAAGTTTGGAAGTCTGAGCTTTATAGATGAGGTACCACAGCAATACAGAAAAATGGTATCATTTCTCAGATTTAAACTATTGATTTATAGCAAGTAAGCTAAATAAAATCTTTAATCATAAAAAAGTTATTTTATAATATGCTCAAAACAGGGCTCATTATTATCATAGGGTAATTATGAAGGAATGTTTGCAAAAATTCATGCTTCTATTGTCCTTGCTCAACTCTTGAAATCAGACAATGATTCCACAAGTCACTGGAAAGATGTGGAGGAGGTTTAGAGCCCATGACCAATTAAATCTGAATTTCTATGGATAGAATCTAAATGTCAGCATCATCCCTAGCTTCCCAAGCGACTGCAATACACAGACAAAACTGAGATCTACTACCCAAGGATGAGCAAATGTAAAAGTGGGCAACATGCCTAATAGATCTGGCTATGGGTAGAAATAGATAAATGGATAGAGTCAGAGATGGAATATTTCTACTTAAACCTTATGCCAGTCAAGTTGAAGTTTTGCAGTTACATTATGTCATTATCTCTGAAATGTGCTTGGTTGAAATCCAAGGATGATAAATGAGCACTCTTCACAAAAATGGTTTAATTTGGCAGACATCACTGCTTCCACAAACAAACTGTTCAACAAAATCAATTCTTGAAATCATTACAACTTTAAGAATAGAAATTAAGAACTAAGTGGCAGGTGTTATATGTAGCTCCAGAAAATGCAAGAGAAACACTTGTATTCATTTTGTTATGTGCAACACTGCTTCTCAAGGTGTCTGTTTACAAGTTTTGCTATACACCGTGGGTAGATGACATTTCCATTCTCTGCTACTATTGTCTAAACAGTCTCCAAAGTCTAAAAGGTATCCAAAATAAAAAAAAATACAAAAAGGAGAAAGAAATTACCTTACCTACACATCACTAAGTATTTCAATAAAACTGATAAAGAATAAATATTATTATTAAAATATACATATACATATATACCAAAACATTTAATGAATGTTCACATTCATAACCTAAACTGATCTATAAGAGAATCTGCACTCACATTTCATGTAGCTGACTAGATGTCTTCTATGTAGTCATCTAACATTTAATGATTATATATTATCTCTACCTTCCAATTAGAGGATAAATGATAAGCACAATTTCCCTTTATACTCTATCCCATGACCTTAAAATACTTAGCATAATATTTTATCATAATTAAGTATGTCACATTTGGAAACAAAATGAAAATTTTGATTTTGTTAATTAAACTTCTGACAAATTATATACCATTCCTTAAACTGTTCTTTTATCTCAAGAATGTGGAACAAAAATTCTCCCTATAATTCATTATTATTACTGGGAAAACTGCACATATTAAAGTATACTGTTGGGTATTAGAAGAAAGTGGAAAAGATGAAAACCAATAAAAAAGAGTGAATTAGGTATTTATTAATTCTTTTTTTTAATTTGGCAATTCTTTTCTTTTTATTTATTTCTTTTTGGCTTGGATTCTTTTTCTCTTTAAAAATCTACAATGAGTTTATTAGCACTTGCTCTTCATCTGAACTTTTCAATTCTTTGAGCAAATTGGCACACTAATATTTTAACACATAGAAACATAGGGAAAGAAGCTGTGAGTGCAAATTCCCAATTATAGTAGACTAAATGTGTGAACATGTATAGCAGACAACCTGCCGTACTGATAGAGCAATTGCTGAAAATTCTAGAAGCACTGAGTTTATGGTGGTATGTATATCTGTTCATATGTATAGACTAATATTTTACCTAACCGAGTATATGTACCTTCTTATTACATACAATAAATATATGCACTAGTACATATATAACAAAAAAGCTTAAAATGGTATTATTTTTCTATCATTTTTTTCTTTAAATGTGATATATAAAATGGATCATAGTGAAGGGTATGTGAAGCAAATAATGGATTTGCTTCTATCTGATCCAAAGATCGAATTTTTGGATAGAACTGCTTGGTGTACATTATCCGTTAACAAATCCCATGTTATGTGTGTTGACAAACTGATTGTATTAATTTTAGGGTTTAACCCCTTCATTGTTGGGGTGGGGTTAATGCATGAGATGCGGTAGAAGGTTCACCATTAGTTTATTATGTCCTCGGCTGTTATTCTGCATTTCCTTTTAGTTGATGTCATTCTCTGACAGAGGCTGATTTATAACTCATGGTCATTTTTTTTTAATTTTTCAATTAATCAATTTATTTATCCTTTTACACTCCAAACTCTATTCTCCCCACCCTTTTCCACCCTCCAACTCTTCCACATCCCATACCTCCTCCCTACCACCTGTTTCCACATGGATGTCCCCATCCGCCATCCCACCCTACCTCCAAACTCCCTGGGGCCTCCAGTCTCTTGAAGGTTAGGTGCATTATCTCTGAATGAAGACAGACCCTGCAGTCCTCTACTGTATGTGTGTTGGGGGCCTCATATCAGCTGGTATCCTGCCTTTTTAGTGGTCCAGTGTTTGAGAGATCTTGGGGGTCCAATCTAATTCAGATTACTAGTCCTCCTACAGGGTTGCCCTACTCAGCTTCTTTCAGTCTTTTCTAATTCAACAACAGGAGTCAACTGCTTCTGTCCATTGGTTGGGTGCAAATATATATATCGGACTTTCTGAGCTGTTTGATGTGTCTCCCTCAGCAATAGTGCCAGGCCCTGGGTCCTCCCCCTGTGCAGGATTCCACTTTGGGCCTGTCACTGGCCCTTCTTTTCTATGTCTCTCATGATCAACCATGTCACTGAGGTTCTTTCTTCAAGTTACAAAGTATTGTAACATTCTGCATTATATCCTGTGATCAATCTCTTTACTTCTATTTTAATTTATTTGAAAACCTTCATATGTTTGGTATATTCATCTTCAAACCTCAATGGTTCTCCTCTTTGTGTACCTCCTCCCATGAGGCACTGTTACTTTACTTCCACTTATATTTATGAGTTTAGACACACACACACACACAGGTGTGTGTGTGTGTGTGTGTGTGTGTGTGTGTGTGTGTGTGTAAAAATAATTAGTAAAAATTAGAAAAAATGATTAGAAAAATAACAAGGGTAGGGTATATGTGAGGGCTTTTCTGGAGGAAAGGAGTAAATGGTATGACTTAATCTTAAAAATATCAAAGAAATAATTTAAACTTAAAAAGCAAGACTGAGGAAACCAATTGACATATATACTAAAGCAAACAATCATAGATGTTGATAAAACTTTATTTTTTCCTTTTCTTTATGCACAGTAATCTTTTCCCTTTTATACCCTGACAAACCCTTACAAGATGCTTCAGAGTCTTTGAATCAAACAGAAACAAGTAAAGTTCAAAGCACAGAAATAAATTTCAGTGAACTTACTTTAATATGTTGCCTTGAAATATTTGCATTTAGTAATATTGATAATTTATTTGGTTAGTCTATAGAACTATTTATTCATAACAACAAGTAATGTTCTGAACTGAAGTCTTTTTCCAATGAAAAATGGTTTCATATAATTTAGAATGTACTTGAGTAATAGGAACAGCCTCCATTTGTCCTTAGCCATACCCTATATTATCTGTAACTCTCATTGTACTTACAGAAACTCATGTGAGAACCCAGAAAATATAATGTTATATTCATTTCTTGAGTACTAAAAGACAGGGTGTTATCTATTGCTGATGCCAAGAAGCACTTGCTGACAGGAGCTTGGCATGGCTGTTCCCTGAGAGGTTCTACCAGCATCTGACCAATACAGATGCAGATATCCATAGCCAGCTATTGCACTGAGCCATGAAACCCCAACAGAAGAGCTAGGGGAAAGACTGCAGGAGCTGAAGGGGATTGCAACCCCATAAGAACAATATCAAAACAACAGATAACCTAGAGCTCCCAGAGACTAAACAATTGAAGAGTTCACATGGAGGGACCCATGGCTCAAGATAAACATGTAGCAGAGGATGGCCTTATCTGACATCAGTGGGAGGGGAGGCCCTTGATCCTATGGAGACTCGATGCCACAGATAAAGGAGATTCTAGAGAGGTGAAGTGGGAGTGGTGGAGGAGCACTCACATAGAGGCAAAGGGACCAGGGAGAGTGGGGATTGGATAGGAGATTTGTGGAGGGTTATCCAAGAAAGGGGATATCATTCCAAAGGTAAATGAATAAAATGATTAATAGAAAAAGACAGGGTGTTATAAACCAAATTCTTGTGTATCCTTAATTAATTGTAAATATGATTTAAATCATTCACTGCTGCTTATTTCTGTTTGGGTATTTTGTGTCTTTTCTTTGATGTGGCATTAGTTTTCTTTTGAAAGCATTATTTACATCTCCATCAAATTCTTTTCCTCAACAAAGAACCAGCAAAACCCAGGATAGGTGAATCCAGGATAGGATAGATACTGTCACATTAAAAATATGACAGTGATATTCAAAGAAAAATGTTGCCAAATAAATATCATGCCATAATATTAGTAAATGGGTACTTAAATTTATATGACTTCATATTTATTATTATATAAAATTTGATTTCTACAGGTAAATTTTTCAATAATTTTAAGATTTGAAAGTAATTTTAAACTATAAAATAGTCAGTAAATGCACCAGGAAATGTGATAAAATTGAGATAGTCCTTCCCACACCAATGTGGGTTTTTTTTTTTTGTTTTTTTTTTTTTGGTTTTTCGAGACAGGGTTTCTCTGTATAGCCTTGGCTATCCTGGAACTCACTCTGTAGACCAGGCTGGCCTCGAACTCAGAAATTCACCTGCCTCTGCCTCCCAAGTGCTGGAATTAAAGGCGTGCGCCACCACCGCCCGGCGATTGTAAAGTTTCTTAAATCAGGTATTTTATTACAATAATATAAATAATAATACACCAATGAACACTAATTATTATTTGTTTTCCATCACAATGGCCTTGCTTTTGTCAGCTAAGGTAAGCATGACAATACTTCTGTGCCTTAATTCAAATGTTATATTATTCATACTATTAAGAGACAGTTCCAGGAAATTCGATTCTTAATATGTATCCAATACAAATCTAGAAATTTAGCAGCATAACCTCCAAAGGTGTGTGAGGAAGGGCCGTAATCATCTACAACCTTTTAACACATTATCTAATATGGAGAAAATTTTCATTTTACCCTTCTTCAAGTGCCTCTTCACACACAAATACTGCTGCATCTACATCACAAAAACTGAAAAGACATTAGTTAAAATAAATGAACCAAAACAGATATCTGGTTACTTAAATGTAATTCAAACTACCAGACTTGTAATTTGCATTTATATATTTAAATGTTAGCCTTGGGAGGACATATCCAAGTATTTGTACATATATATCCATATTTATATATAATATATTTCTGTATACATTTACACATATATGATATATACAGAATATATATTCCTATATACATTTATATATTTATAATATGCTATATATGAATATATATAAATAAATCAGTATATATAGGTACAGAAATAGATATGTATAAAAACAAGCAAGGTATGACATATATCTATACACATACACATACACATATATATCTGTCCCCACATAGGGGACACACACACACACACACACACACACACACATAAAACATACATAGAGAGGGAGAGAGGCATAGCGTTTTTATAAACTGCTTTTCAAAGACTGATTTCTCTGCCCTTATTTCTATATCAGATATTATGCTTCTCAGAGTTTAAATAATATCAACAATAATAAAAATCAAGAAATTACAGGACAATGTTTAAAAGCAGTCTAATTCTAAAATTCAGCTTCTTCATATTATGGAAAGTAAGATACAGAATATACACAATTATAGCAAGGCCAAGATTGATACATGAGTCCCGTGTTTTAATCTGTATATGGAATTGTAATGCTTATAGCAAAAATCTCCTATCTCATGTTTGTGCAAAGAATTTTCATCATTTATTTTCTGCCTTGTTAGTAGATGCTGATTACCCAATAGCTGGGCAGGATAGAGAAATAGGTGAGAGCTCTGCCAACCAAAGGAATGAGAAATGAAGAGGGAGATTCAGATCAGCTAGAAGGATGGAGGATTTGAAGCCATGAGGAAGGAATCTAGAAAAAGATCATGGAAAAACACCCAAAGCCCAAAGAGTCAGATCAATGATAATATGCAAGTATTGTGGAATGGGACTGGCAGGTAACAAGATTCACATAGGAGATTAAGATAGATCATTTAACTCTTCAGTAATTGAGGGGCAGTGTGTGTGTGTGTGTGTGTGTGTGTGTGTGTGTGTGTGTGTGTGTGTGTGTGTGTGTGTATCTCAGTTTGAATATGGTTTCTTGTTGAGAATCATTTTGTGTATGAATAAATGTGGCATGCATTCATGACTACTGATATGCTTCCCATGACAGTGTTTTATTTTAACTTTATTTTTGATCAACAGAAATATTCCAACTTTTAAAAAATGTTCTTAGCAAATTTAACATGAAATCGGCTTAAAAATGCAATCAAAGCATATTTAATCTAGTAATGAGAAAAGGAACACCAAGCACCCAATGTAAACAACGAGATTAGAACAAACGTTTGTTTCCTTCTCATTTTCCAAATTGACAAAAATTAATTTCTCTAGGCTTAAAATAAAAGTAGTTATGACAATAAAAGAAAAGAACGGTCTCTCAACACTCACATGCACTTCCCATAAATGATATCAGATATTATGCTTCTCAGAGTTTAAATAATATCAACAATAATAAAAATCAAGAAATGATAAGGCAATGTTTAAAAACAGTCTAATTCTAAAATTCAGCTTCTTCTAAGTGCAGTTTTTATTCCTATTGTGGAAAGTAAGAGACAGAATATACACAATTATAGCAAAGCCAAGATTGATACATGAGTCCCATGTAAAATAAAAGTAAGCATATTCTATTTAGAAGCAGTTAACAATCGATGAAACAGCACAAAACTGCAATTTTACTGCTAGGAAGTAGTTTGTCACCACACTAGAGTTGTGTGTCACCTAATTACAGTCAAAAATATAAACATGATCATTTTGTTTCATGAAACTACATCTCCTTTCCTCATTTTCAAAGATATACAATATAAGGTTTGGTTTGGTTTGTTTTGGATTCCTGAATGAGGTCAGTGAAATTACCTCTACTTGTACAATCTCCCTTTTTATGCATAGCATTTACCTTGAATTGCTAAAAATCATGTATTAAAATTTTGATATTGTAGTAAGTATACCCAAGCTAGGGAGGGAAGTTAAAAATAGAAGGGGGAGTCACTCCCTATTTCTACAATTTGTATGGGTTTTTATTAATTCATTTGCAAGTGACCTGGTTTTCAATGATTTCCTTAGTCCATTTCGCCCACTTCATCCTGTGTGTTTCTAATAACTTATCTCACCTATCTGGACCATGTTGTTGTTGCTTCTGGAAACATTCTGAGAATGATGCATTCATCGTGAATTAAACATCCCTTTTATACGTTGGGGACTTCTGTATTTAAATGAATACTCACACACTTCATTACAGTACCTCTGAAATACATGCAAACCCTGAGGCAACCAAATTACTGAATTAAGGTGGCATAATTCTTAGAAAGAGAATTCATTGCTTTACTCCTAAAATATACCCAATGTCTCTAAGGTTCTGACTAATTTATGCTGCTCTGGGAACTGCCCCAATTTACTTAAGGTTTCAATAAGCTACCTACAGGCACCTCTAGCTACAGCACTGATTTGGGACATCAGTATCAACCAAATTAATGTTATCACATTTCATTATCTGTAATTGATCTCTACTCCATAGAAGTGAGAAGATTAGGGCTCAATCTCACTTGTTACATTGGCTGCTAATGGAGAGCCACAATGCTTCCAAGCGGGAGATTAATATTTTTTTTTTGGACAGTGCTCTAAAATGACAGGCTCTTGCACATATAAGCAGCAGCAGGTGTGCAGTCAGGATAATTTCTTTGTCTCATTTAATAATCAGAGATTTCACAGATGTGATGAAGATAGTTAATAATTAACCCTGAAGAAATGCTCAGATGCTACTATAGAATCAAATCATTTTGGGTTGCCATTGAATGGCAGAACTAGATACTTAACATTCAAATGAAGCCTGGTATAATTTACCACTCTCATTCTGGGTTTATCTGAAGCAACAAAAGAGGGCTGTAAATAAAGTAGTAAACTCAGCTACCAACTTGATTAACTTTCTGAAAATATCTTACATTTCAGCATTAAAATTATTAATTTCATGATTCAGAGTCTAAGATCGGGATTTTCTAAACTCTATTTATATGCTCTTTTATTTTTGTTTGCTTGTTTGTTTACCTGCCCATAAATTGGAAGTTACTATTTTTATTTTTGAAAATAGTCTAAACTTTGTGTGAAAATATTAACACTGTTCCAAAAAATACATAGTAATACAGGCACTTTCAAAGTTGCTGACAATCATCTCCTTTTTTCCAATGGTAGCTTCAAATTGAATCTGAAATTTGAGGAATGAGTGTGGAATAAAAATCATTTCATGATTTCAATGATTCAGTAATTTCCTAAGCCCATCAGGGGCAAATCAAGCCATCAATACATAAGCAGATGAGGGAATATGCAACATTCCTGCGTCAAACATCAAAGACTTTACAAAGGAGAACAAAATGATCTACTTGCTAACTCAGGATAGTCAGAGAACTTTACAACAGTCTGGGAACTAAGTGTCCTTGCAAAAACAAGGATGTCAGGAACCTCAAGCAGACATGGATACAGAATCCTTCTGTAGAAACCATCTTAGTATTCTTTGACTAGTCTGTTTAGAAACCAGCATGAAAATCTATAATTTTCCTGAATAAAGACATGGCTTCCATGGCCAAAGCATTTCTCTATAAGAAGTGATTATATGTGCTATAGTTCAGATCCCTCACAGCCACTAACAGCCAAGTAAGCTTGGGAGGCAGAGTTAGGCAGGCAGGCAGCAAAGGAATCCTTACAACAATCTGGGATATATCTGTGTATTAGTTATTTCACACAATAATGTCTGTTATGTGATATCTACCCAAAAAATTTTATCATCTAGAAAACTGCTAATTTGTCTACATGTAATATTTTAGATCATGGTTGGTGGATGCAAGACTTATATATTATCTATGTTTGGAGATTAGATATAATTTAAATGCATAGGTATGTCAGAAAAATTATATGTAAATCTGACATAAAGATTAATACTAACATTTTCCTCTCATGTTCACAACCTGCCCAAAGGGCGTTTCATCTATCCCTGACTTCTACTGAAGAATTTTAATTCTATGGAACTGAATTGACGCCAAGCCTTTTGTTCCACAACTTGTTGTCTCCAATAAGTAGATCCTAATAAAAGCCAGTACTCACTTTCTAGAATGTAAACTATGAACAAGCTTCACTCAAACAATAAAAATGAGAGCAACATATTCAGAGTTTTGTTATGAGCCTCATGGTAGTCCCATGTTCCCCAATGCTTATAATACTTAATATACACTCACTTAAGTTAACTAAACAATTAAATCAAGTAACTTAACATAACCTAATAACTTCTGCTATTTCCTATCTTTATAAATGTGTAAATCCAGGGTTTTTTTCTAAATCATGGATGTTTTTATTTAGTCTCTTGATCTTCTCTAAAACCTATTGAATCAATTTGTTAAAAATAGAGATCTGCAATCCATAATGATAAATATTAATTTGTCCACATCCTATAAAATTTTTAAACATAAAAACATGTATTTACAATTAATGGCTATTTAACGCAATACTGTAACTTTACATATGACTTTAAAACACTATTGAATAGAAACCACTCCTAAGAATAGCTTCTAGAATCCTGTCTTGCATCTTTTTTTATTATTATTATTTTATTTTCTATATTATTTATTTACATTCCAAATGATTTCCCCTTTCCCAGTTCCCCCCTCCCTGAAAGTCCCATAAGTCCTCTTTCCTCCCCCTATTCCCCATTTGCCTAAGAATTTCATTAATTCATTGTTTTTAATTGCTGAGTAGTATTTCATTGTGCAAATATACATGGAAAATATCTCTGATAAAATAGAAGAAATATATAGAAAAACACGTTAAGATTGAGTATTTCATGGAAAAATTATACAGATAAAATGGTAGGCATAAAAATATTCCTAAGTTGATTGAAAGTGGAATTATAAACATTTTTTGATAAAATTGAAAATCTTCAAGGAAAATATTTCTGATAAAACTCAAGAAATATATAGAAAAACATGTTAAAACTGACTATTTCATGAAAAATTATACAGATAAGATAGTAGGCATAAAAATATTCCTAAATTGATTGAAAGTAGAAGTAAAAACATTTTCTGATAAAATTGAAGATTCTTAATAAGAGAAAGAAAGTCCCTTCAGAAGGCCTGCTGGTATCTCTCTTTGGACACTTCCTTTTTATTTTAATTCTCTTTAAAATGAATATGTATTCATCTATGCAGTGATAGAATTGTCAGGAAGAGTTGATAAATCCTAAATTTTCCTGAGCACATAGTACCTTGTTCACTTAAATCCAAACAGTCACAGTTCTCATTAAGGTAGCATTAATATTATCTGCTGTGAGCAATGGAAATAGAAAGCTCAAGTTTGGTGTGGCAGGGCAGGGAGGACTGGGAACTTTGTTTGAATAGAACTCTTCGATCTTCCTGTGACTCTGAGAACTCTATGATAAACAGTAACAAACCATGTTAGGTTAGCCTCTACTCCCATGCTAAGATTTCACAGTCTACATAATTTCCTTAAAATAAACAACTTTGTTACTTTTGGTTTTATTATTTCATTTAAGTCTCTGTGACTCACAAGTCTGGGGTCTTCTTTGTGTTGTTGTTTCTGCATCTTTATTTGTTCTGAGATGGGGCTTATGTAGCCAAGGTTATCCTTATACTCTCTCAGTAGCTGAGGAAAATCTTGACTTTCTGATCTTCCTGCCTCTGCCTTCCAGCCCCTAGTGATGAAGGCACAGTGTATACCACCATGCTTGCTTTCCAACAAAGAAATGAACTACATCTTTGCCTGTTACTAATAGGTAGACCAAGTAATTTGCTCAAACAGAAATATCAGACTAAAATTTCACAATGTATGTGAAATTAATCTATAATTAATAAACACATGGAAGGTTGAAATCAAAAATTATAAATCACTGCTCTATATTCCCTCATTGTGAATTTTTTGATGCGCATGAAACTAATTCTACATAGCAACACATTTCTAGAAAATATACAAAATTTATATGTGAATATTGTTTCAGACATGATGCTTTCACCCACATTTATTAAGAAATATTATATAACATGGTAAATATTTGATCATTATCATAAATATTGGCATCATATTGCTACAGTGAAGTAGTTTTAAAAAAAAAACCAACTTGAATAAATGCTTACCTGACTTATGGTTTCAGTACATGGTGGATGGAGTTTGTGATGGATAGGTGAGGCCTGTTGTTTCCTTCTTGGCGGCTACAAAGCAGAGGTGGAAAACATACACCAGGTCTCAAAGGTCCTTTTTTTTTATGTTTTGCATCCCAAAACACAAAAACTCTCACCGGAGTCCATGTCTTAAAGATTTTACCACGTTTTACGCATTAAAGTGAAGACTAGCCTTTCCTGGTGGAATCTGGGATACCTTCCAGATCTCCGCCACATCAGCACCAAAACATCTGCTAGGCCCAGAACTTGATAACTATTGACATTTCATTTTTAAATGAAATTAAATTGATGCATAATTTAAAATACAAATTTATAAGTAATTTTCGTTTTTCATTAATTTATTTATCTCTCCTCCCATTCCCAATAGCTTCTCCCTCCATTTATCCCTCTCCTCCTCTGAAAAGAAGAAATCCCCCCTTGGGTTTCACCCCACCCTGGCACTCAAGTCACTGAAGAACTAGGCACATCTTCTCCCACTGAGGCCAGACAAAGCAGCCAAGTTAGGGGAAAAGGATCCATAGTCAGGTTGCAGAGTCAGGGACAGCCCCTATTCCAGTTTTTCAGGGACCTACATGATGACGAAGCTACACATCTGCTACACATATGTTGGGGGGTGCAGGTCTAGCCCATGTTCACTCTCTGGTTGATGACTGAATCTATGGGAGCCCCCAAGGGTCCAGGTTAGTTGACTCTGTACTTCTTCCTTTGGGTCCTTCAATCCTTCCCCCACTCCTTTCATAAGACTACCTGAGCTCCATCTAATGTTTGGCTGTGGGTCTCTGCGTCTATTTCATTTAGTTGTTGAGTTGTGCCTCTCAGGGGATAGTTACGTTCAGATCCTGTATGCAAGCCTAAGAGAGTTTCATTAATTGTTGCTCATGGGATGTGTGTCAATTTGGGCTAGTCATTAGGTGGCCATTCCCTCATTCTCTGCTTCATCAATGTCCTTGAATGACCACACTACAAGTCACAGACCCAAAGATACCAAATAACAAGGAGAGACCAAGGGAAGGTGTTTGAATTTTTCTCAGAAAAAGAAATAAAATAGATGTTGGAGATGGAGGGAGGGAGGTAATTGGGTGGGGAGTCGATGGGGAGGGGTATGGAGTTGGGGGAACAGGTGTAGGCAGCACAGGGGAAAGAGAATGTAAATTGGTGGAGGGCATGGGACAGCAGGCATCTCTAGGATGTGGGAGAGAGCTGGAGCAGGGAAAGGCAACAAGGAATCAACGGGGGTAACTGGAACTGGGACTCTGAGCAGTAGGGGATATGGACTCTGAAGTGGGCATGTCCTGTAGCCAGGCAGGACTCTCAGTGAAAAGGAATGGATAGCAACACACCCACAAAATCTTCAACCCAGAATGTACCCTGCCTAGAAGATGTATGAGTATTTCTCAAGCAAAACTTTCCCTTACTTGCAATGATGTTTTCCATTTCTTGTCCCATCAATTCACAGCTCAGTCCAATACCCAGACTCCATGTAGCAGAGCTGTGGCTCACTCAACTGGAGTGTTTGGACAGAGTTTGGTGAAAGGAAATTGCAGAAAGGTTAGGAAAATCTAGAAATCACATTGCTTGCTTGAGTCTATTAATCTACAACAGGGCAGACAGGAGTTCAGGTCATGTCCTGAGATAAAACAGATGATTGACACACAGGAAAGAGGAGCTGGAAGAGGCCTGTTCAGTGTTAGCCTTAGCAAACACAAGTCTTGGATTTTTTTGTGCCAGGAAACAAAGACTGTGCTTTGACTGTCCTCATCCACTGGGGAAAGGTTACCTGGTGCTAGGTGCCCAGGCTAAGTAAGTCCAGCACAGATGGGGAATCACTGAGAGTAGATTCCAAGGCATTGAGAAGAGTTTAGAAATAAGTGAAGCATTGGAGTAGTCAAAGGCATAAACAATATGCCCCTACTATATTATCTTTATGTAGCTGTCATTGCTTGTATTCCATTGAGCAAATAAGGGAAGCTAAAACCACAAGGAATCCAGTCATAGCATAAAGCAGAAGCACTAACAGGTATATGTGTATATTTTGTTATCCTCAATGACTATAGTGTTTTATAAGTCTCAAGATACAAACCATAGATATATAAAGCACAATAATGCAGGCAGACAGTTAGCTTAGCTAAGCCAAAGAAACTCTCCATATAGCAATTAAGGAAGATAGAAAACTAGGGAAGGTTTCATTATATAGTCTATAAATTAACACAATTTCTTTCTAGTTAATTAGCTGGTGGAATTCTCACATACAAATTTCTCAGGTAAGAAATATTCCCTGTGTTTGGTGTGTCTTCATTATATAAGCAACATTTCATCTCCAACTTGAAATCTATCTATATATCTATATTTATCTACTTATACATGAAGTTTCAAATTATATATTTCATTTTCTTGACATTATCAGAAATTGTATCACTATTGTTTTTTTTTGAAATTTTAGAAGTTGTTTAAACATATTTATTCAGTATTACAATAATTATCAGAATTAAGCTCTCAGTTTCTTGTGAAAATATAATTTTACTTAATAGAATGAATGGGTTTAATAATTTGAAACAGTATAATTTGTCAGAAATCCCTTTAGTAGTTGGTCAGATAACAGTGCATGCACCCTGAGGATACTGAGTCACATGCAGCTAAAGGACTGGCTTTTTGCTCCCAGATCTGTTTTCTTGCTCATACTTTGAAGAATTATGGAGAAACAATCAAATTCTAACACATGGGGAGGTTCATGGCTGTAAACCAGTCTAGTTACGTATTCAGAGCAAGAGCAACAAGAAAGGACCAGACGGTTAGAGGGTTGATGAAGCCATGAACTTCAGGTCTAACCTTGTCTTGGAGATGAGTTACTCCAGGGTAAATCTAAATGGCTTAGAGAAGGTACACAAAATAATTCCTTTGATTTATGGCTGACCATCATTCAACCCATCAGATTCCTCATGGCATACCCTCCAACAATCAAAGACAGCATCCTCTCCACAGACACACAATAGGAAGGAGACCTAATTATACAGAGATGATTGACACCATTTACACAAAAACATTTGTCCAAAATTTACAAAAAACATATATGAGGAATATATTGTGAAAGGTAGATTGATGCTGGAAATGTAGAGATAAATTCTTAGATGATAACTGTTGTAATATTTTCAAATTTAATTTGTTAGTTAATTCAACATGCAAATAGTAAATTATTGCAACTATACAATTGAAAGACAAATATTACACTTTAGCTAGGAAAGAACAGAATTTGTTTCCCAAAGAGGCAGTGATAATTTTAAAAGACTTGATACCACTGAGAGGCAAAATATTGACAAACATGTATAACAAGACAAGTGGTCTGACAAATAAGGCTTGAAATGAATGGTTTGATGGCTGCAATGTGTCTATTTTCATTGTTCTTGAAATATTTTTAAATTAGAGGCTGAAAATATCTAGACAGCTTTATTGTTCACTAAATATTAATTATAGCCCAATTTGAAAGATTCCCCAGAAATTAAGAGTGTTGAGTGCTCTTTCAGACAATTGAGATTCAATTCTTTAACCAATACGGTGACTCACAAGCGTCTCTAAATCCAGTTTAAAATTTTACTCTTTTTTCTGGCCTCAGGAGGATCCGGAAATACATGTGATGCATAAACAAACAAGTAGCAAAGAGGATACACAAAAATAACTAAGTAATTTCAAAATACAAAACATGCTGTTCTAAAGGAGTTTTAAAAAAGCAGATTCACAGTCTGATGCTGATATGTTAAGTATTGAACAGAAGGCAAAATTTCTGAAAGTCCTGGGTGAATCTTCAGGAGCTATGAGCGTTAGTGCAGAATCGACCCTGGACCTCTGACATGTTTATTAAGTGTTCTACCACAGAGCTAAATTTCTATTCTACAATGTGTTTCTTTTGAAGCAGGGACATGAAACATGTATGCAAACCAAACAAACATATAAAACTCAGTAAATAAATATAAATAATAAATATAAAGATGCCATTTGAATATGTATAGAAAATTCTTACTCTCCACTGACACTGTCAATTATCTTAATTGTTTCTTAAATATTTACAGGAAGATTAAATGATAGCAGTAGATTTTTTTATTTGCTAATATTGACTAAGAATAGCATCTATTTTATATGGAGATCTGAGAAAAATTAATTTTTCAGTCAAGAGAATATTTCTGGGGGGGAAAGGTAATATTACAATTGCTTAGCAATGTTCATTTGTACTTTAGAGACAGGACTCTTCTGAATATGAATTTTAGGTTTTAATAAAACAAACAATAGTAAAATAAAAGAAGTACTTCATATGAAATCATTTAAAATGTGGTTTAAAATCTTTAGTATCAAATACAATATAAACCTTGTAACTATTTCTATCTATATTTAAATTTTCAAATCTCTCAGCAAACTACTGTTTGTAATACCTTATTTACTAAATAAAATGAGAAAAGAAAAGTATATATTATGCAGAACACACAAAATAACTAAAGATATCTATGGTGTCAGGTTCAATTTTTTTCACATGATTTTTGATACTAAGATAACTTTTAATATGTAGTAAATATATGCTATGTTGTGCACATACATGCATATTAAATCAATTACATATTAAAGAATATCAGCACTTAACATTTATCGTTACTAATTTTAATACTTTTTTAGGAAATTAATTTTCAATCCTAGTAATAGAGTTCAGTAGCAAAACATATAACATATGTGGTCTTTAAAATTATGTTTATTATAGCTTCTCCCATTTATTTTCCTTTTGCTTTCCAGTCTACAGAGTTCATGTCTTCCAAGTTGACAATGGGAAGAGCCTGTGATCAAGACATGTTAAGCAACATACTGGCAAAGCCAAAGGACAGCATCTATTGCAACCCAGATCCTAATGGAAATGGAAAAAGATTATAAATGACCTACAGACATAAAAAATACAATAAAAACCAGGGAGCATGGAATAGGAAAAATATCAGTTCTCTATTTGAAATAAATAAATCATTCATTAAAATAACTGAAAGTTCTGAAATAAGAGAAAGTCAAACTATGTGTTAAATGATGGCATCCTTCCACCTCCCTTCATTAAGGAAACTATTTGAGATTACCTTAATGGTTTTTTTTAAATAAACTGATTATTTAAATGTAATAGTTCTCTCCTTTCTTGTAGGTCCCCTCCCAGTTGAGAAACAGTTGCCTAAAAAGAAACACTTTGATTGTATTTATATTTATTTAAAATATGTAGTTTTTAATTACTGCATATCTGTTTTATTACACTCTTACGTACACAATACATTATAATACATTTACTACTGTGCATTTTTAGCTGAAATTATTTCCTAGGTTTGAAGACTATGAAGTAGTTTTCAGTATTTCTTAAGCAGAAATTGATCATAACAGCTCTTAAATTATATCATAACATGCCTTTTGTCAGTTAATGAAAAAAAAATCAAATAAAGATCAACAACCAAAACAACAATGACTATATTGCTGCTCCTTCTAGAGACTGGAAATACTGCTCTCACTTTTTTCCCTCACTTTTTTGTTATCCCCTTTCCTCATTTCTCCTCTGAAAACCCTCTAAACTATTTCCCCTCCCCTGCTCACCAACCCACCTACTCCTGCTTCCCTGTCTTGGTATTCCCCAACACTGGGGCCTGTGGGTCTTATGAAGGCTCAACGCCCCAGTGTCGGGGAATACCAGGACAGGGAAGCAGGAGTAGGTGGGTTGGTGAGCAGGGGGAGGGGGAATAGGCCTCTCCTTTCATTGACGTCTCACGAGGCCATCCTCAGCTGCATATGTGGCTGGAGACATGGGTCCCTCCATGTGGACTCTTTGGTTGATGGGGATACTGGTTGGTTCATATTGTTGTTCCTCCTATGGGGCTGCAAACCTCTTCAGCTCCTTGGGTCCTTTCTCTAACTCTTCCATTGAGGATCCTGTGCTCAGTAAACCCTGACACTATTGTGGATGCCAAGAAGTGCTTGCTGACAGGAGCCTGATATAGCTGTCTCCTGAGAGGCTCTGCCAGTGCCTGACAAATACAGCGGTGGATGCTTTCAGCCAAACTCTCACGTTCTATGCAACGACATGTCTTCTTTCAATTACTCTTATGCTTTATTACACTCTTATGTACACAATACATTACAATACATTTATTACTGTGCATTTTTAGCTTTAGCTAAAATTATTTCCTAGGTTTGAAGAATATGAAGTAGTTTTCAGTAATTCTTAAGCATAAATTCATCATAACAGTTCTTAAATTATATCATAGCATTATTACTATAAGGCAACCCTATCTGAAGTCTGTTATTTCTAATCAAGTCATCTATATTCATTTAATTTCTAAATGATTACAAATGCATAAAGTGTTACTTTTGGTAAAAATTAAGCCTATGTTTTTGCTTATTGAAAGTTAATTTTAAGCCTCCTGCTAAAGTGTGTTGTTTTGACCTTTAAGCTTTTTTTTTTTTAGATTCTGGGCACTGTTCTGGGCTCGGCCTGATGTGACAGACCCTGGGCAAGTTGTTCCTCTTGGCACTTTTCTCAGTGTGTTTAAGACTCAGTGGTAACATTTTTCAGCTTAAGAAAAATCAGCATCAACAATCATGCTCTAATTTCTGCAAAGACATCCAAGAAAAGTTTGCTTTTGGAGAAAATAACATCACAGCAGTGAAACTCTAGGGGTTATTTATAAAGAAACACATGTGCATAAGTAGAGTAACCTATTGATGTGATATTTTCATTGGAAAATTATAATCGTGATGAGGTGTTTAGAGTTTTCTGAATTTCAAGGCTCAAGTTTATTCAAAACTGTTCAAAATACTTATTTAAGTGTCTTGTCTTTTTTGGTTTTCTTTGAAAAATTCCAATGGAACATATCAACTTTTTAATGACTTATTGGGTAATTGTCTTTATAACATTAATGTAGAAAGGAAGTTTTATGACTCCTTGGTTTAGCATGATCCAGAGCATTTGTATGTATTCAGGTTTTTGACGTGACTTATAAGTGTAGCTTAAGATATTCTATGCATTGAAAAGATTTAACTGAGCATGTTTAACCTAATCAAATTATATTTTTATCAATGCTTATAAAATTTGAGAATTCAAAATGAGGTTCATTAAAATATCAGATTCGTTCCCTTTGTCAGTATGAGAAGAGATGTTTTGTGGTAAATCATGCCAAATCTAATTATACAGACTATTCAGGAGTCAAAATACATCTGGCATCATTGTATCCTGATTGCATGATGCTACACTCCAAGGTGACAGACAGTGATAGGTTTTAATGGGCCTCAATCAGAGATTGCTGGATTTGGAAGGAATAGCAAGCATCTGCCATGAAGAGACATCATTTCTCTAGCTTGAACAGTATGCCTTTGAAGAAGAATCTATTTCATGTTCCTATGTTCTCAAATATTGGATCTAGAATCCTAACATCTCTTCTACCTCCGAAGACAGAAAAGCATATGTACAGAGGACAATTTAGTTGCACATAAGCAAAGAGATCATGTACATTTATATTTCCTGAAATTGCTCTAAATGATACTTGAGTTAATAGAGAATGACACAGTAAACCATTACTAGAATATCCACCCAAGATACACAGTTAAGAAAGCATTTATTTCGTTTTATAAATGTGCTCCATTAATTTAATGTTTTGTTTATCACTGTTAAGTTCTGGGCTAACATTTGTTTATTTTTCAAAAGAATTTAATATTCATTTATATTATGTACATACAACCTCTCCTATTTTTCTATATTCTTACACTAGGCAGAAGTCACATGATTCTTCTTCAACAGTGTATATATATCTTCACTGGTTGATTAGCACACTTGGTGTTGAATGTGTCATCTCTTGCTGGTCCTTAGCAACATCATGTGACATTGACTATGTGTAAGGGGTGTTTGTGCAACTTGTCCCTCATTCTATATGTCAACTGACTGAACTGAAGGAATGGTTTCAGAAGTGGAGGAAGGCTAAGGAAAATGGACTGGAGGAGTGTGTTGGTTAGTTCAGTAACCTCCACTGTAAGATGAAGGTACAGGATAGACAGCACAGCGAAATTCCAGATTAATAAACATTAATTCATTGCAGGCTTCTTCTTTTGTGTAAGGATTAATTCAGAACCATGACAACTATGACTAGTCTAGTTGAAAAATCTGTCTCTTGTCTCTCATAGGTTCAAAGCTTAACATTTCAGCGAGGTCGTGATAGCACTTCAGCTCAAAGTGTCCCATTGAGATATTCAAACTGGTCATCCAGTCCTATGCATGAGCAAGCCCTCAGAACAGCATCCTGTCATTTGACTTTACTACTTTGAATTAGAAAAACAAACTGTTTCTTAATGCACTCTTTCTTTTTTAATAAGAATATCTTTTTATTCCTTTCAGTTAATGTGGTCCTGGGGGTAGGGGGAAGCCATCTTTCTAAATTCAGAAAGAGCTACAGATAAATGATTAGAGACAAGAGGGCAGTGCATAAATAATGAATCATATCATTTAAAAGAGAAACAGCTTGGTGGGTGGCTTAGTCTCTGGGAGCTCTATGGGGTCTGGTTGGCTGAGATTGTTATTCTTCCTATGGGGTTGCAAACCCCTTCACCTCCTTCAGTCCTTTCTCTAACTCCTCCATTGGGGATCCCACACTCAGTGTAATGATCGACTGTGAGCATCGGACTCTGTATTTGTAAGGCTTTGGCAGGGCCTCTCAGGAGACAGCTATAACAGGCTCCTTTCAGCAAGCCTTTCTTAGCATTCACAATAGAGTTTGGTGACGGTAACTGGGATGAATTCCCAGGTGGGACAGTCTCTGGATGAGCTTTCCTTCAGTTTCTGCTGTGTACTTTGTCTCCATATTTGCTCCCGTGCATATTTTTTTCCCCTTTCTGAAAAGGATCAAAGCAACCACACTTTGGTCTTCCTTCTTTTTGAGCTTCATGTGGTCTGTGAATTGTATCTTGTGTATTCAGAGCTTTTGGGCTAATATCCACTTATCAGTGAGTGCATACCATGTGTGTTCTTTTGCCATTGGGTTACCTCACTTAGGAAGATGTTTTCTAGTTCCATCCAATGCCTAAGAATTTTATGAATTCATCATTTTTAATAGCTGAGTAGTACTCCATTATGTAAATGTACTACATTTTCTATATCCATTCTTTTGTTAAAGGACATCTGGATTCTTTCCAGCTTCTGGCTACTATGAATAAGGCTGCTATGAACACAGTAGAATATGTGTCCTTGTTATATGTTGGAGCAACTTTTAGGTATATGCCCAGGAATGGCATAGCTGGTCCTCAGGTAGTACAATTTTCAATTTTATGAGGAACTTCCAGACTTATTTGCAGAGTGGCTGCACCAGCTTGCAATCCCACCAGCAGTGGAGGAGTGTTCCTCTTTCTCCACATCCTTGCCAGCACCTGCTGTCACCTCAGTTTTTGATCTTAGCCATTCTGACTGGTGTGAGGTGGAATCTCAGGGTTGTTTTGATTTGCATTTCCCTGATGACTAAGGATATTGAACAATTCTTTAGGTGTTTCTCAGCCCTTCCAGTTTTCTCAGTTGAAAATTCTTTGTTTAGTTCTCTTCCCCATTTTTGATAGGGTTATTTGTTTTTCTGGAGTCTAACTTCTTGAGTTCTTTGTATATATTGGATATGAGCCCTCTATCGGATATAGGATTGGTAAAGATCTTTTCCCAATCTGTTGTCCTATTGGCAGTGTCCTTTGTCTTACAGAAGCTTTGCAATTTTATGAGGTCCCATTTGTCAATTCCTGATCTTAGAGCATAAGCATTTGGTGTTCTTCTGTTCATTAACTTTTCCCCTGTGCCCATGTGTAAATGGGCTTTTCTCCACTTGCTCTTCTATTAGATTCAGTGTATATGGTTTTATGTGGAGGTCCTTGATCCACTTGGACTTGAAATAAGAATGGATCAATTTGCATTCTTCTACAAGTTGACCACCAGTTGAACCAGCACCATTTTGTCGCATGGCTCTGGCTGCATATGTAGCAGAAGAAAGCCATGTCAAACATCAATAGGAGGAGAGGCCTTCAGTCCTATGAAGGTTTAATAGATGCCACAGTGTAGGAGAATCGAGGGCGGGGAGGTGGAGTAGGTGGTTGGGGGGAGGAACACTCTCATAGAGGCAGGGAGAGGGGTACAGAAGAGAGGGTTTCTGAGAGAGGGGGAAACCAGGTAAGAAACCACTTGAAATGTAAACAAAATAAAATTAAATTAAATTAAAATAGAAACAGCAACTGTTCATATAGACTGCTTCATCATAGTACCATTTACAATCATGTGAATATATTCACATACCTTGTATCTTATTTTTATTATTTTAATATAATAAACACTAAAACTGCACTTAGAGACAAAGCAGTGAATTTAGAAAATGACCAGAAACCATGAAACTGTTTCAAAGTAATTTTTACTCTTTCCCTGCTGAAATCAACCCTATTAAGTTACGTATGTGACTATAAACAATATAAACAAAAACAATAAAAGGGAATGAATTACAAAGTCTTATGTAGCATCCTTTGTGATTTGTTGGTGGCTGGTTGCATCTCAGAGACAATTTCTTCCTTCTTCCTTCCTTGATGGAAATACTTAAGCTATATTACTAAAGGAACACATCGGTAATCTTGAAGCTGCTTGACTCTTTTGTAGCTAAATGCCTTTTCTAAAAAAAAAATATTAAGGTAAGCTGATTGAAGCCATAAATACATGAAGAATTGGTTTAATTCCACCATTAGAGATCACACCTCAACTTTAGACACTCTAGAAATATTGATAAGAAACACCTTCAAAGTTTTAAAGATATTAATAGGATAAGAGATACTTGAAAAATCTTAAACCAGCTAAAGATGTTAGAAGCCAATCAGCTTTCAAAAAATATCTAGGAAACATGCAATTCTTAAGTCCTTGCAATCACACCATAGGAAATACCAACTCTATAAATATTTAGAACAACTCAAAGAGATTCAGATTCAAAAATGTTAAATATTTTATGATTTTAATTTATTGACATAGATATTAAATTTGCAAAATGTAATGATTTTCAGATGCTGATAGAAGATGCAGTCTGTAGGTATAGCAATAAGTCTTCAGAAGTTGTTTAATTACCATGTCAATTTACCAGAAAAAAAAACAATTAGTAACAGGTTCTCCTGAGAATCATGACTTATCTAGCCACTGATTCTTGACCTAATTAACAGTGCCATGTATTGGTCCATCTCATCTGGCAGGCCTTAACTTAGACCCAATCATAAAGCAGTTGGCTACTTCTATAATATTTGTATCATTGTAGCCCAGTAGATATTTCTTGTCAGGCCAGTTGTTATAGCTTGCAGAGTGCACATCTGTGGAGATACCCTACTAATTAAGGTCACAGTCTACTGTGTCTGAATAGCTCATTTGACTCCCTTTACCATCATGGCTACCCCTTCTCTGACCTTGTCTGGGTGCTGACTCCTCATGCCCTCTACCTTGGTAAAACTACAAATGCAAATTCCTTTCTCCCCATAAAAACTTACCCAGCAAGTACCTGGGATTCCTGGAATGATTCTACATACAAATGAGGCATTCACAGTACTTTAAACTCTAGCCAATGAAACTTCACACTAAGAAGAAATCCTTCCGACTCCCCAAGGTTCATATATAGTCGTGGTTCACCCCAAATATAGTGTTCGTGTACAACCTCACTTAAAATAAAGGTTGGTGCACATGCTAAGATCATCCAAGAGAGCTGTTTCCTCAACCCCAGGCTCTCACTTCTAGCCATCCAGGGATCCTGCAGTTGTGGACTCTGTTTCATCCTTGCAGGCTGATGTGCAGCTGATCTGGACATCCCAAGAGAAAGGTTATAGAGGACAGCTGGTCCTGAATACACATACTACACATATCTTGGTATGAATGATAATTAATTTTCTCTAAGTAGCAATTAATTTATATTAAATACATGTTTGGGGTTAGTACAACATAGAATATGACATGTATCATTTCAAATAATTTTAAACACCCCAAAATAACTAAGAATTTCTTCTCATGGTCCGTTTTCCCATAGACATAAAATTTATAGATCAAATTTTAAACCTGCATCTAAATAAAGGCTTCATCACTTGTTGAGCAGAAAGCAATCAACAGAACCATAAAATGAAAAGAATTAGTGTCGCTGTAGCCAGAAAGAAAAACAATGTGGAAAATTCCCAAACCTTTAATATTTATCCAAAAAGAAAACAAGAGTCTGATTGATGAAGCCTACACACACACACACACAAACACACATCGCACAGTCACACATTAAACCACAAAGAAGATAAGACTCTTTGACATCTTGACAGAATCCTATAGTACAAGAAGTATCATTTCTTCAAGATCATGTGAAAAAAGAGAATCTAAATAACTAAGGATTAAATGCCTTATAAACTTGATCACAGGCCTATATTTTGAACAAAACACAGCTTGGCAGGAATAGGAGAAATCAGTAACTCAAGTGGGGTAGGAAAAACATTGAATTGATTGTCCTTAAAGTAATAAAGCCTGCACATTAAAATGCCTTTGTAAGAAGTATGAACCTGAAACAATTCTTCCCAGGTCACGCTCACTTATTTATATTATTAAACTGACCTACATTTATTAGTACATTTTATAAATACATAGAATGTACATAATATAGGTAATCCTGAACTGCTCCTGGAAGAATCAGACAAGGTAGCAGTCCTACTGCCAATGTCCTATGACATGGTATTTAAATACCTGGTACTTTTAGATGAGGATTGAAAGGCAGGTTGTGAGTGTGATTTACATGATTGTATAACAACCAAGAGCACTGCACTTTAATAGATGGTAAATTAGAAGCCACTTATAGAAGTGACCACTCATCCTGAAGAATGAAAAAAAAAACCAAAAACAAACAAACAAACAAAAAAACTTGGTCCTTAATCAAAGTTTGTCATTGCCTGGACCCTGAGATCTTTCAGACATGGAGCCACCAACCAGGAAGCATACACCAGCTTATAAGAGACCTCTGACACATATAGAGCAGAGGACTGCCTGCCTGGTCTCAGTAAGAGAAGATGCACCTAACCCTCAAGAGACTTGAGGCCCCAGGGAGTGGGGAGGCCTGGTGGGATGGAGTTGGTTGGGTGGGAGTGAGGGGGCAGGGACATCCTCTTGGACACAGGGTGGGGGAAGAGGTATGGGATGGGGAGAATTTGGGGACACACTGGAGGGAAGATGAAGTCTGGACTGTAAAAAATGATTAAAGGATAAAAATTAAAAATAAGAAATAAAAAATATTTTCTTCTTGATTATCTTTAGAGGTTGTATAAGCACTCCCTATCAACTTCCATATAAGCAGAAGGGACTGTAGAAAAGGAGGTAGTATTCATTGTCTTAGCTCTAAAATATAATTTTTCATAAAAATATAACCAACAGTTTTAATCATATAAGGTAGAAAATATTCAACAATCTTACTCCCATCACAAGTCAATGTCATAAGAATTATCCTTAATTTTGAAACTTGACGGGTCCAGCATGGCCGCTGAAGGGACAGTGTGACATGGTTCCAGACCTTGGAGCAGAGCCAGCAAGATGTGGGTCTCCTCCAGTGCTGATGGTGGCCACATCCAAAAGGACAGACATAGTATGTATTCACTGATACTTTGATATTAATCATAAAGCATGGAATGTCCATGATGCACCCTACAATCCAAAGAAGTTAATCAGGAAGAAAGGCCTAAGAGAGGATGTTTGATTCACACTTGAAAAAGGAATCAACATAGTCATAGGAGGCAGAGGGGGAGGAGAGGAACTGGGGGGGTGGTAGAAGAGAGACCCAGAGGGCCAGGAGAATGAACAAAAATCTGCAGTTGTTGAGAATAGCAGGGAGGGGAGAATCTCTAGGAAGTCCCAGAGACCTGGGATAGATGAGGCCCCAGGAGTCAATAATGGTGATCTTAGCCAAGATGCCAAACAGTGGGGACATGAAACTTGAAGAGGCCACCACCTGTAGTCAGGCAGGACCTCCAGTGGAAGGAGAGAGACAACAACCCACCCACAAAACTTTTGACCCAAAATTTGTCCTGTCTAAAAGAAATGCAGGGATGGAACACAGAATGAAGGAAAGGCCAACCAATAACTGGCAATCCTCAGTCTCTGACAATTTTAATGAGACACTGTTATTCTTGCAGATAGGAGTTTAACATAACTGTTCTCTGAGAGGCTCTACCTAGCAGCTGACTGAAACAGATGCAGTACCCACAGACATAAGTGTCCAAGGCCCTGAAATAGATGGAAAGACAATGGGAAAACCCACAGAGTCAACAAACCTGGATCACTGTCAGCTATCAGAATTTAAGCTACCAACCAAAGAACATACAGGAACTAGACTGAGGTCCCCAGGCATATGTACAGCAGATAGGCAGCTGAGTCTTCCAGGCTACCCTGTCTGGCATCAATGGGAGAGACTTGAAGCCCCATGGTGGCGGGGGGGGGGGTGTGTGGGAGGAAGGGATACCCAAGGGAGCTTCGCCCTCTCAGAAGAGAAGGGGAGGGGCATGGGAGGAGGGACTCTATGAGGGAGGGGCTGGGAGAGAAGCAGCATTTGGGATGTAAATAAATAAATAAATTTAATAAAATGTGCACGCTGTCTGGTTCATTTGCCTCAAATATGCTCTGTATTTCAGATTCTATTCCTAAGAGTCCAGGGGCTAAGGTCATAAAATGCTGATTTGTGGAATGATCAAAAGGGTGAGGTGAATGATTAAAACCATATGCAATTTATAAAGAAGTAGCTTATGCAAATAAAAGACCAGGCTTTGGTCTACAAGAGAGAGCTCTCAGGAGCAGATCACAGAGCGATCAGCTTCATTTATCTCTAACTCTGAGTAGTTCTTGCACGACACCCATACACCCCTTCCTTCCTCAGGACCCTCTCTCCAGCTGAGGCTGGAACTTGGCAGAAACTCACTGGACTTCTTAGCAACTTACAGTGCCATTTCCCCGTGTTAGTTAATGACACTGATAACTAGTTCACATTGTTCCCAGTCAGTGAAATAACATTCTCAAAGCCAGTTGTAATTAGAATATACACCCTTAGCTCGATACCCTTTTGTTTTGAAAGGCAAAAATTCCATTCAGTTGTTCCTTGGTAACTAGGCTCTAACCTTGGTGGTTCCATATTTTTTCATCTTGAGAAACTTAAATTGGTATATAATAAAATTGTATAGATTACGCGGAGTCTGCTGTTGTGCTCCAGTATATTTTATTTGCTTTATTTTTTATTTTCATTTTCTTTTTGTTTCTTAACCTTTTATTAATTCTTTGTGAGTTTCATATCATGCAATCCAGTACCACTTATCGCCCTGTCCCCTCTTATCTGTTCTTCTCTCTGGCAACCCGGCAAAATAAAATGCACACACACACACACACACACACACACACACACACACACACACACACACACACACACCAAAGCGTAGAAACAAACCTATCATTACCAAAGCTGTAGTATGTCACAGTGTGTATCATGAATATCCCTTTATCCAAGCATCTTCCCTTGCAAATGTGTACTACATGAGTCATTGGTCTGGCTCAAGGTCTCTGGCTTCTGTGACATCATCAATACTGGATCCTCACTGGAACTCCTCTTCCCTGTTATCCTATTGTTGCCCCGTGTGTGGGGATCTTACTGCTTTGAAAGAGCAGGACTAACACTTTCATGCACTCCAACTGTTTGTAGATGGTATATAGATTTTGGGGTGGGCCAACTCAGAGCCCTGGATCTGGGCCTGAGTGGCAGCTGAGCTGGCTCAGTGGTAGTGAGTTGGCTCTCTTCTGTACTACCAGGGCAAGTTCTCTAGTACAGCACTAGCCAGGCTACCCAACGCCACCATAGGCGGGAGGCAGTGAGCTCTCCTGCTCCCATAGCCTCGGGGTTAGCTCTTGTACACCCAGTCTTCAGAACTCAATCAAGGTGCTGGACCAAATTTCCCATGTGCTGCAGCCTGTTAGGGGCTGGGGCAGCTTTCCCGCTCACACATTCTCAAAGCATGCTTACTCATGTCCTCAGCATCAGAACCAGCTTTACTGTGCTGACCAGGCAAGGAGCAGGGCCAGTCCTTCCAAGTATTACAAATAGTGAAGGGAAGGACTATCTCATTTACTCTCATGCCCCCAGGGACTACTCTCCAACTGCCAGGGATCATCACAGCAGACAAATGGCTGGGCCAACTCTCCAGTGCCTCAAGGCTGGCTTGCCTGCTCCCCCAACAGGCGCAGCTCTTCTGTGCCTTCCAAGCAAGGTGCAGTGCCTGCTCTCCCCAGTGCAATAGCTGGTGATGGGCAGGGATAGCTCTCCTGCACTCATGACCCTGTGGGCAGATTTCCAGACTATGGGAGTCAGTTCTCCCATATCCACATCATCGTGGCCAGCTCATCCACACACCTTCCACTAGGGCCAGCTCCATTGTGCTGCCTTTGTGAGGGGCAGGGTCTGGTCTCCAAAGTGCTGCTGCAGATGACAGATACAGTCTGCTTTCCAGGTCACCCCAGCCAGTGAGGGGTGGGTCAGTTCTGTACAGCCCCAGACATAAGCCTAGGTGGCTGCCCCACACAAATACATGCCCATGTTCCCTAGCACTAATATGAGCCACCAACATCTACTCTGACCACTGCTAGTGCATAGTCATGGAGCCAGACATGGTCCTCCACAGCAGTTTGGCATGGTCCCAGGCAGTAGGACTGGCTACGTACAACAGGCTACTTCTCTCCACCGAGTGTCCAGGACCATCACTCTTCATTATGGTCAAACTGCATCATTTCTCTTTCTCTACCATCTGTCCACCACACACTTGCACATTGTGATAGCTCCTGCTGTAGACTGGCCATGCTGCAGTGGGCCTCTGGGTGACTTCTACAGTCTACTCTGTGAGGCATGGTAGCAAGTGGGTATCTATAACCCACCTATGCTATGAGCTGCGCACCAGGAAGCAGGTCTGTGGATGGTATGGTAGTCACAGGTCCTTGTCTTTCCTTTCTGCCTTATTCAGTCACGCAGACAGTCTGTGAGCACAGGTAACAGGCAGAGAAATCCACACCAGAATGGCCCGCGTTCTGCATGAGATTTCCCTGCCAGCCCGCAAGCACCTGCGTGCAGAGACCTGCCTGTGGTGTAACTGCCCGCTCCCCGTTCCGCTGAGGCACGCATGCTTCTTGCCTGCTACCCCAAAAACCCCACGCGGGCTCCGTGTCTGCCAGTGTCCTCTGTGACATGCACACTACCTTGGCCCGGGAATGAGGCTCACGCGCCTGCTGGCCTGGCCAGGTGAGAGCCCCTTTTTCCTCCTGTCTGCGTGTGCCAGGCCTCGCGCTTTTCTTTTTTTTCCCACACTAGATATTAACATGTTAAGATAGCTCATCTTCCTTCATGCTATTCATGTATTTTGCCTATATATCTTCTATGTTCATATTCCAAATAATTGATTATTATACCAAGGAGTATATGGATTAAGATGCCCAGTGGCATATGTAATCAGTCACTGTATTCAAGGAATCCTCTAAATATCCATGTGTCACTGATCTGATTCTTTGTTCTAAGACACAAAAGAGCTTGGAAATCTCAATGGATACCCGCTCTAGATTCTAAAAAAAAAAAAGTCTCTAACAATAAAATTCTAAAAATGTATGGTGATACGGTGGTTTCAATGAGAATAACCCCCATAGGCCCATATATTAGGATGTTTAGTTCCAAGTTGTCAGACTCTTTGGGAAGTATTTGGAGGAATGGCCTTGTGAGAGGAAGTGCATCACTTGGGAGTGGGCTTTATCATTTCTTTTTTTTTCTTTTTTTACTTTTTTTTATTATTTATTTTATTTTATTTTTTTAATTTACATTCCAAATCATTTCCCCTTTCCCGTTTCCTCCCTCCCCGAAAGTCCCATAAGCCCCCTTCTCTCCCTCTTTTCTCCATTCAACCCCCTCTCTTTACTCTGTCCTGGCGTTCCCCTACATCCAGTCTTTCCAGGACCAGGGGTCTCTCCTTCCATCTTTTAGAAATCTATTGATATGCGGATTGTGTCTAGGGTATTCCGAGATTCTGGGTCAATATCCCCTTATCAGTGACTGCATACCATGTGTGTTCTTTTGTGACTGGGTTACCTCACTAAGGATGATATTTTCAAGATCTGACCATTTGCCTAGGAATTTCGTGAATTCATTGTTTTTAATTGCAGAGTAGTATTCCATTGTGTAGATATACCACATCTTCTGAATCCATTCCGCCGTTGAGGGACATCTGGGTTCTTTCCAGCTTCTGGCTATTATAAATAAGGCTGCTATAAACATAGTGGAGCATGTGTCCTTATTGCATGCAGGTAAAGCCTCTGGGTATATGGCCAGGAGTGGTATAGCCGGATCCTCCGGGAGTGTCATGCCCAGTTTTCTGAGGAACCGCCAGACTGCTTTCCAGAGTGGTTGTACCAGCTTGCAATTCCACCAGCAGTGGAGGAGTGTTCCTCTTTCTCCACATCCTCGCCAACAACTGCTGTCTCCTGTGTTTATGATCTTAGCCATTCTGACTGGTGTGCGATGGAATCTCAGGGTTGTTTTGATTTGCATTTCCCTAATGACTAAGGATGATGAACATCTCTTTAGGTGCTTCTCAGCCATTAGATATTCTTCAGGTGAGAACTCTTTGTTTAGTTCTGTACCCCATTTTTTAATAGGGTTACTTGCCTCTCTGGAGTTTAACTTCTTGAGTTCTTTGTATATATTGGATATTAGCCCTCTGTCGAATGTAAGGTTGGTAAAGATCATTTCCCAGTTAGTTGGTTGCCGCTTTGTCTTTTTGACAGTGTCTTTTGCCTTGCAAAAACTTTGTAATTTAATGAGGTCCCATTTGTCTATTCTTGATCTTAGAGCATAAGCTATTGGAGTTCTGTTCAGGAAATTCTCCCCTGTGCCCATATGTTCAAGGTTCTTCCCTAGGTTCCCTTCTATTAGTTTCAGTGTGTCTGGTTTTATGTGGAGATCTTTGATCCACTTGGAATTGAGCTTAGTGCAAGGAGATAAGAATGGGTCAATTTGCATTCTTCTGCATGTTGACCTCCAGCTAAGCCAGCACCATTTGTTGAAAAGGCTATCTTTTTTCCACTGGATGGTTTTAGCTTCTTTGTCAAAGATCAAGTGACCATAGGAGTGTGGATTCATTTCTGGGTCTTCAATTCTGTTCCATTGATATACATGTCTGTTACTGTACCAATACCATGCGGTTTTTAACATTATTGCTCTGTAGTACAGCTTGAGCTCCGGGATACTGATTCCCCCAGAGGTTCTTTTACTCTTGAGAATAGTTTTAGCTATTCTGGGTTTTCTGTTATTCCAGATGAATTTTTGAATTGCTCTTTCTAACTCTATGAAGAATTGAGTTGGGATTTTGATGTGGATTGCATTGAATCTGTGTATTTACAGCAAACCGGTAGCCAGCATCAATCTAAATGGAGAGAAACTTGAAGCAATCCCACTAAAATCAGGGACTAGACAAGGCTGCCCTCTCTCTCCATATCTTTTCAATATAGTACTTGAAGTCTAGCTAGAGCAATTAGACAACAAAAAGAGGTCAAAGGGATACAAATTGGAAAGGAAGAAGTCAAACTATCACTATTTGCAGACGATATGATAGTATACTTAAGCGACCCAAAGAACTCCACCAGAGAACTCCTACAGCTGATAAACGACTTCAGCAAAGTGGCCGGATATAAAATCAACTCAAGCAAGTCAGAAGCCTTCCTATACTCAAAAGATAAGCAGGCTGAGAAAGAAGTAAGAGAAATAATACCCTTCACGATAGCCACAAACCATATAAAGTATCTTGGCGTGACTCTAACCAAACAAGTGAAAGATCTGTATGACAAGAACTTCAAGTCTCTGAAGAAAGAAATTGAAGAAGACCTCAGAAGATTGAAAAATCTGCCATGCTCATGGATTGGCACGATTAATATAGTAAAAATGACCATCTTACCAAAAGTAATACACAGATTCAAGGCTTTATCATTTCAAAAGCCCATGCCACATTCAGGCAGGCACTCTCTTTGGGCTCTTTATGGATCAGGCATATGTTCTGAGCTACTGCTTCAGTGTCGTACCTACCTGCTTCCAGGGCCCCCACCCAATCCCACAATGTTCATAAACTAACCATCTGAAACTGTAAGGAAGCCCCAATTGAATGCTTTCTTTTCAAAGTTGTCTTGGTCATGGTATCTCTTTACAGCAGAAAAACAGAAGCCACAGCAGATGGTTATGGAGAAGATGGACAGGAAATCATTCTTTTCTCTTCCCTCCAGCCCCTATTTGGCCAAACTTCAAATAACGCTGTCTCTATTAATTACTGTGCCTAATATCTTTTGGAATACTTGGAAAGGAGTGGTTTTGCAGCTCTAAATCTTACCCTGTTAACTTTAATGAAAGATATTTGGCTGGTAAATGCTGTGGTTAGATCAACATTCAAGGTTATGTACAAAAAAAAAGAATGTATGTAAATTTGTTTACCAAAGAGTTTTCTATAACTGAGCAGTGGTAGCAAGGTTATACAGCTAAAAATATATTCCATGAAGAATAAAAATAATATGCAAATAAGGGGACATCTAGGTCACATGGGAAAGATTTTTATTTTAAATGACCTGTGTCTAAGACAACAATAAAGCACTGGACTTATTTTACCATGACTTATTGATAATATTTACTCCCACAAATTTCACAGCTTTAAATAACATACTTTTTATAATAACCAGAAGTTGGAAAGAACCCAGATGTCTCTCAACGGAGGAATGGATACAGAAATGTGGCTTATTTACACAACGGAATACTACTCAGCAATTAAAAACAATGAATTCATGAAATTCTTAGGGGAATGATCAGAACTGGAAAATATCATCCTTAGTGAGGTAACTCAATCACAAAAGAACACACATGGTATGCTCTCACTGATAAGTGGATGTTAGCCCAGAACCTTGGAATACCCAAGACATAATTCACATATCAATTGATTCCAAAGAAGAAGGAAGGAAAGGCCCCTGGTCCTGGATAGACTGGATGCAGCAGTGTAAGGGAATACCAGGACAGAGAAGTGGGAGGAGGTTGACTGGGGAACAGGGGGAGGGAAGAGGGCTTATGGAATTATCAGGGAGGGGGGAACCTGGAAAGGGGAAATCATTTGGAATGTAAATAAAGAATATAGAAAATAAAATAAATAAATAAATACCATACTTATAAAAATCTTAATCTCTGCTAGAACTGGTTATTACTGTTTCCCTTAAAATTGTTCATAGTCATTTTTTTATTGGATATTTTATGTATTTACATTTCAAAATAGCTGGAAATCAATATAAAATTGTTTTTTCTTAATGCTAGTATTGCATCTCATTTATAAATTAGTATAAAAAAAGCATGGTATGACATTGAATGTTATACTCCTATAAGTGATCTATGTTTCCATATATTTTAATATTTTTTTCTTTAATTAGTGGAAAACTACAGAACTGAAACAGGATTATCTGGTAGAGCAGAAAGTGCCCCTAACTACTCTTATCATCTCCCCATCTTGTAAGTTGACCTTTTTTTTATTATTATTAAATATAATCTTCATTTACATTTCAAGTGCTAAAACCTTTCCCTGTCCCCCCCTCCCCAATACCCCCCAACACCTCATTTCACCCCCTGCCTCCAAGTATATGCCCTTCTACCAGACCCACTCCCACCTTTTCCCCCTCGATTTCCCCTTGTTGGGGCATCTATTAAGCCTTCACCTGACCAAGGACCACTCCTTCCACTGATGCCCGACAAGGCAATCCTCTGCCACATTTTTGGCTGGAACCGTGTGAACCCTTTGGTTGATGATTTAGTCCCTCGGAGTCCTGGGGTATCTGGGTGGCCAACATCCTAGTTCTTCCCATGGGGCTGTAAACCCCTTCAGCTCCTCTGTACCACCCTCTAACTCCTCCCTTGGGGACCCCACTCCCAGACCAACAGTTGGCTGCTAGCATCTGCCTCTGTATGTGCAAGGCTCTGGCAGGGCTCCTCTGAAGACAACCATGGCATGCTCCTTTTGGTATGTGCTTCTTGTCGTCCATAGAAGTGTTGGGGTTTGGTGACTTTATTTGGTAGAGCAGTCTCTGGGTGGCTTTTACTTCAGCCCTTGCTCCACACTTTGCCTGCATTATTGCTCCTGTAAGTAGACTGACCTTTTATCAGAAGAAAAATATAGTTTTATCTCTTCGTGATAGTATTGATGTTTGTATACTATTACTTTCCAATTAATACAAGAAATATTTGTCAAATAATTTTAAGTCTGTTCAGATTTTCAGTCCATGCTTTATGAAATCCTTATTTCAACTTTAAAAACATGAAATAGACTCAATATGTCATATGTCTGATGAAGACATAACCCATTGTTTCAAACAATATCATAATTCAATGGTAACCATATCTCCTTAGCATCATAAAACATGAAACTTTAATATAATGCCAGGAAAGTACTTGTTACATCCTATTGACCTTCACTACAATAACAACAACAGCAACAAAGCAAACAAAAATAAAATACACAGAGGAAACAACAAACAGAAACAAACAAACAAAAGCAAGCAAGCCCAAGACTAGCAACTTGGTAATTCTTGACTAGAACAATGTGCTGCCAAATGAAAGAGAATGAGAGCAGGGGAGAAATAGCTGGGCAGAATTCTTTGGGAAAAGATGGCGTATTTTACCATGCTATCCAATAATCCTAAAATCATTGGCAACATACTAAATTTCAACTTCTAAGAGAACGTAATTCTTACTTCTGAAGGACACAATAGTGTTCTCATATTTACAGAGAGTAGAGACACCAAAGGAGGATGTCAGAAGTTAGGGTGCCAGTACAGGTAAGTAATATTGTGAGTGCCATCTTGAAGGATGTATCGTAGAGAAGTGTAAAGGAAGCATGGAAGACTGAACAGACAGGAATTTTCTGAATCAGAAAAAAAAGTGATTATGTAGCCTTGATAAAATTCACATGTGAAATATCCAGGAACAAAACAGTGAAGATATTGCCCCCTTACACCTCCTAATGCTTTCAATTTAAATAAACAGGGCAAAAAAAAAACTTTGTTTAATAATAATAATCATGAGAAGAAAAAAGTAATAAATAGTATCCTCAAGAAAATGAGGTTACAACATTCAAATGAGCCAACAAATACAAGATATAGAATATACTTTCAAAGTAAAATGAAGGCTTAGTAAAAAGCCTTAATTTGAAATGACAGCATTAATAAATCATGAAATACAAATTAACAAGGAATAATTTAGAAGTACATGTAACTTATAGTCGAGCATGTTATAATTTTAGATAAGATTAAATGTTGCAGAACACTAGAACATAATGATGATAATGTAAAAACTGACTAAGGGGTTGGCAAGGCTTAATACTTAGATTGATTAAATTCTGCATCACCTTGGAATCTCACCCTTTCCTGTGTCTGTGCTTAATAATATGACTTCTCATAGACTGGATAAATTTTGGGTTGAACGTTTTGTGGGTGGGTTGGTATCCCTAATCACCCCACTAGGGTTCCTGCCTAGCAAAAGGAGGTAGCCTCATGCGGTTCCTTATCCTGAATGGTGTGAGTCATAGCTAAGGTCACCCCTCTTGATTCTTGGGTACTTCCCTTATTCCAGGTCTTTGTCTCATCCTAGAGATGCCCCCCCCATCTCCTGATCCCCATCACTTGCAGATTTCTATTTATTTTCATTGCCATCGCTCCTGTCTCTCCCCACATCTGATCCTGAACCTTCCAATCCCCTCCCTATACCCTCTCCCACCAAGTTCCCTCCATTTATCTGCCTCTTATGACTATTTTATTTCCACCTTCTAAGTGATATTCAAGCATCTTCACTTGTACCTTCCTTCTTGTTTAGCTTCTTTCGGACTGTAGAGTGTAGCAGGGGTAATCTGTATTTTAAGGTTAATATTCCCTTATAAGTGAGTACACACTACACATTTTCTTTAAGAGTAGAGACTGAGGGAATAATGTCCAACTAAACTGGCCAAACTTGAGACCCATCCCATGGGCAAGTACCAATCCCTGACACTATTGATGATGCTCTGTTATACTTACAGACAGGAATCTATCATAGCTGTCCTCTTAGAAGCTCCACTGAGCAACTGACTGAGACAGATGCAGACACCCACAGCCAAACAATGGATGGAGGCTGGGGACTCTTATGGAAGAATAGAAGAAAGGATTTGGAGTCCTGAAGGGGATAGGAACTTCACAGCAAGACCAACAGAGTCAATTTACCTGGATCTTTGGGGCTTTCAGAGACTGAACCACAAAACAAAGAACATACATGGGCTGGACCTAGGCTTCCTCACACATTTGTAACAGATGTGTAGCTTGGTCTTCATGTGGGCCCTGAACAACTAGAATGGAGCTGTCCCAAAAGCTGTTGCCTGTCCATGGGATATGATATTTTTGCTGGGCTGCCTTGTCTGACCTCAGTGGGAGAAGATGCACCTAGTCCTGCAGAGACTCAGTGTGCCAGGATGGAAGAAGAGCTCCCACATTCTGAGAGGAGTAGGGGAGGAGGGATGGGGAGGACTGTGATAGGTTGACCAGGAGGGGAGCAGTGAGCCAGATGTAAAGTGAATAAGTAAAATAACAATAATAAAAATTTTAAACAAATTTTTCAAAAAGAGTATGACTTCTTAATGATCTAAGAGAGTCAGTAAGAGTCACTCAGAATTTGGGCAGCCCCATAACATAGGCTGGATCCCAAACCAAATAAGAGCTCCTGCACTTGTCTCCAGATATAATGTGACAAGTTTTCCCATGTCCTTGCCACCAGGCTTTCATACTGTGATGAACATTTTACCCTCCTTTGTGAGCCAAGACAAATGCTTCCTTCATGAAGTTACACTGGTCATGCATTCACACCATGAGGAGAATTAACTGATGTGAGTAGGAACTAAGAAAGGGGTGAGGCTGCTGCTGTGTTACTGAACAGATGGCCTAAGCTTTTGGATCTAGTATTGAAGAGGACTTGGGAAAAAGAAACATTATCTAGAGAAGCCCTAGTTTTAGAGATGAACAAATATTCTACCAGGAATCCAGTCAGAAGACAATTGTACTAAATTCTGGGAAAAAAAATCTGTATTTTGCCAGTGTCCTTAGAACTTTAGTAAAGGTGAATTTGACTAATCTTTTCAACAGAGAGATTCAGATAGCACCCAAGATAGGTCACAAACTCTGTTTAGCTAGCACTACTCATTAGAAAAATTAATGTGGCAGAAAGATTTAAAACATGCAGGTTAACATATAAGAGCATTCAGAAGTTGCCGAAAGTTGCTGAAAAGGAGGATGCACAGGAAAAGCTAATTCTTAAAGAAATTAGCCTCATTGAAGAACAACACAACAAACAAACAAAAAAAGTGTTCTGAGCTGAGACAACAGAAAAGGCATCTTGGTAGCAATATCCTATTCATGGAAGGCTCTAACGTGAAAATACAAATTCACAGAAAATACATAATTTGAACTGAGAGTCCATATGAAGGGGATGCTTCATCATGCATAACAAGTTAGGGAATTGTTTTCCCAGGCTCAGCTTCTGAGCCTCATAAGGATCTTTATGACTCTGCTAGAGGGGGTAAGACTACATTTTGATTTACCAACAGACCTAGCAACAAGACTCATATAGTACTGAGTTTTTGTAGCCATGAGAGATGTTAAGAGTTGGGGGAATCAAGAAGGCATGGGCCAAGTTTGCAGAAGACTATCAAGGAATGGTAAAGTGTGGCAATGCTGAGATTTCTGCCAAATCCCTTAAAGATCATTGCCTATGACCAGAAAGGTAAAATCTTCAAAGAATAATTCATAGTCTGTTGTCAGAGTATTAGGCTGGAGAATTTGTTGTGATCAGTGCTTAAAAGAAGAAGTGACAAAAGCAACTTACAGAAGGATTCAGAGAGAAAAGATTTCTAATATTCAACTATTGTTTTATATCTAATGCAAGAGCCACATTGGCTGGTCACCACCATCTCTATAAACCCAGCATATAAAAATTCCTCACAGACAGGCTTGGAAGTTTGTATGTTACACAGTTTTAGATCTTGTCACCATGACAATCGATACTGACCACCACAGCACCAGACAGATATATGGAGGTGATTGAAAGTAAGGAGAGAGGAAAGGCATATTGTTGGCTTAAGTTTTCACTACTAGTGTTTGGAATAAAATAATTGAGAGAATAAAAGCAAGAAGTAAATGAAGTATGTAGAAGAGCATTAAACAATATTGAATGCCAGAGATACATGCTGAAGGGGAGTGAACCTTGTTTGACAGTTTAAGCTAAATAGCAATTGAATAAATAATAAGCATAATCCCAATGTTGTTTGCTTTGACATTACAAAATGACAAGATTTTAAAAGATTACCTTTATATTCAGTATTATTACTCTCAAGTGATTGTAGGTAGAAAAGACTAATTTTAAGCAATCATTTCCTTAGATACATCTCCTGGGAAATTTTCTCAACAAGCTCACTTTAAATAAGATGCATTCTCTGTAAACTACAGTGTAAATCATGAAGTAGTGAGAGCAGAGTGTCTCTGATCAGACCTTAAAACAATTTAAAACCATTCTGGATTATACTAAGGGTCAATTTCATCATCTTGCCCAAAGACTAAATAAACCTACTTAATTATCCGTTGTTATACATCCAGTTCCTCTTGTTATAGTCACCCCATAATTAATACTGAAAAGCATCTACTAAGACTCGGCTATAAGGATTCCTTACACATTCTTTCACTCAAATCACCTGGAGCCATTTACTCTGGTGCATAAGGAGTTCCCTATCGTTGAGCCTTCATGGAGAATGAAAAAGAGCACAAACAACACGACCAGATATGCAGGATAAAAACAGACTGAGAGACAAGGTAGGTTAGTTCAACTGAAGCAGATACCTAGCCAGCAAGCTGTTCCTTTTCACTGGCCAGCAGGCAGCACTTGTGTTGGTGGATAGATTAAACATGATAGAGGTAGTTATTGCCTTTACCAGGGAGAGTTGAATAAAAGAATGGATTGATTTTACTCAAGAACAGCGTGTATTTCATCACTGTTTTCGGTAGCTTTGTCTGTTAAATTTTCACTGATACCAAATGAATGATCAAGAAACTAAACAATTATTACTTTAAAATGAAAATCGAAACAACAAGCCAGGAGGAACCAGAAAAGTTAGGTATTGCCTTGAGCAATCATTCCTTAGGTCATAGTTAGAAAATACAAGTGATATTATTCACATGGACAACACTTTTAGTCTTTTCAGGAAGTAGTTGAAAAGTCTAGCAATTCAGATTCAACTTCAAGTTAAGCTATTATAGGAATAGATTGTGAAAACATACTGATGCATTCGGAACTACACATATAAAACTCCAGATTATCTTCCACATAATTACAACAGGTTGATGTATACAGCATGATTGTTAGAGTGTTTCCCTATTCTTCTGTAATGCCAGCTCTACCAAGGTGGAAGTGGGAGGATCAAAAGTTCAAGGTCATCCAAAGCAACAAGACACAGAGGAAGTTATGGGATACCCTAAAACCTGTCTCAAGGGAATGTCTATGTATTGTTTTTCCTAAAGAATATCAAGGCTTGGTTTGAGTCACAGGCAGAGGCTACCAACACCTTGGGTAATATAATGGTTCTGCAAGGAGTCTTGGGGACAGACTTTTGTAAGAAGAAAACATGAAGATTAGACAGGGTCATATGAAAATCAATATAGAATTTAATATTGTTTCACAAAACATCACATTCTAAGAGGTAATAACAGTTGGTTCTGTAATAACAAATTCTTATTAAATGCCTCAAAATAAGCAATCTCAAGCTTTTTAAATTATTGGGCAACATAACAAAATAAAAAAAGCACTTTTCTAATTGAAGCTGACTCCTGAAAATAATTAAGTAGTTGAATCTAAATAGTAAAATCTTAAATTCTAGTTCTGTAGAATTTAAATTATGCATGATGCAATCTTATTTGATGTTACCAGTTGCAAATCCTTGGATAATGCATTAGGAAATTATTTTTATTATACTTTCTATTTCATATTTTCATTGACTAATACTTGTTCAATTGTACAGTAGTTTTCTTCTCATATACACAAACATCTATTGAGAAGAAGATAAATGTCATTGATAAAATTAAAAATTTCAAAAGTAGTATCTGTGTGCTATTACTATGGGAGAAGATTGTAGAGTAATCTTTTCCTCTCTCTCTCTCTCTCTCTCTCTCTCTCTCTCTCTCTCTCTCTCTCTCTCTCTCGTCTCATTATGTACAGAAAACTGGCTAAATGTCATGGTTTTCCTGAGTTAGATTCCCTAATGATAGGATTAAAAGTTGTACATTAAACTATAAATCACCCAATGCTTCACTCTCTCAATGGTACTGGTTTATTTTGCTGGTTTCTGCAATTACTCCAGGTTATATATTCACATCTGAAGATTTGGAGTTAGGAACTTCAGCTCAATTGAAAGAACATTTCTCTTTGAATCTGGCTTACCTCAATTATTAACCTTTCTAGTGGCATCCATTTACTTGAAAATGGCATGATTTCATTGTTCTTTATAAGTGAGTAGTATTCCACAGTGAATACATACCATTTTTTTATTACCCGCTAATCAGTTGAAGGATGTAAGTTGTTTCCACTTCCTAAATATTGCAAATAGAGCAACAACAAACCTCACTCAGAGAAGTATCTGTGAAGTATGGAGGCTTTAGACATATGCCAAGAAACAACAGAGAGTAGAATAGCAGACTTCCAGAGATAAATGAGAAAAGTGGGGGCTTTAATTAGGGGTAGAAGGGAGAAGTAAAATAACAGAAAGGATGTTGTAAATACTAATAAGGAATTGTACTAGTAGCTACCAAAAAGTGCCTATGATAAATGCAAATTAGTGTATACATATACTTTCAAAGAAAGTTTTCCCATTTGGGCTGACAAGGTCCTTCCAAAATTCATAAACTATTTAAAACAAAAAACAAAAAAACAAATGGGGTCTGAGAAACCCTCTTTTGGGTTATTGGTCAAAGTTGTTCAAAAGACTCCTAAAACATACAGGGTAAAGCTATTACTTCGGGTTGTCCCCCAGAGGTAGAAGGTATGATTCTACTGCTGAGGATGCCATGTACTTCAGACTCAAGTTCAGCAGGACCCTGAACTAGTATCTCAGTATCTCCTCTGTGAGGACTAGGTTTCATGGTACTAGACAGTGCAATCTATGCTTCAAAGCAAAGCAAGAAACCAACAGCCCTACCCAGCTATGACACCTAGGAACCACAATGACCAGCATGGTACAATAACTCTAAGAGTACAGTAGAGGTATGAGTATACCTTAACAGTATCAAAAGTTCCCTAATGGACTTAAGGTCTGCTCAACAAGAGGAAAATCATGCCTAGTACTGAAAACCTAGCCAACTACAGAGCACTAATGAAATTATAGATCTGAGAGGAGAACCTTCAACCACCACTTTACTAATATAGAATAACCCTTGGCTAAATTCGAAATATTTATCTTGACACTCAGAGATGAGTTTAGTCCTCACCTCTTACAAAGAAACATCTCTTTCAACAAATGGAGACCATTACAGAAATGCCACAAGCAGTATGAATATAGAGCTGTGGAGCCCAGTCCAATTGATACATCTACAATTCCTGACCCTAAAAGTCAGAAACCATTGCAGAAGAGAGGGTGGTTGATTTAGAAAGTAACAGTAATAGAGGTTTCTATGAGTTTTTGTCTTATTGGAAACTCATAAGAAACACTCAACATCTCACCAACTATTGCGTGAACATGAGCTGAACAAGTCTACACTAATAAGTATATAAAAGTAGTGAAGTGAAAATCATGAAGGTGGACTCTATACAAGTAACTAGGGATTACTGATGAACACTGAGTGGGAAAGACAGTATTCTTGAAGGAAGATCACAGCAATTGGTTTTCTGAAAATAAATGATCATCCTAGAAACATATACCTGCAAATAACATTACACAGACTGTACTGTTTGTATTTATTATTTAGGAACACCTGTACACACAAAATAATTGATTACAATTAATGAAAAAAGAAGTCATGGATTTGAAAGATTAAATAGGGGTATACAGGACAGTCCTGAGGGAATGAAGGCAAAAGGAAACTGATATCATCATCTTATAAGAAATTGAAAGCACAATTTAAAAATAAAATACTTTAAATAGTCCCCCTTTGATATTATGCTCATTTAGGAAAATAATAGTTACAGTTTATACCCTATGAATTATGATCTGTCTAGCCATAACACAGGGCAGGACATAAATCCAATCAGAAAATAACTGGTTACTATGATGTTCATGTAACAGTTGCACCAGTGGGCTGATCTTGTCTGTCAAGTCATTATTGTACTTTGTAGGATTCACAGATGTATAATATTGATGATTGATTTTCTTATTTAGTAGCATGTATAGGACCTTCTAAAACTATTAGAGTATGGGATGCTTAATCCTAGAGAGGACATCTATATCACACCCCTTCTCCAAAACATCATGGATTATGGCAGAAGACAAATATATATATGAAAGTTTCTTTTAGACTCAGCAGAGCAATTACACCCATGAGCCTACAGCAGTTTCGATAGCAGGCACTAGACCTGTACAAACTCAAGCCAGACCAAATCTCAGCATGGAGAGAAGAGAAAGGTATGGAGTCCCATCCCTAGCTGAAGAGCTATAGACAACAGACTAGCAATGGGTGAGTGTTTGTTTTGTCCAGGAATGTTATCCCTGAAGGGTTAAGCACACTTCATTGCAGAGCTACATGTCTGAGAACATATGAACATCGTAAGTCAGATTTAAAGGACACTGTCAATAGGACAAAACAGCAACCAACAAATTGGGAAAAGATCTTTATTAACCCTATATCCAATAGAGGGCTAATATTCAATATATACAAAGAACTTAAGAAGTTAGAGAACCAAATAACCTTATTAAAAATGGAGTACAGAGCTAAACAATAAATTCTCAACTGAGGAATACTAGATGGCTGAGAAACAACTAATGAAATGTTCAACATCCTAAGTCATCAGGGAAATGCAAATCAATACATCCCTGAGATTCCACCTTACACCTGTCAGAATGGCTAAGAACAAAACCTCAGGTGATAGCACATGATGGCAAGGATGTAGAGAAAGAGGAACTCTCTTCCACTGCTGGTAGGATTGCAAGCTGGTACAACCACTCTGGAAATCAGTAGGGTGGTTCCTCAGAAAATTGGACATAGTAATACTTTAGGACCCAGCTATACCACTCCTGGGCATATACCCAGAAGATGCTCCAACATGCTACAATAAGGCCACATGCTCCACTATGTTCATAGCAGCCTTATTTATAGTATGCAGAAGCTGGAAATAGGCCATATGTCCCTCAACACAGGAATGTATAGAGAATATGTAGACCCTATGCTCAGTCCATGCTATGAGTCATGGGTGTTTTGATCGCCCTTCTAAGAAGGACCAAAGTATTCACACTTTGGTCTTCCTTCTTGAACATCATGTGGTCTGTGAATTTAGAGAGAGGACCCAAGGAGCTGAAGAGGTTTGCAGCCCCATAGAAGACACAATACTATGTACCAACCAGTACCCCCAGAGCACCCAGGGACTAAACTACCAACCAAATAGAGAGGTGGATGCTCTCAGCCAACCATTGGACTGAGCACAGGGTCCCCAATGGAGGAGCTAGAGAAAGGACCCAAGGAGCTGAAGGAGCTTGCAGCCCCATAGGAGGAACAACATTATGAACCAACCAGTACGCCCAGAGCTACCAGGGACTAAACCACCAACTAAAGAGTACACATGGAGGGATTCATGGCTCCAGCTGCATATGTAGCAGAGGATGGCCTTGTTGGACATCAATGAGAAAAGAGGTCCTTGGTCCTGAGAAGGCTCAATGCCCCAGTGTAGGGGAATGCCAGGACAGGAAAGTGGGAGTGGATGGATTGGTAAGCAGGGGGAGGGGGGATGTGATAGGGGGTTTCAGAGGGGAAACCAGGAAAGGGGATAACATTTGAAATTAAATAAAGAAAACATAATAAAAAAAGGAAAAAGAAAAAATCAAAGTTGTGTGAGTAGGGCAGCACTGTGATCTAGCTAAGCTGGGAGAGGGCATGAATATGATCAAAATACATTTTAAAGACGTAATAAAATGTTTATAACATCAGAGACCACTTCCATGCCTGGCTTTGCCTATGCTCAGGAAAACACAAACACATATTCAAATTCTCTCTCTCACTCTCTGACTCTGTTTCTCTCTCTGTGTCTCTGTCTCTTTCTCTCTCTCTCTGTCTCTGTCTCTGTCTACCACCCTTTCTCTCTCCCTCCCTCAATCCATCTCACTTTCTCTCATTTCCCTATCTTCCTTCTCTTCTCTTTTGCATTAATACCTCATAATATTTTAATACTGAATACACTCTATGACTCTGTTCTTTATTAAGCTATATCCCCATCCTAAGTTTATGTTAAATATTGAATGCCAAGAAAAGCACAGATGTGATTCTCAATAGCTATTTAATAATCCTTATGCAGTTAAAAATACAGGAGATTTCATTTTGCAGAAAAAAATATCAAATTCTTCACTCAAATCTGTAGAAACTCAGTTTCCCAGAAATGTTTTGCCATGCTTTCTTAAACATGCCATCTCCTCAAAATCTTTTGATTTCTGACCTTGTCTCTTAATTTGGGACACATCAAGCTTTTCTCCATAATTGGTGATGCCATGGATTGGTTACTTTTCTCCAAGTAGCACAGCATGCTTTTCTCAATTTCTCTCCAGTGGTTCCTGTCCCCCTAGTTTCTTGCTGCTCCTGCTGTTAATACCACCTGCAGCTGTACCACAGGGTTCCAAATCCCCCTACTTCCTCCATGTGTCTGAACTCTGCAACAAAGAAAGAAGCTTTGTTTTGATCAATACTCAATGACTACTTCTGACTCGGCAGGTGCATTTATTAAATAAGCTTTTCCTAACCAGAATGAGAAACTACATTCATGATGGTAGTCATGCTAATCAAATTAAATAACTGTTACATATATATATATATATATATATACACACAATATATATATATGGAATAACTGTTAGATATATGCGCATATATATACACATGACAATTATACAATGCTTATTTTCTGTTAGTTGACATATGTACTGAGACTTCATTATGATTGTACATATACTACGCTTGTTGGAGCTTGAACTTTTGACCATCATGACCACTCTAGACTTTTGACTAGATACATTTCTTCAGGTTTTTTAAATACATATAGGGATTTCTTTTCTTTTTGCCTATTAATACATAAAGATAAATAATTTTTGACATGTTAACGATTTACTCTGAAGTAAAAACTTTAAATGGTGATATTATGAAAGAAAAGAGAAAAATGGAAGAAATAAAATACTGTAGTTGGCTTTGCAGTAATTGTTGTGGTTAGATTTCTCAAAAAGACTGAGAAATAAAGATCACTGATGACATGTGATTATTTGTGGATACTCTGAAGGAACTGCAATTGATAAAGCTTTACATTGTGACCATGGAATAATACAGGGCCAGTGTTTGAGCTCAACCAAAGAATTCTGGATGAGAATTGGGTATGTAGCTTAGTAGAAAGCTGCTTGCTTAGCATGTGTGAGTAAAACCTACAACCATGACTTTAGTAAACTAGCATAACTTCTAGCCCCTCTCTAAATATATGTCAACATATCCATAAAGTCTCACCAACAAAACTGCCTAAACAAGCTTAACAAGGACCATCACAATAGACATGCCAAAGGGGACACGAGGCCTCAACCATCCACAAAGAAATACAGGTCACTAAGGAATGCTTCAAGCAGGATAGTCTCTCCAAGGAAGAATAAACCAACTGGTTATTCAATGACAAATGGTCAGTCATGAAAACATACATACAAGTAGCATAATGCAGCAAGAGCAGGTTATATTTAGGTATAAATATACATATTCATACATGCATGAAATGACAAGCAGTATAAAAAGAGGCTGTGTACTAGAAAGAGAGCTAGCAGGGACACATGGTAGTGATTAGAGGAAAGAAAGGGAAGGAAGAAATAATGTAATTATATTATAATCTCAAAAAACAAAACAAAAAAAGAAATAAAACAAAGCAACATCAAGCACAAAAATGATATAGGGAATGTCAGTCAGCTGAGAAGCCAGGAGAGTCTACCCATAATATAGTGTATCCTAGGATCTAGAGTACTAAAATATCCAGGATGATGACAGGAAAATTAGCAAACAGAATGATGATAATACTGGTAATAACAATAGACAAATATTAACTGTTAGTTGTAAGAGATAATGATTGGAATCGGAGCTGCTGGCTATTTTGGCATGGATTGTGGAAAAATGCTTTAGAAGTTAAGATAATGAATATGTACATAAATGTCAGTATGACAGGCCATCACAGGAAGGATGTTAGAAAAGAATCCCTAAGATTTCCCTTTGAACAAGAGGGATGTTATAAAGAACAAAGTGACTGATAGGTTAGAATATTTTATTTTGTCCTGATAATGAACTTGCTAGGAAAATCTAAATGATTTTGTGTGTGTGTGTGTGTGTGTGTGTGTGTGTGTGTGTGTGTACATAAAATGGCAGATGAGAGTTATAATCCCAGAGGCAGTCCCTGGGTGCTCCTCAGGGCTTTATGTGAATCAGAACTAGTGTGTGCCAGAAAGAGGGCTCTCAACTTCTTGTCCAATCAGATAAGCAGCAATAAAACAAAAAGACATTGGTCCCAATGATCCCCAAACAGATATTGTCACAATCTCTGAATGTCTCAGAGAATGGCGATTAGTAATGTTGCCAAATGTTTGCTATTTCTGCTGAGGAAAGAAACGAACAGAGAGACAAAAATAAAATAGAACATGTGTCCCCAAAGAAAACAGAAAAGAAAAAAAAATCAAGAAGAAAATTTAAAAGTATTCCTATTGGTATGCTTAGAGAATCTTAGAGACATTCTTGCATCCTTATTAAACTATAATTAGGTGATGAAGAGAGGAAATGAGTCACAAAACAGAAGCCCTTAGCTATTAAAAATGGTTGACATATTTTTGAAAAATAACTAGAAAGATAGTTAACAACCTAGAAAACGGATGTGGAATGGAAATGTAGAACACAGAATGAAAAATATAGTTGAAAAAATAAAAATATAGCAAAATACAGAGTCAACTGAAAATTCCAACTTAGTGGGAAACAAAATACCTAAAGGAATAAGGAAGAACAAACAGCAGAGAAAAAGCTGAGGGCCAGGAGCCAAGGAGAGAGAATTAGAAATGAGAACACTGTCTCTAAATTAACCCTGTCACAAAGTATGACCAAGTTTTCAAGAGTCAGTTGAGAAAATGGTCAGTAAGCTGTATCACTGGAGTTCAGGATCTCAAATGTGATTCTCCAGGCCTGACCAAAACCACCTGATCATAGAACACAGTGTTTTGCACTGAGACACTAAAGGCACTTAAAGAAAAATGCTTTAGAAGTTTAGATAGTGAATATGTACTAAAAAGTCAGTATGGGGGGCTGGAGAGATGGCTCAGTGGTTAAGAGCACCGACTGCTCTTCCGAAGGTCCTGAGTTCAAATCCTGGCCCCCACATGGTGGCTCACAACCATCTGTCATGGGATCTGATGCCTCTTCTGGTATCTAAAGATAGCTACAGTGTACTCACATATCATAAATAAATAAATCTTAAAAAAAAAAGAATACTGTATGGGCACAACATTGAAAAAAAATTAAAAAAAAAAAGTCAGTATGACAAGCCATCACAGGGAGGACCGTTCACAAAAGGATCCCTAGGATTTCCATTTGAACAGGAGGCATGAATAAAGGGCATCACCATCTGGAGATAATAGAACAGGAAATAAACTGGGAGAAAAGTTGATGAAAATACAGCAAAGTAAAGTGTGAGACATCATGACAAGAGAGAGACTTCATCTAACCACACAGTGTATTGAGCTTGCTTACAGGAAAATGTGTGAGGCATTACTTATAGAAACATGGACAACTCAGAGACAAATGACTCACTAAAAAGCCAGTCCTAGTAGCAAGACAACTCACGAAAGCTGTTATCTGTGTGATTTCCTGTCCAGCTTTGTCACCTCCACCAAAAATGTCTCCTTTCTCCATCAATTAATCACATTTGCATCCTAGGTGAGTGGGCTTGTAAATATCCAATTTCCTGGGCTTCCTGAGGCTGGTACATTTTATGAGCTTCTAGAAAGTTATGAGTCTCCTTTATTCCTTACTTCAGAAGAGGACATTTCAATTAGGAAGAAACAGCTATAAAACACCAGGAACAATCTGTATTCCTCCATGCTCCTATAATCATGTAGGTAATGGCAGGCATGGGTTTAAGTATACAAATATAATTTCCTCATTTTACTTGGGATTTCCTTAGTATAAAACTTCCAAGCTCCTAGTGAATGATCTCACTCTCCTTTCCCCCTCCCAGTTCTGATAAGTTTTACTTACTTATTGATAATTCATACTGCAATTTTATGCTTTAATCTACTTATATCAAGCCATATTTTCCAGATAGTTTTGTACCTGTATACTTTAGTATATCTTTCAGTTTGTAGGGCAATTAGCATAGACCTGAAAAGATCATTTTTATTGTCTTATATTAAGGAACTGCCCCTCCCTCTCTCTCTCTCTCTCTCTCTCTCTCTCTCTCTCTCTCTCTCTCTGTCTGTCTCTGTCTCTCTCCCTTTCTCCCTCCCTCCGTCCCTCCCTCCCTCAATCCCTCCATCCCTCCCTCCCTGTTTTTTTTTTGTTTGTTTAGTTTTTTGTTCATTTGTTTTTTGAGACAGAGTTTCTCTGTATAGCCCCAGCTGTCCCAGAACTCACTCTGTAGACCAGGCTGGCCTTGAACTAAGAAATTCACCTGTGTCTGTCTCCCAAGTGCTGGGATTAAAGGGATGTGCCACCGCTGCCTGGTCAAGGGAACTACTTTTTATTCACAACACATTATACTTTTTCTTGCTTATGTTTTTATATAAATGAGGGAAAGACAAAAAGAAAAATAGTATTGCCTATTGATGAATGCACCAGCAGTATTTAATTGCTTTAATGAAATATTTCCATTTAAATTATCAGTTTCTGGAGTAGAAATATGGGTCAGGAGCATAACATGTGCTTATTAGCATGTGTGAACTGCCTCTGGGTTATTTAGGATGAAGAACATGAGCTATTTTGACTTGGAATTCTAATCATCACTCTGGAAGATTTTGCTAACTGGTCCACTGTGCTTCCTAACTTGTAAGGAATTTTGGTGGACATGGAAGTCAAGCTGCAATTTATAAAAGTTCTTTTATTGCACTGGTATGTCACAACCATGACACTATCCCTGCATACATAACTTTATCATTGGTACAGTGAGCTGGTCCTGTGAAGGCTCTATTCCCCAGTGTAGGAGAATGCCAGGGTGGGTAGGCAGGAGTAGGTGTGTGGATGCGTGAGTAGAGATGGGATAGGGGGTTTCTGCAGGGGAAACTGGGAAAGGGGAAATATAATTTTAAATGTAAATAAATAAAATACCCAATAAAAATAAACCTGATTACAATTAATAATAATTATTATTATCAGGTGGGGTGACAATGGTACTTGAAGGTGAGATGACTGAAGTTTCAAAGAGCATCCTTGGGCATCTGTTTCAGGAAGCAGAGGCCATAAGCAGAAGCACAATCAAAACTTGTGAAGGTCAAAGAAGATGCATCTTTGGTCCAGTTACTGGAGGAGTTCCAGGTCTTATGACCTAGGGCTGGTTCTGACCCACTGGGCACAGAGCTCTACCTGCATTACTAGACCCTCAAACACTTAATACCCAACGCCTGAGAGCTGTAACCTTAGACAGACCTGCAGCTTTGGACCTGCTCATGATTTCTATCTGGGTGGAACCAAAGGACCCTACCCAGTGAATTGAGAGTACACAGGCAATCAGGAGTCAACCCACCCTACTCCTCCCCTTATATCGGATGAGGTCTTGGGTTTTACTGAAGTCTGGGATTCCTCCTCTCTCCTCTCCTCTCCTTTCCTCAGTCTCTCTACATTCCCACTCCCACAGGTCAGCATCACACATTCAACAAGAAAGGGGACAGCCTCAACGACCCGGTCTAGAGTTTCTTTACTTCATTCTTTGCAGACAAATAATAGAGAAAGAAGGCTAAATTTAATGATAGTAGGCTTAAGTGCAAAGAATAGAAAAAGGAAGAGAAAAAAGATGTGATATGAAAATAATTCTACTATGCAACTGATAAAGACACATATAAACTTTAAAAACAGTTTAAAGTGATTCTTTTACTATGATTTATTTTAAATTTTATTGGCAGGTGACAATAAAAACTTTAAGGACAAATATTCCCAAAGCTTCTGTGAAGAGAGATTCTTCACAGGTTGGGGGCAGCCTTCCACGGAAAAGGGCTCCTCACTACAGCTTGGTCCTGCTGCTGTGTTCAGAAATGTTCCCTGTGGGTCAATAAAACAAACTATATGTATAAAAATATATAGTATTAGGACATCATTTTGATATATACATATATTTATATATTATCATCAAATATATCAAAACAAAACATATAGTTAAAAGTTTTTCCACATTATATTTCAAATTTCCCCTAGGTCTTACAATTTTCTAAATCATTTTATTATTTGTTGGTATAAAGTACTGCTTGTTTATATAATCCTACTCTAAACTAGATCTTTTTACACATGCAAATGACAGAGTAGCTAGCAACCCCAGAGGGTTTAATTGTTATATTATTAAAATATGTGTGTGTGTGTGTGTGTGTGTGTGTGTGTGTATAAGTGTATGTTCATGTAGGGTGCACACACTCTATGGTGCTACTCTTCAGGCACTATTTACCATGGGTTTGGTAAAATTTGTCCTTGGCCTATAGCTTGTAAAACAAACATGGCTGGTAGACTAGTGAGTTCCTAGGAGACTCGGGGTTTTATGTGTGTACCTATATTGCTGGCTTTTTTACAAGAGTTCCAGAGACTGATGTCAAGCACTTTGTTGGCTGTGCCCTATTTTAATTCTTAGTCAATACAGTCTGTTCAGTTTCCTTTTTGAGTAGGGCATGGTAGTTCTTACTGTATGCCACCAGTGTGATCTTTCATTTTGTTTATATGGAATTTTAATATGGAGATGATAAAGTATTACCTGGCAAACATTCATCTGCCAGCTGTTGGAGTGCTGTGGCTTAGTTATAAGTCCTACTTAGTGCTGCCTGTTTACTTATCCCTTAGTACAAAAGGGTTTTGTTTATAACACACATACATGCAAAAGGAGAAAGTCCTGGATTTTAAATATTATTCTTGCTTTACAGGGTATTGTTTGTATATGTTAAAAAGGGTTTTGTTTATAACACACATACATGCAAAAGGAGAAAGTCCTGGATTTTAAATATTATTCTTGCTTTACAGGGTATTGCTTGTATATGTTAAAGGGATAGCTATGTAACTTAGCTGGTAGAGTGTTTTGACTTGCATGTACGAAACCCTGGATTCAATCCTGAGTATTACATAAACCAGGATTGGGTGTCTGCCTGTAACCTTGGGAGGTTATGATAAGAAAACTGGAATTCAAGGTCCAATAAAGCAACCTACCTTTGGTAACCTACAAAGCAACTCTGAGGCAAGCCTGGCATACATGAGATCCTCTCTTGAAACATCTTAATTTGGGAGCAATGAGAGAGTGTAGCTAGCTAAGTAAGATGCCTGCTGCTAAGCCTGAACACCCAAGGTTAATCCCTAGAGTTTACAAAGTGATTGGAAGAACTGATACCTGAAAAGTTTCTCTGTTCCCCACAAGTCACCATAAGATGCAGGTGCCTACATACCCACACACAAACTCAAGTTAACACGAAATGTAACAGTAAAATTACTAGATGATTCACAAATAGAGGTGGTATGTGTACTTATATGTTAGAGTTCAGAATTGCATCAGTGGAGACAAACCAAATAAACGATACACAGAAACCAAAGAGAGTCACTAAATACCTCTGTTCAGGGTTCCATAGCATAATTTATATACTGAAGAATCTTAGCATCAAACACCATGTCTAGATTTAAAAGTATCCTGTTGACACCACTACTTATAAATAGAAAGACAACTATTTGCCCAATAATAAAATATTTGCAAAGAGTGGATGATTACAGTAAAAGAATGATGAGAAATAGACATAAAATATGAAGAATTCAATTTGGACAATTCACATGTTCTGTGAGACTAACTTTTGTGTGTGGAATGGGGGCTCAGAGGAATAACAACCTGCCACAGTTGCTGCAACTATCACAGATGATCAATCATCAGAACGTTCTCTGTATGTTTGCTCCACAATGTTAGCTAATTTAATTTAATTTAATTAGTGATAGAGAGGTCATATTATAATGTGCATAACATCCATATTCTTTTGCATGCTTAGATGTAGGACAGAGAAGTCATTCACTAATCATAAGGTTATTATAAAATCTTGTTTATGATTCCAAAAAGGCAAATGTTAATCAGTCCATTAAAAATGGCACTAAATGAGAAGTGCAACACATTTCCCTCTGATCTCAGGATGCCTGGAATAAAGGGAATGCTGGGTTAGCTCTATGCCCAAAAGGAATAATGATAATTAAACTCACAGATGTCTGTTGGCCACATTTTATCCGTATGTATGTAAACACATAAAATATACTTATTAGATTGAATAATATACTTATTAAGACACAATAAAATAAAGCATAAACTCAAGTTGTATTTTGTGGGCAGAATGTGAAAGCTACATCCCCTAGGCTCACAGTTGCTAGTGATGTTTGAGAAGAGAGACCTATGAGGGTGGGTCACCACTTTCATGATGTGTAACGTTCCTCCTTGAGCATCTCCAAACCCTGTCTAAACTTTTTTGCTTCCTGTTAGATATGAAGTGCTAGATATGAATCTGTCGCAATGTCTTGCTCCTGATGGCTTCTTGTTCTGCCCCATCAGGAGCCTAAACACAGAGCCAACTCAACAGGAGCAGATCTCTCTAAAATCTGATGCCTAAATGAATCTTTCCTGCTCCCTGCAACCTCACCACCAGCCCTTGGAAACTTTAACGAAAAAAAAAAAAAAAACAAGAAAAAACTAATTTAGAGTTAACTGGGAATGTCGCGACACCCTTGCTACCTTGAACAGTTCTCATAGTGAACGTATTAAAGCAGGTATACATCATTTCTGTTTCTATAATCATAAAGATGCTAAAAAGAAAGAAACCCAATAAGGAAGGAAGGCTCACATTTCATCTCACATACAAAAATGGGGATGAACGAGGCAGTGAGCGAAAGCAACCACCACTGCACCACACACTCACCTGTGGTCCACGACAGCCCCAGCCCCGGAAGCTTCTAGAAGATCACTCTGAGCCGTCTCGCTGTGCCTGCTGACTGAGAAGCATATAGATCCTCTCTTTGACCCACTCTCGGCTGTGAGGCTTGTACGTCTGGGTGTCTTCGAGGAGCACCAGGCAGCTGAGGTGGACCAGACGGTCGATAAACTCGAACAGCTGATTGATGCCATAGGTGATGGACTGGCTGAGGGGGTTCAACCTCTTCAGGTGCTCCTCGTACATCTTACAGATGCCTTCCATGCATTCGTTCACGGACCCGTAATCGGCATATGTGCGGCCTTCTGGCCTCTGCGTTGGCTGAACCAGCAACCTGATGGGAGTCATGGCCGCAAGAGCCGCTCTGCTGGCCATCCTAAACCTGAACTGCGCATGCGCTCGGTGGCACCGCCTCTAACAGCAAGTCTCGCGAGAGCTGGCAGAGCAGCTAGGTGCGTGAACTGCTTCTGGAAGGTTCTTGGCTCCAGGCTAAAAGTTAGCCTCACAAAGTGTGTCTCATTGTTAATGGTTATGCAGAAACATGGCTGATAATCCAACTGTGTGCTTAGAGCTGTTGAGAGACATCTTTGTAAGGAAACATATTGGCTTAATATGCATGATTTTATTTAAATAACCTTTGGCAATATATTTTCGTCAGAAGTTATTTAAAGGCATAGCTGCCAAATGAAAGCACATAAGAAAAGCCCACATAGGCACACTCCTCTTCGCCACCTATATTAGCAACATGAATTTATTCAACCTTGTTTGCAGTTCTCATTAACTTCACCTACTTGCTAATATTGTCTTATAAACATTTGCATAATTTTTTAAGACTGTACACCTCATTTCAAAGTATGTGTTAATTCACTATTCTGTGCAAAGGATGTGAGGTTGTCTTTAATACAGGGTAAGTCACAAATTTTACCCTTTTACTTTTTCTTGAAGATTTAATAAGAAGAATAAATTAGAAAACTCTCAAGTGATAACAAAAGAAAGCTATTTTTATGCTCTGTAGATTGCGAGAACATTACATATTGTTAAACGGTTCCATAAAAGGAGGCAATATCTACTAACTACATCTATGGAAGGAATGTTTTAATTTACAATAAAATGCAGAACAGGGGCAAATATGAATCTATCAATTAATATCACCTTAAAACCACTTTAAAAAGAGAGTGCCATCATTTTAAATACATGTTTTCTAAAATTGGCTGAAATGAATGCATAAGCACCATCAATGGGTCCTTTAACAAAGAGAAGCAGATCTTATTAGTGACAAATCATAGCAAGGGGAAAGGACAAAGAGATAGTGATGTTTTATGCAGCACTTTTATCTTTAATAAGACAAATAATTATACAAATGGATTTCTCAATACTCCTTAAGTTAAACAGGTGTATATATAGAGATGGTTGAAATATTTTTCTTATGAACGGTTCGTAAGGGGAAAGTCACTCAAGAGAAACCGCTAGTTCTGACTGTAGATCCTGGGTTGCAAAGGCTGAGTTGATTGGGCTGGGCCACTGACTCAAACCTAGCCAAGATTTTTATTCTCCTTCTGATATTTTGAGTCAGAATAGTATCTACATTCCGTAATTCTAGTGAGTCTGAGGTCTGAGGACTTCCAGCAGCATGTCCAGTATGTACTGATGAGATTAACTTTGTTGTTGGCAGCAAGCACTTTAGTCAGCTCAGCATTTCATTTTTTCCAGTCTCCTTAGAGGAGTAAGAACTGTGATGAGTTTGTGGGTAAGGGTCAAATATACTGATAGAGGAAGTGACTCTAGTGTAAACAGAAGGAACTTAAACACAAGGCACACGGAGTCCTTTGGGATAAATGTAAAAGAGACACCTGCCACATTCCAAACCCCATTTCCCAAATGTCTGCTTTGGGGATGATCTTTGATGACAAGGTGTCCCCATCACCATTGCCCAGAGGGCATGAGCATGGCCTGAGGGACAAGTAGTGCGGGTAACTATGACTGGGACAATGGTAGACATGAGAATTGAATTGAAGGCCACAGCTTTGTGCCCTGTATTGTTGTTTCCCAACCTGAAGTTTTATTCAAAAATCTTCTAGTTATTCAATGTTTTTCATGAAAATGTTTCCTTTGGGCTTGCAGTTTTCTTGTTTGCAAACAGAGTTGGCTGCTGTTTTTGTTTCCTATCAGGTAAACTTACTCTTTTTCTTTGACAACTTCCTTGTTCTCTAAACACACCCTGTTTCAGATAATATTCTGTATTTTAACAATTACGACAATCAAGGATCTGACTTTCCCTTGCCAACATATTTAAAATAGTTCTAGGCAGGAGGTTCTTCTCTTATCATAGCTTTTTGTTCTTCACAGAACACAAAGCATGTCAAAAAGTTGAAATATAATTCACAATCTTTCTGCTTCACCTTTCCTCCCACTGGAATTATGCTTATATGCCACTATGCCAAACACTGTAAAAGTGTTATGGTGCAAACATAACAAACATGTAAGAGTAGGGGGTTATTAAAGAAGGGATTATTTAAAGTTGCTCCTAATCTATATATTTCAGGACTCTAAATCGTATAAATTGGATTTTGACATAAATTGACATCTTTGGGATTGGAGATGTCTCTATTTAAGAGCACTACCCCTCTTTGAAGAAACCTGTGTTCCATTCTAGATACCACATGGCAACTCACAACAGTCTATAATTCTAATTCCATACGATTTGATGCCCTCTTCTGACCTCTAAAATCATTGCAGGCATTTGGTGCACAGCCAAAACACCAGACATATAAAAAAATCTAAAAAAATGAAAAGAAAAGAAAAAAGAAAGAGCAGGAAAAACCAATTCTATGTTTACCAATAAATGTAAAAATATTTTTTGTCCAAGTCTTCAAATCCTTTTCCATAATTAAAAATCAACCACTAATCAGTCAGAATGAAAATTCCATTTTTTCAAGTAATTATAATTGTGATTAAACAAATAAAAACAAAACACAATTTTCCATTTTGGAGAGCATTTCTACAAATTTCTATTAATATGTTCACAATTGTTTTGTATAATATGTGTTGTAAGTGTGTTTCCCAATGTACTGGTGTAAAAGTAGAGGGCCTTAAAGAGTTGGGAGGTATTGGAATATAGTTAGGTTATTCAGTCGTTACATTCAGAAGAAATTAATTTAGGTCTTAAGAAATGCTTTGTTCCAGGAAGGAGTTTGTTATCAAAAACCAGCCTGCTCTAGTTTGGCTATGACTGTCCCACCAATGAGTACACCTATGATAAAACACAAAGTGCTGGTGTGGTTGAATGAAAAGGGTCACTATAAACTGTTGAATGTTTGGACCCTAGTTCATCTGTTTAGGAAGAATTAGGGGTGTGGTCTTGTTGGAGTAGTTGAGTCGCTGGGGGTGGGCTTTGAGGTTTAAAAGACCCAAGCCTGTACCAGTGTCTCTTCCTGCTGCATGTAGATCTACATGTAGATAGAACTCTCAGTTACATGTCTGACTGTGTGCTGCCTGGCTCCCTGCTTTGATTACCATTGACTAAGTCTCTGAAATTTTAAGCAAGCTAAATACTTTCCTTTGTAAGATTTGCTATGGTCATGGTGTCTCTTCACAGCAACAGAACACTGACTAAGACAGTCCTTGTGTTTTTCTGGCTCACAAGTACAGTACATCCTGAGAGGGAAGTCAAGGCAGAAGAAGCTTGAAATAACTAATGAAGAAACAGAGAACAATGAATGCAGGCTGCTGTTCTTCCTTTCCATATTTATATAATCCATGGTCTCAGACAGGGAATGGTGCCAATTTCATTGCACGGTGGTTCTTCCACCACAATTAATACAATCAATGATCACGCTCAGAGGGCCATCTCCCAGGTGATTCTAGATGATGGCAAGTAAATAATTAACACCAATCACATCTTCCATTGACTTCTTTCAGGAAGAAAGTGATCAATTCATCATAATCTAAAATGTCTGAAACTGGACCCAAAGTAACATCTCCATCTTTTAAATTAATTATCTCAGGTATTTTATTACAGTCATAGAAAACTGACCAACCCAGAGCTTCGCTCCCTCCCTAACTCTGATTTTTTGTTTTGCTTTCTAATCTTTATTTTCCCATGTAGCCTGGCAATGTTTCACCACTAAAACATGAGATGGGAGAGTGAGAGCAGAGCTCATCAGAGTGTCTATTCTCGAAGGTGAAATAGTCAGTTTGTTTTCGAATTACACACACAGTAACATAGAACAGAATAGCAACATGAACTTTACAATGTTTAGACATATTAAATAATCATTGCCTAAGTAAGTTGGACAACCCAAGGTGAATTGGCTGTCTTATCTCATTAATTTTTAGTGTTTCTGCAGTTTATAAACTTATTTTTAATTATATTTTATTCTAAACTCTAATTTTAAGGAAAACATAAAATTGCTACATCACCTTGATTTCATACATCCCAATTTATTGTTCAATAATGTTAGGGTTACAGTGCCCCCACAGGCACCTTATTCCATGATCTTTCTGTCACAGTCTGTATTAATCACCTCCTTCTTAGATAATCTATAAGACAAAGATTCACCAGCTCCAATATTTATACATGCACAAGAAATTTAATGAATTTAAAGAATAGATAGCAAAATGATATTTTAGATGAGAATATATAATGGAACTTTGAATTACAAAAACAAACTAAATACAGTGTAAAGTGCATAATGTTAGAGGTAATAAATATTTATGAATTTGTTAGTGGCAGTTTATTATAATGAAAATTATGGAATAAACCACAAATTGTATGGATGTATAAGAATTATAAGTATTCCTGTTGGTATTCTGAGGAAAACAATTAATATGAGATTGAATACTAAACATTCAAAATCTGCATGTCTTTTTAAAATATCTAAAATAAAGACTTTGCTAATATGTACCAAATATTCCTTCATTTCAATAAAATTTTGTGTTTAAACAGTGAGTGAGAAGCCATTTACTCAATGATCCAAACTGAAGTCTATTTAAGTGCATTATCAAAGCTGTGAGAATGAGTAGTCAGGTATGAGCCTTGCCATTACTTTCTGTGTTGCCTATACTTAAATTGCACAGAAAGGAGTTTTTAAAATATTTGAGTTTAATTACAACACATAAAATTAAATGTTTTAATACCAATCCAAATCAATCTTACAGAGATCATTCTCTTACACTCAAAATCTATTTTATGTGTATTATTTTTACTTAAAATATAATTACATCATACCCTCCCATCCTCTTTTCCTTTAAACCCCACCCATGTCCACTGCACTTTTTTTTAAATTCAGTCTTCATACCTATTTTTGCTATATAAACATTCTTCTGTGTGTATGTGCGTGTGTGTTTGTGTGTGAATGTTTGTGACTGTGGGTGTTTTGGCATGTGTTTGTGCTTGTGTATGTGTTTGTATATGTGTTTGTGTGTGTCTTTTTATGTATGTGTGTTTGTGTATATGTCTTTTTGTTTGCATGTGTGTTTGTGTGTGTGTGGGAACAAATATATAATAATCGGTCTATTTGTTGTCACTTGTCTATTTTTAGGGGTTAATTAGTTTTGGATCAATTAACAATTGAGGGGGCTCATCTATGTAGAAGATCTACCTCTCTTAGTGGATTTTAGTTAATCTTCATCATGGGTGGGCCCATGTAAAATTTCCTTTCCATGTTGGTGTGCCAACTTCTGTTGTCATTGTCCAGGTCCCATTTAAGCAGCCACACTGTTGAGATTTCAAATTTTTTCTTCTCTGTCATATCTGGAAAACAGAGTCTTGCAAAATAAGGTTTTTCTTTCCCATTTTATTTTGTGTGTGTGTGTGTGTGTGTGTGTGTGTGTGTGAGAAAGAGAGAGAGAGAGAGAGAGAGAGAGAGAGAGAGAGAGAGAGAGAGAGAGAGAGAGAGACAGAGACAGAGACAGAGACAGAGAGAAGTAGAGAGAGTGATAGAGAGAGAGGCAGAGACAGAGGAGGGGAATAGGGAGACAAAAGAAAGGGAGAGAGAAACAGGGAGAGAACAGAAAAGAAGAGGAGAGGAAAGGAGAGGAGAGGAGAGGAGAGAAGGGAGTTAAGGGGAAGAGAATTAAAGGGAGGGGAGGGGAGGAAAGGACAAAAGAAGACAGGAAAGGACAGGGAAGAGAGGACAGGAGAAGAGATGAGAAGATAAAGGTTGTGTATGTGTTCATGTGTGCTATGGCAGACCGGTGGAAAACATACTATAACTTACATGAGTTGCATCTCTTACAAAAGGTTCTAGGGATAGAACTTCGTTTGTTAGACTTGGTGACAGTGCTTTACTCATAAAACTACTTAACAGGCAAAGAATTCTATTTTAAAACTTTACACTATGTATTTACTTATTAAAAATTGAATGGAATATTTTCTTTAATTTACTGAAAAATAAGTTTTGATATAGTTTTTAAATAATTTCTCTGGCAGTAAGTTATACAGCCATTGTCCATTACCATTATATTTAAAGTCTTTAATCATCTAAAATTATTTCAAGTAAAATAGCTATATTATTTGCAATAAAATACATACTCATTTGTAAAGTTCAAGAAGTAATACAAGAAGCATATTTGGGCAAAATGGGTGTAACTGTAATGGTTTATTTTTCATTTTTCATACCATTTAACATTATTTTCAATAAATTTATAACCCCTGGAAAACTGATAAAACAGTGATATTATCAAATTAAAGTAAGTTCTCATTTTTTTTATCTTCTTCACTCTAACCAGCACTCATGTTACTTCCAATGATGCCTAACTTAAGATTAAATATCAAGAACCTCGAATTTATGGTGACCAATGTAATATTCCTGTCCTACTGCATGGGCAGCAGCAGTTGCAAATGAGTAACCAGGTAGTCAGTAGTCTCAGAAAGGGGCAGCAAGAAAGCAAAGTGAGTCTGAGCTCAGCATCACAAATGCACACAAAACCTCCAGAAATGTGTTCAGAGTTGTTGGAGGATTAGGGCACGAATATTATCACAAAACTCCAGTTCATCTTTTATTTCCCCTTCTCTCTCTCTAAATAACAACTTCAAGAGGGTAGACACAAAACAAGAAAGAGTTAGTAGGCTCTTAAGAAAAGCTTAGATCCAGAGATAGGAAAAGCCCTGCCCCTCCTGTAGTGGTGAACTCTTTCTTACTTGGGAGATCTTGTCCATCATGAGATTTTTCTCCTTGCATCTGGAAGAATCGCAAAATTAACACATATATTTATAGAGAAAATGGTCAATGTGACTTAACCTTATGAGAAATTATGCTATTAACAGACTCAATTGGGGAATAATTAGTAACCTGAGTTAGAACCCCTGAACCTATAAAGGGAAAAGGGAGCCAGGTTTTGATATTCTTGTAATTCTAGCACTAGAGAGACAGAGATAGGTTGATCCCTTGGGCTCTCTGTCCAAACAAACGAATATACTTAGTGAGCTCCAGGTCAATGAAAGACGGTGGCTTATGTAACCAGCTGCATGACTCTGAGGAGCAACAGCCAAAGCCAACCTCACATAAATGCATATACTTGCATAGACACCTGGACACACACACACACACACACACACACACACACACACACACACACGAAACCCTGCACACACACATGTAACGCACCCTTATGAAAATGTGCCCCTATACACAAAAAATTACTTAATATTCATTTAAATTTAAAGATGGTAATCTGAAAGATTATTAATTGAAAATTGAATCATAAAATATTAATGCACATTAAAAATAAGGCTATGTGCTTTTATTTATCCAGTAAAATCTTGACAACATCTGCTTTTGAAGAAGAAATGTAGAAAAAAATATCAAGAGCCTACTTTATGACAAATGCTCTATTTGGTTTATTTTTGCTAGTTTATTTGTTTACTCATTGATATCATTAAGAGATTATTTTCTGTCTTACACAAATGAAAAAAATAAAAAAAGAAGCAAATAAGCCTTGGGGCTAGAATTCTGAGCTATAAGTAGATTGATGAAGTGGTTGCTCACTGGTTACACCAGAGGACCCAGGTTCAATTCTGCTTAGCCAAATGTTGCTCAAAATCATCTGTAATTCCAGTCTCAGGAAATATGACACCCTCTTCTTGCCTCCTTGAGCATGGTGCCCACATGCAGTCCACAAACATACACAGGCAAAGTTCCCACATACATAAAAATAAAGATAAATAAAACTTCAAAATAAAATAAAAAACAGGTAGTCTGTGAAAATAAATTTGTTCATGATTTTATTAAAAGGTCTTTCATAGAAAAATGAAACTTACCACTGGTGGATAACTGAAATTTAAATTATGTATATATCTTTAAATATTAAAATATTAAAGCTGTAAATTGTCTCTAAAAATGCTTATGACATATTGAGGCTTCTTTTGTGCACTGGCAACAGGACAAAGACACCAATATATAAATATATGCTGTATAAATATAGATAGCCTTTCCATTACTTTATATTATTTTAGCTAAAAGTGATATATTAAGCATTTGGAATTTGAATTTCACAGGTGAAGAATCTAATCACCCATGCAGCTGTCAAATTCAGAGTAGCATATGAGAAGTGGGAGAGATGTACAAGTGTCAAGAAAAGAGACATCCTTTTAAGTACCAAGATCTCACTGACAGATGGCTTGATAGCTTATTTTTTATATTGTATGAATTCTCATAGTCTCCATAGCAAATGTATTTTAATAATCCCTCATGTGTCAAACTAATTTATTGAAGTAATCAGAGGAAGGAAAATAGGTTTACAAAACATTAAATGAGTAATGAAAAAGTATTCTTTATAATCACATATAATGTTGAAATTCAATCATGTCAGGGAATTTAACTTATTTCCTTTTAGACAGTATAGGCATGAAAATGTAGATGGAAAAAAAATCATAAGAATGTACAGAACGATTAGGAGAAAATGTAAAGAGCTCCCCATATGGGAACAAGCCACAACATTGCTAAGAGAAAATCTGGGTTAAAATCCACAATTAAAATTAGTGGCTGTGAGTCCACAAAGGCAAAAGTAGATTTGAAAACTGCACAGCGTCCAACATTTCCACATAGGAGAAAAATTAGAATACAAGATGCAAGCGTTCTTCCCTGCAAGAGGTGGAGTTAAATTTCTAGCATCCTGCTCCCTCATAATGTCCTAGAGATTTGCTCTCAAAATATTGTAAGAAATGGGGAAATCATCATTCTATAAGAATCCTTCAAAATGTGATATTAGCAAACTGGTACTAATAAGCACACCATTGATATCTCATGGATAACCTGTAGACTGTGATAAGCTGAAATTATAAGGGAACTTCACCTTGTAATGTAATTTCCCAAGTCTGTTTCCTTTATTGAAAGGCTGATAGGACACATTGATGTTTTCTCCAGGACATCACCTGGGTTCACCTACAGAGTGTCAACTCCATGTGCAATAAATGTTAAGAAATTGTCCGGATGCAAAAAAATATGTCTTTCAGGTCAAGTAAATGTAGTGAAGTGGCTTAGATCAGACCCTGAAATGATAACAATACATATGTACGTACATACATACATACATACACCCAAAATAATACAAACAAAAGCCTCCTGCTGAAAATAAATGTATGGATAACCATCAAAAGTGCTACCCCAACATTAATTTCTTAGTTTAAAAGAAATGTGTGATGATATAAGATGTTAAAATGAGGAAAACATTATGAGTATATCTGAAACTAGTAGATTTTTAATTAATCCACATTAAAATTGACCTCAAAAGGAAAGTTAGGACCTTTAAATATTTTACTTCATGAGTGACCATATTGTTTTTAGTTTGTCTAGGGTGAGTGTTGGGGGTGTTCTAGCATGGATGTGTATTCCTATGCATGAGGGAACACATTTATGTGCAGCTACATGTTAACCCATGCATATCAAGACAAGCAGCTGATGTCAAGTTTGGTCACCATCATTCTCCATCCTATTTACAAAGCACAGTTCTTTCACTTAACCATAATTTTGCAGATGTAGCTATTTTTCGTTAGATTTAGCCTGTTTGCTCGTGGATCTCCTGCCTTTCCCTTCCAGGCACTTGCTTATGGAAAAGCTATTATACCCACCTGGCATTTTTGTGGATGCTGAGGATTCAAGATGCTGTCCTGATGCTTCCTGCCAAGTGCTTTCTTTCTTCACTGAGCATCTCCACAGCATCACTGTTTTAATTAAAATGATCACATAAGTGTCCATTATGCCTAATGCCATACATTACTTGTTTTATCATAGGTTTACTAGATATTAGTCAAACATTATATTAGATCCAGATGTTTCCGTGACAGAGTAGTTTCTTGAATATGGTATTTGAATTCATAGACTGTTCTGCCTAGTGCGGGTAGACTTCATTCAAACTTTCAATAGCCTTATAAGGAAAAGTTTGATGTTCCCAAAGTAAACAACTCCATCTGCACTCTAGGACCCTCAATTTGTTCCTTCCTTCATACTTTCTGACTATCTTGGAACCATCCAGTTTCGTTTTGGTGTAAATTAATACTTTTTCACAAACAATTTAATTACATGCATCCTAGTGGCTGTGTTCTTCTGAGAACCTTAATTCATAGTTTAAATATATTTCATGCAGTAAATCTTTTAACTCATAATTAACAAAGTAAACAAGTTCAGAGACTATTTTGGTAATTTTCAGCACTTTAATATGGATTTTTAGATAAGACATCATTTATACCAATGGTAGAGTTATTGAGATTTTTAATGTTACTCTGATTATGAAAATGCACTTTAAATCATTTAGGTGTAAATTGTCATCACATCAAAACTATGGAAAATTAATAATTAAAGGGAAAAATTCAACTCTAAGAAAAATGAAACTAAATCAATGATTTTAAGTTTAATAAATATGATGTTCATAGTTATATTTCTATGTTTTCTTTATCTTTACCTCATAAAAAGTTATAGTTGCATAAAGTAAGATAACTGGTCTCCTACACTGCAGAGTTAAAACAGGAGGAACAGCATGAGCAGAAAACCAGAGAGGACTGCATAGCACGATCACATATTAGTAAAAAGGAACAAAAAGAAATGTGAATAAGCAGATATTGTAGAAAACAGGGTTTTTTTTCCCCCTACAAAAGTAGCTTTGTTTAAACAACCATTAACAGGCTCTGTGTATATTATTATAAATTTAATCATTATTTTGATCTCAAAAATAAAAGAAAACCAAACAATATTAAAAAGTTTAGTGTTCTTTAGCCCCTAACTATATCTCCTCCAAATGAATTTGATACAAAATATAATCTTTATATCAGTTAAAGTAATTTCAGTTTATATCTTACTTGGCTCTGCCACTGTTAATTTCATTTATTTTGCAATAATTTTGTCAGCAGACCCAAATGTGTTCAAAATTGTGCTTAATTCTAGAGTATAGATTATGCACCATTGATTACCACGTAACAGAATACAATATAGATTATCGTTTTAACCTAGAGAACAGTAATTAAACACAGCAGCAGTAATAAGAAGCTAAGTAAAAGTAAACCTTAATTCACATTTTGTGTTGGAAGTGTCTTATTCTGAGTCTTTAGAGATGAGTAAGTAAATCAGGAAAGAAAAAAGTTAGAAGAGAAGACTAGATATCCAGAGAGAAGAACATCTCAAGTGTTAGGAATACCAGGGTGCATGGTTTAAAGCATAGAAGAGAAATAACAGTAGACACTCAGTTGTGCATTTCTTTGCTCTTCTCCAATATCCAGAACCTCTGCTCCTTCAAGAAGTAGTTGACCTTAGCCCAGATCCTATAATTTATAACAACAACAACAATAATAATAAACAAAACTAATCATGGGCCCCAGTATAGTAACAAATTCATCACAGAAGGGTATAAGTTTCATAATGTGTGTTTATGACAAAAAGGCAGGAACCAGTGATACTTCAATGGACCAAATTAGAACACATTGTATAATGAGATAAAGTTGCATTTATTATTGCATACTTTATACAATAAATGTACAAATATTTCTTGAATTATATTGATTCAAATATACAGAAAATGGGTTATAGATATATAAGTAAACAGATTGAGAACAGATGATAGATATCGTTTAGATTGATGATGCATAGATAATAGACTAATTTTTAATAAGTAGATTGCAAATATATATACACTTAGATTACTGATAAAATTCAAATTTTCACTGTTTTGAAGAATTATAAGCAATTGACCTATATACACAAGAGACAGAAATGGTCCTAGATATTAAGATGGGCCTGTGCACTGTGACACTCTTCCAAGAACTACAATGTCAGGAATGAGTTTGCAATTGACCTGGAGTTATTATGGAAAATGATATTTTATGATAATAACATATGCTCTCACTCTGAGGTGTCAATGATGACATGTGTCTTTGGAGGAAGACTTCAGTCTTCCTTCAAAAAGTTACAACCTTAATTTAAAAAAAAACAGCAGAAGAATGTAAATTAAAATACATTAACAGCACTGCTTCTGAAACTTTGAAGGCTATAAAAACCAAGGAAACTCTGAGACTGTTGTTAGCAACAGAAATCTAATGACAACTGACAGCTATTTTTGCTGTGTCCTGTACAAGATCATGTAAGACAATAGACTTAACAAAAATAGCCTTTTAATATTATTTTTGTAATAAGCACAAGCATGCCATATTAATATAAGAAGCTACTGAGAAGAAACAGTATAACACTACATAATTACCTTTAATCTGAGTGTTATACAAAACAAAAATTATTCTAGTTTATCTTTTAATTACTAAATTTGTTAGTTTATAATATAATTGCTACTTACCTCTCTGTTTCTGTCTCTGTGGCTCTCTCTATCTCTGTCTCACGCTCTCCCCCTCTCTTTCCTCTCTCCTCCCTCCAAATTCTGCTCTATACCCTTTCCTACTCTCCTGCAAATTCATGATTTTTTTCACCAATTGTTATTGCTTGTATAATATGCATATACATATATGCATTCTTAAATATAACCTGCTTGGTCTCTATAAAGTTTCTTGTGCTTTTTTTTTTTTAATCAGGAAAAACCATTTGGCAATGAGCAACCAATTGTCATGCTCTTCCTTGGGTAGACCACATCTTTTCTGAGTTATCTATGGTTCTTTGTGTATGGCAGAGGCCTTGTGGAATTTTGCCGGTCCACTCTGGCATGTTCTTTGATCTCAAGTGATTTTATGACTCTTAAAATTTTTATGAGCCCCTCTTCCAAAATTTTATGTGAGCCTTAGGGGCAAGAGGTATTGTGTAGATGTGTCCACTGAGACTGAGCTACATAGCTCTGCAGAAGGATAGGTTTTACATTTCTAAACCACATACATGGTTTAGAAACAATGGGTGACTTTCTGAAACATCAAAGTCTACTGTCAGTGACACATATACTCCATGAAGACCGGGCCTCCTAATCCTTCCCTTAATAATTTCAGTGAATGAAGACCATAAATTCAAATATACACCATTATGGAATCTTTTCTCATTTAAACAACCAAAGCAGAATAGAAAATAATCACTTCCTTATTTGTAAAATTAAGGGTTCCATAGAACAATAAGCAGAAAAAGAACTGTAGTACATAGAGAGGATAATAAATATAATCTTTTAGATGGGACTGGGCAATGGGTATGAAATTACCAATAACAGAATAGGAAATATCTTAAATGAAGGGATGACTGGCCTGGTAAAAATTAAAATGACGTCTCTCTGGGATCTCAGGGAAGATAGTCATGAGGAATAGACATGCAAGTAATATAAGTTAACCCAAGAGTTGAAATATACTTTCCTTACACAGCTAAAAATAACCTTGGCTATCTCATTATTCAGAGAACTGGTATTATAGGTATACCCTAGGACATTTGTTTATATCTGGTGCTGGGGATCAAACCCATGCCTTCCTACATGCTAAGCAACCACACTACCTTATGCACCACATCACTAAACTTTTTATCAGCCTTCCACAAAAAATAACATATTTGATGTTTGGATAAATATGTCCCTGTTTACATATTTAAAGATCTAAGATGTAATTTAATCACTACTCTCCTCCTCTAAAGTAGGAATAAAATTTAATAGAGTGGTTTTTAGTTTTTTTGTTTGTTTTTTGTTGTTGTTGTTGTTGTTTTGCTTTGGTTTTGGTTTTTCTTTGTGGATTGGGTTTTGAGCCTACCTATGATTAAGAACTTCAAGTAGACAATTCAATTGCTAAGTATAATCACAACTTCAGAGGGAACTCTTAGAATGAAGAGTCTTGATATAGCACTGTCAAGAGGATAATACAGTTGAACCAGGACTCAACCTAGAATTTCTGAAACTAAGTATTGAGGGAAGCTCAATGACTGAATTGTCTGCATCACACTGACCTTTGGCTACTCTGTGTGAGACAGTGTTGATGGACAAGTATTATCAGAGGGTCCCACCCACTGTGGGCAGTCACTTGTCCACACAGGTAGTCCTGAACTGTACAATAAAAGTAAACTGACTTGGTTTGGAGTATAGTTTGAGGCATAATCAGTAATAAGAGAAGAACATAATGTCAGGCAATCCCAGTAGAGTGTTTGAGGCAGTTGGTACATTGCATCCGCAGTGAAGTAGCAGACCAGGATGGATGCTGCTGCTCATCTCAGGACAAGATAAAGTGCAACCCTGAGTACATATGTCTCCCAAACTCAATTAGTAATGAAGATAATTCTAAGTGTATCCAGAAATGTAGTTTCCAGATGGTCCTAGATCTCAATGCCTTGAAAACTGAGATTAGCCACTACACTTAAGGTTTTAGTTACCTAAAGTCAACAATAACCCCAAAATGTAAATTAGAAAAATCAGAAATTAATACAAATTCATATATTTTATCTTGTATTCCTGTAGGAGACTGACAGTAGTCAGTACAGTCTTTGTTTCTTTTTTGTTCATTTGTTTGTTTTTCTTTGTTTTTAACACTGGGACAGGAATTATCCCTTTGCATGGTAGACACCCACTTGATAATTATTACCTTCTTGGTAACGAGCTTCTTTATTGTATGACTAGCATAGTATTCCCATCCTTCTGCAAAACAATATTTATATGTTCCTCACTAGGCCAGGAATGTGTTAGAGTATCACCAGAATTTCTAACAAAAAACTAAAATAAAGACAATTAACTTGCATAGATGCTGGTTATTCCAGGTTACTATGAAGGGGCAATGTTTATAGTAAAAAGGAAAGTGAACACCTAAGGAATAGTAGGGATGTCTCAGATGGAATACTTATGCAAGCTAACATATCTGATGTTGAAGTTTGTAAGGCTTATTATACACAGGAGAAAGGTAGGCAATTTCCCTATCAATAAATTATTTATTTTAGTAATTTCACTGAATCTATAAAGTCAGATGATAACACAGAGAGAAGGGGGAAAGAAATTGTTTAAGGTACATTGGAAATGTAAAAATGACTTGTCAAATGGATGAAGGAATATGTTGTGTCTGAGGAATAAAAAAATCTTAAAGATGGTTCTAAAATGACAGGAAAAGTGTCATTTACAATAGAGACAATAGGTATGTAGAGAGGTGTATAAAATTGAAGACATTCAGTGTGTTCGCAACTATGGATTTTAAGTTGTTAATAAAGATTAATAAGGAATAATAATATATATATTATATATAAATATAATTCTGGAGAATATGTGGGTTATAAAAGGATTATTATAACCATGCACATGAAATTATAATTAATATGACTGTAAAACATAAGATCTTTAAGGAAGCAAAATTTTTTTCAAACTGACATCCTAGGCACAGAGCTCAAGAAGAAACACTTGGATGCTTTATATTTTTGGAACTAAGTATAAACTTAAGCCAAGTAGGTGTTTCATCTGTAGCTGTACAAGAGTGAGGGAGATGGAAAGACCTATGTAAAGGGTGAGCAAATATGCACTTTGGAGATGATGTTTCCTAAGTTTCCAATAGTTTGCTACCTAAACAAGAAATGACCTTGTGACAGTTCTCATGACTGTGTACCCTGTCTCAATCCAGGAAGCATTGTTGACCATTTCATAACAGCTGTGTGGTCCTTCTTTACATAGACAAACTGGAGAAGAGCCTGATGGTCAGAGTTTCAGGATAGAGCTGGGAAACATGCAATAGCCTATCCGTTTATTCATGTTTTAAAAAATATAGTTTTTAGAATTCTTATTACATGACTCTCTCAAAGACCTATCTTTTTACATAGATAAAAATATATAATATTTTTGCCCATATTAAGAAAGATACTGATATGTCTTCATTTTTTTCAGGCACAATTACATACTAAATTGGCCAGGGGATGACTTTTTATTAAAGGAATGAGTGTACCACATCCTTTTGTCAATGTGGAGTGATCTAATTTTGGCATAGATGACTCACATGAATGTATTAAATCACCTCATTAGGGCTTTATTATAACAAAAAGTAAGACAAATAGTTGAAAATGAGAACTAAAAAGATGTGTATGTCGAAAGAACTACTAATCAAAAATATTCAGAATTTGTTGAAGGTGGAAGTGCAGAATCAGTAGCTTAAAGTGACTGAACAGCCCAGTGAGCAGGCAAATGAGAATGAAGAGAAAAGCACATTCTATATAAAATACGTAAAATAATGAATATATGCACTTTATATACATTTGTTTCTTCTGGAAATTTTCTATCTTTTAGCTAGTTTTGCTGTTTTAAAATTAAAATTCTTAAATTGGTTTATTAATCAATGGCCATTTTACCTTTCTCACTACTAAACAAAAATAAAAATACAAATGTTTTTGCCTTATTCTAGTTCCTACACTGAAGGAAATAAAGAGAATTTGGGTACCATTTTTATGCACAACCCACCTAAATAGTTCACATACCTGATATGTTTTAACTAACAGATTATAAATGCTCTATTTAAAGATTAAAATCTGTGCTATTTGTAACATGAGAGTTTACCACTATCCTTGTGATGGTTAATCTTGCTAACTTGATGGGGTTTGAAGTTACCTAGGAGACACACCTCTGCCCTGTTCCTTGAGAGTGTTTCCATGTAAGTTTATATACGGTGGGTAAACTTATTTTGAATGTAGGCTATACCTTTCTATGAGATTGAGCATCACCATTAATCTCTACGACCTGACTGTGCACACAGTGTAACCCACTGCCTTAAACTCGCAGCAGCAGCTCCTTTATGTAATGAACTGCAGTACCAATTATGAGCCCAAATAAGCCTTTCTTCCCTTAAGACAGTTTTTGTTATGCAATGAGGAAAATAATATAACTATTACCATTGTAGCATTTTTAAAGCAGACCTAGCAAAAGTCTTCTCTGTGACAATATATGAAAACAGAGGCTTGTTTCACTATCAGAACTGTCCACCTGGCATCTCTTCCCACAAATGTTTTCCTTTTTTCATACTAACTGTGCCAAGGATTTATTTCTTAGCACTGGGTAGCACTTGGCTGACTCTGAAGCATTATGAATTCTAAGTCTGAATTTGATCACAAGACATGAGTTCAAAAATATCTATTCCAGAAGGGGAAGGTGACTTATCTTCCAACTCCTGAAGGTCTCCCTCAGTCCTTTGAGAACAATGTTTCTTTTACAGATTTTGGATTTGCCCACATATTATGTGTGAACCTGGGTTTCTGGGAAAATGCTTTAGGTTCTGGTTTCAATGTTCCTTCTAGAAGGAAACCCACACTGACACCACTTTGCCGAACTGTGAGGGATACCAAAATTTGATTCCATGCATCATGGTGTCGTCTCTAGTACATGTGAAAGCCCTGTTGCTTCCCCATCCAGATGTGGCAGTTCCATTTCCAGAGCCTGACTATTTTCAATCTGTTTCAGAGGTATCAGGACTATAGTACTGCTCGCTAGTCCCCTAATAGCCCCAAACTTGCCTGAAAATTAAACCCTGGAATAATTTCTCCTCTGAAGTCTGGAGGCTTCTTCATGCTGCATCAACTGTAAAAGACAAATGCTTCTCTGAATTCATATTCCCAAAAATCTATTTGGATTTCCATGAGCTTCTCTCTTTTTCTACTCTTGTATAACTGCTTCTCTAGAAGTGAAGCATTTAGTGCTGATTGTAGGATAGAAACTCATAAGAGTCATGAAGCTGAGCTCAGTTATAGAAACATACAAAGATCAAGATTTCCCTCAAACTTACAGGATTCATGAGGCTTCTCTATAAGTTCATTATTGCTGTAAACAGTGGGCGTGGAAAAGGGACTCTCATACCTGCTCCTGCCAAACTCCCTGTAGTTTCCAGGGAGGCTCAAGGCCCAGGAAGCTTGTTATGATTCATGAAAGAATGAAATTCTTAGTGATGTTTTAAGGTGTGTGTGTGTGTACATTTTCATGATTATATGCACCAACTATGTAGGGACCTACAGAAACCAGAGGGACTAGAGTTAGAGGTACTTGTGAAACATTGATATGAAAACCAGGAACTGAAGCTTTGTCTTCTGTAAGCACAGGATGTGTTGTTTAGTTCTGAGCCACTTATCTAGCCCCTTTTCTATAATTTTCAAATTAAACTTTTTTTTTTACAATTGGCAAAGTGTAAGAAATCACTGAACATCAATAAATAGATAAAATCTAATATTATAACTATATATTATTGTGTAATTAACACAAGGCAAATTAAGCAACTATGCAGGATTTTAAATAGTAAAGCAATATGAATGGACACTTCACAGAGTTGTGCTTAAACATCATCTTTCACACTGTGTTAAACTTGGATACTGTTTAGTGAACATAAAGGGTTACTGAGGATAGCAAGGAACAAAACAAAACAACATTAAAACTTCTCTGACTTGGGTATCTAACAAAATGTGGGAGGGTACATCCATCAGATTTTTCTGTGAGTTTTGAGAAAGCCACAAAAAAAGAAATGGTTCCAGTATTTTACATTGCTATGTGTTAATTAATTTCAGGAAAAGTAAATCAGGCAGCATAAAGGATAATTTCACATACTTAATGATGTTATTATACCTAATGTAAATAAATACATCTCTCTGTATATGTACTATCATTGTTATTGTTAATAATAAAGATCTAGAATTGCTATTGACTAAATGTAAACAGCAAAGGCACTACCCACCTGAAGCTGTGCTGGGTGGAAGGAGCAGTTCTGGAAAGCCTTCACAGAGCATTCATGGCTGCTTTCTCTCAGGAAAATTCCACCTCTGGATTTCCTTCTCTCGTGACTTGCATAATTAATGTAAACAAATGGTTGACATATTGGGGAGCTTTGGAATTAAATGATCCTTTTAAAGTTTTTGTTACAGGTGATGAAAAAGCTGCATGTCTTTTTCTACTTTTAAATACTTATTTAAATCTCCTTTTTTTATAAGGAGCACAGTGCAGTGAGTTTCCAAATGAGAAGAAAACCATATCAGAACATTCCTTGGGATGAAGGCACTGTTTGCAGAATTTGTATAAAGTCCCCCAAATTCAAAGAATATTTTTATATTTTTGTTTTTGAGACAGTTTCTCTTTTTGTAGTCCTTGGCAGTTCTAGAACTTGCTCTCTAGACCAGGTTGGCCTCAAACTCTCAGAGATCTTCTTACCTCTGCCTAGGATTAAAGTGTGTGTCACCAGCCACCACCACCAGACTCTTTTTATATTCCTCCTCTTTCTCCCCCTCTCCTCCTCCTCCTCCTCCTCATCCTCCTCCTCCTACTTCTCCTCCTCCTCCATCTGCTTCTACCAAATATCCTTTAAAATAAAGTCTGGCAATAACTAAATAACATTGAAATGAGTTAAGTATTTAAATGTAATTCAGGATATCAGGAAAAATTCATCAAAATTAACACTACATTTCAGTGTTTCAAGAGTCTCTTTGAATTCTATTTAGAGTCTATTCATTTTAATGTGTCAGAAACTGTGAAACTGTCATGGAAGTCTTCATTTTTCTGCTCTGACCTATAAGAAGCAAGGAGACCAAAAGAACAAAGATAAGAATAGAAGAAAATAATCTAGTCATAGCCACAGAACAATGACAAATTCTTCCCAAATCACAGAAGACAAGAACATTTAAAAGATTGATAACTCTCAACATAATATAAATCATATTTTCTATCTATCAACTTGGACCTATCTATCTATATTGTTTCTGGAGGAAGTATCCTTTTTTTGACAAGCTGTTGCTCATAGCAACTAGTCATTCTGATATTTTCTTTGATTATAACTAAAGAGCAATATCCATTCTTGTTAGATGGGTGTAAAGTATAATTTAAAGCTCATTAAAAGTGTAGCAGGTGTTCACATATAAAGTGAAAAAAAGAAAAAAAGAGGAGGAAAGAATTTCTCTATGGCCAAGCTGTCAGTGCTCTAAAAGCCTAATTTATTTTGCATAACCTTTTTAGCAAATAGACATGATTATAATAGAGAGAAGAGGAATACAAACAATATGTGGAGGAAGCTAAAAGGACTTTGCCTTTTGATGTGCCCTTGGTTCCCACTCTTTGAAAACATTATAGACTTTTTACAATTCCAGTTTTGACTTATCACCACACACTTTTTGTTCCCAGGAGATAAGAGTTCTTCAGACATTTTCTTACCATAAAAGCTACAGCAAAGTAGAAAATGAGAAGGGGTATTAGCAGACCTAGTTTCAGTTCATAGCAAAGCAAGGGAGGAATGGATGTTGAGCAAGACAGCCCCTACCATTCCTCTTTCATATGCAAACTTTTGACTTCTGAAAGGGACTACTCACATTCATGTGCAGGCACTCAAAAGGTTCTAACTCACTATCCTGGTTATCAATACATTCCTTTGCAGGCTCAAATTTGGTAAATTAGGAGGAAGGATCAAAATACATAAAATGTAATGTCAGAGACAAAACCAGAAGTTTCACTGACAAGATAATCAAGACTTTATGAACAGTGTACACACTCTGTCTTTGACCCAGTAAATATGCAAGAAACAGAAGTTTTGCTGTCCACTGCCTTTGAATATTTCACATGGTTAAATATATTGGCTTTTGGGATAAAAACAAAGAACTTCCCATGCAGATGCACTTTTAGGGTAAAAGGATATATTAAAATGTTATTGTATTCATGAGAAAAATACATAAAATAACTTTAATCTTAAATGCAATTAGATTATAAGCAATTAGAATAAATTTTATGGTCTAGCCCAAATTTATTTTTGAAATGTAAAAGTCAAATATTCACAAAAATAAAAATAAAATGATATTTTAATCTGAAGAGATAGGATCTCCCTCCCTGAAATGTTTAGGCTGGCCCTGAATTCCTGGGCTTTAGGCAACCTCTGATTCAAGCATTACCAGTAGTTTGTTACTACTACTTGCCCTTGCCTGTTGTGCTGTTTTTTGTTGAGATTGTCTCCTCTACATCCTTGATTGATACAAAACACCCTTTGTAGCAAAAAAAGACATTGAACTCCTCATTTCCCTGCCTCCAACTCCGAAGTACTACAGGTTTATGCTTCCATTTTCAACTGCAGGTCAGAAGTTCTAAAGGAGGGCTTTGTTGACTCAACCATACATTTTATTTGTTTTCAGTAAGTCCATAAATGTGTCAGTAAATAAATGCATTCCTGTCTCACAAAACACTACTTAAAAGTAGGTTTGGGAAGTTTTCTTCTATAATTTTGTTGAAGATATTTACTGGCCCTTTAAGTTGGAAATCCTAACTCTCTTCTATACCTATAATCCTTAGGTTTGGTCTTCTCATTGTGTCCTGGATTTCCTGGATGTTTTGGCTCAGGAGCTTTTTGCATTTTTCATTTTCTTTAACTGTTGAGTCAATGTTTTCTATGGTATATTCAGCCCCTGAGATTCTTTCTTCTATCTCTTGTATTCTGTTGTTGATGCTTGCAGCTATGACTCCCGAATTCTTCCCAAGATTTTCTATCTCCAGAGATGTCTCACTTTGTGATTTCTTTATAGCTTCTACTTCCATTTTTAGATCCTGGATGGTTTTGTTCAGTTCCCTCACTTGTTTGTTTGTGTTCTCCTGAAATTCTTAGGCAAATGGGGAACAGAGGGAGGGAACAGGACTTTTGGTACTTCCAGGGAGGGGGGAACTGGGAAAGGGGAAATCATTTGGAATGTAAATAAAGAATATAGAAAATAAAAATGAAAAAGTAGGTTTTGGGCCTTAAGTCAATGGCATCCAACAAACACTAGCATTGAGAACATTGTTCCTGTTCTATGGCATATGAGAAAATGGTTAGTGCTTCACTAGGTTGCCACAGTGCTCTAATAACAGCCACAACTTTCAGCTTTCCAAATTACCATGCTATTGTGTTCTTTTCCACCTTTCATGGGTGTTTCAATAGGCCACTTGTAACAGGGAATAAAATGCTTTCACTTACTACTAATAAAATGTAATCAATGTTCTCTCTCTCTCTCTCTCTCTCTCTCTCTCTCTCTCTCTCTCTCTCTCTCTCTCTCTCTCTTTCTCTCTCTCCCTCCCTCCCTCTCTCTCTCCCTCCCTCCCTTTTCCCTCTTCCTCCCTCCCCCCTCTCACTCTCTCTCTCTCTCACACACACACACACACACACACACGCACACACACGCACACACACACAAAGATGTACAAACATTTTACAAAGAACTCACTCAGTAAATGTTTGTGGGACTAGATCTAAATACTGGATCTTGCCAACTTAAGAACAATACTTCAAACATAATTCTATCCTGAGGCAACTAGCTTTGAAAATATTAAAGGTGACAAACTTTCATATACTCTCAAGGGGATGTATAAATTGATTTTATTTCCAGAAATGTTCTCAGCTTTAACTACCTCTATTTCTTTTCAAACAAATGCCCACATCATGTACTAAAATTAACAAATGACAAACTTACTCTCTGTGGTGAAAGGTACTGGGCTGCATTCAACAGAAACTGATAACATGAACACCTCATCACTTTTGAAAACTGAATGCCTAGCATGTTGAGTAAACAATTGTATTAAACCAAAACTTTAGTTTTACTTTTGTCACATTCAATGATAAGATCAGAGCATCACCTTCCCATTGGTTCCATGATAATGCTGCTGATAAGAGTTCGGGGAAATAAGATTTGTCCTGTATAAATCACATAAACAATGGCAATGTGTCTTGGGAAGTTGAAAGTATGAAAGACACAGCAATCTCCAGAAGGTATAATGACTTAAAATGCTCTAGAATGATATTGAGAATCAGGCATTCGAAACTTTCTTGTGATAGGGAGATAGCTCAGCTAGTAAAATGTTTGCTATACTAGCATGAAGCTGTAAATTCAGACTGCCAGAATCTATATAAAAGACTACCCAGAAGGTAGCTGTCTATGCATGGGAAAGCCAAAGGTAGGAGAATACCTAGGACTTTCTGACCAGTAAGAAACCGTCTTTAAAAAATGAGGTGAGGAGGGATTGAAGAAAACACATGATGTTGTCTTTTATTCTCTGCATAAGCACACAGCTGTGCAATATATCTGCTCTTACATGTACACACACACACACACACACACACACACACACACAAATGTGCACACCTACACATAGTTCAGGTTATCTGAAAATTTCTATCCTATTAGAATGGAGGCATTCATAGTTCAATTGGACACATTTTGTGCTTTGAGAATTTTTGATCACTTCCCTTACATGCTGCCAATTCACCTGAAGAATGAGTAATACATCTTCTTTTTCTCAGAATGTTAAGTTTTTGAACAGACTAACATATAAAATGCATAATGGGTACCACAAACCATACATTAAAGAAAGAGATTCCCATGTGTCTTCTCTGCTTTCTGTTAGACAGTTTCAAAAACTACTTCTCTCCGCTAGCCAATAAGTAAACAAGTTGATTGGATACATTTTAAAATTCAAGATGATAAAATTCATATCTCTAAAGGTGTGACTTTTGGAGATCTTAACAACACAGTAATGCATGCACTCAGAATTTGGTAGTAGGCAAAATGACCTGAGAATATAAAATTACAAGGTCTCTTTATTGACTGCATCATTTCCATATTTTATCACTGAGAAATTAAAAGAGAGAGAGAGAGAGAGAGAGAGAGAGAGAGAGAGAGAGAGAGAGAGAGAGAGAGAAAGAGAGAGAGAAATTACCAAAGTGCCCTAAAGTTATAGTAAAGTGATATACTTCATGTCTTATTCTGTAAATTATATTAAGAAATACTTTCAGTGCTATAGCATGGGAAGTAACTGAGGTAGCTGCTGAAACAAAACTTTGTGCTGTATTATCATGACATAGGCAGCAGGCAAAGAGAGTGGCAGAGAGCACTAGAACCAGGAGACAAACACTGACCTCATTTAACACATGAGTACACAGTTCAGATACTAATCCATTCCTTGCTAATAATATTAAACCTATTGCCTCTTATTAGGTCCAACTTCTCCACAGCATTACATTGGGGTTAAGTTTTCTGAATGTGAACTTTGTGGGAAATGTTTACGCCATAGTGTTAATAGAACAAGAAATCTCACAACAAGGAAAGAATTGTTAATTTATCACTTACAGTATCACTATGGTGAGAATTTATGTGGTCCCTCACCACTGCAAATGCACCTAGTCTCAAAATTAATAGGATAATCAGTATTGGGACATGATTGCTCCATTCTCATAAATGCAATTAATAATATAAGAAGATAGAAAAGTCTTGTCTCCTTTTTCATGTAAGGATACAAACAGGCAATATTCTGAAAAAACTCAAGAAATCAATACATACATCTAAGCCTCAACCTTAGACTTCTTAGTGCTCAGAAGTAAGAAAAATAAGTTTCTCATAATAGACAGAACATACAATAAACAATAAAATCATTGTAAAAATATGATTATAGAATTCTTTATTATGAGCTTTGATAATGAGCAAGAGGGACATTGCAAAGAACTAAGAGTGTGCCTAGTGTAATAAAACAAAATACTGTCATAGAAGAAAATTCATAAAATAACATGACTTGTGAGAAAAGGCTGACTGTGAGAAAAGTATGGCTAACTGTAACTCAAACATTAATACCAAAGCAAATGCATGGGGACATAGAAAGATACATGAGAAAGTCAAGGGGTTAGTGCAAGGCTCTAAATACCTTATGGAGATACAGAATGCAACACATGGCTCGCAAACCGTACTCTAGAGAAAGCAGGACATTTGTGATTTGGGAAGCAGTGTTTCAGCATTACACAACCCAGAAATCCAAGTAGAACAAGGAAAGGACCCAGAATTTCTGAGCTGTATTGAGGAGAAGAGCCTTGGAGATTCACAGGTATCTAGAGGGCAAGTGTTGATTGGAACCTACAGAATTTGGGTTCTTCCAATTTTAATGCAACATTTACTTAAATAATATATTTATGTAAAGCATTTATAAGTTCCTCAAATTAGCCATTCACAATGGATTTGAATAATCTTTGTCTATTTGTCTAATATAATTAAAAGAAAAACTGGGGGTCATGGCAAGCATTATCCTTTCCAACAAAATATTTTATTTCTTGAAAGAAACATTGAAAAACAATTTGTTTATTTTCAGTTTTATACCTGACATCATAGCTAATAATCTCTTTCAAGTAAAAAATATTTTCTCCAAATTATTTCAGGACTGTTTGCAGCAACTTAGACAAATTACTCAGTATCACTCACATTTTTCTACAGGTTGAGGTTTTGTTCCCTAGGAACTCCTTCTAGAAGATATCAATTTATGAGACAGATCCCTTTAACCATACTTTCCCTAAGTTAAACATAAATATTCATTTTTTGTTCTACCCTGGTTTGTCCTGGTTTCTGTTCTTCTAAAAAGAAAATTCCCAAAGTCCTTGAAGTGCCCAAACCTTCCTACTTACCTAGTATATCTGTAAGATGATTGTAGAACTCCCTTCCATTAAACTGGAGTTGGGTATAATGTTACCACTAACAATTGCACTCATAATAACATCCTGCACAAGGGATACTGCAGAGAAATCCACTTAATGTATCCTTACAACAGCCCTACCAGCCAACTCTATGATTATCCCAATTTTCTAGATGAGGAAACAAGACCTTAGAGAAGCTGAGCAAATTGGTCAAGAGTGCCTAATAATTAGAGTAATCAAGGTTTGACCCCATCAACACTGATTGAATTCACCAAGTACAGAGTTTCTCTTTACACATATTCTTCAGACAGATATCCTAGGATAAATCATTTATTTGACACTATGAAATAGTGCTATGTGCTCTGAAAGCTATGTATCCTGAAAATTCCATATTAGAAAAGCATTGCTGGGAATGTGACTTACCCCACAAATTCTAGATTCAACATCTCCCTTAGGGAGGCCACTGGATATGGCTAACCATGCATGTGTACACCCCCAGTTCAGGTTAGTGGCCTGTTATTATGCTCTTCCTGTAAGATATCAAATCATATCCAAAGCAAGTGTATTTGAGAATAGGTTATACAGATGGCTTAGTGCTCACCAGAGCTAGTTCATCTTTCCCACAGTCAAACTGTGATGTAAACATCATCACTGAGATTGTAATTCAGTATCCTAAATTCCCTGTGTTCAAGTAATTTCTCTGACAGAGAATATTGCTTTTATCCAACAATTCCCCATGCCTGTCTTCATTAAATTAATGAAACATGGTATTCATAGAAATTAAGTGATCCAAAAGTTCCAAGTGCCATGATGTCAATCCCCCAAACAAATTAAAAACAAATCAAAACACCAAACAACAAACAAACAGAGAAAACATTGCCAGGTTTATCATAGCAGCATCCTACTCTCTGATACCAACTTCGGTTCTGGTTTAGTTTCTGTTGCTGTGATAAGCACTATTACCAAAAACAATTTGAGGGAAAGAGGTCATTGTTATAGTTTATAGTCCATCATTGAGGGAACCCAAGGCAAGAACTTGAAATAGGAACAGTGGAGAAACACTGCTTACTAGCTTGCTTCTCATGACATGCTCAGCTTCCTCTTGTATAATTTCCCACATTGATCATGAATGAAGAAAGTACCACATAGACTTGTCACCAGGACCTTCTGATGAAGACAGTTCCTGAATTAAGGTACTCTGGCGACTGTGTTTTAACAAATACTAACCAGCATAAGTACCTGAAAAAGTATAATGAAACAAGAGTGAACTGAGAATTAAGTAAGAAAGACAAATGTATAGAAAAGAAAGTCTTTGGATTTATTTGCCTGCTAAGAAAGAAGTTAACACTGTTGGTTTTCCTATGGGGTTGTCATACCCCTCAGATCCTCAAACCTTTTCCTAACTCTTCCACAAGGGTTCCTGACCTCAGTACAATGGTTGACTATAAGTATATGCATGCCTCTTCAGTCAGATGCTGGTAGAGCCTCTCAGAGGATAGCCATATTAAGTTCCTGTCTGCTAGCACAAGATAACATCAGTAGTAGTGTCAGGGTTTGGTGCACACCCATGGGATTGATCCCAAGTTGGGTCAGTCACTGACTGGCCATTCCTTCAGTCTCTGCTCCATTTTCATCCCTGAATTTCTTTTAGACAGGAACAATTCTGAGTCAAAAATTTTGAAGCTGTGTTGGTGTCCCCTTCCCTCCATTGGGGGCCCTTTCTATTTACTGGAGGTAGTTTCTTCAGGTTCCATCTCCTCACCAGCTAAGGTCACCCACATTGATTCCTGAAAGCCTCTCAACTCCCAGGTCTCTGCAACTTTCCAGAGGTTCCTCCAGCCCTCAGCCCTGACACCTGGCAGTAGCATACTTCTATTCTTTCTCCTTGTCCTCTTGGCTTCTCTTCTGTAAACCCTTATACCCTATCCTAACCCCTCCCCCCCTGCCCTTTCTTACCCAGGTCCCTCTCTCCCTCTACATCCCATGATTATTTTGTTCCCAGTTATAAGTGGAATTGAAGCATACCCACTTTGTCCTTCCTTTTTGTTTAACTTCTTAGTGTCTGTGGGACACATCATGTGTATTCTGTAATTTTTGGCTAATATTCACTTATTAGTGCATACAATGCATGTCCTTTTAGGTCTGGATTACCTCATTCTGTAAGATATTTTCTAATTCTATCCATTTGTCTTCAAAATTCAGGCTGTCTTCATTTTTATTAGATATTTTCTTTATTTACATTTCAAATGTTATCCCTTTTCCTTGTTTCCCCTCCGAAAACCCCCTATTCCATCCCCCCTTCCCCTGTTCACTAACCCACCCACTATAGCTTCCCTGTCCTGGCATTCCCCTACACTGGGGCAAAGAGTCTTCACAGGAGCAAGGGACTCTCCTTTCAATGATGTTCAACAAGGTCATCCTCTGTTACATTTGTGGCTGTGAGCCATGGATCCCTCTATTTGTACCCTTTGGTTGGTGGTTTAGTCCCTGGGAGCTCTGGGGGGAGGTGGGTACCGGTTGGTTCATATTGTTGTTCATCCTATGGGGATTCAAGCTCCTTCAGCTCCTTCATTCCTTTCTCTAGCTACTCCACTGGGGACCTTCTACTCAGTCCAATGGTTGACTGAGAGCATCCCCCTCTGTATTTGTCAGGCGCTGGCAGAACCTCTCAGGAGACAGCCATATCAGGCTCCTGTCAACAAGCACTTGTTGGCATTCACAATAGTGTCTGGGTTGGGTAACACTATATGGGATGTATCCCCAGGTGGGGCAGTCTCTGGATCGCATTTCCTTCAGCCTCTGCTCTACACTTTGTCTCTGTATCTCATCCCATGGGAATTTTGTTCCCTCTTCTAAGAAGGACTGAAGAATCCACACTTTGGTCTTCCTTCTTCTTGAGCTTCATGTCCTCATTTTTAATAGTTGAGTAATATTCCAAGGCATCTCCTAGAGACTAGGAGCTAACAAAAAAGTATATATGGGCTGGTCTGAGGCCCCAGGCATATATGTAGCAGAGGACTGATTTGTCTGGCCTCAGTGGGAGAAGCACCTATTCATGTAGAGAAATGATACACCAGGAAAGAGTGATGCCAGAGTGGAGGGCACCCTCTCAGAGGCAAAGCAGAGAAGGTATGGGAGAAAGAAGTCTGATGGGTGAAACTGGGAGGGGGCAAGAGTTGAGATATAGATAAATAAGATAATTAACTTAAAAATTGTAAAATAGTGAAATAAAAACCATATTTTTATTTTGTGGGATAACAAAATGTCTTTCTGAAAACACACAAATATTAAATGCAAAATTTATTTTAAAAAACAAAGAAAGAAAGAAGACAAAGTAGATAATGAAGAAGCAGAAGAAGAATTGGGAAGGAGAGGAGGAAGAATGGGAGGAGAGGAAGAGGAGGAGAAGAGAGAGGAGACTGGAGAGATGACTGAGTGATGAAGAACACTTTTGTTCTTTCAGAAGATTCATTTGGTTCCCCCCACCCACACCAGTTTGCTTACACTACTGTGTAACTACAGAACCAGTGGATCCACCACCTTCTTTTTGCCCTCTGCTGACAGCAACACATGTGTTTATAAGACAGGCACACATGTTTATGCATGAATTAAAATAAAGAAAATCTTTAAAAAATAAAAGGAGATCCATATAAGAAGGAAAGCATATGGTTCAAATATATTTATTTTAGGTAACTTTTTCAATTAAAAAAATGCACAAATAGAAAAAGAAACAAGTAAAATAGTAGAGAACACACAAAAATCACTCTTGTTCATTGTCTCTTTCAAAATATTTCATATTTAAAATTTTCACAGTTTGTCAGGTAGAATGCCTGATTTTATATTTCAAGTCATTAGTGCCCTACACAGAGACTCGCACACTGTACAAATTACTTTTATTTCTTTTATCTCATTTGATTCTCTTCACAACCTAAGCTAAGTCCATTTGCAATCTTGCAGTAAACACCAAGGTTAATGATTTAACCTCCATTTTCATAAGCAAATTACAAAGTTTATAACTAGGAGGGATCACACATTTGGTAATTATTGACTCACTAAGCATTGTTATTAAGACAATATTATAATATCTAATTCACAAATGGAGCTTGATAGTAAGTATAATTCAAAGTTATTATGAAATGTACGGTTACATAGCATTTTTGACTAACTTAAAAACTGTCACAATAATTCATGTGTTTGAAAAGAAGTTTATGAAAAAAGGCAGTTATCAAGAGAAATATGTAAATGAGTTTTTACTGCTAATAAGTTAAGAAATAAGAAAAATTTGTTTTAAATTGAAAAAATACAACAAAAAGAAATTCACTTTGATGATATTGAAGGAGAAAGAGTAGGCTGAGATGTTTGAACAGTCGTGGGAAAGGATGAACAGGAAATATTCTAAAAAATTAAATGTATTTGGACTTGATGTGACCCAATGAGAATGTAATATTAACTGTGAAATATCAGTTACTAGATTTCTCGCTAATAAATCAGATTGGGCTCTGTCTACAGTAGAAATTGATTTCTGTGACTTTCCATCACAGAGAGTCACTCTTTTTGAAGTGATTCATAATCTCTCAGTTAATTTCTGGAAACAACTGCACACAGCTGCCCTGAGGCACGTCTTCTAGATAATTCTCAATTCCATCAGGTGAACAATCTAGACAGCTCTCATAATTACCAAGGTTCTGAAGATATTACCCACTAGCATTCACATTGTTACCACAGAAAATACCCATGATTACTACCCCTTGAGTAATATGTTAGGAAAACTGTGGATGCATATTTCCACGTGGATTTTTCCTGCCAGCTTATCAAAATGTCCAAGTTTTGATAAGTTAGCTAAGTTATTCTTCTTGGTGTTTTTATATATATATAACTTTATGTAAGTATTATGTGTATACACATAATATCTATCTATTTATATCTAACAATCTACCTCTACCTCTCTCTCTCTCTCTCTCTCTCTCTCTCTCTCTCTCTCTCTCTCTCTCTTTCTCTCTCTCTCATACACACACACACACATACACATACACATACACACATGTATGTATATATGTATATATGTATTCTATATATATGTGCAGTTGCACCTGCATTTATAGATACACAGTGTTTTCAGTTTTGAGTTTTGCTAACATAGAGCAAACCACAGTCAACACAGTTACCCTCCTACCTCTCCCCTTAATAGTCTGAGCCATATAGGCACATGTGGACATACTCTTATTTTTCCCTAGTCTCATGGATTTGAACTCAGTATCTTATGCTGTACAGGAAAATCTCTTAATTTCTGAGCCATATCTCTAGCCCCCATGTCATTGAGTTTTAGTCTTCTGATTTTTATGAACTACTTTTATTTATCCTAATACAAAATAAATCATAAAACAACACTGAGTCTTATTAAAAAGGATAAAATAAAATATACACACTGTTTCATATCAAGACTCAAGAAGATGAATATATCCAGCATAGATGCATTATTAGAAATCATATACAGTGGACAGGAGCAAACAATTTGACATTCCTGTCTAAGGATGCATCAGAAGAGTGTTTGGAAACACTGCCTTTCAGAAAGCATATGTGGAATTATTCAAGGTCTGTATTGCTGACATTGTTCTGAAGAAATTTTGTCTGTATGAAGAATAATATATAAAGACGAATTATGAATTTTTTCCTGAGTCCATGAACAAAGATTAGCATGATAGGGTAAATGTGGAGCAGCTAGGATGGAACTGGAGTCAGGGAAGCCACTCTGATAGAGTAGAACAAGTGCTGAATACCTGGCTGGCAAAGCATGGGTACAACATACATAAATGTCTTTATACACCTCTTGAACTCATCACAAAGGAATAAATATATTTCTTACAATACCCTTAATAACTGAATCTAATTACAGTACAGATAGACAGAGAAGGTAACTGAAATATTAGCCTGATCCTAATGGTACAACAAAAATACTTTGGGCCAATTGCCAACATCTTTTCTTCCCAGAAAGTAAATAATTTAAATTCCCCTGTATAAGAGGTTATATTTCATATTCTCTCCCTTCTCCATGAAACCTTTCCAGTAAATTGGAGGAAGTTTCTGACTTAATGACAAAGGGAATATGTTCATTAGGTCTGAATATTTCTAAGAAACCTACATTTGCTGAAGGATAATGAAGATTGAAGTTTTGAGCAGTTTTCCTTCTACCAAACTTTATTTTCTAATGAAATCATCAAGAAGACATCCTTAACAAATTCTATGCATCCTTCTTGTGATACCGTTATATTATATAATGCTTTAAAACTTCTTTGAGTATGTCTGGTATGTCTGGAAATAATCTCATCACTTGGAAATCAGCTTGACTTGTACTGTCATTTGAAATCAGTTTTATAATTGAAAAATCAATAAGATTTGTATTTTATGTAGTATCCTTACAACTGTCTTGAAAAAATGCAATTACTTTTCTTGGGTTTTAGATACAAACATGTATCCCTGGAAACATCTCAAATAATAGTTGATTTACTCTCTAAAACATACTTTCCTGTCTCTATGATTACTGGTATTATATTTTTGAGCTGGAGTTGGGTAAAAATAATAATATTCATAAGCTTTTCTTTTAAAAAAATAGAAAAATAAACATGTCAGAGAAGCCTAAAAGACCACTAATATTTCACCAATTTGTGATGTGTTTAGATTATCTGATTATTGAATTTAATTTTCTGCCATCTTGCAAATTAATTTTAATGATACTCCCCACTTCCTCTTTTATCAGTATATTGAAGTTATTGATCCATTTGTAGTTGAGTTTTGTTCAGGGTGATTGTATGGATATATTTGGATTCATTTATATGCTCCTATGAGCAGAAACTTTTGTTGAAGACACTTTTCCAGGGTATTTTTGATTTCTTTATTTAAAACAAATTGTCCATTAGTCTCAGCCTTCAATTAAATTCTGCTGACAGCTTGTCTGGTTTTGTGTCTATACCATATTTATTTTATTACTACAGTGCCAGAGTGTAACTTGGTGCATCTATTAGAAGAACTCTATCATCTAATAGAAGAACTCTATCAGTTCTTCTATTAGTCAGGATTGTTTTAGATATCCTGGGATTTTTATGACTCCGTATGAAGCTGAATATTTTCCTTTCAAGATTTTTTTCAAAATTCTGTTTTGGACATTTGATAGGGGTTGCATTGAATCTGTTGATTGCTTTTTGTTGAATGGTCATTTTATTATATCAAATCTAATAATCTATGAGCACAAGAGATCTTTCCATCTTCTAATATCTTCTTTAATTTCTTCAGTGTCCTAAAGTTTTTATTATATAAGGCTTTCAGTTGATTGATTAGAAAGGCCAGGCTATTTTATATTATTTGGAGCTTTGGTGAAAGATGCTGATTCCATCATATCCTCCTCAGTCCATTTGTCCCCTTATATATAGGAAGTCTACTGATTTTTGTGATATGATTTTCTTATCCAGCTACTTTGCTAAAAATGTTTATTAGCTTTAGAATATCTCCAGTGGAACTTTTTACGGTTACTTATATATACTATTATGTGATCTGCAAATAAAGATACTTTGATTTCTTCCTTTCCAGTACACATCTCTGTGAGGTCCTTCAGTTGGCTTATTGCTTTAGCTAAGACTTCAAGTAGTATACTGAACTTGTATAAAGGCAACTGACAATCTTGCATTGTTCTTTATTTTGCTGGAAATGTTTTGAATTTCTTTCCATTTGAGATGATATTAGATATGAGTATTCCATATGCTACCTTTATTATATTAAGGTATGTCCCTTGTGTTGCTAATCAATTTAGAACTTTTATCATGAATGGTTATTGGATTTTTTCAAAAGCCTTTTATACATTTAATGAGATGATCATACTTTTTAAAAATTTGTTTATGTGGTATAAAAAACAAAATATTCTTAAGTGTGGACTGCCTACCCAACAGTAGATTCTCAACAAAATATAAACTCAATAGCATCTTTGCATGTTTCTTGTTGTATAGATTTAAAAATTACCTTATGTTTTGTATTTTTCATTTAACTCTATGGTCATTTGCATACATGATATGGCTTCCAGTTTAATATTTTGTCCAATTTCTATCTTGCAGTCTTGCTTTACCATATTATATCATACTATATTCTGTTCTATTATTATATATATTCATTATTATCATACAAAGAGTTGCTTTCTTATTAGAGAGAGAAAGTGTGTGGATCTTCATGGATGGGGAGGTGGAGAGGAACTAGTATAGTTAAGGAAGGGATATATATAATCAGGATATATTATAGGAGAAAATATTTTAAATAAAAGGGGAAAATGATAGAAATTATATATCCACAACAACTAAAACAACTACATGAAATAATAAATTATAAAAAGAAAATAAATATATTGGCAATTTATTTTGAAGGTTAACAAGCCATTCACAAAGGATTTATAGAAAATTTGTTCTTTTAAATTAGCAAATTTTCATGTTCTTATTTTTTCGTCCATGAACATGGACCTTGATACGCATTTCAAGGGCAGATGTCTATGAGAGTAGATTCAGTGACAAAGTCCCCATGGAGGTGAAAAATCTCCCAGCTCTGGTGTTCTCCTTGTTTACGTTGAGTATTTCACAATCTGGAAGTCAACCATTGCAGTGGGAGTTTGCTAAACATGCTACATCAGTGTGACAAAGTGACTTGGATGTGTTTCTTTTCATTTTTTATTTTTAAAAAATGACAGCCTAATATATTTCCAAAAGAAACTATAACCTACTATGCTATTGTCATGTTTCAAACCACGTATGCAAGCACACAAAATGAAAGAAAAGGATGAAAGTTATAATCTGTTTATCTTGGAAATCCAACCGTACTTTAGAAGCTATAATCCACTTCCTACTACTGAGCAGAAAGAACACATTCATAACTTTCCTGGTATCAGCCGTCTGGTATATTACCTATATCCATAGTTTGCCAATAACCTCTTTGAAGGAGCCATAGGGAGTCTGTCTACTAGTAACCCAGGTGACTCTTACTGAGCAAACTATTGCATGCCATTCTCCATATTATAATCCATAATGCAATTATGGTTAAAATGTTCTTAAACTTGAGGATAAACTATAGCTAAATTATAGCACTGTTACTAATTTTTGGTAGCTGCAAACACCATTGTGGATACATAGGTGAGTTTACTGATCTTCAGTGCTGTATAGAGAAATATAGTATAAAATATGTAACTTGGAAGTTTCCTTTACTTTAATCATGACATAATCATTCAATAGTCTTCTTAGAATACATATTATTTTAACCAAATAATCATGTCAATTAAATAATAAATACAGCTCTGTCTATAATAATTGTTATTAACATTTCTTAGGAGACGTTGGGGAGAATATAAATATATTCATCCTACATTCTGGCCATTGTTCTTTCTTTTCTATTCAACACCTCCCTACCCAGTGTCAAGTAATCTTAAGGGATGTCAGAGAACCGTAATAATTGAGAGGTTGAGTGCATGATGCAACTTCCACGAAGCTGTAATCAATGTTGGAATGAAACTTTGCACTCACAGTTTTCTATATATCCTCTCAACCATGCTTAGTAAGGAAACCTAATAACCTTGCTGATCCACCAAACATGACTTTTACAATCCTTATTTTGGTCTATCATCAGTATCTACCAAGGCTTTACAGTTATTTGTGCACATATCCTTAGGTGTTAACCCACAAAGTATCAAATCTGTTATTGTAATGCTTCAGCACCTAAATACTTTTAGCAGTCTGAAAACTGTATATAGATGTTTATCTAGGGGAAAGTTATATTTATGTTCACTATTAGACTTTTTGAGTAAACAAACTATGTCATAAAATAGAATCACCATTAAGACTCATGTGAAATAGGTGTGCTTCTTCATAAAACGCAAAGAATAGAGGAAAGTAAGAATGGATGTGTAAGGGATTCTCCTTACAGCAAAATCCTCTACAGTTTCCTGGCAGAGACTCTCCTAATAAAAATGCATCTTTCACAACTTTTATCTCACAGTAAACTTTCAGTTTAAATACTACAACCATCTCCAGTGTTATATCCTTTTACGATTTCATTTCTGTTTTTCAGGATATATTAGGTCCCACCTGGACTATGGTAATGGTGTTAAGGGGTTGGTATCCTTTCTTAGGAGTTGCTAAAGTAAGATTATTATAAATTTTCTTGAATCACATTTGTTTGCTTCACAATTTGAAAAAAAATTGAATTTTTATAATCAAGAACTACCGAAGTTACAGGACATAGACTTTTTTTTATAAGTTTCACCCTTATGCATCTTTTATAATAAACAGAATCTGCAAATAAACACACATATAAAATATTAGCTAATTATATGTTTGTATTTAATTAGATCATATTTACTATCATAAAACATACATTGTAAATACAAGGTGATTCAGTATTGTCACATATTTGTAAAATCATTTCTATACAGCCAAGAATGAATGGAGACACCTATTTGGTGAAATTATTCAAGGAAGTTACTCCAATCTATTGTAAAGAATCATAACATCAGCATATAAAACAGGTGTGTACACAGATTGATGGTGGATACCAAAGTCTTCCATTGAAGCCTAGCAACAACAATTTCTCCTTAATACAAGTAGTTATTTCTCTTTTCCTTCATTGTGAGACAGCTAATGTAATTGACATTCAGTAGCTACAATAAAGAATGAATATAAAAAAATATTCATTGGAGACAAAATACTAATACTATCATTAGTATTTTTAATTATTCAAAAATAAGTCCAATGAAATATACTATTAAATATTTCTAAAAGATTCAGAAGTAGAAATTCCACCACAATATTTCTAAATAATTGAGAAAACTGTCACATATACTTTTCTCTCTTTCAATCTTTTTTTCTCAGCACAATGTGACTTCATTTTCTTTTTAAGATTGTGTATGTTAACTACAGCCTGCCCCCTGACAAAAAGCCACCCGGTTACTTGAAAGACTTTGATACCTCTGTGCTATTCCCTGTGTGCTGACATGTGTCTACTTGCAACATGGAGAAGAAACTTCAAGATTGGGATTCACTCATCACAGTAATTGGTATTCCAGCCTGTAGTTCAAATAGATTACTGTTAGTGTGATGGGCAGCTAACATTAGTGTCAGTTTAACAGAAACTCTAAGGATGACTGCATGCTGGAATTTGCATAATTTTTATCAGAATCTAAAAGCTTTTTCAAAATTGGTGTTCAAGGAGCAATGCAGACATATTAGTAAACTTACTATAACATATAGGAGATGCTATTTAAATGATTCTAGCACTTTAAGCCAATTATCTGAAACTTCAGATAATGGACAATATTTAAATTTGGACACAAAATATATATGTGAAAATATGGCTTCTTATAATTACTAATTAGCCTGTATTTGGACAAAAGAGAATCAATTTTAATACGGTAAATACGAGGGTGCTGAAGTGTCTTCCTTTCACTTTCTTCTAGAATTCACTGTGAATATTTTCATTTCCTTTTGGCTGAAGTCTGCTTAAGGGTTTCAAACACAATGGTCATGATTCTTTCCCATAGTCTTCCATATATAATAAAATGTGTGGATAGTTCACAAAGAAAATTGTATTGAGAAATGCATAGGGTATTTCAAAATTCTTATCACGGAGCCAAGTGTGGCAACACATCCCTGTGCTGACTATACTCAGAGCATTGCTGAAAACATGGATGAAGCTATGTTAGGTCTATATAAGGAGTTTCATGCCAGCATGGGCTCTGTAACTATCTCTGACAAAAGAAATCAAAGTAATAAAAGTTCATAGGCCCCACCCCATACTGAGGAATATTAATAGAAAATTTCTTGGTGTTGGAGAATCATTCTTTACTGAGGATATATCCACTTGAAAGTTTCCCTTGTTCCAACAGATGTCCCATACCCAGACATATAGGGGCAAATAGTGAGATATAGAGGCCTTAGTGAGATATGAAAAAAGGGAGAGCTTGTAATCTCAGTGTTGGAAGCAGAGACATACAGTTTTCTAGAGTATGCTGGGGAGCAAATAGTCTACTAGGTAAGCTATGGGCTAGTGTGATACTCAGTTCCCCCCCACACACACACACACATCTGCCTACCATACACACATTAACGTATACGTAATTTTACAAATTACCTCAAAAGAAATGATGTGATATCAGGGTTACAAGTTATTTGTATCTATGAATCTGAAGACCTAGAAAAACCCTAGGCCAAAACAGAGCCTGTCAAAGTATAAGTATCAGCTGCTTCCTGAAAAGATAAGATGTTGCTTTGAAGATGATCAGAAGATCACAATGGTAGAAGGTGAGGAGAGAAATAATTTAGAACTGTGCTCTTTTAAAACAGTGGCTCTTCAGAGGTTGATGCAGGGACTTCCTTGTTTGTCCAGTCTCTGTAGTCCTATATGAGCCTAAATTGATTGATTCTGTGGGTTTTCTTGTGGTGTTTTGACTCCTATGGCTGCTACAGTTACCCCAGCCCCTCTTCCATGGGATTCCCCAAACTCCATCAAATGTTTTGCTGTAGGTCTCTGCATCTGTTTCTATCAGTTACTGGATGAAGCCTTTCTCTTATGACAATAGGGCTAGGCATCAATCAGTCTATGAGTATAACAGATCATCATTAGGTATTATTTCATTTACTTTGTTTTCCTGTCCTAGGTCTGTGGGTTATGCAGTCTCTGGTTCCTGACCCACCTAGGCTCTCTGCATATATGTTACAGTTTGTAGCTTGGTGTTTTTGTTGGACTCCTAACAGGGGAATCAGGGACTGCCTCTGACTCTATGGGCCCTTTTCTCATACCAAGGTTCTTCACTCAGCCTTAATAGAAGGGGGTGCCTAGTCTTACTGCAACTTTTATACCATATTTGGTTGATATCGACAGCAGGCCTTTTTTTCTGAAGAGAAAGAGAGAAGGACTGAATAGGAGAAACAGAAGGGAGATTGGAAAGGTATTAGAAAGATAATAGTCAGGGCGATAGGGTGGCAACTCTGGTTGGGATGAAAAAATTAATAATAATAATAATAATAATAATAATAATAATAATAATAATAATAATAATAATAATAATAATGTAAAAATAAAAAAACACTGACAACAATGGAAGCTAAAACAATAAGACAATAACAGATAAACTACTGCTTGCCTTTTAGAAAATAATGAAAAATATCAAAACAGCAATCTGGCAACAAAACATCATTCCCTTGCCTCTAAGATGGATCACGTAAACTGACACCAATAACATCTGATCAGCTATTGCTCCTGATTCTGACACAATAACTGCTAACTAATATTCTACAACTGGAATTGAACACACAGTGACAAATTATGGCTCTATCCATGTCCCGGCTCTTACATTCAGCAACAACACAGTTCTTTAACTGCCAGTTTTGGCAAATTTTCCCATACTGCTCACATATATAAGAGGGCTCTTAAAAGTTGAGCCTGTATTCTATCTCAGCCTTGCTGAGTCTGGGACCACTTGTCTGGTCTGGAAATCTGTGTCATCTTAATTCTACCTTAACCACCATTCAAAAGAACTTTATAGGCTCAGACTAACTCACTATTTCAGGACTGCCCAACAATCTCTCTGAGGTATATCTTAATTTCGCTCAACCTCAGTTTCATTAGAACTTAACTTGGCCTATGATCTGTACATAGTTTTTCTTTTGTTGGAGAAGGTGTTTTGAATTTATTCCCTTTACCCAAGAAGTAAGGTGAGTATCTGTCACTCTTTACACATAGTGGTTGATTATCTAAATATCATCATTGTGATAGGGGCTTATAATTAAACAATGCAGACAATTTGCCTTTTAAGTTTATAGTTTTAGCATTTGAGATTCAAAATTTCATGTAAGCATGAACAGGAAGACCTTATATCATTCCTGATCTATATAAACACTCTGGAGGGTATACTATAATACACTGAGAATTCACTACCTTTCAAGGAATAAATGCATTTTGCTTATTGAAAAGACTAGATATTGATTATAGCCATTGAGTGGGCATATGCAGCTGATTATACAGGTAACCATGATCTTCATCTTCCTTTGGAGCATATCCTTTGAAATTCAACATTGTATTTCTTGGCCTAAAATGGTAGATTCTGTTGCTCAGCGCTTTGAATCTTCCGTGGAGGTGAAGGATGCTTTCACTATGATAATATAATAGGACCCAAGGCACTCTGGTGCCGTGCCTCAGCAAGAAGCAGACTGTGTATCACTCTGTGTCCTCTCTGCTTTTGCAAATTGTGCTTCTACCACTCGCTTGCCAGGTGGGGACAGATCCTGGTCAGTTGTACAGGCTTAGGTCCTAGACAAATGAGAAACATGTGTAATTCCTGGCCCGCTGGTGAAGCACATACTGACTAGAAGCTCTTCCAAGTTCCCTCAAACAGCAAAACCAGTTTGTTCATCCCTAGATTGGTGGGCCCAGATAAATGTTGATCACCATTTGTCATGAAAACTTCCTTGTGATCTAGTAATTAGAGTTTGCTACATACTATGTAGCAAATAATTATCAGTAGACATTGCCAACTGAGGCTGCTGAATGCTGTGAGAATATCTTTGCCATCTCATAGAATGTGTTTGAATCTTTGCTCTTCCAAACACTGCTGTGAAACAGTGGGCAATTTATCATGTATCTTCCAATGAATATTTTCTTACAAGAATGAAGACAGCCACAGAGACTGACTCATAGAGTTATTTTTAGGTTTAACTGTGATAATGTGTCAAACAACATGGCAGAGTGTTTGGCACTTGGTACATGCTAAGTAAACTATGACTATTTTCCTGTTCTTTTAAAATAACTTATAAGCTGTTTCTGAATAATAATAAAACTTTTAAACTGATCTTTGCATTAAAATTATATGGCAAAAACATATTATTATGTGTCAAAATTATATTTATAAATGATTATTTTAAAAATGCTTCAGTAAATAATAAAAAAAAATGAGGCTTCAAAGAACCCTGCAATTTTCTCAAGGGCAAAGATGATGTTATAGGCAACTATTTAATTTCTATCACTTAGCATATGTGTGGCCAGATTGTAGGTGCCTTGTAAATGTTTGTTGGAATGAACTTGTGCATAATAACATGGAACAAATTCTTCATATTTTTTGCTGCCATCACTTTTCTGGTTGAAGATATAATTAATGTATGCTAAATATCAACATTAATTAAATAAACACATTACCTAACTCACAGTGGCCACTCACCAAGCATTTAGGAAATGACTATGAAACCAAATAGAAAAACATGCAAAGGTCATGGAAATTAGGTAATTAGCTTTTCTGAGGTGAGGAGGGCAGAATGAATTATTCAACACAGCATCTGTATTTCTAAATAATTATTGAATGATTTATTGAATATCAGCAGAAAAGACTACTGAAGTTTGTAAATAAAGACAACTAGCAGGACTCTCAATTTGCCAAAAAATTAAAAATAACATAGAACACACTGAAATAAGTCTATATAATGTTCCCACTGAGTGTTTCCTTTGCTGAGGAAAGCAATTGTGACTTACTATGTCCATTTCTTTTCTTTCAATCAGTCATCATTATACACTTATTTTAGTATGGTTCTTTAATATACAGTATTCTTTTGTTTTCCTTTTTTTAGGGGCATTACTTTATTTTTTTAATTAGATATATTCTTTATTTACATTTCAAATGTTGTTCTCTTTCCTGGTTTCCCTGTCGAAAATCCCCTAGCCCATCCCCTCTGTCCCTGCTTACCAATCTACCCACTCCCGCTTCCCTGTCCTCTTATGAAAGTAGAGTCAAATAACCACTGAGGTTTTTTTTCCTTGAAATCAAATATGATCACTTTTCCTCACAATCGTCCCTAGTCATAGAAGAAACCTACATTGCTTAATGGATGGCGTGTGTTCTGGTTAGTTGTATCTGCAGCTCACCACGACAAAGAAAATTACCTGGAAAATGAGTCCTGGTTGAGGGGTTGCTGGGTCAGATTCAACTGTGGCCATGTCATGTCTTTGGGGAATTCTCTTGATTAATGAGTAGCATGGGAATTTCCAGTCTACGGTCGGAGGTGATTTTCCTGGACAAGTCTTATTGAGTTGTATAGGAAAGGAGGCTGAGCATGAGTGAAAGAGAACCAGCCAGTTAACAGCCTCCAGCCATGGTATCTGCTGCCGTGTCTATGTGAGTTCCTCACCCTGACTTCTTTTAGTGATGACTTACTCCCAAGTAATAGATTTTGAATAAACCCTTTTATTCTGCTATGTCGCTTTTATCCACGTTTATCCATGCAACAGGAAAGGCAACAAGGGCAAATGAGTGGTACACTGCCTTCTGCCCTGCTCTATTTGATTGATGCCTTTTGACATCATCCTTTTGCTTTTGGTAAAATTTTGGTGCAAGGCAATGGATTTTGATTCTTCTTTACTTAACACCATAAAATTAGGAAACATCCTTCCTAAATGTCATCCAAGACAAAGACATTAACCGTGGTGTGCTTTTTATTAAGAGAAAAAATAATAGTATTGTGGGACAACATTTTAGGATAACTTGTGACAAGTGATACAGCCACATAGGTAGTAAAAACCAACTTTCTATAGTCAATGTTTAAAATATTATTGAATTAAATAGTTTACATGACATAAGAAACCATATATTATTTAGCATCTAGTCTTATGAAAATGTCACCTTTTGTCCAGTTTACAAACATGGAGATTTTAATTTGAATCTTTAATGACAGACACTTGTTACTCTAGTGTGGTAAAATGGTGTTGCATTGAATAGTCTCATGTTCTTGCTTAGACTGGAAAAAAATAAAATGGAATCTGGACACGATTCACAGTAAGCAATAAGCTCATTGGGTAATTGTGATAGGAACTTTATGAAAAATGAGCAAACATGCTCAATATTGTGGAGGCAAGTACTCAGACTACAGAAATTGACTGCTGTTCCTGGTAACTGGCATAAACTACACCTCTCCAGAGACATGTTGCTCACACAACTGACTTCCCAATATGTGCTGTTGGTAACAAACACAGTCTAGTTCTCTTATTATTTTCAGAATTACTTTCCTCAGATGAGAAGCCATTCTTTTTCATCTCAGAATAACTCACAAAACAAACAAGACTTGTAGATTCTAAAAAAAAGAAAAAAAGAAAAAAGTCAAAGTATTCTACTGAAGCTACACATTTCAAAGGGCCAAGCACCTTCAAATGCCTTGCTGTGTGTGACCGTCTTATTTTTATTCTTTTTCCTTCACAGAAATAATGCTCTGTTTTTGGGTGCATTCGATGTACTAGTTTAAGGAATCGTGTTTTCTCACTCATGTTGTTATTGGAAGTGGTCATTTTAACACGTTCTGCTGAAGTATAAGTTAATAGACTCTCTTGCCAGAGAGCTCATTAAGTGAGAAGACTGACACTCTTGCCATTCATCTCCTGTCTTCTCACTTACAATTTGTATTGATGCCTCAGGAGGAAAAGGCAGTTATGGAACCCTCAGCATGCATTGAAAGCTACATGCTCAAATGTCCAAGGCAAAAGACAGGAAAATCCTGATGGTAACAATTTTGTGTTGTTTTCGAGACTCGGTGTGAATACCTCTTCTTGTCTTATAAGTTGAGAACAAAAGCTCTAGTTTCTTTTTACATTAATTCACAGATATATTCAGTCTTATTTGATAGATCCAGGTCTGATAGCAACATGAAAAGAAAAAGTAGAAATTCATCTACATCTTGAAGAATAGAGAAAAGTAGGCAGGAAATGAAAGGAGAAGAGAAAGTGCCCCAGGAAGGAAGGGAAATGGGTTGTCTATAACTTGATGTGAAATGAAAAGAAATTGGGATGGGTGGCCAGCAATCTCACAATGACACAAAAGGACAGGATTTTAGGTTGCTTGTGAGTCTGCTGCCATGGAATTCAAAAATGTCCAAAAAATTACCAATGAGATGACTCACTGGATAAAACTACTTGCTACTACACCTGACAATCTGGAGTTTGATCCCTTCAAATAATGTAGTGGGATAAGAGAGCCAATGTAGAAAGTTGTTATCCGACCTCCACATGTATGGCATTGTATATGTGCACATGCACACACACACACACACACACACACACAAATAAGCGAATAAATTTAATTCAATTTTTGAAAGAAAATAAATTGAGCTATGATCAAAAATTACAATAGAAATCTTTGATTTTACATAGGCAACTTGCTTTTTAAGAGAAAAGCAATTAACTATGTTCTTGATAGGCCTCAGGATTCCAGAACTTTTCCATTTCAATCGTTTAAATGGAACTAATTTCATTTAGTGCTACCACCACAGTAAGTGTCGGCCCAAATAGCAATAATGGAATTATTAAAAAATTGATAATTTCAAAACAATAAATAACCACCTACCCAAATGTAAATCAGAAATATAAATAACCTTCTTAAAATTCAGAGTGTTATGCTTTATTATAAGGACATTTCAGATCTCAAGGTTTGATTAAGATGTGGTGATAAGACAATCATTTATAAAATTGAATTCTCAAATACAAATATTACTGACTTGATAACTAAGTTTGAAAAATATTATTGGTAATTTTAAATGTTAATAAAGATCTGGTTTTGTTACATTTGGAGAAATTAAAATAGAATACATTACTATTGGTTCTTAGCCAGGTGTAAGCTCCTTTATAATACATACATACATACATACATACATACATACATACATACATACATAATGCTTGGGCTCTGAAGAAGATTCTGTGTGTCAAGTGCTTACCATGCAAGTGTGAAAAACTGAGGCGGAATCCCCAGAACACACATAAATACAGGCCAGATACAGTGATGTGGATCTGAACCCCGGGATTCTTACAAAAAAAAGATGAAATTGACAGAATAATCACTAGAAAAATAGGAGTCCCTGTCTCAGTGAATAGAGCAAGGACCAAGAGCGATCTTTAAGGTCACCTCTTTGCATGCAACTTGGCACATAAACACAAACACACAGAGATGCATATACAGGTTATAATCATTCCAGTAATCACCATCATTGTCAGAAGTTATTATTACTGGAGTTCTCCCTAAGTTCAATTTTCTAACAGATTACTGGCAATGCAACAATTTCCAGATTCTAAGAGTCAACTGCATTGGGCAAAGTGATACTTGGAAATGTTTGTGCAGTCTTCTGTACCCTGTTCATATTTCTTGTCATTAATTGAAAGTTGTATACTAAGCATACAGAATGTAGCTAAAAATTTAGGTAGCCAAAATAATTCATCATGTTAATATAATAAGGTTTGTTATGTAATTGAAAGAAAGGCAGTTGAATGTTGCTTCTATCTGGACTGCAGTGTATGAAAGCACATAAGTACATCCTCTTGTCATATTTACAGAACACTCTTTTCTTAAAGGACAAGTGAAATGAACACTTTAATTCTAAGGTCCTGTAAATGTGCTAGGTTGAATCCTTGCAGCGCTGTCACACACTATATTCTGTAAATGACAAGCAAGATGACATGGCAAACAGTGCTTCTGATGCAGAAATAATTGTTTTGAATTGTTTTGAATGCTGAGAAGCCAAGGGACAAAGAGGACAAGGTATTGAAATAAAAATTTAACATTCTAACAAGTATGACAGATGCTTTCAGGAAGCAGTCAGGAGGAAGTGCCTGTGTCATTTCACTGTAGAGCAATTCTTTACAGTGTCCAAGACTTAGGCCAGAAATAAGAATGTACCAGCCCATGACATTCGAAATCCTGAATTCCATGAGTTTCTGCCTGCAGTGAAGCTGGAGTTGGCTCACTCGTTAAGAACATTTACTGTTCTTGCAGAGGACTTGGACCTGGTTCAGAACCCATGTCCTGGTTCCAAATCATTTATTCAATTCTGAGGATCTAGCACTTTTGGGATCTTGAGCACTCACAAACATCTATTACTTCAGTTCTGAGGATCCAAAACTTTAAGGACACCAGACACATAGACACATGCAGGGGAAACAAGTATATGCATGAAATCAATAAATATAAACAGATGTGACTTATTTATAAAGCATGCTATTATATTCTCAAAAACACATGTGTTATCATACACAGGAAAGGCAAATAGCTATCCTACATTCATTTAAAAAAAAAACAGGTTCTATTTACATTTGGAGATAAGATTGTTTGTTAATACTTTAAGTTATTCTCTGTAACAATTTGACGAAGGTGCAAATTAAACTTCACTTGAAGTAAATACAACTATACACTTCACAATGCAAATCAATTAATGCGTATGATCAGTGTAACCATGAAATTCCCAGACTAATCAGAGATTGACCTTTTAAATCTACTCAGAAATATCTCAATGTCTTTTCTAGAGGATCCTGTTTTAGGCCAAATGAATGTATCTTGAAATAAGGCTCACTGAATTGTAGACTTCAATTTAGTGAAATCTCTATATTATATTTCGGTGTTTCCACTCTGCTGTGGCACAATTCTTCCTACACACAAGATCCCAAGAAGATAACAAGAAATCCAAACACATTTGTTCAAGAAACTCAAAGACATGAAAACCAAACGAACAACTCGAAAAGTTACAAAGGACTTTGAGGACTTCTAGGTAGCCTAGTAGATAAACCTTTTACCATTTCTAGTAATTAAGCTTCTTCTGTTTCTACCCTTTCTCGGCTGCCTTTTGATTTAATTCCTGTGTAATTCCCAACTTGTTCTAAATGTTTTCTTTTACTTCTTAGCGTATTCTACTACTGCCTTACAGTAGGTTTGCCGTTTCTAGTTTCGTGGTCATCAGTGATGATTTTTGTGGACTCTTTATAATATTAATTGCTTTCCCCTAACCGTTAAAAGTTAAAATTTGTTTCCTTTTACCAGAATGGCTTTGGATATTAAGATTTCAAGACCTGGATGCTTAATAAAGGGATCTGCAAATAAATTTGGGAAAAAATAACTTAACCAACAGATTGACCCAGACATGGGAACATGAGAAACCAAAGGAATATGAATCTGCCAATATATCATAACTGCTCAACTTCTAAACACAAAGGTATCAATGTAGTTAAAATATCATATAAATATGTCAAAGTTCCTGGTAAAAATCTTCAATAAATTCAAAAGGGATGCAAATGTAGAAAAATATCACAAAATGAAAGAAAACTTCAGCAATGTGGGAAAATTTTCAGTAAGGAAATTAAGTTTTAAATTAAAACTATAAACCAACATATTAGAAATGAAAACACACCATAAAGTAAATAAAACACCAAATGGAAAACTTTACTAATAAACCTAAATAAGCAAATAAAATAAATATCACAGATGGGAAACAAGACCAAGAAAACACTACATAAAACAGCAGCAAAGCCAACCAAATGTGAAAAAGTATGACCACACTTCATAATTTTATCGCAATAGTATCAATTTTGTGCTATCATCTAGAGAAGAAGCCTGAGAAATCATGGGCTAGAGAAGGAGGGAAGCTGAAGAGAAGACCTAGAGAATCTACTTGATGATGTTATAACAGTAAATTACTAAAATAAAGAAAATAAAGTGGGCTTCCAAATATAACCTAGATTTTAAAACATGTCAAGTAAATAATCTAATGAGAAATTTTAATCCATAAACAAACAAAAAAGAGTAAAACAAAACCTAAGGCAGTAAAAGGAAAAATAAAAATATTCAGGGCATAAATTAGTGAAATAGAACCTACAGCAAGAAGGTAAATAATATACCAAATAAAAAGAAAAACAATATTGACAAACCTTTAGCAATCAAACCAAAAGATAAACAGAGAATGTAGATGAATTTAATTGGGAGAGCAAAGGAGATGAATACAGAGTAAATGAATCCTGATTACCAATTTCCTAGATGAGAATTATTTTCATGATATTAGTAAATCCTAGACACATGGAAACTGCCAAAATTAAATTTGGAATTTAGAAATAACTTAAATGCACACTAAACGATAAGGCTGAAACAGTAATTAGTTTTACTCAAAAAGAAATTCCAGGGATAGGTGATGCACTGTTGAATTTCACATATGCTTTACTGATTATTAGATATCGGTGTTTCCTAAACTTCACCATAAACAGAAAAGCATGGAATATCAACATTCAATCCTACAAAGCCACCTTTACCTTGATACCAGTTGACAATGGCAAAACCCAAAGAAGAATACTACAGACAGACTGCATTTATGAACCCAGCTACATAATAGAGTTTGCTTCCTAGTTCCAAACTATTAAAGGAAAAAGACAATGTGGTTCTTAAACTCCGTGGATTTTTATGCATTAATAAAGAGAAATGAAGTCCTGACATTTACACGAAAATGGAAGAACTTGAAATCATCATGTTAAGAAAAATAATTCTATCTAATGGAGAAATATGCCATTTTCAGAGTTATATGTTGTCTTAATTACAGTTTTCATTGCTGCAAGGAGACACCATGACAAAAGCAACTCTCATAAATGACAACATTTAATTGGGGCAGGCCTACAAGTTCAGAGGTTCAGTCCATTATCATCAAGGCAGGAGGATGGCAGTGTCCAGGTATACATGGTAAGGGAGGAGCTGAAAGTTCAGCATCTTAATCTGAAGGCCACTAGGAGAAGATTAATTCTCTCAGGCAGTTAGGGGAGGGTCTCAAAGCCGACCCACACAATGACACATGTCCTCCAGCAAGGCCACACCTCCTAATAGTGCCAAAGCCTTGGTCAAGCATATTCAAATCACCATATATATCTAACCTACGTTTAAAGTTATATATGAATACTTGAGCCTGTGTGTGAGTGTGTATGTGAGTGTGAGTGTGTGTAATGGCTATGTGAGTGTGTGCGTGAGTATGTGTGCATATTTGTATGTGTGTAAAGATATGTGTCTATGAATATGTCATGAAACTTAAAGAGGGATCATGAGACCAGAGAAAGATACTTTAAGGAAGGGCGAAGTGAAAGGGCAACAGAATGCATGTCATAAGTACAACAAGTGGTGCTTGTGAAAGGAAAGGAAGTAGGCATAGAGCATAGGGACTGGCAGTATGGAAGGAGAGTAAATAAGAAAATGGCTAGATAAAACTAGATATAAACCATTGCACAAAAAGGTATTGCTGGGTATGTGAATGTATGAAAAATAGCAAAAATGGAGTAGTAAGACTGGAGAGATATCACAGCAGTTAAGGGTACATCCTGCTTTTGCAGGGGAACCTGAAACAGTTCCCACTATCCCATAGTTGTTACCATCTGTAAGTCCAGTTTCAGAGGCTCTACCTCCATGAGCACTGCATGCATGCAGTACACAGACATGCATGCAGGAAGAACACCACCACACACAAAGAAGAAATCTTTTAAAAAATAACTTGGCTTTAGGTTTTCAGATATGTATATCTGAAAACTAGATTCAGTCAATATTGAGACCAGAAAGCTAGAGCAGTTAATTAATACATAATAGTCTTAAAGCCTGTGATGAAAATAAGAATCGAAATTAGCATTAGTGGGAAACTATGTGTATCTTTTAGTGGTCTATTGATGGTTAGCATCTGAGCCTACCTTATTCTGGTTGTCAGTCTTATCTTGACCCTAAGACTCAAGTTCCAGTGATAGATGAGATCAATATCACTTGCTTAGTGCAGAATGCTTCTAGATTTAGGAAATGGTTCAAACAGAATCCAGATTGTCAGCCCTGTAGAAACATAATTAAGTGCTATTCATATGCCAGCCCTGTATTACTGAACTAGGGCAAAGAAAATATAATTCATTGCTTGTGAACACATCTATTCAAATGTTATAAATGGGCCAGTGTAAAGTAACTGAAGAATACTGTTCTAGTGTGATTTATATTTTATTTCAACCTAGAGACTGCTTTTTGTTAGGTACAATCCTCACATTCTAATAGGATTATAGGAGACATCCTCTATATAGAGAATATAGAGATAGAAGTCTGCTGGTGAGAGACAGAAAGATACAGGAAGACTGGAATGGGGAACAAACACTTCACTTTCCAGTGAGCCTCATGCTGCCTGCATCCTCTCCTTTGGGCCTTGGACATAGCATTTGCTATATTAAAATAAAGCAATGGTAAAGATAAGGCAGAATGAAGATAATACAAAATTAAAAAGTAAAATGAAAAATAGATAACATAAAGGGAAATAATTAAAGCAAAGCCTGAGGTGATAAGAAGAAAGTAGGTAAATAAATAATATGAGAACAAAGTAAACACAAGATAAAAGTCTTGTACCAGGGTAAGGAAAGATAAATCAGCCCAGAACAATTAACTGTGAGATTATAAAAACAAAAATACTAAAAGATTAAAAGGAAAAGATAAATATGCAGAAAATATTTTACATGATTCAAATAATAAAAGGGAATAAACTAGGGCATAAAATGTTAACTGGAATAAAAGAAATGAAGTGCATGTGTTCCAGTTTAACACAGGCAAGCATGTGTATACTAAGAGCTCTAGCTATTGAATGTAATCGGCAGTCTCCACAGAAACACATTCTCTTGAGAGCAAGTGCCTTGCCGCATAGTGTTTTGCAAATTCTTTGGGAAATCTCAAGTGATAACATGGCAACTGACTTTCTCTCTGACCTCTCTCTGCTGCCCAGGCTTGCTCAGATCTGCTTATCAGCTCACATATTGCTTTCTCAGAATATCCTGCTGGGTACCCACAGGAACACAGATCCATGTATCCTTGGGGTATTCTCTTCCAGCCAAGAGAGAGTCTCTTGCCAAGAGGAGTTAGCATAATAGAATTTCCGAGTTTATCTGAGAAATGCAATACTGTTTCTCTTGGCTTCCAAATGTTGCCTGAATTGTGCTTGGTGTTGGTGAGATTTATTAATAACTCCTGTTGTAATGTCAATCATTTCCAAAGAACGTAGCCTGTGAAATTATGGGTTGACCCATACACTTTTTTTATAGAAGAAAAAGAAATGCAGACATGATAGAATAGTGTGGTATAGTTTCAATTGACATGTTCTATTCTATAATAGATTCTCTGGGTCTTTCATTTGTAACTTTTGGTGTGAAGAATGAAACCAAGGAAAGTGTCAGAGAGGGATCCATGAATATATATATATATATATATATATATATATATATATATATATATATATATATATCACTGTATTTCCAGGCTAGAATGCTGTGTATGTACATTTAGATATGATATGCACTAGGAATAAACAATATAGTGATAAAACTGTCTTGTGACCACTGCTCTCCTTTTCCTAATTATGCTAAGACTCACTTGATCATGAAAGATAGTCTTAGTAACAGAAAAATAGAGAAGTCAAATTTTATAGGGGATACCCACCTACAACTTCCCTCAGATAGGGGCTATTTTCCATTTCACAGTTCATAGAATATAAAGGTTAGGACTCATGCTTCAGTACTGGGCAATATACAGAACAGTATAGTGATGATTTTTAGTAGAGAGAATTCTTACTATCATTTATTTGCTAGTTGTAGTGCAGAGAATTGTAGACATAAGAAGACAGTAAAAAAACTGTAAACAATTTTGTATTAGGTAGGGTTCTATTGAAATATACAGGAGCCCATACAGAAACACATTCATGTGTTCATGAGTGTGTGTGTGTGGGGGGGGGGGTTGTCTGCATGTGCGTGTGTTGTGAAAGAGAGCTTACAAGAAAGTCTTAAAAGTTGCAAGGATTAGGTAATCCAAAGAGGGTGTTTTTGGTGCTGGAGAGGATAAGAACCAGTCACTTCTCAATCTCAAAGGAAGGAAGCATCAAAAGCCCTAATCTGGCACTGACAACCCTAAAGATAACTGCACTTGATAGATTTCAGTCCACAATGAGAGGCTGAGGATGCTGGAGTACAAAGCCTCTGAGGACGGAAGAGGATCAAAAATGGAAAAGATACATTCATCAGCACCATGGTACCCTTCCACCCTCACCCCCACACTAAATAAACTTTTCAAAATAAAAATAAATAAATAAATTTTTCAAAAATCACAAGAACATTGGAGCTTGAAGGCATTGTATTTCATATACATTGTGCATGTGAAGTGTTGAGTCTTATGGAGTAATTGTAATCTGCACAATGATGTATTTCTAATGTTTAAAAATGCATCACATTATTCGACACTTAAGAAATGATTCAGAGGTAAGGGTGTTTGTCTTTCTTTCAGAGCACCTGAATTTGTTTCCCAGCACCTCCACAATGGCTTAGAATTACTTCTAAATTCAAGTATCTGAACATCCAACACCTTCTGTTCTCTGTGGGTATATGTACACACGTGGTGTATATGTACACATGTGGTGTACATATGTCTGTACAGAAAAAAATCCTCAAAAACATCAAAAAATTAAAAATAAATATATTTGAATACAGGAACATATTATATATTAATCATCAAAGAAAACATTGCTTTATTCAGAAACAACAGTATTTATCACATCTTTCATTTTTCAAGAACCCGATTCGAAGTGCTAATTCAGTTTACTGACTCCAAGGAGGGAAAAAAAAGGACCATAATTGCTTTTCTTTTTTATCCACAACCATGTAGCAATCCTACTAGCAGAAAAAAAAGATTAAAACCTGACACAGACAAAGCAATTTTTTGAGCAGCATACTCAATCTTCTTCTAAGAAATAACCTCAAGAGGAATATTTTAGATAATAGTCCTTTGTTATTACTCGGGAAACCCAAAGATATAATTTATAAATGAATATTTTAATAGGTCATCCTTTATAAATGCTCCCAATGGGGCTAAAATAGACTAAGAAAAAGAACTACACATGGCTATTTGACACAAAGTGAGAGCCACGTGAGTACTGGTCATGCCGATGTAATACATAACACGGAATCACTCAGTATCCGGAAACACCCTATGAAGAGTTCAGAAGGCTCCTACTTGCTTGCTTGCTTGCTTGCTTGCTTGGTGTTTAGTGCTATTTTTTTTTCACTTCCAGACACCAGCTAAACACAAAGCAGTCTCTCCTCTTCATTAAACAAAAGGATCTCCCTTGTCCCCAGCCAAGGTGGACAGAAAATAATGCTTCCATCAGAATTCAAGTAGTTTAGAATGAGCAGATATAAATTTTTTGACATCCCCTGAGCATGTTTGTGTACTCAAACACCTCTCCATAATAATGTAAATTATTATTTTCATTTTTTACTTATCACGATCTATGTATAAGATTTTGAAACTCTAATTAAATATTTCCCCCTTTGCTTTGCTCCATCCCAGTCCTCCCACCTCTGCATGTATCTTTTCAATACATGGTCCTCTTTTTTCATCAATTGCTAGTGCATGCATACATGTAATTGAACATACATATGTATCTCTAAGTACATCCTGTTCACTCCATTTAATGTTACTTCCGTATATGTTTTCAGAACTGCCTGTTTTGCACTGGGTAGGCAATTAGTAGACCTTTCCCTGGAGAGGGCCAGGACACCCAAACCACCTTTACTCTGCTTCCTGTAGTGATTATTGTGAAATTTAGAACCCCTGGGCTTCTACCCACCCACTTTTCCATTGTCCATTTATTTAGTTCTTGTTCCAGTCACATTTAGGCAGGAATACTGGCTAGACGCTATGGGCCTGGCTTCTGATGCTACTACTAGGAGAGGCAATCTCAAAGCAAACTCCAGGATCCTGAGGCTTACAATCATTTTGCCCCACTTTTGTGATTTTCCCCATGACTTAGGTGCAGTGTTATTTTGTAAACATTGGCACTGAGCTACAAACTCTCTAATTATTTTTTTGCTTATTCATTCCTTGATTTATTCACTCATTCATTTTCTTGTTTGTTTGTTTGTTTATTCATTGCTTGTGGGTTTTTGTAGTGGTCTCCATACACAACATTGATTTTTAAATGGCTAAATTGATTTTCAAATGAATATCCCATTACATAATATTTACTATATCATTTTAACTGCAAAAAAAAGTGAATCAAATTCTTGCCTGTATTTCTCATGTGGCTTGTGAAATTCCTTGCTGTAACAAATCCATTTCTCTGTCATTTTTCATCCTGAGTATTTACTGACTCCAGTTTTTTCCATATGTGTCCTATTAACTTTATCAGTATCACACACTTCTTTTTGCTGGTTCTGCACTTATTTATTAATTATCCCCCCCCATCAGATGTAGGTCTCCTACAAACAATTTGTTACAATGTAACAACCAAATCAAAATTTACTGCAGATTTTCCCGTTACTGACAACAAGACCAGAAGTACCCCTGCACCTCCACACACACACACACACAACTAGGCAAGGCCTCCTGGTGTGTGACATGCCTTCTCTTTTGACTCATTTGGCAGCTGTCACACCTCCTTGACACACTGCAACTTCCCTGGTGAGATGGATTTTCTGTTTGATTGTTTTTAACTTTTATTTTTGTTTGCTTTTTGAGAGGAAGATAGCAAGGGCAGAGAGTAGATACGAAGGGATGGGGAGATGAGTGGGATTGGGGTGCATGAAGAGAAACTCATAAGGAATCAATAAAACTAAAAAGTTACAAATCAAGCTGTCATACTTCCCTCTGCATTTTGTCCCCCTTACTTCACATGCCCCCTTCTGCTTCACTTGGTCTTTGGTCCCTCCTTTACCTCTAATCTCTCTGCAATGACCCCTTTCTAATCCTCTTTCTAAGTAAATGAACTAGGAACCAATTAGGACTCAACCAATACATACTCAAAATGACATTTGAGACCAAATTAACTTAAGATTCACCCCCCACTTTTCACTGTTCCTTAAAATATGTCAAAGAACTTTTCAAATAGAAAATCCTTCTCATATGTGTTTGTGTATAGTCAAATGAAGAAATAGGAAAATGAAGGGAGAAAGTTTAAAATATAAATGTATCATAGATTTACTTCCCAAGTAATAACAATGAATTGCTTCCAGAACACTTAATCCCTTAATATGAATTAAATAAGAATTATATAAGTTAATGGCCAAAAAAATTCACTCAAAAATAAATAAGTTCAGTACTGAGGTTTGTTTCCACTGGAAACATGTATTCAGAAGAGTAGCAAGCACAAGGTTTCTGTAACAGCACATTAGTGTAACATTCTCAGCTAATAGAGTTTGTTCTTCTAATGAGATGAGGCAAGAGTAATTGGAAAATATTTTTTAGCCCAATAATAATTGTATATATTTCTTATCATTTTAATGGGCAAGTATGCAATTCAATTACTAAGCAAAATAAAGTGTTTGAATCCTGGTAATTATCATTTCTATGGCATGTTTTAAAATTGCATACTTCACTTAAATAAAACAAATTTATGTATTTTATTTTGATATATTAGCATTTAACTAAAATATTATTTGTCATAAACTTTTATATTGTTCTATATTTCTAATGAATACATGCATATAGATTTATTGATAGATGATAGATACACATAAACACATACACACACATATATGTAATTATTTTACTTTATTTTGTTTTGTTTCTTTGTTGTTTGAGACAGAGTTTATCTGAGTAACTAAGACTAAACAAAACTTGCTGTGTAGACTAGGATGTCTTCAAACTCATAGAGATCAGCCTACCTCTGCTACCTGAGCAGGGTATTGAAGTCATGTGCATTTAAATATATCAAAAGCAATTGGAATAAGGTAACTCTTTAGTCGTTAAAGACATAAATTCATATGTTCTAAAATTAAAGTATTTATATATGTTTCAATAACAGTGTATAAAACTCTAAAGGTACTCACAGCAATTTTTAGACCAAATATTTTATCATGAATTTTTGCTCAAATATATTAATTTTTTATTCACCAGTTGATTATTCAGTTTTCAACATGGTAAACTCACTGGAGTATTGTACTTGTAGAGCAAGTGAGTAACTACGTGAAGATCCTATGGGTCTATATGATATTAAAGGTAATAAGAAAAACACTTTTTTCCCAAATTTTTGTTTCCTTCCTCCCCCCTTTCTTCTTCCTACCTTCTTCCTTCCTCTCTTGTTTTCTTCCTTCCTCCCTTCTTTCCTTCCTCACCTGCCCCACTAGCCATGTGACATGGTCTTAATATGTAGCTGCAACTCAGTTCAAACTAGTAATCCTCCTGCTTCAGGTTCATGGATACTAGAATCACAAATTTTGTTGGTCTGATATCTGATTCCATCCCACTGATCTGATCCACTTGAATCAGATTTATGGATTTGACTATGTATGTAGAATAGACTACTAACTAGTTAAACTAGCAAGAAATAAATTGTAAAACATTTCTCAAATTGTCAACCAAATTTTACATGACTTTCACTGAAGGAGAAGAGAGAACAGACAGTTCAATCTGTTAGTCATATTTGCTTTATTTACATAGAGCCACTGTGCAACACAGTGCTCAAGGCCCAGGGCAAAAGAGGGCAAAAATTCTGAGGAAGCACGAATCAAACATCTAAAGTCTACTTGAAAATGTATCAGAAAGGAAAAGTATCATCTTAGTTCAAAGATGCAATGCCTCTCAGAGCAGATGTCCTTATACAGATATCTGATTTTTTTGAAGAAGAGAATTTTTTTCACAAAAACAATAATCAAATTATAAGGAATCTCAGTATTTCAGTATCTGAAGTGCACTGTGGGGCAGCTAGGGAGGTTTAAAACAATATATATTTGCTGGATTTTTAAGAAGATGGTGAACCTATAGGTTATTGACCTTAGTAAAATTACTCTGTGTATTTTTGACAGTATAAGATGTCCACACATTCTCTATGAGCTACATGAGCTACATGGAGATGTCCTGCAAAATGACTGGTTTGGGTTCATCATGGCTCAATTCTTGAGGACAATGTGGAGGATCCAATCAATATCAACAGAAACAACAGAGATTACCACCACACTTGTGAACAAAGGCAGAAGAGGAAATGATTCAAAGAGAATGATCCTTGACTGTCTGCCTGTGCCCCCATAAAGTCCTCACAGAACAAGCAAACTCATGCTAGTAAGTATCAGCTGGCCTGGATGGACACATAAAAATAATGTTCCTCTACAGAGGAATTTTACTGTAATTAATTGATTGGATAATAAAGACAACAAGAAACCAATCGCTGGACGAAAAGGAGGCAGTGGGCCTTCAGGATCTAAGAGAGGAAGAGGGGATGCGGGAGGAAGAAATGGCCCTTTTTACAACAAGGGGGAGCAAGAAGAAGCAAGATGTAGACCGGGAACTGTTAGACCTAGTGGTGGCTGAAGCCACCATAAGATCAGCATAGAATAGTTGATGAGTTTAGGACAATAGATTCCACTCCCAGCAGTTTGTGTCATCTACTAATTTTAAACTAAGATCGTCTGGTGTTTTCCGTTTTATAGGGACTCAGGTGGACCGGGAGTGGGAGGGGTAGAGGGAGAACATAGCTGGTACAGAATTCGACCAGGCTTTGGCACGGGAAGATTGGGCAAGGACTGAGTTCCGGGGGAGAGGTAACCACCGTGGAGTTCAGGATGGTGAAAACGAATCCACAGCTGGCCGTGGGGACCCAGAGAGTGATCTCAGAGTTCTGGAGGGGCAGAGCCAGCATTTGTGGGAGAAATACACGTGTGGTCTTGGTTTCTGGCTATGCACCAGACTAGGAACAGACAGAGAACACCGATGTTGGTGCATAGCTAGATTAGTGTGGTCGTTTTTTAACTACATGCTACTTTCCTCATCATAGTTCCCTCTCCATTATTGATAATTATGACTTTGCTTAACGAGAAATAAGAGGAAAAATTTAGAGGCATAAAACTCTGATAAAGTTAGCATTCACACTATCTAATGTTTCCAGAGAATTCTGTATAGTCACGGGTGGGAGCCTGGTCCTGCTATGTGAACACAACTACTGATGAGATCATTATTGAGAGTGGCAGCTGCCATGAGGGCACTGTAGCAGATGGATACTACAAAGCAGAAAGAAACAAAGCACTGCTGTGTGCCAAGGGCTGTGCCCTGGGTCACAGAGAACACTCCTATTCTATTCTTTTACCTATACTTTAGGTATTGTTTTGTCTTGACTTGCTTTTGTGATGTGCTTTCTGATTTCGAATGTTCTACAGGATAAAATGGCTAAAACACATGTGGCTGTCAACAAGTCTAGAGCCACAGTTTTCCTTCAAAATTCATGTCATCTCTTTATCAAATTCTGGCAATTAGAGCTGTATTAGAGAAGTCAGAACATTTTATGCCTTCTTTGGGCACCATCTTTTCCTGACTAGTATATATCCATAATATCTTGGTTGTTAGGCTAAGCTTAAAAGAAAAATACTCCGTAATTAAATGCGAATTAGATTCTATTAACTTTGGCTATTGTTCATCTAATTATCTTTACATTTTCATTTAAGTCAAAAGGTATCTGTGTATGTATCAACATGCATGAAGTTATCTACACCATGTACACAGAATCAACAAAATGGACTTGACAGGTTATATTAATACATGTGTCTATACAAATGCATGCATATGTAATAATAATAATGATGATGATGATGATGATGATGATGAAAGAAGATGATCAGCTTGAGAGGGGGATGTGGCATGGGATAGATGGAGGTTGAACATGTGGGAAGGGATAAAGTAAAAGAGGGGGAAGGGGAAAGTGATGCAATTCTATTTCAATTAAAAACATTTTAAAAAATGATGTAGTTGCACCACCTTCCTTGAGGATAATTAATTTATTTATGATATACCACAATCACCATTTTTGACATTTCTTATTCTTTGGAGTCCAAATAGTCAAGATATATTGTCCAGTGTCTCTAACTCACTGTTGTTAATGCCAGCATGATCCTGCTCTTCTTTTAGTAGCATCTTATTGTTCATTCATTGCAATGCTGTCCAAACAACTGTGCTATCATTTCGGTCAATAGCATTAAGACTATATTCCATGGCCTCCATCAGGATCACAGTGACCTGAGTCTTAACAGAGAGCATCAGGGACACCCCAGGGCACAAGGAGCATAGGACTATGGTCTTGGAGAGCCCATATAATGATATGCTAAGAAATTGGTCTGTAGCAGCTGAGAACAATAGACTGAGGGTGTGTGTGTGTGTGTGTGTGTGTGTGTGTGTGTGTGTGTGTAGCAGAGATAAGGAACAAGCTTCTCATCTGCCTCCTCCTTTCCACAGAAATGACTTTGTTTGTTACCATGTTCTCCTTGGACCCTTCACTTCTGCCTCCTACTTTAAACAAAACCTCTTTCTTTCATCTAGATTCTGCACCCTTATTTTTTAATCACGAGGGCATTCTTTCCTTATGTGTGTCCTGCTTTTCACCCTTACTTCTTGAATCTTATTAAAATACCAAGTGGATTTCTAAAATATTGCTACAATAAATCATTTTTAAGAGGTACACTTTTCCTTTCACTTGCAAGATAGGATTTCCTCTTTATCAGACGGTAGTGTATTTCCATGAGTTCAATTTTATTTTCTTACTCATTATTCATCCTCTAAGAAGCATATATATACCTAAAATTAGATTCTGCCATCTAATCTCTGTGGAAAGTATATAGTGTTTTCTTTTCTGTATGTTTCTGTTGTTTTCAAATTCCTTTCTCTTTTGTATGGAAAGAAAACTAATTAAAAAATCAGAAACAATAGTGTCCATTTTTGTCTCTGCCACTATTCTTTTTGTTTGTAGCAAAACTTGAGTTTTTAACTTGATTTAACTGTGTATCGATATGCACCTATAGCGGTTTTTTCTTTTTTTAACAAAGTCAGAAAAATTCATCTAATATATCAGTTGCTCCTCAGCACCATGTCTGTAGCTTATTTCCAAGTTTAGTTCATGGAAGAGAAGAATGAGAGGTGAGTCTCCCTATTTTTGGATCAACAGACCAGATGCTAAGGACTGGCAGTTTATTTCTACTTAGGACACAACTGGGAGAACACCGGTGCTGGTATTCAGTGCATTTCCCTTCACTACACATAATATCCATCTTCATTTGATTTCATGCCTGTAATCACCATTTCTTGTTGTCTTGCTTTAAATTTTATTTATTGATTAATTATTTTAATTTCATATATACTTTCATGTATATGTACATATGTGTGCCTGTTTATCTGAATTTGTACCAGTCTGTAAATCAGAGGAGGACCTCAAATCTGCAACTGGAGTTACAGATCACTGTTGGCTGGTGAAGTAAATGTTAGGAACCAGCCCTAGGTTCTCTGCAAGAACAAGATCTCTTAACCACTGAGTCATCTCTCCAGTCTTGATGTTGGTGAAGACTCGGACAAACTCCGTTATAACCTATCAGGCAGCCTGTGCCAGCATTTCAGACCTGAGTTTCTAAGTTCATGCTCTAGCAATTTCTTTCTTTTCTTCTTCTTCTTTTTAGTTGGGGGCATTAATAATATGTCACTTAACCTCCATCAAGTGGTTTGCAAATGTAGATTTTTCTACTTTAAGAAAAATGAGGGGCTGGAGAGATGTCTCAGTGGGTAAGAGCACCTAACTGCTCTTCCACAGGTCCTGAGTTCAAATCCCAGCACAAACATGGTGGCTCACAACCATCTGTAAAGTGATCTGACGCCCTCTTCTGGTGCTTCTGAAGACAGCTACAGTGTCCTTCCATAAAATAAAGAAATCTTTTTTTTTTTTTTTATTTTATTTTCTTAAAATTTTTTATTAGATATTTGTTTTATTTACATTTCAAATGTTAACCCCTTTCCACGTTACCCCACTGAAAACCCCCTATCCCATCCCCTCTCCCCCTGCTCACCCCTCTTCCTCAATTTCCTGACTTGCATTCCTCTATTCTGGGGAATCAAGTCTCACACATTTATAAATACTCTGATCTAGCCACCACTACCTCCTTTCAAATCCTTCTAGTACTTCACGTCCCTGCAGGCAGGATGCACATACTAGTACATCAGTGCCTTGATGGTTATGAGGAAAACGAAATGCTTTAAAATCGGATGTGAGGCTTGTTTCACGGGGCGCATTTCATACCTTGTATTGTAAACCTAATCAAAAGCCTACTTCTAGGAAGACTGTAAAGCCTAATGCTTTGGTTTGCTAAATGATCAAACTGTACTGCTAGACTATTAAAATGTGCATATCTGTATAATTCTAATAAAATCAGAGTCACTGTCTGTATTTATTAGTACATTAAAACATAGAAAGGCTGGATTTCAGTTGTACACTTGTGAGTATGCATCAGATTCATCTATGGGCTGCTTCTCTGGATTTTCTTTTTTTTTTTTTTTTTTAATTTAATTTTATTTTATTTTTTTAATTTACATTCCAAATCACTTCCCCTTTCCCGTTTCCTCCCTCCCCGAAAGTCCCATAAGCCCCCTTCCCTCCCTCTTTTCTCCGTTCAACCCCCTCTCATTACTCTGTCCTGGCGTTCCCCTACATCCAGTCTTTCCAGGACCAGGGGTCTTTAAAAAAAAAAAAGAAAAATGAGACAGAGAGACTACCTTTAGAAATGTATTAAAAGAAGATATAAATTAACATTTAAAATAACAAAAGTTTATGTAGTGAAACTAAGGATAGTGCAGTAAATACAACTGAGAAAGATAGAGAAAACCACACTGACAAAGTGAATTAAGAACATTGAAATCCTTTAATTTTTTCCGGATGCCTTAGAGCAGGCTCATATCTTAAAATCTTTTGGTTCCATACTCAGAGTAACATTGTAACATTTGTCTATGGCAGAACACGGTCAAGTATAATATGACAATTATGTTTTTCTTATCCCTTCTTTAGTTATTTTACTTTAAATTTACATAAATGTTGATTGTATTGGTTTATACATCTGGACCATGGTCAGCATAATGGAAAAGCCAAATGTTTTGACAAGGAGGATGTGACTGCTTTGGAGGGTGGATGAGCAGGGATATAGAGGGCAATCTAAGCAAGCACAACATAGAGTCGGGACCAAAAGCCACTACCTTGATTGCATTAATAGAATGCTTTAGATTTTTATTTATTTTGGATGTTTCTAAAACAAAACTAAAGTCAAATAATTTAAACTTTAATTATGTCATTTTACATATACATATATTCTGTAATGAAGAAACTTAGTATATTTTATTCATTCACTCCATCAACATATTAGATATATAATGTACACTTTATATCCTATTTAATTCTTTTGTTTTCATTAAATTTGTGTTGATTTACTTTACAACCCAATTGCAGGACCCACTCTAGATAATCCTCTAAAACAGCCTCTCTCCTATCCCTACTCCCCTTCTCCTCTGAGAAAGGAGAGCCCCCCCTCCACTGGGTTTTACCCCACCTAGTCACCTCCATTCTAGGTTTATCATCTCCAACTGAGGTCAGACAAAGCAGCTCAGTTAGGGGAACAGGATTCACAGCCAGGCAACAGATTTGAGGACAGACCCTGCTCCAGTTTTTGAAGGACCTGCATGAAGACCCAAGCTGAACATCTATTGTATACATGGGGGGAATAGGTTCAGCCCACGTATGGTCTTTCATTGGTGGTTCATTCTCTGGTAGTCCCTATGGGTTCAGACTCTATAGGTCTTCACGTGGAATTTCTATTCCTTCTTGGTCCCTCAGTACTTCCCCAAGCTCTTCCACAATGCTCCCTGAGCTACATGTATGGCAGTGGGTTTCTGCATCTATTTCAGTCAGAAGCTGGGTGGAGACTCTTAGAGGAGAGTCATACTAGATTCCTATTTGCAAGTATAACAGAGTATCATTAATAGTGTCAGGAATTGGTGCTTCATCATGGGATGGGCTCAAGTTGAACCAATCTCATGTTTACTATTCCCTTCAGTCTTTGCTCCATTTTTGTCCCTGAACTTCTTGTAGACAAAAATTTTGGGTCAAAAGTTTTGTGGGTGATCGGTGTCCTTATTCATCCAGTGGTGGCCCTACTCAGGTACAGGAAGTGGCCACTTCAGATTCTATATCCTCACTTCTAGGAGTCTCACCTTATAGGCTTCTGGAAGATTCCTCCATCCTGGGTCTCTCTCTAACTGTTCCTTGAGGTCACTCCCTTACACACAGAGCAGCAGCAACCAATTTCCATTCTACTTGCTTCTTGAAAACACTAGTAGACATGAAATGCTACTGAGTTCTGGATGCTCATTATCTCATGGATGAAAAATGAATCTTAGAAGTTAATTCTTCCTTCCAGCCTGCAAGTAGGGACTAAAGATAAAAGTCATGTAGAAAATGCAGGGCAAAACTTGATACTAGAATAGATGCTATCTTAACATACCCTCTGTGGGAGTGCATATACAAGCATTTGATTTAGTTTTTAAACAAAACTACTACCTTATTCTCTGATGTGATTTCACATTACACTCATGGGAAATTTGCCTCGTCTCTTATTTTGTACACTTCCTGCTCAGGTAGCACACTGGGAGGGAAACATATCATTCACTGAGAATGTGAGTTCTAGAAGCCAAAGCCCAGGAGATACTAGTTTGCTTTACCTCTTTTGAAAATGAATTCCAAACCTTTTCAATGCTCTAGATACTAAATAAATCCTTTAATGATTCATGACTTATATTCTAAAGAATCCCTCACAGTATTCAAGGCAATCAGACACATACAGATTCTCAAAAGCAGTTTTGCATTTTCAGATCATGAAAAAGCTGGAGGCAGTGGGAAATGAATACTATATAAGTCCCGAATTGAGATAATAATGAAAGCTGTTAATATGCAGATTCAATTCAGAATTATAATTTATTTTTGACAAAACATGAGGCTTTTGCTTAGCAAAATTTAATTGCTCTTACTTGGGTACTCAGTTCACGTTGTAAAAATACATAGGCTCCAAAGTGCTGTATTGTATCCACAGAAAATTCTTGAAATTACAGAGGCTTACCTGTCATATGCACTTTCAAAAATGCAAGACTTACCTTGATTTCTCTACACAGAAGAAAAGACAACCACACGTCCACTCCAGTTGCTCATTTATAGCTAAAATTCAATACAACATTTATGTTTCAAAGTTTGATATACCATTAGAAGTATACCAAAAATTAAATTTATATTTCTCAAAGCCTTTATCCTACTTGGTATATTCTGAATAATTACCATTCTATAAACTTCAGTTTGGGCTATTATTAATAAATATACAGCTTAACTAGATTATTGCATAGTTATTTGATAATAATGTATTACTTAGCATCTCCTTTCCCTGTGCATTAAAGACATATACAAGCCTTCTTATATGTGTGAATACCTTTCTGTATGCATGCACACTAGGTGTTTGACAAGTTTCTCCAGAGGCCAGACAAGAGGGGGTTAGATCCTGTAGGAAGGGAGTTAGAAATAATAGTGAGCAACTTGATGTAGGTGCTAGGAACAAAATCTAGGTTTTCTTCCAGAGTCACAAGTGTTCTTATCCTCTGAGTAGTATCTCCTGCCCCAAGATTTCTCATGAAAAGAAAAAAAATCTAGTTGAAAAATTATATATGAATTCATAAGTGAGTGAATATTTTGATGTAATACTTATAACTGATTGGATGACTGGTTGATTTAATGGTACTGGGATAGACCTCAGGCCTTAAGCGTGCTATGGTCAATACTGCAAAACTACAATCCCATTTTAACTCTTTTATATATATAATTTTGAGATCAAATTTCACTAAATTCTTTTAGCTGACCTTGGGAAACTTCCCCCAGGAGTTTGGATTACCCATTTATACTATAGAGACTCCATGAGGACCAGCTCTGATTCTAAATCTTAAGAAATAAGAATTCAGAAAATAATCACTCTAAATAAGTATAATTGTAGAAACATTAGGGCCAGGAGCTACTTGGTAAGGTAAATAATGGTCCCATGGAGAGACAGTCTCCATAATTAAATTCAACCTGCAAGAGCCTCTAAAGCAGTGAGAGTGCTTACCTTGTCTGTTGAGAACTCTGAGCATCAACAATTTTTAGTTACCATATTGATTCATGCTTTCATTAGACATATTTATCCAAAAATTATATTTGTTCCAGATTTCTAACCAGACAATATCAGCTCTTGAAGAAATAGATAATACAGTTTAAAATGTATATGTCTTTCTATATAATATGCAAATAATATGCAAGCTACGGTAGTTTGAATGAAAATGACCCCCTAGGGTCATAGGAAGAAGCACTATTTGAAAGGATTAGGAGGTGTGGACTTAGGGTTGGTGTGACCTTGTTGGGCATTGAGGTTTCAGAAACTCAAGCCAGGCCCAGCAACTTTTTACCTGCTGCCTGTTGCTTCAGATGTAGAATTCTCAATTACCCCTGGAGTGTCAGGTCTGACTTCACACTGCTGTGCTTCCAGCTATGATAGCTATGGGCTAAACCTCTGAACCAGCAACCTATGCCAATTAAGTGTCCTTTTTGTTTTCAATAAGAGTAGCCATTGCCATGAGTGTCTCTTAACAGAAAATAGGACATTAACTAAGACATAAGCAAACATGTTTTATATATAAATAGGTTTATAGATAGTACATATTTATATTTATATTTTTAAATATGAGAGTACTATATGAATGGAATTTCAGTAGGATTTTATGGTTTAGTACCAAATATGTTTGAATTTAACGTTGATGAGTCTATCTGACTGGGTAGGTAAGCTCATTCTGTTCTCACTGGTCTGATTTTCACTTCCATTACTTTTCAAAATCAAGTGATAGCTGTCTTCTGTTTGTCCTGAAGGCTCCTTTCCAACATGTCTTCACTGGATCCCAAAGTCCTCTCCATAACATGATAATTTATTGAATATTTTTCCCCATGAATGACAAGGCCCAAAGCCTATGTGAACATCTGTGGCATTTGTTTATGTCAGACTCTCGCTAGCCTAATTGAGTGACTCTTGACTGAAGTGGGTCTGTTCACATTCTCTCTTGTAATAATTTGTAATTAGGGCAGCAAAAATGCCAGCCTCCACAGTGAGTGATAGAACTCCGAATTGACAGAGTACTGTTATCCCCTTACAGAGAAGGGAAAAGAAAAAGAAGAAAAAAGTTGTGTGTCAGAAGAAAAGCGAAGCAGGAGACAGTCACCCTGAGGGACACTCTGGTGCCTCTTGAGAGTGGTTCCTTCCAGGCCCTTAGCTTCATGAATATCTTATGGATTTTTGTAAAGAGTTTTCATCTCATCTCAATGGGATATTCTAGATCTAAGACATGAAAAGTCTTACCAATGCAGGTAAATAACTATCTCTACTATAACATTGTCTGCCTGAACGTTTCACACTTCATTACTTAAAGAATGAATAGAACAATATGTTATGTTTCAGCTTTGAGTTACTTCTCTGAAGATTCAGAATAGTTTAGGAAAAAACTTTTTTTCCCGGAAAAATTTAACATAATATTACCTTGCCAAATAAATTAAAATCACCTATATTGACACTTTTGTACTCTAGTAAGCTCCTCAAAATATTTTTTTCCATATAGGATGACAGACAGATGTATGACTGTCCTTTGAGGTAAGTGTTATTTTTTGCTACAGGACTTTGACTAATAATAGATACATGTAATTCTATATTTTTCTACAACTTTATTAGAAATATTTTCCACATAAATCTTCAATTCTATCATAAAATGTTTCTACTTCCATTTTCAAATAATTTAGCAATATTCTTTATGTCTACCATTTTACTCTTTATTTTTTTGAGTGATTATCATGCTTTCTTTTTTTATTAGAAATATTCTTTATTTACATTTCAAATGAAGACACAACATTCTTGAGAGAATTTTCTTCTTTGAATCGGGAGGAAAATGATCCTATCACAAGTACAAAGTACATAAGGCTCAGAGAAATCTTTGAGCATATGCTTCTTAAGCAACAACTAATCAACAGCACCCTTCTTACTCAGTCATCCCTGATTAGTGACCCCAGTGCAGACACCATGGTCTACTCATATTTATAGCATATAACTTTTTGTCCAATTCAGCACGTGGATGCTTGATTTTACCTACTACACAGATTCTCTCTTTCATTCCAAGGAATTCACATCTAGTAAAGTTACAGTAACATTTTTATCCTTTTCTTTGTTAATCTTTCTTAGGGTAAGTAGATTCTCAGGCCCTTGCCTAATCTCTGAGTATGGATTTCCAAATTTCTTTGTCAACATTTATAACCAATACCTTCTGTTATTTCTCTTGCTTTCCCATAAATGAGGAAATGCATTTTTCCAAAATTCTTTTGTAATAAACAGGTATTTTTTCCTTTTTTGGTATTTTGTTTTGTTTTATTCATAAGTACGTGTGGAGAGTTGGGTGTGCACGTGTGTGTGTGTGTGTACATGTGCATGTGTGCATATGCAAAACTTTAGTCCCGGCACTCAGGAGGCAAAGGCAAAGATGGGTCTGAGACCAGCCAGGGATACAAATATATAATATATATATATTATATATATATAATTTGTATGTATGCATATATATATAATTTGTATGTATGCATATATATATAAATTGTATGTATGCATATATATAATTTGTATGTATGCATATATATATATATATATATATAATTAGAGAGAGAGAGAGAGAGAGAGAGTTAGTTCTTATTTGGTGAGTTTGAGATATTTGTATCCTTGTCTGGTCTCAGACTCACCATGATATTTTTGCCTTTGCCTCCTGAGTGCTTGGACTAAAGATATGCACATGCACACATACAAGTGTGTGTACAGACACACACTAAAACAAACACACATATAAATACACACACTAACACACACACACATACACATACATACACACACACACACACACACACACACACACACACACATATATATATATATATATATATATAAAATAATCTTACACTCCAGAAACCTGCACACCTATACTGATTTCTCTGTTTTTTGTTTGTTATTAATATGTGCACACAAAAAGCTACCTTTTTAGAATATTTCCTAGAATCTGACCTGTTCCCGCTCTTAGCATCTGGGTTCATAATATATCCCTGTAACTATAGTCTTAAGAAGGCTTAGAACATGAGACTCTTCTTCCTTTCTTTTCCTTTTTTTTTCTAGGTATAGTCTTTTTTTCTATATTCTTTATTTACATTCCAAATGATTTTGCCTTTCCTGGTTCCCCCCCTCCCTGAAAGTGCCATATGCCCTCTTCTCTGCCCCTGTTCCACAGTCAACCCACTCCTGCTTCTCTGCTTGGTATTCCCCTCCACTACTGCATCCAGTCTTTCCAGGACCAGGGGCTTCTCCTTCCTTTTCCTGGGAATCAGTTGATATGTGAACTGTGTCTTGGGTATTCTAAGCTTCTGGGTTATTATCCACTTATCAGTAACTGCATACCATCTGTGCTCTTTTGTGATTGGGTTACCTCACTTAGGATGATAAATTCCAGTTCTGACCATTTGCCTAAGAATTTCATGATTCATTGATTTTAATTGCTGAGTAGTAGTCCACTGTGTAAATATACCACATCTTCTGTATCCATTCCTCTGTTGAGGGACAGCTGGGTTCTTTCCAACTTCTGGCTATTATAAATAAGACTGCTATGAACATAGTGGAGAATGTATCCCTATTGCATGCCGGGGAGTCCTTTGGGTATATGCCCAGGAGTGGTATAACAGGGTCCTCCAGGAGTGTCATGCCCAGTTTTCTGAGGAACCACCAGACTGATTTCAGAGTGGTTGTACAAGCTTGCATTCCCACCAGCAGAGGAGGAGTGTTGCTCTTTCTCCACATCCTTGCCAACACCTGCTGTCTCCTGCGATTTTTATCTTATTCATTGTGACTGGTATGAGGTGAAATCTCAGGGTTGTTTTGATTTGCATTTCCCTAATGACTAAGGATATTAAACATTTCTTTAGGTGCTTCCTCAGCCATTCTATATTCCTCTGGTGAAAATTCTTTGTTTAACTCTGTACCCCATTTTTTTAATAGGGTTATTTGGTTCTCCATAGTCTAACTTATTGAGTTCTTTGTATATATTGGATATTAGTCCTCTGTCAGATGTGGGGTTGGTAAGATCTTTTGCCAATTTGATGGCGGCCATTTTGTCCTTTTGACAGTGTCCTTTGCCTTATAGAAACTTTGTAATTTTATGAGGTCCCATTTGTCAATTCTTGATCTTAGAGCATAAGCTATTGTTGTTCTGTCATGGAAATTTTCCCCTGTGTCCATGGGCTCAAGGCTCTTCCCCAGTTTATTTTCTATTAGTTTCAGTGTATCCGGTTTTATGTGGAGGTAATGATACACTTGGACTTGAGCTTTATACAAGGAGATAAGAATGGATCAATTTGCATTCTTCTGCATGCTGACCTCCAGTTTGAACAGCACCATTTGTGGAAAAGGCTATCTTTTTTCCACTGGATAGTTTTAGCTCCTTTGTAAAAGATCAAGTGACCATAGGAGTGTGGGTTCATTTCTGGGTCTTCAATTCTATTCCATTGATCTATATGCCTGTCACTGTACCAATACCATGCAGTTTTTAACACTATTGCTTGTAGTATAGCTTGGGGCCTAGGATACTGATTCCCCCAGAAGTTCTTTTACTCTTGAGAAGAGTTTTAGCCATCTTGGGTTTTCTGTTATTCTAGATCAATTTGAGAATTGTTCTTTCTAACTTCATTAAAAGTTGAGTTTAGATTTTGATGGGGATTGCATTGAATCCTGTATATTGCTTTTAGCAAGATGGCCATTTTTACTATATTAATCCTGCCAATCCATGAGCATGGAAGATTTTTCTATCTTCTAAGGTCTTCTTCAAGTTCTTTCTTCAGAGACTCGAAGTTCTTGTCATACAGATCTTTCACTTGTTTGATTAGAGTCACACCAAGATACTGTATATTGTTTGTGGCTATTGTGAAGGATGTCATTTCCCTAATTTCTTTCTCAGCCTCTTTATCCTTTGGATATAGGAAAGGTACTGATTTGCTTGAGTTGATTTTATATCCGACCACTTTACTGAAGTTGTTTATCAGTTGTAAGAGTTCTCTGGTGGAGTTCTTTGGGTCACTTAAATATACTATCATATCATCAGCAAATAGTGATAATTTGACTTCTTCCTTTCCAATTTGTATCCCTTTGACCTCCTTATGTTGTCTAATTGCTCTAGCTAGAACTTCAAGTACTATATTGAAAAGATATGAAGAGGGAGGGCAGCCTTGTCTATTTCCTGATTTTAGTGGGATTGCTTCAAGTTTCTCTCCATTTAATTTGATGTTGGATACCAGTTTGCTGTAAATTGCTTTTACTATGTTTAGATATGGGCCTTGAATTCCTAATCTTTCCAAGACTTTTAGCATGAATGGATACTGAATTTTGTCAAATGCTTTTTCAGCATCTAGTGAAATGACTATGTAGTTTTTTTTTCTTTAAGATTGTTTATGTAGTGGATTACATTGATGGACTTCCTTATATTGAACCATCCCTGCATCCCTGGGATGAAGCCTACTTGATCATGGAGAATGATCATTTTGATGTGTTCTTGGATTTGGTTGGCAAGAATTTTATTGAGTATTTTTGCATTGACATTCATAAGAGAAATTTGTATGAAATTCTCTTTCCTTTTTGGATCTTTGTGTGGTTTTGGTATCAGCGTACTTGTGGCTTCATAGAATGAGTTGGCTAGTGTTCCTTCTATTTCTATTCTGTGGAACAGTTTGAAGAGTATTGGTGTTAGGTCTTCTTTGAAGGTCTGATAGAATTCTGCACTAAAACCATCTGTTCCTTTCCTTTCCTTTTTTTTTTTTATTTTTTTGTTTGGAAGACTTTTAATGACCACTTCTAATTTTTTAGAGGTAATGGGACTGTTTAGATGGTCTATTTGATCCTGATTTAATTTTGGTATTTGATACCTGTCTAGGAAACTGTCCATTTCCTCCAGATTTTCCAGTTCTGTTGAATACAGATTTTGTAGTAGGATCTGATGATTTTTTGAATTTCCTCAGTTTCTGTTGTTATATCTCCTTTTTCATTACTGATTTTGTTAATTTGGATACTGTCTCTGTGCCCTCTAGTTATTCTGGCTAATGGTTTGTTTATCTTGTTGATTTTCTCAAAGAACCAACTCCTAGTTTTGTTGATTATTTGTATGTTTCTATTTGTTTCTGCTTGATTGATTTCAGCACTGAGTTTGATGATTTCCTGCCTTCTACTCCTCTTGGAATGTATTGTTTCTGGGTGTATTTGATTCTTTTCGTTCCAGGGCTTTCAGATGTGCCATTAAGCTGCTGGTATATGCTCTCTCCAGTTTCTTTTTGGAGGCACTCAGGGCTATGAATTTTCCTCAGCACCACCATCATTGTGTCCCATAAATTAGGGTATGTTGTGCCTTCATTTTCATTAAATTTTAAAAAGTCTTTGATTTCTTTCTTTATTTCCTCCTTGATCAAGTTATCATTGACTACAGCATTGTTCAGCTTCCATGTATATGTGGGCTTTCTGTTGCTTCTGTTGCTATTGAAGACCACCCTTACTCCATAGTGATCTGATAGGAGACATAGGATTAGTTTGATCTTCTTATATCTGTTGAGGTCTGTTTTGTGACCAATTATATGTTTGATTTTGGAGAAGGTACCAAGAAGAGCTGAGAAGAAGGTGTATTCTTTTGATTTAGGATGAAATTATGTATATATATATATATATATATTTGTTAAATTCATTTGTTCCAAAGCTTCGATTAGTTTAACTGTGTCCCTGTTTAGTTTCTGTTTTCCTGATCGGTCCATTGCTGAGAGTGGAGTGTTGAAGTCACCCAAAATTGTGTGAGGTGCAATTTGTGATTTGCTTTAGTAAAGTTTCTTTTACAAATAAGGGTGCCCTTGCATTTGGAGCATAAATGTTCAGAATTGAGAATTCTTCTTGGTGGATTTTTCCTTTGACCAGTATGTAGTCTCCTTCTGTGTCTTTTTTGATGACTTTATGTTGAAAGTCAATTTTATCTGATATTAGGATGGCTACTCCAGCTTGTATCCGGGGACCATTTTCTGTTAAAATTGTTTTCCAGCCTTTTATTCTGAGGTAGTGTTTGTCTTTGACACTGAGTTGCATTTCCTGTATGCAGCCAAATGCTGAGTCCTGTTTCCATATCCAGTCTGTTAGTGTATTTCTTTGTATTGGGGAATTGAGACCATTGATAGTAAGAGATATTAAGGAATAGTGATTATTTCTTCCTGTTATTTTTGATGTTATTTTTATGTTTGAGTAGTTATATTCTCTTGGGTTTGATGAAAGAAGGTTACTATCTTGCTTTTTCCAGGGTGAGGGTTCCCTCCTTGTATTGGCGATTTCCACCTATTATCCTTTGCAGGGCTGGGTTTGTGGAAAGATATTGTGAAAATTTGGTTTTATCATCGAATATCTTGGTCTCTCCGTCTATGGTTATTGAGAGTTTTGCTGGATATAGTATTCTAGGCTGGTATTTGTGTTCTCTTAGTGTCTGCATGAGATCTGCCCAGGATCTTCTGGCTTTCATAGTCTCTGGTGAGAAGTCTGAAGTGATTCGGATAGGTTTTCCTTTATATATTATTTGGCCTTTTTCTCTTACTGTTTTTAATATACTTTCTTTGTTTAGTACATTTGGTGTTTTGATTATTATGTGGCAGGAGATATTTCTGTTCTGGTCCAGTCTGTTTGGAGTTCTGTAGGCTTCTTGTATCATGGGCATCTCTCTCTTTAGGTTAGGGAAGTTTTTTTCCAAATTTTGTTGAAGATACTTACTGGCCCTCTAAGCTGTAAATCTTCACTCTCATCCCTACCTATAATCCTTAGGTTTGATCTTCTCATCGTGTCCTGGATTTCCTGGATGTTTTGGGCTATAAGCTTTTTGCATTTTGCATTTTCTTTGACTGTTGAGTCAATGTTTTCTATGGTATTTTCAGCATCTGAGATTCTTTCTTCTATCTCTTGTATTCTATTGTTGATGTTTGCATCTATGACCCCTGAATTCTTACCAAGGTTTTCTATCTCCAAAGTTGTCTCCCTTTGTGATTTCTTAGTTATTTCTACTTCTCTTTTTAGATCCTGGATGGTTTTGCTCGGTTCCTTCACTTGTTTGTTTGTGTTTTCCTGTAATTCTTTAAGATATTTTTGTGTTTCCTCTTTCAGGACTTCTGCCTGTTGACCCAAGTTCTCCTGTATTTCTTTAAGTGATTTTTGTGTTTCCTCTTTATAGGCTTCTATCTGTTGACCCATATTCTCCTGAATTTCTTTAAGTGATTTTCATGTTTCCTTGTAAGGGCTTCTACCTGTTGATTCATGTTTTCCTGTACTTCTTTAAGAGATATTTTTTATGTCCTTGAAATCCTCTAATAGCATCATGAGATGTGATTTTAAATCCAAATCTTGCCTTTCTGGTGTTTTGGGGTATCCAGGACTTGCTGTTGTAGGAGAGTTGGGTTCGGATGGTGCCATATTGCCTTTATTTCAGTTAGTAACGTTCCTACATTTGCCTTTTGCCATCTGATTATCTCTGTAGTTAGTTAGTCCAGCTGTCACTGGCTGGTGCTTGAACCTCCTGTGAGCCTGCAAGGCTATTTCCACACCCCTGGCACAGATTGCTGAGGGGCTTCCCTGCTCCTGAGTGACACTGAAGCCCAGACGTGCCTTGCACCAAGTGATGTTATTCTTGGGATATCTCTGTTTGCCTGGTTGTCCCTGTCAGGTCTGTCACCAGTGTAAAGAGGTTGGAGACTGTGGGGCTCCCTCCAGGCGTGGTTCACCCAATAGGCATATGTCCTATGGCCGGACTGGCACATGGACTATCGCAGAGCTGCCCGGCTCTTAGGCACTGGCAGAACCCTAGCTGGCTGTGTCCCAAGTGATGTTATACTCGGGATATCCCTGTGTACCTGGAGTCCCTGTCTAGTCTATCACTCGAGCAAAGATGGCAGAGGATGCGGTCTCTTCTTCCTTTCTTTATTGTACTTCTTTGACCATATTTCATGAGTAACACTAGTCCCACTAAATCATATCTCGACTATACCTTTCTTCTGTTTATCTCAACCAACTGTTTCAGATCTCAACCAGAATATGAGCGCACATTCTAACAAGTTCACATATAACTGTGAACATCTCACATAATTGTTCCTGACCAAACCTATGTATATCTTACCTTGTTTATATATTTCAAATAATTCATTTCTGTAATACGTTTATTCATATGAAAAAGTAACATCACCTCTTTCCTTAACAGCTTCTTTTTCTGCCCAGAACCACTGTTTATTTATACAACTTACAAAATCAAATGGGAATACTACTTTTTATCAATTCAATAAAAGATAATATATTTTCTGTGGACTTCAATACATCTTAATCATTATTGAATGTTTGATCTATATAATGCCAGTAAGATTTCCATTCTATCTGGATTTATCTAATTATTGATTCTGTAACTTTTACTGGAAACATAGCTTTGAAATGTGTACTTGCAGAAGAATAACTACACTATTATATAGGCATAAATGATTATAGTCTCAAGGAAATAAAATGAGACATTTATTTTATATAGACTTTCATGAAATTTTCATTCTTTGTTTACTTGTTTTAAATTTATCTCCAAGAAAGTGACTAAGTGGTATCTATTTTTAAATACAATTTGTATATCATCATGAATGATTATCAATATCATTGTTACAAATGTGAAAATTCGAAGTGAAAAATAATATATTGCATAAAATCACTTTTGTAGTCAATATTTTAATTATTCTGAAGTCTTCCTAAAGTATCCCTAATATTAAGGTAGCCAGTGCCTCTACTCATGAACCATAGAGTGTATTTGTAGGAAAATATTCTATATTATTGCCCCTTGAAGGAATGTGCAATTGTTACAGACAGGGCTTCTAACCTGAACCCTCAGTTTTCTCTCAGTCCTATACTGGAGATAATAACATATAAATCCCTTATATATTATGTTGTATAGCACAATTGGCATATCAATCAACATATATCAATATATTTATTCTTTAATTTTAAAAATTCTTCTACTACTAAAACTTCTGTCTTAATTAATTTTAACACATTATTAAATAATTCAATCATAACATTAACACAAATTATTAATCAAACAGTCATTGGATGATGATATACACACTAAAGTATCAATATATCTTATTTCATTTTATTTGTTAAGAAAGTAAATGAGAATTACTAAAATTATATCTCTACTGAATAACTTTGTTGAATTATGTTATCCTGCCTGAAATAATGTCTTTGTATGGAAAACCAAATGTCACCATAAAACTTCATTTATAATTGGCATCTCTTCATCTGTCATTTGATTTAATCATCCTTAGGCATTTGATGATAAAGACTGGAACAAATTTCTCTGATTGTCTTTGACGTTTTTGAGGTAGGAAATGCTTTCGAATCACTTTCTGTGTGCAATCTAAATGCAGGTAAAGCATCCCTCCGCTTGTCAGAATGCTAATTAGATGTAATAATAATTTCTGGAACCTGCTGTGACACTCAGATGATCTCTGGCTGTTGCTGGGTTCCTACAAGAGGGGTTTGTTTCCATCAAGGTCTAATTTTCAAATTCCACTGTGCAAAACTCAAACAATGCTGTCATTTACTTAGAACTACACAAAGCTAATATTTTAATTATTGTTCCTTAAAAATTTATAATTTCTCCTAAAAATGAGTCTATATCCAAAGTGTGAAATACCTGCATTAAATGATGATTAATAAATAATTTGGAAATATCTCAGCATCTCAGAAAATGACTATTTCTAGTTTTTTGTTGTTCATGATGCTGTTGATTTTTTTTTATGATCTTATGATGTTTACTGATTAAGAATGGCTCTGAATTCACAGGCAAATTCTCTCTTGCCAGAAAGGGTTGTTTCTTCACAGGGATGAGGCTAATATGTAGCAAAAGTACTGTCAGTTTTTATAAGAAGCATCCAAGCATTCAACTTCTTTCTATAGAAAAAGAAAGTTATTTGTTAAAAAGTCATATATCCTAGAATTACTGTTTAAGTCTTTTATCTTAGATTTTTAAAATAATTCATCTTCCTTTCTTGTTATATGTTTTTGAGTAATTCCTAAAGAGGAATTACATTATTATCAATCTGATACAACTTTTCATGAATCATCAAACACATTTTTTTTATTTCACAAATTAAAAATTTTAAATTCTGTTACTCAGTATTGTTTTCATAGTATTTTATAATATTTGTTTCATTATAATATCAAGGTAGCCAGTGCCTCTACTCAGGAACCATAAAGAGTATATCTTCAATAAAATGTTCTGTACCATTGCCCCTTGAAGCAAGGTACTATTGTCACAGAAAGGGCTTCTACTTTTTCTCAGTCCAGAACTGGAGCTACAATAACATAACAAAGCAATACCTTATATATTATCTTCGGTTGCACAATTGCCATTAAAGAAGAAAGGGTGTGTGTGTAGTGGGGGGTGGGTGTGTGCGTGCGTGTGTGTGTGTGTGTGTGTGTGTGTGTGTGTGTGTGTGTGTGTGTGGTCTCCTAAGTCCTTTGAAACATATTGTTTTCTGAATTGCACTTGAAGGTTTTATATATTACCCTTGGTAAAATGAATGTGGAAAATACATGATCCACAAAAACAATGACACCTTGAACATTAACATTCCTTGAGTCCCCTGTTATGTGAGGTTGAGATCCTATGGGTAGGCTCAAGAGTTGCTTGTAATTAAGCAGATATCTTTATCTTGCAGGATTTCAGGTCCAGTGAGATAATTGTGTCAGTGATGCCTACTCAAAGCAACCATTTTTAGTTTGCAATTCATGCATTGGTTACTTGTATTCCTAGCTTTTCTAACACCTTTATGATTGTATTCCATGTAAGGTATCACTTGTATCAAATTATCTAGTAATAGTTTTCTTCATTTGACATGAACCTAATGCAACTGTTATTCTAGTTTAATGTCAGTAGCCTTTAAGGTACCCTACCCAATAGAAATTTAGGGGTAGAAACATTGTATTTGGCCTATAGGTCCAATATACAACCTGGCATTGTGGAAGTCAAGACAAGAACATTCAGGATTCCACCCATTGTCAAAGCCGGATAAAGACTAAATGTATGGTCCTCATTTGCTTGGTCTCAGATATTTCTCTTTTCATATTCATATTTTTGAGGACACCCTTACTAAGAAAAGGTGTCATCCTCAGTGGGGAGGTCTTTTTATATCAAGTGAAAATCAAGACAAATCCCTGCAGAATTGTCAATATGACAACAAAATCTGGATAATTTCTCAACAAGACACTCTTCCCATGTTGTATCAAGTTGATAGTTAAATGAACCAACACTGTTACTTGCAGATGTGGCTTTTAAAACAGAACTTTAAGCTGATACTCTCTGGAATTGGATTGCGAGAGCGTTTACTTTAAAAAGACTTGTTAATTCATTGCTGATAAGGGAAGAACACAAAATATACACAGTATAATGTCACATTAGAATCATGTAAGTTGAGTAAAGTTTGTAGCATAGCATTGTTAGCTCTGTCATAGAGAAAATGGTAAACTCTCACATTAAAGACTATTTGTTAAAAGCCGAATACTCACTATTTAGTGTTGGTATTATATGCATATATTTTGCCACAAGGCGGACATGGCTAACGACTAAAGTCTAATTGTAATAATGCAAATGGAGAAAAAGAATGAAAGTTGTATGAAATGCCTTCCCTAGTTTTGAGGGGATCCAACTTTCCTTTCAACATGAGGCTCTTGGTCTGAAACTTCATATATATGTAGCATCTATTACATTTTATAATAGTAATTGCACATACCCATCCTTCATAACAAATACAATAAGTACCAAGTTAACTACAAGAGATATTAATTATTTGCATGAAGGATCTTTTAGGTGACTCTTCTTAAATATTTCTGTTAAAGTGCATCTCGTAACTCAAAGAGGTTGAGGAATTCAGGGAAACAATTGAAGCCTCATGCTGATACATTTCTGAGGTTTATCTCATCCTCTGTAAAGAGATGGAGCTGTTTTCATCCATGTGAGCTTGTTGACATCTGACACCATCCATTGAACTCAGGTGGGGGGTGATGAAATGAACACATGTGCTCATTTCTCTGTATACAGAGAAGCAAAAGCCATTACCTTTCTTTCCTCCTGAAACGTTTTCTCCAGTCTTCTAAGTGAGTTTATGGATGAACTTAGCCAGTTTCTCTATATCTGAAATGTTCTAATCTCTTGACCATAAAGAGAATATCAAGTGTCATTATTAGACAGTATGATTTGCAAAGTTTGAAGGGAAATAACTGACAGATCTTTCTTGTCTATCCACTAGATAATGATAACATTACATGTAATATTTGTTCCTAGAATTAGCAGGAAAGTCCTTGTGGGTTGAAAAAAATAACTACCTTTTCTATTTACTTTGCAAGTCCTAGAGGTGTCCATTCATGAAAAGGGGCATTCTAGTACTGTGATCATGCATATCTTTCTAAGTCCTGGGATATCAAAAAAGCAAAACTATGCAGAGACAGAGACGCAACACTCACATGAATGCAAGCTCACAATATTGTGTATTTTAAAATATTTATAAATGGACAGGAGATATATTAAGGGAATATAAAAATAAGGACTTAATTTAATCTTCTTGCAGTTCATTTTTATACTTTTTAAATTCAAAAGAAAAATAGATCTGACTCAGTCATCTGAAGAGACAAAATGTTGTCAGTCTATACGGAGAAGACCAAGAGATCATGCTAGATTTGGTTTCTACTCTCTAGAACTATGGAAACTTATGAAATAAGTATTATTTGCAAAGCATCCAGTATATTATACTTTGTAATTATGGAAATATATTGTAATACCCATGTAAGCAGAGTAGTTAAAATAAAATTAAATAAGATTAAGTGATCTTATATTGTTCCCTATTGCTCTCTGTAAACATCATCTAGAAATGGGAAGTATTATCTCACTTTCCATTGCTTAGCAATTAGTAATTCTCAAATCACTTCAGGTCAGATTATAAGGCTCAATTACCTCAATATATACTATAAAGTTGGAATCTGGAGGCTGATATAAGGAAAGCTTACCAATGTATAAATTGAAAAATATTTCATTTACCTAGTAGTTATACTTGTTAATTATTTTACATGTATTTATATGTTTTAGTTACTTCAAAATAGGTGTGTAGGCATCTTATTTCAAGAAAAAAATATTTTTTTAATTCTTCATAAGGACAAATTAGATAAAATGTTTTTATTTAGATTGTTCCCACAATTTAAATAAGTTTCTTTCTGTGACTATATTTTCATGGGTGAAGTCTGTGAAGTTCCCAGTGAATTTGAATTATCATGTAGGAGAAAGGATTGGACAGAGTATTTTCACAGAAAACTCTCCAATATAGCCATACACATTCAGGTTTCTACTTTTCTTTGTTTAAAGATGCCTGCATCAAGTGTCTTAACCCTTCTCTATAGTAGTGGTCCTTTTTAAAAGTCTCTGTTTTCCTCCTTAATAAACACAGCATACTGTTTCTCTCCTAGGTAGTATATTTTTAGTGTGGCTTCTGTCTAGCAATATTTTTGACAAAATAAATTTGAGTGTAACCCTTGCCTTTAAAAATGAGTCTTGACACTATCTATGTATTTCTATTTTTATTCTAGTCCCTTACAATCTTCATGTCCTAAGTCTCCAAGGTCCTCCCGGAACCCCTTGTTAATGTCTGTCTGCTGCTTTAGTCCTTCCGCCCTATTTCCAGAGAATATCACATTTCTGTTCTCATTGTGTCTATATGTGTTCAATCCAACCTGTATTATTGCCCCACTAAAGTCTGACAACCTGTCCTTACAGCCTAACACCCCCAATCCTTGTCCCAAATTCTGATTCTGTAGCCTTCTACAGCCTGAAGTCCTTTATAATGATGTTGAAAGATTCATGCCATTGGTGACAGCTGGCAAAATCAAAGCAAAACATATTTCCATAATTATACTCCACAATCCTTCAAGAAATGGTTGCTTTTTAAGAGGAATAAATTATTGTCTCTTTGTCATGTGATTTTTTTTAATCCCTAAAGTTAAAGGTTTTGTTATTTAACACCTGAATATTATGTTGTGCCATAAAAATTAGGAGTCAAGAATCACCACAATTTGTTCTATCCTAAACACACTTTGCACTAGGTGACTATAATGAGATGATTTATTCTGATCACTTGTTTTTTTTTTTTTTTTTTTGGTATGCACTCAATTAGGAAAGTAGGTTCATTTTCTTTGTTCTGAAAAGAAGTAATTGTTTCATTGTTTTCTTTGTCAAAGGAGACACTGATGAAATCAAAATCAAAGATTTATCTACTTTAAAATGTGAGTATATCACTCTTAAACCCAGCCCCATAATGAAGTATCAGTATCTCTAAATTGTGTCTTCATAGACCTGGTATTTATTACACACACACACACACACACACACACACACACACACACACACACACACACACGCACGCATGCACACTCACACACAATTACAGATTTCATCTCAAAAGTGTGGACTTATGACTTACATACAGGTACAATAGAAATCATATACCCTACTTAAAAGCACACATATATATGCACAGGAATATACAAAAATAAATAATATAGTTTTTAAAAAACACTGAAGATTCAGTCAGACCTGATGGGGCATGTTTGTCATGACTGTACTACTGAGGTTGAGCTGGTAGGATTTGAAACTCAAGGACAATCCCAGCTGCTTTGCAACAGTAAAGTGGAAATTAAGGGTTCTTTGGAAAGTCTGTTGCATTGAATGGTGTTTTGTTGGGGTAAACATTGGAAGAAACATTTCACTGAAGTAGACACAAGCCAAAAGGTCTTTTACTAAAGCAATCACTTGAGAGGACATGATGAATGATTCTTTGTCAAGGACACACATTTATTAGTCTCCCTTACATTGCATAGTTGAGCTCCATTTGTTGGGACTCCATAGAGAGAAACTAGCACCAATAAAATTTTAGTGGTTTGCCCGCTTCTTCTTACAGCTTCTTTGGACTTGGGCCAACTGGCAGGGTGATGTCAGCTGATACAGACTCACATGGAATTTTGCTAAGACAGACTCAGGTGCTGAGGCAAGACATGTGGTGAGGCAATACCCATGAAGGACACATGAGGTTTGGAGGGAATATACATAGAAGTCAGTAGACTGTGAAAGGGGCTTGTTTGCATTAGCTGTGCAATGCTTCTTGGTCTCACATCTTCCCTGATGTTCAATTTGCTGAGAGAGGCACAGCAAAGAACTCCTGGCATCCCTGTTGGTCCTGGGTCTTCCTGACGAATCAAGTCTATTTGGTTGAGACCTGGCTGTTTCTGCTAGGTCATGCCACATCTGCTGATTTATGTTTGCTCTCCCAATTCTACACAAATGGACTGCTGGTGTATCCATAAAGTATTTACAAGTGGACAGAGGTGTTGCTGCTGCTGCTGACTTATGAACTGAGCTGCTGATCTGACAACACAGATGGAATTTGCTCCACTCCCCCTGTATCCTTTATTTTCCACTACCTCTGGAGGGTGGGTGGCCATAAGTGAGGTTAAAGTGCTTTAGAAATGATATTAAAAGTATGTCTTTGAAACAATTAAAGCTACACAAACCCTGTATCAGAGCACACACTCAAACTCACATATACGCACATGCACAAGCATACACGCACACACACATGCACACAAACACAGCTTATCAATTCTGCAAAATGATAAACCCAATGGTGGTAGAAATATGTACAACTGATGCAAGTGATACATCTGAAAAGGGGCTTATATCTAAAATATATAACTGATTTTATGGTTCAATATGCTACTTTAATAAAACTAAATTTTCCACATTTTAAACAACTTATAGTATTGTTCAAAAGTATGAAGAAGATTTTTCAGAATTGATAATTTGAATAAGTAAATGAAATGATGCTTTGCATAAATCAACATGAGAGCAGGGCAAATCCAAACAAATGAGTGAGACATCACATCTCACCAATAAGCATGGTTACTGCGGAAAAGAACAGGAATGAAACAGGAATCAACAAACTCTCATAAATGTTGATGAAAACATTGGGGCACTTCGATGGCATGGTAAAATGATACCTTAACTATTGGACACAGTTTAACATTTTTCACAAAAATACAACTATCACATAATCCCTTCTATACTAGTTTGAATGAGAATGAACTCCATTCACTCCTATATTGGAAGGATAGGGTCTTGGTTGGTGGAACTCTTTGGGAAGGAGAAAAGGGTATGGCTTTGTTGGCAAATGTGTGCCCTTTGGGGAAACTTTGAGGTTTTAATAATCAAAGCCAATCTTCCACTCCTCTCATACCTCTAAGTGTGGATAGACACGAGCTCTCAGCTCCATGCCTGTCTGCCTGTTATCATGCTTGAGCCATAATGATCATGGATTCACCCTTAGAAGAAGTAAGCAACCTCCCAATTAAATGCTGTTTTTTTTATACATTGCTTTTGTCCTGGAATCTCTTCACAGCAATAAAACAGTAAGTAAAACACACACATTTCACCCACTTTTGAGTATATTTCTCAAAATAATTGAAAAATTTTTTTTAATTATTTATTTTATTTTTTTTTAATTTACATTCCAAATCATTTCCCCTTTCCCGTTTCCTCCCTCCCCGAAAGTCCCATAAGCCCCCTTCCCTCCCTCTTTTCTCCATTCAACCCCCTCTCATTACTCTGTCCTGGCATTCCCCTACATCCAGTCTTTCCAGGACCAGGGGTCTCTCCTTCCATCTTCTTAGAAATCTATTGATATGCGGATTGTGTCTAGGGTATTCCGAGATTCTGGGTCAATATCCCCTTATCAGTGACTGCATACCATGTGTGTTCTTTTGTGATTGGGTTACCTCACTAAGGATGATATTTTCAAGATCTGACCATTTGCCTAGGAATTTCGTGAATTCATTGTTTTTAATTGCAGAGTAGTACTCCATTGTGTAGATATACCACATCTTCTGAATCCATTCCTCCGTTGAGGGACATCTGGGTTCTTTCCAGCTTCTGGCTATTATAAATAAGGCTGCTATGAACATAGTGGAGCATGTGTCCTTATTGCATGCAGGTAAAGCCTCTGGGTATATGCCCAGGAGTGGTATAGCCGGATCCTCTGGGAGTGTCATGCCCAGTTTTCTGAGGAACCGCCAGACTGCTTTCCAGAGTGGTTGTACCAGCTTGCAATTCCACCAGCAGTGGAGGAGTGTTCCTCTTTCTCCACATCCTCGCCAACAACTGCTGTCTCCTGTGTTTTTGATCTTAGCCATCCTGACTGGTGTGAGATGGAATCTCAGGGTTGTTTTGATTTGCATTTCCCTAATGACTAAGGATGATGAACATCTCTTTAGGTGCTCTCAGCCATTAGATATTCTTCAGGTGAGAACTGAATAAAACATATTGATCATCACGATAAGAAAACAATGCATAATACCCCAAATTATGGAGGAATCATGTCCATTGGTGCAAAATGCACAATATAAGCTGCTCTCACAGATGCTACAATTCGGAAATATGTCTTTTTAAAGTAACTCCTACCCTATTTTCTTACTGTAAGTACCTAATGATATTGAAGTCAAGGTGGCAGGTGGTAGAGTGGTATCATAGGCAGGAGTAACAGGAGAGAGATCAATATATCACAGTCATAAGTTTCCATTATGCAGAACGTGTAATTCTGGAAACAGAAGTTAATGATAGTAATATGAACCCAAATCCTAAATTAGAAACATTAAAATTAAAGAGGTAATTTTTATATTTTAAATTTTACTTTAGTTAAAAATTAGAGAGAATAGAGGACCCAAAACGTAGTTTTAAAATTGTATCAGCTAGCATAGATATTTTCAAAAAAAATATCATTATTACAAGTTTCTTTCCAATACTTACAAAAGTTATAGATGTAATCCATTACATAGAACATCTTAAAAAATCATAAATAAATCTACTATATGTGTTTATCAACACTATTTAGTGGAAACAGAGGCTATAGAGCCTCATTATATCCGCCTAGAGAATGGAGAATATGGAAGACCTGTAAACTTCTTATAAGCTAAAGGAACAGAAGAGGGATGCTAAATTATATAAACTTAATAAGAGACAGGAACCTTGGATTCTCCCTACAGTGGCTGGTATGGTCCATAATCAAAGATGGATGATGCTGTAGTCAGATAGCTACAGATAATGAGTGGTTGTAGGTATAGCTGATCAGGAAAAAAGAAAGAAGCCTGAATGAACCAGGTGGCTTTTTTCTCATTGCCCTAGTTGCTATTCAAGCCTAGAGCTTATTTGATGGTTATGTCTGCACTCAGTTTTCTTCTCTCCTCAGTCGGCTAACTCACATGCCCATCATTTTCCAAAAGAAAAACCTTAAAGCCACACCCAGAAATGTTTTACTAATTTAATATGCATCGTTTAGTTTAACCAGGTTTATGATCAAGGTTAGTGATCACATTGCCCTATTGCACTTTGTAACAAATAAAACACGACCATATGTCAGTACATTCTAAGAAGACCAAGAAGATTTAAGATACCGGTTTTATGAGGGTCAGTGGACTGATACTAGGTTTTTGAGCATTAAGTTTCAAAATTTTAGGTATTCAACAGGAAGAGGGGCAGAGTGAAATCAATGAATATTGATTAATGTACTCTGAAGGAGAATAAAATAATATAACTCAAAGCAGGGAATACAAGGAGAAAAAAATATGTGACTTGTTATTTTCTCCTAGAAAACTGAGAGAAAATTGCCAGTCTCTAGGAAAACTCAGTACATCCCAGAGAGGTTGGTATATTTTGATAGTGCTCACCTTACTTTCTGTTGAGACAAGATGAAATAATGTTCATTAATTGCTAAAGGCCAATCAAGTGCATTTTAAAAATCTATATTAATTTAATTGATAACAATAATTTGTAGTTCCCAGGAAGTAGTAACTGATACATTGTACAATAACTGTACACTGTACAATGTAGTAACTGAAATGCGTGCACACCTTCAAATAGTCATACACCAAGATCACCCCATGAACGGCTTGCGCTTCCATTGCACTGTGAAGCAACATGTTCATTGAGGACCTAAAAGTTACTTTTAAAAGATACAGGCCATATTACAATTAGAGAGAATAGATATTTTTATATATGATGTCATGTCAACCTTCAAAGTCTCCCATCATCAGATTTGCCATTCTCAGAACCTCTATGTTGTTACTGCTATTTATTCATTTCATCTAAAATAATCAGTTAATAATTTAATAAATTGATCAGTTATCATGGCATATCACTTACCATTTACCCATATCTTAATTACAGTAAGAAAACAATATTATGATTTCATTTTATTGAATTAAATAATATATTTATGAAATATTATCCAACTGTACACTTTTAAAGAATAGAATGATCATAACTCTTTGTGAACTAGTAAGGTAGAAGGTTTTGTAGAAGGTTTTACAAAACCTTCCCTATGCTCAATACCTAGTACATTATATTTAACAACTAAGAAACAACAGATTTTAAAATTGATTTGTTTATAAAACTCAATAATATTTTTAACCTTAGATCTTCAACTTCATAAGCAGACTAAGGCTCTTCTTTAAGGACTAACACTTTCTTATTTCAAACATGAAGATGGTTCAGAAAGTCCCTTACCACTCCAAACTACTACTGTAATTCCTGCACCAGTCAGCAATAAATATAGTGAATGCATTATAAAAAGGAGTATGTTAGGCTTAACTTCAAAGGGCAGATGCTTTATCCTGAGATGCTGAAAGACTTAAAGTGTAGGGTTTAATTTTTGATATTTTGATATGACTTCAAATTAGGTACTGTTCACATTGCTGTGATAAAATACATGGCAATAGCAACTTACTTTTTTGACTAACAAAATGAGAACGCACTCAATCATGGCCCTAGAATGATACCAGTAGGGCTTGAGGTGGCAGGTCACATTGCATCTATATTCAAGAGAATGATAAATACTAATATGTGACTCACTTTATCTGCCTATGAGATGCTTAAGTCCATAGCTAAGGGAGTAACCCTACCTCAGTTAACTTAACCTAGATAATTTCATAATAGCATGCCAAGAGGCTCATCACTTTGGTAATTCAAAATTCTTCTAAGTTGAGAAAAATCAACCATCTCAAATTATACCTAAAAGTATATTGAAGTATATTCATAGTTATCTTTGCATGTGTGCACTGCATGGGTACAGGTTGAATATGCCTAGAATCAAGCAACTACAGTAGATCAATGTATTGAAACATATTGTGAAAAATCTTGGTCAAGAGAAGATGTAAAAATTGTTGGTTGGCCTTGAGAGAATTTTTCTGGGATTAACTCTAATAGATTCACACTCTTAGAAGATGCCAGCAAACCAAACAGATGGTACAAATATTTATGAAAGAACTGATGGTCTTTTCTCAATCTGATAGAAATGTCATAATTGTGTGCCAGATGGCAGAAAGGAACTGAAGAGGCTTGCTTGTGTGTGTGAGAGTGTGTGTCTATACTGTGCAAGATCAGAAAACTTATAAGAAAATTATGCTTTACAGAAAGATCTGTAAGATACACCAAGTAGCAATTAGTGCAGAATATATTCAGATGCTATAGTCATAAAATATTAACCTGTGGTTATTCTCCACTGACCAGACAGACAAATGGTGCGTGCAGAATATATTCTGATGCTAAAGTCATGAAATATTAACCTGTGGTTATTCTCCACTGACCAGACAAGCAAATGGTGCCAACAAGTGTGTATAAACAACCAACCACATTGCTTGATAATTGGTATCAATTCAAAATATTTGAACATGACATTAGATATGGGGCAGATGATCACTATCCATAAGGATTCATTATTTCCATATCATTCAATGTGAGAATCAGAAAACAGAAACACACACACACACACATACACACACTCACTCACTCAAACACACACCATGTGGTTTTCTAGTCTTACAATAGATCACCATAATCATGCACTTAAGTCCAGTACATGTGAGGTGTTCTAACCTCTTTCATTGTAATATTGAATGTGATTCAAATAGAAGCTCCCAGAACCATCCCAAGCTACTAAACCCTCTTATGATCATCTACCATAATACCTTGCTTGTTTGTTTGTCAGTAAATATAAGAAATGCCTAATATGAAGAACAATAGAAGGAAAAGGAAATTAAAGAAGCCATATGTCTCCCAACCACACTAATCCCAATTTCTTTTAACTTTTTATTGATTCTTTGTGAATTTCATATAATGTACCTAGACCCACTCATCTTCATGTACCTCAATATTATACCCTTGCCCTTGCAACCTTCCCAACAAAGAAAAACAAAGCAAAGCAAAGAAAAGAAAAGAAAAGTAAAGAAAAGAAAAGAAAAACAATGCAAAGACAAACCAAGCTAAGCCAAGCCAAGCCATACCAAACCAAACCAAACCAAACCAAATCTCACTGTGGAATTTCTGGTGCGTCATGCTGTGCTACATAGTATACTCTTTTGCCCAAATAACTTTATTTGTAAATGTTCATTACAATGAGTCATTGGTCTTTTTCAAGCTCTCTGCTTTCTCCTACACCATCAATATTGGATCTTCACCAGGACCCCTCTGATATCCTGTTGTTCCCTGTGTCATAGACACCCTACAGTTTTGACTCTGTACCAGCTATTTCATGAGCTCCAGCAGTTTATAGATAGTATAGATGTTGAGCTGGGTCATCTCAAAGTCCTGGATCAGGGTCTGGATGGTAGCTGATAAGGTCAGCCTGCTGGTTCTCCTGAGTCCATGCAGCCAGAATCAGTGCTCTCCCTCTCTTTACTTAGGTGAAGGGCTAGGTCAGCTCTGCTGCCTACAGTAGGCTAATCAGGCTCTCCTTTGGTCACACCATCAAGACTACCAATGGCAACAATAGCACCAGAGCCAACTCTCCTATATACCCCAGTGGATTCCCAAGTTACATCCCATACCAAGGATGACCTTGGTAGCAACGTGTGCCACAGACATTGACACAGACCCCTATTGCTGCAGGGAAAAGGACTCAGAATTGGCAGTAGCAGAGACTGGGACATCACTAAGACCTCAGGTGGCAGTGTGAGCTACTCATATCTGGCTGTTCCTCACTACCCTCTACTCTCCAATTACGCATCTCTTCATAGTGCACTGCTCTGCTTCTCTTTTTCTCCCATCTCTCCAGCACACGCTCTCCTGTCTTTTAACAGTACCTGAGGCTCTAGGTGTATATCTACCCGACTCTGATTTCTTTTATACGTCTCTCACATGTTTATCTTTCGCCTGTCCCCTTGCTCTGGCAAGCCCCCTGACCCCTGCCTCTTTGTCTGTTAGATTGCTCAGCAATGTGTTATTGCTTTCTGGTTTTTCTATGGCAACAGAATTTTCCTGAGTGCATTTGATATATTAAACTATAGATGTTTAATTTATTTGCCATATTTCCTTATTTTCCTTTTGAAGAAACTGGGACACCTAAGATTTTTAAGAATTTTATCCTGTATCTGAGCTCAGGAGTTTTACTTGGCTGTTCCTGGAATAACTACTTGTGTTTCTTAAAGTATCTGACTCTATGTCTTTAAACAGCTTTAGAGACCTTCTCACCTTTATCTCCAATGATTCACCTAACTTATTTTCCTTTATCATTCTTCCTGGATTCCGGTCAAGGGTTTTAGTTTCCTCACACACTCGAGACAATTTCAAATCTCTTTATTGGTCTGAATTCCTTCTACTCATTCCTTTTCAAGTTGTTAATTTTCTTGGGTTGGTTTTCTTGGGTTGGTTGACATGGGATGTGGATCCCATCTAACAAATCATTTAGTCATTATATGTTTATTTCAGAAATATTGTTTGAATACTTTTATACATTTCGGTTTTCTGATAAAATTAAACTTGCTATTGTCCTCTTAAGCTACTTCTAATGAGCCTCAAGTCCAGTTAATTCAGAGTGAGAGTGAGCATTGAGCCTCTGTAAATTCCTCCTTAAGAAACTCAATTGGAATCCATGAAGTGCCAACATTTGGTAATAGGAAATGTGTCTCACGGCAAAGTTCCCTGATGTAGCCCTTATGGGGCTGTTCTGTTCCCTTCACACTTGTCTTTAATCCACTTCGTTACACTGGTTTCCCTAATGCAGCACTTGTTTGTTAAAACTGAATAACAATCTCACCTATAAAAATATTTTAACCATTTATTCTTCCGCATGCCCACAATACTCATGCCTCTTAAATGTTTAAACAAATGAAATCAGGTATATTTGTTATTAAGGGGACATAAATTTTGTCTTTGTTTGACACCACAAAAAATCAAGATTGATTACTGATATCACATGAATATATGTTAAATTATTATGAATTTTTGATAGATATAGATCTTAGTTGTTAATATATTCAAATTTGGTTAAAAAATCCTGACTTTGAAAAGGACTCATTACTATTTTTGTTTGTTTGTTTGTTTTTTACCATAATATCGTTCTAACTTTTAGGGCTTCACTGGCCTCTCATTCCCATTTTGAAAAATTTAGTGTCTAAATAAAACTACATGTGCAGTCCAGAGAACTCCCAATGTTATATTCTGTTTATGCAAGTAGTTGTTATTTTCTTATTTCTGCAATATATAAATAAATAGTACATCAGAAACATTAGTAAAACATTTCTCTTTCAGACCTTTTCCCCTCATTTTAATTCTATGACAAATGTATTGTATATATTTTAAGAGATATATTGTAGTAGATACAATTCTGATATCTATCAAATACACAAGGGGGACCAGGCAGGTATCCACAGAGAAGAGAACCTCTGAAGAGATGAAAATGAAAAACAAGTTCAGATTGTCTTTGTCATTCTGGATCAGATTTGGGATAGTCTAATGCTTGTTGGATCTGTTTCAGCATATTTAAAACATGCTACAATTTGAGAACAGGTTTCGAGATAACCATCAGTCCAATTCAAGCTCTAAATTAAAGATTAAGTAACTACATAGAAACTCCTTAAGAAAGTACATATGACCATGAGGATTGCTTCTATTGCTAAAAGCCTTAGCATCTAACGTCATCTCTACCTGATACAGCATAGAAATCAGCAGGCTATAAAGTACATGCAACACCTCCCTTAAGGAAGGGTAATATTGTAGGAAGGGAAGTGTCTGGGAAATTAATTCTGAAGATCTTGGGTGATGTCTGCCTCTATAGCAAAAAGGTGGGTGAGGTCTGCCTCAACAGATACAATAAAGGTCACCAGGTCATTGACAAAATCCATTCCTAGCCGTCTGAGTAGGAAAAAAAGATATTTTTATCTCCTCCATAGAGAAGAAGGCCCAATGTTTTAATGTTCCTGATTTACCTAGTGGTCTTTGAGTGAAAGGACTTTTGTTTTCCCCAAAAACTACATAAGTAAAATTAATTTTTCTGTCTTTATTATGTTTAAAACTTTACACTTTAATACTGTATCCTAAAAAGCATGACGTGCAATGTGCATTAATGCCTGCTTATTTTAAATGAATATGTAGAATTTATACAGATTTTAATTGAACCTGAATCTTTTGATGAAGAATATAGATAGCTAATCACACTTGTACTTGAGAATAGAAATATGATTTTGTTGTACTATAAAGGCAATGTGAGAGAGGAGCTCAGACATGTATTAAGATGTTGAAAAATATAAAGGATTATCTGAAAACATTAAGAACTATGTGATGAAATGTTTAAGTGTGTTTAGAGAAAAAAAGTTGACTAAACTTGCTTTAGGAGGATTCACGTGGTATTTTATTATGTGGCAATTACTAATGACCTTACGGATCTTAGGACAGATAGGATTGAAACAAAGTAAGCTGGTGAGGGGCTTGGAATGAGAGTGGTTCCATAGGCCAATTGCTTGAATTCTCAGCCCTAATTTGTTAGAATAATTTTGGAAGTATGGCCTTTTGGAGGAGGTGTATCACCTGGAATGGGCTTTGAGGTTGCAAAAGCCCATGTCCGGCAACATGCCCCCCCCCATCTTTCTCTGCCTCCAACTTGCAGGAAAGATGTAAATTCTTAGCTACTGCTCCAGTGCCATGCCAGCCTGCCTGCTGCCATGTTCCCTGTCATGATGGCCATGGATACATCCTCTGAAACTCCAAGTAAACCCCAAATTAAATGCCTTCTCTTATAAGAAACTATGCTCCTAGTTTCACTTCACTGCAATTTAAGAAATGATTAACATAGCTAAGCAGAATAGGAAATATTAACCGAGTGAGTTGATAGCACTCAGAAAAAGTCAACCTGTACATGGTTTTTCAATACTGAGTTGCTATAGTTGAATGCTAATTGCCTGTATGAATTTGAGGGAATTGTACTGAAATTTGTTAATGATATTGACTTATAATGTGATACTGTTATGGCATGTCTCCTTGGTGTTTTCTTATACAAATCTGAGTCATAATATGTCTTGTTGCATTTTCTACTGTTTTAAGATTTCTTAATACTCCAGCATAAGCTGTATCTCAAAGTTTTGTCCCATGTAAAGTACATTTAGAGTTATTTCCTATTTAACTTATTAAAAGTGTTTGTATCTTAGCTTTCCAGAATGGACATCATAAGATTAAAACAAAAACAACAAAAATTTCTATGGAGTAAGAAGTTCAAGTGTTGGCCATTTATACCCTCTTCCTGGCTTAACAGATGATTTGACCACCTCCCTGAGCTGTGACACAGAATTGGAAAAACAGAGGAAATACCTACTGAGTTCTCTTGAGAGCGCTAGTTACAGTATGAGAACCTACCATCATGAACAATCTTAACCTTTCACCCAGTGTCTGTGTCCCTGCCACCCCATTGATGACTAGAATTTTGACATAAATCCTACTCAAATGTATTAGAGGAAGATCATATATTTAATAGCAGTATTTGTGTGTGTGTGTGTGTAAGTGTTGGTGTGCTTCTTCTTGTAGAGTATACTTCCTTAAGCTCTCTACTTGAGTTGAGCAAATAGAAAATAATGTATTACAGCTAAAACAGGTTGATGTCAATGATAAAATATCCAAGTGTCACAGAGAGTGGTGAAACCAACATTTTTTTCTTGTTTTTGTCTCCGAACAGAAAGTAGTACTTAATCCCCTTAGTAGCATTTGATTCTCAAGGGAATGATCCTGCTAACCCCTTAACCCTCCCAGGCCTCTGAAAGCTGAAGTTGGGATACTGAGATGGGCCTATGGGACAGTATCATTTCTTCTCTGTATATTCTTTGGCTTTGATTCAGTCAGTAGCATTTTAAATGCCAGCATATTGTGGCTTTAAGATTTAATTAAAGGGATTAACATAACAAATCCAGGAAAAAGATAACCATATTACAAGGCTTTGGGATTACAAATAGGGCATATAAATAATTAAGATAATTTGATTTTCTGCCTTTGGCAATACTTTTTCCTGGATTTCTGCTAAATAGTGTGCATTGACTCTCAGTGAACATACACCAGCATTAGCCATATGTTCAGTGTTCCAACTACAGAACAGATGACAATGGATGTTAATAAAACTATTAACTTTAGCCATCAGTAAGACAGAGTACACTGGTATTTATAATTCACACCGGGCATTCATTTTAATTCAGTTGGGATTTCTCAGGCATTTGGAGAAATGAAAACTTTCTTGTCAAGTATTATGTTTTAAAACACAATCTGTCTGAACTAGTTCTTTTGGCAGAAAAGGTGTATTCTTGGAGGAGGTGTTATGATGCCCATCACTGCTGGAACAAGGTTACATGATTGCTGTGAAGGAAACAGCATCCGTAGGGTAATTTACATTTTCAAAACTAACTCCTAGGACTCAATATCTCTATACCTAAAAAATGAGTTTCACTGTGCAGTTCATTGCTCAGACCCCTTGCCAGAAAAACAAGGTTCATAGCCAACAGCTGATTTGATTTGGGGGGGCATTAACATTCTCACTTTAACTCCAGGTGTCCCTTCTTTCAGCGTCTCATAAAATACCAACACAGAGTTGTTATATAACCAAAGGAAAAAAAAATCATGTCTTGTGTTGACTTTACCTTGTTTCATTCTAATAGAATTAAGTTTTTTGTTATTTCATGTTTTACATACACACAAAAGCAGAGACAGCATGACAATGTTATGTTTATCTTTTTCATTCAAAAACTGGGAAGCTTTCTTTAAATTTAGATTATTTTTATTTTAATAACTATTTTGTGTTTTCTTTTTTCCTCTGTGTATGGGATGTGTTTGTGTTAATGTTTTTCTTTACACATCCCAGAGCACACGTGGAGTTCTGGGAACAACTTTGGGAAATGTGAACAACAGTTCACACTTTAATATCAGCACTGGGAGGTAGAGGAAGGTGAATCTCTCTGAAGTCAATGCCACCTAGTTCTATACAAGTAGTTCTAGCTAGCTAAGGCTACATAGGGAGAAAAACAGCTTTAAGCAGTCTGATCTCTCGCCCAACACCCAGTATTGGTTCTATAAATAAAATTCAGGTCAGTAGGGTTGCCCATCAAATGATTTTACTCCTTGAGTCATCTTGCATACCTAGGGACAGTTGTCATTTGGCTATAGCTTACAGTTCAGTTGTACCTGGAAAACATGAAAATCCTGTCTGTGTAATATGGCCACAAATTCAATAGATAAGCCGGTAATCCATAGGCTGTTTATCCAAGTCTGCCTTATACTCATGGATGATAAATCAGCCAATTGGATATCCTACCACTCTCTCGTGTATCTACCCTCGAATACGCATATGTTGACTTATTTAAAGTTTATTGCTTTGTGTAACTTGGGATTAGTAGGTAGCAGGAAGGCACAGGAAATTCACTATTCCCTCTTGCATGATTTGAACCAGATAAAAGGAAAGCAATGAAAAAAATGTTTTAAATAAAAGAAGACTTCTCCATAAAGCAATAAAACAGAGCATGAAGTGTTTATTTGAAGATTTCTCTCAGTCCCAGTGGATAGTAGGGATAACATGGTAACCACAGGCAGCACTCTCTCAGTGCACTTTGGCTACTCTGTACTTTTCAGACAAACATTATTTTCAGTGCTGTCAAGGAGGACACTGGTTCACAATAATAACTAAGATATTGAACGTTGTTTGCATTTCAGTAGCATATTTTCTGTCTGGGTTTGCAATGTTGTAAATAAAAGAGAAATTAGTCATTTGTAGATAATGTTCTATTTTTCATTCTCAGGCACACACTGGAAGCACACGGGTGATGGAATGTCTGCCATTGAGTCATCAGGAAACAGTAAATTTCAAATGTTCTTTTGAAAAGGAAGCAGAGAGTGACAGCTTTCACATGAGGTATTGTACAATGGAAGAGACATTCAGGATCTGAACCTGGCACAAGGTTTCGAAGGCTGAAGAGTCCATCAATGTCATTTGAAGAAAAGAATTATGAAAGTTTATATCTTCACTGTAAATAAGAGATATACTTTCAGTGACGAGCACTGCTGTGATAGAAACTTGCCTTGTGAAGGGCAAACAGGCAAATCAATGCATGTCAATGCTAAAGGGAATAATGGGTTCACCTAATTACATAGGAGGGATCAATAATCTTAACCAGTGTTCATATAATGCCACTCTTCCCCTCCATTTCTTCTCTTACATCTTTGGGTTGTTGTTTTTGTCTGATATATTTTACTTAGATCTTCAAAAGCAGTCATAAGCCACCTCAAGGCAATGGTCCTCTTCTGTTTGCTCATGGTGCAACTGAAAGGAAGTCATTTGTTTCCAAGGACATTTAGGAGAATCTCTAAAACAACTTTAATGATATGCACATAGGTTTCATGCAGGGACTGAAATAACCCCTTCAGAGGAAATTAGTCCGGCAGATACTCATTACACCTTCATCCAGGAAGCTGAGGTGTGGCCAATCACATGTCTGTTCAAAAGTCTATAAACAGTAAGGGAAGAATATTTCCCGAAGGAAATTTATGTGTTCCCAAAACGATGGAGAAGTGGTGGGAAATGGGTGCTTATCACATAAATCCTAAAATATTCACTGCAGAAATCTAAATTAACACTTAGAGAAGAGAACCTGCTACTTTGACTCTCTGTCCATTTTTATCTCTACCTATATAGCAAGTTAAAATAACACCCCTTTATCACCTCACACTTCTGTAGCTCAGGAGTCTAGCTCCAAAGTCAAGGTAGGGACAGGCTATGTGTTCTTCTGGAATTTTCAATTGAGAAATTTTTCTAACAAACCATATTTGTGTTCTCAGAAATCATGGTTTGTGTGACTGTAGGTCTTAACTTATTCCTTCTCCCCCTCCCTTCATGCCTGCCTCTTCTCTCCTTCCCCCCTTTCCTTCCTCTTTTCTCCCTACTGACATTCCTGCTCCTTCTTTCCGTCTCTCCATTCCTCCCCCTTCTCTCTTTCCTGAAATTCCTCCCTTCCAGCCTTCTTTCTTTCTCTCCTCCATAGTACTGAACCTAAAGTCTTGTCCACATGAGGAATCTTTCTAGCATTGATCTACCACCTGGCCTTATGTTGTTTTCTTATTTCTTTAGTGTATGTTATCATAATCACTGGAATTAAAGTGTTTGATTGTGAAAGATACAGTATGTTTGGTTATATCTGTCCCTTTGTTATCTTCCCCTTCCCCTCACTTCTGGCTCTAATTGATTCTTCTATAAGTTTTTGTTCTATTTCAATAATCTCTCTCGTTGTCTCTCTGTCTCTGTCTCTTTATTTCTCTGTCTCTGTCTACATCTTTGTTACTTCTTCATTTATATTCTTCATGTAAAAGGAAATTGATATTAATATTTTTACCTTTCTGAGTTTGAGCACTTTTCCTAAATATGAAGATTTGTAGTTCCTTCTTTTGTCTTATCAATAACATGATTATATTTTGCTTATTTTTAATTAAAACTTTATTATAAAGAACTGCAAATTAATAAACATTATACAATTAAATGAACCAGACCCAAAGCCAAAACATACATCTTTATGGTTGAATAATACTCGATTATATATATGTAATACATTTTTAATATCACTTCTCTTAAATGCTTCTCACATGACCCTTTCCATTGTCTGTCTAGGAAGACTCAATGAAATGACCCCAGTTCTATGACTTTATCTTCTCTAGAAAATATCCTTTAAAGGTTCAGATTGGGATACCCAGGAAAGCCTGTCTATCTGAAGTTGGTAGTAACATTTAATAAGTCGGTTGTTGGGAACAAAAATATCCTCTTCATAGCTAGGGCATGTGCATTAGAGAATGCATACTACCTTTGGGGAAATCTTGGAATTCTGTTTAACACATTGCTCTAATTACTTTTGGCCTAGTATTTGATTGCTTAAGCAAGTTCTGCACATTCCTCCAGCTACACAAAGAATTTTCAATTATCTTACTAGGTATATTTTCAGGCATAACAATTAATTATCTTTCCATTTATGCAATGTGGAACTTTGACATTTAGCGTGATAAAATGATTTTTTAACTGAATTTTAAATTTGATATTCTAACCAGGATAGGTCAGTCTCTGAGTATATTTTGAAATGGCTTGTGACCACCATTTAGAGAGCATGTTACTTATCCTGTGATTGGTTTTCATTATCCTGTTATCTTTCTATTTGTACTAAACTGTAATTGCTACTTGGTTGCTATGCATTGGATATATCCAATATCCACTACATAGCAACACAGTGTCTGTATATGTATACATATATGTATATATGCAATATGATGATTTAAAAGGGTCATTTAGAAAAAATGAGGAATGTAAAAGCCAATGGTGGGGAAAGAAATATCACAGTATTTCAGTAAATACAATGAAATTGAAATAATGAAGGTTTCAATTCACCAAAAGCTTAAAGTGTGCATTTAATTTGTGGAAAACAAAATTCTCAGAATTGCCACCTACAGTTTTTCTTTAGCTGGTATTTTTTCACTAGGTGATAAATGAAACATGGCTTGTGGAAAAATAAGCACCTTTTGTCCACCTCAAATTCAAAACAATCTCTAATAAGTTTCTATCCCTTTGTACAGTACTAATTTTTTCCTTTGTTACCTTCTTTGATTCCTATTTTTAGTTTCTTTTTTATAATGAAAGCATAAGTACCTCTGACAAAATGATAAAAACCTGTTTCTCAGTCTTCCAATAACATAAATATTGAATATGCTACATGCAAATATATTGATACATTCCATGCTAAGAGCTCTGGAGACTCACTGATCTTCTAAAATTCTATGTGTTTTCATTAAAAGACTTGTAGCCATATTCCCTGAATCCTCAAGACCTTTCTGTAGGACTTGCTTTTAATCCCTAATAGCCCCTTTAAGGCCTCTGTCTTTTAATTTTTTTTCTCATACAATTCTGTTCATTGGCAACGAATTTTGTACACAGGTAAGCCTGAAACATTACTCCCTTTAAAAAAAAACAGTTAAATATATTTGTTTATTCCAAAGTCTCTCTGAGAACTCATCTGTCTCATCTAACTTACAAAGCCCCTTTTCATCTCTCTGCTCTGAAGCTTCTGCCTTATTCTTTCAGCTAATTACTAGTTGTGGAGAATACTGAAACAAAATGTTCTGGCTGAAAATAAATGTGAGTATTTCCAAGTGAAGTTAACATTTTCTTGCTACTTGACTCAATACCTTCATTCGCAGGATGCTCAAATCACCCCTAAGTCTTCATCTCACCTCTCTGCTTGCCCACAATTCATTGTTTTTGAGAGGGCATATGGTATTTGATGTTAATTTCAAGGAATTTTATTCTGAATATTTTCTTTGTCACTGCATTACTTAGTGAAAAGGCTCAGTGTTAATGCCACTATCCTAGTCCCTCTGCCATGCACTTCCAATTAGGAACAGAAGGTTGTTTCATTTTCATAGGCTTTTCTGTTTGTGTTTTAGTTCTAAGGAGAAGGAAAGAAATTATTTTTATTTAGAGAGAATGTAAGAAATTAAAAGGGAAGGAAATGAGCAGAGAAAAGTGGAAGAGAAAGGTGGGTGAGAAAGGAGGGAATGAGTAATTTTCAGATTTATTCAGGGGTCTTTTCAAAGAGACTCACAGAATGGCCACCAACCAAGAAAGGGATTAATTATCACTATTTGATATAGATGCTGAAGTTGGTAAACAATTGAGTAAACAAAAAAAAGTAGAAAAAAATGAAATTGAAAATTCTGGTTGTATACATGTTGATTTCTGAAGGGACTGATTAAGTGAAAACCATTTTGTAAAATGAGTTGATTGTACTGAGTCCATGACTGAAGGCTAGCAGTGACTAGTGACAGAAAGATTGTATGTAGCCCTTCTATGATGATAAATGTTCTATCTATCTGTCTATCTATCTATCTATCTATCTATCTATCTATCTATCTATCTATCTATCTATCTATCTATCTATCAAGCTAGATATCCTCTGTGGTATCTTAATGTAAACCAAGAAGCAGTGTGGATAATATTTGAAAGAGACAGACATAATGGTGTGGGCTTGCAATTCCAGCTTCAAAGGCAGAATTGTAGGAAAGAAGGAAGGAAGGAAGGAAGGAAGGAAGGAAAGAAGGAAGGAAGGAAGGAAGGAAGGACAGAAGGAAGGAAGAAAGGAAGGAAGAAAGGAAGGAAGGAAGGAAGGAAGAAAGGAAGGAAGGAAGGAAGGAAGGAAGGAAGGAAGGAAGGAAGGGAAGAAAGAACAAAGGAACAAAAGAAGGAAGGAACAAAGGAACAAAGGAAGGAACAAAGGTCATGCAGATACAAGAAGAAACAATCAGGGAAGTTGCTATAGAATTGATTCTTTATTTTTCTGCAGTACACGGGACTTTGAATGACTGAAACAAGGACTAACCAGTATGTTACTAAATTAACATGTTCTACCTCCAGGAGCCTTTCCTAAGGAAATAGCTGTTGTTCATAAGGACCTTTTCTTGGTGCTATTAGGCATTGTGAGGGCTATGAGAATTAAAGTATCTCAATAAAATGATACCATAACAGACTTCCTTGAGAGTTGATGTGAAGTTACACCATTTAGAACTACAAACAAAGAATATTATCAGTTAGACTGATTTGGCCACCCTAATTTCAACTGATTTAAGATTGGTGTTATAAAAGTAAAAAGAATTGCATAGAAACAAAATTTGTCTACACCTTTTGTATTGTCTGAAAGTTTTCATTAAAATACATGAAATAACATTAATAGTGCTAGGACATCCTTAGATCTTACCTTCCTTTATAACCTCCAGGTTTAAGCATATGTTCTTTATCAGAACTGGAGAATAAACTTCACAATGGCTTCAGTAAATATTTAAGAATGTTATAATGTCATTGTGAGATCTATAGGTCAGAGAACAGCAGCAAATTTTACAATTCAACATTTAAGTAGACAAAATTAAACATTTAATTCAAATGCATATTTAATTTTAACACCATTGAAATATTTTCAATGGTATTCCACTTTCATAGAAACGCTCCACTAAAGGATAAAGATTTAGTTTTCACATCAGCTTCAACAATTCAGTATCAGTATGATCTTGTCAACTGTAACTTAGGACCATATTTATATCTATTAAATGGATATTAGAAATTCCTATCTCATAGGGTTGTAATGAGGCTTAAGTAAGAAAATGAGGTGAAATCATTCTCAAACTGCAAAGAGAAATCATGAGTCCTAGCTATGTTATTGCTACCATTAAATAAGCACAAAAGGGAAGGTTAGAATATGTGCTTTAAACAGAATAATAAGCCCATAAATTGGTTAAAGTAGAAGGTGGTTGATGTAAAAAATTATTCTAAAGCGAGTTTATTGAAAGCATGAGGTGTATGATTAATAATAGAAAATGTATTGGTCTGAATTTCCAGCTTTTTGAAACAGTATTAAATGCATTTTTTTTCAGTAAGAGTTCTGAAAATATGGAATGTTTTTATATGCACATAGGTAAACTATTATGGATTAATCTAATCTACACAACACTGTATAGAGAAGTACTGGCCAGTGTCCTAACACAGAGACTATTATAGAATCCTTGCAAAGCAACCACCACACTCTGTAATGACATGCCATTTCCTTCTGATAGCATAAAATCAGATAGGATTTCAGTAACATCTGTTTGCTTTTTTATGTTTATTTTGTTGTTTTGCAAAACTGTTTTATTTTCCAGTTAATACTCCTCATGTTTCATATATCTTGTCCATATTTATTTTTCCATTATATGAATGCATAAATTAATTTATTATAAAATGATTGTTTGATGCATGTTATTGGACAGTTATCTGCCCTGCCAAACACTTAAGACATCTATTTTGGCTATTGGCAATTCCTACTCATTACTTAGGTTTATGACTTCAGTTTCATTTTCTCACTTGGCACATATATTGTTTATTTTATTTATCATTTTCATTAGACATACAAGAAGCGGAAACTGAAGTATATGCTATTAAACCAACAATGGCATTCCCTTTATCATGCGTGAACTAGTTTGAATGTGAACACACTTTGAACTATAGTTAAGATTGTTATAACTCCCTTGTTGCTGCTTTATTCAACTTTAGTTCCATAGTGGGATTTATTGTTTTGATACAGGAATGATAATTTAAAGAATAGGTGTTTTCCTGATGTTTTCTTTTCTGACACCTGGTCTTGCTATAAAGGCACCAGGTTCTTCTGAAAATAAATGGTAAAATGATCCCTCAGTCCATCTTCAGAGTAGTAAGTACTAGAGGCATGTAGTTCCTTGCCAGCTAGATATAACAGTGTGAAACTTTCTTTCTCAAAGGCCCACGCACTGGTGGCTTGACCTTTCTTTTATTGTAAGAAGGGATGGCGACAACTTTGAGGAGCAATTAAATTATTAGATGCATATCAATAAAGGGAAACCGTAAGTCTTTCCTCTCTGTCATTGATTACATGGAACCATTTGGTACCTCTGCCCCATGATCCTGCTATCATGGAGACACTGCCCAATGATCCTGTCACCATGGGGCCAAATCAACAAAACCAAACAAGGGACATAGAATCTGAAACACTGAAGATACTATCCCAGACAACTGTTCACAGTAGCACAAAGAGGACTTGAATCGAGACATTCTAAAGATTTTTTTTCTACATCAAACTGATCACTTAATTCACATTTTCTGTAAACAACCCTTAGACATGGTAGGCATTTGTTTATTTTATTGTTAAGTGTTTAATATAATCACATCATTTCTCCTTTACCTTTCCTTTATCTAAACCTTCACATCACTGAAATTTATGGCTTCTCTTTTCATTAATTACAATTGAGCACATATATAAATGTATATATTCCTAAATATAATCTGTTCAGTATGTAAAATACTACTCAAATGTTTGTTTTCAGGGTTGACTATTTGGTATTGGATAGCTCTCCTTAGGAAAAGATATTTCCTCTGTTCCAAGATTTCCATTGTTGGCTGTAGTTATACATGCCTGAGGCTTTGTGGGATTTTTCCATCCACTGGAACATGTATTATTTGTCCTTGTTCAGCTCGTACTTGGGCAACCATGTTGGTAAGATTTTTTTTTATTTTCTATATTTATTTTTATTTACATTCCCAATGATTTCCCCTTTCCCGGTTCCTCCCTCTCCGAAAGTCCCATAAGCCCTCTTCCCTCCCCCTGTTCCCCATTCAACTCTCTCTTGTTTCTCTGTCCTAGTATTCCCCTACATCCAGTCTTTACAGGACCAGGGATCTCTCCTTCCATCTTCTTGGAATTCAATTGATATGTGAATTGTGTCTTAGGTATTCTGAGTTTCTGGGTTAATAACCCCTTATCAGTGACTGCATACCAAGTGTGTTCTTTTGTGATTGGGTTACCTCACTAAGGGTGATATTTTCCAGTTCTGATCATTTGCCTAAGAATTTCATGAATTCATTGTTTTTAATTGCAGAGTAGTATTCCATTGTGTAAATATACCACATCTTCTGTATCCATTCCTCTGTTGAGGGACATCTGGGTTCTTTCCAGCTTCTGGCTATTATACATAAGGTTACTATGAGCATAGTGGAGCATGAGTCCTTATTGCATGCCAGGGAAGCCTCTGGGTATATGCCCAGGAATGGTATAGCCAGATCCTCTGGGAGTGTCATACACAGTTTTCTGAGGAACCGTCAGACTGCTTTCCAGAGTGGTTGTACCAGATTGCAATCCCACCAGCAGTAGAGGAGTGTTCCTCTTTCTCTACATCCTCACCAACAACTGCTGTCTCCTGTGTTTTTGATCTTAGCCATTCTGACTGGTGTGAGGTGGAATCTCAGGGTTGTTTTGATTTACATTTCCCTAATGACTAAGGATGATGAACATTTTTTTAGGTGCCTCTCAGCTATTAGATATTTTTCAGGTGAGAACTCTTTTTTTTAGCTCTGTACCCCATTTTTTAATAGGGTTATTTGGCTCTCTGGAGTCTAACTTCTTGAGTTCTTTGTATATATTGGATATTAGCCCTCTGTAGGATGTAGGATTGGTAAATATCTTTTCCCAGTTTGTTGGCTGCTGCTTTGTCCTTTTGACAGTGTCCTTTGCCTTACAGAAACTTTGTAATTTAATGAGGTCCCACTTGTCAATTCTTGATCTTAGAGCATAAGCTATTGGAGTTCTATTCAGGAAATTCTCCCCTGTGACCATATGTTCAAGGTTCTTCCCTAGTTTCCTTTCTATTAGTTTCAGTGTGTCTGGTTTTATGTGGAGGTCCTTGATCCACTTGGAATTGAGCTTAGTACAAGGAGATAAGAATGGATCAATTTGCATTCTTCTGCATGCTGATCTCCAGTTGAATGAGCACCATTTGTTGAAAAGGCTATCTTTTTTCCACTGGATGGTTTTAGCTCCTTAGTCAAAGATCAAGTGACCAAAGGAGTGTGGGGTCTTCAATTCTGTTCCATTGATATACATGCCTGTCACTGTACCAATACCACGCAGTTTTAACACTATTGCTCTGTAGTACAGAGATCCGGGATACTGATTCCCCCAGAGGTTCTTTTACTCTTGAGAATAGTTTTAGCAATCCTGGGTTTTCTGTTATTCCAGATGAATTTTTGAATTGCTCTTTCTAACTCTATGAAGAATTGAGTTGGGATTTTGATGGGGATTGCATTGAATCTGTATATTGCTTTTGGCAAGATGGTCATTTTACTATATCAATCCTGCCAGTCCATGAGCATGGAAGATTTTTCCATCTTCTGAGGTCTTCTTCAATTTCTTTCTTCATAGACTTGAAGTTCTTGTTATACAGATCTTTCACTTGTTTGGTTAGAGTCACACCAAGATACTTTATATTGTTTGTGGCTATCGTGTGTTTGTTTGTTTTAATAGAATATAAGCCAAGTTTAGTCAGGTTGTGGTTGTAGATATTCTTTTAATATCCATGACTTCACTATCACTGAGTAGTAAGCTAGGTTTCTGGTACCAGGCACAGTTTCCTTCTAGATGAATATGTCTTAATTTCTATGGCAATGTTGTTAGTATTCAAATGGTGTGCATGCTACTTCTGCTTCTTTAGGGTAAGCATACCATGGTGGTTGTTGCTGTGGTTTACAGGCGTGATAGTTGGGTAGTACTGTGGGTTGCATTCTTTCCATTGGAAGCTTGCATGGTGACTTCTGCTATCATAAAAGCTTGTCCTCAAGGAGGAGGTATACAGATCATTTCCAGCTCAAGGACCTGTGGGCGATGTTGATGACATGTATGGTATATTCAGAAATAAGAACTTATTTTTTCATTTGAGAAGCATTCAATGGCATTAGTAAAAGTCTTTTGCAGTGTTTTGGGATTCAGTTGGACAACCCTGACCAATTCATAGTAGGGCTTCTTCTGTTTGGTACTGAGATAATTTTTGTTGAATGGTCTTTGGTTCTTGAAGGGAGCATTTTCAACCCAGATGACAAAGTTCATGAATATATATATATATATATATATATATATATATATATACCAACTTAAATTTATTATAGATATTAGTAGGTAGTTAATAGTATGCTTTGCAACTATTTTTACTTTTAAGTAACTTTTGCTGTTATTTTACCCTCCTAGTAATTTCTTTGGTATGTACCCTGCTTCCTAAATTATCTCTGATTTCTCATTTCATTGATCACACCCCTTCTTTCTTCCTATTTCGCTCTAACCTCTTCTCACATTATTTTGAATTTATTTTCTCCCCATCTGTACTGACCCATTATCATTGATTTCTATCCTTACCCCATGTGTTAAGATACCTGTATATTTTGATTTATGGCTGTCTTTCTGCTATGGAACCACTGCTTTCTAAGGGCTGGTGTTGTAAACAGGTTCAAGGTCCCATGTGCTGTGGGTTCTGTTGTTTATCTTACTGTCATTTGTCTATACTTTGTTCTTTGTCATTTCATACACAAAATAGCTGTTTGTACTATCTTTATGAGTTTAGGCATATGCACTGTATGGCTGATGAACAATCCACCCCGTATCTCACAATTCTGGGGTCTGGGAAGGAAGTCCATGATCATGATATGAGTACATACATACATGGATGCACACACATGGATGCACGCACACAAACACACATACATGCATACACATGCAAAAACTCGCACATACACACAAACACACACCCATGCATACACATGCACAAACACACACAAACACCCCCCCACACACACACACATACAATGGTGTCCCATATATTTATACAATATTGTGTTTCCATATGGTGGGACTAAGAAACTCAGGAAACTGGTAATTATTCCCTTCAAAGAGGGAACAAACTGATGAACTAGTTTCCTTCAAATATCCTAATATCATCACTTCACTTTTTTTTATTTCTATGATTTTTATATTCTGTTGGCATGAAAGACAGTTTGAAATGGTATTTGCATACACATACATTGTTCATATTCATCCCTCACTAACACTACTACTTTTTTCATTCCTCTTCCATCCTTTCACTTGCCTTCTCTGTCTTAACCCACCAATACTATTTCTTCTGATTTGTGTCTCATAAATAAATATGATTGTAGCTGTAGACGTAGGTGTACAATTTACATTTTACTTATGACAGAAAACACCTGTTGTTTTTTTCTCTGAGTCTGAATATTTTGATTAATACATTTATCACCAGTTGCATACATGTTTCTCAACATGGCTTGACCCCATTTTCCACGAAAATTTCTATTGTTCATTATTCATTCATCTGTTGGAGGACATACTGGCTAGTTCTATCATATGAAGAATTCAACAATAAACATGGATAAGTATGCATGTCTTTGGTTGCATGATTTAGATTCCTTTGTGTGTATACAAGTAGTTTTATATCAGGATTATTTGGTAGGTATTTTTGGAGTGGGGTAGGGGTGAGGACTTCTATACTGATTTCTATACTAAACATACCAATATGATTCCTTTTTCCATAGAGACAAATTTTCAGTATGAGACTGTCTGTAGGACAAAACTTTGATGCCCATGGCACACACATTAACCCTTTCATTTCATACCCCCTCTTTTTTTCTCAATGCTGCATTGCCTTTGGTGAAATCTGTGGGAATGAATGGCAGGCAGTGCATCCTTATTGAAAGAGTATAATCTTAGTACAGATGTCTACTCTTACAGCCAACAGTCATTACAAGTAAATATATTTGGAGTGGTTTTGCTTTACCTCTACATGTTAGGATCCGTCTGCTTTTCCCTACCTGTAATTTAAATCACTTGCTTTCTTAAAATAAATTAAACACTTAATTTTATGAATATAAGAGGTTGGGAAGAAAGTATGTAACACTATACATATGCATATGCACTGCCCCTGATGGCCAGAAGAGAGTGCTGGATCTCCATGGGTTGTATTACAGACAGTTGTGAGATGCCATATGAATGCTTGAACTGAACCTCAGTCTTCTGCAAGAGCAATGGATTTTTGTAACTATTGAGTCACCTCTCCAGCCTGTGGGACAGTAAAAGGCAGCCTGGTTCTTGGATGACCAAAGTCTAGAAACACTGGAGACCCTGAAGAGATGGTAGGAGTTTTGCCTGTTCCTGGGTACCAGGCTCCTGTGACTAGCTCCAGCCCCCCCATAGAATTGTGACCATAAGTCACATAAGGGCAATACCTCAATCTCCTCTACAGGTAGAGGATGTAACTTGTGGTCATATAGGCTCAAGACAGATCTCCATTTTAATGAGGTACCTAAAGGCCTGGAGGGCTTAGCCAATAAGCTTTTCTTCCCAGACATTCCTCCCTGCAAAAGATATTTAACCTCAGGTCCACCCTGAGAAGTGGGGTATGGTTTTACACATCCACTTTCCACCATGACAATAAATGCCTTAAAACCATGGACTGACTCTTTTCATTCCACTCTGGGGAGTCACAAAGAAGGCCTTTACCTATAGAGCCACCATCTAGTCTCCTGTAGAAGGCCTCTCTGTGCCCCCAGCTACAAACACCAAGCCAAGTCCAACAAGCTGCAAGACCAGTTGGAGCTGCCTCCTTTCTTCCAACAGTCCCAGGCTACATCCAGTCCATTCTCAGCTCTTCTGTGGCTCCCAGTGGTGCCTGAGTGTCCAAGAGCCTGAGAACCAAAAAGCCCTGGACTCCTAGCAGGCCTGGGGACCTGAACCAGCTCTGGCTGACCCACATCTCAGCCTGCCCTTCCTCATCCCTGGAAATGTGTCCTGGGGCTTCCTTACAGCCCAACACCTGCCTGGCAATAGCTTGGGGTAAGCTGGTGAACTTCCCAAGTCCTCACTCCCTGAGTGGCCAAATCCTGTGGTGGAGCAGATAGCAAACCAACAACCCTATACCAGCCCTTCAGTTTGAGATTAATTTCCTTAGTCTAAAAAACTTTAGTTTATAGACACATAGAGTGTAGTGATTGTACATACATACGTGTAAATTGCAGATTTTATTTTATTTTTTTAATTTTTATGGCTGAAGAACAATGAATAGCCTCTTAAAATGTTGTGTATGCTATGAAGTCATACTTTGGAGCAAGTAGATAGTTTTAAATATAGTTTCAAGTGTTATGTTTGATAGGTTATTGAAGCATGATCATTTTTATCATGCTTATAATTAACCTTATTTTTCTCTTTAATTTTGAACAGGTGTCTCATTGAACAGTAGGAGAAAAAATTACATTCATTTTAACTATTCAAAGTTGTTTTTATACTTTCCTTGAAGCAAAACAGACTATCCATCTTCTTTTTGTATGCCTCCTAAATTTGGTTTCATTATGCTTTGCTTTTCTGCTCACGCTTCAATAAACAGGAAGCCCTTTAATGTTTCCTATGCAACTCTTCAAATGTTCAGTGAGCATCTGCTTACACTGTTGACACTATAAGGGTTGCTTACAAATTTTAATAAATTAATGAACAATATAGGCAACCTATGGAAAAAATTCTGTTAAAATTACGGACACCATACAATCATCTATTTAAAAATTATATAATATTTAGATTTTTCTATTCAGAGTTAGATTAATAAATGCCTAAGTTAATTGTCTGTATTCCATTATCAAGGTTCTGTGGATCAAGGAACCTCATGCTCTTGGACAATATTCAAATTAGGTGGTAAACACAAAGAATTTATTACATGTTATTACTCAAAAGTACTCTCAAATAAATCAATATTTTCTGATAAATCTTCCACTCAGTATAATTATATAAGCTGCTTTTTTCTATATGTTTTAAAATGCTACTCTCTCTATAGATAGATAAATTACAAATAGATAATACATTATTGATAAATAGATAAATAGGCAAACAGGCAGGCAGACAGGCAGGCAGGCAGGCAGACAGACAGACAGAGAATAAAATGGGTACAGCAATGGTTTCATCTTCACTTTCCACATGCTGCGGCTTGTTTTCATTAAATGTATCTCAAATCAACTTTCAATGAATAAAATAAATGTGTAATACAATTTACAGAATAATTATTTAATTCCATGAATTCGTCTTTCAGTGAAAAGCAGAATTTTTATCAAAAGTAGAAAAAATTAATAAACATTTCTGAAAAAAGATATTAGCTTTGAAGTGTAGATTTAACCTTAGCATTTTGATTTGAATGAGCATAGCTCTATGTAAACCAATAATTGCAGGTTATAGATACCTAGCCAAAACGCAAGCAGTTAAAACGAGAGAAGAGTTGTCCTCAGTGAATTTGTCAATATGTAGGACATCGACAACCTGCCAAGATACTAATGTCTCAGGAGACATTACGATGAACTTCAATTTTTATATGATAATTGGAGACTTCAGAACCTACTGTTCCACCAGTTAGCAAAGATAGATCTATACAAAGATAGGAAAACAATTTGAAAATTTTTCAGGTTAATGCATATCTCTAGAGAAGGTTTAGTGAGTTCAAGTGACAGAAAATTATTGTAGGAAATAATTGTACAATATATGGATTCTTTCAATTACTCAACTGTTGGGAACTTTGCCAGCTTTCAAAAATCTAACAATTTCATCAAAATCCATGGTGAAAAATTATTAACTAGAAAAATACCTCTCTGGATTCCATCTTACTTTTGTGTTTTTATTACCATATTTAAGCATCAATTGCTACTAGGAACATTTTTACCTTTTTATAACATTCAACAATGATTTAAGTTAGTATACAAAGATATCATTTCAATTTCTTATACTCAGAGACAAAATATTTTTTGTGGTTAGTTGTTAGAATATTACAGTTTCTTCAATATAATTAAATGTCAGAGTCTGGCTACAAGTGAAACTGAATTTCTTTTTTTAACCCCTGCCAATTATTTCATGTTGTAAACTTAATGTTATTAAAAACATATAGTGTTTATTGACCCAGAATCTCAGAATACCCTAGACACAATCAGCATATCAATAGATTTCTAAAAAGATGGAAGGAGAGACCCCTGGTCCTGGAAAGACTGGATGTAGGGGAACGCCAGGACAGAGTAATGAGAGGGGGTTGAACGGAGAAAAGAGGGAGGGAAGGGGGCTTATGGGACTTTCGGGGAGGGAGGAAACGGGAAAGGGGAAGTGATTTGGAATGTAAATTAAAAAAATAAAATAAAATTAAATTAAAAAAAATAAAAACATATAGTGAAAAGTTTTTCATTTGAAGTTTGCAGTGTGTTTTCAATTTAGGATTCTAGAAATGCAAGCTGTCCATAGGTTTCATCAGACAGAGACCCTGTCGTGGCTTTTTTCATGTTCTCTTCTAGAGAAAAGGGAATATCTAATGTTCATATGGCTGCTTTGCTTTTATAACTCAGTTCCTCAAAGTTCTATTCATTGTTCCACATGAGCCACTGAGTTGTGATTTGCAGATTTTAATGTTAAATGTCTAACTAAGATTCACATGTTTGTCCCCAGGGTGACCTTGAAAGTTGATAAGAGATCCTATGGCTAGGAAAACTGAATTAGATGTCTCTAGGTCATTTAGAGCATGTTGATGCTGATTGTAGATCAGCTCCTTTCATTCTTTCTTGGGTTTCCTGGCCATGAAGTGAGGGGTTGTAGTGCTCTGTGATGTTCATTAATGGTATTCTGCCTTGCAGTATACCATTCAAAATCATAGAAACAACTGAGCATGTCTGGACCATTCAAAACTGAAAGAAAACATCACTTTTCAATTCATAAGATGATTTTCTCAAGTGTATGGCTACAGTAACAAAAAAAATTGACTATCCACTATGACTTCATCTTAAACTATTTTCACCCAATTCATCACTTAAGCAGAGACCCTATACTTACTACTGAAAATGTAAAATTGCAGAATTTCATTCCTGAACCGTTCAAATGTGAACTGATAAGTACATGCTTTGAAATGCTAGGTATACATTTTGGGAAATCTGTTTTTAGGCACTTTTGTGCAAATACCATAAAACTTACTTAGACAAAAATGGGATAACATATTACATATCTCAGATTATGCAAACAGAAGGTGTGTCAAGGTACTTGCTCTTGTGGAAGAATTTATTGTTATTGCAAGCTTCATTCATCACTACCATAATGATAGAGATTATAGTATAATGAATACATTCATTTTATGCTACTGTGTAATAACACCTGAGACAACTTTTAGGAGGAAAAGTTTTCCTTGATTCTTGTTTTCAGAGGTTTCAAGCAATGGTCACACGGTTTAATTCCGTCTTGGTTTCTACTAAGTAGATACAGGATGGTGGGCAGAAGTGAAGGAACAAACTTGAGCTCACAGTAGATGAGAAAAAAGAGAGAAATATGAGACACAGGGGTCCCAATATCTCCTTTAATGGTATACCGTCAGAAGACCAGAAGACTTCCAACCAGGCAGCATCTCCTCAAAGCCCAATGACTTCCCAGTTGTTCCATGACCAGTCTCTTACCTGATGGGATCTTAGAGAAGATTTTTCCAAATCACTGTGATGTGAAAACAGCAGATGGTTTTCTATCTTTGTTCATTAAAGTTGTGTGTGCTGTGCTTTAGTCTAGCTCAAGGAATAAAACACAGGATTTTGCACAACTCATCAAGGGGTCCCCAATTTAATTAAAGCCCCATCCTCTGTTTCCTACCCAGGGTCTTTCTATGTAATCTAATCTGGACTTGAAGTAACAATGTTTCTACCTCAGTCTGCTGAATGCTGGTATTATAGGTGCGTTCCTCCATGACTCATAGTACTATACATTCATATGATTTTATTTGTGGCAGCATCACTATAAATATTAATGACACAGGTGTCACAGCATTACACAAACTAAAATCATATTAGGCAGGAGCACTTTGGTCTCTGGGTTTACCAACCTATATGCAATATATCTTGAACCAAAATATGGTAAAAATGAATATTTGGCTTTAAAATATGATTATCAGGATGGACCTATCCCACTCAAGCACCTTAAAAGCATAGATAGTGTTTAATCTGATGGACTCAGGAAAGGTTGTAGGACATTCAAGCATGGGAGATATTGTATGCATCTTTGGTGACATTAAGAATGGAACAGACCACACATGAAATCTTTAGGAAACACCAGTCTTTAGGAGCAGAGAGAAACACATGAATACCAGTTACCAGTGAAACACACAGCTGTTTCACAGTACCACATGGTAATGAATGAGGTCATAAAAGGTCACAAAATCTTTAAAACTAAGCAAACTCTTTCAAACGCCTTGATTTTAATGACATTCTGAGTGAAGAAAACAAGACAGATGGCCATATTTCTGACAGAAAAAAAAACTATAATCTAGAAAATGACAATAGTGTTAAGTTATAGAGTCTGTTCCATTGTTAACCATAGTAAAGTAATTTACCAATGTGATGGTTAATATCAACAAATAGTGGGACTTAGAATAACCCTTGGTTGAATGTGAAGTGTTCTCTGTATCAGGCTGTCTAGGATTGGGACATATATGTGAGTGGCTATCTAGTAGGCTAGTTGACTTGGAAGATCCACCATTCATGTGAACAAGAACTGGGATTTCCTAAGTCAAGTGAGGAAATGTGAGCTGAGTACTTGCATTCACTGCACTCTGCTTCCTGACTGTGGATTCAATTAGACTAGCTACCCCTAATTGCCGCCTTGCTTGCCCTGCTGTATTTCTTCCTATGTAACTATAAGCCTAAATAAATCATTCCTTTCTTTAGAGGTATTTGTCAAATCAATGAGACAGTAACTAATACAATCATTCTGGAAAAAGGAACAATTCCAAGGGAGGAAACTTGAGTTCTCTTTCTTCTATTTTCTTTATCTTACCCAAATAGACTTTAACATCATTTTGTGACTTTCTACTGTATCAGATTTTAAAATGCTTCATGGTATGCCATGCAGTTTGTGCTTGACTGCTTTTTTTTCCTATTAAAACTAGAAGAGTGAGAATTTTAGATAACCTTTATAAGAAAAATGGTAATTAAGCTCAGCTGCCTTCCTAAGAGTGTTCTTCTTTTTAAATTTCAAGAAATCATTATGCAAATATAATGAAGTTATGTTAAATAGCACTTTAAGGCCAAACAAGATTTATCGTTCTACTAGGCCTGACACTTTGCAGACTTTCTTTCACAGCTTAACCAAGCAGCAGGGAACTGATTTTCCAGATTCTACTTCCTGTTACGGATTTTCTCCATAGGGTCTCAAGACATCCCTGAGTATTGTCCACATGGTCTTACGCAGATCCCTGTGACTGATCCACTATATTGTCCATGGGGTCTCATGCAGATCTCAGATTCTGTTCTATAGTTAGATTCTTGCACTTATAGTGTGAGTTCCAGAAGCCCTGCTTCTTCTTAAAACAGCAGCTCGTTCAGCTGTTCATGTTTGAAATACCTCACACTTTGTAGTGTAAACTACATACTGACTCCTGTACCCCTGACTTCTGTAACATATCTGTCACATCTTCCTAAACATACCTATTTCCAAAGCATTCTCAGGTGGACTGCTCACTGTTTAACAAAGGTAATATTTTCATAGCATCCTTAGAAAAACATTTTTTTAAATGTAAAGAAATTTTGAGACCACAAATGTAAGTTGAGTCATTGTATTTATTTTAAAAAAAATATCTATTATTATATCATTATCCATGAAAACATTTCAGTTAATTAGTGAATGTTGGTTGGTTGGGAGAGTCTCTTTAACACATATTGATTGATATCAATTGTCCTAATATTGAAATACCCTAACAATAGTTATACAAATCAATGAATATTGGCTTTTGGGTAAATGGTGTACATTTGATTATACCCATATGGTTCTGAAATATAAATGAAAATCATAACATTTTTATGCCTAGAATGACCTGTTCAAAGAACTGTTCTATCAATATGTGTAATTATTTGACACTGGGACATCTGAGTGTGTAACATCACTGACAATGATGCTGTGATGTTAAGAATGTCATCTCCATTTGAAGGCCATTCCACAAATCAACTAGAAGAATTAACTGTGACTTCCAATGGACAGATTCATGGAGATTGTTTCCACATTCATGTGACTGTTTCTGTGTTCCAACAGCAAGCAGGCCTTCAATAACAGGCTCTTCTTTATTATTTTTGTCATAAATTCTTTTTTTTTTACTTTCTTACCACTTGGAAAGTTATTCAGGCATTTTATGAGAAAGACTTTATGAAATTCTATACTATACATATCTTCACAACTAAATCTTATTTTACTGTCCCTCTAGGAAAGTGAAAGCACAAACTGTCACACGATTAATCAAATCACAGCTGAATTCCCTATTCAAGTGAACTGAAAATATCACAACTTCACTAAATCACAGGGAAGAAACTACTACAAAAAAAAACAGCAACACAGAATTCATTGTGGATTGAGAATAAATGCAATCCTGTCATCTACACTAGTCTTTAGGTTCCCTGGGAAACAGTTTTTTGGTCAGAGTGAAAATTAATAAGGCCATCATTCTTGGCAATTGTCCTAAATACTTCTAAGACTAAGCTCAATAATTGCAATCACACTGCAATAAAATTACACGAAAAGCCATAATGAATGGTTAGTTAATAATGTCCTAAGTCTTGGCAAAGATCCCAAATACTCTCTGAGATTATGTTTTCAAGATATAGTTAAGTTGGAATTTTATTACATGCAACACAGTAAGGGATGTTGTCAAATTGGTGTTAGAAAATTAAGTACATATATCTTTATTTTTATTTGTATGTTCCATTCCAAGATCCTAATATAGATCTAATTATACTGTGAATTTTATTGATGATCATTTTTCTCAAATGGTATGTAGCAATTTTGAGTAAAATTAAAGGTTACAAAAAATGTATAATCATTTGAAAGTACTCCAAACAGATCAGACAGATGCTGAAGACCAGACAGTGTTTTCTAAACCTCCAAAAGTGATTATAAGGCAGAGAGACTGAGTTGAAACTCTGATCCAATAGTGTAAGCATTTAAATCTCATCTTTATACAATTAGCAAATAGGTTGTGTTCATGGTGATTTTGTCAGCGCTTATGGAATCTACAATGAGTCATTCATTCATTCAGCAATTCACGCATGAAATTGTAATTAAATGACTATTGAATATATCATATTCTAGGAAGTATAAGTGCAACAATGAATTAGGCACAGCTCCAACAAGCAGAAAATCTCACTGTGCATGGGAGACAAGCACAGTAAAAAATTATAATGCAGTGTGGTAAGTACAGCCAAGAAGTATTGTGATATAAACTCTATAAATTGCTGTAATCAATGTTGTACCAAGAAAGAAGAGGAACAGTGTTTAATGTGTTTGAGACACTGGGATAGAAAGTGGTGACACTAATTCTTCAACTATGATTTATAGGTTTTTTTAATTGAGTGTGTGTGAAGGAGCCAGATAGAATCCCATCTCAGGAAGCTGCAGTAGCAGCTGAGATGCCCCAGGAGGGGAAGGCTGTATATTAAGAGTAGTATGGAGTTGCTGAGATGGGGTAGAAAGCAGTGCCAGAAATCACTGTGGGATGTTTAATGTCCCTCCTTATGGCAGTGATTACTATAATTTGTATTCAAAGAGAGCAAAAGAAAATGAAGGTATTTTTTTATAAAGCAGAAAAATAAAACAGAATAAAGATGGTTAAAGGCACACCCTTTAGACTGTTCAGTTTTATAGGCTTTCAAGTAACATCAGGAATTAACCAAAAATGTATTAATATTATTTTCTCAGAACTGAATTCATTTTAAAACCATCATAGTATAAGACAGTGGAAGAGCACAAGGTATTTCCATACATTGCACATATTAAGTCTCCTGTGAGGAAGTTTAGTGCTGTCCTTTTTATTCTCCACACAAAGAAAGACAAGTAACTTCATCAGGGTTTTGGGAATCACTCATGGGACCAGGAAACTTTAAATCTGGGGCAAAATTAGATTTTATTTTTATCAAATCAGTTCTGTCATCACGGAAGGAAATGTGGCGAGGACAAGATTGCTTCTTTTCTCACAAATTGCCAAGATTGCATTTGGGTCAAGTTTGCTATTGCAAAATATTTAACTTCTCTTACCCAGGGGCTATAATTTAAAGCATCAACTTTGGGAACTAAATTGTTTGCATCAGGTTCATTAATTTACAATCTTCTTCATGGGGCAGAGTTCCCTGTTTCAAATCATTAACAATGCAATCACACAGGAAAGTAATTTCTATATATAAAAAAGTATTATGCAGCAACATGCTGACAATGTTTCTATAAGTATATAAAAAGCATTATTTTCTCATAAAAGAGTAGAAAGCCAAAACTGGTCCTTGCAACACGGCTTCATAGCAGAGTAAGAGATTATTGTTCTTATCCTCAATCATTTTTTTAAGAGAATTTGTTACTAAGTTTACTTGAGATTCATGTTATGATTTCTGAGACCACCAACCCTCCCCCATAGAAATGAATCTCTTGACTTTTCTATGAAGTCAGCTTCCATAGGACTAATTGCCTAAGGAGACTGGAGAACAGGAGCGGAAATGAGCATGAAATGCTACAGTTTTGTGCTCCTTGTAGAATTATCAAAATTCATGGCCTCAAATTCCATAAAGTTACAGTGGAATTGTGCATTATAATTATTCCTCAGCTGTCATATCTATTGCTCTATAATACCATCTCTTTAATCATTAATATTTTATTTGAAATAACTCATATTAACAATGGACACAATTTTAAATAACTAATTCCTGGGCATTTAATAATCCATGTGACTGTATAATTCATATTAAGATGTTTGGGCTGATGTAGCTATTCGGAATATGTTTGGATATTTTAACTGTCACGATTGAAATTATATAAAAGAAGAAAATTATATAAAAGAAGAAAAATTATATAAAAGCAAATGTCAACATTTTAAGTCTATTTTTCTGGTTACAAAAAAGGGAATTTTTTTTTAAATGTTTTTTCTCCTGTAAAGTGAGTTGGGTGCATATAGTTAAATAATATATTCTTTCCAATTAATTATCAAACACATACCTCAATAAGTGTGAACATTTTGATGACCTGATTGCAGAATACTTTTTATACTTAGATTTTCAAAATCATTTGCCATTAATCCTACACTGTTAAATATTTGAAAGAATTTATTATTGCCATTACTTTATGTTTCCTTCTCTATATCAATCCAAAGATAATAGAGCCTGGATAAATTTGGTGGTACCAAGTGGTTATTCTTAAATAAAATAATATTTTATGATATTAGTTATGTATAATGAATAGGGAGAGAAAATATTTTTCATTTACTATAATATATAAAGAAAGCAATTTGTATACTTAACTATATAATGCTGTACTCACTAAATACAAATATAAGTATACATCATTATATTTGAATAAAATTTATAAAAATAGTGTGCTTTGTAGCACTCTTTAGACCTATAGCTTCCTCAGGTTTTGGGACTCAGTAAATTGTTTGTTATACCTGAATTGTGCTTCCTATAATGTGCATTAGGAAGGGAATCAGGTCCAAAACAACCACTTTTAATTTAAAGCCCTCCTACAATCTCCTAAATTAAAATATTGCTAAATATAAAAGCTAAGCGGCAGAATATATTACCTACAGGTGATAATGCATTCAAAAAGAAAATGTCTTAACTCGGATTGCTATAGCTAGTCTAACAGATTATGAATATTTAATCACTGTAGATACTTAATGTTCCCTGTCTTGTGGCCAGAAAGTCAGGAAGTCTAAGATCATGCTTAACATCCTGGCTAGAGCTCCACTTCTGACTGTAGCTACCTGTTCTATTTCTGTGGACAGTAGAGAAGCAGTCCTCTGCCTCATTTCATCAAGATAGTAAACCCATCGTGGGATCCAGAGTCTAATGACCTAAGTATACTTTTCACAGACCACATAAGCATAAGGGATTCAGCACCAACTCTTTCCGTGGATGAAACATTCTGTCAAAATAATGTATCTAGCTAGATTAATATGATTAAGGTTTTTAAAAATTTAAATGAAAAGAATCCAGTTTTTAAAAGATAGTTCAGAAATTATAAATTACTATTTCATTACTCTCCTAAAATAATTGCACATGAAGGTAAGATGTCTTATGTAATTAAGTACATTTTAAAACTCATAGGTTAATATTTGTCTTAATAAGAATAACAAGATTGGATTTTTCAAATATATGAAAATCATAATTGTAAGGAATCCTTATAAATTTTTTCATTTAAAATTTAAAGAGCTTTTACTGGAAGACTCCAGTCTCAGGCTGCTCCTCGGTTCCTAAGTTTTAAAGATCTTTTAAATATTATTTCAATGTAAAATAATTCATGTGCTGATAGTTTTTACTTGCAACTCCTCTAGTAAATATATTAATACCTAATTCTTTGATTACAATGCTTAATGACAGAATAAGTTATATCCCATTAGCATAATACCTTTAATAATCAGATTATCACCCATAGGAAATGAGGTATTCTTTTTCAGCAGGAAAAAAAAATGCCAGTGTAAACCTACATCTTCCCTACTAACTCCTGCTTATGATCAAATAATTTTATTTTAGGATAGTTTCTAAAGATTGGCATATTGAAAAATATAAATAATGTCAGAAGATATTGAAAATGAAGAACAAAATCAAATATGTAGCAAGAAAAGAAGTTTGAAAAACCACAAAAAGCATAGAAATTTAAGAATATATTTTATAAATTAAATTGATAAAATATACAATTGATTCATTCAAAAATTTAATGTTTAACTGAAATAATGTAGAAATTAAATCATCTAATAGAACTCCAAACTTATATTAATTTCTCTGTTACCAGACTTTTGGTAACAAAGGTATTATTTTACCAATATCTGAATAAAATACTTTATTACAATGTTATATAATAGGTTTTAAGTTTTTTTTAAACTGATAATTGATTTCAGAACTTTTCAGATGAGGATCCTGATCCTGTACAACTGAAATACAGTTCAAGTCAAATGGTTACTATCTAAGATCAAAAACTCAAGTGATAGCACATGCTGACAAGGATGTGACTCAAGAAGGAAGAGTTGTTCATTGCTGGTGGGAGTGCAAACTTGTGCAACCAATTTAGAAATTAATTTGGCAGTTTCTCAAAAAAGTATAAATAGTGCTGCCTTAAGACCCAGCTATACCACTATTGGGAATACACTCAAAAGATGCTCCACCATCCCTCAAAGATACTTGCTCAACTATGTTCATAGCAGCTTTATGTGTACTAGCCAGAAACTGGAAACAACCTAGATGTTCCTCAACTGATGAATGGATACAGAAAATGTGATACATCTACACAATAGAATACTAATCAGCTATTAAAAACCAAGACATCATGAATTTTGCAAGCAAATAGATGGGACTTGAGAATATCATCCTGAGTGAGGTAACCCAGTCCACAATGGAAATACATGGCATATACTCAGTTAAAAGAGGATGATATTATTGATACAATACAGGTACCATGCTGCATTCCACAGACCCAAAGAAACTAAACAAGAAGGAAGGCCCAAGCCAGGAAGCTTGACTCTTACTTAGAAGGGGAAATAAAATAGTCATAAGGGACAAATGGAAGGAGGGAACAGAGAAGGAGGAGGGATAGGGAGAGGATTAGGGGGGTTCAGGATCAGGTGTGTGGAAGGACAAGAGAGATTCCCTGATGGCCATGAGTATAAATAGAAATATGCAACTGACTGGGGAGTGCGAGGTGGGGGACATCTCCAGGACGAGATAGAAAACTGGAATAAGGGGGCATGCAAGAATCAATGGGGGTGACCTTAGCTGTGACTCACTATACTTGGAGTATGGAACCTAAATGGTCACCTCCTGTAACCAGACAGAAACTACAGTGGAGCGATAGAGACTTGAACCCACCCACAAAACTTTCAACCCCAAATTTTTCCTGTCTACAAGAAATGCAGGGACAGAGGATGGGGGAGAGACTGAGGGAATGACAAAACAATAGCTGGGCTAGCAAGAGACCCATCTCATGGGCAAGCACCAATCCCTGACACTACTGATGATATTCTATTCAGGAGTCTGTCTTCTGAGAGGCTCTGCCCAGTAGCTGTCTCAGACAGGTGCAGACATCCACAGCCAAACAGTGGCCCCAAAGGGGGATAGAAACTCCACAGGAAGACCAACAGAGTCAACTAACCTGGTACTTTGGGACTCTCAGAGTCTGAAGCCCTAACCAAAGAGTGGACATTGGCCTCCACTCATAATGTAGCAGATGTGCAGCTTGGCTTTCATGTTGGTCTCAAACAACTGAAATGGGGGCTATCCCAAAACTGTTGCCTGTATGTGAGACATGTTCTCCTAGCTAGGTTGTCTTGTCTGGCATCCATGGGAGAGGAAACACCTAGTCTCACAGAGACTTGAAATTCCAAGATGGGGGAAAACTCGGGGTGGGGGTGGGGGTGGGGAACTCCCCTAACCACTCAGTGGAAAAGTAGATAGGGGAAGGATTGTGGTAAGGGGACCTGGAATGGGGCAGTAAGGGAATAAGTGTGAAGTGCATAAGTAAAAAAATAAAATTGAAACAAAACAAAAAAAAACCCAAAACAACAACAACAACAAAAACCAAGAAACTTGAGTGCCTGTTAACAAAACACACTTAGTTCAGGTTAGAACTATCAGTGTAACTTCTGTAAAATCCTAAATTATCAAGAAATATAGCAACATGAATGACTTAATCTTCTTTAGAAAAAGATACTTGCAGCTTTTCTCTGTAATTAGCATTTTATGCTGAGGCAAGTTCAAGTCATAATGGTTGGCATTGTGTTTGACTCTTTGAGGTCAAATACGACATGACAAAGTGCTAGAATTGCAGGCACTGGAAATAGGCTCCTGGGAAGAAATCTCCATTCCCAATCATTCTCACTCTGTTTGAAGAATGTTGTGGTATATGACACGAACATTCTTAGAAATATCAGAAGCCCCTTAAAACCTTAAACAAATCCCTAACACTTCAGCTGTGAGCTCTGATATTGTCTCTTAAAGCTAAAAATTCCAGCTACACCTCATAGTGTATCTTACATAGCAAAGATCTTCTTAAATAAGGTTGGCTTTAAATGAAAGGAAAACTGGCTATTTTGAGTCAAGTTTGGTTTATTTTGAGGTTCTCAGGTGAACTAAATAATTAAGTAGAAACTTTAATACCCAGCACCAAAAAGGACAAGAATCAGAATTTTAAGTGTCTTAGTAGCTAAGAATAAACAAAGCATGTTTCTTTACAGCTCTCGAAGGTCTTATACAACATGAGAGGGAAAGAAAGCAATTCTCTAAGATACTTTAGCTCTCATGTAAGTGTGTGTGTGTGAGGGTTTCACCTAAATGAAGGTGGATGCTGAGTAATAAATAATAAGTAATAAGGATACAAGGTGTATAGAAGTTCACAAGAAACATGAGACAACTTCCAATAAACACAGGGAATTCTCTTAGTTTGGGTTTCATTGCTGTGGATAAACACCATGACAAAGGAAAATCTTATAAAGGCAAACACTTAATTGGTGCAGGGATGTAGTCCATTATCATCATGGTGGGCAGCAGGGCAGCATGCAGGCTGACATGGTGCTAGAGTATGAGGTAAGAGTTCTCCATCTTGATCAGCAGACAGGTAGGAGAAGACTGTTTCCAGAAGCAGTCCTGAAGAGGTTCTGATTCCACACTGGGCATTGCTTAAACACTAGGAGGCTTCAAAGCCCATGCTCAGAGTGACATACTTCTTCCAACAAGGCCACACCTACCCCAATAAGGCCACACATTCTAATAGAGCTACTCCCCATGGGCCAAACATTCACACGCATGACTCTATGTGGCCATTCCTATCAAACCACCACAGTAATCATGAACATATAGTGCCTATGAGAAAGATTTATAGTGTCTGTGTGTGTGTTGGTTAAAATGTGAAATATACAATATGGGCTCATAGGTTTGAACATACTAGTACTCAGGATGTAGAGGTGTGTATTTCTTCTTTAAATTATTTCTTTTATTTTTATATTATAATATATTCAAATATTTTCTCTAGTCTTTACTCTCTTCAAAACCTCCCATATATAGGATATAGCACTATTTTGGATTTTTATAAATTAGAAGCATATGAAGGAACAAGGTGAGCTTTCCACTCTGGTTGAACCTTGAGGTTCCATAGCCTGACCTTAAATCTTCTCTACCTTCTGCTTCCTGACTATGGGCTCAATGACCAGCCACCTCATCTCCTACTATCACTATGCCTTGTCCATCATGGTGGACTGGACACTCTTTAACTGTGAGCCAAAGTAAAGTTTTTCTTTTTGAAGTCTATCTGACCAGATCCTTGGTAACATCAACAAGAAGAGTGACAAACCCATTATACATCTATGATGAATGAGAAGTCAGCAAAGCACCATGCTGTCATAGTTCTAGACTGACTAAAAATACTTGTTAGTGTTGCTGTTGATGTTAAATTTTTTCTTTGTTTACTTGATACACTCTTCTTTTTTACTTATATTTTATACATCAATAAAAGCTAATTAAAGTGTCATAACTAATTTATTATAAGAGAGTACGAATAAAATTACTATTATGTAAATTAGGAGAAAGGTTTCAGGAAATTATTGAGGGTCCATGGGGAAGGTCCTTCAAAACAGGGGATATAAAATCAATTAGTTATAGAGAGTTAAAGAGAATTATGAATCAGGAAGGGATAAATTGGATGGGATGGAGAAAGCAGATTAGAAGAGAAAAACTGGAAGGGATAAATAACACTAAAGATTTTCAAACAAGTCATATGTAAAGTTACTGCTAAAGAAGTGTCCTAAAATATACTTATCTATATACATGCATAAAAAGAGTCAAAATGGAGATATTCAATAATAGGACAACAAGGTCTTTACTAGACACCAGGTGCTAACAAATAAAAAATTCAGAGCTTATACTTGTAATATATACATAATTATTAATAAAGCTATATAATTATATATAATATATAGAAATTAATTTCATCTCTCTGTTACAATAATTAAAGAAATGTCATGAACCTGGAAGCAGGGGCACAAGGGAGAAGTAGGAAGGGCAAAGTTTGGAATGGGAATGATATAAGTACAATACTCATTGAAGACAGTCTCAAATGAATAATACCTTAAAATTTTCTTTTAATTTTCTTAATAGAAGGACACCATCATGATTTGAATGAAAATGACCACTGAAGGCTCATATATTTGAATGCTTAGTCACCAGGCAGTGGAACTATTCAGAAGAACTAGAAGGACTAGACATACTACCTTGCTATAGGTAATGTGTCCCTGGGCATGAGCTTTGATTGTTTCAAAAGCCCATGTCAGGCCCAGGAGTGTTCTCTCTGTCTCTGTCTCTGTCTCTGTCTGTGTCTCTGTCTCTATCTCTCTCTGTGTCTCTGTCTCTGTCTCTCTCTCCATCCCTCCCTCACTCCCTTCCTCCCTCTCTCTCCTTCCCGCCCTCCCTCCCTCTCTCTCTTTCTCCCTCCTTCCCTTCCTCTCTCCCTCTTCTTGCTTATAGATCAGGAATAAACCTCTCAGCTATTTCTCCAGCACCACACTTACCTGCCCTCATGGTTCCTGTCATGATAATAGACTAAACCTTTCAAATTATAAACAACCCTAATTAAATGTTTTCGCTTATAAGAGTTGCCTTTGTCAGGGGTGTCTCCTCCCAGCAATAGATGGATTTTTGGTTTTTTGTTTGTTTATTTACTTTATAAAAATCCTCAAATAATTGTTGGACTACAAATTTAATTACAGTACTTAAAGACAGTTTGTGTTTCCTGACAATGAAAATGAGCAATACATAGACAGGATAGTATTATAACTGGATACTTTTAAAGTTAGTAATGTTACTGTCTTCCCCAGGAGAAAATGTTATGAATATTAAACACCCTATCACATGTATCTATGGCCATATTTTGCAAACCTCATTTGCAATATTTGTCATTACATGGTCACGTGTGTTGTTTTCCCTATTTGGATATAAGGAATGATTCAACAAATTCTTTACATAGCACCTATATAATGCATTTAGCAGTCAGGGGTATGCTCAAGAGGAGAAAGAGAAGGGTGATAACACACTGCAGACCAACAGGCATTGTGGGGCAGAGACTTCCTAGACCTTCCTATGCAGGCTTTCTGGATACACTTATTTGACCTGAATTCTCATGATACATGCAAGGACACCTAATTTTTAATAATTATCAGTTTGTAAATCTTTATATGGGGAACATTCATAGATTCTTAAATTAACTAAATGAAGTGAACTTTGCCAAATTATTTAAGATCATTATAAACCCTCTGTGAGATATAACTCAAAAAGATGTGTGTGTATGTGTGTGTGTGTGTGTGTGTGTGTGTGTGTGTGTGTGTGTGTTTGTGTTTTGAGGGATGATTTTATCCATCATAAACCAAACTTCTTAAATTTTGGATCACAGTCAACAATCACATAGACACAATTATTCCATATTTAATTCAACATCATTTTCATAACGTTAGTTTTAGAAAAATTTTTGTGCCCATTTCTGTCAGTCTATTGAATCTCATTTACCTGCCTATAGTAGAAATCATTATAGCAGTGCTAAAGACTAAATTCAGAATGGATTGAAGTTGTCGGTCACCACCTCAGAGCTTTCTGCTGTGTTGATCAATCTGTGTCAACTAGAGAGGATCATTGTGGATTGATCGAAGCAGCTGCAGGAGTCTCTTCATCTTAAACAGCATGTTAGAGTTATCCTGAAGGTCAGAGGAGAAAGAATTTACAAGCTACTTTTAGTTCTCTTGAATGATCTGCTCATGTATTCTTATACTAAGCCTCACCACTTCATGAATTTATTAATTGACACCTGCCTCCTGATATGGTTTGTTCTAAACATTCTTTCCAAGTTTTCTTTTTTTTTCTTTTTTTTTTATTTTCTATATTTTTTTATTTACATTCCAAATGATTTCCCCTTACCTGGTTCCTCCCTCCCCGAAAGTCCCATAAGCCCCCTTCCCTCCCCCTGTTTTCCATTCAACCCCCTCTAGCTTCTCTGTCCTGGTATTCCCCTACATCCAGTCTTTCCAGGACCAGGGGTCTCTCCTTCCATCTTCTTAGAAATCTATTGATATGTGAATTGTGTCTTGGGTATTTTAGATTCTGGGTTAATATCCCCTTATCAGTGACTGCATACCATGTGTGTTCTTTTGTGATTGGGTTACCTCACTAAGGATATTTTCCAGTTCTGACCAAGTTTTCAATCCCTTTTATTGCAGTCATTTCTTATTGTTCCTATTTCCTGTAGGACATTTATCAATATCTAGCATATATATTACTTTATATATATATATTACTTTAATAATTTGCTATATTCCTAAATATTTTTGGTGGTAAGCTATAAGAAATGGTTTCTTTTTTGAAGATGTTTTATAAGTATGCTGCTAATGTCTAGCATAACAATTACACATTACCATTAGTTAGAAAATCATGTTAAATGAAAATCTGAATGAATCAGCTTTAATTATTGACTCAAAGTGAGATCAAATCTAAAAATGAAAAAATCACTTATTTTGATCCAGAAACAAGAATTCACTTATAAAAATATAAGTCTCTTCTCATTAGTTAATACACCACCAATAGTTTGTCAGAATGACAAAGATTCTCAGATATTTCATCCATCAATTCAGTACCTGTGCACAGATGTACAAGTGAGATTTTTATCTAAAGATTACCAGGCTAAAGTCTTTGTAGCTGTTATCAAATAGTTGATATGTCTTCCATGCTACCTTAAAATGATCTAATACTATGTAATCTACTGACTTCAGCTCTGGATTCTAAGAAATAATGCCCTTTAAAGAAGTCAGGACTACCTTTAGAAAATATAATCAAATCATTGCTCAAAACTCTCCCATATCCTTACAATTATAGTTAAAAAATCAAACACCTTAAGAATGTTTTAAAAGAATTTTCTTAATTTGTCCTCTTATTGCCTCTGGGACCTACTTTTCCATTTTCCCAAAATATCTTCAATCCTAATTTCATATGTATACATATTTCTCCTTAGTGACCTTTGGCCTCCTGAGCTTTCTTCACGCTGTGTGCTCTTCCTACACGGGGTACCTGCCTGACTCCTATTCTTACTCTGCTAGGTTTTGGTTATATACCACTTCTTCAAAGAGGCTCTCTTATATTATTTAAAATAAGAATATGTTTGTATTTCTAAAAGAACATTCCAGATTCCTTTTAACCTGTTCTAATCTCTTTCTTCATCATAAAAGCCTAAGCTTCTTCAGATATTTTCTACCTCATGTATCTAATCATTAATAGGCCATCTGTCCTTCCTCATTAGAATATAAGAGTCTTAAGGCAAAGATGTTTGTTGGATTTTCGTTACTGCGATAGTTCAAATACCAGGAAACAAGTACCATTTGATACTATGAATAGAGTAAGTAAATGCAAAGGAAATATTCATGAGAGATGTTACTTTATTTTTTATTTGTTTAGTTTAAGGTCTATTTGTCAGTGAAATCTATATGGTAAATAGATAGCTAATTTATCTGTAATTCTAAATGAAACAACCATTTAGCACTATTTATGTAAGTACCATATATTTCTATACACGTAGACTCAGGGTAGGTAAACAAATTGAGCTTGTTCTATATCCCCAGGCAGTGTGATTACACAGGTAAGTATGACAACACACATGTAGGGCTATGACACAATCACACTGTCTTCTCAACATTCCTCAAAGGGCTCACTTTGGTTTTAAGTTCTTAGCTAAGTAATAAAAATTCAAATATAGCATGGTCTTTTTTTTTAATTTTATTTTCTAAGTTTTTTTTTTATTTACATTCCAAATCATTTCCCCTTTCCCGTTTCCTCCCTCCCCGAAAGTCCCATAAGCCCCCTTCCCTCCCTCTTTTCCCCATTAAACCCCCTCTCACTTCTCTGTCCTGGCGTTCCCCTACATCCAGTCTTTCCAGGACCAGGGGTCTCTCCTTCCATCTTCTTAGAAATCTATTGTTATGCGAAATGTGTCTAGGGTATTCCGAGATTCTGGGTAAATATCCCCTTATCATAAACAATGAAATATCTATTGTCAGAGACAACAGAATGAGTTCATCTCCATTTTAGGGAATTGCAAACCTCTTGGTCTAGAGTACCATCCTGCTCATCAGGCCTTTGCTATCTTTCCAGTCACCACAGGAAAGTTATCATGGGGATAGCTGATTGCTAGGCTGCACTTAGAGTTGATAAATATGCAGGAGTGTAGAATATTAAATGATTTTATTAGCAATCAACTTATTGTGTCATTATGTTGATTTATCTGTATGATAAAAATTAGCAAAACTCAATCTAATATTTTAAAAAACCCCTTTTAATTCCTTTAAATTTATTTTCCACTTAGTACAAGGTAACGAATGTTAAGCGAAGTCACTGAAACACTTCAACATTACTGCTATTCTCAGAAGAAATGAATAACAGTCTTAATAATTGCAACAAATTTCACAAGATAAGAAGCAAAGGCTAAAGGATATAGAGTTTAGTTTCGCTGATCAAAAAAATTAACAAGCTAGCACACTCCAAATCAAATGTCAAATGATAAGCAAAATTAAGAAAATACATTATATCATGTTTTAAGTTTTGTATGGCTTTCAGTAATATATAACAAAATCAACCTGTTATTTTAGTTAATATTTTCCTGGGTTGTAGTATAATGTTTCTTTTTTTTTTTAATTTTTTTTTATTTTCTAATATTTTTTTTTACATTCCAAATCATTTCCCCTTTCCCGTTTCCTCCCTCCCCGAAAGTCCCATAAGCCCCCTTCCCTCCCTCTTTTCTCCATCCAACCCCCTCTCGTTTCTCTGTCCTGGCGTTCCCCTACATCCAGTCTTTCCAGGACCAGGGGTCTCTCCTTCCATCTTCTTAGAAATCTCCAAATCAAATGTCAAATGATAAGCAAAATTAAGAAAATACATTATATCATGTTTTAAGTTTTGTATGGCTTTCAGTAATATATAACAAAATCAACCTGTTATTTTAGTTAATATTTTCCTGGGTTGTAGTATAATGTTTCTAACACTGAGGTTTATATTCTTGTGCATATATTACATTATGCTAAGTCTATTATTTGTCTTCAAATTAGTAAATACTTTGAAAGTTGGAGTACCTATCTGCCATTTTGATTTACTTAGCTATGATATTTCTCAACATTAAAAAAAAAATAACGAGATCTGCAAAAAAAAAAAAAAAAAGAAAGAAAAGAAAAGAAAGAAAGAAGTATTCTAGAGTGCCTGTGTTTGCAACCAACTAGCCCTGCATTGAAACTTCTGATTACAATTCTGCAACTCATTTTGAGAAATTATCAACCCAATTCACTTTAGAAGGATGAATACAGTTTGGAAAATGAAGGACAAAAAAGTGGAAGAATGGAAATTAAAGTGAAAAATGAGACATAAACCAAAGTAAACTGAGAATCCAAGTTGATGTTCTTGATCCCAACTGCATCAGAGGGTCTTATCCAGGTGACTGGCCCTAATGCACCCGGAAGCCCTGTTCATGCTCTGTTCTGACACCATAAACCATTTGGAAGCCCATAATCCATGCTTCCCTAGTCCATAAAGAGCAAATAGGCTATCTTCACAGTAATATTGATGGTTACAGACAGAGGATTGAGAAGAGGGATGTGGAAGACTTCTGTGACAACCACTACCTCCACCCCAACTTTCCTCCCATCCACAGAAAAACATAATAGCAGCCTAGACAGGAAGCCATTGGAGAGAACTCTTAAAAACTGTGATGGGATGCTAGGATGTCACCCTCCACAGTAGATGACACCTAGTACAGATGTAGGAGGGGAAGGACTTAGCTCCATCTGGGGGCAAGCCACTGAGAGTTTGACAATACCCTAGTGAATATATGGATAACAAAATAAACAAAATAGGATTTTGGGTGTTTTGTTCCGTTTTGTTTTGTTTTGTTTTTTGGCTATAGTGGGGAAATAACAAGGAGGGTGGAAAGGACAGGAAAGGAAGTGAATGTGATAGAAGTATATAATGTAAAAACACCAAAGAATCAATAAAAATATTATATTGGAATAAAACACTCCAAAATACTCATGCAGTTAACACTATAATAATAGATCTCAAAAATGAGTGAAATAAATTTAAATATTGACACAAATTATAATAAAATTCATAAGATATTGATTCATTTTTATTTAGAATTGCCATTTACTAAATAATAAGCACATATTTTTATCAGTAAATATGTCACTGATTTTTATTAGAGTTACAAAGAGTCTAAAATGACAAACACATCACGGTACTATATGTATACAGACTCACAAGTGTGAATTTATCTACAGATTAAAATCAATTATATTTTAATAAGAAAACTGTTATCTGCCTCTTTTCATAAACTGTTTCCTTTTTTGTGGCTGGACTATTGTTCATAAATAAGTAAGGGTTCTGTTGTAGAAGAAGCCCCATTTGCTGGGCTTTAAAAAGATGATTGAATAAGGGAAGAGATGATGGGAAATGTATATCATCAAGTTAGCAAGGACTTTATTATCTTAATAGAAAAGGCCTATTCTAAGTGCTGTAGGCAAGAACTGGTAATGCTTCCCTATGGAAGGTTGTCTTACTGGTATCCAAGACCTAAGATGACAATCGGATCACTAACTTCTATTTTCTTACATATTAAGTTTCTGTCTTCTTCAGAACATATCATCCCAGGAGAGGCCCAATTACAAATGGATTTGTAGAATAAGAATAGAATCCAGCTAACTTTTTGCTTGTAAACACAGGTGGGGGATTCAATAGAAACCAACTTCTATGCTCATAGACACAGACTCAGGGATCTAATAAACTGATCACATGTGCTTATGATCCATAAGTACAGAGAAGAGTACCCAGGGAAGGAAATCTTCCAAATATTAAAACCCCACACTACCCCACTTCTTCCCTCTCCTAGCTCTACAGTCCCTCCTCTGTTGAAGGAGAATGTACTTCTTTCTTTTTCTTTTTCCTTTTTTTTTATTATTTATTTTATTTTATTTTTTTAATTTACATTCCAAATCACTTCCCCTTTCCCGTTTCCTCCCTCCCCGAAAGTCCCATAAGCCCCCTTACCTCCCTCTTTTCTCCATTCAACCCCCTCTCGTTACTCTGTCCTGGCGTTCCCCTACATCCAGTCTTTGTATATCTACACAATGGAATACTACTCTTTTTTCTTTTTTATATTTTTATTTACATTCCAAATCACTTCCCCTTTCTCGTTTCCTCCCTCCCGAAAGTCCCATAAGCCCCCTTCCCTCCCTCTTTTCCCATTCAACCCTCTCGCTTCTCTGTCTTGGCATTCCCCTACATCCAGTCTTTCCAGGACCAGGGGTCTCTCCTTTCTTCTTGGAAATCTATTGATATGCGTATTGTGTTATGCTATCCTTTCCTTTACCTGAACTCCCTCCTTTTCATTCTGTGACAGAGAACAGGAGCCTAGGAACCTTACTCTCTGGTGTCTAAGGAAAGATGAGAAAACACAGGAACCACTTGTTTTTGTTCCTGCAATCAATAATTTCTTTCACACTCAATTCCTTTAATTGACATTTAAAGGTAGTTTTCTTTTGTGTTCATGTTTTCTTTCTGCTATTAGGGGGTTACTTTGAAGTACGAGTGGCTATTCCTTAGTGATGGAAATAATTTTGTTGATAAAAATCCAATAACAATAATTCAGATGTTTTTATTAGCCTACTGTTTGCAGACAGGGTACTGACTTATCAGGATTATCCTTGAACTCAAAATTCTCCTGCCTTAGATTAGTGTTTAGTTTATAGGGGATATACTCCCATATAAAACTCAACATCATATCTTTTCTAAGAAATATTGCTTTATCTTTGTTATTATGTTATTAATGGAAATCTAAAATTACTAAATAAAAACAGGATCATTGCTGGGCAGTGATGGCACACACCTTTAATCCCAGCACTTGGGAGGCAGAGGCAGGCAGATTTCTGAGTTCAAGGTCAGCATGGTCTACAGAGTGTGTTCCAGGAGAGCCAGTGCTACACAGAGAAACCCTGTCTCAGAAAAACAAAACAAAACAAAACAAAAGCAAAAATAAAAATAAAATCAGGATCATAGATAGAAAATTAGAATAATCATGATTATGAACGAGATTGGACCAAATCACATTATTTGTTTATTCAGTATCATTTAGGTACTGGAGATGCTTTGAACACTGGACACACTACATAGCATACGTTTTTCTCTGTCCTTCCCTGTCATCCATAATGTAAGGTATTTTGAAATGAATAGTGTAAAACTTTGGTTAGACAACCAACTTTGTGTTCAGCGTTGTCAAAGAGGAAATTACTAGATAAACAAAGCCAACCTAGGATTCTCAAGTAATAACAGCTACCTTAGGACAGTGTATTCTAAAAGTGCCTTGTGTGTGGATGCACATTTGTTTTTTTAGACCATCTTTGCTTAATAATTAGCATACAAATAGTCCCAAATAGGATTGAAAGTTAACGTTTCATTAACCTCACTTACAATACCTAAAGGAGACATCCACATTTAAATTCAGGTGGAAAATTTGCCTAAGTTCTCCTAATATGATATTCTGTAAAGAGATGCAATTACATAGAGGACCAATAAAGCTCATCTTATATTAAGAAACACAAACATACACAGTTAGCACAAACGATAAAATAACCTTCTGATAATATATTGACCTTATTTTTAATTTGTTTTATTTTATATTTTATTTATATTACTTTTATAGCTCCCAAGAATTAGGGTCCTCTGTATGCTAGACAATGCTTTCCCACCGATCTCTTTTCCACTCATCTCTACTCCAATAATGATGCTTTGTCAAAGACTGTTGCAAGTGATATTCTATGAAATTATCATCTACTCTTAAGACATATACTTTATTTTAATGGGTATAAAGTATATCATATACTAGTTCTGATATCAAACAATTCATCTAATCTTATTCTTACCTATTCAATTGTCTCTTAACAAGCAAAGTTTTTATAAAGTACCAATTTCAAATAACCTGATACGGAGACCAAAAGGTGAAAATTCAGTAGGAAGTAAGACCTAGGACCTAACTTTTTATGGCCTTCAGTCTAGCAAGGAAGATTGAAAACGTGAACAGAACCAAATTCAAAAAGTATGTGAGTTTTTAAAACTCCTCTATGTTGGGCATTGTGTGAAGGCCCTACTTTTAAGCTATAAAACTTGTCTAAAAATAGCAATCAGGGTGTTCAAGAGACTTCAATCCTCCGCAAGGCAGAGTGGTGTTGGTGCAGAACAAGGTTTCCCACCGTTGTTGACTCGAGTTCTCATCCTGGCTTGGTCATTACTTGCACTCTTGCTTTAGTTAGGAAACCCACTTGATGTCTCATAGCTGATTCTTCTGAAGTGTAGGAAAAGAAAATAATGAAGGCTCCTACCTTACAGCTCCTCTCAGGCATGTTTGATGGACAGCATTTGAAATATAGTGAGGACTGGACCAAATCAATTTCATTTCTCATTCCCAGCTCATGCCTTTCACAGAGATTGAATTCTGGTTTTTGTTATTCAATAGACTCCCACCTGAATATTGAAGAAAAAAAAAGAAAACAACTGCAATACAGTGTGATTTGTATTACACTCCAATATCATTAGATAAAATAATCACACAAATTATTGGAGTATAGATTACTGAAAGTTAGCATGTGTGAAGCCAGAATAAATGATAATCTGTTAGAAAACCTATATATGCAATGCATCTTCTTGTTAAACCCATACTTAGTGAAGCTCACCAATGTATCTAACGTGCACCCTAACCATAACCTTAAAACTCTGTGTAAGAATCATTCATCTAACTTAGAAGAGACTTTGTTCAGGTTGACTATTTACAATCTAAATGGATGTGATTGTTTAGTAGAAGATTTTCCTAGCATGCACACAACCCTTGGTTCCATTCTTAAAAATGCATTGTCTGAGACTAGTATTGCATATCTGCAGGCCCGGCCCAGAGAAGCTGGAAGCAGGGGTACCAGAAGTTTGAGATCATCACTGACTATGTAATGGGCTCATGCCAGTCTGAAATAAAGGAGAGACTTGCTCAAGAAAATAATATCAAAGTAAAATAGGAATCAATGAAATTTTACTAAAGTTATTTGATAAATTTTAGCAGGCATGGAATTGTCTGATTTCCTCTTGAAATTTTGATAATTTTACTCTGTGAAATAATCTGGTAATAGATGAATTAATAAGAAAACCCTGTTATAGAATTCAAATATGTAGACATGGCAGATGGACTTAGAATATGAAATACAAACAAACAAACAACAAATCACCCAGCAAATTAGAAATTTGAGTCACCTTCTAGAAAATGTTGAATATATGTTTTGGAGTTTTAGGAGTATATGGTTATGCAAGTTATAGAGAGAACCTGGACTTAAGTCAAAACTTTCTTACTATCTGATAAATCTCCTTGGCAACAGTCATCAGAAAAATCCATGATAGCTTTGAGCATAAGGTGCTTCCTTCCAAATCTCTTTGTCCAAAGGAAAAGTACTCACCAGACAACTAAGAGAATCTTAGGTAAAGAGACCTGTGCTGTTTTCCAACGTGCAGAATTTTTTCCACACAAAGTATAACTTATACTTCATTCCTATCTGAAGAGGTCGGTACTTTTTCTAAATAATCAGCTCAAAGTGTTCAAAGAAGTACACTCATCCTGTAGGAATTTGTTCTCCATTTAGGTGAACTAGACTGCAGTGTGCATCTTGATTTCAGGCAACTCAGTGGTTCTATGGTCCTGTGGATGAATGCAGGGTGATTTAAAGGGCTTTAAAGCACGGGCACCTCCTGCACAGTCCTCAGCTGGTCCCAACACCACCTCTCGTTTAGTGTTTTCTAGTGACTAAAAACTAGGAAAAGCTGTTGTTCTAGCAGGATTTTTAATCACAATTAAACAAATCAAATTTAAACCATAAAGGCCTAATGTACCCAAACGTAATAATCTAAATGTCCACTTCCTGTGGGGTCTTATTCCTTGTGGCACATGTATCTGAAAAATCATATGGATTATCAACAACTGTAGGAGCACAACAAACTCACAGGGGACATCATTGGAAATTGTCCTGAGGCCATGTAGCAAATCAAAGAGCCTCATAACCAGCCTTCAGCCTCTTCAGAGGTCAAACTGATCCACATAAGTCAAGGTCTCCAGAACAAATTATTCTTTTAACATGGGCTCCCTAATGTGGAACAAGGCACTAGACAAATAAATATTGTAATTATATATAATATTTTAAGAGCCTAGATATTATGTCCCAGAATCTGGTCAAGGCTAAACCTTTCTAGGCATGTGAAGGCTTTATACACTTTGGGAATGCAGTAGGTTAACTCTTGGCTACAGTGTTTACTTGGGCAAATAAATGGATACTATACTGAAGTATAAATTAAGAAGCAGTGTATAGTAAGAAAAACAGTATCAACTAACCTGACCCACAAAGCTGCAAGGGACTAAACCACCAACCAAAGAGTACATATGGGGGGACCCATGGCTCCAGCTGGACATGTAGTAGAGGATGGCATTATCTGGCATCAGTGGGAGAGGAGGCACTTGGTCCTGTGGAGGTTCTATGACCCAGGGTAGAGGAATGCTAGGGCATTGAGGCAGGAGTGGGTAGGCAGGTGGTGGAGCACCCTCATAGAGGTAGAGGGGGAGGGGAGGGGATAGGGGACTTGTGGAAAGGAAACTGGGAAGGGAGATAATATTTGAAATGTAAATTAATAAAATAATCAATAAAAAAATGAAGAAAAATAAATAAACTCAAAACTACCTAATATGCTCTTACCCTGTGATATCCTAAAGTAAGTTTTGGAGGAACCTCTGAAGTGAGTTTGAAGTAGATGCCAAATTCCAAAGCTACACTGTTTTGCTTGACTTCTAACAAATGTTTTGCAGTAGAGGAATCATATTCTGAAAAAAACTCATATTTTTTCTTAATAAGTTGAGAAATATGAGAACTTAGTAGGTGCAGCAACACTCTGCAAACTTTAGAAACCTCTGGAGGGTTTCAGGAAAATATCCTATTTGAATATTGGGATGTGAAGAAGTCAATCTGGACTGATCTGTGCAATTTGACTTTGGAATACCTAAGTGGCTGTCAGTCTTCCTTTTTGAATTAATGTTTCACCCAGCAGGAAATACTAACTTATGCAATCCAAACTCCTGGCAATAAGAAAAAAAAATGAGTTTTCTACTTGCAGAAAAACACTTTGTTAAGGTGTTTTATTGTCTAAAAGATATCTTTGTAACTATGCATGTAAGTTATATAGTAATTGTGTAAGTAATATATATTTGCTACCTGATAATAAATTAATATATTGTAGTACAGTATTTATTTTCCATTTTTATGTTTGTTTATTATATAAATAGAATGAGTGTAGAAGTTATTCAAAGACACACACACATATATGTGTGTATGTATATATGAAGTAAAATATAGTTTAGGTGTCAAAAAATGATTAATTTTTACCATATTTCTTTCATTCCCCAAGTTCTACTCCCCTTAAATAATTATTATAATTTAGTTTTGAAAATATATTTAATAACTGCATCACATATTGGTCTATTCACAAAATGGTGTTTGTGTATGTGTGTTTCTGATTGTTTTATGTGACACATACATATAGGCATATGGATATGCATACCCACCCACGTGCATGTATTTAGAGACCCAATGATATCAGATGTCTTCCTCTACAGCTGAAAGCTTATAACCTCGAGATGGGTGCCTGCATTGAACAGGAAGTTCAGTGTTTTGACTGGGCTGAACAAGAAGTTCTAGGAAGATCTATCTATCTCTGCCTCTGACCCCCATTCTGAGATTACAGCCATGACTATCAATGTGGACAATGGTAATTGAAACTTGGGTTCTCCTTAGCACACAGCAAGAGCTTTTACACATTGAGCTATTTCCCAGGTTTAGTACTAGTTTTTAACCAGGGCAATGGAAATTTAATGTAAATAAATTGTTATATTCTTTAACCGTATATTGAAAAGAAATATTTTATGGTATTGATACAGAAATCAACTCCCAATAATGTTTAATTTATTACTGACTGTTTCTTAAATTGGCTGAAAATGGCAATAGGTGACATAAAACAACATATATATCCAATTTGAATTATAAAGTTTGATTTCATACATCCTTAAATTCTCTCAAAGATTAACATGCCCTTATTAGTAACAATATTGAAACTTATTTAAATATGATACAATTTAATATGATCTAGCTATTTTTTTAAACCAAAGTAGATTTCTACAATTCTCTGTTCACCTGGCATAGGTATTTAAAAGCATATTTTTGTTATATATAAAACACAATTTTAGACTCATTTTGAAGGTAATAAGCGCTTTGTCTTCTGACTGGATGACCTGTACTTTGTCTCACTTATTAAAAAAAAAAGCCACATAACTGATTATTTTCTCAGGCATTTTGAAGGCATTGGTAAATGGTTGTTAAGATCTACATTTCTGAATCAATTTCCTTAGGATCCTACTTTTCCTCTGCTACTTGCTAGCTGTAAGAAGTTTTGCTAGGTAAGATGCTAATCATACACAAATAATATGGATTTCAAGGGATTTAACGGGATAATCCATAGAAATAATTCATCGCAATCTATGTTACTTTATAGGTATTCAATAAATAATTGCTATTCTTGTTTTTGTCTGCTTCAACACTTTAAAAGCCCCCAGTAATCTATATTTTCAGGAAAAAAAATCAATTGATTCTAGAACTGTCCTGATTTATTCTCTTCTTAATGCATTCCACAGAATACTAACCATATCAAGGGCAAATAAATGTATTTTCTCTTTCAGTTCCTACATACTTAATTTTCATTGTGTTTCTTAGTTGCACCCAGCTATTACTGTAGCTCCTTTGAATATGTAAGGGAGTACTAATAAGTCTACATTGAAGTCCTTTAGAAAGAAAAATAGAAGTCTTCAATTCTTTACCTTTAGATTTCATGTAGAGGTTTTCGGATGTAGATCCATGGCTGGTAGAAACTTTAGAGAGGCGGCCTGATGGCACAGGATTTACAAGCTTATGTGAAGCTTACAGGGGCTTGGATTCCTTAGTAGTAAGCTGATTCGTATACTTGGAAGGAAGCAATAGCAACAAGTGTTACTGACATACAAGAGTGCCTTCACTTTCAAAGACCATGCTATTTAACTGTAGCTGAATCACACTTCCTGAGTCACAGAAAGGGACTTCTAGGAGTTCAAAATCTTTCTCAAGCCTCTCTCTGGCTAAAGATAAAATCCTTTAATAAGGGTTGTTTAGTAAGTTTAGAAGTTTCCCATTGGTAGAATCTAGACAGAGAGCAGAGCATAGATATAACCCTGCTGGAATCTGGTAAAGAGAAGATGAACTAAAAGGAGACTCACAAACAGGACGAAACATGAAGCATTATGTGCATGTTTGGGAGGACTGTTTTTTCACCATGAAGGCAAGCCTGCAGAGACCTAGGAAGGAGGAAGTAGCTCTAATACAAAGCTGTCCAAATCTCTTTTCACTTTGCAAGCTTCTATTCCTTCTTGGTGTCACAAGACAGCTTAGAACACTTCTTTTTCAGATTTAATCCATTTAAATTGTATTTGTGACTATATATTTCTTCCTACCATAATTTTAGCTGTATTAGACCTCTGTCTTGTTCTTGTTTCCCAAAGGAAGAAAAATGAGATCCTTGATTTTTTTTTTAAAGGAAAGTATGAGGTTTCCTATTCTCACTTAAATGAGGCCACGAGATCAAATAATGGTTTAAAGTTACATTAATTGATTCTTTAGTGTTGGATAGCTTTGTACTTCAAAATTAATAGACATATACATCGACATTATCCCCTTACAACAGTGGTAGTAGGAACAGATTTTAAAGGTTAAGATGACAGAACACATGGAGAGGGATTTTGTCATAAGGACTCCAGATGAGCGTGGTACAGCCATCCTCCTGCTAAACACCACCGCTTTTCAGTTGCATTGGTCATCCCTCGAGATGACAGTCACTTCATCAGCAAGTAATACACAAATAGAAAGATGAAAGTGCGCTGAAACATCAGATTTTAACCAGATTCAATCCATAAGTCATTGATAGCATCCGGGAACTGAAATAAAGCACCGGAAAGCTAAGTGGTGTCAGCCAGAGCTGTGAACTAAAGCCCACGGCTTTATATTTGATTTGAAATGTTGTAGAGAAGCTAGAGAAGTGGCGAGGAGCTCTTGGTGTTTCAGGAAATGGGAGGGAGCTTGTTTCTAAAATAACATCTCTTACAGTGTGAAAGCATGTAGATGATGCCCCCCAAATCCGGGTGAATGAGCGTATGAGGCGTTCCCTTGCGTACGGAACATGCTCATGAGTATTTCATAAGCTGCATGAAATATGGATATATGGAAATGTAATTGTTCCGTTTTTCTAGCAGAATTTAAAGGAAATACGGATTTCCTGGGATTTCTTTGATGATGGAGAAAAATGCCTCTTATCATTTTCTCACACAGCCGTGGGTGAGGGGAAGGACATTAAAAAATGCCTGAGAACAAGTCAATGTGTGAGCATGTCACCTTCATAATACATCGGAATACCTTCAGGTAAGACTTATTTGAGTCAGTTACCTAGATCTATAACTCAATGAACCAACAAAAGGGTGATAGCTCCTAGCAGACTCATATATGTCTCTGTAAGTGAGACTTACTCAATAATAGACTTGTTTTTGCAAAATTAATATGACTTTGCTTTTTTGTGTTTTCTACAAATAAAACTTACTTATTTGAAGAAGGAAATATTGCTGAAAGGTAAATATTACTTGTGTAGCATGAACAAAGGCAGGCATATCAAAACCAAACCAAACACTCTTAATGATGTACCTGTATCAGCAAAGACAAAAGACCATTGGTTCACATTTCAGGAGATTCAAATAGTGTGAAATAAAAAGCTACAACTCTCTCAGGTTTATAGGCAATGTTTTCCTTCTTTGAGCTCAGAGCTGTCTAGAACTAGACATTTCACTCTGGCTTCTGAAAATTCAGAGCACTGCCCTGTCTTGAAATCATTCCCCTGTAGGTTGTGCCCTTACCAATGAGCTCACTAGATTCTTCAGTGCATTTATATCTGAATTCCAATGTTCAGTGCTAACATCTGGTAACTCATCAGACAGATCCAGATACGTGTGGGAGTTGGTACAAGAGGTGCATCATTCATTATCTTATGATCCAACTGAGACATAGAGTCGCAGAAGGAAAGCCTGTCCTAGGCCATCAGAAGACTAGATCGAGCTATATTTGCGCTCCATGACAAGCTGAGGAATAGGTTTATTATACAACATTGATCACTGTTTTTCGAGTTATGTTTGATCAGTGAATAAATTCAAACAAAAAGTGAATGTTTGATCAGTGAATAATTTTACTGAATTTTAGAAGTAAAATTTAATAACAATATTATGACGTTTAAAGAATAGATATAAAACGAACATGGTTATTTTAAAAATTTGAACAAAAATTGGATATGGTTAGATCAACATATTGAAAAACAACGTATTCAAATAATTCCCACTTAAATTGGAATTTCTTTTTAAACTTCAATCTTCAAGGTCAGTGGTTTCTTAACTTTCATAATGCAGTGAGTCTTTAATACAGTTCCTGGTGTTGTGATCTCCCACTATGAAGTTATTTCATTACTACTTCATGACTATAATTTTGAGACTGTCATGAATTGTAAATATCTAATATGCAGGATATCTGGTATGCTACCAACTTCATTTTCCATTTAAGCATTTTATGTATGTGTGAAATTTTACCATAACTTAGAATATATAATCACATCTGTAACACATGATTTATTAGAATCAGGTAATATAGGAAAACCTATGATGCTCTCTTCATCATTGACTTCTCTTTGAATTTTCAGACAATAAAATTAAGCTTTAATAGACATCTGTGTATTGGTATGTTACATATACTGATATTTTAGAACAATTATGAATGTATTTGCCTAAAATGTATAAATATTTTGAAACACTGATACGAATTAATTGCTTTAAAATGTCATAAAATTCACAAATCATCAAATGTTTAGAAATACTTAAATATTGTAAATGTCCATGTGTTTTGTTTAATTCAATAATTAACCTATTAGAATAATGTAAGCAAAAAAGCCTGGCATAACCATGTTCTTGTAATTATGTACTTCCACAAACATTTGGATAAATGTATTAAGTATAGACACCAGTGTGCATTCACTATCATATGTACATTAAGTAAAGAACTCTCGCTATTAATATTATTACAAGATTGGTTATGTTAACTATAAGATAAAATCTACAAATATTAAGAAAAAAATAATTAGTTAATATAAACAGCATAAATTGAGATAAACACAGTGCTTAAGTATATTTCCTTATGAAAAGAATCTATAGAGCCTCAAGAAAAAATTACCTTAGATGCCTTTCAAAGTTGCCTTGGTGTCTAGAACACTTGTTTGAGATGTAAGAATGCTTATGTTATTGGTCTTATTAAAATTAGGTGCATTTTACATTATAGAAATTACTAAATTAATGTCCATTTTAACTACTTAAGCATTAGCATAAGATTACACAATTTATTTTTAATTTATAGTTCCAGACTTTTGGGCTGTGAAGTCTATTCTATTTTCTTCTAAATGTAACTTTATTAGGACTACCCCTCCATTGTTAAAACACAGTGTGTAACATCTTTACCTCTCTCTTTTACAGTGAGTATACTCTCTGTTACATTCCTACCTCTGTGATTACATTTAATGCAAACAAAATCAACTTCCATTTCTAAATGTTTAATTTAGTCAAATCTGAAAACTCTACTATTTAAGATATTATAATCACAGGTTCTGAGGATTTTGATGTGAACAATCTCTAGGGAGACATTATTGAATCTAACACAGTGGCTTATGTGGAAACACATTCTTTTCTGGCAAGAGGAAATCAGTACATAGTTAAGAAATCAATAATGCTTAAGTGTCTCCATCTCTCAGTCTTTAATTTGTGTATCTCTCACAAACACATAATGCCTTTGCTGAGGAGGGAGAAAGGTGGAAATAAAAGCATTATTTGAAATGATAGCATGGCTGGTAACACATCTCAGCAAGCAAAGGTGCTTACAGCCAATTCAGGTAACCTAAATTTGATCCAGAGGACCTGCATGCTTGGGGGAACTCCTCAACATTGTTCTCTTTTTCCACATTCCCCTTTTCTCTCAACACAGATGCACATACACATAGTACATACAATACTTTTTGAAAAAAGAGGCATATTTTTGAAAAATAATTTTTCCATATAACTTCTCTCTAGATACAAGGATAGAGAAATGAAGTATTTAGCTCTCCAAGTCATAATTTTAGACAGAAAAAAAAGTGATATTACACATAAAATTTTTTGGACTCGTATGAAAGTATCACCTAAAATTTCAATAACTTAGAGAGAAATGTAATAATTTATAAATTATTTGAAGATTTCATACATGCATAAAGTGTACCATGATTGTATTCATCCTCATTCATTGCCCATACCAACAAATTTATTTCTTTGTTCTTGTCACAATTTCTCTTGCCAATATAATACTAAGTATGGAGGTCATTCTTTATAGTAGGGTCAGCTTAAAGTCCCAATGAAAATTGACCTCCCCAAAAAGCCATCAGCTCCAATATCTCCTTGACCAGGTATGCATACTCATGAACCTCTCTGTCTCTCCACACTAGGATGATGACTGGCTTGTCCTTCAGCTTGTGTTTCAGTTGTGAGTTCATTAGTACAGTGGTCCTATCATGTCCAGAAGACACCACTTATCTCTTGCCTTGTCTGACTTCTACCTTTTTATACTCTTTTTCTTTCCTATTTCAAAATAGTCTCTGAGCTTTGGCAGTGGAAGAACATAGGTAGAATGTTTGGCTAAGTATGCCATTGATATTTCTCTATGCATTGACACACTGTGACTTTCTGTGTTAACCCCTCTAAGCTGTACAAAACCCTGATGTCTTCTTTTTGAGGTCTGGGGGATGTGCTAAGATAGAGAAAGATTATCACACTAATTTTTAATCCATAGAAAACTATTTCCTGTAAGCTTTTCTACCAGAACAAGTAATATTTTGATAAATGAAACTAGTTCACTAGTCATTTTTATGGAATTATTTACTCAGACTATATATTTCTGTAGACTTCCATTAGTCCTATATTGTCCCCTTGTCTTAATTATTTTTCTCTTATAAATAATAGAAAATAATGGTGTCTCTTATAATGAAGAGACACCATGACCAAGACCATTTGTAGAAGAATGAGTTTATTAAGTGGCTCACAGTTCCAGAGGGTGAATCCATGAATGTCATAGTAAGGAGTATGACAGCCGTCAGGCATGCATAGTGTTAGAATGGTAGCCATGAACCTATATCTGATTCAGAGAGAGAGAGAGAGAGAGAGAGAGAGAGAGAGAGAGAGAGAGAGAATGGAAAGGGCCTTTGAAACCTCCAAGCCTGCCCCCAATAATTTACCTCCAAGGAATACCTCCTAATCCTTCCCAAACTGTTCCATCTACTAGAGACCAAACATTCCAATACAACCTATGAAGAGCAATTGCATCCAAACCACCATACCCACATTATGAGTATTCTTCTTGGGACTATGAATTGAGATTTAAGAATGAATATTATGAATTTAGGTTTTGTAGATTTTGGCTGTCAATGAATTAGAGTTGTCACCTTTCATAGTATGATAACCAGAAGACTGTCAATCAACTCTGTCTGCATATATTTTCAGAAAGAGTGGAGCATAGCAAATGCACCCTGGAAATGAATTTTGAACAGTTCAACAGAAAAGAGGTTTTTCTCTCACAGAAAAAAGGCATCCAGCAGGGGCTAAGGTCAGAGCTGTAGTCCTTCTGTCAAAACGCTCCCAGATTTACACTTTGGAAACTTGAGACATCATTGGAATCCCCTGTCTGTCCTTGTATAAAAAGGGATTTGAACAGTCTTGACTTTCCAGGCACTAAACAAATGTTACTTTTAAGCTAGCTTAACTTAAAACACACTGAACATTGAGGAGCTTTGTCTATTTCCTTCAAATGAAGATAGTTAGTAGCTATTATTATTTCAATGTTTCCATGAATATATATTATTCTATGTATAATGTAAGGAAGACAATGTTTAAATATAAAAGGTATAGTAATATATAGAATGCATTTGCTATTTCTTTGATTCAAAACAAATTCTTGCATGAACAATAACATGATTTATCTCTATGAATAATATTGGTTGCCATTTAAAATATTGAAAGAGATTACATATTTTTCTGTTAATTGAGTCTGAGTTGTAGAATTAAAGTTTTTTTTGGTTGTACTTCCAAGAAATCCACAATTCATGCTTATCCTTTCAATGAGAGAATATGGAAATATACTGAACGGTTATTGCTAAATGACTTTTAAAATAACTCAATTGCATGCACCTACTTTGAACCTAAATCAAAATATTACATACTGTCTTTGATATTTAAACAGTAATTGGATGGCTCTCTGAAGTAGAAAAAGAATCCATTATAATTTGAGCATCATGAAATAAAAATATGAATACATTTTTCTAATAATAGATCAAAGTCTCAAAGGTTTTAGAACTCAATCACAATTTTTCTGTCAAAATTAAATATCTGTTAAAATACTTTCAGCATTTGATAATACATTAGTGAAGCCCAGAGCCATCATTAAAAGCATAAAATGCTTTCATCATGAAGAAGAGACTCCAAAGTTACTTTTAGGGAGGAAACCATTTTTTACATGTTTCCACTCTACATTTTTCTATTATTCATAAACATGCAATAGCTCCTATTGATTCCAAATATGATCTAGGATCTCTAATGAACCAGAAAAGAAAATGAAGAAGAAAAATTATATACATATTTGTATTATCTTTTTACACAGTTTGTGATTCAAGATTACTAATATATATATATACATATATATATATATTTAAGAATAGATTCATATTTGAGTTTTGTGTGTTAGTGCATGCTTCACATATATATGTACATGCTGTATACATTTGTGAATATACAAGTATAAGAATGGCAAAGTTTGATATTGGGCCTCAGTTTCTCACTTGTAATACATTAAAATGGAGTCTTGCACTTGAACCCACAGTTCCCTCATTTGTTAGTCTAGCTGGCTATTCTCCAAATCCTGAGCACTGGGAATGCAGAAAGACTCTCATGCCTGCCCAGATTTGTGTGGGTGCTGGGATCTGAGTTGTGAGTGTTATGCTTGTGCAGTGTGTATTTTACCCATTGAAATATCTACTCAGTCCCATTACCTCAAATATGATGTATTCTATTATAAACCTGGCTCCTGATGTATGTCTCATATAACAGTTCGTATTGTACTGCATGCACTTGAAAGGAAGAGGGGAAAGATCCAGGTGCTGCTGTTGGGAATTTGCAATACTCATAGTATATTCCTGTGCTTTTCAGTAAGAATGTTAGGTTTTAGAAGTAGCAAGCTTGAATTTTTCTAATATCTATGGGAAACCAACTTGATTTACAGGAGCCAACCTAACCCATATCTGTGTGGAATTCAGGTTTAGCCCAATTGATTCCCTAGTCCTAAAGACTCCTATAAAGTCCCCACAACATTCATCTTTAGTACTCCAAGTTCAATACAATCCGTCAAGTTTCTCAGAACTCTTCTAGATTATTCAAGACTTCTGTAAAAGTATGTCTTATGTTTTAAATCTGTGAAACCCTTATGATTACAGAACTTTTTTTCAATTGAATAACTTTAATTTTTTATAAAAAAAAAAAAACCCTGCTAACTTAAGTGTAACTGAAGGAGAGGCAGTGGAACCTGGTAGAATGGAACCTATGAATGAGGCCCACAAAAGTGTCATGAAAAAAGCCAATTATTTTTAGATCATCAGACAAGCTCATATAAACAGAGTTCAAATGATATCACTCTATATGTGATCCAAGGAACAAACCAGGAGTAATTGAATAACCATAGTAGTAGTCAATAGGTAATCTGAAGCAACTCTACTCCTATTTCCTCACTTGCTAGGAGCACAAAAGCACATTCCAAGAACATTCCTGTGATTTGGAGGACTGAGGCCCCGAAACTTTGCTCCTGCTCTCTTGGAGTTTTCTCTGAAGCAATCAAAATTCAGATCACAGGGTTTTATTCTTGGACCATCTTCTCACACTCAAGAAAGTTTTCATTTTTATTTTAAATTCATATTTGTTTTCCCTGATTGTATGTCTGTGCATCATGTGCATGCATTGCTTACAGAGGTCATAGGAGGAGACCAGATGCCACTGGAACTGAACTTGTAAATGGTTGTAAGTCAGCATGTGGGTGTTTGCTGAGAATCTATCCTCTTCACTCTAGAAGAGCAGTAGGAGCTTTTAACTATTGAACTATCTCTCTAGCCAGAGAAAAATATTTTAAAAATCATTTTTTGCTTAATAAATGTGATCCATTAAAATGGCAAATTCTATGTGGTGGTCCATATCTGTGATCACATTTATTCTGATGGGATAAAAATATTGTAAATTCGATGCCCACAAGTGCTATATAGCAATGTCCTGACTAAAAACCAAACAACTAAAAAACATGTTTTAAAACACATTTCTACCATCTAAAGTTTTTCAGTTATCAAAATGATCTCGTTTAGATTATGGATATGTAGTTTCCATTGTCTCATAGGGAAATCCACACAAGAAGTGGACCTAACTTAATTCATACATGTCTAATAAAAAACTGTATGAAATTGATTTTTCTTTGATAAACTCACTGTGAATATGAGGGCTATTTGGTATTGAACTTGTTCATATAGGTTTGTTTGTTTGTTTGTTTTGCAACTTATGGCCGTTTTCTACATGTCCAGTTTTTCAAATAAAATCTTTAAAAAAAAAGAAATTGATTTTTATATAATTATGTACTAGATTTTTGCAAGTAACTATGTAAAATTGTCTGAAGCCATTTAGAACAATAAAAATTTTTTTTGAACTTCTATTATTCATTTGATTCTTGTCAATTACCCAAATCAATTTCTGCTATCTAGAATGTTATTCTCCTTCACATCAAAATGAAATAAAGTATAAACTGGCAATACTTTCTCGGTAAAATATATAATAATAATGATAATAATAGTAATAATAATAATAATAATAATAATAATAATAACTGACATTTTGATCAAATGGCCACTTAAATACTCCCACAGTATTCTGAGAATACTGTGGTCAGGTCTGTCCTGAAAATGAGGAGACATAAATGACACTCATTACCAAGATGATGGAAGTAAAGTTGAACCTGCTTCAGTCCGGAAGTCCCACTGCTTTGCTAAAGTATAAAACAATAATGTGCATGACTCTATCTACCAATAAGATGGGAATTTTGTACCATTAGCCAACTCTACAAGAAGATGCTATAGAGGTAATGAGATAATGTCTTGTAAGTGCTTTCAGGGAAGGGAACTTTCTCATCCCCATTTAAGAGGAGTCATGATCATTAACACTTCACATTGCCAAACGCACCTCCCTTAGGAAAGTGATGCCATAGAAACGGTGATAGCTCCTGCTCTTCAACTAAACCCTCTGTGAGACTGCATTTATCAGTATTAAGGGCATGGGTACGTAGGTTATATCTATAAGTGTCTCTAAAATTATCAGCACTTCCTATGAAAAGAACAACCACATTCAAGTGTGTTCACTGAACATCCTGTCATAGATATGAAGAAGGATTATGAAACTGTTATTTTCTTAACTGGTTAGTATGTACATATACACATACACATATATATTACAACTAGGCAGGGTACAAAGACCAGATGAACTCATAAGCAATTTTATTATCATAAAGAAAACATTAAATACAGTTGCATATCTGTTACCTAACCTGTTATATTCAAGGCACAAAATCAATTTTAGTTGGATCAATCAAAGTGAAGGGCTTGCCCAAAATTTGTGTGGTATTAAATTGGGTCATGATACTCTCGATCATCTATGTTTCACTTTCAGGTTGATGAATTATTAATAGGTGTTTGTCAATGAAATGTAGCAGATGGCATTTTCTTTTTCTTTTTCCTTATCCAAAATTGTAATTAATGTTCATGAATTTCTTAAGGTACACACATTTACATCTTAAAAAATTAAATGATGAAATATATTAATATATGTTCTGAGAATTATAAGGAAAATATTTGCATTGCAAAGAAGAAAAATAATGGCTGTCTTGAAAGAGGAAACTAAAATAAATGTTTAGCAAATCCCACATTCCTGAAAGAATCAACTACATGAAAATACTAGCAGTAGATTTTGTTTTAGTAATTATACACTAAGGCCTGTAAAATGTGACATTATAATATTATATTATAATTTATAATTATCAAACATACAAAGAATTCCTTTTATATTGATTTTCATGGATATGTTCTATACTTTAAGGATGTTTTTATTGTTCTAAATGGCTTCAGTTCCTTTTACTACTTTAGAATTACTTAAGATGGGATACCTGACATTTTAGCTGTGATGTTGCAGCAGAATGAGGAAGAACCAACATGCTTAGAAAAAAAGTGACACAACAAGAAAATCTGGAGATCGTATAAGCTGGTGATGTTCTTAAAAGTCATTTGATAATGATAGACACAATTTCATCTCCAGACATTTTCTTTTTTACTATACAATATCCCATTATGTATCCCTGCCTGGCTTAGAACTTCTTGTATAGACTATGCTTGCCTCAAAACTATAGAGATCAGACTATATAATCACTCCTGACTGTTATGATTAAAGGCATGGACCACCACAGCCAGCCATGTCTAGAGATTTTAATAAAAGCTTTTAATTTTGAAGATAGTTGAGCTTTGTGTTTTAAAATTTGCAATGGATTCTGAAATTCATACAGTGTTATATTAGTGGACTAACATTTTAGCTAATATCAAGAGTTTTTATTATAAATATTCATGATGCTTGCTAATAAAAACCATTTATAAAAAGAGAAAACATTGCTGGACAGAAAGTTGACAATTAACATCTTCATCGGAAGAATTATCAATTCTTTATCTCAATGCTGTAATGTAATACAAGTTTTCTGTTATGTCAAAATCTACTCTTTCCAGAAAACCTTTCATAAATCTTAAAATACTCAAGTGGTATGAAAAGTGACCATGATCAGATCTGAAGTTTATTTCCATAAAGGAAACTTTTCAATATTTATAGAAATTGTATGGGTATTTATTTATTTATTTATTTATTTATTTAATATATGTGAGTACACTGTGGCTGTCTTCAGATACTCCAAAACAGGGCATCAGACACCATTACAGATGGTTGTGACCTACCATGTGGTTGCTGGCAACTAGGACCTCTAGATGAGCAATCAGTGTTCTTAACTGCTGAGCCATCTCTTCAGCACTATTATGGGTCCATTTTTAAATTAACTAATATGAATTACTAATTTGCTCCAAAATTATTACACCTGTTTTTCAAAAATAGCTAACAAGGTATTTTTGTATGTAAAAGCAAATTAGAAGCTATTCTTCTGTGACATCTAAACGAAAATGAAGACTAACAGCCACATTTCTCGTAAGAGAAAGTGACAAAGAAGAAGAAAAGCGGCCAGGACCAAATGCTTTCTAAAAAGAAGCAGGAAGAGCCATTGTCCTGCACTCATGAGCTTTGTCATGGTCTGGGTCAGAAATACCTGCCAAGAAAATGGTATTTTCTACTAACATGGTCATTGTGAGAATAGTGACCTGGAGACTGTGAGCAGGCTGAGGAGCTCTGAGCAGGGGCTTTACATACTGTATCCAAAGAGATGGATTCCGTGACAAGACGCATAATTGTGAGAACCTGAAGACCAAAGTGTGAGTGCTTCCATCAATCCTACTTACGGGGGGGAACAAAATAATTATGGGAGGTAGAGGGAGGGAAGGACTTGGGTGGGAGAAAGAGGGGGGAGGGGAAAAAGGGGGCAAGATTAGGTATGGGAAGGGACAGGAAATTGGACAGAAATATTTAGCAGTGGGGGGATGGAAAACTAGGTGTAGCCACTAGAAAGTCCCAGATGCCAGGGAAGCAAGAGGTTCCCAGAACCCAATGAAGATGACAATAGCCGAAATACTCAAGAAAAAGGAGATAGAGCCTAAAGAGATCACCTCTAGGAGAGAGGCCCTGTCCCAGTTGAGGGATGGGGCCACCCTCCCATCTCAAAAATTTTAACCCAGAATTGTTCCTACCTAAAGGAAATGCAGGGTCAAAAATGGAGCAGAATCTGAAGGAATGACCATCCAGAGACCAGACAGTCCCACCTAACCCCAACACTATTGTTAATGCCAAGAGGCTTTTGTGGATAGGAGCCTGGTATAACTGTTCCCTGAGAGGCTCTACCAGCAGCAGGCCAATACAGCTACTGTGGAGGCTTGATACCCCAGTCCTCCTGGGACTAGATGTCCTAGGGTGGAGTGGTACCCAACTGGGGCTCCCCGTCTTCTAGGTGAAAGAAAGGGGCAATTGAGGAGGGAATTGTAAGTGTGGGACTGGGAAGAGAGGAGGGAGGGGCTGTGATCAGAATGTTTAGTGAATAAAAAAAAGCAATAGATAAAAAACGAGAAAAATAAAACAAAACAACAAAAAGTCAAAAAGCAAAAAGAAACTCTAAGTGGCTGGTTTTGGTTATTTCAACTTTTCTGTTCTTTCTGATCTATTCAGCAACTTGCACAGCTAACATTGGTTAATTTGCTAAGCTACACTTAGGAGTTTGAGGCGTGCCCTCAAGCAAAGTGTGTTGATAATTACTGGAACTGGACACAGTTTATTCAATTTATGCCTATTCTTTATGATATTATCTTCCATAAAAATCACTATCCTGTAAAAATATTTGTCAATTATTTTAAAAGTTCGCAGAAGGGTGATATTTGTCATGATATTTCATAGCATTATATCTAATAATTTAAATCAAATTATTTTCTATGTATCAGATTATAATAGAGAACAATAATAAAACTTTAATCAGTGTTGATACACTAATGGTTATAAATACAGCTGCATCCATATGACATATTCTAGTAATTTCACAAATTAGAGTGAGGTCTTTTTGCAAAAATTGTGTATAAATTGTGAGAATACAAAGCTATTTTAAATAATAGAAAAATTATGAATTATTTTAATATATCTACTCATATGTGCTTCCAGTTAAGCAATAAAGATAATACTATCTCCACTGCTATCATAGAACATTGACACATTATAAATGCAACCAAATCACCCAAGAAAAGGACTGACTTCGTAAATCAGCATCCACCATCAGGACCCAATCTCTGAAATCCTGTAGAGATTCAGTGACACACAGGAGGATTGGTGGGTCACAACTGACCTCATGCCAACTCCATCTACTGATGGAATTCCAGAACCTCTAACAGTGTTGAATGCTCTAAAACCCACCCCTCATACCCCAACCCCCACCAGGCTTTAAGGAAAAAGGATTGAAATTAAAGGGAAAGAGGAAGACTTTGCTTTATCTGTTCAGTGCATGAGCCCAGCAGATATGTTTCAGCTATGCGTGGAGCATAGGAGGAGACACAAAGACAAAGACAATGAAGCCCCAGATGCGGGTTCTGTCTTTAGCAGCATCAGGGCTCGGAGGGGAGACTATGACTCCTTTCAAGGGAAGATGCTTCAAGGACCAGTTTGATTTTTAGAATATGGCTTATCCAAAAGTTCAAGATGAGTCCATACCAAGGGAAGATTAAACAGTTCAGTTGTGCATACATACTGCACAGACAGAAAAAGACATCAGCATTTCTAGTTTGATCAGAATAAACAGAAGTGGGGGTTTTAATCATCTTAGGCCTTAAAGACATGTGAGTTTATATATCTTACTGAAATAATTTGAGTGAACAGTTTCATAAGATTACTTTTTCCTCCATCTAAGTGAAAGAATGACTCTAACATAACTGTATTAAGAATAACTAGGAGCAGATTTAGCTCCATAATTTCAAAAGAAACCCATTGACCTGAGGACATATATTAAATAAATGGGTTCACCAATCACAGTTTGTCACAAAGCAATCTCATAAGTTTTTCAATGATGTGAGATGTTGATTTTGTCAGCAGTTTTGGGAAGTATGAATTCTATAGAAATGCCTCTCTTGAACACAATCAATTCTATCCAAAATGATGTCAGGTATTTACAATTTAGCTCAATGTAGCCCAGACATAGTAACAGCTAGGAGGTCATATCAAATGCGGCAATTTTTTGCAGAAGGCCATTTCTGACCAGAAAATCAGTTTTACTAAGTGTATTACTTGTGTAATATTGTGTATTAAGGCATGCCTTTAAGAAACACTTTGAGTTTTTTAACAAATTCAGCACTCTTACAGTAATGCTGGTATCTAACAGCAGCTAACTTGAAGTGGGCCAGTATGTTTCTGTTTCTGTAGAGAGATATGACAACACAATGTTGTGTTCCTCCTGTGAATAGCTTTTCTGTGTTTCTTAATTCTCTTCTTTCAATTCTATTTTTTGGCATGTGAATATGTTTCTCAAGAAAACCTTATCACATTGCTTTTGTGTAGACGCTTCAGTTCACAATTAGAGATTTATTTGCCAAAGTGATGGTTTAAAATAAATGTATTTAAATGAAACTGCTATATAAAATAAACACAAAACAGGAAGGTACATAGAAATTATTCTAACTGGTTGTGTTACATAAAAGCACACACGTAAAAGAAATTTGATGCCAAATTAAGCATTAATGATGAAAGATCAAGAAGGTTTAATACTCAAGTTACACATTAAGATTTCTCTTATTGCAGATCAACAGAGAGAATGAGAGAAATGGGGAAAAGAGGGCACTAATTGCCCTTCCTCTCCTTAAATGTCTAAGAACATCAACTTGCCATGCTCTCCATCTATGTCTTAGAGAAAACATATCAACTGATACTAAGTATTGTGTAATTTAATAAAAATGAACTGATTTTTTTTTAATTCTTACTATGATTTGGGCATTGGGTCTAGAACTTACCATATAAAATATCTCTTAACAAACTTGATATCATTACAGGTTTGTGTTATATAGTTAGCAATCTTGGTAAAATTACACATATCTTATGCAAATGTAAACAAAATACGGGCCATTGTTTTTTATATACTTGTAATTCTAATAAATACATAGAGAAGTGGAATTAAAAATATGGTGCCCCAATGAAGGAGGTGATTATGAAACTGTAAATGGCATGTAGGGGTTTTAAATCATTAATTTAAAGTCAGGTGAGTATAATTCTCACCTAACCTTCCCATTGCACATTCTTCATTCCTCATATATATTTTATCTTTCTTCTATAGCTCCTTTTTCCTTTTTTATTAATCCCTCTCTCATACATTACAGTCCCTACTGCAGTTTTGCTTCCCCAAGTCAAGTCTCTTGTCTCCCACCTCATCTTCCCCTCAGATCCATCCCCACTTCACCTCCCCTCAAAATAGAGCAGGCCTCCCAGAGACATCAACCAAATATGATACAAGTTACAGTAAGACAAGGCACATATTCTCACATCATGGTTAGACAACATAAATCAGTAGTAGCAAAATGGTTCCAAGGCAGGCAAAAGAGTCAAGAGACAACTCCAGCTATCACTATTAGACTCTCACAAGAACACCAAACTACACAACTTTAATATATAAGCAGAGGACCTAGGTCAGACCCATACCAGCTCGCTGATCTCTATGAGTCCATATGAGTTCAGATCAATTGATTCTGTGGTCCACGTCCTTTGTTGTAGTAAGGGATTTGTTCACTTCTTCTTTAAGGACCTCTATAATCGTCATAAAGTTAGTTTTACGGTCATCTTCATGTGCTTCAGCTGTGTTGGAATATTCAGGTTTTAGAGAAGTGGGACAGCTGCCCCACCACACACATACAGGACCACCACCACTTGGTATAAGGAAATGACAGGAATTAACACTGCCTTAGCTATTGGTGATTGTGTTCTTATACTGAAGTTTAGGCATGAGAATTTGTAATGATTACTGGTCTAGGTACAGATTTCTAGGTCCATCTTTGTTGGACTGGGTGTTTTCTTCCAGGTTTCTGTTTCCTCTCAGTTCTTTAGGCTGGAGTGACCTCTGATTGAGTAGAAGGTCTCCACTCATGTCGAGTGCTGGATTTCTGTTAACCTACATGGTCTATGGTCCAGCAGTGTGGTTTCTGTCTAGTTGCATGCTGTGTGGCCTCTGATCTGGCCAGAGCCTTTCAGGGTTTACAATGCTGGCGTTGCTTCTGGTGGGGTAGGCAGCTTCTGCTTTGTTTTCAAAAATCTGTCCTGTTTTCTGGTGTTCGGAACGCCTCTGGTAGAGCAGAAGGCTTCCTTGGAAGGTATGCACTGGGATATGGTGAGAAGGAGAAGAGAGATGATTGTGATTATGCTGGGAGGATATAGATGTGTGTGAGGTGAGGCGGGGAAGTCTTACCTGGGGTTCAGTATGCTGGCCTGGCTTGTGCCAGAGGTATGGGCTCTTTTCTTTATTAAAATAGTAAGCATTTTTTTTCTTGGCAGCTAAATGCTGTTTTCCAACACTTTTTGTTCCTTTGTTTTCTATAGTATACTAAATGTAAGATTGATTAGAAATCATTCAAATATTAATATTTTACTTGCATTACTGTCATCCCAATGTTTTAGTGTGCATTTATATGATTGTCTTTGATTCATGTTTGGCTGTAAAAATGGCATCATAAATACATGTTGTTTAAAAAAAGGCAATTGTATACTTTATCAGTTACTTCTCAGGCATCTCTTCATAATGACCTCTAAATCATTCACTATTTCAAGCTCTTTGTCATTGTCTTTGGTAGTGATACTTTTAATTTTAAGCTATTTAACTCTCCCAAATGCCCAGTTTTCAAAGTTTCCTATTTCAATAGCTGACTTCCTTAAAATCTACAACACCTTCCTAAAATGTATACAAGTTCACCTTGCAATGACTTTCTCTTGATGTGCAATGGGATGTGCTTATATCCTCTAAAACTAAAGAATTTGTGATCATGAATCTGTTTAGAATATGTGCACATGGACAGTGCATACATGTGCTAGAGTAGTAGAGAAATGATATTTGAGAAAGAAGTTCATTTAGTCTATAATATGTTAACGCCAATTGTTCCCATTTTATAACTTTTTCTTGCAATCTTGCAACTGAAATGACTAAAATTCAGAATCCTTCCATGGCAAAATATTCCTTAATGGAATCAGTGGCAAGCGTCCTAATGTACAAAATAGAATTCTAGGGCTGGAGGACATGACTTGAGACAGGAACACCTTTCAAGAAAGTGACTGTAGATTCAACAACTACTGATTTTTTCTCTCTCTTTCTTAATTTTTTGCAAGGATGGTTTGCTCATATCCAATTTTTTCACTGATAAAGACAGACAGAAGATAGGTTCTAGAGACACACAGTAAATACTTACTGTTTTCAGTTTAATCTATATTTCTAGTTCACCTTGAAAGTACACTTGAAAATGTATAAACCCATTCCAAGCATGTTGCTGTTGTTATCACAGTGTGCTGTCTTAAGAATCCTCTGTGGTAATAATATATCAACTTCACAGGAAGAAAAATAAAGAAAAACAAATGGTCACAACACTTCCATACTGAAGAAGAAGGTAACATATCAGGGGAAGATAAAGATATTAGTTATGGAAACATTACTTTTAGGCATTAGAGAAATTCATCAATTTGTATTTCATTTGATACTCTCGAGAAAATATTTTAAAAATATTCTTGGGAAATAGAGAAAATGGAAGTAGAATATTCCAGATGATAACAGAGTTGCTAAAGATGAGGGCTGAACACAGAGGAGCAAGAAACATTAGCAATAAAGAAAAACCAGAATGGATTTCTAATATGAGTTAGAGTGGGGGGAGGGGTATAGAAAGAGCAATATCTAGTTTTCAATACCAAGCTTTATATTGTATGATACACGTAATCATGATGGTATTATCATCAACACTTCATGAAAACCTTCCTAAAGCCAACAGATTTGTGCCAGTGTATAGCTCTATAAAATAATGTTGACAATTTTTGTTCAAACATTCAGAGAAATGATGAATCAAAGAGTCAAGAAAGACCACAACAAGAGGTAGGAATTCAGATGTGAGTAGAAGTATTCATTGTCCTTACATATAGACTCTCCATCAAATTCTTACAAATCTCAAGCCTGTGAAAAATGGTCTTACCATTTAGTTTTAATAGGTATCCAAAGAGCATAGCAAGAAACTGCATTGTTATGGAGGTTTATGATACATGCAGTTCAATCAACAACTGGTAAATGAGTATCTCACAACTTACTTGAATTTGTTTGTTACATAATGGCTTCTAGGATCAGCAATTTCCAGTTGGGCAAGCATTTCCCCCTACATACTCATTCATAAATTCTGTACTGAGTCTGTGCACACATCAGTTTCTCTCTCTGGGTACCCACTTATGTGCACTGGTGCCTGAGAAAAGCAGAAGACAGCATGGGATCCCGTGCATCTGTATTTACAGGCCTTTTTTTAGCTGCTCCAGCTAGGTGTCAGAATCTGAAATAGGGTCATCTTTAAGAGCAATATACACTCTTAACCTCTCCACTTAGAATCATCTCTCTAGCATCCTAATTTATTTACCCTATACTTTTTAACTGAGTTACAAAGTAGTAAGTTCCCATATGTCTATTTACCTCTTATTTTGGTTAGTTCTCCCTCCCTCCTTTGTTAGCTCCCATTCTTACTCCTAACTTTTGTTTAAACCTTTTCCCATTATGTATTCTGCCTCTGTACTTTTTTACTTTTTGTACAGGAAAGTACTTTTGTACTTTTACCTATGAGCTGCCACCCTCTTATCTCTCCTGCATGGCTACTTTATAGTCGCAAGGCTTCCACATGTCCTCCAAGATAGATATACAAATTTAAAGATTCAAAGTAAGGTTCTATATGTGAAAGAGAACATGTGGCATTCACCTATCTGGTCTAAGTTTCAGTTCCATCCATTTACATGCAAATTACATTTTTATTATAACCAAATAAAATCATGTATATTTATCACATTTTCATCATCAGTTCATCCGCTGATGAATATGTGGCTGCTTCCCTTTCCTAACTACTGTACATGGATGAGCACTGAACATGGATGGGCTTGTTTCTATGAAGTTGGATATGTAGACTTCAGTGTGTTTTTCAAGGAGTGCTTTGGCCAGACAATAGAATGGTCTCTTCCTAGATTTTTAGGTAACATCCACATTGATTTCCACAGTGGCTACATTATTCTATGCCTCCACTAACAATGAATAAGAATTTCATTTTCTGGCATTTGCTCTTTTTTTCTGACTGACATATCCACTAGTGCAATTTTGAAATGGCTGCCACGGGGCTAACCAGCTGTTTCTGGATTGGATTTGAGACCTGCTCAACAAGAGAGAAGGCACAGCTGGGCATAGTATAGGCCCTAGTCAGGAATTTAATCCTATTGTTTAGATAAATTGACATGGTGCCAGACTGCCTTCTGAATAATGACAGCTGTACACAGAAACAAATGATATTCTCAATTTAAATCAGACATCAGTGTCTTTCTAGTGAAAAGGTGAATAGTAAGGATTGAGTGTTCACACAATTGAATGTTGCCTCTGAAACAGACATTCATATACCTCCCTTTGAGGCTCAGAGGAATACAGGATGTAAGTACTATAAGTGGGGAAGATTATGAAGAGCTGTCTATAAGGCAACTGACCACACAGTAAGAGAGTGCCTGTACTTGGCCTGCACAGAATGGTGGTCTATAGCTAATCACTCAGAGAGCAGCTCATGGGACCCAGCATCTCCTTGCTGAAATTTTGGGGCTAACAATGGATTCTTGGGGGAGATGGTGTGTTCAATTGTATATGTTAAGAACAGTCCAGCAGACTTCAGGGGATAGTTGTCAACCGGTGATCACAAAGCAAACCTGGCCAAAATCAGTGAATGACAGAAGAAAACAAAAAGACATTTTTGTGAAAAAGGAAAGAGTGTATGGGGGAGAAGGATCAGACTGCATTAAAAACAGGTAGAAAACTGTTAAACAACAAACTCATTCAAATTAAGAAATAAACTAGCAAACGTATCTCTTGTGTAAAAAGCTGATTCCCATTGTCACTCCTAGATACTATGTGGGTAAATCACATGGAACACAGAAAGATGTGAAAGTAACACATAGCCTAGGTCTTCTCTTCGTATTCTTAAAGATGCAGGATGGGAGCCTATCCTAAGTATATTCATGGGACTGAGCGCAGAGGAACAAGAAAACTACACCTAAAAAACTTATTTACATTCTACTTCTGAACTGAAATTTACCAACGCCCCTCTCCCCAGTAATTTCCGTGATTTGGAAGTAAGACAGAGCTGAAAGAGCCTGGTGGATCTACATAAAAGAAAAACTAAACTTTTCAACAATTCTAATCTCATTGTTAAAAGGAAATATCTGAATTCATAAAGAGGTTTCTTCTTGTATATGTCTATCATAGATTACACAGGATTTTCATTTTTAAGTGATATAATACTGTGATATGAGAACACTTTTAGCTCAAAATTCAAAGAGAAAGATACAAATCCACGCAACCATTTATTGATGTATTCATAATCTATGTGCCACGATCAAACTGAAGTTAGGCTGGTCCACATTTAATGCCAGTGATTATATCCCAATGTTGTTTATATAGAGGTATTTACTCTAAATTGTGTTCTTATTTGTCAAATGAGCATATCCTTTATGTCCAGTCTTCTAAGATTATGATATGATTTACAATGCAAAGGAAAATGTGCTTCAAAGGGAAAAAAAAATGGAGTTGGATAAGATGAATGGTATATGAAGGTATAAGCTGGCACATCAATGGCAGACTCTCACTAAAGTGGTTATATTTGCACACATGCATATACACACAGTATATGATTCTGTTTGATTATGCATATATACAAAACCATATATATAAGCTTACATTCATAAATTCAGAAGAATTCACAGAATGGGAAAAATTGTTGTAAATCATTACCCCCAAAATGAAGAAATTAAAAAAACAAAAACTTAGCAATAGTAAAGTCACGAAAGAAAACTTTGGAAATCATCGAACACATGTACAAACTTTCCAAAAGTAGAAAGCACTCAACAGTGGTTCTGATACTCATCACAATATTTAATTCTATGAGCAATGCAACACTTCCCAAATGCTGGTTCACAAAGGCTAAAGACTATTTGGCCAGCCATTACTCACATTTACCAATGACTGCACTGCATAGTTATTGAACACCACTCTTATTTTGCTCGGTCCCAGCAGCCTCTCATTTGCCATTATTCACATTTGTAGAGTGATTATTTAAGACTCTGATAGAAATTTCTGTTCAGTAATATCATGTGGTAAGACTACTTTTTAGCTGAAAAAAATATGATAAGAGCCTATTGAACATATAATTAGTTTGGCAATATAAGAAAAGGAACCATTTCCAGAGATTATGAGGTCTATAAGCAGTTCCTGCCAGCAGTTTCCCAATTAATGAAATTATTGTTGGGATCTCACTAACTGAGGTCACTATTGACTTTTGCCACATTAAATGGGGATTCTTAAGATTGGGTAAGAAAGGAAATAGCTATCATATTTCATAAGACATAATTTTTAACAAAGAGACTTTAAAAAATTAATTGGCTCTATGATAATGCCCCCAAATGAATTAAGAACCATAAAATGAATTATTTAAAGCATTTATATCTCTTGCATAAAATTACACTGGTTAGCTAAATTTTATACAATAATAAGCCTTTATTAAATTATTTATTCATTTGTTCTAATTATTGTATATATTGCTGAATATAAAAACTTTTAACATATCTTATACTTTAAAATCATAAGTATTTAAGAAAATAATTCAAGGACTACCTATAGGCACCATAAAGAAGCAATTTATAAAGATGATATATAAATAATAATAAAAAAATTCTAGGTAAAAGTTTGCTTGGGTCCATACTATATAGTAAATATTCATGAGAAAATCAAAGCAATTTTTCTAACTTCTTTCAGGTAAAACTTACCTTTGTATTAAATAGCTAGGCAGATAAAGATGATGTATTTATTTAAGTTTAACATAAAAGGGACAAGAGGACAGAGAACAATTAACAACTTAGGGTATACTTACCGCAAACAGGATCAGTTTGGCTGGGCCAGCCAAACTCCTTACAACTGTAATCTTCAAAGGAGCAAAGAGTATGTATAAGGTAAGATTATGGTTTTTCATAACTATATTACTGAAAAACATATACATACAGAGAGAATTTTATAAATCATTAGAATATTAGTGTGTGTATTAATTCAGGAAGGAAATACAACACAGAAAATCAAGAAACTTGGTTCTCCTTTCCATGTTTCCTTCCAAAGTACTTATTGATACAACAGGAAAAGCTTGAGGAGAAAGAGGAGGAGGAAAACCATGCTCATGGGATTGCTAGTCACAAAGGCACATGCACAAATGGAGGGAAAGAAGCTGAATGAGGAAACTGATTCAAGTTAAAAAGCATACTGTAGAGGGAAAACAAAGAAACAGTTGAAATTAATACCTGCTAAAGACACAGGAGAGATTCTGTGATGACTCCCTGCACCCTACACACACTTTACTCAGTCTTTCTAAACATGGAACACACAGGGATAGCCAAAAGGCATAGAGGAGGAACAAAAAGGAAGGCATTTCTTCATTAATGTCCCAGCAGCAAAAATAGAGCAACGATGAAAGTCATGTTTCTTCTGGAACTCCACAGTATCATCTATTTAAAGAAAAGAGGATATATCAGTTTATATGATGTGGCTTAAGTATCCACTCTGTCTCTCTCTCTGTCTCTGACTTTCTCTTCCCTATTTGTCTCACTGTCCCTTTCTCTGTCTTGTCTCTCAAACTTTCTCTATTTCAGTTACTCTCTCTTCTGGGTCCTTCTTCCCTCTCTCCATCTTTTTATCTATCTCTGTGTATTTCTTTCCATTCTCTCTGCATATTTTTGTCTTTATCTTTTATTTCACAGTCTGACTCTCTCTATGCGTGTGTTTGTGTGTATTTGTGTGTGTGTAAACATATGCACGTTTATGTATGTGTGTGTGTGTGTGTGTGTATGTGTGTGTACATAACCAGGAATTGTTAGTAAAAGATTATGCACACACAGGGATAAAATTACACATGTTAGAACAAATGTATGCATTTGTTAATCAAGTTAAGATTCAAAGAAAAACTTCTTTTTTTTTTTTTTTTGAGAAAAAGAGTGACAAAAAAGGTTGAAGTTCTAATAAGAGAGTAGCAGAGGAAGAAAGGTCCCTTGGAGAGGCATGACTTTGAAGGGTATATACAGCAAAATTGAGAAGCAAGTGGATACAGATTAAACAGGAGGAAAAAAGTACAAAGCAGAAAGAGCTACACTCCAGAGGTAAAATCATGTAGGACATGAAAGGAAGCCCCCTTTAATTAGAGCGATTGGACTTGGCAGCACAGGAGAGGGGATTTACAGAGAGCATGTGGATGCCTATTGCTGATTTTCAATCACAGAAGCCAAGTTACTAAAGCCTGTAATTAAAATATGTAGTAAATACATCACAATATTTTCTTAAATTATAAGAGAACAATGGACACTAATGTGGCTTATGATTATTAATCCAGATTACCACAAAGCAATTATTTTTATAGTCATCTGAATTGATCCTTCTCATCAAAGCTTACAACACACTTGAATGCTTATGTGATTAAATCCACACACTCTTCAGTCAGCTGCAGAAGATGCACCCTGTGGCACTAACAACCTTTCTATGTAATGTTCCAGAAGAATCAAACATTTACAATACAGACAATATTTCCCTCTAAGTTTAGGCTAATACCTTTGAGAGAGAAAAACTTAATTGAAATTCATTGTAATGTAATTATGCATGTATTTGTTCTAATCATGTAAAAATAAAGTTGTACTAAAATAATCATTTTTTTTTAATTTATTTAATGACCTTTTGGAATTTGCCTGCAAATGTCTATTATGATATCTATGCTATAGTTACCTTCTAAATTAAACATCATGTACCAAATTATCATTAGACTGTCTCAAACTATCAGCTCCCAATAATGACATAGAAACAATTATTATTTAATATAGCTCAGACCTTAGCTTAGGCTCTTTCTCAACCTGCTCATACAACTTAACTAACCCTGTCTATAGTATTCCACAGATATCAGAGTTCTGATATCTATCAGGAAATCCTGCCTCTCCTCTCTTGTCCTGGCCTCTAGATCTTTATAAAACCAGTCAGATGGTGATGGTGATGGAGAACAGATCCTGAACAATTCGAATAACAATACCAAAGGCCAGACAGTACTCATCTCTCTGCAGGTACAGAAATCAACATTTTAATAGTAAAAAGGCAACCTTTGTACATTAAAAAAAAAGCTTCTCCCAACACCAAATCAAGCTAAATGCAATTGCAAAATGTTTCTTGTTTTTTTGCTTAAAAACTGTCAAATCTCACAAGACTTCAGAAACTAAGTATACAAATACACATGAACTCATCAGTTCATTGCTCTGAAGGCATACAAATAGTCTGTGTTCTAAAGATCTGTAAAAATTTGCACCAACAAATACATTGCTCACCTATACATGTCAGAAGCAGGCATACATATACATACATATATACCATAAATAAATACATAGCATAGCTCTCATGTAGCTGTGTTATATTTCATATTTTATAAATTAAAATAAACAATGATTTATGTAGATAAAATAGTCAATAACGTATCAACAACTAGAAGTAGGTATTGCAGGGCATCCTTTGGGACAAGAGTGGCATCAGAGACACAAGAGTAACCAAACACTTCTTGATCGGATTTGCAGCCTGATCAACAAGATGAAAGACATATATAACTCTGTTTCTGGGCTAAGGATTTGTGGCTATAAATGTCATAAACCCTAGGTGAGAACCTTCTATTATTAATTTTCTATTAAGTGAACATCGTATTAAACTGACTTCCCATGGCTTAGAGTTATGCCCATAGATTAGATTAGCACTCAGTTCACATCAGAATGGCTTCTGTTTTCACTAAATAGTAATTAACATGGAGACTGGTCCAGAAACAGAGAACAAGATACTTCAATGTCCTTAGTCTTACACTGGACATCTATAACGCATGCACACACACACACACACACACACACACACACACACACACACGTACACACACACACACATCTCCCAAGTCCCTAAGTCCCTCCCACCAACACACAGGGATAAAAAGAGAAGAGAGGACTGAAAGTCTGTGAGATTCAGATGACTACAAAAGGGAAGACTATTTAACAAGCAGTACAAGGCAGCTGCACGTGTGAATTCACAGCAATTGAAACACCATAAGGAAACTGATAAAAATCCAGTTATGTAGCATATATGCAACCACGAATTCCTACCATTTCATAAGAAAGTATTGGCAACTGACAGCTGATGGAAGAAAGTTCAGTTTCCTTTAAGAATGTAGCCTCTGAGAAGTCTAACACGTGCCAGTGGATGTGCATACACCCCAAAATGTAGGGGTAACACAAATTAGACTAGAAAGGTTTTTAAAAGAAAAAAGACATCATGTTGTTGTGTGAAAAAGAAAGAAAACGGGAACAAAATACAGCGTAGGAAAAAATCAGACACTAATAAAAATATTTTTTTTTTTTTTTTTTTTTTTTTTTTTTTTTTTTTTTTGGTTTTTTTCGAGACAGGGTTTCTCTGTGTAGCCCTGGCTGGCCTGGAACTCTCTCTGTAGACCAGGCTGGCCTCGAACTCAGAAATCCGCCTGCCTCTGCCTCCCAAGTGCTAGGATTAAAGGCGTGCGCCACCACCGCCCGGCAATAAAAATATTTTTAAAAGGAAAAGTTAAACTGTTAATTTTTAGTTTTGAAGATAACAGTTTGAGTATTGAGTCTCTTGTAGACTGCATTTCATGAGCAGAAATTTCACATATGACATGAGACTACTTTTAACAAGTTCTATAGCTAAGCAGACTTGGAAGGAGCCAATTGTGTTTAAATGTGTTTAACTTGTAAATTAAACTTTCTGGTGATATTTTATGTTTCTTAATTTGTCAAATTTATGAGTTCAATGAGATGCTACAGATAGAAAGAAAACCATCTATGTTAAGATGTTCATAATAACAAACAATAAATATATGGTGGATGGGGGAACACCCTAATCGAAGCAGGGGGAGAGGGGAATGGGATAAGGAGATTGCTGAGGAGAAACTAGGAAGGGAGCTAACATTTGAAAATAAATAAATACAACAGCCAAATATTAAAAAAAGACTGAAAAAAATTTTAAAACAATGTTAAAAGCCAAATACTAATACATGAATAGATTAGAGTTTTTAGCTTTTCAGTTTTCAGATGAGGAACATTAAGTTTTAATAAAAGTGTTAGAGCTTAGTTTCATTAAACTGGGACATGTTTGTAGCATGAAATATTACAATAGCAATGCACACTATACTGGCAGTGCACTGGCAGGCGGGCAGGCCGACCTGTTCTCATCTTGGCAGACACTGACTTGGAACTCCAAAACCTCTCTAACTGGCTCATTAAGTTTCCATGGCGGGTCATTGCCACGCCTGCCTCATGCTTCGAAATTCCCACGGCATTTCTGGTGCACTTCTTGCAAACGCATGCTTTTGAACAGGGAGGAAATAGCTAGAATTGATTGTGCAGCCATAATCTCATTTGTTTGAAATCTTTATAATAGTTACTAAGTTGAAGTCATAATTTCTTACTTTGGTACAGAATTTGTTTTGATACATATTTAAGGCTTTCACTGGTAAAAATTCTTATTGATATAAAATTGAGATTAATATTCTTATTCTCATATAGGCATTGTGCTTATACAACACACTTAAGAATGGAATACTACTCTGCAACTAAAAATAATGAATTCACGAAATTCCTAGGCAAATGGTCAGAACTTGAAAATATCATCCTTAATGAGGTAACCCAATCACAAAAGAACACACATGGTATGCAGTCACTCATAAGGGGATATTAACCCAGAATCTCAGAATATCCTAGACACAATTCGCATATCAATAGATTTCCAAGAAAATGGAAGGAGAGACCCCTCGTCCTGGAAAGACTGGATATAGGGGAATGCCAGGACAGAGAAGTGAGAGGGGGTTGAATGGAGAAAAGAGGGAGGGAAGGGGGCTTATGGGACTTTCGGGGAGGGAGAAAACGGGAAAGGGGAAATGATTTGGAATGTAAATTAAAAAAAACTTAGAAAATAATTAAAAAAAAAGAATACAAGGCTTAGAGCCAGTCCTTCTATAAAAGCCATTACAAACTGATCTGATGATTAAGCCTATGAGTTAAGGGCTAGATAGCAAATTCTTGGTTCTGAGTTAATTACTAGGGTGCTTACAAAATATCTTATTTAGAAATAGCTGAGAGTACTTAATGGACAACAATCCAGATTACATAGTTTTCAAAAACATCAGAAGTCCACAGAATGTGACATTTAATGTTATTTATTCACTTGTTCAGACATTTCTGCTCCTAATAGCTCCCCATTCATGGATTCAAAGAATCAACTGAGTATCTCTACCTCCAGGTAAGGTTGTACATTGCGGCTAGGTGGCCACTGGGCAGAAATTGCCTATTTCTCCTACAGACCTGTACATTTCTTGAAAGGACACAAGTTACAGGTTAGGACAGCTGAGTTCTGCGAGACAAAATAATCTAGTTCTTAATAATTCCCATTTCACTAAGGTCTGTCAGATGATTCCTGGGTCAGAAGGTTGAAGACTAAAGCTCCAACTTCCTGACAAACAAGGGCTGTATAGGTAGACAGCTGTCTCTACAACTCAGTTCTGGAAGCTGTGTTAGTCTTCCTATTTTCAGATGATATTGGTCATTCTCAGATGAATTTCTGATGGGGTTGAAAGACTTCTGACCCAGGCTACTTAGCATTGAGAGAATATATATAAGAAAATAGTGTTCAGATAATATACAAGATAAAACAAGAACATAACAGATACGGATTTATAAACCTTTTAAATTAGGATAAATAAAAGAGTGTTGTTCTGTTTAATTGACAAAAACGATGGACTGGATGTTAGGTCTATTTTGTTCTTTATAAATTACAAGATGGTAATACTTTTGCTCAAGTTATATCTGAAAAAAGAGTCTTTTAATTGGACAAAAAAGGGGAAGTGTTGTGGATAACCCTGGCGCTGTTTGTATTTTGATGCTAATTCCACTTCCCCAGGGGGGCTGCCTAGAATGAGGAGTGAATCCTGTACTCAAGTGACTTCTTGTGAACCTTCCCCTAATGAATAAATATTTCAAGAAACCAATCTCCAGATGAGTAGGCGGGACTTCTGGGTAGGAGAAAGGGATGGTGGAAGAGAAGAGTGATTTGGTTTGGTGACGAGATGAGCATGGAGGCCAAAGCCGAGGCTCTCCGTTCAGGTGGCAGATCCATTTGGAGGATTTAACTTAGAATGGCTTACAAAGTAAGTTGCTAGATGCTGCACTCAACAATTGTGTTACCTGCTGATTCTAAACTAAGTTTGTGTGGTGTTTTCCTTCACAAGGTGAATCAGTTAGGTTCCAGAGAGAAAGGTAAGGCGGCAAAGCGTGGGTTTGGAAGAAATGCACCCCTAAAGGCCATGGGAATTTGGAAGCGTGGGGCTGGCATGACAGCGACCTGCCTTGGGAACCTAGTGAGCCAGGTGGAGCAATTTTGGAGCTTTGAGTCAGAGAGTCGGCTGAGATGAGAACAGGCCACCCTGCCTGCCAACCAGTGCACTGCCAACTTAGCATGGATTGCTTTTTTAATATTTCACCCTACACGTATTCATTTTAATTATTAGAATTTTCAAGTAATAGACAGTGCCATTGTCACATACAATGTTTCAAAGAGTGACTTGGAGCATTCAACTCATTTGAAAGACATTGTAACTCTGAGCAAAGCTGTGCTTAGACAACAGAGAATACAGAAAAGAAGATTTAAATGCTTTCTGTAAGGAGCAGCACTCTGTGACTTTTAAATCAAGATGGTATTGAGAAAACATACTCTTTTACTTAGTTTCATTTTTTTTTCTTTTTCTATTTTTACATGGTTTTTAGTCTATGTGCTTTACCACTTATACAGTTAAATTTCTTGTGTGTGGAAAGAAGGTTTCTAGCAGGTATTCAAACACATCAATTATATTCCATCAAATTGATTTAGTAAAATATTTTTCTACTATATAAGAGGAGTTATGCTCTATCCTTAAAGATACAAAAATAACTAACTTGTGAATCTGGCTCTCAGGGAGATGAGAATTTCTTTCACAGAAACACCAGCATGCCATTTTGACAGAAATGGTCAATGTTTTCATAGACATATTTATTTATATGTTGCATTTCCTTGAATATTTTTGCTCAAATTAGAAACAACTATTTGTGAGAAATCCATGAAAAATGTGATTTTTCCCATTTTTGGACTTCTCTACTGAACTTTTCTGATATAATTTGAAATTTTATGAAATTATGCAGTGGAGAATTTAGCCACACCAATATTTAATGTAAGTTAGCATTCTAAGCATTGAAATGATGATGTTTCATTTTAAAAATCTCTCTGTGAAATATGTAAGGTCAGATACTTTTCCTATATTTCTTTTAGGTTAGATCATCTTTTATTCACATATTACTCGTCCAGAAAATATTGGACACCTACTGCTTCAGTGAATGTTCTAGGCATGGTGGGTAAAACTTCAAAGGATTCTTAAAAAAACAAAAACAAAAACAAAACCCCCAAAAAGCCAAAGTAACAACAGCAACAAAATTTCTGCTCCCTTACAAGTAATATTTTTGTTTCAAAGATGAAAGACAAGCAAGGAAAAATTCATTTATGATAAATAATATCAATGGATATGGATTAAATATACAAATAAAAGCTAAGAATCCTATCTCTAAGGATGACTCCAATGCTGAGTCCTACATTCTAGAATCTGGAAAATCTAGAATTATCCAGCACACAAGATAGAAAGGAGGAACACAAAGCGTTTTACAACAAATGCAGTACTGAAAATATGTGACATACAGCAGAGTAAAAATTCAACCAAAGTTGGAGAGACTTCTGACTGCAGTGTGAGATCTGAGTTTGGATCTCCAGCACCCAACTTACAAGTCAGATATGGCTGTATCTTAGCCTGGTTCTCTGCACACAAAGACAGAAGGAATTCAGGGTCTTTTTGACTGACTAGCTTCAAGTTCAGTGAAAGACAGAGTCACAGACAAATAAATTGACAGAGATTTATAGAAAAGAACTATTTTTTTAAGTCTCTGTTTAGCATGTGGTCACAGTCAGCAGTAAATGTACACTTGCAATTGTGAATATATACCATGCCACACACACATACATGAACACATATGTACAAATGCACATGCACAAGCAAATGCATACAACACACAAATCTTTACTCATATAAAGATTTTCTCACCCTCATACCTAAATATTATATTCAAAGTTTTATAATCTGTTGACCTGACCCTAAGTCATGTTCTTGATTAATTCTTAATTAAATTCAAAGGATTCTTTTTTTGATATCTTAAACTCTACAAATAATTCATATGAGCCACTAACTTCATGGAAATATGAAAAATGGAGGGAAATATTGGTGGCCAATGAGATATATGTCATGAGGTAAGAAAGGGGTTAAAATATGCCCAAATATTTAATGGTTTTTCACCCCAATGGATAATCAAGTGGGAGCCTTCATTATTTATTTCTGCTTCCACTTAATGTTCATGTTACCTTGACTGTAAACTACATTTAGCCACTTTGATTGTAACTTACAATTAGGAAAGATGAAGTCTATTGGTCTATCTTCAGTGAGTGGTATTTTGTCAAGGAATGTTAAAAGTTAATTGCTTCCTTAAGAAGTCTTGGGATTTAAACATGTGCCTCTTTTCCTCAATGCTAATCATTAGTTGTCCTTCACTCTCTTAGAGCTCCCAAGGCTCCAGATTAGTTGACTCTGTTGGTCTTCCTGTGGAGTTCCTATCCCCATCAAGGCCTTCAATCCCTCCCCCAACTCTTCCAGCTGTAAATGTAGCAGAGGATGACCCTATCTAGCATCAATGGGAGGGGAGGCCCTTGGACCTGTAGAGGCTTGATGCTTCAGTGTAGGGGATTGCTAGCTTGGTGGGGCAAGAGTGGGTGGGTGGGAAGGGAAGGGCCCTCATAGAAGCAGGGGGAGGGGGATGAGATAGGTGTTTGTGGAGGGGAAACAGGAAAGGGGATAACATTTGAAATGTGAATAATTAAAATATCCAATAAAAAAGTAGAACACTGTTCTTAGACACTTGGGCTTTACAAAAGAATATTTTTTTTGTAAATATTCTTATATTTCTTATACTGATGATTCAGGGAAATGATGAGTATTGAAAACAGACACTTTATTATGTGGGAAATTTTTTAATAAGACTCTCAAGAGTATTCAAGGAGAGAGAAGGTTTTATAGGAAAGTTTCTGATGTAGGCAGTGAGAGAAAAGGATTTACATACAACATGTTGGTTTGCATGAATCTTGATTAGAATAAATTAGGCAATCAAAGACAATGGAAGAGATAAAGTAAGGAGAAAGTAGATGTTAATTATATCTGTGAGAGCACCTGCTTCTACCAGTGAGCAGCTAATAACTGATAATAAACTCCAAAGGTGATGATGAGGTGGGCTGCATTCCATTCTCCAGAAAAAACTCAACACTGCCCTCACTAACGAGGCTAAACAGCATTTTACTTGGAAAAAAAATGTGAATTTCTAAACACCAAAGTTACACAGAACTCTATCACTTTAGCCCTGCGTGGTAGGATGAATTTTGAAATTAGACTAAAGTGTAACAACACAGAAATTAAAGTGGTATGTATTCTTTTGACTCCATCATTTGCTGTGATTCTATAACATCTCAACCAACTAAAAGGATTTTCAGAGTCCGGAGTAATTTTAAGGAAATGACTTTGAGAACTGGAGTAGACCGGGTGAGGCAGAAACATGTCACAAAAGACTATTTGTCATGTACAAGTTCCTGGGTGAGACTTTTGCTGGGATGATCTAGCCCAACTCAAATGAAGAGAAAAACTTGTAAGAGTGTTAATGGATCCTGTCCTAGCAATAAAGGACAATTTTTAGTTTTCAGAAATATCTTTAATATGTAATAACATCCCTAGATATAATTTTGTTCCTATGGATTATGACTTATCATATGTTGAAGGATTACATCTTTATATAGGCCATTTATGCGCCCTGTTAATGTATATTAAAGTCAGAGGTCTAATACTAATTTAGCAATGAAGCCTTGGTAAGGAGTGAGTTGTGGATGTGTTAAAATAGTTGAAAATGAGATTTCCCAGGGAGGACAAGTAGAATCTACATGCTTTGTTTAAATTAAAAATTCTTGATTGTTTTTATATTAACTTAATATATTTTTCTGTTTTGGAAATATCTACAGGATAAATTGAATAATGTGGGCAACTATATAAGTTGTCCAGTTCTCAGGTGTGCCTCCGCATGCAAAGGAGTATGCTTGAGGTTCATTCCCTCCACCAAAATGACAGCAAAAGCTAAGAACTCAAGCTATTGTTTCCTTTCTTATCATAGTTAGAAACTATGAAACAGTTCTGCATGGAACAGCTGAGATCATCCTATCTATCTCTATTTAATTTTAAGCTTTATCACCGACAGACATTTAGGAGAGGTTTTTCTTAGTAAGAGATGGTTTTATATTACATGTTGTAAAACACAATTCAAAATTACCTGAGTAAATTTATTTTCTTTAACAAGTGCTTTATAAATATTCATTTAGAAAGTCATGTTTATAAATTGAAATGGTCCTTTGTAAATGTCCAATTACAATCATTTGACAAGTATAAATACACTTTTGAAGCAAACAATACCCTGATTTATGCAGATCCCATTAGACACGACTGTGAACTGTAATTATCCTAGGGGACTATAATTTTGCCTGCCCAGTCATTCATAGACTTTAATAGACTCGACTGAGACTAAATTTCCAAAGCGATTTCTTACAGTGGCAATGATGTATGTGTCACCGCCCTTTCTAATTCTGTTTTCACTTGAATAAATAATCTCAGCTAGGATCTCATTCATGCCATTTTGTTCGAATCAACAGGATCAACCAAACGGAATAAGAACAATATTAATAAATAGCAAGTCATTTTGGCTCAGTATATGAAGTATTTATTTGTGATCACACACACACACACACACACACACACATAATTAATGGATATGAAACATTTATATTTAAGTAATAATTATTGCCTTGATGAAGTAAATTGTCTTTATTTAGGGAGTATTATATTTAAATAAATATAAAATCTTGTACACACATACACAGGCACACACACACACACACACATCTATGAACAAGAAAATGCAGCTAAAATATGAATGTAGAGTTTGAACAAAAAATACATTTTATGATTATTTGACATTCAAGATTTATCACTCCTCTTTACCTGATAGATTAAATCAATTTTTGCAATTGAATACATATTGAGAAATAATTATAAATATGCATAGTACAGCTTTATAATTAGAAAGTATATATATCTTTTTGCAGAAACTGAAATAACCTGGTAGGTAAGCTAAATGGCCTATTTTGGAAGCTTTCAGAAATCTGAGAATGTCAAGTATTACCAGTGATCCTGAATGACATTTATCATGAGCACTTTTAGTTTACCATTAATTTAGGTGTTGAATGTAGCTCTAGATTTTAAATAATTTTTAGGTGTCATTTTATGAAGAATAATGTCAAATCTCATGGAAAAAAATTACATTCATTCACAAACCAGAAGCAAAATTGTTTTCTTTCAAAAATGTTGGTGTATTTCACCATGTTTATTAATAATTAATACTAAAGTAAGTTTTCATGCAACATAGGGAATTAGAGAATTCAATAAGGTAATTTAAGATTAGATTTACATAGAAATCTGACTTGTTACATGAAGCCATACATATTTAGGCTATACATATTTAGGAAGAAACTGCTCATTAATAGTTGGAGATGAGTGTCACTTAACTTAGTACTGGGCTGCTTTGTAGAACACTCAATTATTTGGTGATCTAGCATCATTAAGACACATATATTACCAGAATCAAAGATGTTTGCTGTGTGGCAGTACGATGCTCTGCTCCTCAGTGCCCTGATAACCACTGGACCTAAGATTTCCAAGAAAGCAGTACTGGTTCCATTCTCCACAAAAATGACATTTCTCTTAGCATTTCAGTTATGTCCCATTTACTAAGTTTTTTCTCTAGATTCATCATGGAAATTTAATAAAAAATGTCCACATACATAAACAGGTTACAAGAAATTATGGAGAGAGATAGGTGAGAATAGAAAATTGTGAACAGAGAATTTAAAAACTAGGACCTTTGAAATCTAGGCTTATATGCATGGCAGTACATTGGAAGACTTTAATTATTTCCCAAGAGATCCCAAGTCTTTTACAACCTCAGATCTGCTTCATCCTCACAACCACTGGTAAGGTTAAAGCACAGAAAATAGTGCAAGACAGGCTCATGATACCATCAAAATATCAATTAGGGTGTTTTCTTTTTAACTTTGCATATACTAGAAAACGCATGAACTTGTGATTATGTGATTTATATTCTATTTCATCACTAAAGTTTATAAATACTTTGCACCTCATGAGTGTGCTAGTACTACTGTCTGTATGAAATACCTGCCAATACTTGTTTTAAATCACATTTATTATTTTTCTTGTCATCAAATAAGTGAAAGATCTGTATGACCAGAAATTCAAATCCCTGAAAGAAGAAATCAAAGAAGACCTCAGAAGATGGAAGACTCTCCCATGCTCATGGATTTGTAGTATTAAAGTAAAAATGGCCATTTTACCAAAAGCAATCTATAGATTCAATGAAATTCCCATCAAAATTCCAACAAAATTCTTCCCAGACATGGAAAGAGCAATTCTCAACATCATATGGAAAAAAAAAAACCCAGGATAGCCAAAACACTTTTCAACAATAAAAGAACTTCTGGGGAAAGTTACTATCCCTGATGTCAAGCTGTACTACAGTGCAATAGTGAAAAACGAAAAACAAAAACTGCATGGTATTGGTATGGAGACAGACAGGTTGATCAATAGAATAGAATTAAAACTCAGAAATAAACTCACATACCTATGAACACCTGATCTTTAGCAAAGAAGCAAAACTATACAGTGGAAAAAAGAAAACATATACAACTAATGGTACTGATCTAACTGGCAGTCTGTATGTAGAAGAATGCAAATTGATCCATATTTATCTTCTTGTACAAAACTCAAGTGGATCAAGAACTTCCACATAAAACCACATACACTGAATCTAATAGAAGAGATAGTGAGAAACAGCCTCAAATGTATTGGCACAGGGGAAGATTTTCTAAACAGAACATCAATGGCTCAGGCTCTAAGATGAATAATTGACAAATGGGACCTCATGAAAACGAAAAGCTTTTGTAAGGCAAAGGACACTATCAATAGGATAAATCAACAACCTACAGACTGGGAGAAGATCTTCACTAACCCTACACCTGATGGAGGGCTAATATCCAAATATACAAAGAACTTAAGAAGTTAGACTCGAAAACATCAAATAACCCAGTTTAAAAATGGGGTACAGAGCTAAACATTTCTCAACAGTGGAATTTCAAATGGCTGAGAAGTACTTAAAGAAATCTTTGACATCTTTAGTCACGAAGAAGCTGCAAATCAAAACTACCCTAAGATTCTACCTTAGTCATCAGAATGACTAAGATCAAAAACTCAAGCAACAGTACATGTTGACGAGGATGTGGAGAAAGAGCAACACTCCTCCACTGTTGGTAGAATTGCAAACTGGTGCAACCACTCTGAAAATCCATCTGGAGGTTCTCAGAAAGTTGGAAATAGATCTACCTGCAGACCTAACCATACCACTCCTGAGAATATACACAAAAAATGCTCCACCACATCACACGGATACATATTCCACTATTTTCATAGCTGCTTTATTTGTAACAACTGGAAGCTTTAAGCTGGAAGCTTAGAGCCCGAGCCATTGATGTTTATTTGTGAAGATGGAAACAACCCAGATGTCCCTCAAACAAAGAATGGATGCAGAAAATGTGGTTCATTTACACAATGGAATAGTATTCAGCTATTAAAAATGAGAACATCATGAACTTTATAGGCAAATGAATAGAGCTAGAAAATATCATCCTGAGTCAGGTAACCCAAACCCAAAAGGACATGCATTTTATGTACTCAGTGATAAATAGATACTAGCCCAAAAGTTCAGATTACCCATGATACAACTTACATAGAAATTTTTAAAATTTTTAAATTTTAAATTTTGTATTATATTCCAATTGTGGTAAAGAAAATAAAGTCCATAAAATGAAGATTCTCCTTACTCTGAAGTCCAAGAAACAACACTGGAAAATTAAATACCTATTTCTTTTTAAAGTAAATTTTGTTTACATTTACAAAGTTGTCCCCCTCTCCTAGTCCTCCTTCCCTGAGTTCTTCACCCTACTATAGAAAGTTTAACAAGTAGGAAGGACCAAGTGTAGATACCTCAATCCCACTTAGAATGAAGAACAAAATAATCATGGGAGGCAGAGAGAGAGGGGAGCCTGGATGATAGAGAGGAAGGGGGGGAGGGAAGGGGGCATGATCAGGTATTGGGGAAGAAAGAGAAACCCAGAAGGCCAGGAGAATGAATATGCAGCAGTGTGAAGTGGGCAGTGAGGGGAACCTCTAGAATGTCTCAGAGACCTGGGATATGATAGGCTACCAGGATTCAATGGGGATGACATTCACTGAAATGCCCAACTGTGGGGAGAGGGAAACTCCAGAGACCACCTCCAGTAGATAGATATGGCCTCCAGCAGAAGCAGGTGGCCACCCACCTATCTTCAAATTTTTTGGATCAGAATTGCTCCTGTCTAAAGGAAATGCTGACAAAAGTGGAACACAGACTGAAAGAAAGGCCATGTAGTGACAGACCCAATTTGGGATCCATCCCATGAGAGCACACCAAATCCTGACTCTCTTACTGATGCCGTATTGTGATTGTAGAAAGGAGCCTGGCATGACTGTCCTCTGAGATGGTCTACCAGCAGCTGACTAAGACAGATGCAGATACTTACAGCCAACCGTTAGATGGAGGTCTGGGACCCTATGGAAGAGTTATGGGAGGGACTGAAGGAGCTGAAAGGGATTGTAACCCCATAAGAAAAACAAAGGTGTCAACTGCTCAGAAGCCCTCAGAGCTCCCAAAAGTGAAGCCACCAACTAAGGCGTATACATGGTCTTGTCCAGAGCCCAGGGCACATGTGTAACAGAGGATTGCCTTTTCTGGCCTCAGTGGGAGAGGTTGTGTTCAATCCTGTGGAAATTAGGTACCCCCAGGAAGAGAGATGCTGGTGGGGGTGAGGAGGGGATGGGTGGACAGGTGGGGGAACATCTTCTCAGAGGTCTGCTGCAGGGGAGAGAGGGGTAGGGTGAAGAACTCAGGGAAGGAGGACTAGGAGAGGGGGACAACTTTGCAAATGTAAACAAAATAATTTACTTTAAAAAGAAATAGGTATTTAATTTTCCAGTGTTGTTTCTTGGACTTCAGAGTAAAGAGAATCTTCATTTTATGGACTTTATTTTCCTTACCACAATTGGAATATAATACAAAATTTAAAATTTCAAAATTTTAAAGATTTAATCTATTGTGGCACTTAAATTGATAATCAGTTCCTTTTATAATATGCCATTTCAGGGAACCTGTAAGATGAAGTTCTTGTACATTAAGGAATTTTATATATATATAAATATATATATATGTATTTATATATAATTTCTCTGTACTTATCAGTATTATTAGTTTGCAATTTTAAGTCCATTTTGAAATTTTAATTTACAAAATGTTGCCTTCAGTAAATATTGAACATTACTTTTTTTTTTTTTTTTTTTGCTGAGACAAAAGAGATGTTTGTTTCGAAACAGGAAAGACAGGAGGCAAGGTGGAAGACAGAAAGACGGAAGAAAGGCAGAGAAGTAAGAAGGGGAGGGGAAAGAAGGCTGTGTAAAGGCACCAAGGACAGAGCCTGGTGGCATAGTTCCCTTCATGCTCGGAGTCCTTTGTCTCTGGTGGTCTCCCAAGAGCAGAGTGTACTAAACACACTTATTTGTGTACTTCCTAAACAGTGCCATTACACTGAGCCACATTACACTTAAGAACATGCACAGCTGAAAAGAGAAAAATCCAAAAATAAAGGCAATGTAGTTCTTCTCAGTAAGCTGGTGGATTGTATGTGCATTCATTTTGATTGATTTTTTTTTTAACACCCGTGGAAAGAAAGGATCTTTGCAGTGAAGAAACAATTACAGCAGGAACTGCCATCCTTTATTGCATGAACAATGCTATTTATAAAAGAAGAAAATTACAAAGGTCTGTTTCCTGCTGTTAATTTTGCTAGGGTACTGAATTAGTGTGGTACTGCTGGGAACCGCGGGAGACCTTTAAGATACATGTGCAGGAAGGAGTCGACCTGATGAGTAGATTAATCTTCAAAAGCTCCAGTTAGTGAGCTTGTCAACAAGGTTGAGAGGCATGGCTCCCAGCCCCCCATCTGCAAAGAAATGTGGAAGGTAATTTTAAGAGGCAGATGAAGTGACCCAAATCATTAATTGATTTTTGACGGGAATCACTTAAAGGTAAGAAACAGAATCCGTGGTGGGAACAAAGTGGTTTTGTAAAAGCCATAACAACAACAAAACAGGGCACATCAATTTCCTTATTATATCTCTATATCTGGTTTGTTGGAAAGGATAAAACCATTACAGACACTTTGTCCTCAGAGGTCAAGCTGTGAGGTCAAGTTGTGGCAGGCTTGGCTTCTCCGTAATACCTTGAGATATTGTCTGTCTCTAGTTCCTAGTCTTTAGTTCCTGATGGGTTTGGTGGAAGTCTTTGTAGCCTTTGCTTTATAGATAGACCATCCTCATCTCTGCTGTCCTTTCATGTGAAATCATCCCTAAGAGTATGTCTAGAAAATATCATCCTGGGTGAGGTAATCCATTCACAAAAGAACACACATGGTATGCACTTACTGATAAGTGGATATTAGCCCAAAATATTGAAATACCCAAGATATAACTCACAGACCACATGAAACTCAAGATGAAGGAAGACCGAAGTATGGATGCTTCAATCCTTCTTAGAAGGAGCAACAAAATACTCATGGGAGGAAATAGGGAAACAAATTGTGGAGCACAGACTTTTTAAGTTAATCCAGAGATTGCTCCATCTGGGGATCCATCCCATATACAGACACCAAACCCAGATGCTATTGAAAAATTGAGTACTAAAAGAAAAGCTAAATAAAATTAAATTTTTTCTTAAAGGAAAACTACCCACATTTATTCTGGAAGAAGTATACATGAATAGTCTTTTTTTTTTTCTAAAATGAGATTTGATGTTTAAAGCAGAAAAACTCTTGGCTCAGGTATATTGAGTGGTGAACTCTCCCAGACATTTAGAAGTGAATATTTGCAAATACAGCAACACATTTAGAAGAGCCATCCCATACACAGACACCAAATCCTGACACTATAGCAGAGGCCAAGAAGTGCTTGCTGACAGTAGCCTGATACAGCTGTCTACTGAAAGGCTCTGCCTGAGCCTGACAAATACAGAGGAGGATGCTCACAAACAACCATTGAACTGAGCACGGGGTCCTCAATGGAGAAGTTAGAGAAAGGATTGAAGGAACTGAAGGGGTTTGCAACCCATAAGAAGAACAATATTATCCAAACCCTCCCAGAGCTCCCAAGGACTAAACCACCAACCAAAGAATTTACATGGAGGGACCCATGACCCTAGCTGCATATGTAGCAGAGAATGTCCTGGTCAGACATCATTAAGAGGAGAGGCCCTTGGTCTTGGGTAAGCTCGATGCCCCAGGGGAATTGAAGGGCAAGTGCCAGGGCAGGGATGTGGGAGTGGATGGGTGGGGGGTCATCCTCATAGAAGTAGGGGGAGGGAGGATGGGATGGGGGCTTCCAGAGGGGAAAGGGAATAACATTTGAAATGTAAATAAATAAAATATTCAATTAAAAAAAGAAAAAAAAGAGTATGCGTTTTCTTCAATTCCCCACTTTAATAAGGAAGTCTTTCTTGTGAGATTTCTGTCCACCTTAATGACCTCATACTAGTTTGATTGATTCTGAAGGAGCTGTCTCTGAATTCTGAGGGAAGATTGGTTTATAATATTAAGTGTGGAGAACACATTTCACTTTCCATTATAATTGCAAAAGACTTTAAGACTAAAGGCAGAAATTTCATTTTTAGAGGAAACAATGTTAAGTTTTCCATGAGGGAGGAAACATACTATCATTAAAAAGTTGGTCAGTGGCACATACCATGGAAACCTATGTATATGACATTCTCTGAATTTCTTTCAGGTTAACATATGTTTTGTTGAATGATACATAAAGATAGATTCATTGGGAGTCAGCTCCAGAAATATGATTTTATTCTAGGCCATGAGAAAATTACTGTCTCTACACTTCTGTAGATCTTATGTAAATTATTGTGCGGGTAATTTCCTGGAGAGAAACACATTCTACCCTGGGCTTTTTGCTGATTAACTGGTTGTGGTGAAGTATGAAGGCAGTATCTTCAGAGTCTAATTACAATTTATTTTGGATCACCTTTAACTCCTTCATATCCACATATTACCTACTCTTGTTTGTGACTTAACATCACTGTGACCTTTAAATAAATTGTTTGAAATATACAAAGCGGCTAAGAATGCCATCTGATGACATATGGTAACTACAGCTGAAATTTCTCCCCTTTGCCACAATCCTCCTACCCGATATTATAAGTGCATTGATTTATAAATTTCTTTGTTCTTTTACCATAAAGCAATTTTCCAACTATTAACACACTGGAACCTATAAATTGGGGAAATCATAATCCATGTTCTTGGATCATTGTTCTCAGAACATGCTCTAAAAATAAGCAAATTTGAGGACTATTTTTTTCTAATATTCTAAAGCTAGTCCCACACAGAATGTTCCATTTTAGCATCAGTCCAACAGAGCAAATAGCACAAAGGTAGCTTTAGCTGATAGTGTACTTATTTGTGCCCACAAAGCATGGAACTTTCAAAATCTTGCCTATGTGAATAATCTTGCCTTGTGTGTTGACTCTGAAATGAGTAATAAATTTTGGTGTGCCATTTATTCTGTGGGTAGATAGAATTTTCATCAAAAAACCCTCTGATGAAATACTTGTCAGAGAGAATTCATACTACATGTGCCAGTACTAAGCCTAAGAGAGTCATATTTAAAATTTTATAAGCCATATAACATCTCTATTGTTATAAGGCCATTGCAGACATAATTGCATTACAAGGCTTATTTTTCACAGTGTGGGTGGTAAATGCCAATCTGAATATCACAAAGATTTCAGTCATCAGTGACCATGTTGGAAATACTTTCCAAACAAATTTATTTCTCATAGTGGTTCTTGGGAATGACAATTACATACTCGAAAGTAAAATGCTGATAAATAGATTAAGCTACAGGCAACTGTTTGTTGTTTGTGTCTTTTCGTTTTCAAACCATACAGCAATCACAAGTTTATTCTCATATGTATGTACTTCTTTCAGTTTGGGTTTACAAGGGATTAATTTCTGCCTCCATTAGGTCATTTCTACTGTTAGATTTATGAAGGACATCTCACCTCTGACCCATACCATAGCCCACTAATGATGTAAAAAAAAAAAAAAAGAAAAAAGAAAAAGAAAAAAAACTGAGTCATAGCATTTTATACTTCCCATCTCTAGAATTTCACATCAAGTTGTCTTATCACTTACTTATAGTTAGTCAAAACAGTGATCTTAGTATGTTGAACTGCTGTGAAATCAGTCTCTTTGTGATATAGCAAGCTTGCTATTACAACTTTATGAGGGATTGATAAATTTGTTAAGTATTCCTATCATATTTTTATTTGACACATAATATTTGAAACCAATGATATTTGATTGTCATGTGTAGAAATGTGAGTTTATTCTGATGTGATAATTTCAAGAAAGTTATCAATCAAAACTCAAAATAAATTTTAATTGTCGAAACCTTGATATGTGGCTACAGTGCTTACTTGGCTAAGCAAGGCTAGCTCTGGGAAGGACCTGGTTTAATGCATTCCTTGTGATAGACAACAGATGGATGCTGATTGAATAGAAGTGTTAGAGAAGAATCGATAATAAGTTTCAGCTTTAAGAAAATGTTGGATCCTTTTCAAAGCACTTAAAATCTATCATCCCATTTAGTGATCACAGCAGCTCTGAAAAGTGTTAATGTCATTCTCATTTTCCAGTGGAGGGTGGGACATGTAGCATGGCATGCCACGGAGAGCCTGTAGACGTAGTGTACATACAGGTGGTCTAACTTAAGGATCTGGGGAATAGTTATAATTCTATGCATTTTAAGAAATGTGCTTTGAGAGTTTGTTTTTAAGTCTTTTTTTTTTCATTTATATGTATGAGTCCTGTACCAGAATGTTTTTAAGGGCATCACATGTATACCTGGTGCTAGAAGAAGCGAGAAGAGGATCTCAAACCTAATGGAACTGGAATTAGAGTAAGTTGTGAACCAGTATATGGATTCTGGGATTAGAACCCAGGTCCTCTGAAGGAATAGCAAGGGCTCTTACTGGTTAGCAAGTCATCTCTCCGGGTCCCCCAAAACTTAGTTTGTAATCACAGAGTATCAAGTGAAAATACTGTGAAATTGTAAAGATAAGATATTGGGAATATAATGATATATTACTGGTGTTTTTTTTTTCTTGAATGCCTTAATTTTTAGTATTGACTACATGATGAATGTAGCAACAGTTAAACAGTTACCTATCAGCTTGATTTAAAACACAAAGAATCCGTAAGCAGAGTTCACTAAATACCATTCCAATATAAGTACTCTTAAAGCCTGTATTTTATGTTCCAATACACTCATATGGAATATGAAAACAGTGAAGAATTAAAACTTCCTAAATTCTGAATAATCATTTAATAGATTTAAGAAATAAAACAACTAGATATTTCAGTGGCATCCAATTTTTATCCAATGACTGTTCACCTTAGATATAAATATAGGTAATAAGAGGAATAAGTGTATAACAATGTAGAAATAGAACTGTGATTCTGTGGGCTACCCCGTGCTAATTATGATGGCCATATGCAAAGTAAGTAGCAAAGCCTGAGGATACTTCTAAGACATATATATATATATATATATATATATATATATATATATATATATATATATAGAGAGAGAGAGAGAGATACATATATATTCACATTTCATTCATAAATGGTGCCATTTATATATTGTTACTCTGTATGAATCCACACACAAGTGAAAACTAACATTACACTTTGAAAAACAAATAAATTTAAAATGAGTTAGACACTGAGTAGCCATTTAAGTAAAATTGCTGCAATAGTATGACAGTTACAATAACACTACAAACTCTCACCTTTGTCACCACTCACTGTCACTCCTACCAGAAACCCATGTCATTGGGCCAGCCCAAATAAAAGATGTAGAGTGGTTCCAGCTCAAATAGAAGTTGTAGAATGGTTGCAGCACGGAGAGGAGGTGTAGAATGGTTCCAAAGGCCATTACATTCATAATTAGAGATGTGAGTAGTCAAGAATAACCCCATTATTTTTGATCTCTCACACAAAACCCACTGTAAAGTAAACACATACCTTTGAATATAAAGTGGTAGCTATATATTGCAATTTGTATTTTTGCTGTTTTTGTTGCTCTTTACTGGACATAAGTAAATAAGATATGTAAATATTTAAGCAAGCTAACACAAATAACCTGTTTACTTATGGCTTAGACACTATAAGGATAATATTTTTTTCTTTTACTTTGAAAACAGCAATTTTATTATTTTGGTATAGAAATAGGAGGACAATCTCTTTTTAAAATTCCATAATAAATCTCTGTTGGTAATATTAAGCTGTAAAGATTTTTAAAGGCTTAAATACTCTATTTTGATCTGACATAAGTTAAATGATGCTATAGTTTTGAAATTCAATTATTAATAAAACATGGTAATTGTTTTGCTGATTTTTGGTGATATTTGGGGGATTTTTCTTTAAGTATTTAACTTCAGAAGCAGAACTGCTTAAACAAATATGCAAACATTTAGTCACATTAAAATTATAAAATGGGTCTTATAAAATTGGTATATTTTGTTCTTTGTCCACATAAATAATAAATCTTATTAGATATGTTTTACTACTATGAATATCTTTTGCTATTTTTGCATGAAATATTACAAAAATGTTTCTATTACATATTTGTGCAGTTATGTGACTTTCCCTGTTGTTAGGCACGTTCCTAACCTTTACATTATTGCCTATCTATTTATCTGAAGGCTCAAATAGCCCTGGCCACACCCAGCTTATTGGAATGGACTAATCTACAATTTATCTAACATATCAAGATTTCACTGAGAAGTTTTGGTCTGAGGGGAAAGTAAATGTTATAGGTTTTATGGTAATAGTTCTAAAAATTGGAAGTCTGTAGATTTAAAAAAAATAATTCATGGGACGTCATATGTTAAATCAGAAAAAGGATCTGTGGTCATTTCAGAAAACACGAGAACTTAACAGGAATAAACATGTTTGCAATAAAAATTATACACTGATATTTATCTCTATGCTTCTGGTGCTGCTGTGGTATGTAGAAATATGAAACTGAAAGAATGGGATATTGAATTGTTGGTGAAAAAGAACTCACAGGAAATTAAATGAAAGAAAAATAGAGCTTATGTTATTCAGTTTTCTGTTACTGTAACAAATGAGTATGATAATCATGTGTCTGTATGTAAAAAGTTTTGAAGGAATCCCTAAAACTTTAGAAATTTCAACCTGTGTTCGGTTGGATTTGTTGCTCTGGATGTGTTACACAACATTAAGCTGGACAGGCATTGTGGAACAGCCAGTTCATCTCATATCTAGAAATCAAATGGGATTTGAAAATAGAGACCAGTGTTCCATAATTTTCATTGAGAAGGTTAGAAAATAACTAAAGGCCTCACCTTTAAATGTATTACCATGCTCCAGTGGCAGCAAGTAGGGGTTGAAACCTTTTCCACCTAGGGAAATGGGGTAGGGTCCAAGTGTAAATAGAGGAGGAGGCACTGAATGTAGCATGGGACACAAGCAAGCTCCATACAAGTAAGAGAATCCCCATTCCCTGTACCTGAAAGCAAAGATGGGTGGCAGAGAAGGATCCAAACACCCTGGGCTTTAGCACAGTTTTCATCCAATCATTTTGAAGCCATCATGGACAGTTACAATAATTCTAGAGATTTCTTCCAGCAAGATGGGATGTGAGATGTTTGTATAAGTACAAGCAAAACATTACATAGGGCATCTTGTAACTTGGAGGCTTCTGATCCTCAACTCATCAGTGAGTTTTGATGTATACATTTGTGTGTGTGTGTGTGTGTGTGTGTGTGTGTGTGTGAGTGTGTGTGTGTGTGTAATATATATGACATAAATTAAAAAAAACATAACTTTATTTCTGCTACATAAGGCTATGAGACATGCAGAGTAATGTATTTGTTCTTAACAATAGTCATCTTAACTAATATGATTTGCACAGTTTTTCAATCTTAACATAAAAGCTAGAATTATACATGCAATATATGAAAAAATAGACAGCCAAATAAATGACCTATAACATTCCCTGAGGGTATTCTCATTATATCAACTTCTTAAATAGATTAGCTTAGGTTAAAGAATGTTTGTGGGGGTCCCTACAAGTTCTACTACTAGCAGACAAACACAATGTCCAGTGAGGGGTAAAAAGGAAACTTGATTCAGCAAAGACTTAGTTAGCCAGGTTGGCTCACACTTCTGGCATTTTTTTTTAGACATATTAAAGTACAGTAAAATTTTTGGGGAAAAAGTTTCCTGGTAATAGCTATGTCAGTGCCATGAGCATAATAAAACTTAAGACTACATCAAAGCTCTTTTCAAAGTCCCATGGGAGCTCTACCATGGAGATGGTTCCTAGAGCTTAAGGGTTTAAGATCTCTTATGATTTCTGACTTAAGATAGTAGAGCTAAAAACGGCATGGTATTGGTACAGTGACAGGCATGTAGATCAATGGAACAGAATTGAAGACCCAGAAATGAATCCATACTCCTATGGTCACTTGATCTTTGACAAAGGAGCTAAAACCATGCAGTGGAAAAAAGATAGCCTTTTCAACAAATGGTGCTGGCTCAGCTGGAGGTCAACATGCAGAAGAATGCAAATTGACCCATTCTTATCTCCTTGCACTAAGCTCAATTCCAAGTGGATCAAGGATCTCCACATAAAATCAGACACACTGAAACTAATAGAAGGGAAACTAGGGAAGAACCTTGAACATATGGGCACAGGGGAGAATTTCCTGAACAGAACTCCAATAGCTTATGCTCTAAGATCAAGAATAGACAAATGGGACCTCATTAAATTACAAAGTTTTTGCAAGGCAAAAGACACTGTCAAAAAGACAAAACGGCAACCAACTAACTGGGAAATGATCTTTACCAACATTACATCCGACAGAGGGCTAATATCCAATATATACAAAGAACTCAAGAAGTTAAACTCCAGAGAGGCAAGTAACCCTATTAAAAAATGGGGGTACAGAGCTAAACAAAGAGTTCTCACCTGAAGAATATCTAATGGCTGAGAAGCACCTAAAGAGATGTTCATCATCCTTAGTCATTAGGGAAATGCAAATCAAAACAACCCTGAGATTCCATCTCACACCAGTCAGGATGGCTAAGATCAAAAACACAGGAGACAGCAGTTGTAGGCGAGGATGTGGAGAAAGAGGAACACTCCTCCACTGCTGGTGGAATTGCAAGCTGGTACAACCACTCTGGAAAGCAGTCTGGCGGTTCCTCAGAAAACTGGGCATGACACTCCTGGAGGATCCGGCTATACCACTCCTGGGCATATACCCAGAGGCTTTACCTGCATGCAATAAGGACACATGCTCCACTATGTTCATAGCAGCCTTATTTATAATAGCCAGAAGCTGGAAAGAATCCAGATGTCCCTCAACTGAGGAATGGATTCAGAAGTTGTGGTATATCTACACAATGGAATCCTACTCTGCAATTAAAAACAATGAATTCACGAAATTCCTAGGCAAATGGTCAGAACTTGAAAATACCATCCTTAGTGAGGTAACCCAATCACAAAAGAACACACATGGTATGCAGTCACTGATAAGGGAATATTAACCCAGAATCTCGGAATACCCTAGACACAATTCGCATAGCAATAGATTTCCAAGAAGATGGAAGGAGAGACCCCTGGTCCTGGAAAGACTGGATGTAGGGGAACGCCATAACAGAGAAACGAGAGGGGGTTGAATGGAGAAAAGAGGGAGGGAAGGGGGCTTATGGGACTTTCGGGGAGGGAGGAAACGGGAAAGGGGAAATGATTTGGAATGTAAATTAAAAAAAAATAAAATAAAAAAAAAAGAAACTGGAAAACTGTAAAGCTTTACCTTAAAAAAAAAGATAGCAGAATTCACTAGTACATGTGAACAGACTAAAAACTATATAGGATGGGTTCTATTGACTGAAAACAAAGATCAAGACAAAAGTCTAGGGAAGGAGTGTCTAGGGTAAATATTCGGAGAATCAGGAGAGGTAAGCCTTACAGATAGCAAAAGTCACCAGGTTATTGACTACATACATTCCTGGCCTGTAGATGGGAAATCAACATACACTCTTTCTGCATAATTAACATTTCTGGGTTCCCTAGTGTGTATCTGTGAGCTCCTGTCTTCTATAAGTCTTTTCTTCCTCCAATTTCTGTAAAAAAAAAAATTATATCATGGGTTAATATATTATTAATTTATGCTTCAGTGTTACTTCCCCTAATATTTTTATAACCTTTAATTATTTGGCCTATGTGATATTTTTGCTTATGGAAGTCTGTATACATTGAAATGTATCTGTTAATGTTCTTCATGTTCTTGCTTACTGGTTCTTTTATTCACTTGTACCCGTTCTATTACATAAAGTGAGACTAGAATTATTTTTTTAACAAAAATTCCTTTTTATTTTTTTGGTTAGTACTTGATTGAATGTGAACCCTTCATTAATCTGTTCAAATTGTTTTTTAAACTATCTAGCATAACACAAATTTATTTCATGAGTGAGCACACACAAACACACACACATACACACTCACACACACTCACCCTGTATATACACATTTATATTATGTCTTTTAGAATGTAAGTGTGATTTTTATTCATAAGAGTATGCTTTGGGGATTATATGTTCAATTGCATGTATTATATAGTATCTACATATAAATTGAAGAAAATCTATTGGTTTTAAATTATTGTCGCAATGAAGCTATCTTCTCAACTCTCCACCCAACTTCTCAGTTGGGTCTTCCACACTGTCCTTTATCACTCTGTCCCTAACAGCAGTACATTTAATTCTTACACGTGATTGTAAAGAACATTATAAAAAGAATAGGACATTTCTGTTTGAATCATCTATGGATCTATTTAGGTGTGAGTAGTCTAAAAAGTACTGTAAAATATATATCATTAAGTCTAAAGAATTACACCACTTGTTTTAATTTCACGCACCATGGTTCTCCATTTGCTTTCTATAACCTTGTGCCTTTAAAAAAAATTCTTTTATTTTAATATCGTCAAAAGGATGTGTTAGATACTCACTAATTTTGTGTGCATGACAGGCTAAGGAATCGTTTTAAACATAAAAGTCCCTTGTAGAGAGCTAGAAGGCTTAACTTAAATTTTACTTGAAATCAGCCCTAATGATAAAATTAATAATATTAATAATTATAATAATGCAAAAATCACATAATGTAGCCTCTATAGAGAGATCCTCAGCCCCGAATCCTTCCTCAACTTACCCAGCTTCCCTAGTTGATACTGCTTCCCAGCTAGAACTTTGTCACACATGGACAGCATAGCTTTTCTTCTTCTCTAAGGGTTTCTTGGCAAGACCTAGTTATGTGGGTTTTAACAAAGTAAACAACACCATTCAAAACATCCAAGACAGCTGACTTGAGATGTTTTTCTCCATAAAGTGTCTTTATTTTTGAAGGTACCCAAGTGAAGGGGACAAGGGGAGATTCTGGGGTGTTCATGACATTCATGGGCATGAGAGAGTATCTGAAGTTTTACAGATGCTCTTAGGAACACAAAAACATCCATGGTGCATCCCCCAGGCTGTTCTGGCATTTTTCTGTGCCACATTCCCCTAAGTATTTACTAGAAATAGAAACAACAGTTTCGACGGAGACTGCCCTCCGCCATCTTTGCTCCAGTGACCAGGTAGTTGGGACCGCCAGGCTCAGAGACAGACAGGCATAATATCGCTTCGGTTTCAGGCAGCTTGGGTGTAACCTGCTCCCAGGTGCTGGGCTGATCTGCAGTAACCAGCGCGCCAGTTCCGCGGTGGGACCTTCTGCCTGCTGGAGGGACCCCGCGCAGGGAGGGAGCCCGCCAGCTTCCCTTCCGCGACCTCTGTTCCCGCGGACTGCGCTGGAGAGACCGGTACCCAGGCTCTCCCCCCGATATAACATCACTTGGGACACGGCCTGTTGGGGCTTCCGTCTGTGCCCGAGGGCGGGTTGGCGCTGTAGTCGTCTGGGCGCCAGATCGGCGGGCCATCGTGACCACAGGGTGAGCGGCGCCACGGAGACTGCCCTCCGCCATCTTTGCTCCAGTGACCAGGTAGTTGGGACCGCCAGGCTCAGAGACAGACAGGCATAATATCGCTTCGGTTTCAGGCAGCTTGGGTGTAACCTGCTCCCAGGTGCTGGGCTGATCTGCAGTAACCAGCGCGCCAGTTCCGCGGTGGGACCTTCTGCCTGCTGGAGGGACCCCGCGCAGGGAGGGAGCCCGCCAGCTTCCCTTCCGCGACCTCTGTTCCCGCGGACTGCGCTGGAGAGACCGGTACCCAGGCTCTCCCCCCCGATATAACATCACTTGGGACACGGCCTGTTGGGGCTTCCATCTGTGCCCGAGGGCGGGTTGGCGCTGTAGTCGTCTGGGCGCCAGATCGGCGGGCCATCGTGACCACAGGGTGAGCGGCGCCACGGAGACTGCCCTCCGCCATCTTTGCTCCAGTGACCAGGTAGTTGGGACCGCCAGGCTCAGAGACAGACAGGCATAATATCACTTCAGTTTCAGGCAGCTTGGGTGTAACCTGCTCCCAGGTGCTGGGCTGATCTGCAGTAACCAGCGCGCCAGTTCCGCGGTGGGACCTTCTGCCTGGTGGAGGGACCCTGCGCAGGGAGGGAGCCCGCCAGCTTCCCTTCCGCGACCTCTGTTCCCGCGGACTGCGCTGGAGAGACCGGTACCCAGGCTCTCCCCCCAATATAACATCACTTGGGACACGGCCTGTTGGGGCTTCCTTCTGTGCCCGAGGGCGGGTTGGCGCTGTGGTCGTCTGGGTGCCAGATCGGCGGGCCATCGTGACCACAGGGTGAGCGGCGCCACGGAGAGTGCCCTCCGCCATCTTTGCTCCAGTGACCAGGTAGTTGGGACCACCAGGCTCAGAGACAGACAGGCATAATATCGCTTCGGGTTCAGGCAGCTTGTGTGTAACCTGCTCCCAGGTGCTGGGCTGATCTGCAGTGACCAGCGCGCCAGATCTGCTGTGGGACTTCTGCCTGGCAGAGGGACGCCCCCTCCCCCCCCCAGGAGAGATCACACACCCCTGCACAGGGCAGGAGCCTGCCAGCCTCCCTTTGGCGACCTCTGCTCCAGGAATCCACTAGGCTGAGCCTTTAGATGTGCAAGGCCTCCCCAATATAAGATCACTTGGGGCAAAGCACATTAGGGCTCCAAAGTCACTCAGGAGCAGGCAGGCCCCAGAAATCGGTGCCAGGGGAATCCTGGTAATCCAGGGGGGGGGCAGAAATAGCTTTGCAGGCTCACAGGAGGTCCAACCAACAGCCAGTGGCAGCAGGACCAACTAACACCAGAGGTATCCAGATGGCAAAAGGCAAACGTAGGAATGTTACTAACAGTAATCAAAGTAATGTAGGACCATCCGAACCCAACTCTCCAACAGCAGCAAGTCCTGGATACCCCACCACACCCGAAAGACAAGATCTGGATTTAAAATCACTTCTCATGATGCTATTAGAGGATCACAAGAAGGACACAAATAAATCTCATAAAGAGTTACAGGAGACCATGAATCAACGGTTAGAAGCCCTTACAAAGGAAACACAAAAATCGCTTAGAGAAATGCGGGAGAACATGGATCAAAAGATGGAGGCGCACAAGGAGACAACACAAAAATCGCTTAACGAGATGAATCAACGGGTAGATGCACTCACAAAGGAATCACAAAATTTGCATAAAGAAATGCAGAAGAATATGGGTCAACAGACGGATGCCCATAAGGAGGCAACACAAAAATTGCTTAAAGAAATGAATCAACGGTTAGATGCCCTTACAAAGGAAACACGAGAACTGCTTAAAGAAATGCAGGAGACGATGGATCAACAGATGGAATCCCATGAGGAGGAAACACAAAAATCGCTCAGAGAAATGCAGGAGAACGTGGGTCATCAGGAAGAAATCCTGAAAGAGGTAATGCAAAATTACCTTAAAGAAATACAGGAAAATACAAACAAACAAGTGAAGGATCTCAGCAAATCCATCCAGGAACTAAAAAAGGAAGTAGAAACAACTAAGAAATCACAAAGGGAGACAACTTTGGAGATAGAAAACCTTGGGAAGAAATCAGGAGTCATAGATGCAAACATCAACAATAGAATACAAGAGATGGAAGAAAGAATCTCAGGTGCTGAAGATTCCATAGAAAGCATCGACTCAACAGTCAAAGAAAATGCAAAATGCAAAAAACGCGTAACCCAAAACATCCAGGAAATCCAGGACACAATGAGAAGACCAAACCTAAGGATTATAGGTATAGATGAGAGTGAAGATTTGCAACTTAAAGGGCCAGTAAACATCTTCAACAAAATTATGGAGGAAAACTTCCCTAACTTAAAGAGAGAGATGCCGATGAACATACAAGAAGCCTACAGAACTCCAAACAGACTGGACCAGAACAGAAATACCTCCCGTCACATAATAATCAAAACACCGAATGTTCTAAACAAAGAAAGAATACTAAATGCAGTAAGAGAAAAGGGCCAAGTAACATACAAAGGAAGACCTATCCGAATCACATCAGACTTCTCACCAGAGACTATGAAAGCCAGAAGATCCTGGGCAGATCTCATGCAGACACTAAGACAGCACAAATGCCAGCCTAGACTACTATACCCAGCAAAACTCTCAATCACCATAGATGGAGAGACCAAGATATTCCATGATAAAACCAAATTTTCACAATATCTTTCCACAAATCCAGCCCTGCAACGGATAATAGGTGGAAACCTCCAATACAGGGAGAGAAACAACACCCTGGAAAAAATGAGATAATAACCTTCTTGAATCAAACCCAAAAGTAGAGAACCACTCAAACATAAAGATAGCGTCAAGAATGGCAGATGGCAATAATCACTATGCCTTAATCTCTCTTAATATCAATGGTCTCAATTCCCCAATTAAAAGACATAGACTAGCAGACTGGATACGTAAACAGGACCCAGCTTTTTGCTGCATGCAGGAAACGCACCTCAGTGTCAAAGACAAACACTACCTCAGAGTAAAAGGCTGGAAAACAATTTTACAAGCAAATGGCCCCAAGAAACGAGGTGGAGTAGCCATCCTAATATCGGATAAAATTGATTTTCAACCCAAAGTCATCAAAAAAGACACAGAAGGACACTACATACTGATCAAGGGAAAAATCCACCATCAAGAACTCTCAATCCTGAATATCTATGCTCCAAATGCAAGGGCACCCTCATTCGTAAAAGAAACTTTACTAAAACTCAAAGCACACATCGCACCGCACACAATAATAGTGGGTGACTTCAACACCCCGCTCTCTGAAATGGATCGTTCAGGAAAGCAGAAACTAAACAGGGACACAGTGAATCTAATTGAAGCCTTGGACCAAATGGAACTAACTGATATATATAGAACATTTCATCCTAGAGCTAAAGAATACACCTTCTTCTCAGCTCCTCATGGTACCTTCTCCAAAATTGACCATATAATTGGTCACAAATCAGACCTCAACAGATACAAGAAGATAGAAATAATCCCATGCCTCCTATCAGATCACTATGGAATAAGGGTGGTCTTCAATGGCAACAAAAACAAAAGAAAACCCACGTACACATGGAGGCTGAACAATGCTCTACTCAATGATAACTTGGTCAAGGTGGAAATAAAGAAAGAAATCAAAGACTTTTTGAAAGTTAATGAAAATGAAGGCACAACATACCCTAACTTATGGGACACAATGAAAGCAGTGCTAAGAGGAAAATTCATAGCCCTGAGTGCCGCCAAAAAGAAACGGGAGACAGCATACACTAACAGCTTAATGGCACACCTGAAAGCCCTGGAACAAAAAGAAGCAAATACACCAAAGAGGAGTAGAAGGCAGGAAATCATCAAACTCAGGGCTGAAATCAATCAAGTAGAAACAAATAAAACCATACAAAGAATCAACAAAACGAGGAGTTGGTTCTTTGAGAAAATCAACAAGATAGATAAGCCCTTAGCCAGACTAACCAGAGGGCACAGAGATAGTATCCAAATTAATAAAATCAGAAACGAAAAGGGAGAGATAACAACAGAAACTGAGGAAATTCAAAAAATCATCAGATCCTACTACAAAAACCTGTATTCAACACAACTAGAAAATCTTGAGGAAATGGACAATTTCCTTGACAGATACCAAGTACCAAAATTAAATCAGGATCAAATAGACCATCTAAACCGTCCTATAACCCCTGAAGAAATAGAAGTTGTCATTGGAAGTCTTCCAACCAAAAAAAGCACAGGTCCAGATGGTTTTAGTGCAGAATTCTATCAGACCTTCAAAGAAGACCTAACACCAATACTCTTCAAACTGTTCCACAAAATAGAAACAGAAGGAACACTACCCAACTCGTTCTATGAAGCCACAATTACACTAATACCAAAAGCACACAAAGATCCGACAAAGAAAGAGAATCTCAGGCCAATCTCTCTTATGAATATCGATGCAAAAATACTCAATAAAATTCTTGCCAACCGAATCCAAGAACACATCAAAACGATCATTCACCACGATCAAGTAGGCTTCATCCCAGGGATGCAGGGATGGTTCAATATAAGGAAATCCATCAATGTAATCCACTACATAAACAATCTCAAAGAAAAAAACCACATGGTCATCTCATTAGATGCTGAGAAAGCATTTGACAAAATTCAGCATCCTTTCATGCTAAAGGTCTTGGAAAGATCAGGAATTCAAGGCCCATATCTAAACATAGTAAAAGCAATTTACAGCAAACCAGTAGCCAGCATCAATCTAAACGGAGAGAAACTTGAAGCAATCCCACTAAAATCAGGGACTAGACAAGGCTGCCCTCTCTCTCCATATCTTTTCAATATAGTACTTGAAGTTCTAGCTAGAGCAATTAGACAAGAAAAAGAGGTCAAAGGGATACAAATTGGAAAGGAAGAAGTCAAACTATCACTATTTGCAGACGATATGATAGTATACATAAGCGACCCAAAGAACTCCACCAGAGAACTCCTACAGCTGATAAACGACTTCAGCAAAGTGGCCGGATATAAAATCAACTCAAGCAAGTCAGAAGCCTTCCTATACTCAAAGGATAAGCAGGCTGAGAAAGAAGTAAGAGAAATAATACCCTTTACGATAGCCACAAACCATATTAAGTATCTTGGCGTGACGCTAACCAAACAAGTGAAAGATCTGTATGACAAGAACTTCAAGTCTCTGAAGAAAGAAATTGAAGAAGACCTCGGAAGATGGAAAAATCTGCCATGCTCATGGATTGGCAGGATTAATATAGTAAAAATGAGCATCTTACCAAAAGTAATACACAGATTCAATGCAATCCCCATCAAAATCCCAACTCAATTCTTCATAGAGTTAGAAAGAGCAATTCAAAAATTCATCTGGAATAACAGAAAACCCAGAATAGCTAAAACTATTCTCAAGAGTAAAAGAACCTCTGGGGGAATCAGTATCCCGGACCTCAAGCTGTACTACAGAGCAATAGTGTTAAAAACTGCATGGTATTGGTACAGTAACAGACATGTAGATCAATGGAACAGAATTGAAGACCCAGAAATGAATCCACACTCCTATGGTCACTTGATCTTTGACAAAGGAGCTAAAACCATCCAGTGGAAAAAAGATAGCCTTTTCAACAAATGGTGCTGGCTCAGCTGGAGGTCAACATGCAGAAGAATGCAAATTGACCCATCCTTATCTCCTTGCACTAAGCTCAATTCTAAGTGGATCAAAGATCTCCACATAAAACCAGACACACTGAAACTAATAGAAGGGAAACTAGGGAAGAACCTTGAACATATGGGCACAGGGGAGAATTTCCTGAACAGAACTCCAATAGCTTATACTCTAAGATCAAGAATAGACAAATGGGACCTCATTAAATTACAAAGTTTTTGCAAGGCAAAAGACACCGTCAAAAAGACAAAGCGGCAACCAACTAACTGGGAAATGATCTTTACCAACCTTACATCCGACAGAGGGCTAATATCCAAGATATACAAAGAACTCAAGAAGTTAAACTCCAGAGAGGCAAGTAACCCTATTAAAAAATGGGGTACAGAGCTCCACAAAGAGTTCTCACCTGAAGAATATCTAATGGCTGAGAAGCACCTAAAGAGATGTTCATCATCCTTAGTCATTAGGGAAATGCAAATCAAAACAACCCTGAGATTCCATCTCACACCAGTCAGGATGGCTAAGATCCAAAACACAGGAGACAGCAGTTGTTGGCGAGGATGTGGAGAAAGAGGAACACTCCTCCACTGCTGGTGGAATTGCAGGCTGGTACAACCACTCTGGAAAGCAGTCTGGCGGCTCCTCAGAAAACTGGGCATGACACTTCCGGAGGATCCGGCTATACCACTCCTGGGCATATACCCAGAGACTTTACCTGCATGCAATAAGGACACATGCTCCACTATATTCATAGCAGCCTTATTTATAATAGCCAGAAGCTGGAAAGAACCCAGATGTCCCTCAACGGAGGAATGGATTCAGAAGATGTGGTATATTTACACAATGGAATACTACTCTGCAATTAAAAACAATGAATTCACGAAATTCCTAGGCAAATGGTCAGAACTTGAAAATATCATCCTTAGTGAGGTAACCCAATCACAAAAGATCACACATGGTATGAAGTCACTGATAAGGGGATATTGACCCAGAATCTCAGAATACCCTAGACACAATCAGCATATCAATAGATTTCTAAAAAGATGGAAGGAGAGACCCCTGGTCCTGGAAAGACTGGATGTAGGGGAACGCCAGGACAGAGTAATGAGAGGGGGTTGAACGGAGAAAAGAGGGAGGGAAGGGGGCTTATGGGACTTTCGGGGAGGGAGGAAACGGGAAAGGGGAAGTGATTTGGAATGTAAATTAAAAAAATAAAATAAAATTAAATTAAAAAAAAAAAAAAAAAAAAAAAAAAAGAAACAACAGTTTCTTGAGCATTCTCTTGGCCACCAACTGCGAGTATTATTGTGTTGTTGAGAAGCCATTGGGGTTTGTAAAATCTATAAATTTGTGGTTGTTCTTTTAAATGTTTTAGTTATTACAGAAGGACAGAGTATTTTATTTTTCAAGCTTTTGTTATAGGCAGTTGGTTCACATCTCTAAATTACGTTCACAATTTGCATATATTAAATTAATTAAACAATATTGTATACCAATTTTATATGAAGTGTGTTCAGGATTTTATTTATTCCACATTGTGAGAGACAAGTATCATTATTAAGAGGGATCTAAGAATCAGAGTATAATAATCATACCAAATTGTAAACCATTTTTTACCAGACTCTTTATGTTATGTTTGAAAATATCTATTTATATATAGCATATATAGTAATAAACCTTGATGATTATTGGAAAAATTTAAAAAGGAAATGAAGTACTGCACACCAAACTCTAATAGTTTTGTATCTATACCCATCTATAATGAAATAAGGTACTAATTCGGATTATGATTTACAGATAAACATCTATATAAACCTAAATATATATTTATTGATGAATATTTAATAGCTACCAGTTTTCCTGGTCTGAGCATTGCTTTCTGAAATTTCCTTCTGCCAATAATAGTCCAAAAAATTTAAATGGAAAGTTCCAGAAATACATGATTTATATGTCTTAAATAACTTATCTTGTGAATGGCATGATAAAATCGAAGCATGCTCATCTTGCCAGACACACCTTACTTCTTAGCTCAGGGGATCCACTGTGTATACAGTCTGCTCATGGTTTCTCAGAGGGACTCTTGTGTAGCTCAGTATTTGTGTTCAAGTTTTATTTCAGTATATAATGGATAGTGTAACAGATGCTAAAAAAGAAAATATAACAATGAGAAGCTATGAAGTGCCAAGCAAAAGTCCAATAAAAGTTTTAAAGTAGAGAAACAACCACAACTGTGCAAGTTTACTAACTACATGTTTTCATACTTTGTGGTTGTTGGACTCTTACTGTGCCTAATATTGATTACATTTTATCAACGTTGTTTACTTAAAGTAAAACAAAACTGGGAGACATGGGGTTTACTATTATCTCAGGAATTAACTCTGTATCTTACACTGTTCCTCCCCCAAATAATAAATGCCTATTGTTATCTCTCTCCAGGGGAATTTGCAGTACATTTTAATGATATTTTATTAATTTGCCTTGTTTCTGTTTTCATTTCTTCTTAATGAGAACTTCAGTATTTATGCATTTTACATGTCCACTTGAACTTTTTATCAATCATTGTAAAATTTGATTGTTTTATACATAGCACATGACAATTATTTCATTGTAGATTGTGGGATTAAACTCCTTGCTAAAAATAAAAAGGTTTGAAAACAATCATGTGATGGCCATGTGGGTTGTATAGTTTGATCTTTGTTGTAGGTTCATTACTGAAGTTGATTGATGTAGTATGGACATTCAAGAGACTTACATCAGAAAAAAATTTCCACTGAACTCAGAGAACAATTCCATAGCAGTAGTTGAAGGGAGAGCTAGAGAGAGCAAAGACCAGAAACGTGGTGAATCATTACATCACACACTGTATACTTACTTGAGATATAAGCTAGTGCTAATTTTAATGCATTTCTTAATTTCTCCATGTGTATAAATATATTTAGTCATTTATTAGATGACATCTTCAAAGCATTGTTTATTCATATGCCCAAATATAAACTTTATGTTTTAGTGTCAAACTCACATAAATCACAATTAATTGAAAATATACCTTATGGATTATGAAGTTGATAAAGTAAAAAAAATAAAATAGCAATTTAATCATAGTCATAAATACATGAAAAACAAATATAATTCATCAAAATAGGTACGAACAGCTAAAGTTGAGAAACTGGTTTTAAAACACAATCAAACTCTGAGCAATAATTCATGGGATTGTCTACTGTGGTTAAGATTTAAGGTCTACCCAGGAGTTTGTATCATAGGCAGATGATTTTGTTTGTTTGTTTGTTTGTTGTTGTCATTTATTTTGTCTGTTAAAAGATAAACTATTCTACAATGAAAAATATAGTGAATTTATTGGAAAAATAATTATTTGAACTTTGACAATGTTCACAACAAAAGAGTTCAGTAATCCTATTACCAGAGGCCTGGAGAACTGGCACAGAAGGGAACAAGAATATCCTTATTTATTTATTTATTTATTTATTTAAATTATTTTTATTTATTTCGCTTTACATCCTAATTGCTGATACCACTCCTGTCACCTCCCTTCTCTCTTCCCTGCGTCCTCTTTTTCTCTGAGAAGGTGGTGTCCCCCTTGGGTATCCTCCTATCCTGGGACATGAAGTCTCTGCAGGACTAGGTGAGTTGTTTCCCACTGAGGCCAGACCTGTAGGACTGCCACACAAGGGAGTAAGAATATTCTTGACAGGCTACAAACACACCTATAAACTATAAAAACACCTATTGTAGAATGCCTCCCTCCTCACAAACTTCAATGCTTTCCAGTGGCTGTGGCTTTCCTTTACATATGCATGCAAGAAGGATAAAGAGCTCAGTTGTTTCCTCACATTTGCAAATTGACTCAACAAGGTTCCTTTTGAAGACTTAATGGTCTTGTTTGCTGGAAAAAGCTTCAGGCCTATTCTCCATTTTCATGAAACAAGGGCATTTGAAAACTGAAGATCAAAAATGGAAACATCACAGGCAGATCTTTGTGAGTTCAAGGCTAGCCTGATCTACAAAGGAAGTTCTTGGACAGCCTGGACTATTACAAGAGAAATCCTGTCTTGAAACAAACAAACGAACAAACAAGCAAACAAACACCCAAAACCAAAAAAGAAGGAAAGAAGGAAAGAAAGAAAGAAAGAAAGAAAGAAAGAAAGAAAGAAAGAAAGAAAGAAAGAATAAGAACCATATATCTGAAAAAGCATTTGTGTTTACAGTGGTTGCTTAGAAGCTCAGATATCCAGAAGTGAATAACATTCTCTCAATTAATTGTAAAATATCTTAAAAAGCAATATATAATTTCCCAGACACTTTTCAGGGGCCCTGGTGCTTACTGTCCTGTGTTCTGTGTCATAGTGTCCTGTATCAAGAACAAAGCACAGACATCATTCGTCTATTGTGTGTGGCACAAGCGGCATAAAACACTGAGCACACAGATAGATCTAAGTGATAGTTTATTTAAAAAGAAAACTCAATAATTAGCTATTTATTTGTTTGGAAAAAAGAAAAAAAGCCTGCTTCCATCTTTTTAAAATCTAACCATAAAAAGGGCATTCAATTTACAACCATTCTTTTTTTTTCTTTTTACATGCATGCAGTCACTATGTACAGATTAAAATAATCCATTTTTAATGCAGATTGCATGACTTTGGACATTTGTCAAAATGATTTCAAAAAGAAAAATACAAAGGGTTAGATAGATTTATGGACAAATAACCCACGCTTGGCAACAGACGCTAAGAAAAGGCTGGTTTAGAAGTTAAGAAGCTCATAATGCCAGCTCAGGATTTATAGCTAACAATTTTAGAGGCCAAAGCCACTATGTAGGCATCCTTATCCTGCAGTGCGAATAGGATTACCCTTCCAAGCATTATCCTAATGTGGAATTAAACTGTCAAGTTGGCGCGCTTGCTGCGTGGACTCGTGTGTATGATGAATGGAACACTGAGTAAAGTTCAGTGTTGCTCCATCTGTTAGCCACCTTTCTCTTCGAAGAATGCAAAACTGGAAGTGCACACATGCGCAGCATCACCTCTTAGGCACATTTGTGGCTGATTTCATGACCAGAATACTCAAATCAATCTTGATCAACCACTACTAAAGAAACAGACTTTCATGTTCCTTTAAAAGGTCTCTGAAAATAATTATTCATATTTGGAAAAAAAAAGCCTGAGATAAGGATTGTTATAAAAATTAAAAAGTAAATTATAAAAAGCTGAGAAGTGGATTCCCAAGTGATATTAAATTCTAGTGCTAAGGAGTATTTTTACTTAAATCTCTCTTTCTCTCCCTCCTTCTCTCTCTGTCTCTCTTTCTCTCTCTCTCTATCTCTGTGTCTCTGTCTCTGTCTCTCTCTCCCTGTCTCTGTCTGTCTCTGTGTGTTTTTGTGTGTGTATGTGTGTGTGTGTGTGTGTGTGCGCGCGCGCACTCACACACACAAGTGAGAGAAAGATGTCCTTGGGTGCGAGCATAGGCAAACATGTGCTATCCATGCAGTGACACATTCTCCCTTTTTTCAACAGAGTAGCTTCTCGTTTACTATATGAGCTTCTAGGGTTCTTCTGTTGCATCCACTATCCCTCAAACAGAGTCCTAGGCTCACAGAACACCCTGTACCTCAACTGGCTTTACAGGAGTTCTGAAAATCAAAGCTCAGAGTCTCTGGCTTGCATGGCAAGTACTTTACCCACTCATTGAATCTTTGGATCCCTTTACAGTAAGAGTTGTTCATACATACTGTTTGGGTCCATGATTTGCTGAAGAATGGTATCCCGGACTCAAACAGCACGTAAATGCAAAAAGTGTTGTATTCTGCAAAAGTCCAGCTGGCTGGAATCTCCCACTACCAAGATAGAGAAAACCAAATGAGCTCACAGGCTCCGTTTAAAGCACATTGGAATTTCGGAGTAGAAGAGTTTTTTCTAACTCTAGGCAATCCAGAACCCTGATCATGGCATGAAGACTGGAAACTGTTGCTGAGGAATTCTGGGGTAAATGAGATTTATCTTATTCTGTCTCTAGGCATTCGGGGACCATTATAGAGGCGTGAAGACTAGAAACTGGGATTTTTTCTATTAGTAATTGACTTGCCCGGGGTTGCCTGGACTTGCCTAGCTCTTAGGCCTAGTCTCCTTAACTGTCAATTTGAAGTCTGTCATGTAATCAGCATAGTCTTCTCAATATCTTCCAATTTGGAGCAAGGATTATATTCAAAATATTAACATTCATATTCCTAGAAGTGTCATCAGTCTGTGGGTGAATAAAGTTCTATACTTTTAGTTCTATATTTTATGAAGTTTTAAGAAATATGCATTTATTTATACTTCAGCTTTGATAATTTTTCTATAGTGAACAGACATTATTTATATAGTCAAGCTAGCATTTAAGATAGCATGTAAGTTATGTGACTTAGTACAGCACTGGAGTACTTTCCTAGCATAAACAAAGTCCTAAGTATGATTCCTAGAAACTGTAAAAATAATAGTAGTAGTAAAAAAATCTCCATCCTATGTGACTATTCTGCATACTTATGTATTACATGAGAAATACAGTGTAGTTCAAATCAAATGATGTAAAAAGCAGTTACTCTCTTAGATTCTATTATCAGTCTACAAGGACTCAGGAGAACACTACTTTTTAGAGTTGAAAAGAGACTTCCCATTTCTTTCTCTGCCCTTTGCTCTATGTCTTTCTCCATTGGTAAAGACAAGGCACACCCGGAGGCATTGGAAGTCTGATTTGACAGGAGTAGGTGAGGCCACCTCCTTGATCCTGAATTCATCTGGTTATTCCTAACTCTACCTGGGAATTGGATGGTAGATTATTAACAATATCCATGCTCAACTTTATTTTTATATGTTCAATTTTAAATGGTCCTGGGAAGAACCAAAACAACAGAGCTCCTGCATGGTTTAATATGCGGAGATTTCAATGCTTACTCTTGGCAGAAATACACATCAACTGAATTCTGCCTATTTAAATTTTCAGGCTCAGATTAAAGGTTTATTTGTTTAAAAAGTCACCATTAATGTTCAAAAATGGTCTTAACCCATGCCTTTATACACAACCATTACATAGTCTTAAAAATCTTATTTTGCTTTTTAAGGTAATTATTGGTAGAATCTTTGCCAGCAAAATTAACTATATTTTACTTTTCTTTTTGCATTACCTTTTCTCTGTGTAGGTCAAGCCGTTCTTAAATTCATGACCATCCTACATAAACATGAGGAGTGTTGTGCTTATGGGTATAAATCACAATACTTAGTTTGCTTTATCTGTCACATAATGCCTACAAATTAGAGTTGTAGACATATATTCTGTATAACACTATCATGCTCAGAAACTATCTAGTTAGAAGCTTTTTGCAACAAAAATCATATATGTGTTTAAAACCAATACTAATTTATATCACACAGCCTTCAGTAAACATTAGTGAAACCTCAGAGATCTACAGTTTCTATATTACTGACTACTAAGATTTGTGTGTATATTTTTCTGGACAGACCTGACAATATGTTGACTTCTAGTTTTATTATGAAAGGAGTTCTGAAAATAAAAGTAACTTTTTCTGTCTCCTAAGGCTTACATACCCAATCAATATCTCATCAAAAATCTTAGAGGTAGGGTGGAAATTGGAAAATTGCACAGGAAGTAGTGTAATATACCTAAGACACAATCTCTGATGTGAAGATCAGTATCTGATAGGTAATTGATATCAGTCTGGCAAGGAATGGAAAATTAAGCAACTGAAGAAGTGACCTCAGACTGAACTAAAATATCTTTAAACGTAAAGGGCATTTAGATCATTAATTCTTGATGGAATTTCACTTTGGCTTAGAAGAAACTGTTTCAAAGAAGGCAGTCCTAATAAGCTGCCAATATTTATTACCAGAGTTACAGAGTCAGCAATGGACTGGGGGAGAGAGAAGGGTATTTTAAATTATTTGTAAAGGGGTGGCAAACAATAGTTGTGTGCCAGAAATTCCATGTAAGATTTTTGAGAATAGGACTCTAAATCTCTCGTTTCAGAAAGCATATGTTTAGAATATTTGCCATGAGCATATATGATGAACATAAAGGAATAATCAAGGTTGAATGTGAATCTCAAAAATTATTGGCATCTGTGATATGTTTATCACGTAAAGCACTAGCCATCCTTTACAGTTATTATGATGCAAACTGACATTTACCTTAAGCAGTTCTTGCATTAGCTTGGCACAGCTCTCCCTATCAGCACTCCTTACACTTGCCCTTACTTCATTGCTAACATCAGTAGTATGCCCTTGGCAATCAACATCTTGGTATTGAATAACCAGATAATTCTGTTCTACTTGCTTTTAAAATATATTCAATTTGCAAGAGAATTTTACTTCTATTCAGTGATTAACAGTCAATCTTTGAGAAATGTTTTTCAAATGTGTCTATTACTTATATTCAGTATCTCAACTAAGTCCTGGGTCATCCAGTGCCTTTCATATTCTCTATCAAAATTCTATCCAATATTCAAAGCACTAAACTAATTGGACTATCAACTATAGCACTGCTTTCCCATAAAACATTTTCTTATGAGCATCACTTTTGCTTGTGGATGTTTTTATCTTGGATTTCCTGAAAACAAAATTCAAGATGGAGACTGCAGTCCTGAAAACTTACTGAGCTGTCCTTAGCATATAGGATGTTTAAATGTAAAACTTCACATTGGGCAGAGGGATAGAGCCACTTGTAAGTAGTGGAATTTTGTAGCTGGTTTAAAGTTTTTGTTAGGCTCTGAAGATAGTTTTCAAGAAAATTATCCTATTAATAGAGCCAATGTTCCTTTTCGGAGTTATAGAGTCAAAGGTGAACTTGGAAAGAAAGGAAGATGAACTAAATTATTTGTAAAGATATACTAGACCACAAGAGCATGTACCTGAATATCCCTGTAAGAATTGTGTGAAAGAGATTCTAAATCCCTTTTTTAGGAATTAAGTGATTACATTATTTCCCAAGATAATATATGATGAACAATGAAGATTAACTGTCACATTGCTTTTCTTTTTTTTATTTGATATTTTATTTACATTTCAAATGTTATATCCTTTCCAGGTTGTCCTTCCAGAAACCCCCTATCCCATCCCCATCTCCCTGCTTCTATGAGGGTGCTCCCCTACCCACCCACCCACCCACTCCTGCTTTCCTAACCTGGCATTTCTCTACATTGGGGCATCAAGCCTTCACAGGACCAAGGGCCTCTCCTCCCATTGATGCCAGACAAGGCCATCCTCAGCTACATATGCGGCTGGAGTCATGGGTCCCTCCATGCATACTCCCTGGTTAGTGGTTTAGTACCTGGGAGCTCTGGTGGGTCTGATTGGTTGATGTTGTTGTTCTTCCTATGGGGTTGCAAACCCCTTCAGCACCTTCAGTCCTTTCTCTAACTCCTCCATTGGAAACCTGTGCTCAGTCCAATGGTTGTCTGTGAGCATCTGCCTTTGTATTTGTCAGGCTCTGGCAGAGCCACGCAGGACACAGCTATATCAGGCTCCTGTCAGCAAGCACTTCTTGGCCTCTGCTATAGTGTCAGGATTTGGTGTCTGTGTATGGGATGGCTCTTCTAAATGTGTTGCTGTATTTGCAAATATTCACTTCTAAATGTCTGGGAGAGTTCACCACTCAATATACCTGAGCCAAGAGTTTTCCTGCTGATGTTTTAAACATCAAATCTCATTTTAGAAAAAAAAAAAAAAGACTATTCATGTATACTTCTTCCAGAATAAATGTGGGTAGTTTTCCTTTAAGAAAAATTTTAATTTTATCTAGCTTTTCTTTTAGTGCACAATTTTTCAATTGTAGTGATTTCTCTTTTATTACTAATATTGAAAACGTATATTTTCTTACACTGTTTCTTATTCTAATAAGCTAGAAGCTTAGAAATTCTATTAACTTTAAATACACAACTATTTCTTTATTTTCTTTTTTCTATTTTATCATTTCTACTCACATTCCCATTGGATTTCTTATCTAAATTCTGCAATTTCATATGTTTTAATTATTTTCAGCTTATAATATTTCTAGATCCCTGCACATGTTTTCTATATCCAAATTTTATACAGCCATATCAGTAATTTCTAAATATCTGGGAATGTTCCAGTTCTTTTTATGTTCCTAATTATCAGGATAATCCCACTATAGACAAAGCTCAGACTTTGTATGATTTTAGTGCTCTCTACTTACTAATTTATTTTGTTATAATAGCATGGTTTATTTTGATGAACTGTCAATATAAATGTACATGCTGTGTCTTCCCCTCTATTTAATGGACATTCAGGTTGCTTTGTATAACTAAGAATTTTGCTGATATTACACATATATATTGCATATGGAATATATTTATCTATTATATATAAATATAATTTATTTATATATATCAATATTATATATTAAATATATTACTTATTTTAATTAGAGAAAGCCTTTCAAAGGTACAATAATACTCATAGGAAGCTTGTATTTCTTTTTTTGTTCTGTGTTCACTTCATAAGTTTTGAAAAGAAAATCAATTAAGACCTTACACTTTGTCTTAATTAGGGTTTTGTAGCTGTGAAGAAACACCGTGACGTCACAACTCACATAAAGGAAAACATTTAATTGGGTCGGCTTACAGTTCCAAGTTTTAGTCCATTATTATACGGTGAGAAACATGGTGTCCTGCAGGCAGACACAGTGGTGGAGCTGCGAGTTCTACATCTTGATCCCTAGGCAACAATAAGAGATTATTTGCTATGCTAGGCATAACTTAGGCATAGGAGATCTCAAATCCTACCCGCTAACAGTGACATACTTCTATCAACAGGTCACACCTACTCCAACAAAGACATACCACCTAATTGTACCACTCCCTATGAGGCAAGCATTTAAACACATGAATATATGGGGCCCATACCTATTTAAACCACCACACACATTTATGGTGTCTTAATTTTGAAAAACCAGAGTGTGATTAGTTACCATATTTATTTCATCTCCACTAAATAGAAGGTTGTTGGTTGCATGATACTTTTTGTGAACTTAGTGACCCCTTTGCACTCTTCCCAGACACAGCTTTAACACAACTGTTTTCTTATTAAGGTTTCGAGGTATACAATGTATCATTTTCATTTTGTTGTTTTCAAAATGTCTTCCTTTCTTTTTCTTTCTTTCTTTCTTTTTTTTTTCTTTGTTTGTTTTTGGGGTTTTTTTTTGGCATCTGTGCCAGAGATCTGGACAGCATTCTCATATCTGGCCAGTTCTTAGTGTCTTCCTTCTTTTCTGTTGGATTTTTTTTCTTTTCTTGGAAGTGACTTCTTGTTGGTCCCTATAAATAAACTTTTCATAGTTTATTGAAGTTCCACAGTGGGTAAGTCACCATTTTTTTAACCCATGATTTTAGGCCATTGTGGCTTATGTTATTTTTTCTTTATTCCTATCTTTAATCTCTATATAGTCATTTTTACTTTCTTAATTTTTCTTTATTTTCACTTTTTTTTTAATAAATAATCTTGATCAGTGGGACTTTGTATTCTAAGTTATATCTTTCCTAGTTCAAGTTGGCTAATAAAGTTTCCTTTATGGTGATGTTTCAGCATTTTAGATAAGAGTCTCTATCCTAGAATTTACATGTTATTATAAAATAAATTTCTCTATTTTATTGACCATGGTTAATATATTCCACTCTACTTCTTAGTCACATCTTTGTGAGTACATTTTTGATGGATACTGTGCAGTCTTTTTTTTTAAATATTTTTTTATTGAATATGGCCTCTTGTTCTCTTGGACAATTCTTGTTTACTAATAGTTGAATGTATTTTTCAGAATATGCAGCCTGCTTATTCTGAGTTGTTCCATGATTTATTGGAATTGTTATTCCATGAATCATTATTTTTTTTTGTTTAAACAGAATTTTAAGTCCTGCATATCCTTTGGGTAGAGTCTGGTTCTATCCTCTTTTGTGCGCTTAATATTATAATTTACTTGTCTATTAAATTCTTAAGAGAACAATTTGTAGGTTGAGCATTTGATATTTTCCAAACCGCTCTTACTAGCCCTTTTCTTCACTTCTTCCACTCAAACAACCCTAAAGACAGTATAGGCTGAGTAGTCCTCAACATTAATCTTTCCCCAATTACCCTCCAGAATTACTTTCATTGCTGTTATAAATGGTATTAGATTTAAACTTTTCTGTTCTCTATTACAAAAGAGATGGATTTCCTGGGAAGAGATGAAGACTTATTTCTGTCACATTCCACTTATATCCTAGAACCTTGTTTCATGACTCTTGAGGTAGGAAAGGGAAGAGAACATTAGTGATTTCTTTCTAAGCAAAACTTCTGCTTTAGCAGATGAAGGTTCTGTGAAGGGGCAAGTAAAACTCTACTGTGTTGTTAAATTGTCTATCTTTACTTTTAAAACTCCAACACCGGGCAAGCAAGATGAAGGGTCATAAGGATCCTTGATTTAAAGCATTCTAAAGCCAATATTATGTCTTTATACCATCAGTGGATTTTGGAAAAGAACAGAACCTCTGTTTATAGACAACACTTGCTCTTGACTCAGTTACAAGTAGATGGGAGCATTACAAGATATAATAAAGTACATTTCTTCCTATGTGGAAAAATGCCTTAACTAGAAATAAGGAACAAAAGAGATCCTGAACTTTGGCAATCATGAATGGATTCTCTGTGTTGTTGAATTTGGAGGTGTATGTGTGAAGAGTATAATAAACTGAGTTCAGTTATTGCAGATTTAGATTTTACTTCTGAAATCTGTAGGTTTTCTTGAATAGATGCTTTCTTGATCTGTACTATGCCAGTTGGACCATTTAAATAGGCTTTAAAATGATAACTTTGGAAAAGGAAACCCTAGCAATCTTAACAAGAAACATCTTGCCTGGTTTTATATATATATATATATATATTATGCAACATTTTTAAGTGATGTGTAAGTATAGAGAGTTTAACATTTGTTTTCCTTTAAAAATATTATTTCATTTTTTAACTGATACAGATTCTCATAGAACGGCTACTATTATTCTTATACCTATTCACTTTGTGTCATGATTACTTCTTCTTTAAAGATATTCTCCATATCAAGTTTTCATTGTTTTGATTAAGATATGTTATGTTGGAGATATTCACATTTTCTATTTTCAGTTTTGAAGTTATTTTTCTGGCTCTACAAGTAGACAACTTTTAGCAAACTTAAGAAAAATAACAATTACTTCAATTTTTTTTATTCTGCTCCCTATGAATTCTGGGACTTTAAATGTCCAAATGTATTTTTAGTAATACATGTAGTATACATAATATTGTGCTTAGGGTATCAGTACTGTTCACATCTTCAGTGACCTTATAGGTATCCAATCTGTATATATTCAGATGTGGCATGTTTTTCAATTCAGTTGAATTTATAAAAGTTGAAATCACTTTTATGTCTATATTTCTTTATTTGTTTCTCTATTTTATATGTCATGAATCATATGCAATTTAATTATAATGCATATTATTTATCCTATTCTAATTCTTTTCTCTTTTCTCTGTTATTCAAATTAATATTTTCTTTCATTTATTATTTATGTTTATTCATACCTTCGTATATTTGCTCATGTTATAATAGTAGGTTGTGAGTTACTACTCCTTTAATATGTAATTCATTTTTCTTATTTTCTGAATGTTTTGGATAATAAGTAGTAGCCAGAATATTCTCCACTAAGGATTCCCCTTTTGGTTCAGGAAGAAGTTAAGTTATGAATATCATTTTTTTCTACATGCACACTTAATATTACTTATTGCTGGAGCACAGATACTTTAATTTTTCACCCATCACCTTATGTTATGAGGATTCTTCAAAGGTAGGGCTGTTTGATGTGTTTCACTACACCCTAAGTTTGGCATATCTAAAGTCAAAACTGAATTTCTAAAGAGGGTTCCTTTCACTAGGATGAACTAAAACTTCTTTGTCTTCCAGACTTTCTGTCTTAGTTGATTCTCTGATGCTTCAATAAAACACCTCTGCACAAAATAACTTATAGGAAAAAGAGTTTATTTGGTTTAAAATTTTAGGTTTTAATGCATCATTATAGGAGAGTCAAGGAAGAAACTCAAAGCCGGTATTTGCATTCATATTCAAAACAGAGCAAAAGAATGGATGTGTGCTTCTCATATTCTGTACCTTCTCTACACTTATACAGTCCAGAACACCTTATCTAAGGAATGGAATTGTCCACGCCATGATGGATTTGGGGACATCAGTTAAGACTCAAGATAGCTGTGTATATATACATGCCAACAGGCCAAAGTTTTTTCTGACAAATATTTAGTAAGACTCGCCTCCAAGCAAATGCTAGGGTGTAATTTGATCATTAGAACTATTCCAGCTTTGCTGCTCCTGATATTTCTCAGTGATTAGAACACCTATAATAGAGACTCTCCACTATACCTCAGAATGCTCATTTACAAATAAACCCTCTGCCCTGGAAACATAGGAAACTCTACATATCCCTAAGACCTTCCTCTCACAGTCTCTCCAGGATTCTCGAGTCTTATTTTAACAACTACTCTTTAGCTACACCTGACTGTTCTCAATCTCTATGGAACTGTTTGTTGATATTACTGACTTCGGTATCCTGAGCTTTGTGAAAAGTCTCCAGAAGTCTGACTCTCACTGCACTCTTCTCCCATTCTCTGAATCATAACCACTCAATATCAGGTGTCAGAAGCTTAGATAGCTACTTTCCATATGTCATTTAGTAACTGAAAACTTGTTTAAAATGAGACGGCTATTTGGTTCAAGTTAATATATAGTAAATATTCTGAAATGTCTGAATTATTCAGTTTTATACAGAAGTTTATACTCTTTTAATATTTCATTTTTTTGAGATTTTGATTACATCATTTTTCTGTTCCCTTTCTTCCCTCTAAACCTGTTTAGCCCAAACTTGCTCTTTTTCCAACTGATAGTATCTTTTTCATTAATCGTTGTTGCATGCATATATGTATATGTGCATGAATATGGACATGTTTCTCCAAATATAACATGCCCAGGCTGAACTATATCATGTGTGCATGCACGCACACATGTATTTGTGTGTGTGTGTGTGTGTGTGTGTGTGTCTTCAGGACTGTCCATTGCTATAAGATAACCAGCCAGTGTGTTCTTCCATAGAGAAGACTATTTTCCCCCAGCCTCAGCCTTCCTTAATTGCCTATAGTTCTTTGTGTAAGGTTGAGGCCTTGTAGTTTTTCCCATGTCTACTTTGGCATATCTATTGATGTTGACCTTGTGAAATTCATACTTAGGAAGGCATGTTGGTGAGATTTTATGGGTGTAGCTTCTGACATTACTAGGAGATACAGTCTCACAGCAAACTCCAGGCTCTTATAGACTTTCCACTGCCTCATTTCCAATATTCTCCAAGCCTTAAGTATAGAAGTTTTATAGATGTATCCATTGAGACTAGGTTCTACATCTCTGTATTTTGATTGGTGGTGGTTTTCTGTAGTGGTATTCAGCTTTTTTCATTGAAGAAAGGTGAGGTCTACATTCTTCTGTGGGTGTAAGGACAATACTTAGACTATAGGTTTTATTCTATTGTAGTACAGTGGGAGTTGTGGGTTCTCCTCCAAGATCCATGAATTCATTTGCTATAGAAATCTCCATTTTATCACTATGAAAATAAACTTATATGAAAATTTTACATAATTTTGAAAAGTGATCATTTTCATAACCAACTGACAATTGTATTTATAAAGAGAATAATAATATTGAGCATGTTTTGAACACAGATTACAGTTAACTAGTTAGAAAACACGTCAGTGTAGGTTTTTTTTTCAAAAAGTCAACACCAAAGCATCCCATGAATTAATATTAAATATTATAAGTAATTAAAATTAGCCATGCTTATGTATATTAGCTATTCAGATTTTAATAACTTGAGAATTAATCTACTGGTGACTTTTCTCCCTAATAAACTGCAATTGTTTCATACTATTTAAATTTTGAAAATGAACAAGTAAATCTAATTGTGTATACATCTGATAACTACATTTTTACATAAAATGGTGAACTATTTGTCCTGTGTCAGCATCAAATCATTTCTTATAACAATATTGGTTATTTTATAGGCACCTTCTTACTTTATCCCACAATGAGCCCAGCTATAATATTTATGTGCTAGTAATATAAAGCTATTATTATACATAAAAATGTTCACCAAAAATAGTAGATCTGTTATATATTCATGACCAGAAGATAAAGACACTAAGAATAAATAACTGTACTCATAGACAATAGTAAATCTAAGCAGATACTTTCTTCTCTCCCTTCCTTCCTTTCTTCCTTCCTTCCTTCCTTCCATCCTTCCTTCTCTTTTCCAAACCTAGTTTGCAGATAGTCACTGTATGTCTTGTTGCATTCCTTAACCTAAGTGGCACTATGATAAGAGCAGCAATAAAGCCAAGGTGAAGCACGGAGGCAAAGATCCCTTCCATTTCCTTTGTCACAGCTTGACACAGGTTGCAATTTACACGATGTCACTGACCATCAGTCAATCATCAGTGCAATACCAACTAAAAACACACAATGGCTAACTAAATAATCTCTTAAAAGTACATTGAAAGAAAGAAATTCAGCCCCTTCACTGAATGGAGATGAAGCAATTTATTCAAAGGCATAATATGCCAGCCCTGTTCTTGTATCTGTGTATATAAGAAAATACAAACCATTATAAATTACTCTCTGGAGTAATTTTTATTAAAATACTACAGTATCAATTTATGTCACTTCCCAAGAAGGCATTAAAATGCTTTTTTTTTGTCATTAAGTCATTGTTATTTTACTGAAAATTCTTGGAAAGCTGTATTGTGATAATACCTGGCATTGTATGTACCTGAGCATATATGATTTACTTGTCATCAAACTAAGTCACTTTATATCAGATAAGAAACTGATAATACTTTAAAAATTGGTTGTCTTTTAACATATACTGTGCTGCTCTGTGCTTTCAAATTTATGGCACATAAGCTAAAAAATCTTTTAAAAATGGCTCCTGATAGAATGAATATACTCTCTCGATTTCTACAAGATTGTCTTTCTTCAATAAATCTGAGAACATGAATATGGAATTATTTAAAACTGAATACATGGATCTTCTAGTGTCATGTAATGGTTATGTGCAAATTTCACCTAAGTAATCATCCCACCCCAAACTCAGGAAAACAGATGTTGAAGACATGAGGAAGAGCTAAGAGAAGATGGACATACAGAGGAGCTGAGTAAATCCCTAAGGACAGGGTATTTATTACATCAGGTCCAGTGAGAGGTGTACACACCTTTGGGGAGCATATTTGTAAGACATATCATAAATACAGCGGGGCTATACATACATACAGATTTGTAATTATTATATGCATAAATAAAAATCTAAATTTTATTGTGTATTGTTTTTAATTCTTAAGGGCTCCTCATTTAAACTTTAAATAACTTATTTTAGAGTTAGTTTATATAAAATCAAAATATCTATACTTGATTCTGTGTGAAAAACTAGTAGGTAGTAATAGCAAAGCCAAAGGATGCAGGATTGTAGAGGATCGTGTTCCCTTTTGGTCCTTTCAGTAGCTAATTTAAGGGAAATCATGATAGATCATATGATTAACTTATAGGATCCAATTCACCTGATGAGTTACACAATGAAAACTTATGATTCATTCCTGAACAAATAAATGTTCATGTCTAAATTATCTAGAATGAGAAAAGGCACTGTTTTGGGGGATGAACTCAACTATCATAGATGGGCCAGAGATGATCCTAGATTCAATGAGAAAGAGCAAGAGAGAAGCAGGGTATGGGGTTGTCATTATAGAAGCATTAAAAAGTAGGAAGTTTAGGACAATACCACAAAAGATGTGTAACAAGAGACTAGAGAAAGGGTTCAGTCAAGGAGGCCCTGGATTTGATCCACAGAACCTGGATCAGTCAGTTCACAAGTGCCTTTAAGATAAATTCCATGGTACCAATGCCCTCTTATAGCTACCATGGACACCTACATGGAAATGGTCATGCAGGATCTGCAGGGAGCAGCATATGAGTACTTCGCTGATGGGACTCTATATGGCAAGGCTCAGGGAAACTTTTTTCCACTTGACAAGGACCGATTGGTAAGTTGTAATGGTCTCTATGCTTCTCACCTAGATGGCTTGTGCATGATCTCGCCTTGCTGTCACTGTGCTGGTCATACTCATAGACACATTTAACTTTACTTTCTAAGTCACAGGCAAGGCTGAGATCACACATGTTGAAAGCCCCATGGATGATTCTGTTTTGTTTTGTTTATTTTTATTTGTCTCAAAACTCTTTCAAAAGGTAAAATCCTTCCTTTTCTCAACCTCTGTTGATCCCGCAGATGTGACTATTAATCCTGGATATATTGGGATCCTTAATAAATCATGCCTCTAGAAACTCAGCTACAGTTACTCTGAGTAAGCCTGTAACAGTTGTTGAGAGCAATGTGTCCTGCTTGCATAACTGTTCTTGGGTATTTGGATCTGCTAAACAGAGACATAAAAATGGTTCTTGGTAAGATATGTAGGCATGTTTTTGTAAACGTTACCCTTGTGTTATTCAAATGCTGATTTCTCTGCCCTAATATCTTCTTGTTTCAACGGGGACTCAATATTGTAATGCTTATATCAAGAATCTCCTGTTTGAAGATTTTGTATCTTCCCACAAGTTACCATTTATTCTCTGCCTTGTCAATAAATGTTGATCATCCACTGGTTGGGCAGAAAAAAGAATAGTGGTGGGTGTCCTCCAATCATGTTAAGAGAAGAATTGGGAGAGCTTCAGATTGGCTAAGAGGATGGAGAAATTGGAACCATGAGGAAGGGTTCTGGAGAGAAGTCATGGAAAAACACCTGAAGCCCTAAGAGTCAGACCAATAATAAGAAGCAAGTATATTGGGGCCATAGTACCCAGATTAGCTTAGAGGCTAATGCTGATCATTGCAGTTTGAAATAAATCTTGGTTTCTCTTTGTAGTTATTGGGGACTAGTAAGGGTAAAGATATACTGCTACTGGATTAATTTACTACTTATATAGATATTCATTTTACAAATATGGTATCAGGAGTTCATGGCAACATATCAGGAAAGCTTGCTTGACACAATCTCTCTGCCCATCTTTCTGCCATTAAAGTATTATGACAGAGGGGTGCTATTTGATGACTTGGGGATAAGACTAACTTTAAATTTTAATTTCAAAAATAGAAAGGGATAGAATTATACTCACAAAATATGGTTAAGGTCTCTTCAGCTTGCACGACTGTGTAACCACTTTTGCTGCCTGCTGGTAATGTGTTCACGTCCACAGGACATACCTGGCTAGACTTTCTTGATTGCTAAAATTGTGCTTTGTAATGTGAAATATGTATGGTTGGGAGGGGGTGATTGACTCATGGGAGGTAGAAGTAAGAAGGGAAACTCTTGTTGGAACATATAGGGCTTTTACAGTGATGGTGGTTTTGTGATGCTGATAGTATGATGCCTTCAAATTAAGAAAAGAAAAAAATCAACACTACTCAGGTTAGCAGGCTTCAGGTTGTATAAATAGAGACACCCAGAGCTATTAGGAGCCAGTTACTTGAGTAACAACTGGTAGTCAGTGTCTTCATTGTCCCTGATATCACATATCTATCTCCAGTCCCAGAACTCTGTTGTAGCTTTGACCACTGTCACCTATACATACACAGCACATACAAACTCTCACAGGCACACAGAGATAATAATAGAAAAAATTCAAGAATGGTTAATAATACAACAGTTTATTTTTTTTAATCTTTTCCTCAAACTCCTCTGTCCCTAAGACCTTTGAAATGAACTGATTGTAAGACAAATGTTGTATTTTTCCTCCAATGACTGTATAAACTATTGGTAAATGTGGTTATGTCTACACTCAAGACATTCATATTTTGAGTGGATTATTACAGAAAGCCTCGTCTTTAAAAAAAGAAAAGAGAAAGGAACCCATTTTTATATTGATGCAATTTTACTAGGCTATAGCTAAGTTTATGAGTGTTTGCATTCAAATAGAAAGCATTTCAGGAAAAGATAAACAATGATTTCAAGAGTTTTTATGCTGGCTTTGAAGAATTAAAAAGGGGTTAAAACTGGGTACACATCATTGCTCAGAAAATAGGCAGTGTGGCTTAATGCTAGCATGGTAGACTAGCATTCAACTATGTGTGTGTGTGTGTGTGTGTGTGTGTGTGTGTGTGTGAAAATAATCACTTTTGTACTATACTGAGATAGCTCACAGTTCTTTTTGCTTTTTCACATATTTCTCAAAACCATTGTAAGGAAATCTTTAAATTACATGTCTTAATCAAAATGCCCTAGTATTTTCATTTTATTAGAAATAATGAAAGAAGTAAAAAAGACCAAATAAATATAATATATTTTATGGGCATAAAACTGTATTGTTTAAAATAGCTTGTGCATGCCCACTGTAATTTGTCACTCATATTCATAAAACATGTACAATTTTAATAGAAAAATATGCATGATTCTTGAATAAATACTCACTGTATCTTATATCACCCATGGCAAAACTTGTCATGGCAAAAAAATCCATTATATCATAAAATGGCAAAAATTTATATCATCATCATCCCAACAATCCATACTCTACTAGCAGAAGATTGAAACAAAGACATATGTCACTGTGAAAAAGAATGACTATTCTGTGTGGGTGAGCGAAACAGAAAACAGTAGGAAATCAAACACTTGAAAATGTGATACAGAAAAACCCAAATAGAACAAACCTTATTTATACATTTGTTTAGAAACATATTGATAATTGCATTATCAATATGGATCAATTATGATAAACCTTATGTCAAAGTTCCCAAACTAATAAAATCATTATGTTTTCTACATGAGGCAACCTCACAGCACACATTGAAGACCATATTTTAAACACTTAGAAGAAGGTATTGTGCTATGTGAATAATCACATCCGTGTAGAGTCCTACTTCTACTTGAGCTGGATGCTTCTGAAACACTGAATACTCACAGCTTGGAACTAACGAAGCCTGTCTTCAGACGCTCATATTTTGTTCACAGGTGTCACAGATTGAGATGTCTTCAATCAGTAGATCAGTTATAGGTGTTTCCCATTGTTGCTCAAAGGCTACAGGTGCCTTACTGGCTTATTTCTTCATCACACGGCTGATTTACACAGACCTACCTGCTAAAATGTTTAAAGTCACAATATGCTATATGATCATTCATATGGTAAACGCTAGTATAAACTCACATACTTCTGTCATGCAAATATTTTCATTGTGAATGCATTTTCAAGTGTCAGACAAGTTGGATTTTGGGAAAATGGAAATCTTTAGCTTTTGAAAAACTTGTTTCACTTACTTTTTCTATTTTGCTTGTAATCTGATGATTGTTAACTATATAAAACATCTATTTAAAACATCTGCATCTATTTAGGGACAACATGAATGAATTTAGAGATATGGTTAATTTATTCTCCTCCTGTACTATTTTTGAAATAGTATGTAGTCCTAGCCAGGACTAATATGGTTGTGAAATTGTCTGTCTAGTTTTTTTTTCATCTTCCTAATTTAGAAAAACATTTTTTCTGTGCAATCATAAATGCTAATGGTCACCTTGAAAACACTTGAGTCAACTATGAACATGGTGTTCATGAAGGGTTTTCTAGACCAGTGTGGCCTGGGGGACAGTATGTGGAAGAGTTCCTTGATTACATTAACGGTTGGGAAAAGACCCTGGCCACTTTGGGTGACACTATTCCCTAGGTTTGTCTAGTCTGTGTAACACTGTGAGTATGTATGCTTTAATTCATTTCTGTGTACCCATGGCTGTGAGTGTCATGTGAGTAGGTGTTTCAAATACCAGCCACCTCTACTACCTTTGCTAGGACAGAGACTACAGCTTGAAATTGATATTTTTCTGATTTAAATGAATACTATAAAATATTTTACTGCATCTTACTCTTGTAAAAATGAGAGCTACTTCATCAGTTCCTAGTGATTAAGTCCAAAAGCAAGTTCAAATTTTATAGCATGTAGTGGGTTGAATGAGAGTTCCCCCACCAAGGTTCATATATTTGGATGCTTGGTCCCTTTATGGTGGAATGTTTCAGAAGAATTTGCATCTCAAAGCCCACACCATTCCTAGGTAGCTCGCTCTCTCTCTCTCTCTCTCTCTCTCTCTCTCTCTCTCTCTCTCTCTCTCCCATCTCTGTCTCTATCTCTCCATCTCTGTCTCTCTTTGCCTCTCTCTTTCTGTCTTCTCTCTTTTCCTACCCCTAAACCCTTTAGGGAAGACCCACCTTAAATCTAGGCCATACTTTCTGTTGGCAGTCCACACAAACGGACATGAGAAAAGAAAGTTTTCTTTGTGTCTTCTTGGCCTCCCTTAAGGCAGTTAATCTGTTCTTGCAGATAAGATATAGGTTCTATGTTACTGCCTGCCTGCTGCCATGCTCCCCCCATTAATATCAAGGACAAACCTTCTTAAACTGTAAGCAAGCCCCCAATCAAATGCTGTCTTTTAAAAATTGCTTTGGATATGGTATTCTGTCACAGCAATAGAACAGTAACTAAACCAGTAAGACATAGCAAATGATTTGTTCCTAGATGATCAACATGTGAAGTTTCATTTCTTTGTAACAACAGAATTCTACCAGTCACCTCATGCGATGGACAGAAAAATGTATGGGTCCATTAAATATTTTAGCAGTGCACACTTATTCAAGTGCTGAATAAATCTAGAGCCTCAGATCTGCTGTGTATGTTTTTTAAATGGCATTCTACTTATCATGGAATAAAAGTCTGCTTATCAACTTGTGTTAGGATCCTAGATAAAAACTGATAAAGAAGTTAATGGAGGCAATACCATGTCTTATTTATTAACTGTCTTTTCACCAAACTGTGACAATTCTTTATAGTCACAAAATCATGAAGTATTAATGATAATTGGTTATCTGTGAATGTATCACAGATGCAAGTAATGGTCAAATTGTCAAAAAATAAAGGCTACAAAACATAACCATTTTAGGGTGGTTAATAAGTTAATGACTGTCATGAGAAACTTAAGACAATTTCCCAAGCTAAAAAATAATCCTTCTATTCTATTTCTCTACTTAATGAATGTCTGTTAAATTTCAGAATTATAATTCACCAGTTAGATTCATGTACTTAATATAGTTATAAAAATGAATGTGGAATAGAATGAACAAAATATGGAGGGTGAGGGAGAATAGGAGAGGAGAAGAAAAGGAAATACTTTGCATATCTGTGCTGTTATTATTTTCTTACTTTTCCTAGCATGCCCATAAACTTCTAAGATGTAGGAGCCGGTCAAGACAACCATGAGAATACCTTGTGTGAACTACAAGTAACTTAGGAAACATATTCTGTGCTAGTCAAACTTTGAATGCAAACCTTCTTGTTGTTTGCAACATTTTTTTAAGCACAGCACAGGCTTCATTAGAAAGTCCAAAATCAACAATTATGCTGTTGAGTTACTGTTATTTGTCTGTTCCTACTGGAGAAATAGGAAGAAACTGGACCCGAAACCTCTGCAGTTATATTCTCTGAGGTAAAGGGCAGGAAACAAATGAATATTAAATCAGTTTTACTGATGTCTGTAAGTATTGGGGAAAGTAACATGAAGACCATGGACAGTAACAATGGCTAAGAGGATCTATGACTGTAATTTAGTTGAAGATGCTTGGGAAATATCTGGAACTTTAACTGCAGTGGGACATTTGTGTCAAGACCTAAAAATAATGAGGCAAGAAATCCTTGTAAATATGTGTGGCCTGAGTACTCATGGATGTGAAATTTAGAACAGATGGGAGACCTGTGTTGCAGCCTTTAGGAACAGCACTGATTCCTGAGGTAAGAGATCTAACAGCACAGAGTACAGATGAAGTCTAAAGATGGAGAGGAGGGGAGAGGGTACCTGAGGAACACTGGGTTGGGCTGTCAGCAGAGCAACTTGGTCTCTGTGCTCCAAGCAATATGTTCTGAAGGACACACAGTGACCAAGATACAGCATCATCTTTTAACGTGATCCAATCGCCTGTTGACTCTGAATAATGCTGTTATCCAGTTAAGAGTCCTTGCCAGCAGTCAGCAAAATCACCTGCTGTTTATCATTGACTTTTGGAAAGTTTCCCACAACTTTGTAAGACTGGAAATCACATGAAAGTCATCAAAATGAAAACCAAAAGGCAAACAGTTGTTTATATTTTCTGTTTCAGTTTTTCACCATGTGCGAAGAAACAAAATTGATATGTAATTTTAGTTGAAGGATATTTGATTTCTAATATTCTTGTAGGTGAACATGGACACATGGCTCATTTCTCCTGAGCCTCTTTGATTTTCCCACCTACAAACTAACATGGATGAAGTGGAGTATTCGAGCATTTCTCCTTATGTTCTAAAGTGTGATTTGCAAGTGAAAATGATGTCAACAGAACACATGTCACCAACAATATTAGAAAAGGCAGTGCAGATTGGTTGCCTTCCACAAGATTCATGCCAGAGTGTTACACACCCATGCATTATAATGCAATAGAAATGAAAGCAGCATATAAGTCCACAGAGAAACTCTTTTCTTTTTTATTGCCTATAAAAAGATTTCTTTCAACTGCTTAAAATTGGGGCAGTTCTTGTAGGTAATCAAAGAGCTATGCTGCCACCTACTGACCATATGCTTAGCATCTGTAAGATTACGAGTACTTACCTTTGAAACACAAGCAGTAAAAAATTATTTACATCACTAATTTTTAAAGTTGATGCTTAAAAATATGTTTTAATGTTTCTCAAACAACTTAAGAGTGAAACACTACTTGAACCTTTATGCTTTTTTATAAACAAAAGCAACAATGATAGTGTTTTTCAGTGGGATCTTTTTGTTGGTAATGTAATAAAAATATATTTATTATGGCATTTATAGGAGGAAATCATTGCTGATTTTTATCGGTTACAGTATTCTTACATTTCAACAGAAAAAAAAATGGTTTGAGGGGTTTTCAGAATTAAAGCATCCAATTTAAGAGACCAAGCTGTAAATTACTTTTAAAAACGGAAAACTCCAAAGTGTGTCTTGTTTAATGACTAGCTGTATTAAAAGTGAGTCACTGGAGCCTTAATAATACACTGGCTTTTTGAGCATTAATGTTCTTAAAATAGCCAGGCACTTAAAGCCCTTCCATCCAGAAACATTAGCACCTAAGCGTCTTGCTGCAGGCTGAGAAACTAGTCCTGGCTTTCTTTCTATCTCTTTTTGTTAGAAGAGGGGTGCGGGTGTTTGATGGTGCAATCCTGATATGACATGCCATCACAGAGGCACTGAGGACCTTGGGGGTCTGTAACCCCTGACTGCAGGATAATGCAGTCCTTTGTTAGGATTTTTCTTCTTTAGAAAAAGCCACCATATCCAACATAGTATATGGAAAGTTTTAAATTTTGATAATGCTGTAGAAAACACACACACACACACACACACACAAATAAAGACAGGAATAATAAAGCAATTGGACATTTAAAATTTTAATTATTGTGTATTTGGAAACCTATGTTTTTCACTTTTTCTCCATCCAGAAAAATAAAAGATCCCGATGCAAGGATCTCTTTACCTTCATCTGAAATGAAAATGTGAAAATAACGGGGAAGGAAAGGGTACGTGGAATGCAGCCCATGCGTGCTCTCAGAGCAAAGCCACTCCGAGCCAGAGCCAGCCGAGCACTTTGAACATGCAAGCTTTAATGTTTCATCCCTGAATCCTTAATCAAATAGATTGCCTCATCAGAAAGATTTTTTTGAACACTTGCTTAAATTTTAATTTGCCTTTAACAAAGCAAACTCCCACATTTTCCAAAATACGTTTGAAGCTCTGCGTGATGCCTTAAACTTTGATAAGGAATCTCAGCCTAGCTCCCTCCGTGCTGTTGTATACATATCCCACACCACTTCCATTTCTGCTGGTCACTTACCCCACCGAGTCCTCTTCATTAGCCTCTTACTTCTGTGTGCTCTTAACTCTCAGAATTATAGGATCACATTCTAAGATTTAAAACAGTCAAATCTAATGGAGCCAGCCAATGTCTCTTTCCTTCTTATTTCAATACAATTGATTCTCATCCACAGCCTTGAAAAACAACCATCTCTTTAAAATAGAAATGAAGAGCAAAACAAAACATGATTTCAATGAAGCCCTTGCGAGATCAGAATATGATTAGCACCCTTATATTGCAATCTGATTTATCTCTGAATTTTTTCTAAATTATGCTAGGACTAATATTTTTAAAATAATATTTTACTTTGTACTGCTGTACATATACCCAGAGGCCCCCACATATTTCTGCAGAGATATTTGCACCTCCGTACTTATTGCGGGTTTACGTTCTATAGTTAGTAATAGGAAACAACCTGGTAAAATTCTACTCAGCTTCAAATTTTTTTTTTTTTTTTTTTTAGAAATCAGCAGGAAAATGGATTCAAGCCAGGACTGTCTCAGAAGAATAAGTTACAGAGTAATAGAACAAGGTACTGGATTTCCTATGGCCTCAAAAGAAAGTCTACCCCACCTCAAACTTCAATCATATATTTTGAACATTTGTAGTAATTATTGACACTCTTTATCCAACATAAGAAAATTTAATTGTAGCATAAAGTCTCCAAAATATATTATTGGAGGATTTATCTGGCACCAGTCTCACATGTTATAAATTAACTGCCTATTTTACTAAAAATATTGTGGAAATAGTATTTTAATATAGATTACTTTATGTTTGTCCAATTGATTTTATGGTATGGATTTTCTGAAAGTGTATCAAATAATAGAAATGTATTCTTGATTTTTTTTCAAGTACAAGATTGAGACCCATATTCTACTACATAGTTACTAAGAGGGCAGACTGTCAATGTTTCTTGATTATGAGAAGAGGAAGTAGTACCAGAAATATATGTGCTGGGTAAAATAAAAACCATACCAAGAAGAAATATATAGCTCTCATGTATTTGTCTGAACTCCTGAAAATTTGAAAAACAATGTTTGATACATTGAGAATAAAACTGAAACTTCATCTCTTCTTTCATGCATATTTTGGTAATATTGAAGTCTCAAGTCCTGTTGTATTTCATAAGCTGATCAAGTTCAAACACTAATAAATATCTTACAGATGTCAAAATATTTAAACTCACGACTATAAATGTTTATTATACATTCATTTTGACAGCATTGATCCAGAGACACCTAATGCTGAGGGCTTGTGCCATGAGCTTTAACAGTTGAATGGCATTACTAATGACGCATAGTGAGAAATATCAAAATTCCCTTTCTTAAACATAATCTACTATCTAGATGACATTAGTAAATGACTCTAGATATCTAACAATAACATTAGGGTTTCGTTTGTGCCCACCAACATTCAGCTTTGTCTACTTATTCTATTATTGTCCCTCTCATTCCCTTCTCTTTAGAGAGAACGGCAGGAATGACTCTTAAGTACATGTAAACTTGGATATGGTTCTGAGAAGAATGTACCAGATAAGGGGAAAACAAATGATTAAGAGCCGCAGATGGCATATCTGTTTGTCGACCCTTGCACCTGCTAAGCTCGGTTAAAAGCTGCTTCAGCGATAGGAATGGAATCACACAAAGCATGGTGTAACCATGACAGCCTGCAGTTATAAACATTCGCAGACTCAATCCATCTAAAGTTTACCTTCAAATACTTAAAGTTTGATGTGTACATACATATATATATGTATATATATATACATATATATACATGTATATGTGTATATATATGTGTGTGTATATATATGTATATATATGTATATATGTGTATGTATGTATATACATACACACACACACACACACACACACACACACACATATATGTAAAAGTTTACTCATGGCACAGGTTTTCGAGTGACAAAGAATCTTGGGAGAATTCTAAAAGGGAGAGAGAGCAGAGCTTAGCTGTTTACTATACTCCTACTATTCAAATGGTATCCATGGGACCAGAACTGGGTCTAGTTTACAGTATACCTTTCTCTGACTCACTGTAGGTTATGGTAAGTCGGCAGAGGAGGAGAAGAGCAAGGGAGATGTTTCTTCTTAAGAAGAAGAAGAAGAAGACCCATGTTTCCATCGCTGGATGGAAAGATGGGTCTCCACCAGTGCTGCTCTTGGAGGTAGTGGACATTTATGGAGGTGCAGCCCTGTGGGAAGTCTTTGAGCCACTGAAAGTGGGCCTTCAAAGGGGGCTTTGAAGCACAAGGTGTGTCTTCTTTGCTTCCTGAGTAGTTATGTGAGCAGTTTGTTCTTTTCCATTCTCTTTCCTCTTCCACCTCCAGCTCAACACCCAAGGCCCTAAAGTAAGTCGTTCATCACATTGTATGACAAAATCTCCAAAATTGAAGTCAGAAGACACGTTTTTTTCTATTTAAATATTAATTACCTCAGATATTTTATCCTTTAAGCATGAGACTGACCAGTACAGAGTAATAAAAGGACAAAAAAAAAGATGCGATACTTAAGAGTCATAGACAGTTAAATTCATTTTCATAACATTGACATTTCACAAAAGCTTTTAGGTTGAATTAAGTCTACCGTGCATGAAACTGCTTGGACTGCAATTAAGACCCTTATCTTTTATATACAACCTCGCACCCTTAGCTTCACTTGCAGCTTAAAATTGTTTCAATGTCCCCAAGGAATGATGCCATGGTTATGATTTGTAAAACAGAGGAACACTCCTCCACTGCTGGTGGGATTGCAAGCTGGTAAAACCACTCTGGAAATCAGTTTGGCGGTTCCTCAGAAAACTCAGCATAATACTACCGGAGGACCCAGCTATCCCACTCCTGGGCATATACCCAGAGGACTCTCCAACATGCAATAAGGACACATGCTCCACTATGTTCATAGCAGCATTATTTATAATAGCTAGAAGCTGGAAAGAACCCAGATGTCCCTCAACGGAGGAATGGATACAGAAAATGTGGTATATTTACACTGTAGAATACTACTCAGCTATTAAAAACAATGAATTCATGAAACTCTTAGGCAAGTGGGTGTAACTGGAGAATGTCATCCTGAGTGAGATGACCCAATCACAAAAAAATCACACATGATATGCACTCACTGGTAAGCAGATATTAGCCCAGAAGCTTGAAATACCCAAGGAACAATTCATATATCAAAGGAAGGAGAGGGGCCTGGTCCTGGAAGGGCTCAATGTGGCAGTGTAGGGGAATGCCAGGAAGGGGAGGCAGGAGTGGGGAGCAGGGGGAGGGAAGAGGACATATGGGACTTTGGGGGAGCAGGGGAACCAGTAAGAGGGAAATCATTTGAAATGTAAATAAAGAATATACCTAATAAAAAATTTAAAAAAAGACAAGGAAAAAAAGAAAACAAACTGCACTGTCGTCAATATTCTAACTTACAAGTTTTCATTCTAGCTAGTAAAGATTTTTTGGATTTCCACATACTTGCCATCTAGCAATTATAGTCGAGGATTGAGAACATTGTACTATGTTATATCGTACCTGCCCTGTCGTGAAGTAACAGTAAGCAATTAATATTTAACCTTCTCCAAGAGACTCCACACATCCTTAAAGGGACATCTCAGGAAGTCTTAATTTTCTCCGTCACTGTGTTTATAGAAATGCTCTATATAAGTAATTCAGAAGAGAGTAGTCAAGAGAAAATTCCTATTCTTCTGCTTCTATAGCACATTAATTACAGAGATACAGAGAATTAATTTGAGGAGAGAATCCACATGGCACTTGGGCTTAGTTTTCCATTTAGCACTGAAAAATTGGTTTTGCACAGAGAGAAAGGCATTTCAAACTTTCGAATGATATCTCCAATTGTCTCATTGTGAGGAGCGTCTTTTCTTAGTAAACAGAGAAAGGGAGAAATGAACCACAATTACAACTAATTCTATTAAAACCTTGTTTACCCAAATCGAGCTTACTTAGCCTATTAAAGCATTGTAATAATTACAAACGATAACTCGAAAATTTTGAAGCCTAAGGTGGAAAGTCTAGGCAATGTTCTTATTAAGTTAATGATGTGCCAATAGCAGTGATGGGTACACAAATACACATACAAACACATGCATGCGCATGCACGTGCACACACACATACACACACACACACACACACACACACTCACACACACACATACACACCAAGATATATGCGTAAATATGCGGATAAAAATACAGTTACACAAGCTCAGGGTTAAGAACATGGTCCCACACAGACTTATAACACTGATACTTATCCACGCTCCTGAGAATTATTAAATTAGAATATGAATAGAAGTGGGAGAGGAGCCCATCAATGAAGACTATTTCAATTAATTTCAGTTGTTAGTCTCAGAGTTCTTAAGATTCAGTTAGGACTAGATAAGCCAGTTATAGCATTCCAGAAGACATGATGTAGGGAGCATGCGTGGTGTAAAATCCTTGGATAGAACGACTCTGGATAGGATACTGCTTTATGTTCTAACTTCATAGACCTTTTTCCACTTTTTAACTTTACCTAATTTATATTGGAATTACTGAGAAAAATACAAATAATCTATGGGACAGATTTACATCATTATTAAGTAACAGGTATTTTCATAAACTAAACAAGTATTTCACCAATTATTCAGATTAATTCCACAGCTGATGTTATATCCGCATATGTTTTATCATGGGTGTATTTAAATAGATGCATATATTATTTTTATATATGAAAACACAGAAGCATACATCTCATACAAAAATATAAAGCATATGTTAATCCAACACTACAGATTTTAAAGTGTTTGATTATGTTTTGTTATGTTTGACATTAATTTCTAATGTCATAGTTTGTATTATAAAGTGCAGAATGTATTTATACATAATACCAATAAGTACAAAATTAATTGTCCACAAACACATAATCTAGAAATATTCACCACAATCTTTATGAAGCATGTTAAACTGAAGATAGTCTCTGTATGATGCTGACGCTCTACACTCAGACCCCAAAGCTTCATGCTGTGTATTTCAGATCCTCCACTTCATTTTTGGAATGATTAGAATAATTTGAATACATTTCAATTATAATGGAATGCTTTTCTTCATATATACTCTTTCTTTGCCTCTGGTTTCACTAAGGAAGAAATTTATGGGCTATACATTAACCCTTTTTATGACTTTTCCCTTTTAGTAAATGTTTTTTCTATACTATTCTTACGTCATATTAACCATCCAAGTGAAATTCATTGTATACTATGAGTGTAGTAATTTATTTGTACTCAAATGTTCCCATTATGTTTTTTTTAACAGTGGACACACACTTTTAATGATAGGGGCAGTAGGCAATGTATCTATTATGGAACCCCATTAAAGGTAAACATTGGGTGGATGTCACATAGACCTGACAAAATATATAAAAACAAACAAACAAACAAAAAAATAACAAAGAACTTTCTCATGGGGGATGTGGACAAGATTAGCTTGTTTTCACTTTTTTGAAAAGCACCCTGAAGAGAGGCCATAAGAGAGCCTTGCACTGTATGCAATATGTATTAGCAGATCATATCTTGTTTCCCTGCTACTGTCACCGTTCAGCAGAGTTTGTTTATGGGAGGCCTCATTAATGGTTCTTTACAGGTGACCCCTGCTGTAGAGGGTATTACCACTCCACAGGTTTCTATCACACAATTTTCTGGGTATGTCAAAAGCATATGTCAGAGCAAAAAGGGCAGAGATAAACCTTGGGGATTCTAAAGAGTGACACCTGGCTGGAATTCAATTTGTCAGGAAATGTAAAGCCATGCTCGAAGGAGCCAGGAAGCTGGGGTTAGCTCCAAATGACTCATTCGCTGGAACTTTAAATTAACACTGAGAAGCCCTTATGACAGTGCTTAGGCTCAATACAAAGAAAATACTGAAATATTTAAACCCAGTGCAAATTAGATTTTGATTCAAGACAATGAATATGCTTAATTAAACTGGCACAGAAAATGTAAATGTTTCTGCTAGTGTTGCATTAACATGAAAACCCTGGGAATTAAATTGTACATTTCTAATCTTTCATAATGATGAAATCCAAAATGTTATTGTTATGTTTATAAGGCAGGCTATTGTTAGGAAGCATATTCATTATAAGACAATAGCTACACATCTAATTCTACACCAGGGAAGGGCTTCAATGGTTCAATATTTTATACTGTGCTAATAATAGATTTTATAAAAATAAATCAATATGTGTAATATTGAATTCTAAAATATAAAGTCATAAAATAGATGTCATGTGTGGTTGGTATTGTTTGTAATTGTAACCATTTTCTGCTCTAGCACATAGTAAAGGAATGACTTAGAATTTGAATAAATTGACATTTTGTTGAAACTGGATACAGTGGTGCTTTGGTAGAAGGAATGTTATGCTGGAGTTTGCTCCATTGTATATGTAGATCATGCTTGTTTTAGTCCTTCTTCCATCCATTCATTCTGAATCTCTGATACGGTAGAGTGTTATAATTAAAATACAAATGCTTTTCAGATTTATCCAAACAAGTGTGGATTTCAGCAGGTAAATATTACTAAAATGTTTAATTTTAATTTCATGTTTGTGTGCATGTCTGTGCATATGTGGGGTTTGCATTCATGTCATGGGTGCATATGTGCTTACATGTGCACATGTCTATGTATGTAGAAAGCAAAGAGTAATGTCTTCCTTCCTCTCTTCTTACTGTTGATGTTAGAAAATACTCTGACTAAAAACAATTGGGAATGAAAGGGTTTGTTTCAGTTTACAGAATACATTATTATTGAGGGATGTCAGATCAGGAATTTAGAAACAGTATAAATATTGACTTACTAAAGTATAAAGGTTAATTGGCTCGATTGACAAATGAGCTTTAGAGATGAGCATATGTCTATTTCTCCACCACAGTTGATGATTTGCTTGCTTTCTTGTTTGCTTTTTTTATTGGTAGGTTACTTATGGAGATCTAAGCTCAGGGCTTCATGCCTGCATAGTAGGTACTTTACTGAAGGAATCATCTCTCTGATCCTAATAATACTTCCTTTTTACATATTGTGGTGAGCACAGATTCTACGAACTCTATCTTGTAGGAGTGGATGGCTGTATGGGGGAGCACCCTCATAGAAGTAGGTGCAGGGTGTGTGGGTTACAGGGGTTTCTGGAGGGGGAAACGGGAAAGGGGATAACATTTGAAATGTAAATAAATAAAATATCCAATAAAAAGAAGGTAATATAAATACCAACTGTTCATACATTGATCTTTTATCACTAATGTAACAAATGCCAAAAATACAATGTCTTAAAACAACACAGATTCAATATCTTAGATTGCTGAACATCCAAAGTCCTAAAATAAAAGTGTTCTCAAGAAAAAGAGAAAAGAAGCCAGGGGAAGCAAGCCAGTAAGTAACATCTCTTCATGGCCTTATTTACAATGCTTACAATTCTCGACTACAATGAGTGCTCCATAGTGAAAATGTATAGGATTCCATCCAAGATAAGGACAAGAGTTCTTCCAAATAATTTCATGACAGGGATTTTTTTCTGCTTACAGGTGATTGATAAAATATGTGTCTTCACACTATTTGCATATTTCAATACTTGTCAGTGTGAATCAGAGGCTCTACCATCTTTACATCCTCTTTAAACCTTAAAAAATTTCTCTTTACAACTAGCCTTCTTATAGGCTACAGTAGATACCAAGGAGATATCTCATTGGTTTGATCTCCATCATCTTGGTCATTAGTTACTTTCAGCATCTTTTCATTGATGTTTTGAGCACTTGTATGCTGAGGCTAATATCTACTTAATTATTCAATTGTTAAAAATCTCATGCTGATATATTTACTTTCTATTGAATTCAGCATTTAAAATGAAAAAGTCTCCAAAGAATGAGTTAAGTTTATACCATAAGGAATGAGAGGAACAAAGTCCACACTTAGTACAGTGTAAAGACAATAAAGTCGAAACCATTCAAACAAACATAAGATTAGTCAAAGCACAAACTTCTTCAATATTTGATTTTAGGTTAATATGCTGTTCAGTGGGTTTCATCATGACATCCTCATGCATTCGTGTGATTATACTGTGTTCTCATTTCTTCCTTGCCACTGCTGCCCTTTCTCACGCCCTCTGCCTTCCACTAACCCTCTCCTGTTCTTCCCAGAAAAGGTTCCTTATCATATACATGTTGATAATCTGTCCACTTTCTCCCCTTATCTTCTTCTCTCTCATGATGTCATTCACAGGTTCATGACCTCCACACAAATACATTAATAAACATACACATATAATTTGTCTTTCTGAGTCTGGCTTATTTCACTTAATAATTTTCAATTACATTCATTTTACTACAAATGCTCAAATTTACTTTTTACAGTCTTGCATAATATAGCATAGATGTATCATATTTTTTTCTGTATTCATTTGAGAGACATTGGTTCCATTACTTAGCTATTGTAAGGGAGCAATGTTCATGCTGTACAGCAGAAGAGGATTTTTAAAAGCTGAATTGTGCCTTAAGGCTATGAATGTATTGGAAATTTTTAACAAAATGAAAAATGATACTGGTATCAAATATCTACAATCAGAAATGAATTATACATGAAATTTAAAGCTATAGAAATAAAAGGGACCATAAGCTGCTATAGTTTGTTACACACAGGACAACAGAGTAAATTGGTCTTAGAATAAATGATAAAGTCCTAGAATGCCCAAACTTACCTAGGCAAAATAGTAAAGAAGCAGAAAATCTTCATTGACCAATGAGTAAGGATGTTTAATTAATAATAATGAGAATGAATCTCTCAACTAAGACCTCAGGAGAAATGCTTTTTTTTGGGGGGGGGGTGAACTCTATGAAACATTTAAGGAATATTTAATGCTAACCCTCAAATTATTTTCAACAGTTGAAGAAAATTGACATTTCAGTACTCATTGTAAGAGATTAATGTAATTTGTAGGAATACTAAACAGTCCTTTTTGGTGGTACAATTCCTCACCATCAACAAGCAGTACAGAATTGTCACCTTAACAGAAACACATAGCAAAACTGAGTGGGACTCTAAAATGATTGATTTTATCTACTAAGACAGATGTGATGCCAGACATAGCTATATAATGACACCTTTTCTCAGAAACTACTAAATAAACTAAAAATATTAATATAATTTTTAGTTTAATGGAATCAATGGTTGTAATGATGTGACAATAGACACAATAAAAATATTTGATAATATTAAATAGCCATTTGTTTAAAAATATAAATGCTTTGATGAAATAGGTCTAGACAAGAGACAGAAGAAAAATCAACTATAAGCCCTTAGCAAGTATCATACTCAGTAAGGAACAAGTGGATGCATTTAATCTGTGATCCAGAACAGGTCAGCAACTCTCACTTCAGCTCGTGTCACTCAGTGTAGTACTAGCTCTCCTCATCAGAAACATTGGTCAAATGGACAAACAATCTTTCAAACAGTAATGAAGAAATATGATTATCTCTGTTTGTAGACCAGAGAGTTCTAGTATACTGAACTCCCTAGCACCTCTACAATGAAAATCCCATCTATTTGAAAACATAAACACATATAAATCAACTTATATATATATATGAAACAAAATATTGTTATCATAAAAGAAAACTAAACTGAAATTATGAGGAAATTGACATGTCTAAGAGTAAAATGCTTGAAGTAATATGCTTAACAAAGGAATTAGATACATTTAGTGAAAAAAAAAATCCAATAAAAAAGAAAACATAGGTAAAGGTGTATTGCTTTGTTGTTCAATGTATTCTGTTAAAATAATCATATCACAAAAGCCACTTTGTAGAATCAATGTAATCTATATGTAAATCGAAGTTTTTAAAACAAAATTTATAGCAGAACAAAACAACAAATAGTAATGTTGTAAATTTACCAAGAAGCATAAAGTTCTCAAGTATGAAGACTATTTTGAACAAGAAGGTAGTATCATACGTCCTAGATTCAAAATGTACTATAAAACTATGGCTATTGAACAATTCAGTACTATAATAAAAAAGGAAAAGCCAAACCTCCATATAAAATAATAGAATGTGCCAGAGCTCTCAGGAGTAAAGCCATGGTTGTCTGGTGAGACTGTTAACAAGTGCTAGCAGTATAAATGGGGGGGGAAGCATATTGACTTCAACAAATTTAAGAAGATTGATTTAAAACCTAAAAATCTAAGGGAATTTGAACTTTGTATTATTTTTTAGCTACTTTCAGATACCATGATTCAGAAGAAACAGTTTGTTGGAGTGAGTAACACAACCTCAGAGACTGAATTCATGGACATCATTGTAAGGAGCATGGCAGCAGGCATGCACTCATGGTACAGGGGCATTAGTCAAGAGTTCATACCTAATCCAATAGTACAAGGCAGAAGAGTATAAAACAGCTAACTGGGAAGATTCAGAGCTAGACTGAGGCAAGACTGAGCTAACTGGGAAAGGCTTAGGCTTTTGAAGTGCATCCCCAGTGACACACCTTTTGCCTCAGTGTGTCCACCTGTCCTCATTATTCCAAAACAGTTTCACCAACTGTGGCTAAGAACTCAAATATATAATCTACAAGGGTCATTGTTATTCAAATCATGACAATATTTTACTATCCATTAAAAACAACTTAAAGTGGATTTAAAAAAAAATCTATAACAAGCCCAGGGAAATCCTCATAATTTGGGTCTTACTAGTGACTTCTGCCACAAAAACACTGGTGTCCGTGTAGAACTACAGTGAACTTAAAACTGCACAGAAAAGGAACCATTCAATAAAATTAAATATGACCCATGGAATTGGAAAACATTTACACACATAACAACATATAATATACTAAGGGGGTCATTTTTAAAACATATGAGAAGCTCTTGTTATTACAACTCAGTGGCAACAAACAAACAAATATACAAAAACCAAAAGACTAAATCCTATAAATAGGATCATATATATATGAATATATGGGCATATTATCATTTATAAATTTATAGTTGGCAATAATTTTGCAAGCATTTGGAATACAGACTTTGACAATTGTTTGTTCCTTATGGTAATGTTAGAAAAATCAAACTGTCAAATAATACAAGTATGTGAATTCCAAACTACTTATTTTTTGCCATTTTAATTTTCGTTTTAAACTCTAAAAAGAATCTTTTGCTATTTTAGAACATTGAAATGAAGTGGTATTTTTGAAAGAGAGAGAGCACATATGTTGAATTTACATATATTAACCTATTTTATATACTTTTCTTACTATCATATACCCACAATCAGAATTAGAATTCCATTGTGTACTATCTCATTTACATTTATTTTCTTTAACTACAAATCTTGGGGAAATTCACATAGAATATCAAGGAGAATATTCAGAGACCTCAATAATAGTGCTGTGGGTATTCATAGCATCCGATAAGTACCTGAAGTGATCTCTCTCTCTCTCTCTCAATCTCTCTCTCTCTCTCTCTCTCTCTCTCACACACACACACACACACACACACACACACAAACACTCTCTCTCTCTCTCTTTCATCATGTCCTCCTGTGATTCCTCCTTTAAAGAGACTTGGACTTGTTGTGTAAGGAGGTAGGCTGAAGCAAACAATTGGGGTAACATTTTAAAAAACACTGCGGTGTTAAAGGACGCAGAGTTGTCATGTGTGCATTTTCTTTTCCTCTTCTTCAATTGCTCAGAAGGCAAGCTGTCATGTTTTGATCTGGGATGCAGAAAGACCTCAGACACAGGAATTAAGGCAGATCAACAGTAGCAAGATAGTGAAAAAATGCATTTTTGCAGCATCCATAAGGAGTAGATTTGGAGTAAGTCTTGTGTCAATCAAGTCCTCAAAACAGACATTGTTCCAACTCATGCCATACTGCAGAATTGAAAGTGTGGCTCACAGGACTTAGATAAGCCAATCTGGGGCCTTCAGCACCGATGTCATCAATATTACATCATGAAATTATACATAATATATAAATGCCCAGTGTGATTAAAGACAGAATCTCCATATTCCACATGGGCTCATATATGCTCTGTGGATCTGACTGTCCCAGAACTCATAATTATTCCCAGGACAATGGTTACAGGCATGTGCCATATCTTTGGACATGGTTTTGCATGTGGGATTTTTATCAGTTAATGTGATCTATATCACTTAAAATCTAATTCTGGATACAAATGGCTTAACTTGACTACTACACTATTTTATTTTAATTCATATATATATATATATATATATATATATATATATATATATATATATATAAACTGAAATAAATTAGTAATATCTGACAAGATGAATTTATCCTAGAGATATTGATGTATAACTTAAATATGAAAGGTTGAGATCAAAATTAGAGCTTAGATAACTTGAGACCCTCCCATGGGCAAGCACATTCTCTGACAAATGATACTATGTTAAGCTTACAGACAGTAGTCTAGTACAGCTGCCTATTGAGAGGAACCACCCAGCAGCTCACTGAGAGGCAGACAACCACAGCCAAACTGTGGATCAAGCTTGGGAATTCATTTTTTTCTGCCTCTTTTTCTTTCTTTCTTTTTTTTTAAAATTAATCATTTTATTCATTTCATTTCAAATGATATCGCCCTTCTTGGTTTACCTCTTCACCACCCTCCCTCCTATTTGCACTTACCCCCTCCCATTTGCCTCTATGAAGGTGCTCTTCCACCCATTCACCCACTTCAGCCTCACCCCTCTAGCATCCCCCTATGCTGGGGAATCAAGCCTTTCTCCCCTCACTTCAATGTCAGATAAGGCCATCCTCTGCTAGATATGTATCTGGAGTCCTGGCTCCCTCTCTGTATACTCTTTGGTTGGTGGTTTAGTCCCGGGGAGCTCTGGGTGGTCCAGTTAGTTGATGTTGTTCTTCTTATGGGATTGCAACCCCCTCAGCTCTTTCAGTCCTTCCCCTGCTCTTTTATTGGGGTCCCTGGACTCAGTCCAATGGTTGGCTGTGTCTGCATCTGCATTAGTCAAGTGCTGGTAGTACCTCTTAGGGAACAGCCATATCAGGTTACTATCAGCAAGCACTTCTTGGCATCAGCAATAGTGTAGGGGTGTTGTGTCTATAGATTGGACGGATCCCTAGGTGGGATGGTCTCTGGATGACCTTTCATTCAATCTCTGTTCCAGTTTTTTCAACTGTCTTTCCTTTGAACAGAAACATTTCTTAGTTCAAATTTTTGAGATGCGTGGGTTGCCCGATTGCTCAACTGGGACTTGTGTCTATCTACTAGAGGTGGTCTCTGCAGGTGGTATTTCCTCTTTGTTGGGTATTTCTGCTAAAGACATCTCTACTAGGTCCTGGGAGCTTCTCACTTCCCTGATGTCTGGGACTCTCTAGTGGCTACTCCCATTTCTGCATCCCCCACTGCTACATATTTCTATTCAATTTCCTGATATTCTATACTTCTCTCTTGTCCCTTCCAACACCTGTTCCTGCCCCCCATTTTATCCCTTGCCTTACTCTCTCCCTTCAGGGTGTATCCCTCCCTCTAGCTCCTGTGATTACTTTGTTCCCTGTTCTATGTATTATTGATGCAGATACACTTTGGTTTTCCTTCTTATAAGCTACATATAGTTTGCTGGTTGTATTGTGGGTATTCTTAGCTTTTGGGCTAAAATCTGCTTATCGATGAGTACATAACATGAGATAATTATAGAAGAATAGAAGCAATGGTTGCAGAATCTAAGGGGATAGGAACTCCACAGAAAGACTAACAGAGTCAAATAAAATTGAACCATTGGGGCTCTCAGGGACTGAACCACCAAAAAAAGAACGTACACATGGGCCCGGCCTCCCTGGACATATGTAGAAGATGTGCAGCTTGGTCTTCAAGTGGGTCTCAAACAACTGGAGTGGCAGCTATCCCAAAAGCATACATTTTATAGAAACTTAGGCAACACAATCTAAGCCAAATAATAATCAAACAGAGCAATTAAAACCTTTGTCTAATAGCAGGACTATTTTTTTTTAGACAAAATGACTGGATATCTACATTCTATAAAATGTAATCTGTATGAGGAATATATTCTTCTATCTGGGTTCCCTGTCTGGCCTCAGTAGGAGAGGATGCAAATAACCTCATGGAGTCATGATATGCCAGGGTAAAGGGATATTGAGGTGGGGTCCCAACCTACTCAAACAAGAAGGTAAATAGACATGGTGGAAGGTTTGTGGGAGCTAGTGACCAGGAGGGGGGCAGTGAGCAGGATGTAGAGTGAATAAGTAATAATACTAAGAATTAATAATGAATTATACCTTTTATGCCTTATGCCATTTGGGTCAAGAAATTTGTTAATGATTCTGTTGAAAAGAGATTGTTAGAAAATAAAATATAACTAAGTGTGATAGTTTTCTATGTGACTTACAATTAATTCTTTTCTATCCAATACCTGATATATCTATCTATATAGATATAGAGATAGATAGATAGATAGATAGATAGATAGATAGATAGATAGATAGATAGATAGATAGATAGATAGATAATAGATAGGTATCACAAACTCACATACAAAGCTGATCACAAAGTATGAATAGACAAGATCAGTAATGATTTGTGTTATAGAACTAACATCTGTCTTTTCACAGTTCACAAGATGAAATATAATCTAAAGTGGACTTGTGCATTTCAGTGTAAAAGGAGATTTCACCTTAGGGTACAATATATCACAGAGGCAGAAATAACAGAAGTAGAATTACTGTCTTTACAACAAGAGGTTAGAGAGCTAGCTCTCTATTTTATTCATCTTATAGTTATTGAATGAGAATTGAGAATTTGCTACTTAGAGAAGGACAAAGCAGCTACTATGACAGAATGAGGTTGAAATTCAAGTATCTGGTATTGAAGGATACTTAATTTATTTATGTGTATTTAGTCCATAGACATACATTGAATTACACAAAAATAATTAAGCTATCTTTCAATGCTTTTGCAAGACACTTAAGATTTTCAAATTTTAATGCATTATTTTAAACCCTAATATAGATATATAGGAAGAGATAGAGGTAGATAGATATAGACTGATACAGATATTGATACAGGCATAAGCATAGAAATTGACACACACATAGTTTTTTATATCAATACAGATAGATATCCAGTCATTTTGTCTAAAACAAACAATAGTCCTGCTATTGGACAAAGGTTTTAATCGCTCTGTTTGATTATTATTTGGCTTAGACTGTGTTGCCTAAGTTTCTATAAAATGTGTCAGATAAAATCATTAATTATCCATTATTAATCCTAATTGAAATTTATTGTTATAAAGACTTAAAAGATTAACTTTAGAACGAAACAAAAATTTTAGTTATATGCACAAAATGAAGAGTTTAAAATAGAGCAAATCTTTTCCCAATAGGTTGGTTGCCGTTTTGTCATTTTGACAGTATCTTTTGCCTTACAGAAACTTTGCAACTTTATGAGGTCCCATTTGTCAATTCTTGATCTTAGAGCATAAGCTATTGGTGTTCTGTTCAGGAAAATTGCCCCTGTGCCCATGTACTCAAGGCACTTCCCCACTTTCTTTTCTATTATTTTCAGAGTTTTTGGTTTTATGTGGAGGTTCTTGATCCACTTGGACTTTAACTTAGTACAAGGAAATAAGAATGGATCAATTTCCATTCTTCTGCATGCTGACCTCCAGTTGAAACAGCACCATTTTTTGAAAAGGATATCTTTTTTCCACTGGGTGGTTGTAGCTCTCTTGTCAAAGATCAAGTGACCATGGGTGTGTGGGTTCATTTCTGGGTCTTCAATTCGGTTCCATTGATGTACCTGCCTGTCACTGTACCAATACCATGCAGTTTTTAACACTATTGCACTGTAGTACTGCTTGAGGTCGGGGATACTGATTCCCCCAGAAGTTCTTTTACTGTGGAGAATAGTTTTAGCTATCCTGTGTTTTTTGTTATTCCAGATGAATTTGATAATTGCTCTTTCTAACTCTATGAAGAATGGAGTTGGGATTTTGATGGGGATTGCATTGAATCTGTATATTGTTTTTGGCAGGATAGCCATTTTTACTGTATTAATCCTGCCAATCCATGAACATGGAAGATCTTTCCATCTTCTAAGGTCTTCTTTGATTTCTTTCTTCAGAGACTTGAAGTTCTTGTCATACAGATCTTTCACTTGTTTAGTTAGAGTCACACCAAGATACTTTATATTGTTTGTGGCTATTGTGAAGGGTATCATTTCCCTAATTTCTTTCTCAGCCTGCTTATCCGGCCACTTTGTTTAAGTTGTTTATCAGCTATAGGAGTTCTCTGGTGCCGGGCGGTGGTGACGCATGCCTTTAATCCCAGCACTTGAGAGGCAGAGGCAGGAGGATTTCTGAGTTCGAGGCCAGCCTGGTCTACAAAGTGAGTTCCAGGACAGCCAGGGCTACACAGAGAAACCCTGTCTCGAAAAACAAAAAACAAAAAAAAAAAAAAAAAGGAGTTCTCTGGTAGAGTTTTTTGGGTTGCTTAAGTAGACTATCATATCAACTGCAAACAGTGATAATTTGACTTCTTCCTTTCCAATTTGTATCCCTTTGACCTCCTTTGGTTGTCTAATTGCTCTAGCTAGATCTTCAAGTACTATATTGAATAAATATGGAGAGAGAGGGCAGCCTTGTCTAGTCCCTGATTTTAGTGGGATTGCTTCAAGTTTATCTCCATTTAGATTGATGTTGGCTACAGGTTTGCTGTAAATTGCTTTTACTATGTTTAGATATGGCCTCAGATTCCCGTTCTTTCCAAGACCTTTAACATGAAAGGATGTAGAATTTTGTCAAACGATTTTTCAGCATCTAATGAAATGACCATGTGTTTTTTTTCTTTGAGTTTGTTTATGTCAAAAGGACAAAATGGCAACCAACTAATTGGTAAAAGATCTTTACTAACCCTACATCCGAAAGAGGGCTAATATCCAAGATATACAAAGAACATAAGAAGGTAGATTCCACAGAGCAAAATAACCCTATTAAAAATGGGGTACAGAGCTAAACAAAGAATTTTCAACTGAGGAACATCGAATGGCTGAGAAACACCTAAAGAAATGTTCAACATCCTTAGTCATCAGGGAAATGCAAATCAAAACAACTCTGAGATTCCACCTCACACCAGTCAGAATGGCTAAGATCAAAATCTCAGGAGACTGCCAGTGCTGGTGAGAATGTGAAGAAAGAGGAACACTCCTCCACTGCTGGTGGGATTGCCAGCTGGTAAAACCACTCTGGAAATCAGTTTGGTGGTTCCTCAGAAAACTCGGCATAATACTACAGGAGGACCCAGCTATACCACTACTGGGCATATACCCAGAGGACTCTCCAACATTCAATAAGGACACATGCTCCACTATGTTCTTAGCAGCCTTATTTATAATAGCGATTTTTTTGTTGTCTCCTTATCGACCTATATCAGTTGACCCATATTCTCCTGCATTTCTTTAAGCGATTTTTGTGTTCCCTTTGTAAGGGCTTCTACCTGTTTATTCATGTTCTCCTGTATTTCTTTATTTACGTCCTTCTTGAAATCCTCTAATAGCATCATAAGAAGTGATTTTAAATCCAGATCTTGCCTTTTGGGTTTGATGGGGTATCCAGGACTTGCTGCTGTCGGAGAGTTGGGTTCGGATGGTACCATATTGCCTTGATTTCTGTTAGTAACATTCCTACGTTTACCTTTTGCCATCTGGTTACCTCTGGTGTTAGTTGGTCCTGCTGTCACTGGCTGTTGCTTGGACCTCCTGTGAGCCTGCAAGGTTATTTCTGCCCCCCCACCACCACGGGTGCCCAGGATTCCCCTGGCACAGATTGCTGAGGGGCTGCCCTGTTCCTGAGTGACTTTGAAGCCCTGATGTGTCTTGCCCCAAGTGATGTTATATTGGGGAATCCCTGCACATACGAAGGCTCAGTGTAGTCAATCCCTGGAGCAGAGGTCGCCAAGGGGAGGCTGGTGCTCCCTCTCTGTGCGGGTGCGCTTTCTCCCCATGCGGGTCCCTCTGCAGGGCAGATGTCCCACAGCAGAGCTGGCGCATAGATGACCACAGAACTGCCCAGCTCTTGGGTGCATGGAGCACACAAGCTGGCCGAGTCCCAAGCGATGTTATGCTTGGTTATCCCTGCACCTGGAGATCCCAAATGCTCTCTTGCTGGATCAAAGATGGCGGAATCAACAATTATATTTTAAACACCCAAGAAATATCTGACACTGTGGATCATATCTTAAACAAATGGAGACAGCTGAAGTTATGACGTGCATGTGAGTTCCTAGAAATATCTACCAGAAAAACAAGAGCAGAAATCTCTAAATATATATCAACATACAGCTAGTATATAAATAATATATGAATCCAAAGTAAAGTCACAGAAGAAAATACAATGTATAAAATATATGTACTCCTTTCCTAGCACAATTATGAAGTTTATGTTTTTGAAAGATTAGTTTTAAACAAGGGAAATATAAAATCAACAATCTGTACTCTACTCTCAGAAAGGCCAATAAGTACAAAGCAAACCAAAGCAATGCAAAGTGAGGAAATAATACACAAAAAGGAGAAAGGGCAGCAAAATTGAGGAAAAGATATTAACAGGTATCAGCAAAATGAAAAGCTGAATACCAAAAGCAAATCTGGAAAATTTTAATCTCAAGAACATAGACACAGGTAGAGAGAAGTCTTGAAGTACTTTAATATTAGGAACATAGATAGAGTTAGAAAGAAGTCTGGATACCCCAACGTTTAAATGAGGAAGAATATTCCTAACCCACTTTGCATGCATCAGAAGGATAATGACTGAGCAGTGATCACCAGGAGTAATGTTATACCCCAATGCTGTACTATTTAGAAGCATTGCTTACATACAACTATAACTCAACAAGTAAAGATATATACTAGGGAAAGTCCCAAGCCTATTAAAGAAATTATATTTTTCAATACAAACACATTGAACAAGAAATTTTCATGCAAGTTTTCCATAGAGAATAATATAAAATAACTAACATATTTCAAAAGATGTCGTATAGAAAGGAGTACTTCCAACTTCATCTACTCTGCTGGTGTGACAAATGCCAGACAAATACAGTGTAACAAAGGAAATTTTACACCACACAGGCACACAATGCTAAAGGTGTTCTTACATATTTTTGTAACAGCATCATTATACACTAAACTTAATGTAATTTACTTATTACAGCCCACTGTAAACCTATGTGTATATTGGTTTGTGCTCCTAACTTCTAATATGTAACTAGGCTGAACATCACTGTCACACAAACACAGTGCTAAAATTTGTGCATATTATCATAAATACTGTAAACTAATGGTTAGTGGGATTATGCATATCATAATCTTTTTCTACATAGTTTACATTAGGGGATATTTCATTATAGGAAATATGACAAAATCTCTTATGTACAAAATGCTTAAAATAGTATCAACAACTTGAATTCTGTAATGAAAATGTGTAAGATTTACACACATAGGAGCCCTTTTTTTATTTTCTAAGTTTTTTTTTTATTTACATTCAAAATCATTTCCCCTTTCCCGTTTCCTCCCTCCCCGAAAATCCCTAAAACTGGGTACACACAGAGTCTCACCCAGGAGAGACATTGTTCACAGGGGAGAGGGGAGGAGCAACTCTTTTAGAAAAGCTTCAAACAGAAAGGCCATCCAGAGACTGCCCCACCTGGGGATCCATCCCACATGCACACACCAAACCCAGACACTATTGCACATGCCAAGAAGTGCTTGCTGACAGGAGCCTGATAAAGCTATCTCCTGAGAGGCTCTGCCAGATCCTGACTAATACAGATGCTGAGGCTGGCAGCCAATCATTGGGTTGAGCACAGGGACCCCAATGAAGGTGTTAGGAGAAGGACTGAAGGAGCTGAAGGGGCCTTATTTGGCATTAATGGGAAGGGAGACCTTTGGTCCTGTGAAGATTTGATGCTCCAGTTTAAAGGAATGCTAGGGCGGTGAGGCAGGAGGAAATAAAACATAAAAGGTGTGGAGCACCCTCATAGAAGCAGGGTAAGGGGCTGTTGGATAGCAGGTTTGCAGAAGGGAAACAGGGAAAGGGGTTAACATTTGAAATGTAAATAAATAAAATAAAATGAAAATGAAAAGATAAAAGGAAAAGAAATGCTTCAAACAACAGTAGAACCTTGTTCAGGTGACCAGCTCAAAAAGGAGAAGGTACGTTTTAGCTCACATTTTCAGGGCTTCTAGTTCATGGTCGCTAGCGCTGTTTCTCTGGAGTCTGCAGTGGCAGAGAGGCTTTACTAGGAGAGAAGAACGATTCCAGATGAAAGGGTCTCCTCCGGGAATCCAGGAAGTAAAGAGGGTGGAGAAAATAGAATAGGAGGATATAGGATCCCAGGAACGTCCTGACGATCACTTAAAGAATCTACAGAATCACACATCACACATCAATCAGCGCCCTGCTGTTAATATTTGAGTATCCGAGGTAGATTCCATATCCAATGAGTATCAATGGCTAACTGCAACTCTCAAAAAGAGGATTCATAATATATCACCTAGAGGTGCCTTACTCTAGTTTTATAGGGTGAAACTACAGGCAAATATTTCGGCTGCGTCTGATCTGCAATACTTTGTTAGAACTGCTCTAGCCAAAGGGTGTGCTGCTTCAGCTGTAGGAACTTGCAATAGAGAACATGACAGGTCTGCCCCCTGTGGTGCAGAAATGAAGGCTTCCCACTTAATTCAGGAGCAAGGTGGAAGTCTTCAACTCCAGATTTCTTACTTACCATACTTTCTGGAATTTTATTCAGCACATAAGGACAAGTAAGTAAAACAAAGTTAAAAAGGAAAAAAAATATTAAATGGGACACAACCAAATACCAATAACAATGACAACATGTCTTTAAAATTTAGGAGTGGATTTTTTAATAATGCTAAAATAAATTATGTTTTATATACTGAAAATAATCTATGTAAAATGGAGCAAAATCAGTGTCATGTATTTATGTATGTATGTATGTGTGTGTATGTATATGTGTGTATGTATGTGTATATGTATGTGTATGTATGTAAGTATGTATGTATCATAGTGTGTATGAAGAATGGACACAATTGATAATTAGAAAGAATGGAATACTGCCATTTGCAAAAGCATGGTTGGACCTGAAATTATTACATTTAGTAAAATAACATGCCCAAAACTCAAGATACATTGTTGCTCATCTGTGGAAGCTACAGATGGTTGTAAGCAGAAGGAGGTAAACAGTGGTCTCTAGAGATTAGAAGGTGAACTTGTAGGATGCAGATTAAATTCCAGTAACAAGTACCAAAGTATGGTAACTCTAGTCTATTTATAATATATTTCAAAATATCTGGGAATGTAGAATACATAGTTTCCTGAAATATAAACATGATAAATTTTTGAGAAGATGCAAATGCTAACTACTCAAAAAATATTCATTGTCCATTTCCATGTATCTATCAAATAATTGTTTTTATTCAATAAATATGCAAAAATATTTCATATCAATACACTTTTAAAGAATAAAACACAATCATATAACACAAATAATTAGTATATGTTAAACTGGTAAAATAAGAATAATGAAAGCAACTATTTTAGTACAAATTCTGTGGGTGTAATATTATATTGTTTATACAAAACAATCATTTTTGAAACTGCAAGAGCTTGTGAAACTTTTTTTTAAATTACATGTTATAACAAATTTAAAATAAAAAATTAAAAATACTTACCAAGACTTACATTTGCTTATCATAATCATCTTAGTTATTTACCATGCAACTTACTATCAAACTTTAAAAATATCCTGCTTTTATTACTTTGAGATCTCTATGACATGGGTATACTCTATTAATTCCTATGTCACAAGCAAGAGTATTGATATTTTTTAAGTACAGTGAGATTTGTCTAAGATAAAATGTTTCCTATTAAGAAAGGAGAAATTTAAGGCTATGTCCATTTGAGCAGAGGTACAACTCTTGTCCACAACTCCATTCTTTTATTAAAAATAAAATTTATTTTGCTCATTTTATATTTAAAATTTACTCTGTAATGACAAAAAATCTATAAATATTAATGAACTGATTTAAGCCTTTCAACCACCATTTTTTTTCTAGGTGTGAAAAGGTAATGATGTAAGAAAAGCACATTTCTTCAAATCATATGAACTGGCAGAATGCATGGAAATCTAAGCTTTGGTTTTGAGAAGCGGTGCTTCCTTTATCTTTTAAATTATCTCTTACATATCAGATGTCTCAGGCAAATTCTTGGCATCACAGTTAATTTATGACTGACATTTTTAATGAGTGCCTGAAATGCCAATATTTTGTGTTGTTGATAAAACGATCCATATGTTTTACATTTCAGACACTCAGGCAGCTGAATTGACATTCTGTTGTGAAATGTTAACTTACTAATATGATTCCACATCCAGACAGTGGGCTAACCCATCTCCATACAGAACTCAGAATGTTTTCAGGATTTTATTGCTATTCTCAGTTGAGACTTGGGGTTGTATAAGTATCTGGAATGAGTATATACAAATGTCACTAACAGATTAAGATTTACAGGAATTATAAAATTTTATACAGAGAAATGAGTATTATTTGATGTATATGAATAGCTTATTTTATTGTAGCATGAAGGACATTTACTGGCACTTTATCAGTGGCACCCTGTTTGAGTCTTTCTGCATAGTCCAGATCTTCTACCCCAGAGGCTCAGAATTTGTCTCACTATTAACACTCATGTGCAAGAGTGTATGGCACATATAGAAAGACTGCTGTATCAACGAAGAGAACGGTGGAAACATAATCTTGGAGATGTCATGAACAAGCAGATTAAAGTTTCTAGCCCCTTACTGTATACAAATACCAATTGTTCTTTATTTGAAGTATATCCCAGAAAACATACATTCTGATCATTGTTCCTTTTCCTTTCTAAACTTTACTGCAAATAAATGTTTGATAACAGTATCACTCATTAATTTCTTATTCCAGAGACACTAATATAATGACTATTCCCTAGTACTTTGTAATTGGTACTTTGGATTATATTTAGCAGAAGAGAAGTAAGCTTATTCTAAAGATATAAACTACCTATGAATGTTTTTCAACTAGAAATTTCTTTATTCTCTATTTTTAATTCCTTCAAAATAGCAACAGATCAAAAATTAATTTCTTATTTATGTTAGTTTTTCTTGATATCCAAGAAATTGTACCAAGTAAGATATTACTGAAAGCCATTTATAATGGTATATCATTCTATTAAGAAAAATCTTACCAGGCGGTGGTGGCGCACACCTTTAATCCCAGCACTTGGGAGGCAGAGGCAGGAGGATTTCTGAGTTCGAGGCCAGCCTGGTCTACAAAGTGAGTTCCAGGACAGCGAGGGCTACACAGAGAAACCCTGTCTCAAAAAACCAAAAAAAAAAAAAATCTTAACAGAAAGTCACTAGTTTCTGTAATATAAGCAATTAGCATTTACTTTTATCAATCTTAATTTAAAAATTTAAACATTTTCTGGGTTTGTATTTTTAAAAATATTTATTTATTTATTTTATTATTATTATTATTTTAATTATCTTTAAGCTTTTTTTTTACAGTTCAGTAGTAATCACCCTCCTGGTCTGCTCTCTGACAGTTTCTCATCCCATTTCTCCTGCCCTGTCTACAAGAGGATGTTCCCACCTCCCCATGCCCCACTCCCACATCTTATGCCCCATCCCTACACCTCACCCCAGCCCACCATGCCAGACCTCCCCATCCCTGGGGTTTCAAGTCTCTCAAGGGTTTGGTGCATCTTGTCTCACTGAGGCCAGATCAGGCAGTCCTCTGCTGTATATGTATTGAGGGGGGCTCATATCAGCTAGTGTATAGTGCTAGTAGTGCTGCCTGGTTGGTGGCACAGTGTCTGAGAGATCTTGGGAGTCCAGGTTAGTTGAGACTCCTGGTCTTCCTATGGGATTACCCTCATCTTGAACTTCTTCCAGCTTTTCTGTAATTCAACCACAGAGGTCATTGACTTCAGTTCATTGTTTGGCAGTAAGTATCTGTGCCTGTCCCAATCAGCTGCTTGTTGGGCCTTGCTCAGAGGACACCCATTCTAGATTCCTGTCTGTAAGCACACCATAACATCAGTAATAGTGTCAGGCCTTGGAGCGTCCCCTTGAGATGGGTCCCAAGTTGGGCAGCTCACTGGATCTCCTTTCACTCAGTCTCTTTAGTTCCTGCAGTTCTTTTTAGACAGGAACAATTCTGGGTCAAAGTTTTTGAGAGTGTGATGGCAACCCCATCCCTCCACTCGATATCCTGTGTTTCTACTGGAGATGGACTCTACAAGTTCCCTCTCCACATTGTTGGGCATTTCATCTAAGGTCCCTCCCTTTGAGTCCTGAGAGTCTCTCACCTAATTTACCATTTGAAAAACCAAAATTTAATACACAATAAACTGAAACAGCATTTGAAAATAAAACCAACAAGGTAGAAGAATATCCCTAGATTCTTAGCCATTATCTATTTTGAGCTTGAAAATGTACACTTTATGTAATCTTTCTGTTTTGTAAATGTGTGGACACAAGTCAATGCTACCAAATACAGGTATCTTTCCAAAGGTCTCTAACTAGGTCAGTTTACTCTGTCTCACTTTTCTGTTCTGAAAAAGCTTAAACCTAATTATTTGTCTTGCTTTATGCCAGTCATCAGAAGTTGAGCTCAAAAGTCCCTTTCAGTTTTCATTAATTTATCCATTCATCCATTTATTTATTCACCTACAGTTAGCTCAGCTATGCTACAGAAACAAAACAGCAAAAAAACACTGTCAAAAGGACAAAGCAGCAACCAACAAACTGGGAAATGATCTTTACTAACCCTACATCCGACAGAGGGCTAATATCCAATATATACAAAGAACTCAAGAAGTTAGACTCCAGAGAGCAAAGTAACCCTATTAAAAAATGGGATACAGAGCTAAACAAAGAGTTCTCACCTGAAGAATATCTAATGGCTGAGAAGCACCTAAAGAGATGTTCAACATCCTTAGTCATTAGGGAAATGCAAATCAAAACAACCCTGAGATTCCATCTCACACCAGTCAGGATGGCTAAGATCAAAAACACAGGAGACAGCAGTTTTTGGCAAGGATGTGGAGAAAGAACAACACTCCTCCACTGCTGGTGGGATTGCAAGCTAGTACAATCACTCTGGAAAGCAGTCTGACAGTTCCTCAGAAAACTTGGCATGACACTCCCGGAGGATCCTGCTATACCACTTCTGGTCATATACCCAGAGGCTTCCCCTGCATGCAATAAGGACACATGCTCCACTATGTTCATAGCAGCCTTATTTATACTAGCCAGAAGCTGGAAAGAACCCAGATGTCCCTCAAAGGTGGAATGGATTCAGAAGATGTGGTATATTTACACAATGGAATACTACTCTGCAATTTAAAACAATGAATTCACAAAATTCCTAGGCAAATGGTCAGAACTGGAAAATATCATCCTTAGTGAGGTAACCCAATCACAAAAGAACACACATGGTATGCAGTCACTGATAAGGGGATATTAACCCAGAATCTTGGAATACCCAAGACACAATTTGCATAATAATAGATTTCCAAGAATATGGAAGGAGAGACCCTTGGTCCTGGAAGGCTGGATGTAGGGGAATGCCAGGAGAGAGAAGCGAGAGGGGGTTGAATGGGGAACAGAGGGAGGGAAGGGGGCTTATGGGACTTTTGGGGAGGGAGGAAACGGGAAAGGGGAAATCATTTGGAATGTAAATAAAAAAACTTAGAAAAGAAAAAACCCCAGCAATTTAGAAAATACTGGCTTCTATGATTCCTTGTTGCTTGGACTTCTTTTTGATCTGTTAATAGCAATGGGAAGTTTGATTTTCGTTTATTTTGTGCTCACTGTGCTGGCTAGCTTTATGTTAACTTGATACAAACTAGAATCATCTGAATGAATGGAACCTAAATGGAGAAAATTACTCCATAAGGTCAATATGTATGACACCTTCTTGCTTAGTGATTGATGGGGAGTGGTTGTGGGTAATGATATCCCTTGGCTGGTGGTCTTAAGTTATATAAAAAGCGGGCAGAGCAAACCATTGGGAACAACCAGCAAGCAATAACCCTACATAGCCTCTGCATCAGCTCCTTCCACAGCTTCTGCATTAGATCTTTGGTCTACATTCGTGTCCTGTTTGAGTTCCTGTCCTGACTTCCTTTAATGGTGAACTACAAATGTGGAAGTATAAGCCAAATAAGCACTTCCTTCTCCCACTTGCTTTTGGCATTGATGTTTTATCTCAGAAATAGTACCTCTAACTAGGACATTCTCTGTGAACCTTAGGAACAGTATAAGATAATTTTCTAAGCAATAACATAATTTAATATCATTTATTATAATTGATAAAAATATGTAATACATAACATAAAATAAATACCATGAGTGAAACGATTTGTAACAATATGGTTAAATATAAAACTGAAGTTGTTTCTTGGAATAATTTCTGCTCTTGTTAAGAGGGAGGTAGAAGAGAACATAGAAATAGAATGACTGGCACCTTCTTCAGTCATAAAGAAGTTTCCATTGTGGAAAGTTATATGTTGAAGTTATTCTGTTGTTCTCTACAGCAGTATTTACTGATGTCTTCATGTCATCTAAGCACTTCTGATTTGGGTCATAAATGATATGGTCCTCATCTCCAAATATATCTAAATGATTATTTTTAATGAGTAGAGATTTTCTATTATATACATGTATTGGATTAATATAGTTCTTCCCTCTGAGGAGTAATCTGAGTTTTGTCACCTGTTACCAACCATGAGAATTTAAAAATTATTACTTTATAAGTATCCTCTCGAATGGTTGTTTATAATGTTCTACTCACAGTTTTCAATTATTGACAGTATTAGACATTAAAGCAAGCAACAAAAACAAGTAGCACATGTCTTTTGGTCTAAAATGAAACAATTTTGTTACTTCATGTCCAGTGTTACCACTGCAAACACATATTTTGATATTTTGATTTTTTTAATGGAATTTGATACATTTATGTGTAAGCTCTTTATTTTTTATTATTGTTTTAGAAATTGTGTTTTATATTAAATATACTAAAGGTTTGATTGGGATATAAGATATCTATATCATTGGTACTTTAGCTGATGTTAACATAAACTAAATTTATTTGTGGATTCATTCACAGTCCTTAAGGTCCTTAAGGTACGAATTTTAGTTCAGATTCATCCTATATTGGGGCTGTCAATGGTATTTTTAAAGGTAAGTTATTTTCTTACTTATGAAAAAGTGTTCAGCTGAAATAAAATTGGATTAAACTAGTCCCCAGAGGTGAACAATGTATTTGGTTCATGTGAACTTTCTCTGTAGTGAGTTATAGTAACCTGAGTGTAGAAATCAGTTTTGACCTCTCTAAAAGTACTAACAGTATACTACTGTAACTCAACAGTTGAGTTTCAACCAGTGCAAGAATCAAACTGCCGATCGCATGCTGAAGGCTATGAAATGGTGTCTGGTGAATAGAATAGCTTCCACCAATCATTTTTACATCGTACAGTCTGACTTCCTGTTTATGGTCTACCTCAGTTGGTGGTTGGGCATAGGAGGCCAACAGAACCACTTTCTGTGCAGAATGGTATCTGGTCTTTTCAGAAGTCAGGTCTTAAGTGTAAATGGGTTCAGTTTATCTTTTATCACTTTTACATAGTTCTCAAAAATAACAAGAGTTTCTCAGGATTCCAAGAGTTATGTATTAAGGCTTTGGCCAAAATGTTATCATTCTCAGTTTGACCTCTCTAAATTCATTACAATAATTAATAATCTTTCCTCCCTCTTCCTTCTTGTTTTGTTTTTAAATTGGATTTTGTCACACCTTTAGCAAGGACTCCAATGTTATTGATGAATTTTCAATCTGAAATTGGGCATTTGCGCTGTGAGAAGACAAGGCCTTCAAGGTTTATGGAAATGGTTAAGTGTATAGACCACTCTGAAATGGACACTGGTGGGATTTTATCTCAAAATTTCCCAAACTGGACTCTATTCTAAGGCTTCAGTGTGATCTGGACTGACTCCAAATTGAGGTTGAGAGCAGAACTTGATTCTGCAAAGAATAAGATTGCATGCAGCAAGAGTGACTGAAACATCACAGTCCCAGACTCCTCATTGTGTCAACAGCCTCTACTTTAGGGAATCTTGGGAAATTTATCCTGCAGAATTGTAGGTTACAGTCATGTGTTTATTTCTAATAACGAGGTAATGAAATCAATGGGGCCTCAAAAGCAGTGGCCACAATAAAGACATTTTTTTATATATTTTTAATACTAACAGAGGTACCAAAACTTGAAAAATGGATGCTTCTTAATAGATACTTGGGAGAAATCTACAAAATGTATGTTATCACATTTCCCCCTTTAAAAATTCTTGCAAAAAGCAAATGAAAATCTTATGTAACCAGTTAAGTGCATGGCTGTACTTTGAATTTACACTGATTGTTTTCTTTCTATTTTTGCCTCAATCCTGTGACCTTAGCTTTATGAAGCTTACCCTTCCCCAAAATGAGCTAGAAGTTGATGCAAACTAATTTCTTGAGTATTTCTGGAAAAAAAAATAAGGAAAGAAGGAAAGAAATTAGTTAACAGATATGTTACACAGTCTAAAAAGAGAATAAGAAAATAAAGGGAAAAAAAGAAAGTGACTACTGGATCAGTTTTAGCCTATTAAGCTTATTTTTAAACTTTGTGGAATACACTGAGCCCAATTTTACAATAGTCAGTTTTTCTTGCAGGGACTTAAATGGTATCCACTAAAAGTCTAACTAAGACTCTACAATTAAACTCAGTAACTAGGACGATACTTAATTAATAAAATCTAGTGCGTACATTGTATTTCATAGCCAGAGGGATCATGGTTGGCATAAGGACAATCTGATTCACACAGATTGTGAATCAGAAGCTGAAACCTTTTAACTCAATAGTCACTGAAGGTCTGTGTCATTATCTACAGAGCCTTATATGTAGCTAAATGTAAAGTGTCTGCTTTTGTCAGATTGTGTTTCCATCATGTGAGATAAGAGTTCTGTGATCCACAAGTGGAGGTAGTCAAACATCTCCTGCATTAGAATGTTAATGAACAGGGTTTTGAACTGGAATATTAGCCTTTAAAGCTCACTCACTGGACGTGATCCTCAGAGTCACTCATTATTATAATCCAGAATCACCTCCAAGATGTTATCCACACTCATAACTCTGATGGGACACTCCATGCTACTGGAAGTGAACCCCTCTAGAAGACTTTTAGCTTAAAATAAACAGGGAAGTTTTTCCCAGAAGCATGTTTCAATATAAGATATGATCAGCTATCTCAACACTGTAGAGGAACACTTCTGTGCTAAAACGGACGACTCACTTAAAAAGGCTGTTCTCACTTCCCTTTCTCTGATCTTTGATGACTCTAAGATTGTAACTTTGTAATGTCTCTCCTATTTGTTATTTCAATTCAATGTGATGATTTGTATATTTCAAAATGTGTTTCCCTTAAAAAATATTCTTTGCTCATTTGTTAGGTGCTAGTATCTGCATCTGACTCTTTCAGCTGCTTGCTGTGCCTCTCAGAGGCTAGCCATGCCAGCTCATGTCTGCAAGCACACCACAGCACCAGTAACAGTGTCAGGGCCCTGATCCTCTCCTTGATCTGGATCCCAGTTTGGGCCTGTCACTAGACCTCCTTTCCCTCAGACTCTTCTCCATTTTTGTCTCTGGAGTTCTTTTAGACAGGAACAATTCTGAATCAGAGTGGGATGGCAACCCATATCCCTCTACTTGGACTCTATAAGTTCCCCCTCTCCACCGTAGAGCACTTCATCTAAGGTCCCTCCCTTTGAGTCCTGAAAGTCTCTCATCTGCAAGGTCTCTGCCACATTCCAGAGGATCCCCACCTCTTACCTCCTGAGGATGCCTGTTTCTATTCTTTCTGCTGGCCCTCAGGACTTCAGTCCTGTCTCCCCGCCTCGCCCCCCAATAACTAATCATGTTCCTCCATTCCCCTTCCTGTCCCCTCTCCCACCCAGGTCCCTCCCTCTCTTTTCTCCCCATGATTGCTTTCTTCTACCGCCCATGTGGGATTGAGGTATCCTCACTTGGGCCCTTAGCAAACTTTACTTCTCTAGAGGTCAGTGTAGTTTCAACAATAACATTTAAGTTGTGGCTTTGTTCCTACTTGTTTATTTCATCTAGCTTTTTAACTTCATGAATTTTATTTTTCACTGTTCAGACTTTGGCTAGTTATTTGCAAAAATCACACACACACACACACACACACACACACATATATAGATATAGATATAGATATAGATAGATAGATAGATAGATAGATAGATAGATAGATAGATAGATAGATAGATAGATAGATAAATTCTAGTGATTTGTAATTCATTCTAGTGGCCTCAGCCTGACAAGTGTCCCCTTCAGCCTCTCACGTGTTGAAGTTTCAGAGGTGTGTGCTCAGCTCTAGATCATGCCTTATGAAAGAAATTTAAAATAAAAATTAAGAACAAATACTTTCAAATAAAACCCTAGATAAATTTCTCACATGTCTTTTAGTTTCCCTCATTGCTAGCATCTTAGAGTACCAAATTGCAATTTGCAGAATGAAGGAACAAATTGGTGAATTATTATTAACTGGTCATTTCGCTTTTGTTTTATGATCTTGTTAAGTTCTGCTGTTGTTTTATTTTAGGATCAATTTCATGTGTCAGGTCACTCTCACTTGTCACATTGCCCTGGCAGCTCTTGCTGCAGAGTTACTTGCTTATTATACTGTGGTTTTGAGGAATGCTACCCAGACCCTATGTAAAATACAGCTGGCTCCATATCAGTTTGCAGGATATTATTTTTTCTGTTGTTGGACCAGAGATGATATTTTTCTGATGATTTTGGCAGGATGAACTCCCGTTATTTCCCCATCATGTCAGTATATGTACAAGTGTGAGCAGTACTTTGCTTTCCATACCATTTAGCATGTGAATTTGGTGTTTGCTGTTCACTCTATCATGAGTTATGGATTTCATCCCTTCCAAACTGTATACTCTGGGCACGTTTTTAAGCACAGCATGCACACAGCAAGCATGGGTGGCGATTAATCTCTACCTTTCAAACCTGGAACAATCAATATATGTTATTTGCTTTTTATCTTGAACTATTTCTCTTCTATTTAGCTAAACATATATTTTTCATCATGGATTTGATGTTTATTCTGTACTATGAAAACTATACTGAAATTTTACTGTAAAATGACATAACTCATTTTTCTACCTGCATGTATCAAGAAGGAAACAATATTTTCTTCTACTAGTAATGAATTCAACTCTCAGTTACAAATTATTTTGAGGCTTTTATTTTGTGATATACTCTCATTTCTTTTGTGTACCTCAGAAAGAATTTTTTTTTTATAATAGGTAGCGTTCACACAACTCTCAGAGTTCTCACATACCAAATTCCACTGTCTAAACCAGAAATACATTTGGTAAAGAATACAAGTCACACAGAACCAACTTTCTTCTGTTTTCTCTTGCCTCAAGAAGCTTCACTTCCAAATGGGCAAAGAGCATAAGCAAATATTGATATAAAATAAAGAAAGGGTTGAATGGCATAAATGGAAAAGAGAGATTACCCAGTAATATGGAGCTTGATTTTCTTAGGAACTCAAAAGAGTATTGATTCATTTTTTGAAAGATATATGGCTGTCACTGGTGGATGGTTGAGATCCATGAGCTTTGTCTGTGCTTTATGCAATTACTGGTACACTGACAGTTTTTCTGGGGTAACATGGTAGGCAGGGCAATAATATGTGCATATGTGTCCATATATGCAATTTATGTACATAAATATATATATATATGTGCATGTGACATTGTGTAATTATTTATATAAGTTTATTTTTAATTCAAAAATTTTATAGTTTCAGTTTATATTTATGCTAAAATAAAAATACCCCAAAAGCACACACCACAAAATTCTAACAAATATTTCCTTTGAAAAGATCAGTAAAACAACCCTGAGATTCCACCTCACACCAGTCAGAATGGCTAAGATAAAAACACAGGAGACAGCAGTTGTTGGCAAGGATGTGGAGAAAGAGGAACACTCCTCCATTGCTGGTGGGATTGCAAGCTGGTACAACCACTCTGGAAAGCAGTCTGGCGGTTCCTCAGAGAACTGGGCATGACAACTCCTGGAGGATCCGGCTATACAACTCCTGGGCATATACCCAGAGGCTTCCCCTGCATGCAATAAGGACACATGCTCCACTAAGTTCATAGCAGCCTTATTTATAATAGCCAGAAGCTGGAAAGAACCCAGATGTCCCTCAATGGAGGAATGGATTCAGAAGATGTGGTATATTTATACAATGAAATACTACTCTGCAATTAAAAACAATGAATTCACAAAATTCCTAGGCAAATGGTCAGAACTTGAAAATATCATCCTTCATGAGGTAACCCAATCACAAAAGAACACACATGGTATGCAGTCACTGATAAGGGAATATTAACCCAGAATCTCGGAATACCCAAGACGCAATTCACATATCAATAGATTTCCAAGAAGATGGAAGGAGAGACCCCTGGTCCTAGAAAGACTGGATGTAAGGGAATACCAGGACAGAGAAGCGAGAGGGGGTTGAATGGGGAACAGATGGAGGGAAGGGGGCTTATGGGACTTTCGGGGAGGGGGAAAACAGGAAAGGGGAAATGATTTGGAATGTAAATAAAAAAAATATAGAAAATAAAAATAAAAAAAAGAAAAGGTCAGCAAGCAAATAGCTTCAGCATGGTGGACCATATGCCACATGCATACACACTCTAGTCTGATAGTGTGGAGTACAGGCTAATAGAATGGCTGGGTCTTCACTCATATAAATATATGAATCTGAAAGATCTTTTGACAATTCTTAACCTCCAGTCAATCCCTTTGATCCTATCTCCTAAGTTTCTTAACTTAATTCTCTCATTTAAAGAAACTAACCTGACACACTGTAGCCTCAGGTCCCAGTTCTCATCACCTCTTCTGTAGAAGGTCTGTGTAGTAAGTGCAAGTCTTACTTCCTTGCTTCCTTCCATTTTGGGGTGGCTGCAGCATTCTGTGCAATACCAGGCACCTTTGGGTTCCCTCCTCTTCCTTTGCTTCCATGGTATTCATCAGGACCTATTGCACTTATTGTTATGTTTTACATTCCTCTATAAAAAACAGAACACAGTATCATTAGGCATGAACACCTGTTCACTGTTGCATCTATAGTAGTCTTCACATTATTGCCTCTCAATGTTCCTTTCAATAAATATAATTGAATAAATGATTTAATTAATATCATCATACATACTTGTTGTATATTAAGTAATAATTATTACAAATTAAAAACTTCATAAGAGTGCACTCTGACATCTTTGCTCCAGCAACAGGGCAACTGGGATCCCCATAGGCAGGGACCATCGAGCATAATATCGCTTGGGTCTCAGCAAGCTTGTGTGCTCCCTGCTCCCAAGAGCTGGGCAGTTCTGCGGTCACCTATGCTCCAGCTCTATTGTGGGACATCTGCCCTGCAGAGGGACCCGCACTGGAAGAGAGCACACCAGCCTCCCCCTCTGCTTTGGGGATCGACTGCACTGAGCATCCAGGTACCCAGGAACTCCCCATTATAACAGCGCTTGGGAAACAGCCTGTTGGTCTTCCATCTGCGCCCATTTTAACCCCATGGCAAATAATGAAGAATAAGCCTATCTACTTGTAAGGCTACTGCACTTAACTTACCAGTGAGCAACTGTAACTCTAGAGCAAATATCATTGTTTTATTTTTATTTGGGACATGATCTGAGATTTTCACTCAGTAGTCTGTGGAACTATGGTCCCAGACATCAAGAGAAAAGATAATGCTCTGAGAGTAGGCCTGGTTAATAATATTAGGCAATGGTAGTGAAGGATCCCCCCTTGGCACTCAAGCTTGCCAAGTGTGTCTGGCTCTTATTGCCAGAATCCTGGGACCACAACATGGGGAGGAAAGTGAAGATCAGTAACTGCAGGTGGCCATGTGTAGTCACATCAATTTAAAGGTACAGGAACTCCTGGGAATCTTCCATTTGTCTGATTTTCATGGTAAAACATGAAAGTTAATTGTGGTATTTCATGAACAAAGACATTATTCTGTGCTCAGACAAGCTGCTGCTTGTAATTAATTTAAATAGTTGAGTATTTCCACATTGTAAGGAATGGAAATGAAACTGTTAGACATTCTCGCATGTAAAGCAGGTTGTACAATAAAAATGTTCACCACATTCCAGGTGGGCCTGTAGGCAGCGGTGTACATGTATATTACAACTTTACTTTCTGTGAACTTTTCAGGAAGCACACTTGGGATATTGTTTGTTTGTTTTGTTTTTTCTATATTTACTCTTCCTTTTTTCATTTCTTATCTGTTATTGTTAGTATTATTACATATTTATTTATTTATTTACTTATTTATTTCTTCATTCGTTTTACATCTTGAATGATGCCCCCTACTTCTTCACCCTTCTCAGTGTCTGTTCTCATCTCCTCTAAGTGGCTTAGAGTCCCCTGGGTTACCTCGTACCCTGGCACACCCACTCTCTTCAGGGTTAGCATATCATTTCATATTTTGGCCAGTTGGTGAAGGGTTTCCACATACCATCAAAAGCTTTAGGAATAGCCCCTGTTCCACATGTTGGGGGATGTACTTGGAGATTGAGCTGCATATTTGCTGCATATGTGCCATATGTCATGGTGCAGCTTCTGTATGCTTTTTAGTTGGTGTTCAGTCCTTGATAGCTCTGAATGGTTCTGGTTGGTTGACTATGTTTGTCTTCCTGTGGAGTCCCTATCTCCACCAGTGTCCTGATTCCTTTCCCCAACTCCCCCCTAAGAGTTCTAGAGCTCTATCGAATGTTCGGCTGTGGGTCTCTTTATCTGTTTTAGTCAGCTGCTGGGTGAAGCCTCTCAGAGAGCACTAATGATTTGGTCCTGTCTGGATGTCCAACAGAGGAGCTGCCCTCCTGTGAGGCAGACAGAGCTATATCCTTGATTTGGAGTGCAAATCTCTTATTGCAGGTAGTAGTGTGGACTGGAAGCCAAGAAAGGCAACTAGAACAGACAGTAGAGTTATTTCATTCATACTACAACCTGAACACTTCATCCTTGATTCTAGTCTTAGGTAAGAACACATCGACTCCTGCCTATAGTTTCCACTTTCAAGACAAGTTTTTGCTTGGTGATAGGCTGGGAATTTGTTAAGGAAGTATGATCTCAACCAGTGGTTTTCAGCCTTCCTAGTCCTGTGACATCATGCTTTGATCATCTATAATCATGACATCATTTTGCTGTTATTTCATAAATGAAATTTTGATACTGTTATCAATTATAATGCATATTGTATGAAATATCTGATAAGCAGGATATGTGACCCCCAAAAACATTGTGATGCACAAGTTGAGAATCACTGGGCTAAACTGCTATTTTTAAACAAAAATGTTTCTCAAATACTTTCTACAATGTATATTGTCCATTAATTTTCTTGTGCTTTTTCATTAAAAAAGGATTTGATTGGAAATATAAAAGGAAGCTTACTTTCTTCAGATTTATATGAAAATTGGATTAGTGTCCTTGATGAAAAATCTCTGCTTGGAAAAATTGCTGCTATACAAAGGTAATGATACAGTAAACAATTGTGGATCTGCACAAACTTAGAATGAATGTACTTTGAAGGTTCATAGGTTTGTATTTACAGGGTTATTAACTGAAGTATTGTCCCATACCAACAAATTTCCTTGTTCATACATTTATAGCCACTTTATACATTTTCCAAGTGCATTTTCCAACTAAGAGTGCTGTACCATTTCTGAAATCCTACCAGTTGCGAGTATTCTACATCCTAACTGTCATGGTTTGGAAGACAGCCTGCTACACAGTTGTGTGTGGGTCAGCAAAGAGTATTGGTTTGAGGTCCTGTGTGAGACATATTAAAAGAAGTATGCATGTATAATACCTATGGGTTATTTGCATCCTAATATTTTTACCATGGTATTGTGAATACTACATGTGTTATATAGGTGTCATTGATTAGAATATGGAGCTATTAGTGAGGTGATCTTTCTCAGCTATAACTACCTAGAGAAGTCTGGGTCAGGTATAGCTTTGACTTCTTTGATTCATTTTCCTGTACAATAGTCCATAGAATGATTTCTTAAGTTATAGGAGCTTTGAGCTCCCATTTCTACCCAGGACTCCAGCATCTCTGTCTTACCTATAACAGAAGCTTTTATACCTGCATTGCGTAGGGTTTCTAGAGTGCTTTCTGCTCCTTGTGTTCCAGAGTGTCACAAAAGTGTTACATGCTTTAATACTACATTAGAGCCGGGTGGTGGTGGCACACGCCTTTAATCCCAGCACTTGGGAGATAGAGGCAGGAGGATTTCTGAGTTCAAGGCCAGCCTGGTCTACAATGTGAGTTCCAGGACAGCCAGGGCTATACAGAGAAACTGTGTCTCGAAAAACAAACAAACAAACAAAAAACAAACAAAAAAAACCTCATTAGATATTAAATGCGTTCCCATGGTGGCTGGAAAAATGGCTAACTTTTTTCCAACATTGTTTCCATACACAGAACACACATGACCTGAAACAAGCTTCATTCATTCTATTTCCAGGGAACCTGTCACCTTCCTCTGGGTTCGATGTGTAGCAGTTCTACATTTAGAACACAGACATTCATACCTAATTTTAAAAATTTCCCACAATTCTATAAGGAGAATTGATTTGCAGAAAGTATTTTATGCAATACTTAAGCTGAATATTCTAATTTCTTTTGAATTCTGTTTATACTATAAGCTGGTCTATAAAACATTTACCCTGATATTTATTTTTATTTAGAGTCTTATAAGTAACATTACTTGTCATAAAATCAACAGTAAAATTCTTCATTTTCTATATATAGTATTCTACTGAAGATGCCACAAGCCAACCGTCTACTGCTCAAAGAGCTCATTCTAGTGCTATTAAAAATTAAAACGTCTACCATGAATCACCTAGACACTTTCATCATATCTGTCTGCATAGCACCTCATGTGCTGTGGGATCCTACTTGCCCGACCTCATATTTTGGATGGGACCTCTCAAAAAAGGTAAGGTGATCTTATTTTTCTCTTTGGGAACAGTCTTTATTGTGATTCAGGAATTCAGAATACCTGCGAAAGTATTCTGATGAGAATAGTCACTGATGTTCAAGGACACCCTAGGATTGCATTCTTCTAGAGTTGGAGAGTATGTTATATAATATACTTTCTGATATTTTTAGCAGTCACTCCTACTTATATACAAAAGAACAGTGCATTTTTGCATTTTTACAGGTACAGTCATATGTACCTTAGTGTTTTTTGTTCTGTAGCTCTTAATTTTACTATAAAGACATATGCATTGATTTTTTTGATTACTTTCATTATTTACTTTATATCCTGATTGCAGTACCCTCCTCTAAGTCCCATCCTAACAGTCCTTTTTACCCTCAGTTTTATTTTAATTTAAAACTTTACTTAACTTTTAGTTTTCTTTCAAATTTTGGGCAGAAGTTATCAGGATAAATGGTAGATATGAATGGACTGAAAAATATGTGTTACTAATTGCATGATGACAAATTCACAGAGAATCAACAAAGAACATACATTTTGAAAAGGAAAACAAGATAGAAAACTAAAAATGAAAACAAAAAAAAAGAAAAGAAAGCAAGTGTTTTTTTTCTTAAGTAGTTTCCAGAATTAAGGTCCAAAGTAAGGGAGTCATGGTGGTGTTACTCAAAATGGAGTAGCCCGGGGAATGGAAAGCCCGGGGAATACCTTGTTCAATTTAGAAAAGTTTCTTAATTTTCTTCTGTTGCTATGATAAAACACTGAAGAAAATCAAATTATGGAGGACAGGTTACACTTTATGATATACTTCTTGTTATCAGTTAACTACTGAGAAATCTCAGGGACCACACTGAAGCAGGGCAGGAACCTGGAGGTGAGAACGGAAGCAGAAGAAGTGTAGGAGTGCGGCCTCCTGTCCTGCACCTCATATCTCTCTTTGTCTCAATAGTAGCTCAAGGATGGCCCCATCCTGGAGATTTCCACCCTAAAAATTCCATTGTTAATCAAGACAATATCCCATAAACTTTCCAATATGGTGGAGACATTTTTTCAACTAAGATCCTTCTTCTCTTAGTAATTTTTCTATTGCTTTAATAAAACAGCAAGACTAAAACAGCATATAGAACTAAATATTTATTTGGGACTTAGATATCCAGAGAGAATACAGTCCTTCAAAGTCATGACAGAGGAGCTTAGCTGCAGGAAGGTAGGACAACTAACAGGAAGCAGAGACCTGGTGGCTGTCATCTTAGGAAGCAAGCAGGAAGCACAGAGAGGACACTGCAAATGGCACCTGCCTTCTGTGACCTTAAATCCTAACCTATGACATACTTCCTCCAGGGAAGTCAAGCAACTTAAACCACCCAAAGGGTGTCACAAAGACACTACTGAGAAATGTCAGGGACCACACTGAAGCAGGGCAGGAACCTGGAGGCAAGAACTGAAGCAGTAGCTGTGTAGGAGTGCGGCCTCCTGTCCGGTACCTCATATCTCTCTTTGTCTCAGTAGTAGCTCGAGGATGACACCATATATAATATGGTATCATATATTGCTGTGCCTGGAGCTAGACAATGATCCCATTCAAACCATCAAAGTAAAACTCCACCTCCTCCCACACCCTGCAAAGAATCACAATTCAAGAAACCTTTGAAGTCATTAATTTGTTTCATTCAGTTATTCTGGCAGCATCTCAGTTCTGAAATGTTACATTGCTTTAGTTGTTCCCCCATTCTTTGCAATATGTATGTAAGTTGCAAAGAACTTTGTGTCTCCATTTCAGACAGAGACTTCATTTCACAGGTTCATATCTGCTTGGACGAACTGCTATTTTCCTCACCATTCTGAATTTCTATTTATTGTTTTTGATTTGGTAAACTATGTGAAATGACAGAGGATCTTGTTTTTGTCTTGTGGTGTTACAGATATCTATTATAGAAATCATGATTGACAACTATGTAGATATATTTGGAGATGAAGACCATATCATTTGTGATCATAATCAAAAGAGGTCAAATAACATAAAGATGTCAGTAAATACTGCTGGTAAGTCACCTGTTATAAAAAAAAAAAGAAGAAGAAGAAGTAATAGATGGCCATAGTGTGAAACCTCAAATGCTAATACTGCAGAATTAAAGATTTCATCTCCTGCTCCTCCGGTAGAAGTTCCTACAGGTTAAGAGAGGTTTAATTTGTTATCAAATGGATTGAAGGATGACATCATTCCCTGATTTCATAAATTCATAAATATCAGAGCATCATTGGAGCATATCATGATATTAAAGCATTGGAAAGGTTTTTAAACAACACTTAACTTGTATATGATTATATGAATTTATACATAGGTATACATACAGACACGCATATACTTTCACACATATACATGTATATACTTTCACACATGTATGTATGGCAATGAAATTTTTTTTAGACCCTGTAAGTATTCCAGAATATTATCTATTGTATTTCTTTCCTTATTTCCCATGGTCCATAAGTCATGTATGATATCTTGGACATGAAATTATTTTTAAAAAGTTCTCTTTAAATCAATTATTTGATTTAAAAATCCATTAAACATACTATAAGCTTAAACTATGTCGAACAAGCTGTGCTCCTCATGTACAAAAACAATGATACAATCAGCATATCAATAGATTTCTAAAAAGATGGAAGGAGAGACCCCTGGTCCTGGAAAGACTGGATGTAGGGGAACGCCAGGACAGAGTCATGAGAGGGGGTTGAACGGAGAAAAGAGGGAGGGAAGGGGGCTTATGGGACTTTCGGGGAGGGAGGAAACGGGAAAGGGGAAGTGATTTGGAATGTAAATTAAAAAAATAAAATTAAATTAAATTAAAAAAAAAAAAAAGATCATTTTGCCAAATGCTCAGCATTTAGTATAAATATTAAGGATCCACTACAACACATATGTGAAGAATCATTAAAGCCAATACTATACAAAATCAGGTATAGTGTTAACTCAAGTAATTATTTGTGTAGAGTTCAGAAAATATACTGAAAAACTATTCTTGTCTGAAGTGGAGCGAATCTATAACTGGGGATGTTTGTCTAACGATGACAATTTTATGTTTCCTTTAGCCGGGGACAACTAAACAACTTCAACATAATACTTTCCACAATGGAAACCTCTTTATAATTGAAGAAGCCATCCTAATTCAATGTTCTCTTCTACCTCCCTCCTAACCATAGCAGAAGAGATTATCACAAGAAACAACTTCAGTTTTATATTTAACCATATTGTTGCAAATAGTTTCACTGTATTTTATATTCTTATCTATTATAATAAATGGTATTAAATTATGTTACTGCTTAGACTCCAATGTTCCTGATTCACAATTCTCCATGACATTTTGAAAATGGCATTTTCAATATTCTCCTCCACCTCTGATACTCAGGCGCCTGTATTCATGTGACAGATCCACTAGAATCATTTATTAATTTTTTCCAAGCTACAAACAATGTCATTCTAAGGACTGCTCTATAAATGAACGTTGGGAATTTATCTGACCAAATTCTTCCAGAGTCTCCTCATAAAACACTCCCCAAGTCTAATAGTCAACAATTTAGTAGTACAATAAAATGTGCATTGTAGCAACACTTTTTTAAAAAGTAATAATATTTTCCTATTTCTGTGAAAAGGAATTCTATAAAATTATTTACATTAGGAAAAAGTAGCTCATTATTTGAGGCCTTAAGATATCATCATACCGTAGTTCTGATGTCAGGAAATTGTAGCTAGTGAAGTCATTCACCTCGTTGAGTAGCAGAAGAAGGTGAATGTTCATATGCAGTAAGCTTCTTCCTTTTATACATACCAGGAACCATGAAAGGAATAGTAGATCCCAGTTATGAGTTTGCCCATATCAGTTACTTAAGTATAGACAGAAACTAATGACATTATATATACCCTCATCGTCATGCCCAGAATCCTTTGTCAAGAATAGATCTAAATAAAATTCTGTTAATGATCAGCATTAATCATCACACATAATAAAATTAGAGGGGAATATAATTTTAAGAATAAACAAATGTTCAAAGTCCTTAGTTATCAGAGAAAAGCATATCAAAATACCCCTGAGATTCCACTTTACACCAATCAGAATGACAAAGCTCAAAACCTCAGCTGACAACAAATGCTGACAAGAATGTGCAGAAATAGGAACTCTCCTCCACTGTTGGTGAGATGACAAAGTGGTACAATCATTCTGGAAATCATTCTGTAGAGTCCTCAGAAAAATGGAAATAGATCTACCTGAAGATCCTGCAATACCACACTTGGGAATATACCCAAAAGATGCCCCACTACTGTATAGGGGCACGTGTTCCACTATGTTCATGGCAGCCTTGTTTGTGATAGCCAGAAGCTGGGAACAACCAAGATTTCCCAGAAGAGAAGAATGGAAACAGAATATGTGGTTCATTTACACAATGGAATACTATTCAGCTCTTACACATGAGGACATCCTGAGTTTTCCAGGCAAATGGAAGGAATTAGAAAATATCCTGAGTGAGGTAACTCAGTCACAAAAAGACATGCATGGTATGTAATCACTAATAAGTGGATATTAACCTAAAAAATTAAGAAAAAAAAGAAGTACAGAATACCTAAGATACAGTCCATAGAACTCAAGATGGTAATCGAGCTGAAGTGCCCAAATGAGGATGATTCATTGGGAGTGAGAAGAAAGCAATCACAAGGGAGTATGGAGGAACCTTGGAAGGAAAGTGGACAGGTGCGTGGTTGGGGAAGGGAAGGAATCCTGATCTGTTATTGGGTGACAGAAAGGAATGAAACCCTGAGTTCTAGAGGAAAAAATGGAAACAGGCAACCTCCGGAGGTAGGAGGTTGGGGGGAACCTCCAGAATGTACTAGAGACATGGGAGGTGAGAGACTCTCAGGACTCAAAGTGAAGGACCTCAGATGAAATCCCTACAGTGGGGAGAGGAAACTTATAGTGCCCATGTCTAGCAGGAAGATAAGGCATCAAGTGAGGAATAGGGTTGCCATCCCACAGTCAAAACTCTGATCCACAATTGTTCCTGTCTGAAGGAACTGCAGGGATGGAAATAGAGAGGAGTCTGAGGAAAGAAGGTCCAGGGACAGGCCCAAAGTGAGATTCATCTCGAGGGGAGGCCCCAAGGCCTGAAATTATTACTGAGGCTATGGAGAGTTTACAATAAGGGATCTATCATAACTGCCCACCGAAAGACCCAAAAAGCAGCTGAAGGAGTCAGATAGTGATATTTGTACCCAACCAATGGATAGAAGCTGCTGGCCCCTGTGGTTGAATTAGAAAAAAGCTGGAAGAAGCAGAAGAGGAAGGCGACCTTGTAGGAGAATTAGCACTCTCATTTAACCTGGACCCCGAATCTCTCAAACACTAAAACACCAAGCAGGCAGCATACACCTGCTGATATGAGGCTCCCCACACATATAGAGCAGAGGACAGCTGAGTCTGGGTTCAGTCAGAGAAGATGCACCTAACCCTCAAGAGACTGGTGACCCCAGGGAGTTTTTGAGATATGGTGGGGTGGAGAGTGGGTCTTAGGGACATCCTTATGGAGACAGGATGGTTGGGAAGAGGTATGGGAAGTGGAACAGTGAAAGTGCGGATCAGGAGAGGAATAAAATTTGGAGTTCAAAAATAAATAAACAAAAAATGGCCTGAACTGATAGGTCAATGTCTAAAGCAATTGACATACAGGTTTTGTGACATGAATTCAGGTCATCAAAACTTACATTAAAAAACAAAACTGGCCAAGACAGAGAAGTGAGAGGGAGTTGAATGGGGAAAAGAGGGAGGGAAGGGGGCTTATGGGACTTTCGGGGAGGGAGGAAACGGGAAAGGGGAAATGATTTTGAATGTAAATTAAAAAAAAATCTGTGAAAAGAAAAAGAAAAAAAAACAAAACAAAACTGGCTATTGTACCTCAAGCATCTCTGAACTAGAAGCTTCTAACTGGAGATGGGATTTTCAGTTTGGAATAAACACATATTCCTGGCATGTTTTTCAAAAGTAAACAAAAGAGACCCTGTGTCAAAAAGAGATGGGAAAAAGACCAATACTTGACTCTGTCCTCTAACATAAGTTCAAAGCTCTAAATACATCGGCAGTGATCTGCAAATATTTGATACACACACACACACACACACACACATGCATGCACACACACACACATGCACGCACACACACACACATACACACAGATCATACAGATTTTCACATGCATCACATATACTCAGAAACCCACATAGGTGCATATTATGTTTGTTTTACTACCTCTCTTCATAAACAGACATTTATCTGAATGTCTAGCATTATTTGTTCATGCTTTCTCTTCCTAGAAAGAATCTGTGATTCAAATTTGGAATATGGAAATTGTCCAAAAAAGGCCCAGTAAAGAAATTCTTAACTACAACATTATTTCTACATCCTGTATAAACTGCCATTAACATGAATTTTAATGTCTCTTATTTTCTATTATTTTAAATTTAGACTGAAAATTGAATTATAGCACTGTGACCAACCTTTCCTCCCTTCTGTACATTGCCTGCACCCCATTCTCAAACTCGTTGTTTTAATATTGTTATATGTGTGTGTTTATTCATTTATGTCTGTTCCTATAAAAATATGAATACAACTTGAGTCCACCTTTTTGTGTTTATGGCTTCCAAGGTGTACAGTCTGTATTGGACAATCCATGAGAGTATCATTTGTAGGAGGCTAATATTCTGCCTGCCATCTTTAATGGCCTGTAATTTTTTGACATGTGAAATTATGACCATTGCATTAACAATGCATTGATATTGCCATCATTGTGGTTTGCATCCATTTTTCTGAGACTTAAAAACAGCCTTTCAGGTATGCTGGCTCTGAGTCTTTTAATCCCACATCTGCAATGTTCCCTGAGGTATAAACACTGGTGCTATGATGTACATGTATTCATTGGTGCTAGATTTTCCACAATCCACTGATCTCTTCCTTGTGTCCAGGTTTGGTTTTCTATGATTGTCTCAGTTTCCTTTACAAAGAGGTTTCTTTTATGGGGGTTGATAGCTTCACAAGTATTGTGGGTATAACATTATTTATAATGCTGCTCTAAGGAATTGAACTTATCTAGTAAATTAGTGTGATGAATTTTCAGATCCATGACCTTACTATCTCCATACATGTGACAAAATTTCTAATACCAGCCATGATTTCTTTCAATCCTGTTGAGAAAAATCCTTCCAATTGTTGAAGTATTTCAAATGACTTTCCCCAAAATACCAATGTTTGACATAGCCCTTGGCTTTCTCTCAGGGTTGAGGAGTTGAGTGCCTGTTGCCAAAGAAATATTACAGGGATATCTCTGAATTCAACTGATTCTAGCAGGATATTACTTAGAAGCCTCTACCTTGAAGTTGAGTTTCTATGGTTCATACGACAGTAGGAAAATTGACATGTTAGGGAAGTGATTAATAGTTGCACCTAGCTACCTACAACACCTATGAAATATGACAATAACCAGTATAGTGAGATATCAGAATAGGTGCAATAAGTGGTCCTTCCATGTCAGTAGTATCCAAGAGGTCTTTGATTAGACTTAGGGATTTTTCTTTACCTCACAATAAAACATAGTTCTGGGTATTTCATTTGGTTTATCAGAATCAAAATATTCTGAAGAGTCCTCTAAAATTCAACAATATATGCCTTGTTATTTATCTCTAGGATTATCCCATGCAGGACCCTTGACTTGACCAAATTACACATTTTTACTCCTCTCTGACAAGAAAAATTCATTTTCCTATTATAATATAAAATAAATTGTTTATAAATATAAAATTCCTTCCCTTTGGGCTACTTTTATTTTCTACTACTATGTCTTCAATTAGCCTTAATAAACTATAATCTGAAATGTTAAAGTTGAAATTTCAAGTAAGAAAAAAAATGCATACCTATTAATTGGTATACCATACTGAGTTAATTGAAGAATATCTTTTTAGCATTAACTGCCCAGTTTCTACAGAGATGATAATCATTCTATCACGCATCATTTCCTTACAGTATCTGCTGCCCAACATCTACTTTCCTGTGAAATATTGTGGTACCAATGGCTGACTGTGCTCATCTTTGGTCATAGTCAAGGAACCCTTGTGTCACACAGCATTTGTAAACAAGCAGGTGTAATATAACAACTAAAGGAAACCAAGGAGATACAAAGTGGAAATTCAGAAGTCAAAGTACCTTTTATTGAAGATTAGTAAACATAAGTGAGCCTAAAAAAATGCCACAAGAAAACTCATATAGCTTGTAAACTCTTTCAACTAGTAGCAGTATATAAAATTAATACACAAAATCGATATTCCTCTGGTGTAAAATTACAAACTTACTGAGAAGTAAATCATGAAAACCATCATTCACAACAACCTTAAAGATTATAAATTGTCTCCGGGGTAATTCTAACCAAGAAGTGAAAGACTTGTATAATTAAAAATAAACTTAACGAAACTGAAGAAGATATTTTATAATGGAATGATTTTACCACTCTCATGAATCATATGATTAATAAAGTAAAAAATGGCCATCTTTAAATACAAATTTCATTCTATCCTTTTTCAGCCTGATAAAATTTATAACATTTTTGATGCTTCTTGGAGAATCAATATTACAGAAGCGAATTTTTTACCCACTTTTATCCCAGTATTCTGCCATGTTCCCTTAGCATCATTCATAAAGCCTCATTGACATGACTGCCAAAATATTAACTGAACAAGGACAACTCCAATGTACATGAAAAACTAAATGGGGCCTGAAACCTACACAAAGATATAGAGGTAACTATACGCTAAATAAGTGTATGCAAGTGTATCTAAAACATATGTGTTTCTTGGATGCAGGAGAAAGCTACATCCTGTTTTCTTATCTAAAATGTTAGTCTGTGCATTTCTGTTTGCTTAAGTGAGACAGTCAATGTTTACAGTTATTTATGAGCAGTATGTATCGGTCTCTGTTATTTTGTTAACATATACTTTCCTCCCTCTTTTGATGAATGACTTCAGGGTTATTTATCATTTCTGTCCTCTTAAATGTATACCTTATCTTCAGACTGATGTTTCCTGTTTATAGACCTGGATTGCTGAAGAGAAATGGCTTAATGGCAATTATACTGTGTAATGTCTCTGCTTTCATTGATATAAATACTTTTGCTCAGCAATATAGTCTAGGCTAGTGTTTGTGTGTTTTGACGACATGGAGTACATTGATCCAGGTCTATCTGTATTTTAGACTGTCCATTGAAAATCAGGTATTATTCTTTATTATTGGATATGTTCATAATTGATACTTCAAATGTTATCTCCTCTCCCACTTTCCCACCAGAAACACTCTATCCTATCCCCTCTCTCCCTGCTTCTATGAGGGTGCTTCCTCACCCATCCACCTACTCCCGCCTCCGTGCGCTTAACTTTCCCTATACTGAGGCATTGAGCCTTCACAGGAGAAAAGGCACCTTCTCACATTGATGCACTACAAGGCCATCCTATGGTACACATGCAGCTGGAGCTACGTGTCGCTCCATGTGTACTCTTTGGTTGGTGGTTTAGTCCCTGGGAGCTCTGGTGAAGACTAGTCAGTCTTATAATATTATAAGTGATGCTTATTTCAGAATCAGAGTTAAGTATCAAAACACTCTTTAAATGAATTCATTTTATCATTTACAACTTTACTGTAAAAAACATTAATACAAATATAAAGTATGATCCTATTTCATTTTATTGCTATTATTTAGAGTTGAGGTTTAAAAATTAAGTTTATGTTTTTTCAGATGAATTATATTTTTCCTCCTTCATGTTATTAAATATAAATTCCTTAGCAATATAACACATTATGATAATTTTCTTTCCCTTTACGCCTCCTACCTTCCCTCTATCGCCCCTCCACACACACACACACACACACACACACATACACACACACCTCCTCTCATATCTGGGTTCAGTCCATTTCTTTCTCTCATTAGAAAAGAACAGACTTCTTAGATATAGCAACATAACATATCAAAATAAAATAGAGTAAGACAAAACAAAAGCCATTATATTAAAATTGGACAAGCTAACCTAACAGAAAGTGAAAGAGCCCAACATAAGGTAAAAGAATCAGACTCATTCCTTTACACATTTGTAGTATAAATACAGAAGATCCTTATAGACTCATGTCGGCCTTGTGATTCCTGCTTCAGTTTCTGTGAGTTACTTGAGTTTTGTTCATTTATTTTAGATGGCTTTGTTCTTCTGGTCTTCTCCCCATTATGGTTCCCTCATTCCCAGAGTAGAAAAGCAGTTCATTAAAATCTTTATTACAGAATTTGAACATTACAAATATTCATTACTTTTTAGAATATATTCAAAATATGTATTAATAAATTTTGTAATATGGGAATTGACAGGTTGACATGAAAGACTGAAGAATCCATTGATGTAAGGTTTCAGCATTTCAGTCGGTTAATGGTGATTGCGAATACATATTATTTTCATATATTTAAATATCATTTTACTTACTCCCTTAGTAGAAGGCTTAACTAAAAAATTAAGAAAAACATTTAGTCCTTAAACATTATTTCTCTATCAGCAATCCCTGACATGAAGCTGTATTACAGAGCATTAGTAATTAAAAACTGCATGGTATTGGTACAGAGACAGACTGTAGATCAATGAAACAAATTTGAAGACTGAGAAATGAACCCACACACCTATTTCACTTGATTTTTGACAAAGGTGCTACAACCATCCAGTGGAAAAAAAACAGCTATTTCAACAACTGGTGCTGGTTCAACTGGTGGTTAGTATGAAGAAGAATGCAAATAGATTCATTCTTATCTCCGTGTATAAAGTTCAAGTCCAAGTGCCTCAAGGGTATGCACATAAAACCAGATATAGTGAATGTAATAGAAGAGAAAGTGAAGAAAATTCTCGAATACATGGGCACAGGGGATAATTTCCTGAACAGAACACCAATATCTCATGCTCTAAGATCAAAAATTGACAAATGTGATCACATAAAATTGCAAACCTTCTGTAAGGCAAAGGACACTAATTTTTATTTTTTAATTTTCTAAGTTTTTTTATTTACATTCCAAATGATTTCCCCTTTCCCATTTCCTCCCTCCCCGAAAGTCCCATTAGCCCCCTTCCCTCCCTCTGTTCCCCATTCAACCCCCTCTCACTTCTCTGTCCTGGCATTCCCCTATATCCAATCTTTCCAGGACCAGGGGTCTCTCCTTCCATCTTCTAGGAAATCTATTGATATGCTAATTGTGTCTTGGGTGGTCCGAGATTCTGGGTTAATATCCTCTTATCAGTGACTGCATACCATGTGTGTTCTTTTGTGATTGGGTTAACCTCACTAAGGATGATATTTTCCAGTTCTGACCATTTGCCATTTTCTCTTACTGCTTTTAATATTCTTTCTTTGTTTAGTACTTTTGATGTTTTGATTATTATGTGATGGGAGGTATTTCTGTTCTGGTCCAGTCTGTTTGGAGTTCTGTAGGCTTCTTGTACATTCATCGGCATCTCTCTCTTTAGGTTAGGGAAGTTTTCCTCTATAATTTTGTTGAAGATATTTACTGGCCCTTTAAGTTGCAAATCTTCACTCTCATCTATACCTATAATTCTTAGGTTTGGTCTTCTCATTGTGTCCTGGATTTCCTGGATGTTTTGGGTTACACATTTTTGGCATTTTTCATTTTCTTTGACTGTTGAGTCGATGCTTTCTATGATATTTTCAGCACCTGAGAGTCTTTCTTCCATCTCTTGTATTCTATCGTTGATATTTGCATCTATGACTCCCGATTTCTTCCCAAGGTTTTCTATCTCCAAAGTTGTCTCCCTTTGTGATTTCATAGTTGTTTCTCCTTCTTTTTTTATATCCTGGATGGATTTGCTGAGATCCTTCACTTGTTTGTTTGTGTTTTCCTGTATTTCTATATGTATTTAGCTATAGGACAGCTAAAGGAGATCAAGGGTCTATAATGTGGAAAGGAAGAAATCAAAGTATAGCTATTCAGCCATGATATGAGAGTATACATTAGTGACCACAAAAATTCTGCCAGAAATACGACAACTGATAAACACCTTCAGCAAAGTGGCTGCATACAAAATTAAGTTGAAAAAAATCAGTAGCCCTTATGTATACAAAGAATAAACAGGCTAAGAAAGAAGTTATGGAGACAACTCCTGTTATAATAGTTGAATAATTTGCTCTACTCTGTCTATACATTCCAGAATATTCTGGATTCCCAAATAAATGACATACACATGCAGCTTTATGTTAATATGCCTTAATCAGCTCAATGACTGTGCCACTCCTAAACTTTCACATTGGTAACACCTCCCCTCCAATACTCCTGAGTTATTACTTACTAAAATCTATATTCCATCTTTACTACTCTAGACCCAATGTAGAGTGTGTAGGGGTTGCACATTTCTTGCCTCTTACGTGTTTCATGTGCTCTCCCTTCTGCAGTCCTCAAGCCTGGATCTTCTTCCATTTCCCAACATAGCAATCCTGTTTTCTTCTTTTGATGCCCTTGCCCTGAATCCTAAATTCCTAACTCTGTCTCCGCGTCCAGTCACTGGCCATCAGCAACATTATTTACGAACAGAACAAACTGGGGGCAGGGTCCCTCAGCATCTTACATGTGAGATTTACATAAAATTTAGGGAGTTTAAATAATGTATTATATTATATTATATCATATCATATTATATTATATTATATTACAAGCTTTAGGACAAATCAACAACAACACCCTTTATAATAGCCAAGCATAATATAAAATATCCTGCTGTAACTCCATCCAAGCAAGTGAAAGACCTATATGATAAGAACTTCAAGTCTCAATAGAAAGAAATTGAGGAAGATATTAGAAGATGGAAAGATCCCCCATGCTCATGTACTAGTAGGATTAACATAGTAAAAATGGCCATCTTACCAAAATCAATCTACAGATTCAATGCAATACCCATCAAAATTCCAACACAATGCTTTACAGATCTTAAAAGAGTGATTCCCAACTTCACAGGGAAAAACAAAAACACTCAGGATAGCTAAAACAATCTTGAACAATGAAAGAACTTCAGCTGTATTTCAAGCTATACTATGAAACAATGGCAATAAAAAACCACGTGGTGTTGGTATAGAAACAGAAATGTTGATCAATGAAATGGATTCAAAAGCACAGAAATAATCTCACACAGCTATGGACACTTTATTTCTGACAATGAATCTAAAACCATAAAATGGAAAAAACGGAGAGCTTTTTCAACAAATAGTGTTGGTCTAACTGGATGTCTGCATGTAGAAGATTGCAAATAGATCCATCCATTTCTCACCCTGCCAAAAACTTAACTCCAGTGGATCAAAGACCTCAAAGTAAAAACACATACACTAAATCTAAAAGAACAGAAAGTAGGAAATAATGCTGAACTCATCGGTATAGAAGACAATTTTCTGAAGAGAATACAAATGGCTCAGGCACTAGGGAGAGCAATTACTAAATGGAACATCATGAAATAGCAAAGCATTCATAAGTCAAAGGGCACCATCATTAGGGCAAAATGACAGCCTATGGATTGGGAAACTCTCTTTACAAACTCTACATCATACAGAGGGCTAATATCCAAAATATATTTTAAAAAAATCAAGAGGCTAAACTCCAATGAAGCCAATAACCAAATTAAAAAATTGGGTGCAGAGCTAAACAGAGAATGTTCAATAAACGAATCTCAACTGTCAAAGAAGTACTTAAAAATGTTCAACATTCTTAATCATCAGAGAAGTACAAATCAAAACTACCTCTGGGTTTTGCTTACACAAATAAGAATGGTTAAAATCAAAACCAAAAGCAACAGCACATGTTGGTGAGGATGTGGAGAAAGAGGAACACATCTCCACTACTGGCAGGATTGCAAACTTGTACAAGTATTCTAGAAATCAGTTTGGTGGTTTCTTATAAAATTTTGAAGATCCAGTTATACTACTCCTGGGCATATTCCCAAAAGATGTGCCACTATACTTGCTCGACTATGTTCAGAGCAGGTTTATTCATAATAGCTACAACCTTGAAACAACCTAGATGCACCTGAACTTAAGACTGGATAATGAAAATGTGGTTCATTTATATAATATAAAACAAGGATATCATGAATTTTGTGAGCAAACTGATGGAAATACAATATATTATCCTGAGTGTGGCAACCCAGACTCAAAAGGACATGCATGCTATGTACTCACTTATAAGTGGATATTAGCAATAAAGTACAGGATAACCACACTGTAATGAACAGACCCAAAGAAGCCAAATTAAAAGAGAGCACGAGGGAGGATGATTGAATCTTTTTCGGAAAGGGAAATAAAATATATATTGGAGATGGAGGGAAGGAACTGGGTGAGAGGGGGGATGGAGATGGGATAAGAGTGAGGTAGTGAGGGAATCAGATATAAGGAGAAAAGGGCAGGGAGAAGTGAAATTGGGGTTGAAGGCAACCTCTAGAAAGTGCCAGAGACCTGGGATGGGGGATGTCACAGGTGGCCTGTGGGGGCAACTCTAGTTTAGACTGCTAGCAGTAAAGATTATGGATCATGAAGTGGCTACATTCTTTAATGAGGTATGATTTCCAGTGGAAGGATAAGGACAGTAACCCACCCACAAAACTTTCAACTCAAAATTTGTCCTGCATACAAAGTGTGTAGGGACACAGATAGAGCAGAGGCAGAGAGAATGGGCAACCAATGACTGTCCCAACTTAAGAACTCTCCCAGGGGCAAGAACTAAACCCTGACACTATTAATGACACTCTGCTATGTTTGCAGACAGGAGCCTAGCACAACTGTCTCTGATCTGCTCCACACAGCAGCCAATGGAAAGAGATGCAGAGACTCAAGGCCAAACAATAGATGGACCTCAGGGAGTCACTAAAGTGTTGGGGGAAGGATCGAGGGACTCAAAGAAGAGAGGGATTACACAGGAAGACCAACAGAGTCAATTAACCTGGACTTTTGGGGTCTCCTAGAGACTAAATCACCAACAAAAGGGAGAGCATGGGCTAGATCCCCTCCACATATGTAACAGATGTGCATCTTGGTCTCATGGTGGGCCCTCAACAACAGGAGCTGGAGCTATGCCTGAATCTGTTGTCTGCCTGCAGCTCCTGTTCCCCTAAGTGACCTGCCTTCTCGGGCCTAAGTAGGAGAGAATGAACCTACCCCTAAAGCAAGTTGATGTGCCAGAGGTAGGGGCAGGGTTTGGTGGAAAAGGGTGGAGAGAGTGTGGTGGTAGTGGAGGGGTAATACCTACAGGGGAGATGAGACTGTATTGGGATTAAAGTTAATAAAAAACCAACCAAACAAATAAATAAATAAATAAAGCATTTTAAAGTTTGGGTGTTTCTGAAGCCATATGGAACTCTGTGGGCCATGCTGCCAACTGCATCATGGTGATGTCTAGGTCTGTGATGGTTTTTATATGCTCTGTCCAGAGAGTGGCGCTATTAGAAGGTGTGACCCTGTTTGAGTAGGTGTGGCCTTTTTGGAGTGGGTGTGTTACTGTGGGTGTGTACTTTAAGACTCTCATCCTAGTTGCCTAGAAGCCAGTATTCTGCTAGCAGCATTAAGATGAAGTTGTTAAAGGTCTTGGAAAGATCAGGAATTCGAGGACCATATCTAAACATAGTAAAACCAAACTGGTAGCCAACATCAATCTAAATGGAGAGAAACTTGAAGCAATCCCACTACAATCAGGGACTAGACAAGGCTGCTCTGCTCTCTCTCTCTCTCTCTCTCTCTCTCTCTCTCTCTCTCTCTCTCTCTCTCTCTCTCTCTCTCTCAATATCTTTTCAATATAGTACTTGAAGATCTAGCTAGAGCAATTAGACAACCAAAGGAGGTCAAAGGGATACAAATTGGAAAGGAAGAAGTCAAACTGTCACTATTTGCAGACGATATGATAGTATACTTAAGCGACCCAAAGAATTCCACCAGAGAACTCCTACAGCTGATAAACAACTTCAGCAAAGTGGCCGGATATAAAGTCAACTCAAGCAAGTCAGTAGCCTTCCTATACTCAAAGAATAAGCAGGCTGAGAAAGAAGTAAGAGAAATGATACCCTTCACGATAGCCACAAACAATATAAAGTATCTTGGTGTGACTCTAACCAAACAAGTGAAAGATCTGTATGACAAGAACTTCAAGTCTCTGAAGAAAGAAATTGAAGAAGACCTCGGAAGATGGAAAAATCTGCCATGCTCATGGATTGGCAGGATTAATATAGTAAAAATGACCATATTGCCAAAAACAATATACAGAGTCAATGTGATCCCCATCAAAATCCCAACTCAATTCTTCATAGAGCTAGAAAGAGAAATTCAGAAATTCATCTGGAATAACAGAAAACCCAGGATAACTAAAACTATTCTCAAGAGTAAAAGAACTTCTGGGGGAATCAGTATCCTGGACCTCAAGATGTACTACAGAGCTTGAGTGTTAAAACCTTCATGGTATTGGTACAGTGACAGGCAGATAGATCAATGGAACAGAATTGAAGACCCAGAAATGAATCCACACTCCTATGGTCACTTGATCTTTGACAAAGGAGCTAAAACCATCCAGTGGAAAAAAGATTGCCTTTTCAACAAATGGTGCTGGTTCAACTGGAGGTCAACATGCAGAAGAGTGAAAATTGATCCATTCTTTTTTTTTTAATTTTTTTTATTTTCTAGGTTTTTTTATTTACATTCAAAATCATTTCCCCTTTCTCGTTTCCTCCCTCCCTGAATGTCCCATAAGCCCCTTTCCCTCTGTCTTTTCTTATCTCCTTGCACTAAGCTAAATTCAAAGTGGATCTCATAAAACCAGACACACTGAAACTAATAGAAAGGAAACTAGGGAAGAAGCTTGAACATATGAGCACAGGGGAGAATTTCCTGAATAGAACTCCAATAGCTTATGCTCTAAGATCAAGAATTGACAAATGGGACCTCATAAAATTACAAAGTTTCTGTAAGGCAAAGTACATTGTCAAAAGGACAAAGCGGCAACCAACTGACTGGGAAATGATCTTTACCCACCCTACATCTGACAGAGGGCTAATATCCAATATATACAAAGAACTCAAGAAGATAGACTCAAGAGAGCCAAGTAACCCTATTAAAAATGGGGTACAGAGCTAAACAAAGAGTTCTCACCTGAAGAATATCTAATGGCTGAGAAGCACCTAAAGAGATGTTCAACATCTTTAGTCATTAGAGAAATGCAAATCAAAACAACCCTGAGAGTCCACCTCACACCAGTCAGAATGGCTAAGATCAAAAACACAGGAGACAGCAGTTGTTGGCAAGGATGTGGAGAAAGAGGAACACTCCTCCACTGCTGGTGGGATTGCAAGCTGGTACAACCATTCTGGAATGCTGTCTGGCAGTTCCTCAGAAAACTGGGCATGACACTCCTGGAGGATCCTGCTATACCACTCCTGGGCATATACCCAGAGGTTTCCCCTGCATGCAATAAGGACTCATGCTCCACTATGTTCGTAGCAGCCTTATTTATAATAGCCAGAAGCAAAGAACCCAGATGTGCCTCAAAGGTGGAATGGATTCAGAAGATGTGGTACATTTACACAATGGAATACTATGAATTCACAAAATTCCCAGGCAAATGGTCAGAACTTGAAAATATCATCCTTAGTGAGGTAACCCAATCACAAAAGAACACACATGGTATGCAGTCACTGACAAGGTGATATTAACCCAGAATCTCGGAATACCCTAGACACAATTCGTATATCAATAGATTTCCTAGAAGATGGAAGGAGAGACCCCTGGTCCTGGAAAGACTGGATTTAGGGGAATGCCAGGACAGAGAAGCGAGAGGGGATAGAATGGGGAAGAGAGGGAGGGAAGGGGGCTTATTTGACTTTCGGGGGTGTGGGAAACGGGAAAGTAGAAATCAATTGGAATGTAAATAAAAAAGCTTAGAAAAAAAAACTTCGTAATAATTCTTGTTATTTGTGTTAATTGTAACTTTTTGACCAAAGCTTCTGTGTATATGAATTATTTTTACTTAAACTGAAATTAATTCTGACACTCCTGAAATTGTAAAATAAGCATTTCTCTGTTGGATTTAAGTATGTTTTAAAGAACTAAATGAAAATTGCAAGATTATGTATATAAACTTTGGAATTACAATCTGGTTCAGATTCTATGAAAAATATCCTTTAGGTTCACCTTTTTGGCAGTTGTATTTGTAAGATATAACTCTTCTGAATATTTTTTAGGTATGTTGCGTCTTTGTAGTATTTGTGTATTCCTTTTCGGGTTACTATGGCATTTTTAACTACTCCAGAGGTGCAGTTCGTTTACTAAGATACAGCTCTCTCTTCATCAATGGAGTGTGGTTGAGAGGCCACTCGAGTGAAGGACTCGAGTGAAGTGATGGATGCCTTTTCTGTGTGAGTCTTAGCTCAAAGAGGCCCTTATAATTCCCCTGCCTCTTTGCAAAGTGCTGATAACCACACTGCTTTAATAGAGGTCCAAAGGTTAATCAGCTGGGAACATTAAAGGAGTTTAAAGACATGGAACACTATGGACATCAATAATTACTATTAGCTTATGGTCAGTTATCATCTTCATCACCATCAGTTTAGTAAATCATATGGTGAGTATCGTCATTAAATTTCTTCAATGTTTTTCTCTTGTTCCTTCTATATTACTTAATATAATGTTCTGCCTTAGGATTCCTTTTGTAGCATTAAAAAAATACAGTATTCAGGAGCCAGAAATATCTTAGGCATTAATGTTCTTTCCAAGTGAATATGAGGATCTGAATTTGGATTCCCCATATCCAAAGTAAAAGAAACAGCAAGGTCAAAGGGAGCATGCTAAGTCTATGTGCTCAAGAATGGAGATAGAAAGATGCCCTGGGAGCTAGTGGCCAGAGAATCTACCCAATCAGTGAGCCTGTGGATCACTGACAAACATTGTGTCAAAATGTTAGGTAGATAATGTAATAGGAATAGATCTGACATTGATCTCTGATCTTCACATGTACTTATACAAATACACATGAGAACCCATAAATATACATGGAAATAAAAATATATATCCACACACTTGAACATGCACATACATATTTGATAATGTAAGTCTTATGATTTATTGCCAATTATATGGGATTTTTGAGGGTCTTTTCATAGTATAATATACTTCTGAGTGTTTGCCTATAATATGTTTACACATATTATATTATGTGCCTCATTTTTATAAATAAGAATTATTTTGCTCATTCAATGCAACCATGCCAATATTTTTTTTTCTGAATACAAGCTCTCAGTTCTATCACATATTATCCCTGGCCTGATCTTCTTTTCTGAGTGTCTATATAAGCATATTCTGGGGTTTCATGCCGTTTTCCACAGCATATAAGTAGAAAAGTAAGTTGTCACAGAAGTCATGTTAATGTAATTGAGGCACATACTTTATTTCAATGTGTTGCACTTTTCTTTGGATTTAGAACATTCTTTTAAAATCATAGTCTTTCCCTTTATTTGTTTATTTGGTTGGTGGGTTTCGGTTTTCTCAGTTTCTGGCTGTACTGGAACTCCCTCTATAGAAAAGGCTGGCCTCAGACGCACAGAGATGTACCTGACTCTGTATTGGAGTGCTGAGATTAAAGGCCCGGTACCACCACCACGCCAGCTGTGCTTTGTTTCTGACAGGAGTTAGGATTGGGGTTAATACTGTGAACTGAGCAAGGTTTGCCTACCATGTAGGGAATGGTCATCTTTTCCTTCATGTCTCCATATGAAAGAACATTTGTGTTCACATATTTTATTGGTAATTAGAGAGATTTGACAACAGTTAAGTCATTAAGATATCACAAGAAGGAGGTTCTGGGTTTGTTGACAGCTGGACTGTGTTTGAAACCTGCTGCTCACCACAGGCATGGAGACGCAACTGAACAGCTTCACTGTCTGCTCTCAGTCCTTTGAATGGGCCCAGACACCATATTTAAACTGTAGGCTTGAGGAATAACAAATCAAAATTTCTGTACAATGTTATGTTGCTATTTGCTGGGCGCCCCAGAAACCTGACTGGAGAGACCCTTGTGTTCTTGAAGAGGGAAAGGGTGACCACTGTGTTCCATTGCCAACCTCCAAGTTATAAATGGCTGGTCATATGCAGGTTGGTCATTTCATGTTATATGGTGTTCTTCCCATTTCTGAACAGGATTCGCTTTATGATTTTTATCTGCAGCTCCTTCTCAAATTCTAATGCTATCTGCCAACCTGCCCTATGACCAATTGATTGTTTAAATTGGGATGAATCTAGTTAATGTTCATAATAACAATATATTCTCATATCTCATACCACAAATCCAATTCATACTCCTAATATTTTCATGTTTCTATCAATGTCCCTCTTAATCACGAGTACACAGAAACAAAGAACTCATCATCCCTCTCCCCAGATAAAACATAGAAGACATAGTTAATTGTAATAGAAATTTAAAAGTTTTTCAAAACAGCCTTATGTAGGCTTTGCTGCATGCACTGTATGATAATGGCTTGTGTTCATAAGAAACATAAACTAACCTAGTTGAAGGATGTATCTTAGTGATACAGGGCTTGCCTAGCATGCAAGAAATTCTGGGTTTCATTCACAGTGGGAGAAGAAAGTTCTCCCCAGCATAAATGAAAGCAAATCTTGAAGAGCCATATCTTAATTATAAATGGTTCAGGCCCGCTATCTGAGAGGGCTTTTCTCTAGAGATTACAAGTAGAGTGAAGTATATCCAATTAAGAACCAGATTGACAAGAATTTTTCTTTATTCTCACTGGCAACATTTAGATAACTCATTCAGAATGAGGGATTCAAGTACTCTTAATGACAGCAGGGCTCCACTTTCTACTCATTCTGGCGTTACTGTCTCTGCATACAGAAACACTAGGACTCCTATAAATGTGTGTGAGCTTGTGTACACATCTCTGCATTGAAAATTATCAGAAGGAAAACATGGTACTGTTCCCTTTTTCTCTACATTCAAAGAGATTTTCAATATTTCTCTTTGAACATGTTTTCTTTAACTACAGAGAGCAAAACAAATCTAAGTCCTTTGTACAAATTTAGCATTTGTATGAAGTGCCTTTGCATGAAAAGCATGCATATTCATACATGAGCAAAGCAAACATTCTAAGTAAACCAAAGACAGACATTCTAAGTAAAATTTGTGTAAATATATTCTGTAAAAGAATATTATCACTGATAAGAAAACAGAGACAAGATGACACACACCCATGCAAGAGCTCTAACATTTCCTCAGAAGCAATTGCATATTTACTTTTGTAAATTAAAAAAATGTGCTTAAAAATTCAGCAGGTTACTTTGGCTGTAAAGTTATTATTCGGCAAAGATGATCATTCAAATAAACTGGAATAATTGACAACTGGGAAAATGTGCTTGATGGTTCATTCAGTCACATAGATCTGGACCATCTACATAGTTATTTTTGTTTGCGGTTGTACAGCTGAAATATTACCACATTTGACAATGTCTTCATCTAGATCTGTACTCATAAGAGATAACATTATTTTTATTAACAACCCCTGTAGTTTTCTTTCCAAAGGAGGCAATGATAAGCATACCTCCAAGATGAAGTTAACATTAACAATCAGTTTACGTCTGCCCCAGAATGCTATGAAAGTGATAAAAAATAAAAATAAAACAATAGGTAAGAATCAATGTGCCACTTGATTCTAATTCAGCATCTCTTCTTGTGACCCTAGCGATTCTGCGAACTGCTTTTTCATAAGACTTTTATACTAAAACCTACATCCATGCAATATATTTTCCATGAAGGAAGTAGGTCACTGTATAAATGGATCCCTAAAGATACATGTGTACTTATTTTTCTTCAGCTTTTGATTGATTCTAGACTTTCTAGTCAGATCTTTTTGTGTGCTCTGGAAACACTTAATATTCTCAATGAAGAAGGATAAAAGCTTCATTACAATTCATTTCTCCTTAGGGTCCCAAATGATAAAGGTGGTTTCAGAAATGTAAGACAGGTTGAGATTGCTGAAAGCTAAAATTCACTTAAGTCACTCCCCAAACAGAAGAGCCCACAGGCAAGTAAGGTGGACCAATTAAGGCACTCCTAGTCATTCCCAAAGCTTCCTTAAGTCAGGTATTAATTATCTGTACACTCATTAGGGACTGAGCATGCTTTCTGCTTATAACGACCTGCTTGGATCTTAAATTGGGTTTGTCAAAATAACCTTTGTCTTTGAAGAAAGTCTTCTTTAACTTGTCAGGCTGATTAAGTTCTGATTTCCATGAATGGAGATTTCATTTTACTTGAGGTTTTCTGAAATCCACACCAACTAAATTCGTGGTTAGAATGTCTTCACTAAATATTTTAAAAATATATAACAGGGGCTACTGGGTTGTTATAGCATATAGAATCTATATCATAATTCTCAGTCACAATAATTGATAATTAAGCTACAAATTACTTTTATTATCCAGGAATCAATGCTTTAAAAAGAAAACATTTAGAAAAATGATGGCACTATCTTATGTATGGCTTGTCCTATGGGATTAGCAGTAGATTGAGGAATGATGAGTTACTGATCACTAATATCGTTGTAATTCTCGATTCAAGAGCTCTTACTATTATTGTGCATAATGTAAAGGGACTTTGTACTTATTTAGCTCATGATATTTCCACCAGCCATTTATAAAACACCATGTTATATTTTGCACAGTCTGTTTCATAACTATTGTGTAATGTACAACAGAAATTTTTCATTGAATCAATAATTTGAATTTGGACTTGATACTATAATCAGAGAGTCAAATATGTCAGTGATAAAAATAAACCAAGTAAATGAAATACTTCGCACTTTAGACCCTTTTTCTTTTCAGGTGTGTAACACTGAGCAATGATTTTCTTGCCAAACACCCATCAACCTTATGAAGGTAGTAATGATTGCATACATGTGAAAATTATAAAATATCAATATTTAATATGTGGGATGTACTGAATTTTGAGCCTGGCAATGCCTGATCTGTGACCATATGCTTTATTAATGTTATTACTTCAAAAATTGTATTCTCATCAGTGTTTTTAATGCTATCTCATTTCCACCACAAAAAAAAAAAAAAAACTTACATCAACACTGAAATTTGTTGCATCCTCCTGGAGCAATTTATATAAAGAAATGTCTTAATTTCTCCTATATACCTTAAGTGTTATGCCTTTAGAGTTGTCTAGAAAATGTTTAAAATTGTTTTCTCTTGAGTCTGTGCAAATTGAAGAGTGTAGTGTAATTGTAAGCACATGATATCCATGGACACATTCAATCCTGTCCCATTGTTTCTTTCCACATGCCAGAACTAAGAAACTTTACAAAAATAAGTGAAGGCAGCAATGAGCCAATTTTTGGAGCAGCTTTTAAGATAGCCACATGTACTCTATATGTAGAAAGCAAAGCTAGAGAGACGCAGGGGCTAATTTTATATCCGGCCACTTTGCTGAAGTTGTTTATCAGCTGTAGGAATTCACATGGTATGTTCTCACTGATAAGTGGATATTAGCCCAAAAGTTCAGAAAACCCAAAATTAAATTCATAGACCATATGAAGCCTAAGGCGAAGGAATACCAAAAAGTGGATGGTTCAGTGCTTCTTAGAATGGTGAACAAATTAATCACAGGAGGAAATATGGAGACAAAGTGTGAAGCAGAGACTGAAGGAATGGCCATCCAGAGACTGCCCCACCTGGGGAGCCATCCCATATACAGCCACCAAACCTGGATGCTATTGTGGATGCCTGGAAGTGCTTGCTGAAATAAGCCTGATAGGCTGTCCCCGGAGAAGCTCTGTCAGAGCCTGACAAATACAGAGGTGGATGCCTGCAGCCCACCATTGGATTGAGCGCAAGGTTCCCCAATGGAGGCGTTGGAGAAGGAACTGAAGTAGCGGTGGGGATTTATAATCCCATGTGGGGAGCAACAGTGTCCACAGACCAGACCCCCCGGAGCTTCTGGGGACTGCTGGACCACCAACCTAAGAATACACATGGAGGGATCCATGGTGCTGGCCCCATATGTGGCAGAGGATGGCCTTGTTGGACATCAGTGGGAGGAGAGGCTCTTGGGACTGAGGGTGTTTGATGCCTCAATGTAGGGGAATGCCAGGGCTAAAGAGGGGAGTGGGTGGGTGGGTGGTTGGGGGAGTAACCTCAGAGAGGCAGGGATGGGTATGAGATTGGGTGTTTCCTAAGGGGAGACCTGGAAAGGTGAAAACATTTGAAATGTAAATTAAGAAAATATTCAGTAAAAAAAAGTAAAAAGGAAAATAAAGAAATAAGTAAACAAATAAATAAATAATATGTAGGGGTATAGTATAGCACAATCTCTTGCTAAATATGACATTTCCAAGTCTGAGCTAAATTTCATCAGTTGCTTCAGTTACAGACTAGGAAGTGTCTGAAACCTAACTTTTGTAGACGATTGAGCTGGAGTTTCTCTCTGCTTTCAGCTACACAATTCCACTTTCCTACAGTGCCTCAAATGGTTCCATTATCTGGTAAATTAGGGTGAGTAGAGAAGTGTGTGAGCAACAGAAAAAACAATGGGGTAACATCAGCAGTTTTCAAAAGTTTTCCTGTACCATGAAGAAAGTGGAGGCAACAGAAGCTGAAATCACCAAAACATGCATCCTCGTCTGGTGTATAATTCACCAAAAAAACCAGATACAATATAAACTCAAGGGATAGCTTATATTCAGAAACACAAGCATCCATGTTCTGTTTAAAGATTGATGCTTTCTGCATTATGAAGGAAATACATTAATGGTTATGACTGATTCCTTTCAAAGAGGAAACCTTTTAACTCAGGTTAGCATCCTATGTAGAATGATCTCAATGAGCCACTGAAAGATTACAGAACCATTCGGAGATTCCATACAGTCACTAAAATAATTTGTGCACAATGTTTAGAAACATAAAATGCTCAAATTTTGGTAGCAGCTCTACTCTAGAATTATGCAGCCAATAATGTGTCTCTTTTGTTTGTTTCACCAGACTATGCTTCCTTCTCATTCAGCCTGTGTCCAGAAGTAGTGATGCTTTGACATGAGAGGCAAAGAACACAATGATTTAAGAACTGAAATAAACTAAGTCTCACTGTATGTTTCCTTAGAACACATGTGATCATCTATCTAGGACAAATTTGCATACATTATTTATGTTATGTAGTCAGATAAAAATAATTTATAGATGTGATTGGGATGGCTCAATGGGGACAGTTTCTTGCTGCCCAGCTAGAGAACCTTAGGTCAATCCCTAGCATCCATATGGTATAATGAGAAAACTCACTCTGGAAAAGTATTCTGTGGCTTCCACATATGTGCCAAGGCATGCTCAAGCACAAACACACAGATATACACTCACACAAAAGTAACAAATAAAATCTAAACTATTTCATAGAGGGGCCATGTCAGAAAATAACTAAAGACATCTGTTTTACTTATTACTCTGGACATCAGTTGAAAAGAATCATGGTATCTCAAGGCAAAAAATAAAGTATTTAATCATGTACTTTGATTCACAGCATTATTTTCTTTGCCCCTCATGATCTCTTATTAGTAGACACATGTTAATATATACATTGTTCAGTTTCACCATCACAATGCAACACTTAAATGACTTATTTTCATCATTTTTGATCATGTGTTAAAAAAAAATAAGTGTATTGGCTGGTTTTGTGTCAACTTAACACAAGCTGGAGTTATCACAGAGAAAGGAGCTTCAGATGAAGAAATGCCTCCATGAGATTCAGCTGTAAGGCATTTTCACAATTAGTGATCAAGTGGGGAGGGCCTATTGTGGGTGGTGCCATCCCTGGGCTGGTAGTCTTGGGTTCTATAAGAAAGCAAACTGAGCAAGCCAGAGGAAGTAAGTCAGTAAGTAACATCCCTCCGTGGCCTCTTGCATCAGCTCCTGTGTCCTGACCTGTTTGAGTTCCAGTCCTGACTTCCTTTGCTGAACATCAGCAATGTGGAAAGTGTAAGCTGAATAAATCATTTCCTCCCCAACTTGCTTCTTGGTCATGATATTTTGTGCAGGAATAGAAACCCTGACTAAGACAATAAGTGTTTTATTGGTTCACTTATTCATTTTTTTAATTCAGAAGACGTTTGCTCCAGGCAGTGGTGGCGCACGCCTTTAATCCCAGCACTTGGGAGGCAGAGGCAGGAGGATTTCTGAGTTCGAGGCCAGCCTGGTCTACAGAGTGAGTTCCAGGACAGCCAGGGCTACACAGAGAAACCCTGTCTCGAAAAACAAAAACAAAAACAAAAACAAAAGAAAACAAAACAGAAGATGTTTGCAAGCATGGGATCCTCTGTCTTCTTCCATTCCTGTTTCAACAGCAAGGAGTGGTCTAACTGGTAGAAAGTTAAGGTTCTGATTCCAATTGCAAACCCTTTCTGGGAAAACAAGTTTTCATGCACTGCATTTTTTTATTTTCTTACATTGCTTAAGAAATTTCAGTCTACAATTTGCTTGTTTGTTTGGCTTTAAGCTTCATTATGTCACGGAGGAAACTATTTAATTATCATATCTTCAGTCTATTGGATAATACCAAATATATGATAACTGCTTAGTTATATATAACATAACTAATAAATACCATGACATTCTTCAACTGTGCCTGCATGAATATGAATTATATCTGCTGAATTCATTCTTTTTTCTACTATCTTCAATTCCAGCATTCTGAAACATTCTTTTCTCTCAAAGTAGAAAATTTATCATGTAACTGCCTGAACCTTAGTCAAACTCCCATGAAAAATGTGTACTGAAGATATAATTCTGTGCTAGAGGATCATGTTTTAACTATAAAACCTAAGTATTAGGTCTTGGATTTTATTTCAGCATTTTAACTGTGGCCACAAAAGTGAGTAGCAAGAAGCCACAGAATATAGTGATGCTATTTATTTGAATATCACAAAGTAGGACTCATTCTTGTATCAAAGATTGATTTTTCAGGCATATGTGGTCAGTGTAAGGTTGAATTTTTGTGAGAGAGTGAATTCTGTAGTGTGCTAAAGTCCTTTAATGATGAAAATGCTTCTTTCTCTCTAATGAATGCTGGATACTCAGAGTTGAATACCAGATGTTTCAAACATGTCTGGGTTTATTTATGCTTCAAGTTTTACAGTGTTTTGTCTTCAGCATGGAAAATGGTGGTTTATGTTCAATGACAGTAGTTTTAAGAAAAGAAACACAATAGAACAGCTTGAAAACAATAAGGATTTTACAAATGACAAGTCTACATAGTTCTGTAAGTAGAAGAATGAATACAACCCAGTCATTTGCTTTAAGGAGTGTTAATGTTTAATTTCTGGAGCACAATTCCTGAAATAATCCACTTAACATTTGAAAGGTAAATTTGGCATCGTAGTATCAAAATTTCAGGCCATGAACATTTGCTTTAGGATACTGATAGCTCATTATAACTTATCATTGAACATGTAGCAGTGAGGATGATTGCTTCACCAGAGCTGGAAAGGAGACACACAAATACAAACACACACACATACACACACACACACACACACACACACAGAGAGAGAGAGAGAGAGAGAGAGAGAGAGAGAGACAGAGAGAGACAGACAGAGAGGCAGAGACAGACAGACAGAGACAGACAGAGAGACAAAGAGACAGAGAAACAGAGAAACAGAGAGAGACTGGGTTCCAGAATTATTCTCAGGAGTTGCATCATTGATTTTACATCAGGACTAGTCTGATGTAAAGGGTTTATCTTCTTAAAGTTACTCACCATCAGAAAGCCCCATAGACTGGAAATCAAGTTGTAATCACACAGACTCATATGGATGTTAAAAATCCAAATCACAACCTGGGATTTAAAATAAAAGCTTCCAAAAACACAGAAGTGGATACTGGATAATAGAAATGTATTCAGGAATTCTGGACATTTTTAGATGACAAACTCAATAACTAGCCAGAATTCTGCTTCTGTGGCCTAAAGTCCCCAAATGCAAAAGGATGCAGAAGCCTAGGTTAGTCATAGTCCTTTGAACACAGCAACAGGAAGCAAGGTTCCTTCTCTAGAATAACATCATGGAATACACAGACACATAAAAACACACTCTCACACACACAAACATGAACACACTCTCACGTACACACACATACACACACAAATGTACACATACATATACACATTCATACACATACTTACCACACACACATTCACTCATACACACACTTACACACATACACACAAACATGCTCACTCTTCACACAAATATCCATACACAAACATCCACATTCACACTCACAAACACAGACAGATATATACACACATGCCTATATACAAATATACATACACATACACACATAAACACAAAAGTAATCACACAAACATATATACATATACGTATACATATACACTCATACACTTACACAGACACAAAAACACACATATCACACAAGCAAACACATAAAACATGTACACTCACATACACATATACACACAAACACACAGAATCACACACACAGAAATACATGCACATATGCATAATCACATAGACATTCATACACACACGTACAAATACATAGCACACACATATGGACACACATAAACACACAGTGACTCATTCATGAACACATATACATACACACACAAACATAAACACACAGACACACATACACAAACAAAAATACATATATAGTACACACACACAAATACCCATATGCACACAAATACACACAAACACACATATGCTACAAACATATAACACATACAAACATACACATATATGTATATACACAAATTATACATACATACACATGTCCATATCACACACATACACACACATGCAAACGTGCACACACAATATCACACACATACATGTGCACAAATACATAACTCACATACATAAGCACACAAACCCATAAAAGTACACATACAAATAGACATGCACACACACATACAGAGCAATGTAGAAAAGAGACCCTCAAAATAATTTTAAAGGCAATAACCATCCTCACTCATTTACATAAATATTAATTGTGATGTTATATCCAAATGTGGAAGTAATGTATGAAATGTGTTAATCCTACAGTTAAAAGCATTTCTTTTAGATGTATATGCTGGAAGGTTCCAAGTAAGTCTTACCTTTTCATACCATAACTCCATATCATTATCTATAAACTTTAAGTGTGAGAATGGCACCAGTGACTTACAAAAATATTCTCATGATGTTTTAATTAGGCTGATGATTTTGTGTTGATTCTTTTCATAGCTATTGTTGGATGAGCATGGCCTGTGGGCTAAAGGTTGGACACATCTATTGAGAGATTGAACTATATATATTTCCCATCAGCATTATGAAATTCTAGGAATTTATTGTTGATTGCACATAGGTGGTGTCAGAAATTGATGACAATATAATAGAATCACTAAACCACTATAGTAGACATTTTCACACTTGTAACCAACATATTAAGTTTTACAACTAAAGCCTGAAAGTTAATATTCCCCAGCCTTCTGGTTAGTTTGGGTCACTGCCTTTCCTATCATTACTGTAACATCATCCTCTTGACTCTACTGTAGATCTCATTTTACATTGAAACAGTTGGCTTGCGACCCTTTGTGTGTGAATACTATTATATTAACTATGTCTTCCATGCCTACAGTGGCTTCTAATGCTCAGTAGGCACTCAATCATTTTTCTTTAATAATTGACTGAATAGTCTGCTAAAATTTCAAAGTCCAGAGAGGACTCTCAGCTATCAACTTGTTGAAAACTCCCTTAAATATGTTTTGAAATTAAGTAAAGAGATATCTAGTATTTTCTTTCTTTAAATAATGTAGAAAACACATATTTGTAAAGCTTCAAAAATGAAAGTATACATACTGAAAATGATAAATTACCTGAAGCTTACATGGATATTTAAATTTCCTAGAACTTGAATTTCTACTTTTTTTTTCTAAGTTTTTTTATTTACATTCCAAATCATTTCCTCTTTCCCATCTCCTCCCATAAGCCCCCTTCCCTCCCTCTGCTCCCCATTCAACCCCTTCTCCCTTCTCTGTCCTGACATTCCCCTACATCCAGTCTTTCCAGAACCAGGGGTCTCTCCTTCCATCTTCTTGGAAATCTATTGATATGCGAATTGTGTCTTGGGTATTCCGAGATTCTGGGTTAATATCCCCTTATCAGTGACTACATATCATGTGTGTTCTTTTGTGATTGAGTTACCTCAATAAGGATGATATTTTCAAGTTCTGACCATTTGCCTAGGAATTTCGTGAGTTCATTGTTTTTAATTGCAGAGTAGTATTCCATTGTGTAAATATACCACATCTTCTGAATCCATTCCTCCGTTGAGGGACATCTGGGTTCTTTCCAGCTTCTGGCTATTATAAATAAGGCTGCTATGAACATAGTGGAGCATGTGTTCTTATTGCACGCTGGGGAAGCCTCTGGGTTTATGCCCAGGAGTGGTATAGCCAGATCCTCCAGGAGTGTCATGCCCAGTTTTCTGAGGAACCGCCAGACTGCTTTCCAGAGTGGTTGTATCAGCTTGCAATCCCACTAGCAGTGGAGGAGTGTTCCTCTTTCTCCATATCCTTGCCAACAACTGCTGTCTCCTGTGTTTTTGATCTTAGCCATTCTGACTAGTGTGAGGTGGACTTGCAAGGTTGTTTTGATTTGCATTTCCCTAATGACTAAGGATGATGAACATCTCTTTAGGTGCTTCTCAGCCATTAGATATTCTTCAGGTGAGAACTCTTTGTTTAGCTCTGTACCCCATAGAGTTAGAAAGAGCAATTCAAAAATTCATCTGGAATAACAAAAATCCCAGGATAGTTAAAACTATTCTCAATAGTAAAAGAAATTGTGGGGGAATCAATATCCCGGATCTCAAGCTGTACTACAGAGCAATAGTGTTAAAAACTGCATGATATAGGTACAGTGACAGGCATGTAGATCAATGGAACAGAATTGAAGACCCAGAAATGAATCCACACTCCGATGGTCACTTGATCTTTGACAAAGGAGCTAAAACCATCCAGTGGAAAAAAGGTAGCCTTTTCAACAAATGGTGCTGGTTCAACTGGAGGTGAACATGCAGAAGAATGCAAATTGGCCCATTCTTATCTCCTTGCACTAAGCTCAATTCCAAGTGGATCAAGGATCTCCACATAAAACCAGACACACTGAAACTAATAGAAAGGAAACTAGGGAAGAACCTTGAATTTCTACTTTTAATTAAATTTTTTTTTGAAAATAGCATGTTTTTATGCACATGGTGACCCTAGGTTTACTCATTTTTTATATAGTATCCCAAGACACCTGCCATCCTATAGGGATGAGAAGAAATGCTTCTTGCTACAACTCTCTGAAAAATGTGGCTGTTGCTTCTCTTCTAGTACTAACTGGAGGTCAACATGCAGAAGAATGCAAATTGACCCATTCTTATCTCCTTGTACTAAGCTCTATTCCAAGTGGATCAAGGACCTCCATATAAAACCAGATACACTGAGACTAATAGAAAGGAAACTAGGGAAGAACCTTGAACATATGGGCACAGGGGAGAATTTCCTGAAAAGAACTCCAATAGCTTATGCTCTAAGATCAAGAATTGACAAATGGGACTTCATTAAATTACAAAGTTTTTGCAATCAAAAGACACTGTCAGAAAGACAAAGTGGCAACCAACTAACTGGGAAATAGTCTTTACCAACTCTACATCCGACAGAGGGCTAATATCCAATATATACAAAGAACTTAAGAAGTTAAACTCCAGAGAGGCAAGTAACCCTATTAAAAAATGGGGTACAGAGCTAAATAAAGAGTTCTCACCTGAAGAATATCTAATGGCTGAGAAGCACCTAAAGAGATGTTTATCATCCTTAGTCATTAGGGAAATGCAAATCAAAACAAGCCTGAGATTCCATCTCACACCAGTCAGGATGGCTAAGATCAAAAACACAGGAGACAGCAGTTGTTGGCAAGGATGTGGAGAAAGAGGAACACTCCTCCACTGCTGGTGGGATTGCAAGCTTGTACAGCCACTCTGGAAATCAGTCTGTTGGTTCCTCAGAAAACTGGGCATGACACTCCCGGAGGATCCTGCTATACCACTCCTGGGCTTATACCCAGAGGCTTTACCTGCATGTAATAAGGACACATGCTCCACTATGTTCATAGCAGCCTTATTTATAATAGCCAGAAACTGGAAAGAACCCAGATGTCCTTCAACGGAGGAATGGATTCAGAAGATGTGGTATATTTACACAATTGAATACTACTCTGCAATTAAAAACAATGAATTCACGAAATTCCTGGGCAAATGGTCAGAACTTGAAAATATCATCCTTAGTGAGGTAACCCAATCACAAAAGAACATACATGGTATGCAGTCACTGATAAGGGGATATTAACCCAGAATCTTGGAATCCCCTAGACACAATACGCATATCAATAGATTTCCAAGAAGATGGTGGGAGAGACCCCTGGTCCTGGAAAGACTGGATGTAGGGGAATGCCGAGACAGAGAAGCGAGAGGTGGTTGAATAGGGAAAAGAGGGAGGGAAGGGGGCTTATGGGACTTTTGGGGAGGGAGGAAACGGGAAAGGAGAAATGATTTTGAATGTAAATAAAAATATAAAAAATAATATATATATATATATATATATATAAAAATTTCAAGCAATTGATAACTTATAAGAGATGGAGACTCAGTCTTTTCCAGGAATGAGACAACTGATGGGATAATCAATCCCAAGTGCTCATCCCTAAACAGAAATACAAGTCCATACAGAAACACATACACACACACACACACACACACACCATACACACACACACACACACACACACACACACACACACGCGCGCGCGCGCACGTGCACACACCCACACCCCCCCACACCCCCACACACACACTAGTAAATAGACACTTATGGTAATATTTATACAAACATGTACAATAATTTAAGAGGGAGGGTTGATATGAAATACAAATGTATCATTTGCAAGTGCATATCAATTGCGTCCAGGCCAGGAATATGGTCATATGCCCACTTCTCTTCTCCATTCAGCTCCAGGTCTTGGTATGGCCCCATGCAGGTTCTGTGTATGGTGCCTCAGTTTCTGTAAATTCACTTGCACACTAGTCATGTTGATTTAGAATGCCTTGTTTTCTTGGTGTAGCCCATGCCCTCTAGTTCTTAGAAAGGACTCCCTGAGCTCTGGGGGGAGACGTTTTACACACCTTGGGTGTGCTGAGTGTGCCAAGGTCTCTTGTTCTTTGCATAATGTCTGACTGGGGGTCTCTGTATTTGTTCACATAGTTGCAGAAAGAAAAGTGATCTGATGATGTCTGAACAAGACATTGATTTATGAGTGTTTTAGTTAGTTTTTACTGCTGTGGACAGACATCACGACCAAGGCAACTCTTATAAAGGACAACATTTAATTGGGGCTGCTTTACATGTTCAGAGGTTTAGTCCATTATCAAGGTGGGAACATGGCAGCATTCAGTCAGGCATGGTATAAGAGGAGCTGAGAGTTCTACATCTTGTTCCAAAGGCAAACAGGAGACTAGCTTCCAGACAGCTAGGACAAGGGTCGTAAAGCCCACATTCACAGTGACACACCTACTCCAAAGCCACATCCCCTAATAGCTCCCTCTGCCAAACCACCACACAAGGTATTGCAGAATGTCATTAATAGTCATTTTATTGCTGAGTATTTTATTTGTTTGCATTTAGAAAAGTAGTATTGGTTTTACCCTAAATATTTGTGCTATCTAATCTGAGGTCCTTGGTCACCCAACCAGTGTTAGGTATGGGTTCCTTCTCATGGAATATATCTTCTTTCAATTCTGAAATTAGTTGGTTATTCACACAAATTTTGTACTGTCATTTCACTGCCATATCTTACAAACAGGATACCAATGTAGATGATAGGGTTTGTGGCTGGAATGACACCTTTGTTAGCAGAATACTTCCCCATACTAAAGACTGTAGAACAGAAGAGTGGAGACCCTATATACTCGTGGATTTATACATTTTAAAATTGATATCTAGATGTAGTCTTCACAATGGAGACTTGCCATCAGTTTACCTATAGTCTTGGCAATAGTCTGGGTTGTTCGAGATTTCACAAGAGATCCCTCTGGCCAACAACTGAATAGATGTCACTGAATACCAACCCTGGAAGCTACATTATGTGACAACAGTTGGCTGGTTGGGGCACCATCTTCTCCACTATTTGGCAATTTCTATTAGATTTCATTCAGATATGAATGTACTGTAGAAAGTTTATACTGTATTAGATTTTCAAATGTCCCAGATCTTAGCTGGCTCTCCCCATATTTTCTCCATTGTATCCCTCATCCCCCCTACTCCAAAGTTAATCCTCCCTTTCTAGTCTCCACCCCATCCATGCATAACTATTTATTCTATTTCCATTTTTAAGAGATCTATCTACCTTACCCAGATTTACTCTGTATGTTATCTCTGTGGTTCTAAGAATTTCAGACTGGTTATCACTGACTTAACAGCTAATATGCCTATGTAAGTGAATATATACCCTGTTTGAATTTCAGGGTATGGATTCCCTCACTTGGAATGATTTTTTTCATGCTCCATCCACTGACCTGGCAATCATGATATTTGTTTTAACACCTGAGTAATTACTCCATTGTGTAAATGTACCACTATTTAATAGTGTTAATAATAGGCTCCTGCCTATTATTAACAGTGCAACAATGAACATGATCAAGCTAGTCTCTCTGGTAAGATAAAGCAACTTTTGTGTATGTGTCCAGGAATAGTATAGTTGGGAAGGTCAATTTCCATCTTCACAAAGAACCTCCACACTGATTTCCACAGTGACTGTACAAGACTGCACACCTCTTCACCCACATCCTAACCAGCATGTGCTGTCACTTTATTTAATTTTGAACTTTTTTGTCTTCTCTCATGTATTACATCCTAACTGAAGTCTCCTGTCCCTTACAGCACCTCCTCTCTCTGCCAATCCACTCTTCTATTTTCCTTCAGAAAAGGACAAGCCTCCCAGGGATATTAACCAAACATGGCAGAGCTGTCACTTTTCAAATTTGATCTTAGCCATTCTGACAGGTATAAGATGAAATCTCAAAGTAATTTTGATTTGCATTTCCCTGATGGCTAAGGATTATTCTGTAGGTGTTTCTCGGCCATTTGTGTCATTTCTTTTGAAAATCCTCTGTTTAAATATGTCCCATGTTTAATTGATTTGTTTTCTTGATACCCAGATTTTTTTCAGATCTTCCTGTATTTTGAATATGAGCCCTCCAATGGATATGTTCTGTAGGTTGCCTCTTCATCTGAATGAAGAGACACCTTTGCAGTTTCATGAGGTCCCATTTATTAATTGTTGATTTTGGTTCCTGTGATAACTTAGACTTCAAGTACTATATTGAACAGGAACAGAAAGACCATACAACTTTATCTTAGTCCTGATCTTGGTAGAATTAGTTTGAATTTCTCTCCATTTTAGTTGATGTTGGTTTATTGTAAACTCTCTTTATTTTATGTATGTATGCCCTATATCCATAGTTTCTCAAGAACTTTTATTATGAAGGAGTTTTGAATTTTGTTAAAAGCACTTTTAGTATCTAATAAGATTATCACATGGTTTTTGTTCAGTTTGTTTTTATGGCGAATTGCATTCATCTCTTTATATATATTAAATTATCCTCACATCTATTGGATGAAACCTGCTCCATCATTGTGGAGAATATTTGATGAATTCTTGGAATTGGTTGTATCTACATTCATAAGGGAAATTACTTTGTGATGATTTTTCTTTGCTGGGTCTTTATATGGTTTGGGTAGTAGAGAAACTGTGACTTTTAAATGAATTGCTGATATTCCTTCTGTTTCTGTTTTATGGAATAATTACAGGAGTATTGACATTGACTCTTCTTTTAAAGTCTTCAAGAATTCTGTGCTCTGGCACTCCGCCATCTTTGCTCCAGTGGCCGGGAAGTTGGGACAGCCAGGCTCTGAGACAGACAGGCATAATATCGCTTGGGTCTCGGGCGGCTTGTGTGTATGCGGCTCCCAAGTGCTGGGCAGATCTGCTGTAACCAGCACGCCAGCTCTGCTGTGGGACTTCTGCCTGGCAGAGGGACCCCGCACTGGGCGGGAGCCTACCAGCTTCCCTTCTGCGACCTCTGTTCCAGTAGACTGCACTGAAGAGACAGGTACCCAGGCTCTCCCCAATATAACATCACTTGGGACACGGCCTGTTGGGGCTTCCCCATGCACCCAAGAATGGGACAGCGCTGTGGTCGTCTGGGTGCCAGATCTGCAGGCCATCGCCTCTGCAGGGTGACCAGTACCACGGAGAGAGTGCAGAGTGCACTCTGCCATCTTTGCTCCAGTGGCCGGGAAGTTGGGACTGCCAGGCTCAGAGACAGACAGGCATAATATCACTTTGGTCTCAGGCGGATTGTGTGTACATGGCTCCCAAGAGCTGGGCAGATCTGCAGTAACCAGCATGCTAGCTCTGCTGTGGGACTTCTGCCTGGCAGAGGGACGCCCCCTCCCCCCCCCACTCTAGGAGAGATCACACACCCCTGCACAGGGCAGGAGCCTACCAGCCTACCTTTGGCGACCTCTGCTCCAGGAATCCACTATGCTGAGCCTTTGGATGTGCAAGGACCCCCCAATATAACATCACTTGGGGCAAGGCACATCAGGGCTCAAAAGTCACTCAGGAGCAGGGCAGGCCCCAGAAATCTGTGCCAGGGGAATCCTAGTAAACCGGGGGGGGGGGGCAGAAATAGCTTTGCAGGCTCACCGGAGGTACAACCAACAGCCAGTGACCCCAGGACCAACTAACATCAGAGGTAACCAGATGGCAAAAGGCAAACATAGGAATGTTACTAACAGATATCAAAGTAATATGGCACCATCCGAACCCAACTCTCCAACAGCAGCAAGTCCTGGATATCCCACCACATCTGAAAGACAAGATCTGGATTTAAAATCACTTCTCATGATGCTATTAGAGGATCACAAGAAGGACACAAATAAATCTAATAAAGAATTACAGGAGACCATGTATCAACAGTTAGAAGCCCTTACAAAGGAAACACAAAAATCGCTTAGAGAAATGCAGGAGAACATGGATCAAAAGATGGAGTCGCACAAGGAGACAACACAAAAATCACTTAACGAGATGAATCAACGGGTAGATGCACTCACAAAGGAATCACAAAAATTGCATAAAGAAATGCAGAAGAATATGGGTCAACAGACGGATGCCCATAAGGAGGCAACACAAAAATTGCTTAAAGAAATGAATCAACGGTTAGATGCCCTTACAAAGGAAACACGAGAACTGCTTAAAGAAATGCAGGAGATGATGGATCAACAGATGGATTCCCATGAGGAGGAAACACAAAAATCGCTCAGAGAAATGCAGGAGAACGTGGGTCAACAGGCAGAAATCCTGAAAGAGGTAATGCAAAAATACCTTAAAGAAATACAGGAAAATACAAACAAACAAGTGAAGGATCTCAGCAAATCCATCCAGGAACTAAAAAAGGAAGTAGAAACAACTAAGAAATCACAAAGGGAGACAACTTTGGAGATAGAAAACCGTGGGAAGAAATCAGGAGTCATAGATGCAAATATCAACAATAGAATACAAGAGATGGAAGAAAGAATCTCAGGTGCTGAAGATTCCATAGAAAGCATCGACTCAACAGTCAAAGAAAATGCAAAATGCAAAAAACGTGTAACCCAAAACATCCAGGAAATCCAGGACACAATGAGAAGACCAAACCTAAGGATTATAGGTATAGATGAGAGTGAAGATTTGCAACATAAAGGGCCAGTAAACATCTTCAACAAAATTATGGAGGAAAACTTCCCTAACCTAAAGAGAGAGATGCCGATGAACGTACAAGAAGCCTACAGAACTCCAAACAGATTGGACCAGAACAGAAATACCTCCCGTCACATAATAATCAAAACACCAAATGTTCTAAACAAAGAAAGAATACTAAATTACATTCCAAATCATTTCCCCTTTCCCGTTTCCTCCCTCCCCGAAAGTCCCATAAGCCCCCTTCCCTCCCTCTTTTCTCCATTCAACCCCCTCTCATTTCTCTGTCCTGGCGTTCCCCTACATCCAGTCTTTCCAGGACCAGGGGTCTCTCCTTCCATCTTCTTAGAAATCTATTGATATGCGGATTGTGTCTAGGGTATTCCGAGATTCTGGGTCAATATCCCCTTATCAGTGACTGCATACCATGTGTGTTCTTTTGTGATTGGGTTACCTCACTAAGGATGATATTTTCAAGATCTGACCATTTGCCTAGGAATTTCGTGAATTCATTGTTTTTAATTGCAGAGTAGTATTCCATTGTGTAGATAGAATCTGAATCCATTCCTCCGTTGAGGAACATCTGGGTTCTTTCCAGCTTCTGGCTATTATAAATAAGGCTGCTATGAACATAGTGGAGCATGTGTCCTTATTGCATGCAGGTAAAGCCTCTAGGTATATGCCCAGGAGTGGTATAGCCGGACCCTCCGGGAGTGTCATGCCCAGTTTTCTGAGGAACCGCCAGACTGCTTTCCAGAGTGGTTGTACCAGCTTGCAATTCCACCAGCAGTGGAGGAGTGTTCCTCTTTCTCCATATCCTCGCCAACAACTGCTGTCTCCTGTGTTTTTGATCTTAGCCATTCTGACTGGTGTGAGATGGAATCTCAGGGTTGTTTTGATTTGCAAGAACAAGAACCAAAACAACAAGAAGAAGAAGAACAAGAAGAGGAACAAAAGAACAAGAACAGGAGGAACTAAGGAAATCAACTGAAAATAACACAAGCCAAGGAAACTATAGAAAAAGGAATTTCAAGCAGGCCATGACAATAGCAAAAGGGAATGAAAAAAGTGATTCTATAGAATTGCTTCATCTCAAAAATTGGGAAAATAAGGCATGAGAAATGAAAGCAACATAACAGATACTAAATGTTAATTTTGAAGATTGGCTGAATCTAGGGCCCACTGCTTTCTGACACATTTTATTTTGAGTTCTATAATTTGACATATTCATGAGAAGCACTGGTATAATTTGATTATACTAATTTTCCCTAATTAAGTTTATTTGGGAAAATTGCAGAGATGCTCTCTTTTCTTTCCCAATCATGATGACTCTGAGGTTGACATTTTACAGGCACTGGCCATTTCCTCCTGCATCTACTCTGCTCCTGATTATCCTTCACAATGGCTTGTTTTCAGTCTTCAAAATCCCATGCATTATGTCAAGTAAAATATTTGGATAAGGCAAACTATTCAGTAAAATTCTGCATGGTACATCAAAAAAAAAAAAAAAAAAAGAAAAAGAAAGAATACTAAAAGCAGTAAGAGAAAAGGGCCAAGTAACATACAAAGGAAGATGTATCTGAATCACATCAGATTTCTCACCAGAGACTATGAAAGCCAGAAGATACTGGGCACATCTCATGCAGACACTAAGACAGCACAAATGCCAGCCTAGACTACTATACCCAGCAAAACTCTCAATCACCATAGATGGAGAGACCAAGATATTCCATGATAAAACCAAATTTTCACAATATCTTTCCACAAATCCAGCCCTGCAATGGATAAGAGGTGGAAACCTCCAAAACAGGGAGAGAAACAACACCCTGGAAAAAAATGAGATAATAACCTTCTTGAATCAAACCCAAAAGTAGATAACCACTCAAACATAAAGATAGCATCAAGAATGGCAGATGGCAATAATCACTATGCCTTAATCTCTCTTAATATCAATGGTCTCAATTCCTCAATTAAAAGACATAGACTAGCAGACTGGATACGTAAACAGGACCCAGCATTTTGCTGCATGCAGGAAACGCACCTCAGTGTCAAAGACAAACACTACCTCAGAGTAAAAGGCTGGAAAACAATTTTACAAGCAAATGGTCCCAAGAAACGAGGTGGAGTAGCCATCCTAATATCAGATAAAATTGATTTTCAACCTAAAGTCATCAAAAAAGACACAGAAGGACACTACATACTGATCAAGGGAAAAATCCACCATCAAGAACTCTCAATTCTGAATATCTGTGCTCCAAATGCAAGGGCATCCTCATTCATAAAAGAAACATTACTAAAACTCAAAGCACACATCGCACCGCACACAATAATAGTGGGTGACTTCAACACCACGCTCTCTGAAATGGATCGTTCAGGAAAGCAGAAACTAAACAGGGACACAGTGAATCTAATTGAAGCCTTGGACCAAATGGAACTAACAGATACATATGGAACATTTCATCCTAGAGCTAAGGAATACACCTTCTTCTCAGCACCTCATGGTACCTTCTCCAAAATTGACCATATAATTGGTCACAAATCAGACCTCAACAGATATAAGAAGATAGAACTAACCCCATGCCTCCTATCAAATCACTATGGAATAAGGGTGGTCTTCAATGGCAACAAAAACAAAAGAAAACCCACGTACACATAGAGGTTGAACAATGCTCTACTCAATGATAACTTGGTCAAGGTGGAAATAAAGAAAGAAATCAAAGACTTTTTGAAAGTTAATGAAAATGAAGGCACAACATACCCTAATTTATGGGACACAATGAAAGCAGTGCTAAGAGGAAAATTCATAGCCCTGAGTGCTGCCAAAAAGAAACGGGAGACAGCAAACACTAACAGCTTAATGGCACACCTGAAAGCCCTGGAACAAAAAGAAGCAAATACACCAAAGAGGAGTAGAAGGCAGGAAATCATCAAACTCAGGGCTGAAATCAATCAAGTAGAAACAAAGAAAACCATACAAAGAATCAACAAAACGAGGAGTTGGTTCTTTGAGAAAATCAACAAGATAGATAAGCCCTTAGCCAGAATAACCAGAGGGCACAGAGATAGTATCCAAATTAATAAAATCAGAAACGAAAAGGGAGAGATAACAACAGAAACTGAGGAAATTCAAAAAATCATCAGATCCTACTACAAAAACCTGTATTCAACACAACTAGAAAATCTTGAGGAAATAGACAATTTCCTTGACAGATACCAAATACCAAAATTAAATCAGGATCAAATAGACCATCTAAACAGTCCTATAACCCCTGAAGAAATAGAAGTTGTCATTGGAAGTCTTCCAACCAAAAAAAGCACAGGTCCAGATGGTTTTAGTGCAGAATTCTATCAGACCTTCAAAGAAGACCTAAAACCAATACTCTTCAAACTGTTCCACAAAATAGAAACAGAAGGAACACTACCCAACTCGTTCTATGAAGCCACAATTACACTAATACCAAAAGCACACAAAGATCCGACAAAGAAAGAGAATCTCAGGCCAATCTCTCTTATGAATATCGATGCAAAAATGCTCAATAAAATTCTTGCCAACCGAATCCAAGAACACATCAAAACGATCATTCACTACGATCAAGTAGGTTTCATCCCAGGGATGCAGGGATGGTTCAATATAAGGAAATTCATCAATGTAATCCACTATATAAACAATCTCAAAGAAAAAAACCACATGGTCATCTCATTAGATGTTGAGAAAGCATTTGACATAATTCAGCATCCTTTCATGCTAAAGGTCTTGGAAAGACCAGGAATTCAAGGCCCATAACTAAACATAGTAAAAGCAATTTACAGCAAACTGGTATCCAGCATCAATCTAAATGGAGAGAAACTTGAAGCAATCCTATTAAGATTAGGGACTAGACAAGGCTGCCCTCTCTCTCCATATCTTTTCAATATAGTACTTGAAGTTCTAGCTAGAGCAATTAGACAACAAAAAGAGGTCAAAGGGATACAAATTGGAAAGGAAGAAGTCAAACTATCACTATTTGCAGACGATATGATAGTATACTTAAGCGACCCAAAGAACTCCACCAGAGAACTCCTACAGCTGATAAACAACTTAAACAAAGTGGCCGGATAAGCAGGCTGAGAAAGAAATTAGGGAAATGATACCCTTCACAATAGCCACAAACAATATAAAGTATCTTGGCGTGACTCTAAACAAACAAGTGAAAGATCTGTATGACAAGAACTTCAAGTCTCTGAAGAAAGAAATTGAAGAAGACCTCAGAAGATGGAAAAATCTGCCATGCTCATGGATTGGCAGGATTAATATAGTAAAAATGAGCATCTTACCAAAAGTAATACACAGATTCAATGCAATTCCCATCAAAATCCAACTCAATTCTTCATAGAGTTAGAAAGAGCAATTCAAAAATTCATCTGGAATAACAGAAAACCCAGAATAGCTAAAACTATTCTCAAAAGTAAAAGAACTTCTGGGGGAATCAGTATCCTGGACCTCAAGCTGTACTACAGAGCAATAGTGTTAAAAACAGCATGGTATTGGTACAGTGACAGGCATGTAGATCAATGGAACAGAATTGAAGACCCAGAAATGAATCCACACTCCTATGGTCACTTGATCTTTGACAAAGGAGCTAAAATCATCCAGTGGAAAAAAAAGATAGCCTTTTCAACAAATGGTGCTGGCTCAGCTGGAGGTCAATATGCAGAAGAATGCAAATTGACCCATTCTTATCTCCGTGCACTAAGCTCAATTCTAAGTGGATCAAAGATCTCCACATAAAACCAGACACACTGAAACTAATAGAAGGGAAACTAGGGAAGAACCTTGAACATATGGGCACAGGGGAGAATTTCCTGAACAGAACTCCAATAGCTTATGCTCTAAGATCAAGAATTGACAAATGGGACCTCATTAAGTTACAAAGTTTTTGCAAGGCAAAAGACACTGTCAAAAAGACAAAGAGGCAACCAACTAATTGGGAAATGATCTTTACCAACCTTACATCTGACAGAGGGCTAATATCCAATATATACAAAGAACTCAAGAAGTTAAACTTCAGAGAGGCAAGTAACCCTATTAAAAAATGGGGTACAGAGCTAAACAAAGAGTTCTCACCTGAAGAATATCTAATGGCTGAGAAGCACCTAAAGAGATGTTCATCATCCTTAGTCATTAGGGAAATGCAAATCAAAACAACCCTGAGAGTCCACCTCACACCAGTCAGGATGGCTAAGATCAAAAACACAGGAGACAGCAGTTGTTGGAGAGGATGTGGAGAAAGAGGAACACTCCTCCACTGCTGGTGGAATTGAAAGCTGGTTCAACCACTCTGGAAAGCAGTCTGGCGGTTCCTCCGAAAACTGGGCATGACACTCCCGGAGGATCCGGCTATACCACTCCTGGGCATATACCCAGAGGCTTTACCTGCATGCAATAAGGACACATGCTCCACTATGTTCATAGCAGCCTTATTTATAATAGCCAGAAGCTGGAAAGAACCCAGATGTCCCTCAACGGAGGAATGGATTCAGAAGATGTCGTATATCTACACAATGGAATACTACTCTGCAATTAAAAACAATGAATTCACGAAATTCCTAGGCAAATGGTCAGAACTTCAAAATATCATCCTTAGTGAGGTAACCCAATCACAAAAGAACATACATGCTTTGCAGTCACTGATAAGGGGATATTAACCCAGAGTCTTGGAATACCCTAGACACAATCCGCATATCAGTAGATTTCTAAGAAGATGGAAGGAGAGACCACTGGTCCTGGAAAGACTGGATGTAAGGGAACGCCAGGACAGAGAAAGGAGAGGGGGTTGAATGGAGAAAAGAGGGAGAGTAGGGGGCTTATGGGACTTTCGGAGAGGAAGGAAACAAGAAAGGTGAAATGATTTGGAATGTAAATTAAAAAAAATATATATAAAAAAAGGATAGAAGCACATGGCTAGCTATTTTTTGAAGGTAAAAAATAAAGATGTTTCCTAGTGCTACAAAAAAAATAGAATTCTGTGCTCAAATCATCTGAGCCTGGATTTTTTTTTAAATTGGAAACTTTTAATTATTGATTATATTGCAATAGGGTTTAGAAATGTCTTTAAATTTCTTATATACTCTTGATTGAATTTTACTAAGTGGGATATAAAAATAATTATTCATATCTTTTGGATTTTTCAATTGGATAAATTTCAGGATTTTAAAATATGTCCTTATGATTACTTTAATTTCCTTAGTATTTGCTTTTAATGTCTCTTTTCATATCTAATTTTATTAATTTGTTTACATCTCTCTCTTCCTCTTAATTAATTTAGTTAAGGGTTTGTCAATCCCTTTCTCAAAGAACCAACTTTTTGTTTCAGTGATATGTTGGTTTTTTTGTTTGTTTACTTGCTTGTTTCTATTTTATTTTTTGAAGAGTTTAGTTTCACTATTTCTTGTCATCTACCTGTGTGAGGCGTGACTTCTTTTTGTTGCAGTGCTTTTAGTTGTGCTATTAGGTTGCTAATATGAGATTTATATTTTTTCATTTAATTAGTTAGTTAATAAATTTAATATTGGTTCTTAGAGCAATGAACATGCCTCTTAAGATCAGATTCACTTTGTGTCCCATGAGATTGGGACTATTATGTGTTCATGTTCATTCAATTCTAAGCAATCTTTAATTTCTTTCCTGACTCATTTTTCATTCAGTCATGAATTGTTCAATTTCCATGAGTTTGTAAACTTCTGTTTGTTTTGTTAGTGTCCAGCTTTAGTTTCCGGTGGTCTGATAGGATGTAGGGTGCTAAAGGGAATTAATTCAATTTTCTTGTATTTATTGAGACTTTATGTCTAAGTATGTGGTGAATTTTGGAGAAAGTTCCATGAGATGCAAAGAAAATCTATTATTTTGTGTTTGAGTGAAATACTCTGTAAATATTTGTTCACTTCATTTGCTTTATTTTATCAGTTATTTCCAGCAATCTCTGGATTTTGTCTGGATGACTTATCCAGTTGTTGGGGGGGGTTGAGTCATCCACTAAGGGTATATTAGAGTCAATATGGGATATAAGCTGTAGCAGTGTTTCTTTTATGAACTTGGGAACACTTCTGTTTGGGACACAAATTTTAAGAATTGTAGTACCATCTTGGTAGATTTTTTCTTTGAAAGCTATACAGTATACTTTCCTATCTCTATTGATTAGTTTGGGTTTGAATTCTATTTTGTCAGATATTAAAATGACTGTAGAAGATATAATGGAGAATAAAATTTAAACAATATCTAATTTGTAATTGGTATCTCAGAGGCTTACATAAGAATAAGCCCACCCTTTCTGGCTCTTTCTGAACTCTGGTTGCCTGGTCCAACTCATTTGTTATAGCTCAAATTCTTCTCTAAGCTGACAGATTCATTTTGGCTTCTCTGGGCTTCTCCCTGATTTGCTCTGCTTGGTCTCTAACCAACTCAGGCAATTTGTTCTAATCTTCTGGCTCCATGTTGTCTGGCCTCAACTGCCTCTGCTGATCTGCATGACCTTCACAAACTGAACAGAACTCATGAATAAACTCACTGCACTGAAAGAACTATATTAACTGAAGTGATTTCCACCTGACTCCCTTTCTCTTCCTGCCCTGATCATATATAGCCTTCTGTATTAGTCAGGGTTCTCTAGAATCAGAGAAAGTATGGATAGTCTGTATATAGTTAGGGAATTTCTTGATGACTTACAGTCTATAGTCCAACTCCCAAACAATGGTCAGTAGCAGCTGTGGATGGAAGTCCAAGCATCTAGCAGCTGCTCAGTCCCACGAGGCAAGCTGACATGGAAGAGTGAGTCTTCCTTCTTTCAATGTCCTTATGTAGGTCTCCAGCAGAGGGTGTGGCCCAGATTAAAGGGGTGTGCCACCAAACCTTTAATCCCTGATGACCTTGAATCAGAGAGCTCCTTGTCTTAATCTTCTGGAATTCATAGCCACTATGCTTCAAGATCTCCATGCCAAGATCCAGGTTAGAAAATTGTGTCTCTGAGCCTCCAGATTAGGATCATAGGTGAGCTTTCCAATTCTGGATTGTAATTCATTCCAGATATAGTCAAGTTGACAACCAGGAATAGCCACTACACCTTCTTTCCATGTCTGTTCTCATGAGATTTCGGAGTCTTATTTCTCATTCATTTTTTCAAATCTTTCTGATTCATCACATCCAGATTTCCTGGAATGTGTCAGGAGTTTTTTAAATTTAACATTTTCTTTGAATGATGTATATGTTTCTTCTATTGTGTTTTTAATATATGAGACTCTCTCTTACATCTCTGTGTTCCATTGCTGAGCTTTGCTTCTGAAGTTCCTATCCATGCTCCTAATTTTCCCCATTTCCTGTTTTCCCTCAGATTGGGTTTTATTGGTTTATTCTATACACAGAGTCACATCTTCAGCTGTTTTATTAATTTCCTTCCACTGTTTGTGTTTTTAGAGATTTTGTTAATGGATTCACTGTTTAAAGACCTCTATCATTTTCATTAAAGCAGGAAGGGTGCAGGTGGAGGAGAGATGGCTTTAGGTAGCATGCTTCAAAGCTGGAAAAGACTTGGGTATTGAATTTGGAGTAGTAAAATGTAGTTAAATTCTGCAGTTACCTTCCAGAGTGGTCTGAGGATTTCCATGAAATGCCTGCTGGCTTTGGGGGCTGGAATAATGTAATGACTTGGGTTAGGGACATGTTTTTTTTAAGATTTATTTATTTATTAGATATAAGTACACTATAGCTGTCTTCAGACGCACCAGAAGAGGGCATCAGATGTCATTACAGACGGTTGTGAGCCGTAATATGGTTGCTGGGATTTGAACTCAAGACCTCTGGAAGAGCAGTCAGTGCTCTTAACTACTGATCCATTTACTCAGCCCATTTGGGGCCAATTTTGAAGACAATTTTGAAGGCAAGATATATGTGGTCCACAGGAGATGGAGGAGAGCAGAGGAACGGAAGCTGCAGCAGGTGACCGACTACAAAACTTGGAGGATTTAAGGTGAGTTCAGGTTCTGCATTTAGTCTACCTGCTTACCTGTATGGTGGTCTAAGGGGTTCAAGGAATCCCCTCTGATGTCTAGAAGCTTCGATAAAACAATGAGCAGGGAGGGTGAAGCAAATATATGTACAGCATAAATTGATATCCTAGCTACAAGCAGTTCCACTAATAACTGGATTAAATTTAAATTTTTATTAATTGTGTCTTAGTATATTTCCTTCTGAATTATGTACTTCCAGGATTTTTAATAAAAGGAGCTCACTGTGTACAGTGTTAGTAAAGAACTATAAATATGTTAGAGATGAGTTTATGAAGATTCTCATCCCTTGCATGTAAGGTTTTCATTATATGAATCAAATGAAATGAAATGAAAACATTAAAATGATTTACAGTGTTGTGTACCATCCAATTCAAGCCCCAGAATAATTCTTCCAGTTTTGATAGATTTTTGTCACTACCATTCTTGAGTGCTAAAATTAAAATGTAAAAGCATTGTGATTATATCAGCACCTTTCCACCCATGAAAGTGTCAGAATGTTAAAGAAATACTAACATGCAAGCCTTATTAGACTTCAGTAATCCCTCCAGTTACTGTAACAGATGGCAGGTAAGCAGACATCGGGAAGTGCTTCATAACAGGAGCATAACTTACCCCTAAAATAAAAATGCAAATTAATTTACTTTGCTTCAGCTGAAGCAACGTTAAAAAAAATAAAGGCAGAGATTTGTAAACTAAAAATCATGGGTGCTTTTTAAACATTAAGCTAAACAACAAATGGATTATAACCCCAAGAGAATAAAGAAAATTGATTGAAGAAATGGGGGTATATAATCTCCATAAAAACAACTGTGGTAAAGCATTGTGCTGATCATACCTCTTAATACAATATGACTGGGGTTGGAGGTATCCAGACCAAAGCCATAGTGTTTGATGAAAGTGCTAGTGTTCTAATAAAGAATACAGAATGTGATGAAATTACTGCTAATATAAATGGATTTTTAACTTTCTACAATACAACCTCTGATTGGGAATACACATTTTTTTTTTAAATTCAGTTCTTCCTGTGAACATTAAGAATACCAGAGTTGTATGAACATAATTAAGTTTATGACGAACAGAAAACAGTTCAATATTTTGAAGAGCCACAGAGTATGCACAGTTTACTACATAAACTTAATAAAGTTTGCTCTGTCCTCTGGCTCTACGTGTTGAGCTAGTAAAACACGGTAGTAATATAACATTGCATAAAATGAAAGCATGTGTAAATTTTCACTTCTAATACATTTGTAATGAGTTTACCTAATTAACAGTGAACTGAAGAGGCACACAATAATTCTACATCTTTTCTTGTAGGGATAATAGATTATTTGGACTAGCAAGGTGCCTCAGCCAGGAAAGGAACTTCCTGTGTGATAAAATTAGCTCCTCTATTCCTGGAAGTCACATGGTGGGAACAAAGAACCAATTTCTGTGACTTGTCATCTCGCTTCCACAAATGCATTACCCCTCCTCATGTAAATAAATACAATTTTAAAATGCACCTAAAATACAGAGAGTGATGGAAGAAAATAGCTGGCTTTAACTTCTGACCTTGAGATAAACAAGGACGACTCCATGGCAGGCTTCAAATTGGCAGTTCAGAAGACTAGGCCTCAATCTCTGTTTCCAAGAACTTGGAAAATCCAGGCAAATAAAAAATTCCAGGGCTCAGGCAACTAGTCAGAAACTGTCCTTCCATCAGAAGCTGCCACACCACCTGGACTGAGCCAAGGGCAATGGGTCAGCAACAGTTCCAGACTTACTTGCTCAGCAACAGTTTCCAGACTTCCCAGCAAGAGTTTCCAGCCCCAAACCCCAACAATGGTTCTGGAATGTCCTTAGAGATAGAGTCAACAGGTTAAGATAGAGGTCACCCACTCCTCCCTGGAATTCTCCTAATGGGGCCTGCAGGCTCACTGGATGCCTCCATCTTGGAAGATGGTAGACACCAGTATGCTGGACTTCTGCAGAAAAAACAATATTTGCTTTTGCATACTATTTGAGTTTGGGGTATCATTCTTTGGCAATTATGTACCCTTACAGTCTCCCAAGATATATGTGCACAAAAATCACACATGCATATGCTATACACACACTTATTGCAAACAATAAGTAAATGAAAAATAAATAATAAAAAATGTGACAATCATATGCCATCTCTGTCACAGTGAGTAGTGCCCCTTCTTTCAGCTCTTTATTTTCTTTCTTTCCTTCACAGTTATGAATATTTAGCAAATTGTCTCTAGTTTCCTGGATTATTTTCATTCCCTGTGTCTAGAACATAAGTTCCCCAATGAAAAGGCCTCAGCTGTTTACTTGCCGACCACAGAGTTAATAAATATTTTTGAATTAAACCTTCCCAAGTTACTTGAGAATTCTTGTCTTCCACATTAACGCATCTAATCATTTATGATCGTGTCTTATTCTCTGGCAAATTTCAAAAGCAGATTGCATAATGCATCAAACCAAGTAAAAAATGCAATTGCTCAATAATGATTAAGAATTCCAACACAATAGGGCTTTAAACTGAACCCAGGTGCTTCTTCGTTCACATAGGTATGAAGGAAAACCCTGTTTAAAACTTGGCATGTTGAGAATCTTATATAAATGTAAATGCAACAAAAACCTTCTTATATATTTTAATTCACTATTGTTTATTGGTAGCTAACAATAAAAAACATGGAACTGAGATACTCTTTGTAAATTTTATTACATCTTCTACTATTTAATATTATAATTATGTTATCCCCCTTTCCTTTCTACCATCATTTTTTATTATTTGTTATTACATGCAATATGTGTTTCTAAATACAACATAACAGTCTATATAATGTTATTTGTATGTGTGTTTTTAGGGATGGCCATTTGGTATTGGAGAATCAATTTATAGTTCTTCCCAGGAGAAACATATTTTTCTCGCTCTCAGAATTCCTTAATTGCCCACAGTTCTCTTTTAACTTGAGTATAGGAATTCCAGTAGTGGAGAAGACTGGGATTAAAGGGAAGCCAAGATAGAGAGCAGTGTTGGCAGTTAAAGCACCGTATAGAGAAATTTGAATCCAGCACCATCTGCATAATAACATAACATAATACATTCAAGGTGTATCCCAATGCTGCAAGAGTCATTCCTAAGGAAGCACATTCACCATTCATTTCCCCACTCAGACAGAGAATCTCATCAGAAACATAGTGCTTTAAATAATCTCAGTATTAGATTGAAAAAAATTAGATTATAGCCAGCAGACACTCAACACAGGGAAAAGAGGAACCACTTTCTTTACAATTTAAAGTGTAGCTAAATGTTCATCTAAGACCCATCACATTTACAATAAGAGAAAGTTTCTTTCCTACTCTTTGTGTCACAGTATGTGTGTTTACTGTGGCTGTATTAGTTTGGGTTTTACTGCTGTGAACAAACACCAATGACCAATGCAAGTTTTATAAAAGACATTTACTTGGGGCTGGCTTACAGGTACAGAGGTTTAGTCCATTGTCATCAAGGCAGAAGCATGGCAACATCCAGGCAGGCATCGTTCAGGAGGAGCTGAGGGTTCTACATCTTTATCCAAAGGAAACCAGGAACAGACTGGGCATCTTCAGGCATCTAAGAGGAAGATCTCTAAGCCCAACCCTACAGTGACACACTTCATCCAACAATGCAACACCTTCTAATAGTGCTACTCCCTGGGACAAGCATATACAAACCATCACAATGGCTATGTATTTATATGTGAATTTGTGCCTGTGTGTGCATGTTTTGGTAGAAGCCACTGATTAATACCTGGTTTCTTCCTTAATAGCTGCCCATTTAAGTTTTACATTTAGGGTTTCTACTGAACCTGAGGCTGACCATACTAACCATATCTTGTCTACAAACAAAACAAGAAGAAGGGGAGCTGGAGAGATGGTTCACATATTAAAAGAACAGGCTGCTATGCAGAGGTTCTGAATTCTTTTTTTTTTTTTAATCCCAGAATCCCAGAAAGTGTTTATTACTTGGCCTATGGACTACTCAGGTGCTACATTCTACCTTTGGGAAGATATTCTCTTTTTTTAATTTTTTTTTTATTTTCTATATTCTTTATTTACATTCCAAATGATTTCACCTTTCCCGTTTGATTCCTCCCCAAAAGTCCCATAAGCCCTCCTCTATCCCCCTGTTCCCCAGTCAACCCCCCCTCCACCCCGCTGCTTCTCTGTCCTGGTATTCCCCTATACTGTTGCATCGAGACTTTTCAGGACCAGGGTCTCTCCTTCCTTCTTCTTGGGAATCAATTGATATGTGAATTCTGTCTTAGGTATTTTGAGCTTCTGGGCTAATATCCACTTATCAGTGACTGCATAGTATGTGTGTTCTTTTGTGAATGGGTTGCATCACTTAGGATGATATTTTCTAGTTCCAACCGTTTGCCTAAGAATTTCATGAATCCATTGTTTTTAATAGCTGGTTAGTATTCTATAGTGTAAACATACCACATTTTCTGTATCCATTTCTCCGTTGAGGGACATCTGGGTTCTTACCAGCTTCTGGCTATTATAAATAAGGCTGCTATGAACATAGTGGAGCATGTGTCCTTATGCCGGGGAGGCCTCTGGGTATATGCCCAGGCGTGGTATAACAGGTTCCTCCGGGAGTGTCATGCCCAGTTTTCTGAGGAACTGCCAGACTGATTTCCAGAGTGGTTGTACCAGCTTGCAATCCCACCAGCAGTGGAGGAGTGTTCCTCTTTCTCCACATCCTCACCAACACCTGCTGTCTCCTGAGTTTTTGATCTTAGCCATTCTGACTGGTGTGAGGTGAAATCTCAGGGTTGATTGATTTGCATTTCCCTAATGCCTAAGGATGTTGAACATTTCTTTTTTAAAGCAACAATTCCATTTGTATCCAATCTATCACTGCTCTCCCTTTCTCAAGATAAGACTGGACTTAATTAGCATTTTTTTTTACTTTCCATAAATTTGGGAGTGTTGCTTCAAACCTATTAAATGGTTTTATACTTAGATTTATATAACTGAGCATATGAATATGGGTTTTTTCTAAGTTTTTTTATTTACATTCCAAATGATTTCCTACGCTGCACCTGACATCACCTGCGCTAAACTGGGCATTGTTGACGAGAACCCCGTCCTGTGACGGGGCTTTCCTCTTGTGATGGAATTACAGGGCCGCAAACACAAGTCAGAGACTACCGAGACACCTTCAGCAAGACATGTCGCCAAAAGCTCAGTACGTTTTTACTTATTACAGAGGTGAACCTACCATGAGTTCAGGTTGTCAGCCTGGCGAGTCTTCATCGGCTGAGAAATCATGCTGACTCCAGTTTGGGAGAATTGATGTGCAGGTCTTGTATGGAGATGTTTGCCTTTGTTCCTCTGTGAATTGCTACTCGTGAGTTTGGTGAGCAACCTTCGGTGGTGTTTGTTCGTTTATCCTCTAGGTGAACAGAGTGGTTGTTCATCATCCGCCCAGCAGCTGATACTCTAAGCTTTACCCCTTCAAGTGGGGACATAGCACTGTCTGTGGCTTTGGTTTGCACCTCTGTGTTCTAAAGCTATTGTGCGCTGTTTCAGGTGCTCGTTGAAGCATTTGAACAAATATTTGGTCCATTTTTATTGGATTGAAGAATGTTGAGTTCCTTATATTTTTTCCTATCAGCAAGCCATATCTCATAACTTGTTTTGCTGATGTATGACATTTTCAATCCCAAATTTCACTTTCTCTCTTTGATTGTGGTGTTTTGTTTGGTCAGTGTTTGAGATAGGATCTTGCCAGAACCTTGCCCTGTATCCCTGGCTGGTCTGATCACATGCTAGCTATCAGCTTGTTCTATGGTAGCTCCTGAGATAATTGGATTTAAGGTCACTTCTACAGGAGAAAAACAAATATCTTATACTGCAACCTGGCCAAGAATCTTCAACACTAGAGCTCACAAATCACCACAGATGAAGTCATTACTATTATTTTGATAAGTATTTAGTATCAAACTCCCATGGAAATTTACATCTTTGGATACATAGAGTTTTTGATGATTTCTGAGGGAAAAGCTAGTTTTCTATAAGAGTGCAGTGCTAGTGGTTGAAGATACTCCAGTGGATGACCCTATGCTACTGGTATGTGGGTAATACAAATTGGACTATCTGTCTTACTGCTTTTTGAAGAATATTGCTTTTGTTCCTGTCTTTGTTCATTGCTTACTTTTTTCTTTTTTGAGATCAGGAATATGGTCTATAGTCTTCTTTTTTGTTGTGTCTTTACCTTCTTTGATGAGTACTATGCTACTGGTTTAACAGAAGGAGTTTGGCAGTGCCCTTCTATTTCTATTTCTTTGAATGGTTGAAGAGGGGTTGAGTATAGATCTTTGAATGTCCTGTGAGATTCTGCTGTGAAACTATCTAGAAATGATTTGGGGATGACTGGCAGGATTTTTAATACTATTGTAATCTCATGTTTTAAGGACACAAAGTTAAGGATGGTTGAAAGTGAGTAGTGGATCTGAGAAGACTTGTAGGGAAAAATGAGGGATGGATATCATTGAAATATATTCGATGAAAATGTACAAGAATTACCTAATTATTATATTTTAAAATATCAGATTATATTTTCAATTCTACACTATTTTATACTAAGGATTTTCTTTTTTTAAAAAAGCAGTTTACAGATTTAGTAAGATATATAGGACAAACTCACAAAATCTGTATCTGAAGGATTAAAAATGAAGCACACAGACGTACACAGTAAGTCAGGACCCCTGCTGCTCCTTTTAGGCCCTAATTCTTCCATCCCTAAGAGTGATGCACCTCAGCTCTCAAGTACAAGCACTGTTCAGAGCTTTGGGGTCAACAGCACAAGCTAGGACTCTACACCAGATGCTCCTCACTCACTGAATTTTGTTCTCATTTATGATCTATGCACACAGCAGCATAATTTACAAAAGCTCACAATCTGCTGCCAGTATCTGAGTGAATGACTTGTCTATGAGTTTGTCATGGAAAATTGTGCTTTTCACCAGGTAATCTACTAAGAAGTAGCTTAAGGTTGTCTTTTACTGAAAAAACAACAACAATTATATATCCTTGATGAGGCTTGTTACTTCTCTGTGTTAATTCATTCTGAGCTCAAAGCAACAAAATACACTTAAAACCAAACTAAGTTTCTAGCATATTTTATTGATTCTTTGGGAATTGCACATCATATACCCTGAACACACTCATTCTCCAGTCCTTCCATGTCTGCTTACTCCAGTCTTGTGACCCCCCCCCCAATAAAAATAAATATAAGAATAATAAAAACAAACAATACTCAATGATACATGATTGAAGTTCTAGTGTCCAGCCCCCTTAAATAGAACTGAGTTGTTCCCTTCTTGCTTTCCTACCAGAAGCCCTCAATTCTGGAGACCTACACTTCAGCATACCTGTACTATTTTTAAAGAGATTTCTTTGATGGATTCATATTTCACAGTTACTTTTTTCCCTCTCTCTTTCGCTCTCTTTTTTGGGGGGGTACTGAATTAGGGGTTGTCACTGAACTCTTCCATGTCCCTCTTTCTTAATTGTGCATCTACAGTTATCAATATCACTGCAAAAGTAGTTGTGTTTTTTTTTTGTTTTTTTTTTTGCTTTTTATAGTTAACTGGAGGGAGCACAAATCATGGACTTTCACGTGGTGTCTTCTGGTGGCAGCACAGAGGATGATTTCAACCCCCTGCTGCAATAGGACCATAGTTCTGCCAAGGCCCTTGAAGGCATCCAGGACCAGAGACATCAATTGGTCTCAGGTGGCAGTGCATGCTACATGTATCAACATGGCCCTCAGACATCAACATGGCTTCAGGCTGAAGCATAGAGCACAGACACATCCATGTCCTTCAGTGGTAACATGGGCTACATTCATCAACACAGACCTCATTTACCATAGGACTTTGAAATCACACATGGCAAAATGGAACTTGTCTTAGAGTTTTCCTGCTGTGAACAGATACCAACACCAAGACAAATGTTAAAAGGACAAAATTTCATTGGAGCTGGCTTACAGGTTCAGGTGGGAATATGGCATCATCTAGGCAGGCATGGTGCAGGAGGAGCTGAGAATTCTACAACTTCATCTTTTATTTATTTATTTTTTATTTTTTAATTTACATTCCAAATGATTTCCCCTTTCCCGTTTCCTCCCTCCCTGAAAGTCCCATAAGCCCCCGTCCCTCCCCCCTTTTCCCCATTCAACCCTCTCTCGATTCTCTATCCTGGTATTCCCCTACATTCAGTCTTTCCAGGACCAAGGGTCTCTACTTCCATCTTCTTAGAAATCTATTGATATATGATTTGTGTCTTGGGTATTCCGAGATTCTGGGTTAATATCCCCTTATCAGTGACTGCATACTATGTGTGTTCTTTTGTGATTGGGTTACTTCACTAAGGATGATATTTTCAAGTTCTGACCATGTGCCTAGGAATTTTGTGAATTCGTTGTTTTTAATTGCAGAGTAGTATTCCATTGTGGAAATATACCACATCTTCTGAATCCATTCCTCCGTTGAGTGACATCTGGGTTCTTTCCAGCTTCTGGCTATTATAAATAAGGCTACTATGAACATAGTGGAAGCCTCTGAGTATATGCCCAGGAGTGGTATAACAGGATCCTCCAGGAATGTCATGCCCACTTTTCTGAGGAACCGCCAGAATGCTTTCCAGAGTGGTTGTACCAGCTTGAAATCCCACCTGCAGTGGAGGAGTGTTCCTCTTTCTCCATATCCTCGCCAACAACTGCTGTCTCCTGTGTGTTTGATCTTAGCCATTTTGACTGGTGTGAGATGGAATCTCAGGGTTGTTTTGATTTGCATTTCCCTAATGACTAAGGATATTGAACATTTCATTAGGTGCTTCTCAGCCATTAGATATTCTTCAGGTGAGAACTCTTTGTTTAGCACTGCACCCCATTTTTTAATAGGGTTATTTGGCTCTCTGGAGTCTAACTTCTTGAGTTCTTTGTATATATTGGATATTAGCCCTCTGTCGGATGTAGGGTTGGTAAAGATCATTTCCCAGTTTGTTGGTTGCCACTTTGTCATTTTGACAGTGTCCTTTGCCTTACAGAAACTTTGTAATTTTATGAGATCCCATTTGTCAATTCTTGATCTTAGATCATAAGCTGTTGGTGTTCTGTTCAGGAAATTTTCCCCTGTGCCCATATGTTCAAGGTACTTCCCTAGCTTCCTTTCTATTAGTTTCAGTGTGTCTGGTTTTATGTGGAAGTCCATTATCCACTTGGAATTGAACTTAGTGCAAGGAGATAAAAATGGGTCAATTTGCATTCTTCTGCATGTTGACCTCCAGTTGAGCCAGCACCATTTGTTGAAAAGGCTATCTTTTTTCCACTGGAAGGTTTTAGCTCCTTTGTCAAAGATCAAGTGACCATAGGAGTGTGGATTCATTTCTGGGTCTTCAATTCTGTTCCTTCGACCTACATGCCTGTCACTGTACCAATACCATGCGGTTTTTAACACTATTGCTCTGTAGTACAGCTTGAGGTCCGGGATACTGATTCCCCCAGAGGTTCTTTTACTCTTGAGAATAGTTTTAGTCATCCTGGGTTTTCTGTTATTCCAGATGAATTTTTGAATTGCTCTTTCTAACTCTATCAAGAATTGAGTTGGGATTTTGATGGGGATCGCATTGATTCTGTATATTGCTTTTGGCAAAATGGTCATTTTTACTATATTAATCCTGCCAATCCATGAGCATGGCAGATTTTTCCATCTTCTGAGGTCTTCTTCAATTTCTTTCTTCACAGATTTGAAGTTCTTGTCATACAGATCTTTCACTTGTTTGGTTAGAGTCACACCAAGATACTTCATATTGTTTGTGGCTATCGTGAAGGGTATCATTTCTCTTACTTCTTTCTCAGCCTGCTTATTCTTTGAGTATAGGAAGGCTACTGACTTGCTTGAGTTGATTTTATATCCGGCCACTTTGCTGAAGTTGTATATCAACTGTAGGAGTTCTCTGGTGGAATTCTTTGGGTCGCTTAAGTATACTATCATATCGTCTGCAAATAGTGACAGTTTGACTTCTTGCTTTCCAATTTGTATCCCTTTGACCTCCTTTGGTTGTCTAATTGCTCTAGCTAGATCTTCAAGTACTATATTGAAAAGATATATATATATATCTTTTCAATATATATATATATATATATATATATATATATATATATATATATATATAGAGAGAGAGAGAGAGAGAGAGAGCAGCCTTGTCTAGTCCCTGATTTAGTGGGATTGCTTCAAGTTTCTCTCCATTTAGATTGATGCTGGCTACCAGTTTGCTTTTACTATGTTTAGATATGGGCCTCGAATTCCTGATCTTTCCAAGACCTTTAACAACTTCATCTTAAGGCTGCTAGCAGAATACTGGCTTCTAGGCAACTAGGACAAGGGTCTTAAAGTACACACCCACAGTGACACACCCACTCCAAAAAGGCCACACCTACTCAAACAGGGTCACACCTTCTATTAGCACCACTCTCTGGACCGAGCATATAAAAACCATCACAGACCTGGACATCACCATAGCTGCAGTTGGCAGCATGGTCCACAGAGTTCCATATGGCTTCAGAAACATCCAAACTTTTAAATGCTTTATTTATTTATTTATTTATTTATTTGTTTGTTTGTTTATTAACTTTAATCCCAATACAGTCTCATCTCCCCTGTAGGTATTACCCCTCCACTACCACCACACTCTCTCCACCCTTTTCCACCAAACCCTGCCCCTACCTCTGGCACATCAACTTGCTTCAGGGGTAGGTTCATTCTCTCCTACTTAGGCCAGAGAAGGCAGGTCACTTAGGGGAACAGGAGCTGCAGGCAGACAACAGATTCAGGCATAGCTCCAGCTCCTGTTGGTGAGGGCCCACCATGAGACCAAAATGCACATCTGTTACATATGTGGAGGGGATCTAGCCCATGCTCTCCCTTTTGTTGGTGATTTAGTCTCTAGGAGACCCCAAAAGTCCAGGTTAATTGACTCTGTTGGTCTTCCTGTGCAATCCCTCTCTTCTTTGAGTCCCTCAATCCTTCCCCCAACACTTCAGTGACTCCCTGAGCTCCATCTATTGTTTGGCTTTGAGTCTCTGCAACTCTTTCCATTGGCTGATGTGTGGAGCAGATCAGAGTCAGTTGTGCTAGGCTCCTGTCTGCAAACATAGCAGAGTGTCATTAATAGTGTCAGGGTTTAGTTCTTGCCCCTGGGAGAGTTCTTAAGTTGGGACAGTCATTGGTTGCCCATTCTCTCTGCCTCTGCTCTATCTTTGTCCCTACACACTTTGTAAGCAGGACAAATTTTGAGTTGAAAATTTTGTGGGTGGGTTACTGTCCTTATCCTTCCACTGGAAATCATGCCTCATTAAAGAAAGTAGCCACTTCATGATCCATATCCTTTACTGCTAGCAGTCTAAACTAGAGTTGCCCCCACAGGCCACCTGTGACATCCCCCATCCCAGGTCTCTGGCACTTTCTAGAGGTTGCCTTCAACCCCAATTTCACTTCTCCCTGCCCTTTTCTCCTTATATCTGATTCCCTCACTACCTCACTCTTATCCCATCTCCATCCCCCCTCTCACCCAGTTCCTTCCCTCCATCTCCAATATATATTTTATTTCCCTTTCCGAAAAAGATTCAATCATCCTCCCTCGTGCTCTCTTTTAATTTGGCTTCTTTGGGTCTGTTCATTACAGTGTGGTTATCCTGTACTTTATTGCTAATATCCACTTATAAGTGAGTACATAGCATGCATGTCCTTTTGAGTCTGGGTTGCCACACTCAGGATAATATATTGTATTTCCATCAGTTTGCTCACAAAATTCATGATATCCTTGTTTTATATTATATAAATGAACCACATTTTCTTTATCCAGTCTTCAGTTCAAGTGCATCTAGGTTCTTTCAAGGTTGTAGCTATTATGAATAAACCTGCTCTGAACATAGTCGAGCAAGTATAGTGGCACATCTTTTGGGAATATGCCCAGGAGTAGTATAACTGGATCTTCAAAATTTTCTAAGAAACCACCAAACTGATTTCTAGAGTACTTGTACAAGTTTGCAATCCTGCCAGTAGTGGAGATGTGTTCCTCTTTCTCCACATCCTCACCAACATGTGCTGTTGCTTTTGGTTTTGATTTTAACTATTCTTATTTGTGTAAGCAAAACCCAGAGGTAGTTTTGATTTGTACTTCTCTGATGATTAAGAATGTTGAACATTTTTTAAGTACTTCTTTGACAGTTGAGATTCGTTTATTGAACATTCTCTGTTTAGCTCTGCACCCAATTTTTTAATTTGGTTATTGGCTTCATTGGAGTCTAGCCTCTTGATTTTTTTAAAATATATTTTGGATATTAGCCCTCTGTATGATGTAGAGTTTGTAAAGAGAGTTTCCCAATCCATAGGCTGTCATTTTGCCCTAATGATGGTGCCCTTTGACTTATGAATGCTTTGCTATTTCATGATGTTCCATTTAGTAATTGCTCTCCCTAGTGCCTGAGCCATTTGTATTCTCTTCAGGAAATTGTCTTCTATACCGATGAGTTCAGCATTATTTCCTACTTTCTGTTCTATTAGATTTAGTGTATGTGTTTTTACTTTGAGGTCTTTGATCCACTGGAGTTAAGTTTTTGGCAGGGTGAAAAATAGATGGATCTATTTGCAATCTTCTACATGCAGACATCCAGTTAGACCAACACTATTTGTTGAAAAAGCTCTCCGTTTTTTCCATTTTATGGTTTTAGATTCATTGTCAGAAATAAAGTGTCCATAGCTGTGTGAGTTTATTTCTGGGCTTTTGAATCCATTTCATTGATCAACATTTCTGTTTCTATACCAACACCACGCGGTTTTTTATTGCCATTGTTTCATAGTATAGCTTGAAATACAGCTGAAGTTCTTTCATTGTTCAAGATTGTTTTAGCTATCCTGAGTGTTTTTGTTTTTCCCTGTGAAGTTGGGAATCACTCTTTTAAGATCTGTAAAGCATTGTGTTGGAATTTTGATGGGTATTGCATTGAATCTGTAGATTGATTTTGGTAAGATGGCCATTTTTACTATGTTAATCCTACTAGTACATGAGCATGGGGGATCTTTCCATCTTCTAATATCTTCCTCAATTTCTTTCTATTGAGACTTGAAGTTCTTATCATATAGGTCTTTCACTTGCTTGGATGGAGTTACAGCAGGATATTTTATATTATGCTTGGCTATTATAAAGGGTGTTGTTGTTGATTTGGCCTAAAGCTTGTAATATAATATAATATAATATAATATAATATGATATGATATGATATGATATAATATAATATAATATAATACATTATTTAAACTCCCTAAATTTTACGTGAATCTCACATGTAAGATGCTGAGGGACCCTGCCCCCAGTTTGTTCTGTTGGTAAATAATGTTGCTGATGGCCAGTGACTGGACGCGGAGACAGAGTTAGGAATTTAGGATTCAGGGCAAGGGCATCAAAAGAAGAAAACAGGATTGCTATGTTGGAAAATGGAAGAAGATCCAGGCTTGAGGACTGCAGAAGGGAGAGCACATGAAACACGTAAGAGGCAAGAAATGTGCAACCCCTACACACTCTACATTGGGTCTAGAGTAATAAAGATGGAATATAGATTTAGTAAGTAATAACTCGGGAGTATTGGAGGGGAGTTGTTACCAATGTGAAAGTTTAGGAGTGGCACAGTCATTGAGCTGATTAAGGCATATTAACATAAAGCTGCATGTGTATGTCATTTATTTGGGAATCCAGAATATTCTGGAATGTATAGACAGAGTAGAGCAAATTATTCAACTATTATAACAGGAGTTGTCTCCGTAACTTCTTTCTTAGCCTGTTTATTCTTTGTATACATAAGGGCTACTGATTTTTTTCAACTTAATTTTCTATGCTGCCACTTTGCTGAAGGCATTTATCAGCTGTAGTATTTCTGGCAGAATTTTTGTGGTCACTAATGTATACTCTCATATCATGGCTGAATAGCTATACTTTGATTTCTTCCTTTCCACATTATAGCCCCTTGATCTCCTTTAGCTGTCCTATAGCTAAATACATATAGAAATACAGGAAAACACAAACAAACAAGTGAAGGATCTCAGCAAATCCATCCAGGATATAAAAAAAGAAGGAGAAACAACTATGAAATCACAAAGGGAGACAACTTTGGAGATAGAAAACCTTGGGAAGAAATCGGGAGTCATAGATGCAAACATCAACGATAGAATACAAGAGATGGAAGAAAGACTCTCAGGTGCTGAAGATATCATAGAAAGCATCGACTCAACAGTCAAAGAAAATGAAAAATGCCAAAGACGTGTAACCCAAAACATCCAGGAAATCCAGGACACAATGAGAAGACCAAACCTAAGAATTATAGGTATAGATGAGAGTGAAGATTTGCAACTTAAAGGGCCAGTAAATATCTTCAACAAAATTATAGAGGAAAACTTCCCTAACCTAAAGAGAGAGATGCCGATGAATGTACAAGAAGCCTACAGAACTCCAAACAGACTGGACCAGAACAGAAATACCTCCCATCACATAATAATCAAAACATCAAAAGTACTAAACAAAGAAAGAATATTAAAAGCAGTAAGAGAAAATGGCAAATGATCAGAACTGGAAAATATCATCCTTAGTGAGGTTAACCCAATCACAAAAGAACACACATGGTATGCAGTCACTGATAAGAGGATATTAACCCAGAGTCTCGGACTACCCAAGACACAATTCGCATATCAATAGATTTCCTAGAAGATGGAAGGAGAGACCCCTGGTTCTGGAAAGACTGGATATAGGGGAATGCCAGGACAGAGAAGTGAGAGGTGGTTGAATGGGGAACAGAGGGAGGGAAGGGGGCTAATGGGACTTTCGGGGAGGGAGGAAATGGGAAAGGGGAAATCATTTGGAATGTAAATAAAAAAACTTAGAAAATTAAAAAATAAAAATTAGTGTCCTTTGCATTACAGAAGGTTTGCAATTTTATGTGATCACATTTGTCAATTTTTGATCTTAGAGCATGAGATACTGGTGTTCTGTTCAGGAAATTATCCCCTGTGCCCATGTGTTCGAGAATTTTCTTCACTTTCTCTTCTATTACATTCACTATATCTGGTTTTATGTGCATGCCCTTGAGGCACTTGGACTTGAACTTTATACACGGAGATAAGAATGAATCTATTTGCATTCTTCTTCATACTAACCACCAGTTGAACCAGCACCAGTTGTTGAAATAGCTGTCTTTTTTCCACTGGATGGTTGTAGCACCTTTGTCAAAAATCAAGTGAAATAGGTGTGTGTGTTCATTTCTCAGTCTTCAAATTTGTTTCATTGATCTACAGTCTGTCTCTGTACCAATACCATGCAGTTTTTAATTACTAATGCTCTGTAATACAGCTTCATGTCAGGCATTGCTGATAGAGAAATAATGTTTAAAGACTAAATGTTTTTCTTAATTTTTTAGTTAAGCGCTCTACTAAGGGAGTAAGTAGAATGATATTTAAATATATGAAAATAATATGTATTCGCAATCACCATTAACCGACTGAAATGCTGAAACCTTACATCAATGGATTCTTCAGTCTTTCATGTCAACCTGTCAATTCCCATATTACAAAATTTATTAATACATATTTTGAATATATTCTAAAAAGTAATGAATATTTGTAGTGTTCAAATTCTGTAATAAAGATTTTAATGAACTGCTTTTCTACTCTGGGAATGAGGGAACCATAATGGGGAGAAGACCAGAAGAACAAAGCCATCTAAAATAAATGAACAAAACTCAAGTAACTCACAGAAACTGAAGCAGGAATCACAAGGCCGACATGAGTCTATAAGGATCTTCTGTATTTATACTACAAATGTGTAAAGGAATGAGTCTCTGATTCTTTTACCTTTTGTTGGGCTCTTTCACTTTCTGTTAATTTAGCTTGTCCAATTTTAATATAATGGTTTTTGTTTTATCTTACTCTATTTTATTTTGATATGTTATGTTGTTATATCTAAGAAGCCTGTTCTTTTCTAATGAGAGAAAGAAATGGACTGAACCCAGATATGAGAGGTGGTGTGTGTGTGTGTGTGTGTGTGTGTGTGTGTGTGTGTGTGTGTGTGTGGAGGGGGGATAGAGGGAAGGTAGGAGGCGTAAAGGGAAAGAAAATTATCATAATGTGTTATATTGCTAAGGAATTTATATTTAATAACATGAAGGAGGAAAAATACAATTCATCTGAAAAAACATAAGCTTAATTTTTAAACCTCAACTCTAAATAATAGCAATAAAATGAAATAGAATCATACTTTATATTTGTATTAATGTTTTTTACAGTAAAGTTGTAAATGATAAAATGAATTCATTTAAAGAGTGTTTTGATACTTAACTCTGATTCTGAAATAAGCATCACTTATAATATTATAAGACTGACTAGTCTTCACCAGAGCTCCCAGGGACTAAACCACCAACCAAAGAATACACATGGAGGGACCCATAGCTCCAGCTGCATGTGTACCATAGGATGGCCTTGTAGTGCATCAATGTGAGAAGGTGCCTTTTCTCCTGTGAAGGCTCAATGCCTCAGTATAGGGGAAGTTAAGTGCACGGAGGCGGGAGTAGGTAGGTGGGTGAGGGAGCACCCTCATAGAAGCAGGGAGAGAGGGGATAGGATAGAGTGTTTCTGGTGGGAAAGTGGGAGAGGAGATAACATTTGAAGTATCAATTATGAACATATCCAATAATAAAGAATAATACCTGATTTTCAATGGACAGTCTAAAATACAGATAGACCTGGATCAATGTACTCCATGTCGTCAAAAAAGACAAACACTAGCCTAGACTTCATTGCTGAGCCAAAGTATTTATATCAATGAAAGCAGAGACATTACACAGTATAATTGCTATTAAGCCATTTCTCTTCAGCAATCCAGGTCTATAAGCAGGAAACATCAGTCTGAAGATAAGGTATACATTTAAGAGGACAGAAATGATAAATAACCCTGAAGTCATTCATCAAAAGAGGGAGGAAAGTATATGTTAACAAAATCACAGAGACCGATACATACTGCTCATAAATAACTCTAAACATTGACTGTCTCACTTAAGCAAACAGAAATACACAGACTAACATTTTAGATAAGAAAACAGGCTGTAGCTTTCTCCTGCATCCAAGAAACACATTTGTTTTAGATACACTTGCATACACTTATTTAGCGTATAGTTACCTCTATATCTTTGTGTAGGTTTCAGGCCCCATTTAGTTTTTCATGTACATTGGAGTTGTCCTTGTTCAGTTAATGTTTTGGCAGTCATGTCAATGAGGCTTTATGAATGATGCTAAGGGAACATGGCAGAATACTGGGATAAAAGTGGGTAAATTAATCGCTTCTGTAATATTGATTCTCCAAAAAGCATCAAAAATGTTATAAATTTTATCAGGCTGAAAAAGGATAGAATGAAATTTGTATTTAAAGATGGCCATTTTTTACTGTATTAATCATACTGATTCATGAGAGTGGTAAAATCATTCCATTATAAAATATCTTCTTCAATTTCGTTAAGTTTATTTTTAATTATACAAATCTTTCACTTCTTGGTTAGAGTTACCCTGGAGACAATTTATAATCTTTAAGGTTGTTGTGAATGATGGTTTTCATGATTTACTTCTCAGTAAGTTTGTAATTTTACACCGGAGGAATATCGATTTTGTGTATTAATTTTACATACTGCTACTAGTTGAAAGAGTTTACAAGCTATATGAGTTTTCTTGTGGCATTTTTTTAGGCTCACTTATGTTTACTAATCTTCAATAAAAGGTACTTTGACTTCTGAATTTCCAATTTGTATGTCCTTGGTTTCCTTTAGTTGTTATATTACACCTGCTTGTTTACAAATGCTATGTGACACAAGGGTTCCTTGATTATGACCAAAGATGAGCACAGTCAGCCATTGGTACCACAATATTTCACAGGAAAGTAGATGTTGGGCAGCAGATACTGTAAGGAAATGATGCGTGATAGAATGATTATCATCCCTGTAGAAACTGGGCAGTTAAGGCTAAAAAGATATTCTTCAATTAACTCAGTATGGTATACCATTTAATAGGTATACATTTTTTTTTCTTACTTGAAATTTCAACTTTAACATTTCAGATTATAGTTTATTAAGGCTAATTGAAGACATAAAAGTAGAAAATAAAAGTAGCCCGAAGGGAAGGAATTTTATATTTATAAACAATTTATTTTATATTATAATAGGAAAATGAATTTTTCTTGTCAGAGAGGAGTAAAAATGTGTAATTTAGTCAAGTCAAGGGTCCTGCATGGGATAATCCTAGAGATAAATAACAAGGCATATATTGTTGAATTTTAGAGGGCTCTTCAGAATATTTTGATTCTGATAAACCAAATGAAAGACCCAGAACTATGTTTTATTGTGAGGTAAAGAAAATAACCCTAAGTCTAATCAAAGACCTCTTGGATACTACTGACATGGAAGGACCACTTATTGCACCTATTCTGATATCTCACTATACTGGTTATTGTCATATTTCATAGGTGTTGTAGGTAGCTAGGTACAACTATTAATCACTTCCCTAACATGTCAATTTGCCTACTGTCGTATGTACCATAGAAACTCAACTTCAAGGTAGAGGCTTCTAAGTAATATCCTGCTAGAATCAGTTGAATTCAGAGATATCCCTGTAATATTTCTTTGGCAACAGGCACTCAACTCCTCAACCCTGAGAGAAAGCCAAGGGCTATGTCAAACATTGGTATTTTGGGGAAAGTCATTTGAAATACTTCAACAATTGGAAGGATTTTTCTCAACAGGATTGAAAGAAATCATGGCTGGTACTAGAAATTTTGTCACATGTATGGAGATAGTATGGTCATGGACCTCAAAATTCATCACACTAATTTACCAAATCAGTTCAATTCCTTAGAGCAGCACTATAAAAACTGTTATACCTACAAGTAAGTGAAGCTATCAACCCCCATAAAAGAAACCTCTTTGTAAAGGAAATTGAGACCATCATAGAAAACCAAACCTGGACACAAGGAAGAGATCAGTGGATTGTGGAAAATCCAGCACCAATGAATACATGTACAACATAGCACCAGTGTTTATACCTCAGGGAACATTGCAGATATGGGATTAAAAGTCTCAGAGCCAGCATACCTGAAAGGCTGTTTTTAAGTCTCAGAAAAATGGATGCAAACCACAATGATGGCAATATCAATGCATTGTTAATGCAATGGTCATAATTTCACATGTCAAAAAATTACAGGCCATTAAAGATGGCAGGCAGAATATTAGCCTCCTACAAATGATACTCTCATGGATTGTCCAATACAGACTGTTCACCTCGGAAGCCATAAACACAAAAAGGTGGGCTCAAGTTGTATTCATATTTTTATAGGCACAGACATAAATGAATAAACACACACATATAACAATATTAAAACAACGAGTTTGAGAATGGGGTGCAGGCAATGTACAGAAGGGAGGAAAGGTTGGTCACAGTGCTATAATTCAATTTTCAGTCTAAATTTAAAATAATAGAAAATAAGAGACATTAAAATTCATGTTAATAGCAGTTTATACAGGATATAGAAATAATGTTGTAGTTAAGAATTTCTTTACTGGGCCTTTTTTCTACAATTTCCATATTCCAAATTTGAATCACAGATTCTTTCTAGGAAGACAAACCATGAACAAATAATGCTTGACATTCAGATAAATGTCTGTTTATGAAGAGAGGTAGTAAAACAAACATAATATGCACCTATGTGGGTTTCTGAGTATATGTGATGCATGTGAAAATCTGTATGATCTGTGTGTATGTGTGTGTGTGTGTGTGTGTGTGTGTGTGTATCAAATATTTCCAGATCACTGCCGATGTATTTAGAGCTTTGAACTTATGTTAGAGGACAGAGTCAATTATTGGTCTTTTTCCCATCTCTTTTTGACAAAGGGTCTCTTTTGTTTACTTTTAAAAAACATGCCAGGAATATCTGTTAATTCCAAACTGAAAATCCCATCTCCAGTTAGAAGCTTCTAGTTCAGAGATGCTTGAGGTACAATAGCCAGTTTTGTTTTGTTTTTTTTTCTTTTTTTTTCTTTTTATTTTCAAGATTTTTTTTTAATTTACATTCAAAATCATTTCCCCTTTCCCGTTTCCTCCCTCCCCGAAAGTCCCATAAGCCCCCTTCCCTCCCTCTTTTCCCCATTCAACTCCCTCTCACTTCTCTGTCTTGGCCAGTTTTGTTTTTTAATGTAAGTTTTGATGACCTGAATTCATGTCACAAAACCTGTATGTCAATTGCTTTAGAATTTGACCTATCAGTTCAGGCCATTTTGTTTGTTTATTTATTTTTGAACTCCAAATTTTATTCCTATCCTGGTCCGCACTCTCACTGTTCCACTTCCCATACCTCTTCCCAACCATCCTGTCTCCATAAGGATGTCCCTACGACCCACTCTCCACCCCACCATATCTCAAAAACTCCCTGGGGTCACCAGTCTCTTGAGGGTTAGGTGCATCTTCTCTGACTGAACCCAGACCCAGCTGTCCTCTGCTGTATATGTGTGGGGAGCCTCATATCAGCAGGTGTATGCTGCCTGCTTGGTGTTTTAGTGTTTGAGAGATTCGGGGTCCAGGTTAAATGAGAGTGCTAATTCTCCTACAAGGTCGCCTTCCTCTTCTGCTTCTTCCAGCTTTTTTCTAATTCAACCACATGGGCCAGCAGCTTCTATCCATTGGTTGGGTACAAATATCACTATCTGACTCCTTCAGCTGCTTACTGGGTCTTTCGGTGGGCAGTTATGATAGATCCCTTATTGTAAACTCTCCATAAGCCTCAGTAATAATTTCAGGCCTTGGGGCCTCCCCTCGAGATGAATCTCACTTTGGGCCTGTCCCTGGACCTTCTTTTCCTCAGACTCCTCTCTGTTTCCATCCCTGCAGTTCCTTCAGACAGGAACAATTGTGGATCAGAGTTTTGACTGTGGGATGGCAACCCTATTCCTGACTTGATGCCTTATCTTCCTGCTAGACATGGGCGCTATAAGTTTCCTCTCCCCACTGTAGGGATTTCATCTGAGGTCCTTCACTTTGAGTTCTGAGAGTCTCTCACCTACCATGTCTCTGGTATATTCTGGAGTTTCCCCCCAACCTCCTACCTCCGGAGGTTGCCTGTTTCCATTTTTTCTTCTAGAACTCAGGGTTTCATTCCCTCTGTCACCCAATAACAGATCAGGATTCCTTCCTTCCCCAACCACGCACCTGTCCACTTTCCTTCCAAGGTTCCTCCATACTCCCTTGTGATTGCTTTCTTCTCACTCCTAATGAATCATCCTCATTTGGGCCCTTCAGCTCGACTACCTTCTTGAGTTCTATGGACTGTATCTTAGGTATTCTGTACTTCTTTTTTTTTCTTAATTTTTTAGGTTAATATCCACTTATTAGTGATTACATACCATGCATGTCTTTTTGTGACTGAGTTACCTCACTCAGGATATTTTCTAATTCCTTCCATTTGCCTGGAAAACTCAGGATGTCCTCATGTGTAAGAGCTGAATAGTATTCCATTGTGTAAATGAACCACATATTTTGTTTCCATTCTTCTATTCTGGGACATCTTGGTTGTTCCCAGCTTCTGGCTATCACAAACAAGGCTGCCATGAACATAGTAGAACACGTGCCCCTATACAGTAGTGGGGCATCTTTTGGGTATATTCCCAAGTGTGGTATTGCAGGGTCTTCAGGTAGATCTATTTCCATTTTTCTGAGGACTCTACAGAATGATTTCCAGAATGATTGTACCACTTTGCCAACTCACCAACAGTGGAGGAGAGTTCCTATTTCGGCACATTCTTGTCAACATTTGTTGTCAGCTGAGGTTTTGAGCTTTGTCATTCTGATTGGTGTAAAGTGGAATCTCAGGGGTATTTTGATATGCTTTTCTCTGATAACTTTGAACATTTGTTTATTCTTAAAATTATATTCCCCTCTAATTTTATTATGTGTGATGATTAATGCTGATCATTAACAGAATTTTATTTAGAACTATCCCTGAAAAGGATTCAGGCATGATGATGAGGGTATATATAATGTCATTAGTTTCTGTCTATACTTAAGTAACTGATATGGGCAAACTCATAACTGGGATCTACTATTCCTTTCATGGTTCCTGGTATGTATAAAAGGAAGAAGCTTACTGCATATGAACATTCACCTTCTTCTGCTACTCAACAAGGTGAACGACTTCACTAGCTACAATTTCCTGACGTCAGAACTACAGTATGATGATATCTTAAGGCCTCAAATAATGAGCTACTTTTTCCTAATGTAAATAATTTTATAGAATTCCTTTTCACAGAAATAGGAAAATATTATTACTTTTTAAAAAAGTGTTGCTACAATGCACATTTTATTGTACTACTAAATTGTTGACTATTAGACTTGGGGAGTGTTTTATGAGGAGACTCTGGAAGAATTTGGTCAGATAAATTCCCAACGTTCATTTATAGAGCAGTCCTTAGAATGACATTGTTTGTAGCTTGGAAAAAATTAATAAATGATTCTAGTGGATCTGTCACATGAATAGAGGCGCCTGAGTATCAGAGGTGGAGGAGAATATTGAAAATGCCATTTTCAAAAAGTCATGGAGAATTGTGAATCAGGAACATTGGAGTCTAAGCAGTAACATAATTTAATACCATTTATTATAATAGATAAGAATAAAAAATACAGTGAAACTATTTGCAACAATATGGTTAAATATAAAACTGAAGTTGTTTCTTGTGATAATCTCTTCTGCTATGGTTAGGAGGGAGGTAGAAGAGAACATTGAATTAGGATGGCTTCTTCAATTATAAAGAGGTTTCCATTGTGGAAAGTAATATGTTGAAGTTCTTTAGTTGTCCCCAGCTAAAGGAAACATAAAATTATCATCGTTAGACAAACATCCTCAGTTATAGATTCGCTCCACTTCAGACAAGAATAGTTTTTCAGTATATTTTCTGAACTCTACACAAATAATTACTTGAGTTAACACTATACCTGATTTTGTATAGTACTGGCTTTAATGATTCTTCACATATGTGTTGTGGTGGATCCTTAATATTTTTACTAAATGCTGAGCATTTGGCAAGATGATCTTTCAAATATCATTGTTTTTGTACATGAAGAGCTCAGCTTGTTCAACATAGTTTAAGCTTTTAGTATGTTTAATGGATTTTTAAATCAAATAATTGATTTAAAGAGAACTTTTTAAAAATAATTTCATGTCCAAGATATCATACATGACTTATGGACCATGGGAAAAAAGGAAAGAAATACAATAGATAATATTCTGGAATACTTACAGGGTCTAAAAAAAATTTCATTGCCATACATACATGTGTGAAAGTATATACATGTATATGTGTGAAAGTATATGCGTGTCTGTATGTATACCTATGTATATATTCATATAATCATATACAAGTTAAGTGTTGTTTAAAAATCTTTCCAATGCTTTAATATCATGATATGCTCCAATGATGCTCTGATATTTATGAATTTATGAAATCAGGGAATGATGTCATCCTTCAATCCATTTGATAACAAATTAAACCTCTCTTTAATTCTGCAGTATTAGCATTTGAGGTTTCACACTGTGGCCATCTATTACTTCTTCTTTTTTTTTTTTTAAACAGGTGATTTACCAGCAGTATCTACTGACATCTTTATGTTATTTGACCTCTTTTGATTATGATCACAAATGATATGGTCTTCATCTCCAAATATATCTACATAGTTGTCAATCATGATTTCTATAATAGATATCTGTAACACCACAAGACAAAAACAAGATCCTCTGTCATTTCACATAGTTTACCAAATCAAAAACAATAAATTTAAATTCAGAATGGTGAGGAAAATAGCAGTTCGTCCAAGCAGATATGAACCTGTGAAATGAAGTCTCTGTCTGAAATGGAGACACAAAGTTCTTTGCAACTTACATACATATTGCAAAGAATGGGGGAACAACTAAAGCAATGTAACATTTCAGAACTGAGATGCTGCCAGAATAACTGAATGAAACAAATTAATGACTTCAAAGGTTTCTTGAATTGGTGATTCTTTGCAGTGTGTGGGAGGAGGTAGAGTTTTACTTTGATAGTTTGAATGGGATGATTGTCTAACTCCAGGCACAGCAATATATGATACCATATTATATATGGTGTCATCCTCGAGCTACTACTGAGACAAAGAGAGATATGAGGTGCAGGACAGGAGGCCGCACTCCTACATAGCTACTGCTTTATTTCTTGCCTCCAGATTCCTGCCCAGCTTCAGTGTGGTCCCTGCCATTTCTCAGTAGTGTCTTTGTGACAACTTTTGGGTGGATTAAGTTGCTTGGCTTCCCTGGAGGAAGTATGTCATAGGTTAGGATTTAAGGTCACAGAAGGCAGGTGCTATTTGCAGTGTCCTCTCTGTGCTTCCTGCTTGCTTCCTAAGATGACAGCCACCAGGTCTCTGCTTCCTGTTAGTTGTCCTACCTTCCTGCAGCTATGCTCCTCTGTCATGATTTTGAAGGACTGTAATCACTCTGGATATCTAAATCCCAAATAAATATTTAGTTCTATAAGTTGTTTTAGTCTTGCTATTTTATTAAAGCAATAGAAAAATTACTAAGAGAAGAAGGATCTTAGTTGAAAAAAATGCCTCCACCATATTGGAAAGTTTATGGGATATTGTCTTGATTAACAATGGAATTTTTAGGGTGGAGATCTCCAGGATGGGGCCATCCTTGAGCTACTATTGAGACAAAGAGAGATATGAGGTGCAGGACAGCAGGCCGCACTCCTACACTGCTTCTGCTTCCGTTCTCACCTCCAGGTTCCTGCCCTGCTTCAGTGTGGTCCCTGAGATTTCTCAGTAGTTAACTGGTAACGAGAATTATATCACGAAGTGTAACCTGTCCTCCATAATTTGATTTTCATCTGTATTTTATCATAGCAATAGCAGCAAATTAAGACCCTTTCTAAATTGAACAAGGTGTTCCCTAGGCTTTCCTACTCTATTTTGAATAACACTACAATGACTCCCTTCCTTTGGATCTTATTTCTGGAAACTACTGGGTAAAAATAACACTTGCTTTCTTTTCTTTTCTTTTCTTTTCTTTTCTTTATTTTGTTGTCTCCTAAATTTTCTATCTTGCTTTCCTTTTCAAAATGTATGTTCTTTGTTGATTTTCTGTGAATTTGTCATCATGAAACTTAGTAACATGCATTTTTCAGTCCATTCATATCTACCCTTTCCTCTGAAAACTTCCACCCAAAATTTATAAAAAATTAAAAATTAAGTAAAGTTTTAAATTAAAATTAAACCAGGGAAAAGAGATTGTGAGGATGGGACTTAGAGGAGAGTACTGCAATCAGGATATAAAGTAAATAATGAAATAATGAAAAATATCAATGCATATGGATTTATAGTAAAATTAAGAGCTACAGAAAACAAAAGACTAAGGTACATATGACTGTACCTGTAAAAATGCAAAAATGCACTACTCTTTTATATATAAGTAGGAGTGACTGCTACAATATCAGAAAGTATATTATATAACATAAACTCCAACTCCTGAAGAATGCAATCCTAGGGTGTCCTTTAACATCAGTGACCTTTCTCAGGCATTCTGAATTCCTGAATCACAATAAAGACTGTTCCCAAAGAGAAAAATAAGATCACCTTACCTTTTTTGGGAGGTCACATCCAAAAAAGGAGGTCAGGCAAGTCGGATCCCAGAGCACATAAGGTGTTATACGCATAGAAATGTTTATAGTTTCTAGGTGATTCATGGTAGAGGTTTTAATTTTTAATAGCACACTAATGAGCTCTTTTAGCAGGAGAGAGTTGGCTTGTGGCATCTTCAGTAGAATACTATTATAGAAAAAGAAGAATTTTACTGTTGATTTTATGACAAGTAATATTACTTATAAAACTCTAAATAAAAATGATTATCAGGGTAAATGTTTTATAGACCAGCTCACAGTATAAACAAAATTCAAAAGAAATTAGAATATTCAGCTTAAGTATTGCATAAAATATTTTCTACCAATCAATTTTCCTTATAGAATTGTGGGAAATTTTTAAAAATTAGGTATGAATTTCTGTGTTCTAAATGTAGAACTGTTACACATCGAACCCAGAGGAAGGTGACAGGTTTCCTGGAAATAGAATGAATGAAGCTTGTTTCAGGTCATGTGTGTTCTGTGTATGGAAACAATGTTGGAAAAAAGTGAACCATTTTTCCAGCCACCATGGGAACGCATTTAATATCTAATGTAGTATTAAAGCATGTGACACTCTGGAACACAAGGAGCAGAAAGCACACTAGAAACCCTACACAATGCAGGTATAAAAACTTCTGCTATAGGTAAGACAGAGATGCTGGAGTCCTGGGTAGAAATGGGAACTCAAAGCTCCTGTTACTTAAGAAATCATTCTATGGACTATTGTACAGGAAAATGAATCAAAGAAGTCAAAGCTATACCTAACCCAGACTTCTCTAGGTAGTTATAGTTAAGAAAGATCACCCCACTAATAGCTCCATGTTCTAATCAATGACACAAATATAACACATGTAATATTCACAATACCATGGTAAAAATATTAGGATGCAAATAACCTACAAGTATTATACATGCATACTTCTTTTAATATGTCTCACACAGGACCTCAAACCAATACTCTTGGCTGACCTGCACACAACTGTGTAGGAGGTCTTCAAACCAGTACTTTAGCTGACCTGCTCACAACTGTGTAGCATGCTGTCTTCCGAACCATGACAGTTAGGATGTAGAATACTCTCAACTGGTGGGATTTCAGAAATGGTTCAACACTCTTAGTTGGAAAATGCACTTGGAAAATGTATAAAGTGATTATAAATGTCTGAACGAAGAAACTTGTTGGTATTGGACAATATTTCAGTTAATACAAACCTATTGTAAACCTGTAAATACAAACCTATGAACCTTCAAAGTACATTCATTCTAAGTTTGTGCAGATCCACAATTGTTTACTGTATCATTACCTTTGTATAGCAGCAATTTTTCCAAGCAGAGATTTTTCATCAAGGACACTAATCTAATTTTCATATAAATCTGAAGAAAGCAAGCTTCCTTTGATATTTCTAATCAAATCCTTTTTTAACGAAAAACCACAAGAAAATTAATGGTCAATATACATTGTAGAAAGTATTTGAGAAATATTTTTGTTTAAAAATAGAAGTTAACCCCAGTGATTTTCAACTTGTGCGTCACAATGTTTTTGGGGTCACATACACTGCATATCAGATATTCCATACAATATGCATTATAATTGATAACAGTATCAAAATTTCATTTATGAAATAACAGCAAAATGATGTCATGATTATAGATGATCAAAGCATGATGTCACAGGACTAGGAAGGCTGAAAACCACCGGTTGAGATCATACTTCCTTAAGAAATCCCCAGCCTATCACCAACCAAAAGCTTGTCTTGAAAGTGGAAACTATAGGCAGGAGTCGATGTGTTCTTACCTAAGACTAGAATCAAGGATGAAGTGTTCAGGTTGTAGTATGAATGAAATAACCCTACTGTCTGTTCTAGTTGCCTTTCTTGGCTTCCAGTCCACACTACTACCTGCAATAAGAGATTTGCACTCCAAATCAAGAATGTAGCTCTGTCTGCCTCACAGGAGGACAGCTCCTCTGTTGGACATCCAGACAGGACCAAATCATTAGTGCTCTCTGAGAGGCTTCATCCAGCAGCTGACTAAAACAGATAAAGAGACACACAGCTGAATATTGGACAGAGCTCTAGAACTCTTAGGGTGGAGTTGGGAAAAGGAATGAGGGTCCTGGTGGTAGGGACTCCACAGGAAGACCAGCATGGTCAACAAACCTGAACTATTCGGAGCTATCAAGGATTGAACACGAACTAAAAAGCATACAGAAGCTGCACCACGACATATGGCACATATGTAGCAAATATGCAGCTCAATCTCCATGTGGGTCCCCCGACATGTGGAACAGGGGCTATTCCTAAAGCTTTTGATGGTCTGTGGAAACCTTTCACCAACTGGTCAAAGTAGGAGAAGATGTGCTAACCCTGAAGAGAGTGGATGTGCCAGGGTGAGAGGGTAGACCAGGGGACACTAAGCCACTTAGAGGAGAAGAGAACAAACACTGAGAAGGGTGAAGAAGTAGGGGCCGTCATTCAAGATGTAAAATGAATAAATAAATAAATAAATAAATAAATAAATAAATAAATAAATAAATAGTTAATACTACTAATAATAACAGTTAAGATAAAAAGGAAGAGTAAATACAGAAAAACAACAAAACAAACAATATCCCAAGTGCTCTTCCTGAAAATAAGCAACCATTAAAAATGCGATGTCCAGAAAGTACCTCAGTCTAGTTCTAGAATTTGATCAATGTGTACTTTCAGTTCACAGAGAGTAAAGTTGTAATAAACGTGTACACCGCTGCCTACAGGTCAACCTGGAATATGGTGAACATTTTTATTGAACACCCTGCTTTACATGCGAGAATGTCTCACAGTTTCATTTCCATTCCTTACAATGTGGAAATACTCAACTATTTAAATTAATTACAAGCAGCAGCTTGTCTGAGCACAGAATAATGTCTTTGTTCATGAAATACCACAATTAACTTTCATGTTTTACCAAGGTTGAAAATCAGACAAATGGAAGATTCCCAGGAGTTACTGTACCTTTAAATTGATGTGAATACACATGGCCACCTGCAGTTACTGATCTTCACTTTCCTCCCAATGATGTGGTCCCAGGATTCTGGCAATGAGAGCCAGACACACTTGGCAAGCTTGAGTGCCAAGGGGGGATCCTTCGCTACCATTGCCTAATATTATTAACCAGATCTACTCTCAGAGAATTATCTTTTCTCTTGATGTCTGGGACCACAGCTCCACAGTATACTGAGTGAAAATATCAGATCATGTCCCAAATAAAAATAAAACAATGATATTTGCTCCAGAGTTACAGTTGCTCACTGGTAAGTTAAGTGCAGTAGCCTTACAAGTAGGTAGGCTTATTCTTCATTATTTGACATGGGGTTAAAATGGCAATATGTGACAAATGGGAAAGTGCTACCTTATTCTTTGGTAGAGAGGGAAAACAGGTTCACGTTATCTCCAGAACAGAGGGCAACATCCAAATCTCTCATAACCTATTATAGATCCGAGGTAAACTAGCTACTTATACTATTGTTATTTATCAGGAATAGTTTTTTTGTTAAGTGTGATTTAAGACATGTAGCTTGCAAAATACACTTTTGCCACTATTATTGCTTGTTCTGCTCTTAACTCACATGCTACAGTTATACAATTAAGATCAGTGAGAACAGTGTAATGCCAAAACAAAACCCTTCTGATGTATGAGGAAGTTAACTACCAACAGGTGTTCACCTGTGCCTTTGTGATGAATCTTTGATCTTGTCAGTCTTTTACCTTCAGGTCATGTGTCCATAGTTCAAGGAAACTATCATCATCTGGTAATCTCAAGGACAGATAACATATATGCATCTCAAGACTGATGGTCGTATGTTGGTGATGCAAAACATTTCCTTACCTTTAAAATGGAAGCTACTGTGAGCACACATTTTTCATTCCAGTTAACCTGTTGTTCAGCGTAAATCTCATCCCTCAGGGACCAGTGTGACTCTTTATCTTTGAATTGGAATATTTCATCTGAATTTTGTGCCCTTTCTGCAATTGTGGATAACATATCCTGTGTGGGAGAAGTACAAGTTTCTATTATTACAGCTCCAAACAGCTGAAGCACAAATATGTCTTTGAAGGTAAACCAGAGTCATGGCCACTATGGATGCAGAGCTACAACTGATAGGAATGAAGAAGACATTAACATTTTTTTTCTTTTTACCTTTCAAATATATTTTCTTCCCTAATCGATTTTTTCCAAATTTAAAGCATCAAGGTTTCTTGGAATTACTTAATCCTCAAGATTGAATCACATTTCTATTCACCAGTGCATTTTGGTGACTGGTGCTCTCGGACTTTTTCTTTTCTTCTAATGCTATCTCTCTAAAGCATGCCACTCCAAGTTACTATTGGGATATTTCTCTTTCAGAGAACAAATCACTATTTTACTTCCTGTCTGTCACAGCCTCGATTTTAACCCTAATAGTCGTGTTTTTAAGAAAGCTTTCTTTATTTCACAATAGTACTGAGATTTTTATTTTCTTCATCTCTGACTTATTTTCCTCTATCTAAATCTAAAGATACTGTCACATTTAGGAACCCAAGCAAATTTCAGTTGTTCTTACATGCTTTAATTCTGTACAAATGAAGACCATACACAGATTTACTGAACATTTTCTCATGTTTCAGTTGATGATAGCCATTGATGACAGTAGATTGTGCTCTAAAATACCTAAGGAATGGGCAGTAATTCTCATGTATCTAACGTGATAACTTGTTCCCAAGCAAAATAAATTCCTGGCAAATATATACTACTAAAATAGATGCTGGACAGTGAATGACTATTTCCAATGAAAATCTAGTAGCATATTTAAAATAGACAAATCCATATTAGGTGGCAATTTTATATAGTTCAGTAGTATAGAAAGATCAATATATAGCAAAGAAAAATGTGTAAATATAATTCATTGATATTATCAAAAAAGGTCTGTAATAATTTTTATCATAATATTGAGTAAACTCAGAGGCAACAATATTAAGGTAGACTCTAGAGTACTATGGAGTCTTAAGGCAGTTGCAAATGGTCATACTTGGAGAATCGGAAGAGCACTTCCAAAGATCCATTTCATCCAACAAGTTGATAAATTTGGGTCTTTTCTGAAATCTATGAAAATCATGGGAATGCTTTCTTTTTTTTTCATTTTTGTTTAAATTAGAAGACTCAATCTTCAGGGGGATTTGTATCTGTTTTAGAAGAATCTTGCCCTCATGAATAGGTTATCTGTACATTCATCAGTTTGATGAAATAATTTACTTAGAAGAAAGATTCCCAGAAATTATGTGAAATAGCACATCTGTGCAAACTCAAAATGAAACTCACAAGTATAGAAGGCAGCATTCTTTCCAAGTGAGCAATCGGTGGATATTTACAAAATAGATGTTCTTTCATTGGTGTAGGAGGAATTAGAGAAATTTCTTCTTGCGTTGTATCCTCTGTGCCTTCTTCTTCCTCTGAATGTAATAAGGAAGGGAAATCATTATTTGTTGTAATTGATCTCACTAAGCCCTTGCATGCCCCTCACATTTTATAGCCTATATGTCATATTTAACACCACAAATATAAAGAAAATTACAAATTATCATTATAACATTTATAATAATGGCATTGCTTCATAAGGCATTGGATATCTTGTATATGGTCCATACTTCTTGTATACAAACAATTTCTGTATTTGCCTTGAAAGTTATGCATATAGGTATTAGACTCATGCCATAAAACACTACCATTTTTTAGTCCATCTCTTTGACTGTCTGACTGGACAGCCATGGGTAACTGTAAATTAGCAGCAGTATCTGCACTTTACAGGATAACGTGCCTGATTGTACTTCAATTACTGTCCGTGGCCTCCCCCACACCTGAACTGGGAGCTTTAATCTGAGATCAGAGTGTCTATCTATTTCAATGGGTATATTAGGCTATATTTTAAGACTTGCATAAGAGAAAAGCATGATGGTACATGCCTTTATACCCAGATCTCAGAAGCTGAACCAGGAGGATCTCTGTGAGTTTGAGGTCAGCCTGCTCTACAAAGGAACTTTCAGGACATTGAGACCCTTTATGTAGAGAAAACCCAATTTCATATTGAATTGCTGTTCTACGAATTAGACACATTTAATTTAATACTCTATATATCACATATATAGAGGAAAGTGACATATCCTTAATTAATTAGTCTCATTTCTGTGATTTACCTCTTGTATCAATTCGGTACCAGTGGAAAGTAGCAGCAAACTTTGGAGGCAATTTCTTACAATAGGAAATTATAACACACAGGTGAAGTTTCCCTTCACATGGTTTATTAAATTCTTCTTTGCTGTCTGTTAAAATTCATAGTTTCAGTGCTAAATCATTCTAACTTTTAACTTATGGCATTGGAACAGGTATACACACCTATAATGGTTTCTAATTGGAGAGGAGCCTCTGGAGGTTTTGGAAGTGCATATTGCCGAGGGATATATGTTCTCCCACTGGGGCAGCCGCTGCGTTCATTTTCTGTTTGATTTATGTTGTTAATGATCGATGGATTATTCTTGTAACTTGAGGAATTTTTTCCATAAGGATGATAAAATGATGTTTCATACCATACTGCAATATCATCTACTCCAAATATTTTTGGTGAACTGTCAATAATAAATTGTACGAGAGAAGTCTGTGATAAAACATGGCAAAGAAAGAGTGTCCCTGTCATTTTGCATGGCTACAAATCACATTTTACTTAAGGGTCTTGGAGGCTAAAATTATTTAGTTCAAATTTCTGAGAAAACATTAACTTTAATAAAATATGGGGGCAGGTTTCTTGCTAGAAATTTAAAAGAAGATTGTGAGATCAGGCATTCAAGTGTGATAATCACAGTCCAATATTATATAAGAGGATGCTTTCCAGTTTTCACTTTGTGATTGCCAGAATGTTGTACATACTGTGCACAGGATTAACTTTTGTTTTCTTTGACACATTTTTGACTGTGCATATTTGTAAGGATGCTTATAGAAAAGCACAACTAAGGAGGGAAGATGACCTATGAATGTGGTTCTTTGAGTAGGGTACCATCCTACTCACAGTTCCCATGGGGTAACTATAAAACAAGAGACATCTGAGCAAGTAACTTTCACACGTCTCTGATGGCTCCATTAAGATGCTATAGTAACAGCATGATCCTCAGGTTTATTATATCGTGAGGTGTTTGAAATAATGCCTATGTGGAAGAAACTGGAGAGTTATGGATCTCCAATGGCAGATTCTTTTGAAACCTAATTTTTCCTTCTGATATTTGATCCTCTACAATATGAAGAATATTTATGCTCAGTTAGGCTAAACTAGAATATTTTCTTTTCAAGTTCAAGGGAAGTTGGTCAATTAATAATGATACAGAATTTGATCACTTGATAGCAATACATAAAAGTTTTGGTATTTTATTATAGTTTTTGAAAGGCAGGTCCCATCTAATAGAGTACACTATAAATTTTCTAAACCAATAATAACCAACATCAAGAGGCCAAGGGTATGTTTAATCACACTAATCAGGAGTTATAATAACCATATCTGATAAAAAATCCAAAATATATAGTCTTTATTTTGTTGAGGAAACAACATTGAAAACAAGTAGAATTTCACACATTCTACATTATTTATGTCAGAATTCAGTCTTGATTGCTGAACCCAGTACCCAAGATTGTTTTTATCATCTCACAGCATTTTTCTCACTGGGTTAGTCTAAGGTTATTCTAAATCATGACTGACAAAAGACTGAGTCATTGAGCTCAAATACTCAATTATGTTTTACTTACTTAAAATGCACCAATGATTCTTCCTCTCCAGAAGAACACCACTCAAAGGTCTACTTATTTTACTAATTAACCCAAAACCAAACCAAAACCATCATCATCAACAACAAAATAACACAGACTCTCACAATAATCCTGCATTCCTGTCTCACTGTAAAGGCTTCTCAAAGCTAGGCTTAAATTGTATGGCTAATTACCTTGTCGGCATTAAAATTTGACAGGACGTTAAGGTAATAGCTGGGAATCCATAAAATGCATGGCGCTATCTCCATAGATAGAGCTGCAGATGTCATGAAGTTCGTAGAGGAATGCCTTGAAATTTCGTGTAATATCCTAAAAATTTGACCCAGAAGGGCGGCATTTGGTTCTGGTAGTTGTTCTACAAGACTGAACAAAGAGACAGTTATTTTAAAACAAGTTACTTCGATTTGTAAATATGTAGAAAGAGGACAGAGTAATTGTGTCTTATGTATGGACCTCCACGAATTAAATGAAAGTAAGAATGTAATACTCAAAATGTTACTTAAAATGTTATCACAAGATTTGGGGGCAAATGACAAATTTAGCTGGAATAAAAAGCTGACAGTCATAAGCATGGTCCACTGTGACTCACAAAGTCACACTTCTGTTTGAAAATGTCTTACATGTTTGTGAACAACTGAAACCTTTTGCAGTCAGTCAGGAATTTTAGTGAATAATTCTGGGATATATAATCCCTAATGTGTGAAAGAAAATATTACTTCTATTTTGAGATGTTGTTCAAATATTTCACCAGACATTACCTCTGAACTGCTCCTAATTTTTCCACATCATTGCCATTTCTGGGAACAGCAAGCCATTTGTCATATAACCAAGAAGTCATTAGACTTCCGTTTAATATTTCGAAGAAACTCCTTATAAAGAGAGAAAAAATATTTTGCAGACAAAAATCAAATATGAAGATTACTCAAAACATAGTCAATTCTAAAATTTAGTTTAGTTCCAACTTTTTTCACAGCTCTCCAACTTTCCCGAAGTTAGAATATTGACTGATATGTAGGGCCAGTAAGTTTTGCCCATCAAAACTGGAAAACTAAGAGCAGATTTTCATAATTGCTTGGATTGCAAAACAAACAAACAAACAAACAAAAAAAACAACTTTTCTTAGGTCAACGTGCCTCTACATAACCTCTGAGCAAACTAGCACAACTAGTTTGACCTCAGGTCAAATACTAATTTTAAATGACAGAAATATGCAGTTATGGTAACTATCACAAAAACAACCATAGTAAGCTATGATCTAATTTCTGGAGTGCAGAAAATCACGTTTATTATTGGAAGCAAGGGATAACATGACATCATGGCTCTTAGAGAAGGTCCTCTCAACGTTTCTGTAAACAAGCCTGATTCTCAACTCTGTCCTAAATATTTAAGCTAATTTTTGTAGATAATGTAGCCATTACCCATACATCAAGTTAGGTTCTCTTGGCAATGAATGGAGACTATACCAAAAGAAAAAAAAACCCAAAAAACAAAATACAAACAAAAACAAAACAAAACAAAACAAAAACACAGCCATTCAAGGCACAGAGAACAAAATACCCTGTGGATCCAAGACCCCAGCGTACATATTACATTCCAACTCCTGAACTATGGGTACAAACATTGGTTCAAGGAGTCAGAAATATTGTACACTAGAAGATCAGGTAATCTGCTTTTAGATTGGGCCTCCTAGACATGTTGTAGAGGCTTCACATTTGAAAGTCCAACAATATAATATGCTTGTCAAAACAATATCTGATCAAAATATCATCCATATTAGTAACACTAACTGGCAATGAGAAAATCTTGTGAAGACAAATTTCACAGAAATAGTCCATATACTTCCAAAGATAATGGACTAATCAGTTTGGTTGGACGTACTTAGAGACTCATTTTTATCTCTATAATAATAACAACAAATGAGAACTGGTCACGTATTTTTGCAATAGTGGGAGATTGACATGAAACGAACTCAGAGCGTGGGAAAAGGAAGAATGGAAATGATTTATTTGAATTTTAAATTTAATAGTAGAATAAAAGTTATCATTTTATGGTGCAGAAGGTATGGCAGTGTCATTAAGAAAACCTGTTTCACAACCATGAGGACCTGCATTTGGGTAACAATATTTGATGAGATAGAGATGTGCAGATCATGCACATATACTTGGTATATGTAGCAAGTAGCAAAGAGATACTTGAAGGAGTCACATGTTCAATACTAAGGAAATCTGCCTCTTAGGAAAAAAAAGAGATAGTCTGACAGAGAATGAAGAACACTGGTAGTCAATCACATCTGACTCGGCGTTCGTACAACGTGACACTCATATGCATGTTTGAAGAGACCCTCCACATGGCCACATGAAAAATCAAATGAAATATACGTAGTTACTTTATTGCTCATTCTGACTGGATTTTTGTTTGAGTCCCTATTCCTTATGTCATAAAAACAAGGAAAATTTCAGGTTACCAGATTTCTCTTCTAGATATCTATAATTCAAGGGAATGCATGATGTGGGAAACAACTTATGTAGACTCAGAATAATCCTGAGGGTGGATGATCTAAGGACTTTCCCTACCTTCAGGAGCCAGACCACATCATGTACAGAGTGATTTTTTAAATCCACCTCTTGACCCGAATCCAATTTATCCTTTAGGGCTTTGCCCGAATTCTCATTGGGTGAAAGTAGGAATATGCCCTTGGTTGTGGGGCCTTTTTCCCTTAAGCGGTAGAGTATATCCTGAGAGTAAGAATGGGAAATTCCAGTCAATGTTATGCAGCACAGAGCACTATTTTCTCATGAGAAGCAGACCACAAGTGCAGTGCAAGGCCTGGCATAGACAATGAGGACTGCGAACTGGTTTTGACTCTCAGTCTTTACTTGTACACATCCCAACCTAATGTTAACTCTGATATTTCAGGCAAAACTTATTTGTTATCAGATTTTCCTTAAGAGATCAAGAAATGACCATGTGAGACCTACCAGAATTGCAGTGGGCCATTTTCCATCAACACAAATTGAACTCAGCTCTTTTCCAAAGATTTTTCCTTGCTTTTTCACTGTCGGGACAGTATACAATTGGTCCTGGTGGGGCACAGAGCCCCAATGGAAACACGATGTCATAAATGGTCTTTCTTCCTTACAAGGTCTTTCCTTCTCATCTAAGAGGGAAATGCAATCTTTACCTAGAATAGTGTAATTTTTATTGCTCTTTTAAAAACCCAAATTTCAATTGCATAATATCCCAGTTGTAATGGGATAAGCATCCTGTAGTGTCTGTATAGACTTCTTATATATACTCTGTACTGTTATTAATTTCTGAGCTGTCTTTAAGACATGATCTAGAGCTCTGTAAGACATGATCCAGTGGGAATTCTCACAAGATGATACTAAGTTATACAGCGTCATAAGATAAATGTTTTCTAATTGAACACGTTCTCTAAACTATGTACAGGCAGTGGCTTCACAAGTCATATGTGTTTTTATAGCCATCCTCATTTTTATTCATATCAAACAGTTTTCTCTTGCCTTCTCATGTCAGAGTGAAACTCTTCACACTCTTAGGTTTTTGTTGAGCCGTTAAAAGAACCATTGCTAATTTTCTCTCATCAACAGTATTTTCCCTTCATCAGAATGTATACATTTGATTTCTTTGGAATAATGGAATGTTCTCCTTATAATCGAGTTTAGTCTTGATATCAGAATATACAGATCTCAAGCTGGACCTGGGGTATATTGTTTTGTTTTGGTTTGTTTTCCTCAGTGCTCCTCCCCTAAGCAAGAAAGTGACAACATGCATTGATATTTTATGCCAAACTGAAGTGGGAACTGAGATGGAACTTGAAGGAAGTTGGAGGACTCACGTTGTTGTTGACTTCTAGCTGAGTATTGGGGCTTTAAGATGAATTTCCCCTCTGTATTCACATTCAGATCTTTCGCAAACAAGTCAGGCAAGATGGGAAAGGCTGTGGACACTTTTGAGTTCGATGTACGGAATGTATTTTGAAGGTTGGTCATTAAAATTTTATGTGGATACTCATAGCCTATAAGAAGAAAATGAAAATATGTATTGCCACTAATAATAATGAGTTTGATCAACCCTTCCAATGGGGTTTATTCTGTACTGCTGTATTTTATGTCTGATTCTTTTTCAGGACAATGTGGATTGTACATCCTAAGAATTAGGAGACTTACATGGATGTTATGGAAAGAGTAAGGATGTGTAAGCTGAGGTCTGTAATTCGAGGAGAAAAATTTCAATTTATCACTTTATTCAGAACTACTGGAGAACTACGGCAGAATTTTCTGTGTTCTACTTTGACAATATTAAGACGTGCATGACTGAGTCTTAATATCAATAATGTTTTTACATCATAAGATATATAAGTTACTTGTCTAGCTTTGTCAATCAATTTAAATATTTCCCAGTGCATGTGTTCACACACACACACACACACACACACATATACACACACATACACACACTCACACACACATATATATATACAATATGCTGTGGTGGCATTAGACATGCCAAATAATTCTCTGTCAAGTATTGTTTTTTTCTCATGATTATGGCCACATTTATATACTCCATTCCTATTCACAGTATGAGGACAGGGATTCTTGGCATAAGTGAAGAGGAATGGCCTCTGCTTCCTCCCAGTGCTGTTCACTTTAGCAATGTTCAGGCTGATGCTGTATGCTGTAGGAAACACATAAGCCCTTTTGGACACACTATAGGTTTCTAATACTCTAGTTGTAGACATGGATCTGGGAGAATGTGGCCTAATAATGAGGCAGGATGAAGTCGTATGAAATAGAAAACTATTGTCAATACTTCAGATAATTTATAATCTGAAGGTATAAAAGAGTCACCAGAGGAAAGTGTATAATCACAAAGCTGGATGAGAAAAAACATGTTTCTCTGTGGAGGCCTATGAACAACAGGTGAAGTAAAATCTCTCCTATCCGATACACCTAGTGAGGGCACCAACACACCTTCAATGAACAATTCAGTGTCTTTAAGGAAACTGCAGTCTCAAGACTTTTTCGTGTGTGTGTGTGTGTGTGTGTGTGTGTGTGTGTGTGAGTGCGTATGTGTGTATGAAGATTGCTCACAAGCAGTAAGAATAATTCCGACCAGCTTTCCTTCCGCGACCTCTGTTCCCGCAGACTGCACTGAAGAGACAGGTACCCAGGCTCTCCCCCCAATATAACATCACTTGGGTCACGGCCTGTTGGGGCTTCCTTCTGCGCCCAAGAACGGGTCAGCGCTGTGGTCGTCTGGGCGCCAGATCTGCAGGCCATCCCGTCTGCAGGGTGAGCAGCGCCACGGAGAGTGTGCAAAGTGCACTCCGCCATCTTTGCTCCAGTGGCTGGGAAGGTGGGACAGCCAGGTTCTGAGACAGACAGGCATAATATCTCTTGGGTCTCGGGCGGATTGTGTGCACGTGGCTCCCAAGAGCTGGGCAGAACTGCAGTAACCAGCATGCTAGCTCTGCTGTGGGACTTCTGCCTGGCAGAGGGACGCCCCCTCCCCCCCAGGAGAGATCACACACCCCTGCAGAGTGCAGGAGCCTACCAGCCTCCCTTTGGCGACCTCTGCTCCAGGAATCCACTAGGCTGAGCCTTTGGATGTGCAATGACTCCCCAATATAAGATCACTTGGGGCAAGGCACATCAGGGCTCCAAAGTCACTCAGGAGCAGGCAGGACCCAGAAATCGGTGCCAGGGGAATCCTGGTAATCCGGGGGGGGGGGCAGAAATAGCTTTGCAGGCTCACAGGAGGTCCAACCAACAGCCAGTGGCAGCAGGACCAACTGACATCAGAGGTATCCAGATGGCAAAAGGCAAACGTAGGAATGTTACTAACAGAAATCAAAGTAATATGGGACCATCCGAACCCAACTCTCCAACAGCAGCAAGTCCTGGATACCCCACCACACCCGAAAGACAAGATCTGGATTTAAAATCACTTCTCATGATGCTATTAGAGGATCACAAGAAGGACACAAATAAATCTCATAAAGAATTACAGGAGACCATGAATCAACAGTTAGAAGCCCTTACAAAGGAAACACAAAAATCGCTTAGAGAAATGCGGGAGAACATGGATCAAAAGATGGAGGCGCACAAGAAGACAACACAAAAATCGCTTAACGAGATGAATCAACGGGTAGATGCACTCACAAAGGAATCACAAAAATTTCATAAAGAAATGCAGAAGAATATGGGTCAACAGATGGATGCCCATAAGGAGGCAACACAAAAATTGCTTAAAGAAATGAATCAAAGGTTAGATGCCCTTACAAAGGAAACACGAGAACTGCTTAAAGAAATGCAGGAGACAATAGATCAACAGATGAATTCCCATGAGGAGGAAACACAAAAATCGCTCAGAGAAATGCAGGAGAACGTTGGTCATCAGGAAGAAATCCTGAAAGAGGTAATGCAAAAATACCTTAAAGAAATACAGGAAAATACAAACAAACAAGTGAAGGATCTCAGCAAATCCATCCAGGAACTAAAAAAGGAAGTAGAAACAACTAAGAAATCACAAAGGGAGACAACTTTGGAGATAGAAAACCTTGGGAAGAAATCAGGAGTCATAGATGCAAACATCAACAATAGAATACAAGAGATGGAAGAAAGAATCTCAGGTGCTGAAGATTCCATAGAAAGCATCGACTCAACAGTCAAAGAAAATGCAAAATGCAAAAAAAAAACTTGTAACCCAAAACATCCAGGAAATCCAGGACACAATGAGAAGACCAAACCTAAGGATTATAGGTATAGATGAGAGTGAAGATTTGCAACTTAAAGGGCCAGTAAACATCTTCAACAAAATTATGGAGGAAAACTTCCCTAACCTAAAGAGAGAGATGCCGATGAACGTACAAGAAGCCTACAGAACTCCAAACAGACTGGACCAGAACAGAAATACCTCCCGTCACATAATAATCAAAACACCGAATGTTCTAAACAAAGAAAGAATACTAAAAGCAGTAAGAGAAAAGGGCCAAGTAACATACAAAGGAAGACCTATCCGAATCACATCAGACTTCTCACCAGAGACTATGAAAGCCAGAAGATCCTGGGCAGATCTCATGCAGACACTAAGACAGCACAAATGCCAGCCTAGACTACTATACCCAGCAAAACTCTCAATCACCATAGATGGAGAGACCAAGATATTCCATGATAAAACCAAATTTTCACAATATCTTTCCACAAATCCAGCCCTGCAACGGATGACAGGTGGAAACCTCCAATACAGGGAGAGAAACAACACCCAGGAAAAAATGAGATAATAACCTTCTTGAATCAAACCCAAAAGTAGATAACCACTCAAACATAAAGATAGCGTCAAGAATGGCAGATGGCAATAATCACTATGCCTTAATCTCTCTTAATATCAATGGTCTCAATTCCCCAATTAAAAGACATAGACTAGCAGACTGGATACGTAAACAGGACCCAGCATTTTGCTGCATGCAGGAAACGCACCTCAGTGTCAAAGACAAACACTACCTCAGAGTAAAAGGCTGGAAAACAATTTTACAAGCAAATGGCCCCAAGAAACGAGGTGGAGTAGCCATCCTAATATCAGATAAAATTGATTTTCAACCTAAAGTCATCAAAAAAGACACAGAAGGACACTACATACTGATCAAGGGAAAAATCCACCATCAAGAACTCTCAATCCTGAATATCTATGCTCCAAATGCAAGGGCAGCCTCATTCGTAAAAGAAACTTTACTAAAACTCAAAGCACACATCCGACCGCACACAATAATAGTGGGTGACTTCAACACCCCGCTCTCTGAAATGGATCGTTCAGGAAAGCAGAAACTAAACAGGGACACAGTGAATCTAATTGAAGCCTTGGACCAAATGGAACTAACAGATATATATAGAACATTTCATCCTAGAGCTAAAGAATAAACCTTCTTCTCAGCTCCTCATGATACCTTCTCCAAAATTGACCATATAATTGGTCACAAATCAGACCTCAACAGATACAAGAAGATAGAAATAATCCCATGCCTCCTATCAGATCACTATGGAATAAGGGTGGTCTTCAATGGCAATAAAAACAAAAGAAAACCCACGTACACATGGAGGCTGAACAATGCTCTACTCAATGATAACTTGGTCAAGGTGGAAATAAAGAAAGAAATCAAAGACTTTTTGAAAGTTAATGAAAATGAAGGCACAACATACCCTAATTTATGGGACACAATGAACGCAGTGCTAAGAGGAAAATTCATAGCCCTGAGTGCCGCCAAAAAGAAACGGGAGACAGCATACACTAACAGCTTAATGGCACACCTGAAAGCCCTGGAGCAAAAAGAAGCAAATACACCAAAGAGGAGTAGAAGGCAGGAAATCATCAAACTCAGGGCTGAAATCAATCAAGTAGAAACAAATAAAACCATACAAAGAATCAACAAAACGAGGAGTTGGTTCTTTGAGAAAATCAACAAGATAGATAAGCCCTTAGCCAGAATAACCAGAGGGCACAGAGATAGTATCCAAATTAATAAAATCAGAAATGAAAAGGGAGAGATAACAAAAGAAACTGCGGAAATTCAAAAAATCATCAGATCCTACTACAAAAACCTGTATTCAACACAACTAGAAAATCTTGAAGAAATGGACAATTTCCTTGACAGATACCAAGTACCAAAATTAAATCAGGATCAAATAGACCATCTAAACCATCCTATAACCCCTGAAGAAATAGAAGTTGTCATTGGAAGTCTTCCAACCAAAAAAAGCACAGGTCCAGATGGTTTTAGTGCAGAATTCTATCAGACCTTCAAAGAAGACCTAACACCAACACTCTTCAAACTGTTCCACAAAATAGAAACAGAAGGAACACTACCCAACTCGTTCTATGAAGCCACAGTTACACTAATACCAAAAGCACACAAAGATCCGACAAAGAAAGAGAATCTCAGGCCAATCTCTCTTATGAAAATCGATGCAAAAATACTCAATAAAATTCTTGCCAACCGAATCCAAGAACACATCAAAACGATCATTCACCACGATCAAGTAGGCTTCATCCCAGCGATGCAGGGATGGTTCAATATAAGGAAATCCATCAATGTAATCCACTACATAAACAATCTCAAAGAAAAAAACCACATGGTCATCTCATTAGATGCTGAGAAAGCATTTGACAAAATTCAGCATCCTTTCATGCTAAAGGTCTTGGAAAGATCAGGAATTCAAGGCCCATATCTAAACATAGTAAAAGCAATTTACAGCAAACCGGTAGCCAGCATCAATCTAAATGGAGAGAAACTTGAAGCAATCCTATTAAGATTAGGGACTAGACAAGGCTGCCCTCTCTCTCCATATCTTTTCAATATAGTACTTGAAGTTCTAGCTAGAGCAATTAGACAACAAAAAGAGGTCAAAGGGATACAAATTGGATAGGAAGAAGTCAAACTATCACTATTTGGAGATGATAAGATAGTATACTTAAGCGACCCAAAGAACTCCACCAGAGAACTCCTACAGCTGATAAACGACTTCAGCAAAGTGGCCGGATATAAAATCAACTCAAGCAAGTCAGAAGCCTTCCTATACTCAAAGGATAAGCAGGCTGAGAAAGAAGTAAGAGAAATAATACCCTTCACGATAGAAACAAACCATATTAAGTATCTTGGCGTGACTCTAACCAAACAAGTGAAAGATCTGTATGACAAGAACTTCAAGTCTCTGAAGAAAGAAATTGAAGAAGACCTCAGAAGATGGAAAAATCTGCCATGCTCATGGATTGGCAGGATTAATATAGTAAAAATGAGCATCTTACCAAAAGTAATACACAGATTCAATGCAATCCCCATCAAAATCCCAACTCAATTCTTCATAGAGTTAGAAAGAGCAATTCAAAAATTCATCTGGAATAACAGAAAACCCAGAATAGCTAAAACTATTCTCAAGAGTAAAAGAACCTCTGGGGGAATCAGTATCCCGGACCTCAAGCTGTACTACAGAGCAATAGTGTTAAAAACCGCATGGTATTGGTACAGTAACAGACATGTAGATCAATGGAACAGAATTGAAGACCCAGAAATGAATCCACACTCCTATGGTCACTTGATCTTTGACAAAGGAGCTAAAACCATCCAGTGGAAAAAAGCCTTTTCAACAAATGGTGCTGGCTCAGCTGGAGGTCAACATGCAGAAGAATGCAAATTGACCCATTCTTATCTCCTTGCACTAAGCTCAATTCTAAGTGGATCAAAGATCTCCACATAAAACCAGACACACTGAAACTAATAGAAGGGAAACTAGGGAAGAACCTTGAACATATGGGCACAGGGGAGAATTTCCTGAACAGAACTCCAATAGCTTATGCTCTAAGATCAAGAATAGACAAATGGGACCTCATTAAATTACAAAGTTTTTGCAAGGCAAAAGACACTGTCAAAAAGACAAAGCGGCAACCAACTAACTGGGAAATGATCTTTACCAACCTTACATCTGACAGAGGGCTAATATCCAATATATACAAAGAACTCAAGAAGTTAAACTCCAGAGAGGCAAGTAACCCTATTAAAAAATGGGATACAGAGCTAAACAAAGAGTTCTCACCTGAAGAATATCTAATGGCTGAGAAGCACCTAAAGAGATGTTCATCATCCTTAGTCATTAGGGAAATGCAAATCAAAACAACCCTGAGATTCCATCTCACACCAGTCAGGATGGCTAAGATCAAAAACACAGGAGACAGCAGTTGTTGGCGAGGATGTGGAGAAAGAAGAACACTCCTCCACTGCTGATGGAATTGCAAGCTGGTACAACCACTCTGGAAAGCAGTCTGGTGGTTCCTCAGAAAACTGGGCATGACACTCCCGGAGGATCCGGCTATACCACTCCTGGCCATATACCCAGAGGCTTTACCTGCATGCAATAAGGACACATGCTCCACTATGTTCATAGCAGCCTTATTTATAATAGCCAGAAGCTGGAAAGAACCCAAATGTCCCTCAACTGAGGAATGGATTCAGAAGATGTGGTATATCTACACAATGGAATAATACTCTGCAATTAAAAACAATGAATTCACGAAATTCCTAGGCAAATGGTCAGATCTTGAAAATATCATCCTTAGTGAGGTAACCCAATCACAAAAGAACACACATGGTATGCAGTCACTGATAAGGGGATATTGACCCAGAATCTCAGAATACCCTAGACACAATCCGCATATCAATAGATTTCTAAGAAGATGGAAGGAGAGACCCCTGGTCCTGGAAAGACTGGATGTAGGGGAACGCCAGGACAGAGAAAGGAGAGGGGGTTGAATGGAGAAAAGAGGGAGGGAAGGGGGCTTATGGGACTTTCGGGGAGGGAGGAAACGGGAAAGGGGAAATGATTTGGAATGTAAATTAAAAAAAATAAAATAAAATAAATAATTAAAAAAAAAAGAATAATTCCTTTCTCACATCAACATGATGTGAACTGCATATTTCATATGGACTCAGAGAGATGATTACATTTACCATTTTTATTACAAGACAGAATCATTATACTTCAGCATCAACAGAATATGTTTTGTTTGTTTGTAAGGTGTGCACTCTTATTAAAATGGTCTCAAGTCAGTGTACAGGCCAGCTTCCTCAACACCTAAACCCACTCCCCAGGGGAACAAAGCCTTCATACATCATACCACTGTTTCAGTTTTTAAATCCTGAGTCAAGTGTGCCAAAACAAAACAAATAGAATATTTGTTAACAGTGCTGAATTTTTTGCTGCTTATGAGAAAACTTCACACAGACACAAAAGAAAAAATGACTTTTGTCTGCAGTTCCCTTAAATCACTGAGCTGTTCTTTGAAAGTGACTTAATTTTTCATTTAGACTTGCTTCTGTTTGTAACTGTTTGGCTCTGATGTCCACCTTTGTACCATATTGAGCCTGACACCTGAGCAGGCATGATCAGGGATTTTGATCCCCTCAAACTGGAGTAATGGATGCCTAGGAGCTATCACGTAAGTGTTGGGAATCAATGAAAAGGGGTTTTTTGATAGTGGGATAATCTTTAATGATTACCAAATGAGTTTTTTCAACTATTTTCTTCAAACAATATCTCCTGAGTTGTGCTTTGTTTATCTCTTAAGGAAAATTGAGTTTCTCTAGCGGAAACATAGAAGTTTCTGTTATACTCCTTGTCAGACCACACTCTGTTTCATAATGAGACGGTATCATGTTCCTGAAGACTATAATAAAGAATTATGAATTTAATAAATGAAATGTTTAGTTATTTTGTTTTAGTGTGTATTTGCACTTAAGACTCACTAATGAAAACAATGAGATTTCAGGGTTAGACCACTGAACTCCGCTAGTCCCTACTTACATTTCTTGGTTACTTACCTTGGAGTGCTCTTGGAGCTTCCTTGTGGCCAGGACAGAACCAAAGTTGGTAATCTTTGCTGTTCTGAGAACCAAAAAACCAATGGTCACAAATAATCTGACGGTACAGTCTTGAAGAATCTAGTGACATTCTTTACTTATAATTTCCAGCTCTCTAGCAGGGAAATTATTAGGACCAGTATTACGGACATGTTTTCTAACCACAGGTTTGAATCATCAGGAATGATTTCAAGAGAAAACCCTTGGATACCTGCCTTCCCTCAATGAGAGAAACATGGTCTACTGATCCACAGCAGAATAAGAAATTGCATTCAGCCATCAACACTAAAAGGAATAGTATTATGAAATGAGTCACATAGGTCTCTACAGTCTGTCAGTGGAATACTGAATGTTGATTTGACATGAGCACACAGCCTAGTACCCAGAGAGTCACATACTCATAGTGATTTTGATGACTTGATAAAGGAACATTTGAAAGATATGGTTAGTTCATTCACAGTGTGAAAAATAGAGAAAAAACAGAGAGGCTTTGAGGGTGCCTAGGAATACATGCAACCACTGACTTTCACTTAGAAATAGCCAGTCTGTAGAGAGGATGAAGATGTGTCTAACCTGGAAAATAGGCCAGATACTGGAAAGAAGTTCCACAACATAATTATTTCACACAGAGTTATGGATCTATTCAAATCAATAATATAAATAGAACATTCTGTTGAAATAGTTAGCAACCTCCAGGAGTGACTAAAATGATAATATGCTCTAATTGGAGTTATCATTAATAGTCCTTTCTTGTTGGTTCATGATTAAAACCAACGAAATTTTCCATGAAGTTCCTAAGTATTACACTGGGGGAAAAAGATCCATTCAAGCAGACAGTCAAAGCTCCACCCACCCAAACAGACAAGGAGAGGAAAGAGTGAGACAGAGAAAGAGCTATAGACACAGAGAAAGAGAATGGCACTCAGAGACTCATCATACAAACTCAAAGGAAGTGATAAAGGGGGATATACACACATATAGAGAAACACACACACAGAGTGAGAGGAAGAGAAATAGAGAGAGAATTACACAGAGGTAAACATTTAAAAACAGAAAGAATAAATATATAAATATGTATGCATAGAGAGAAAACATAGAAATACGCAAACACATCATTAAAGATTAAAAAACAACACAAACATATCAGAACATGCACAGTTACAACTCCACACATAGGAAAAGAAAACAAAAAAGAATGTGAGAGGAGAGGAATCATATACCATAAAGGAAGTGCAATAACATTTCAATGAAGACAAAGACAGAGCCAGAGAGAGAGAGAGAGAGAGAGAGAGAGAGAGAGAGAGAGAGAGAGAGAGAGAGAGAGGAAGAGGAAGAGGAAGAAGAAGAAGAAGAAGAAGAAGAAGAAAGAAAGAAAAGAAAGAAAGAAAGAAAGAAAGAAAGAAAGAAAGAAAGAAAGAAAGAAAGAAAGAAAGAAAGAAAGAAAAGAAACAAAGAAACAAACAAAGAAAGAAATAGAGATCTTGTTGCCTCTATGATTGGCACATATTAAATCAGGTGTATGCATATGACCAATTACAAACAATGCATCTTTATTGTCTAGTAATAGTAGAAGTATAACTCAATACAATTGGGTTATGAGTTTCATTTCTATGGAAACGTAGACAAGAAATTCAAGACAAAAGTCTCTTTCTAGACTCTTATATCTTAGATGCCTTTATTTCCCAAAGGAGAAGTTTGAAAAATATGACCTGTAAAATTATCATGATTAAGCTTCATCTGTATTGTTTATATGTATACACATTTGCACATATGTGGATCTGAAAAACATATTCAATTTTTACTCCAAGTAACTTGAAAAAAACTTACATGCATTCGTATCATTGGTAGCAACTTCTAAATTATATCATTCACAGAATCAATGTTTGTTGCTGTCACACACAAAGGCTGTGAAAACTACAGAGAAGAATGTTATAAAATAACTATAAATTTCATGATTACAAAATTAGTTATTGTCTAATCATTATTTATCATCTACAGTCTGTAATGACAACTCTAATAGAGAATAAACATCCTGTTTCCTTCCCTTTAGATAATACTGGAAGACTGTCCATCTACCATAATTATCAAAAAATTAACTATATGGGTTCTTGGTATTCAAACATCACTGAAACAGGTTGTAAATGATAAGGAAGATGGAGTAGCCATGGGTTCAGGGGCTCCACATCCTGATTTTCTTCCATTATGGCAGTGGAAATGCGGGGAGGGTGGTTGAAAGAGAGTACAACCATTTGCTTCCTCCTCATCTAGACTTCCATCATTTCACACCCTTACTTTCATGCACAGCATGTGCACAGTATTAGGTAAATAAGGATCAATAGCAACAGATATTAAAAAAAGGAAAAAAGACAAAACAAAATAAAATTTAAAGAACAAAATGAACAAAAGATGAGTGAGTATTCTCTTCAAATAATTCTCCATATAATATAAACACTGTAAGTGTCTAGGAAACAATTCCTTAAATAAGAAACATTTGCTTTCCAGAAACAACCTTGTACCAAGATCAAAGGAAACCACTCCACAAGCCATCTCATTCACAGAGTGTTTATTTATTGTCTTCTATCCACTGGGTATAACCTATTACCCTGAAAATAATTTGTGTGTGTGTGTGTGTGTTTGCTGAAGATTCATACAAGACTCTATCAAAACATGACAGGTTACTTGAATTTTATGAACAAGAACTCATTACACTAACTGATTTTACATCCTGCTATCAATAGATAAAGAATTATGCAAAAACATAGTAAAATATAAGAACATCTCTGTTCTTGTGGTTATAACGTAAAGAGGAAGGAAGCAATGTGTGAATTGGTTAGAATGTAGAGTTAGTCACCTCTGGAAGAAAATATAGCTCATGGCTCAGAAATCATAGATTCAAGAAGGACACATTCGAACACCACTTACTGTTACACACAATCAGACAAACACAAACACACACACACACACACACACAGTGAGCACAGTAAAATTAAAGAAAAGGAAACTTCTGATATTTTGAAGAATATCTGAAAACTTATATAATTTAAAAACAACAAAGTATTATTGAAAACCACACGAGATAAATAATTCACATAGAATTTTAATTGACATAAAATATTGTGTTCTCAGAGATTTTCAAACATATTAAGATCTAACTAATGATTGCAAAGATGTATGCATTTCTTACTGATGGTAATGTCGTTTATAAAAAAGACACATTTCAAGAGATAGTGTCTTTTTAAGCAAAAAGGTTCTAAAATTAAGGTTCTTGTTGCATGAAAAAGAAAAGACTACTGGGATTTTGGTACATGTAAAATATTTTTTGACCCCTGGTGAATCAGAGATATGTAAGTAATTCTCAGGAAATAAGATTAACCTTATAATAGATCACATATTAATACTATGAGGAAAATAGGCTTTTAATAACTATTCAATGATATGTAAACTTGTTTATTGTAGAAAAAAGGAACTATACCTTTTTATGCTAAAAGGATAGAAATACAAACTCTGTAAATTCTGAAATTACATATCAATAAACTAAATGTGAAACAGTCAGATGTTGCTATCACTAAGGAGGTATAAATTTCAGAAGAGATTATATAATGCCACCTGTGCATGTATTAAAATGCTCTCCTCCAGTCATGGAATAGGCATTGACTCATGAGGACAGTGTAGTTAAATGTTATCTCTACAGCATTAAGTCAAAAAGTCAATATTTTATATATTTGCATTTAAAATCATGAGTAGGAAAACACATGTGCAACTTAGAAAGAGGCTTGGGGATATCTTGGAATTTGTACAGGAGATTTGCCAGTGGATTTCTATACTTACACGAAATTATCAAATTAATGATTCTATATCTACATATTTTAAAATATAAAAAGAGTCTAAGGAATCTAAATTCAATCCTAAAAACAAGAAAAAAAGGGAAAATTGGGAGGAAAATAAATCCTTATGTTAGTATAGCAAAAATGTATTCCTAATATGTCCATAGGAAAAAAATACATGTTTATCTTAAGTGTAATAAGTGTAAATAATAAGTGTAATAAGTGTGAAAGGCCAAACTATAAACATAAAATCAAAGAAAACAAGCAAAGAATTAACACAAATATGAAGGATTTTTGCTAAATACTCACTAGGGAACATGGAGAAAGAAAAATGATAGAGGATATTTATTTAAATTAGAAGAAAGTTTTTATGTTCTGAAAACAACTCTTCGAGGACAAAAAGGAAATAGACATATCACGTGAAAGAAAGCTAAAATGTACCTATTACCAATCTTCTGAACTACACAAAAGATTTTTAATAAGTATGAGAGGGTAATATATGAGAGCACTAGATGGAATACTACTCTGCAATTAAAAACAATGAATTCACGGAATTCTTGGCAAATGGTCAGAACTGGAAAATATCATCCTTAGTGAGGTAACCCAATCACAAAAAGAACACACATGGTATGCAGTCACTGATAAGGGGATATTAACCCAGAAACTCGGAATACCCAAGAAACAATTCACATATCAATAGATTTCCAAGAAGATGGAAGGAGAGACCCTGGTCCTGGAAAGACTGGATGTAGGGGAATGCCAGGACAGAGAAGCAAGAGGGGTTGAATGGGGAACAGAGGGAGGGAAGGGGGCTTATGGGACTTTCGGAGAGGGAGGAAAAGAGAAAGGGGAAATCATTTGGAATGTAAATAAAAACATATAGAAAATAAAAAAAAATAGTACACATTTGTAAATAGAAAGAATTATAAAAAGATATAGGAGAATTGGGCCCTGGTAAAATCAATCAACATCTAATAAAAAAAATAGTCTGTTAGAAAAGATGTGTGTGTGTGTGTGTGTGTGTGTGTGTGTGTGTGTGTGTGTGCAAAAAAAGAAAGAAAGAAAGAAAGCACTAGAGTCATGGGTAAAAATCAGTAAAAATGTTTAAAGGAATTGGATCTAAGTCACAATGGTAATGAAAGATATCAGGGAGATTGCTCATGTATAATACTGAGCATTTACCATAGATGAAATCGAACATCAGAGGCAAGAGAGCATTTCCCTACAGGACTATCTTCTCTTCTGCTATTCCCCAGCCTGAGGACACATCTGTTTCAGGCAAGCAAGTGAGTATTCTCCTAATTTATGTCACTTGTTAGAAATTGCATTTCTACTATACTTTCTCTTTAATTACTATTTCCTCTAATATAGAAAGTATGAAGATCAAATTGTGTGGTATCATTGTACACACCTTGGTTGGTTTACTGCAATTCCAACTGTGACATGTTTGAATATTGACCCTTGGTATGTTTTGTACCCATTACCATTTATAAAAGTCAGAGAGAAGGTGATTCCCTGAGATACATTCTATTCTGCTGTACAGGAGGAATGGTTTTCAATGCTCTGCATGCTAACAGTGAAATTTCTGATCTGTATTAAATCCAATAGTGAAAAAGCAACATTAATATCAATATTAGAAAAATAAATATTTTTAATGAAATTTAAATTTTATTGAATTTAATATAATGAAAATTAAAATGTAGCTGTTTTCAGACACACCAGAATAGGGCATCGGTTCCCATTATACACGGTTGTGATTCACCACGTGATTCCTGGGAATTGAACTCAGGACCTCTGGAAGAGTAGTCAGTGTTCTTAATCATTAAGCCATCTCTCCAGAATAGACAATTGTCTCCCAAATAGACAATTATTTAATAGTTATGTAGATAACTCAATAATAAAACTACTAAGTATTATGTGTTTAGTTATGAGTTTTATCCTAAGCACTGTATACATATGACCACACACACACAAACACATACACAAACACACACACACAAACACACACATATACATCAATCATAAGTTAATAAAAAATGATTTCTAACGGAAGTTACATAAAAAGATATCCCTGTGCCTAGAACATTCAAATAAATATGAGGATAAAAAGCCACAAGTATTGAGCCAGTCTTCCAAAGCAGGTGTGAAGATGTACACAGAGATACTGAAAGAGCAGAGGACAAAGGTAAAGAGAAAAAATACAGAACATGTGGTTGTGGAGAGAAAATTAATTCTTGATAATATTTTGCTCTGTTTAAGATCTGTTTATGGTTATCTAATTTAATAAAACTTATTTTTGATTAGACAGAAATGTTTTAAAATAAGTAGTTGTTGAACAACACACAAGTTAATATATAAGCAAAGAGATCTAAGGGCGGGGAAAGCTGTTTAATTCTAAAAGCTATAAGAGAAACAGGTCAAGTAACATAAAGTCAGACCTTTCAGAATTACACCATAATTCTCACCAGAGATTATAAAATCCTGAAAATCCTGGCAGGATGTCCTTACAGACCCTAAGAGAACATGAATGTCAGCTCAGGTTACTATACCCAGGAAAACTCTGCTACGAGAGATGGAGAAACAAAATATTCCATAACAGAAAGAAATTTTCATAATATCTTTACCCAAATCCACCCCTACCAAAGATAATAAAAAGAAAACACCAACACAAAGAGGGAAACTACAGCCTAGAAAAAGCAAGAAATTAATCTTTTAACAAACCAAAAAGAAGATAGCCAAATAAACATAATTTCACTCTGACAACAAAAATTACAGGAAGCAACAATCACTTTTACATAATATCCCTTAACATCAATGAACTCAATTCTCTAATATAAAAGATATAGGCTAACAGACTGAATACATAAAAAGGATCCAACAGTTTGCTGCATACAGGAAACCCACCTCAGTGACAAAGACAGACATACTACCTTACAGAAAACAATTTTCCAAGGAAATGGTTCCACAACACAAGCTGGACTAGCAATTCTAATATTGAATAAAATTGACTTTCAACCTAAAGTTATCAAAAAAGTTAAGGAAGGGCCCTTCATATTCATCAAAGGAAAAATCTACCAAGAAGAACTCTCATTTCTCAACATTGGTGCTCCAAATCCAAGGGCACCCACGTTCATAAAAGAAACTTTCTTAAACCTCAAGGCACAAATTGCACCTCATACCATAATAGTGAGAGACTTCAAAACCCCACTCTCATCAATGGGCAGATCATAGAAACAGAAAGTAAATAGAAACTAACAGAAGTTACAAAACAATTGGATTTAACAGATATCTATATCGCATTTTATCCTAAAACAAAAGAATATACCTTCTTCTCAGCACCTCATGTTACCTTCTCCAAAAGTGAACATATAATCAGTCACCAAACAGATTTCAACAGACACAAGAAGACTGAAAAAATCCAATGCATCCTATCAGATCACCATGGACTAAGGCTGGCTTTCGATATCAACAAAAACAATAGAAAGACCACATACATGTGGAAGCAGAAGAACCCTCTTCTACTCAAAGATAACTTGGTCTAGAAAGAAATAAAGAATTGAAAGACTATTCAGAATTCAATGAAAATGAAGCCTCTACATACACAAACTTATGGGAAACAATGAAAGCAATACTAAGAGGAAAACTCATAACTCTGAGTGACTCCAAAGAGAAACTGGGAGACCGTACAATAACAGCTTGATAGCACATCTGAAAGGTCTAGTACAATAAGAAGCAAATACACCAAAGAGGAGTAGACAGCAGGAAATAATCAAACTCAGGGCTGAAATCTACCAAGTAGAAACAAAAACGATTATTCAAAGAATCAACAGAACCAGGAGTTGGTTCTTTGAAAAAATCAGTAAGATAGATAAACCCTTAGCCAGACGAACCAGAGGGCACAAAGACAGTATCCAAATTAACAAAATCAGGAAGGAAAAGAGACAAAACAACAGCAACAGAGAAAATCCAAAAAGTCATCAGATCCTGCTAAAAAAGCCAATATTCAACAAATCTGGCAAATTTGTATGAAGTGAACAATTCTCTAGACAGATACCAGATACCTAAGTTAAATAAGGACCAACTAAACCTCCTAAACAGTTCCATTACCCCTAAAGAAGTATAAGCAGTCATAAATAGTCTCCCAACCCAAAAAAGCCCAGGACCAGATGGGTTTATGGTAGAGTTCTATCAGACATTCAAATACCAATACCGATATTCTTCAAACTATTCCACAACATAGAAACAGAAGGAACACTACCCAATTCATTCTATGAAGCAAAAATTACTCTGATACCTAACTCACAGAAGAAACAACAAAGAAAGAGCTCTCTAGATCAATAACCCTTTTGAATTTCTATGCCAAAATACTCAATATTTTGCAATCCGAATCAAAGAACACATCAAAAGAATTATCCATCATGATCAAGTAGGCTTCATTCCAGGGATGCAGGGATGGTTTCCCAACTGAGGAATCGCGAATGGCTGAGAAGCACCTAAAGAAATGTTCAACATTTAGTTAACAGGGAAATGCAAATCAAACAACACTGAGATTCCTCCTCACACCAGTCAGTCACCCAGGTGACAGCAGGTACTGGTGAGGATGTGGAAAAAGAACACTCCTCCATTACTGGTGGGATTGCAAGCTGTAAAACCACTCTGGAAATCAGTTTGGTGGTTCTTCAGAAAAGTAGACATAGTACTACTTGAAGACCCAGCTGTACCACTCCTGGGCATATTCCCAGAAGATGCTCCACCATGCAATAAGTACACAAATGTTCATAGCAGCCTTATATATAAAAGCCAGAAGTAAGAAACATACAGATGTCCCTCAATAAAGGAACAGACAAAGAAAAATTGGTACACTTTTATACAATGGAGTACTACTCAGCTATTAAAAACAATGAATTCATGAAATTCTTCGGCAAATGAATGGAACTAGTTAATATCATCCCGAGTGCGGTAACCCAATCACAAAAAAACACACATGGTACGCACTCACTGATAAGTGAATATTAGCCCAGAAGCTTGGAATACCCAAGATACAATTCATAGACCGCATGAATTGGTCCTTCTTAGACAGCGAAACAAAATCCCCAAGGTAGGAGATACAGAGACAATGTGTGGAGCACAGACTGAAGGAAACACCATCCAGAAACTGCACCACCTGGGGATCCATCCCATATATAGTCACCAAACCCTGATATTAATGTGAATGCCTACAAGTGATTGCTGAGAGGAGCCTGATATAGCTGTCTCCTGAGAGGCTCTGCCAGTGCCTGACAAATACAGAGGTGGATGCTCTCAGCCAACCATTAGACTGAGCACAGAGTCCCAAAGAGAAGAACTACAGAAAGGACTCAAGTAGCTAGTGGGGTGTGCAGCCCAATAGGAGGAACAATATGAAGCAACCAGTACACATAGGGACTAAACCACCAACCAAAAGAGTACACATGGAGGGACCCATGGCTCTAGCCACATATGTAGTAGAGGATGGCCTTGTTGGACATCAATGGGAGGAGAGGCCCTTGATCCTGTGAAGGCTCAATGCCCAGTGTAGAGGAAATCCAGGACAGGGAAGCTGGAATCGGTGGGGTGGTGTGCCAGGAGAAGGAGAATGTGATAGGAGGTTTTAGGAGGGGTAACCAGGAAAGGGGATAACATTTGAAAGGTAAATAAAGAAAATATCTAATAAAAAGATGAAACAAGCTGTTTAATTCTAATAAGTATACTTAGCATGGAAGTGTGTCTTGTTTCAACTACCTGAAGTAATTTTCAGTCATTTAAGAGAAAATACTTTATTTTATTTTTGCTTTAGCATATGGATCAATCTTGTATCATATTGCTTTCTACATATCACATGTAAAAATCACATGTGTATCCCATAACAATATAGCATTTCCATATTCATAAGTTCTTACTATCTCTCCCTTCCACCCTCTTCTGTCTACATATTCCACTACTCTACAAATTGCCTGTCTCTCTGCAAGTCATGAACTTGAAATATCAGTTTTGGCTTTGTATTCACATACACTGTCACAGGTTGGGATGTCCTCAGTGAATATCCTCAGTGTGAAAGGTTTTGTAACATCCTTCTTGGCTGCATCAATGGATCTACTCAAATACAATAAAAACAAACAATAGAGTGAAATTAATTTGATAGTAGCTTGTTTTAAGCTAATCATTGTTAATAGTTTATAAGAACCATCATAGTGTTAAAAACAAGACAATCAGTTTAGCAATGTGCAGTATTGGATGAGGGAATATTTAAAAATGTTTTAGAAGCAAAGATATGGTCACATAATAGCAAATTGACCTAGGAATCATAGCCAGTCCTCAGAAATTTTTGATTGCTAGGTTATTGTTAAAGTGATACAAATCTTGAGGCTAGAAGACACACGCTTTTGACTCGGACTTGACATGGCGATCTTGAGGCATGGTGGCCATTAAAAGCTTAGGCCCAGGCAAGGTAGAACACACCCACCATTAATTTCTACAGAATGAGAGAAGTGGATCTGAGTTCAAGGACATGCTGGGACAAATCAAAGTCCCAATGTAGCCAGGCTGGTAAACACTTTTAATCCGAGACACATCTTCTACTGGAGGCCTACATAAGGACATTGGAAGAAGGAAGACTCACTCTTCATTGCCTGCTTGCTCTTACTGACAGCACATCATCTTCAGGATTCCAGTTTATACAGAAGACCAGGTGAAACAAACTGACCTCATACTGAAGAACTGCTAGATTTTTTGACTAACCATTCATAGCTACCCATTGTTGGCTTAGTTAGACTACAGACCACAAGTCATTACAATAAATTCCCTTAATATATAGAGACAGTCCATAAGTTCTGTGACTAATATACAAGAAAAAGGCAAAAATCAGCTTAACCTTAGTGGAGGAAGTAGCAGATGGTTTGAATGGACATGGTAGAATTAAATCTACGGAGTGGAATTTAAAGTAATACTGAAGATTACTGTTTACTCCAATATAAAAGGGAGGCAATGTGTGCACTTCCTCAACATTAAATGAAATATGTCATAAACAAGAGAAACTAAAGTAGTATCCAGAGATCATCAAATCAGGCACATATTGGAGATAGTCTACCAATTATGTTTTTAAGAAAGAAATGCAGCACAAACTGCAATTCCCATATCAGCACAGAATTAAAATATAATCATGAGTAAATACCTTCTGAGATAATAGTACCAGTGATCTTTCTGTTCGATCAAACTGTAATGTTAAAAGAGAAAAAGAAGATTAGAGTCTTAACAATGAGAAGACTTTTAAGATTATTGCTCATAAAAATTATAAGCCAATTGCTCTCATGAGTGTGCAGGTGTAGATGATATTCTCCACATGACTGACCTTCTGCATGATACGTTTCACTGGAACACCTGTATGGTAGGGGCATGAATATATAGGGTGGAAGCTACTTGGGAATGTCAGGACTTGACTATGTTCCAAGATCTGTGTGACTGTGGGAGGGCCAAGCTTCTGTTTCATGTTTATACGGGGATAGTTAAGGCAATGTCCCCTTAGTTTGAGGTCATGTCACATAGAAAGAGATCATTATTCACACTAAGCCACAGATAAGGTATATATCCATTGTTTAGAACACACTTAAGGCAGGGAGAACACCTTTTAAGAAAAACAAATATTGTTTGTTTCCTTGAGTGAACTGCCATACAAGTCAGGAGGGCCATAGAAACTAGTGCTTCACCTGTGAGTCATCACATCAACTCCCCTGGTATAAAATAATAACAAGCCCACCACTATTCCACTGTAGCATGTAATACTCTAATATAAGATGGATTAAATATGATTTTAACATGCTATAAAATATAACTGAAAATTTTATGTTGATGAGTTAAACCTTATTGATATTTGAAACATTCACAGTGTCTTACAGTTATCAACATTATCTTGTTGATCAATGTTTTTCTGATCCAATTAGCAACTCTTACCCAATGCACTATTCATCTTGCCCATGCTCAAAACCCTGTGTCAAGTATGGTTTTTCGATCAGTAAGCTAATATATACATTGTTGACTCCTTCTAAAAGTAATAATACATGCTGCAAAGACCTTTCATTCACAAAATTGTCTTGTCCACTTGGCCATGATTCTACCATCCATAACTCAAGATGACTTTCTAAGGACGCATGCACTGATTCTTGCCCAAAGACTGGCATATTCATGTTTCTACAACTAACGGCTCACCTACTCTATTCTCTGCCTGCAACCATTTTTATCAGAATGGTGGATTATGCCTGTGCCCCTCAAAACACACATATACACACATGTATGTCTATATATATATATATATATATATATATATATATATATATATTGTGTGTGTATGTGTGTGTGTGTGTGTGTGCGCGTGTGCAGTATTGGAGGTATTGGTCAATTTTAGGAATACTATGCAGTATTACTGGAGAGAAATAAATGTGTGTATTTTCAAAACCTAGAAAATACCAGATATTATGGGGAAAAGAGTGGAAAGGATATGGTAAGTCCTTGTTTTGTTCACATCCTTCTTAGAGACAGTGTACCTCCATTCTGCCCAAGAATCTTCTGGAGTCCTGATGAACATCACAGATCAAAAACTAAGGTATATGCTTACATGTAAAATGTATGATGTGGAAATTATAGGCAAATTTGTGTCATCATAGAAGGGGAAAATTGGAGTTGGCATCTGTACACAATCAAACTAAACTGGATTCGTATTTTGCAAATATCCTGGTTAATTGGTTTAACCTGTGAATTAGGAAGCATTAGTTTTCCCACCAATTTCTATAGCTATCTTCCTAGGAATACAGGTCCAAACTATAGATCTTACCGAAAGGAGGCCAAAAAACTTCCGTCTTGCCAAAACAGGAAAAGGCTCTTACAAGGACTGGTTTCATTTTTTCTGCCTAGTTCCACATTTTCCACAGCATGCAGGTTATTCAGTGGGATGATACATTTTATCTTAAATTTTTTCTTATTCCTAGAAAAAGAATCAAGTATCTCTGTTAGTTTGATTTGCATTGTAGTTGGTATTGCTCATGGATATATCCAGTTCTTCCTGCCCCAGAGCAGAGGAGGACTCCTCTGGTTTATCACTCCGGCGCAGTTCAAGCCAAGGAAGATGAATTCAACAAATCATGTGTTGAAGAAAGTTACTGGATATGAGCTTCTCAATGCTCACAAAGAGACATAGCCTGATTGTTTTCTGACTGGAGAAGGTTAAAAACACATATACTATGAATATGTTTATATGTACATATAAATACATATGTTTATATAAACATATGTATGACATTTTTTGAAAGGTATGTATTTCAAGATTTCTTCCTTAAATTTTGTTCATTAGAAACCATTTTGCTTTTATTTCCATAATTATCATCCCATAAAATATTAATTGAAATTTTGTTATTTTACTTAGCTATATTTAATAATCTTTCCCAAATTATAATATAGAAATATTGTCTAACGGAATAAAATTCACTTTCCATTGCCTTTCGTTGTATACTAAGAAGTCACATCAGCTCACTACAAAGGCTCCTTTTGGAAACACACGAAGCCCATCTCATACAAGCATCCAAAGATACAATTATTTATTCCAATAATTTAAACAAATAATTAGAAATATGTCTTCCTATCAAACATTCTGATCTTATCAAAAGTGTTTGTAAGAAACAATAACTTTAAAAGCATTAATTTCCTTCTTTCCTTGCTTCTATTATATGCAGTTTGTCCTTTGAGAAATTCACATAAATATATACTATTTTATAGTTATATTTTGTTATTGTTCTCTCCTTTCCTTTCTATCTTTTGACAGAATCTTTCCCAGATTTGTGACGTTTCTATTACATTATGATAGGCTGAATATTACCTTTTTGTAGGTGTGTGTGTGTGTGTGTGTGTGTAAACTGGAGTATGTAACCCTGCATTGGACACTGTTAAGCTAATAACTTGACCCAAACCTGAAGATAATTACTCTGCCTCCCTCAGATTCAGTAGACAATATGACACAATATAAACCCTGATTAAAAATTATATATATATATATAAACTTCAAATACATGATGTTTTTGAAACATGATACAACAGAGAAAATTTCCCATACTATCTAATGTACAATGCAACAGTCAAAATACTAGCATATTATATAATATTTACAAAAGGATACACATGCACAATCACACACAAACATACAGACATGTCTAAATCAAATGAAACATTTGTACTTATATTGTCATTCTACCTGAAGACATATAATTTTATATATACATATATGCATATATATGAACCAAAATTCAGAACAAATGCATAAAACTAAAATCTCTAATTTAAATATCTGATAAGAGATAATCTTCCTTGCAAATGAAAATAAAGACAATCATCTTCTATGAGATTAATAATTCTCTTAACACAATATGAATGACAATCTCAAAATAATTTTAGTTTTATTACTACACAGCTGAAGCAGGAGAAACATATGGTCATTCAAGAAAAACATTCACTTTACTTTCCTTTACTCTCAAAAATTAAAGTGAATTTCATTTACTTAACCCAATTATACTTAAAAGGTACATTATCAGTATATATACATTTTTCATTCAAAATAAGTTAATTTCTATCTTTGAAAAAACGTATTTCCAAGTGTGGGCTAAAGGTGAGTTGAGTAGGAGGACAGACTGATAGACAACCTGGCATTCACTTATTTTGAACCTGTAGCAGTTAGACACTAACTTTTTCTATGCTAGGAGCTTACAGTGACTGATCAGGGTTGAAAACCAAATTTACCCCATTATTCTCTTCTGAACATTTCATATTCTCACAATTTTTGAAATGGATCTTCAGGAATATTATATAAGGATGACCAGAAACTTTATCTCCCAAGCTGATTAAAGTATATTATTCATGTCTATTCTCCAGACCATTTACAAACTTATGAGAATATATCTTAAATTATTTACTTCATAATATCCTTATCAACTTCATACTTTCTAGAACAATATGAAGGCTGTGACCATGTGCAGTAGAGATTATGTGAGATGTGGTCCCAAAAAGCACATCCATGGTCATAAGTTACAGTTAAACCTTGTATAGGGATTCATTTAATCACAGTACTTTTCTCTAGTATGTGAAGAATCACCAACTAGGAATTCCACAGTGCCTGGAGTTTCCCCTGATTAGTAGCAGCTTTTAGTATGGATACTATCTGCTTCTTGATTCTTCATACTAATTTGGAAGTCAAGAGGCTTAATTGGGTTGCCACTTGTGTACAAGGATCATAATAAGGGATTCCTCCCTCATTCGTCTAAAGTCTATCTGGAAACAAAGAACAAGAGGACACCTGCTTCTGGTATTTTAAATATTTTATTTTGAGAACATGTCTCACTGTATATTACACATATCCCACAAAGTTTCAATACTTTATTAGCTTTAACAATGCTAGTATTCCTGGCATGTGCTTGCACATCTGCCTTCTTTTCAAGTTTATTGTTATTCTTTCCCCAGATTCAAATAGCAGGATAGCACATTACATAATCCATTTAAAAAAAAAACGTGGCTAAAATTTGTGAAAAAACAAATTGAGAAATGTATAGGAGAGTGTCCACCAAACCTCAACCACAATAGAATAGAAACGGGAAAGGGGAAATGATTTGGAATGTAAATAAAAAAACTTAGAAAAATATAAATAAAACAAAGAAGTTGTGATCATGAAGTAATGAATTAAGTATAAACTTTTTTTAAAAGAAGAAGTAAAAGAACATTTTATATTCTTACAAGAAGGTCTAAGTGTAGGCTCTCATAGTAAGAAATGCATGTTGCACATACTCACAGGTTACTAGACACAACCAAAACATCATTAAATAAGGATAGATGTCTTTTATTTGTTTTCGTGCCCCTTGTGAGTTTCACGGGTCCTTGGCAGAGCAAGGTTCGATGTATTCCTCCCATGTCTTCCTTCACAAGGGTCTCCATGTAGAAAAAATAAGGTACTCTTGGTACAGGTCTCCACCTAACAGAACAAGTATTCAGTGGATAAGTTATAAGATCAATGTTCATACTGAATTTTAATTACGTGATAGGAAAAGACAGTAAAAAATTTTAAAGGGAGGTCTGAGGAATATTATAGCAAGATTTATAATGATAAGTTAATACATTGTATACATGTATGAAATTCACAAGTAAATATGTGATATTAAAAGATAATTGTAATTATTAGCATATATTATATGCTAATGGGAAAGATAGTAAGAAATTAAAAAATGAACCAGAGTTAAAATTTTTAGACGGCCTTTTATACATGTGAACAACCTGGCCTTTCCTATATTGGTCTGTATGTCAGAAATTTCCTTGAAATGTGATTGTCCCTTCCTCAAACTGTCTTGAATGAGCAGCTGGTGTATATTGTCTTCTCAAGGTGTAATTGTGTTAATCTAAACATCTCAAGCCAAAGACTCAAGTCAACTGTCTTGAATGAACTTAGAAATGAGCAGCTGGTGTATATTGTCTTCTCAAGGTGTAATTGTATTAATCTAAACAACTCAAGCCAAAGACCCCTGCTTTCGTGATTCTCATGTTCAGCTGGGCTGTCAAAACTGTTATAATAAACTAGATCACTGTCAAATCAGAAAAACAAACAAATGTACAATCAGACAAACAACAAAAATAACAAAACCCTCCAGCATTCAAAACATATTTGTTAAGTTGGTCTAGTCCAGAAAAAGGAGTCATTTCACTTGCAGCTTGCCTTTGGCTTCTATATGGATTTCAACATTGATTCTGGGAAGTAAAAATACTTGTACATTTTAAAGCCTCCACCTAGCTTCTTGCACCTCTACATTTTAAAGTCTCCACCTAGATTCCTGCACCTCTCCACAACTCTCCATCTCCTGTGCTATGTTAAAGATAGAACCCTCTCTCCATCTTTATGAATGCAAAGTTTCTCTTACTCAAATTATCCCCATTTTTCTGTCCTGGATATTCTTCCTTCTCTATTACCCAGCCTTGGCCATACCAAATCTGTTTCCTTTTTCTCTCTGAACTCTTCCAGCTGCCTCTGAACATGGTTCCTTTCTAATCCATAATGAAATTCTTCCCTGTAATAATAGAGTGGCAAATCTTCTGGTGGTTTCTTTACTGTAATGTGTTCATACAAATGGAATATTTATGATATATATTTTCCTTAAGGGAATATAATTTTGCCCAAAACATATTACTTTTTTCAAAGAATATGAACAGATGCATCATATCTTTTACTTAGTAAGCATTTAGGATCACTGTGAATCAAAGCGTCAAAGAGATACAGCTGCCAAGAGTTGTCACCACCCACATCAAACACTAATAAAAAGATAAATTAAAATAATACCAACTCAGTGTTGTGGAGGAATAAAGAGATAACAATTCCTGATACGATTAGTCTATCATGAGATTCAAATTAGATATAAAAACACATTTTGTGTGGAGCCAGGAAGGGAGAATCTTTCAATGCAATTGAAAATTTATTTTGCCTATCTCCTCTTGAATATCAAACTGGTGACTACAGTTGGCAGACAAACTACTGAGGTCTGAGGTCTCTTTAGCAGTCAGGCTGATGGACAATTGTGATGTTAATGGTTGAAGGCTCATGTCATCTGACACAGTGACACATACATTGCCTTTCCTTATATTATTGGCTTCAAAAATAACTTTTTATAATCATTTGAAAAATTGTAAGTAATAACATATTTTCACGAACAGATAGAGAGATGAACAGATAGATAGATAGATAGATAGATAGATAGATAGATAGATAGATAGATAGATAGATAGATAGATAGATAGATGGAGATAGGTAGATAGATACATAGATAGATACACAGATACATAGATACATAGATAGATAGGTACATAGATAGATAGATGATAGATAGATAGATAGATAGATAGATAGATAGATAGATAGATAGACCAAAATAATATGTGTGCAACTATGAAAAGTATTTGTGTAAAATATTATGATGTATATGCATCTCCAAAGATTCTTAATTCTTAATTTTTTAAACCTATTCAGAGTGAATTTGAAAAGGACAGCATGTAGACTTCATCAACACTGTGAACCTTAGAGTCTAATAAATGCAAAAATCACAGGAGTCTTTTAAGACCTTAAAAGAAGAAACACAACTAGGATTCAATAAAGTTTATGTAGATAATGTTGAGGTCAAGGAAATAACTATGCTTTCCTAAAATTTAAATCTAATTAGTTCTCAGGGAGTCCATATATTCTAAGATGCCAAGATTGGCCCAGATCAAGAGAGATTCCAAATGGATTCCTGGTGGTTAGAAACAAACAACATAAAGCTCAAAACCAAAATTAGTATTTATAAGAAATTAATGAAAAAATTAATCTTGTTCAGAGAAAAGAGTCATTTCCCTTGCTTCTGGGAAAAGAAACTGGAAATCCATTGACTTTTGACTCCTTCCTGGATTGTCAATAGCCACATTGGACATTACTTTTACCTGAACAGGAAGTAAAATAATTGTTATACATTCACTTAGATTTCTGTTCCTTCCCAAACATCTCCATCACTTCTGAACTAAGCTAACACCCAAAATGTTATAGAAGGGCCATTCTCTTTATGAAGGCAACATTTCTCCCACTCCTCCAGCCATTTCCAATTTTCTACACTGTAATTCTCTGTTCTATCTTAGACAATATTGGTAAAATCAAGCTTCAATATGCTGTAAACATTTTTAGATGCCTCTGAACATTTTTATCTAATCCATAATAACCTTCTTCCCAATAATAATGGAGTGGCTACTTTTGGCGGTTTCTTTACTCTACCCTGCTCATACAATACCAATATTAAACTATATATTAAGTGACTATAACTCTGGTCAAAACATATGACATATCTTTCAAAGATTATGTAGAGAGACACCAGCATTTATGTAGAAAGCATTTAAGACACATGAGATTCAAAGGCAGGAGGTAGAGCAGCCGATGGTTGTAATCACATACTTCAAACACTAATGGAGATATATGTTTCAAAATAATACCAATTCAATTTCGTGATGAACAAATTGAAGAGAAATTAACATATCTAGAAAGTAGTTCCTGTCTAATTTGAATTAATGTTCAAATATTCAGAAATACATTCCAAAGAACACAATATATGTTGTAAATTATAACAATTTGAAGAAAACCAGGGAGTACTTATGTTTAGGATATATAAAAAAGTATGACCAATTCCTTTTAAAAATATTTGTAGTCATGGTGGTTAAAACAATTTGGTTGCATATAAAATAATCCTCACTCATAACTTGGACTTTTTTTTAAGATATACAGAAATTGTTCACCTGTATGCGCAAACCTCTTCTCACATAATAATGCTGTTTCTACAGAAGATTGGTAGAGAATATGGCTACTATAACTACCTTTTCAAGAAACCACTGCTGAGTTGGGAATAAGTTCATATGATCTGAAGGAATAGAGAGTACTTCCTGACACGATTAGGCTATCATGAGAAACAAATTACTTATATATATATAAAACAATACCTTTTCAGTGGAGCCTGGAAGGGAGAACCTTTGATTAAATTTGAATTTTACAGTCCTACTCCAGAACGACAAACTGGTAAGTACAGTTGCTAGACAAGCTACTGAAGTCTGAGGATTCTGTAGCAGTCAGCATGAAGAACCTTTGTGATGTCAGTATTCTAAGGCTCATGACAACTGACAAAGGGGCACATGCATTTTCTTCCCTTATACTAAGTGGCTTTACAATTTTTTTCTAACAGTTGTTGAACCATAAGTCTTTGTAAGGAATCACATATTTTCACATACATACATATGGATATGAAAGTTATATAGATGGGAGATAGAATATAGAGACAGATGGATGATAGATCAATAGACAGATCAATAGCTATTCTTTTGGTGGTCCTTTACTCTACCCTGCTCATACAATTTGAATATTACAACATATATTATGTGAATATAATACTGTTGAAAACACATATTTTTCAAAGAATATGTAGGCAGACACAAGCATATGTGTAGAAAGCATTTAAGAGCCATGATATTAGAGGAGTCAGGAGGAACAGCAGACAAAGGTTATCATTACACACATCAAACAATATTGTAAAGAAAAAATTTCCCAAAAATAATACAAATTCAATTTCATGATATTAAATATTAAAAGTAAATGAACATATGTGGAAAATGATCCCTTACTAGTTGAATAAACATCAAAAATTTTAAAACTTTTTAAAAAAACACAACATGTCTTGGAAAAAAATAACAATTTGCTGAAAACCCAAGCATTCATAGGTTTTAGGTTGTAGTCTGACCAGTTTACAAGAAAAGTTTGTGTTCATAGTGGGTAAAAAACAATTAGACAGTCTAGAAAATACTCCTCTTTTGTGTTCAGGATAGGTAATTTTTGAAGACTTTTAGAAAGCATTCTCCTGGAACCTCAAAGCATAGCTCTCCTTACTTGATAACTTCGTTTCTGTAGGAATTCATAATGAATATTGCTAATGAGTAACTTTCCTTGAAGCCACTGCCAAGTTAAACGCTAGTTTTCTACATCTGGAGAATCAAGATAGAACACTTCATTATTCCATTAGACTATCATAAGAATCAAATTGGATATTACATGCATACCTTTTCAGTGGAGCCTGGAATAGAGAACCAATCAATGGATTTGAAATTATCACTTTCCTTCTAGTCACTATATACCAAACAGAAGATTTCAGTTGGTAAGCCAACCACTGAAGTCTGAGGATTATTTAGCAGTGAGGATGACAGGCCATTGTGATATCAAGATTCAAAGGTTCATGCTATAACTGACAAAGTGACAAGTGCATTTCATGTTCTTTAGTTTTTTGGTTTTAAAATTGTATTCTTTTAACAATTGTTGAACCATAAGAATTTTTATTAAATAACAAATTTTCATAAAAATATGAGTGACATGATGGATTATATATATATATAGATAGATAGATAGACAGACAGACAGACAGACAGAAAGACAGACAGACAGATAGATAGATAGATAGATATCAGTAATAATATCTGTTCAAAGAGGAGGAATTTTATACAAAACATTGTGAAATGCATATTCATTCCCAAAATCCTCAATATCTAATTCTTTTCTAAACTCTGAAAGGTATATGTGAAAATTCAACTTCATTAACACTGTGAAACTTTGAGACCAAGATGCAAATATCACAGGAGATTTTAAAAATGAATGTATTTACTGTATAGTATCAAAGAGTTTCATCCACATGGAGGTCAGACAGCATTGAAGATTTGTATATTATATTTCACGTCAAAATGATTGTTTATTTTAGAATCATAGTTAAATATATCAAATATTCTTTAAATGAATTCATTCTATCGTCTACAACTTCACTATAAATATCACTGTAATAAATATAAAATATAATTCAATTTTATTTTATTGCTTTTATTTAAAGTTTGACGTTTAAACATTAGGCATTTTATTTTCATTTTTCAGATGAACCATTATACTTTCTTTCTCCTTCCTTCTATTAAACATAACTTCTCTTGTCTTACAACACATTCTGAAGATTTTCTCTCCCTCTACGCATCTCAACACTTCTCCACCCTACACTCACACCCCCCCAAACACACACACGCTCACACACACATACACACACACACACACATTCACGTACACACATACCCCTTCTCTCACATCTGGTTTCAGTCCATTTCTTTCTCATTCAAAAAGAACAGGCTTCTAAGAGATAACAACATAACATATCAAAGTAAAATAGAGTAAGAGAAAACAAAAACCATTATTGGAAAGTTGAACAAGGTAAGCAAACAGAAAGCTAAAGAGTCTCAATACAGGGCAAAAGAATCAGAGACTCACTCCTTTACACATTCCTAGCGTATTCACAGGATCCTTATAGACTCATGTAGGCCTTGTAATTCCTGATTAAGTTTCAATGAGTTATTTGAGTTTTATTCATTTTTTTTAGATAGTTTTGTTCTCCTGGTCATTCATGCCCTATTGCTTCCTCACTCCCTGAGCAGAAAAGCAGTCTTTAAAGTCTTTATTATGGAATTTGAACACTAAAAATATTCATTACTTTTTAGAATATATTCAAAATACATATTGATAAATTTTGTAATATGGGAATTGACAGATTGATGTAAATGACCAAAAGTATCCATTGATGTAATGTTTCAGTATTTCAGTTGGTTAATGGTGATTGTGATTATACAGATATTTTTCTCTCTAATTAAATATCATTCTACTTAATCTCTCAGAACAAGCACTTAACCAAAATATTAAGAAAATTAGTCAATCTTCAAACATTATTTCTCTATCAGCAATTATAAATTTGAATATAATTCACTTTGCAGTACAGACAGTATCAGTTTGTTCTTCTTGAACAACATGAAGTAAAATGAGGTAATTAACTCCATGTCAAGTCAGGCAAGCCCCCAAAACAGAAACAGTAATGCACATTTGTCAGAACCCAATTCAAGAGTGAAGCCATGTGAGAATTCTGAATGTTTATGAGAATGCTCCAGGAAAACCAGATGTGAATCTTGTAGACTCAGTTTCTTCAAACACAGAATTGAACTGGGAATGTTTTTGCGCTCCCCAGAGGTAGTGGATAGGTGTGAATTTACGTCAGTTGTTGTTATTAACATGACTCTATGGACATATATGTTTTTGCCATGTGTAGCTTGTCCTTGTAACTGAACTCCTTACTCCTGCGATTCTATTTTTTTTTCATTTTTTGTTACTTTCTTTTTTCCCCTGCCCCTTTCTTCCTTCCCCCAACCCCCACACCATTGAACTTCATGTCTGCTAGGTTAGGTGCTTTATCTCCCATTGAAGTCAGCAAAGTAGCCCAGCTAGAACACATCCCACGTATAGGCAACAGATTCTTATATAGTCCCTAGTGGGGACTCACATGAAGACCAAGCTTCACATCTGCTACATAGGTGTAGGAAGGCAAGGGTTCAGTTCCTGTATGTTCTTTGTTTGATGGTTCAATGGGATATGGCTCTGAGAGACCTAAATGTTCAGGTAGGTTGACTCTGTTGGTCTTCTTGTTGATTAACTATTCCATTCAGGGTTGAAAGTTTTGTGGGTGTCTCTATTTCTCCACTGAGGTTCCTACCTGGCTACAGTTGTCAGCCTCTTCAGGTTGCATTTCCCCAGTGTAGTGAGTCACAGCCAAGGTCATCTTCTTTGATTCTTGTGTGCCTTCCTTGTCACAGTTCTCTGTCTTATTCTATAGATGCATGTCATCTTCTCACCACCATCACTTTCTAAATATCTATTTATTTTCATGGCCATCTAGCCATCTCTCCTGTCATTCTCTTGCCTGGCCCTAAAGCCAATATTCTTCCTCCCCATCACCCTCTTGAGTCCTTGTACTAGGAAGGAGAGAACAAATATTACCAAGTAGAAGCACGTGCATGAACACACATACAGAAACACACTCTCTCTCTCTCTCTCTCTCTTTCTCTCTCACACACAGAGCTTAACAATGTACATCATATTTAGCATATATCATTTAATTGCTTGATGATGACTATGTACACATAATTTCATTTTTGTTTGTTTTGTTGTATTTGTTCTGTGATCATCTAGAGTTGCAAAACGCCTACGTGTAATCACAGAAATTTAGAAAAGTAAGACAGAAAATTACAAATTGTAGTTACCCCTAGGTAATAAAGAAGATATTCTGCTTGAAAACAGCAAGCGCCATGATGCTCTTTGTTGTCACTTATTAATCTGGGGTGTACTGGTGAGTTGATTGAGTGGTTTTGTTTTGATTGTTTCTTGTAGTTTCTTAGTTCTCATACTATATTATTATTATTATTATCAATATTATTATTAAATCATGTTTTTTACAGTCCAGACTTTATCCCACTCCTAGTCCACCCTCTGACTGTTCCACACCCCATTACTCCCCCTTACCCTCTGTCTCCAAGAGTGTGATTCCCCTAACATCCACCCCACCAGAACTCCCAACTACCTGGATCCTATGTCTCTTGAGGGTTAGGTGTATCTTCTCTGAATGAGTTCAGACCTGGTAGTCCTCTGATGTATATGTACTGGGGGCCTCATATTAGCTGTTGTATGCTGCCTCGTTGGTGGCTCAGTGTTTGAGAGTCTCTGGGATTCATGTTAGTTGAGACTATAAGTCTTCCTATTGGTTTGCCCTCCTCTTCAGTTTCTTCGATACATAATCAGTTATTGGGTGTGGGAAACAGGTCTGAGACAATGAGGGCCAGCCAAAAATATTGAAACAGGCAACCTTGAGAAGTTGGAAGTTGAGGGGAACCTCTAGAATATACCAGAGATCTGAGAGGTGAGAGATTCTCACGACTAAAATGGAAGGATCTTAGTTTAGTCTTAGTTCTTACTGACTCTATTGAACACAATGATTTAACAGTTTGTGTATGATTTGTCTGAAAACAGATTTCCCAAATAAGAAAGAGATACCTGTGAAAGTACTAAAAGCATACATAACATCAAATAAACACATACTAATCAAGACTATATTTGCAGAGAAATAAAAATACTAAAAGCTATGAAGAAAATAGACAAAATCGCATATAAAGGCTGACTAATTAGAACAACGCCTGACTTTTAAATGAATATTTTATGTCTATGTTGGCAAAGAAAACAGATACCAGAGTAGACTACAATACCAAGCAAGAGTATCATTCATATCAACAAAAGAGGTGAAACATTACACAGCATAATCACCATTAAACCATTTCTGTTCAGCAATAGAGTTGTATACAAGGGAAGCATCAGTCTGAAGATAAAGTATATATTCAAGTTGATAGAAATGATAAATAACCCATTATTCACTCATCATAGGAACGGGCCGTGTATATGGCAACAACAAAATACATCCTGACCCATACATCCTGCTCTATATAATGCTGTACATTAACCGTCTCACTTACACAAATAAAAATACACAGACTAACAGTTTATAAGAAAATAGACCCCATCATTCTCCTGCATCAAAGAAATACACTTGTTTTATATACACTTGCATACATTTGATGATACAGTTGCCTATATTTCTTTGGGTAGTTTTCAGGCCCAATTAGTTTTGATGTACACTGGTGTTGTCTTGTTTGCCTAATGTTTTGGTGGTCATATTGGTGAGGCTTTATGTGAGAGGCTAAGGGAATGTGGCAGAAAACAGGGAGTGATGAGGGTTAAAAATGTCACTTCTGTAATATTGTTTCTGCTAGTAACATCAAAGTGTTTTTTAAAATTTATCAGGTTGAAAAATTATAAAATCAGAATAATTTAGGACAGTCATTTTTCCTTTATTTATCTTACAGATTAATGGGCAGGTGTGTATCTTTTCATTAACTGATATCTACATCAATTTCTTTAAGATATTTTTTAATCATATAAGTCTTTCACTTCTTGGTTAGAGTTACGCAGAAGATATTTTATAATTTTTAAGGTTATTGTGAATTGTGGTGTTTCCCTGATTTACTTCCCAGTAAGTTTGTAATTATTACACAGAAGGAATATTCATTTTGTGTGTTAATTCTATATGCTGCTACTTGTTGTTTTTACAAGCTATATGAGATTTCTTGTGGCATTTTTAGGCTCACATTTACTAATCTTCAATAAAAGATAATTTGACTTCTTCATTTCCACTTTGTATCCCCTTGATCTCCTTCAGTTGTAATATTAAGCCTGGTAGTTTGCACGTCCTGTTTGAAACAGGAGTCCCTTGAGTATGATCAAAGATGAGCACAGCCAGCATTTGTTACCATAAAAGTTTACAAGAAACTAGATGATGGACAGTGGATACTGGAAGAAAATGCAGGGTGATTGAATGATAATCATCCTTGTAGAAACAGGGCAGTTGCTGGTAAACAAATCCTTTACTTAACTCAGTGAAGTATGCCATTTAATATGTAAACATGTTTTCAATACTAGGAATTTCAGCTCTTCACCTTACAGGCGATAGTTTATTAAGGCTAATTGAAGACATGGAAAGTAGAAAATGAAAGTAGCCAAAAGGAAGGAATTTTATACTATATTTACATTTGTTTTATATTATATTAGGAAAATAGATTTGTCAGAGTGAAAATGTGTGACTTGGTCAAGTCAAGGGACCTGCATGGGATAATCATAGAGACAAATAACAAGGCATAAATGGTTGAACTTTAGAAGGCTCTACAGAATAACATTTTTTTTTCTGAGAAACCAAATGGAAGACCCAAAACTATGTTCATTTTTGAGGTAAAGAAAATAAACTTGAGTCTCATCAAGGACTTCTTGGATACTACTGACATTTAAGTACCACTTATTGCACCTATTCTGATACCTAGATGTACTGGTTATTGTCATACTTCATAGGTATTGCAAGTGCATACAACTGTCAATTGCTTCCTTAACATGACAACTTGCCTACTCTTTTATGTACCATAGAAACTCATCTTCAAGGTAGAGGCTTCTAAGTCATATCCCACTTGAATAGGTTGAATTCAGAGATATCTATGTAAGATTTCTATGAAAACAGGCACTCAACCCCACAACCCTGAGAGAAAGCCAAGTGTTACCTCAAACATTGGTATTTTGGGGAACGTCAAGTGAAATACTTTAACAATAAGAAGGAATTTTCTCAACAGGATTGACATCATGGCTGGGGCTAGAAATTTAGTCAGATTTATGGAGCTAGTGAGGCAATAGACTTGAAAATTTATCACACTAATTTACTAGATCAGCTCAATTCTTTTCTGTAGCATTATAAATATTTTTTAATTTATATTTTATACTCCATATTTTATCCCCCGATCCTGTCCACTCTCATACTTTTCCAAATACCATACCTCCTGCCCACCTTGTTGTCTCCACATGGATATCCTCATCCCCCACCCAACCTGACCTCTAAACTCCCTGGGACCTCCTATCTCTTGAGGGTTAGATGCATCATCTCTGAATGAACACAGACCCAGCAGTCCTCTATTGTATTTGTGTTGGGGACTCATATCAGCTGGTGTATGCTCCCTATTTGGTGTTTGAGAGGTCCAGATTGAGAATTCTTGTTCTCCTATAATAGGGTCTCCCTCCCTAGCTGCTTCCAGTCTTCTCTAATTCAACAACAGGGGTAAGCTGCTTCTGCCCACTAGTTGTGTGCAAATATCTGTATCTGACTCTGTTGGATCTTTCAGAAGGCAGTCATGATAGGTCCCTTATTGTTTATTCTCCATAGTCTCAGAAATTGTGTCAGACCTTAAGGCCTCCCCTTGTACTGGATCCTACTTTGGGCCTATCCCTGAACCTTCTTTTCCTCAGACTTCTCTCGATTCCACCCCCGCAGTTCTTTCAGACAGGAGCAATTATGGGTCAGAGTTATGATTGGTATGCCCCACCCCATTTGATGCCCTGTCTTTCTTCCTGCTGGAGGTGGGCTCTATATGTTCTCTGTCCCTACTCTTGGGCATTTCATCTAAGGTTGCTCCCTTTGAGTCCTGGGATCCACTGAATATCCACTTCTTACTGAGTACATTCCATATATGTCCTTTTGTGTCTGAATTACCTCACTCAGGATATTTTCTAATTCCATTCATTTGCCTGCAAAACTCAGGATGTCCTCGTGCTTAATAGCTGAGTAGTATTCCATTGTGTAAACAAACCACATTTTCTGTATCCATTTGTTATGGGACATCTGGATTGTTTCCAGCTTCTAGGTATCACAAACAAGGCTGCTATGAACATAATGGAACACGTGCCTCTGTGACATGGTGGCATCTTTTGGGTATATTTCCAAGAGTGGTATTGCTGGTTCTTCAGGTAGATCTATTTCCATTTTTCAGAGGAAACTCTAAAATGATTTCCAGAATGGTTGTAACAGTTTGCAATCCCACCAGCAATGGCAGATTATTCCTTTTTCTCCGCAGCCTCAACATTTGTTGTCACCTTAGGTTTTGAACTTAGCCATTACGATTGGTATAAGGTAAAATCCTGGGGTCATTTTGATTCGCATTTCTCTGATCCCTAAGGATTTTGAACATTCCTATATTTTTAGAATCGTGATTCCCCTTTAAATTTTTCATGTGTGAAAAATTTAAGTGTTGTGTGACATTTAGTGTTGATTATTAATAGAATTCTATTAAAAACTCTCTCTGACAAAGGATTCTGGTCATGGCTCTGAGGGTATATTTAAAGTCATTAGTTTCTGTCTATGCTTAATTAACTGATGTGGGCAAGCTAACAATATAACTGGGCTCTACTATTCCTTTCATGGTTCCTGGAATGTATAAAAAGTAAAAGCTTACTGAATATGGACATTCATTTTCCTCTCCTTCTGAATTAGGTGAATGACTTCACTAGCTACAAACTCCTGTCCTCAGAACTGCTGTATGATGATATCTTGAACACTCAAAAATGAGCTATTTTTTCCAAATGTAAATAATTTTGTAGAGTACCTTTCCACAGAAATAGGACTATAATTACTATTAACAAAATTATTGTGCAGTACTTAGAATGCCACTTTGATTGTCATTTGGAAGAAAAAAATTAATAAAGTTGTTCTAAAGGATCTGTCACAATAATACAGGTGCCTGAGTAACAGAGGTGGAGGAGAATACTGAAAATGCCATTTTCCAAAGACTACAGAAAATCATAAATCAGGCATATTGGAGTCTAAGCAATAACAATTTAGTACAATTTATTATAATAGATAAGAACATGTAATCCATAATTTGAAATAAATACAGGGAGTGAACTATTTATAACAAACAATATGGAGTAAATATAAAACTTAAGTTGTTTCTTGTAATAATATCTTCTGCTATACTTAAGTAGGAGGTAAGGTGCAACACTGAAATAGAATGACTGGCACTTCTTCAGTCATGAGGAAGTTTCTATTGTGGAAATTCATATGTTGAAGTTTTATCATTGTCCCCTGCTAACTGAAGCCGAGAAATGTCTTCCTTAGACAAACATTCTCAGGAAATAGATTCACTCCACTTCAGTTCAGACTAGTTTTCAGTATATTCTCTGAACTCTACACAGTTTCTTGAATTAACAATATATATGATTCTGAATGTGTTATCTCTTAAGATTCCTCACATATGTGTTGTAGTAGATCCGTGCAACTTTATATTGATACCAAATGATAAGCATTTGGCAAGATTATCTCTCAAATGAAATTAAACAAACATCAGTGTTTTTGTCCAAGGATAGCAAAGCTTTTTGAGACATGGATTAATCTTGTAGTATATTTAATGAATTTTTAAATCAAATAATTATTTCTAAGTGAACTTTTTAAAAATAATTTCATATCCAAGTTATCCTACATGTCTTGTGGACCATTGGAAGGAAGGTGAAAAATATATCGGATAATAAGCTGGAATTTGTACAGAGTATAAGTAAGGAGTTCCTCTGTCATACACATATGTATGAAAGTGTGTATATATGTGTGTCTATATGTATACCTATCTATATATACATATATTAATATATAATTTAATTAAAAAATTCTTTAAAAACATTTCCCATGTTTTAATATCATAACATGCCACAATAGCACTCTGATTTTTACAAATTTATGAAATCAGGGAATGATATCATCCTTCCATCCGTTTGATGACAAATTAAAATTTCTCTTAACCTGTAGGAAATTCTGCTTGAGAAGCAGGTGAAATCTTTAAGTATTCAGTATTTGATGTTTTCTCACTGTGGCCATCTATGGCTTTTTTCAAAGTAGGTAACTTATCAGCAGTATTTACTGAAGTCTTTATGTCATATGACCTCTTCTGGCTATTGTCACAAATCATATGGTCATCCTCTCCAAATATCTTTACACATTTGTCAATCATGATTTGTATAACAGACTTCTGTAACACCACAAGGCAAAAACAATATCCTCTGTCATTTCACATATTTTACAAAATTGAAATCAATAAAAAAATGAATTTCAAAATGAAAAGGAAAATACCAGTTACTCTGAGCAGATATGAACCTGTGAAATTAAGTCTCTGTCTGAAATGGAGACACTTAAGTTCTTTGCAACTTACCTTACCTAGTTAAAAAAATTCATACATATTGCAAAAATGGGGGAACTACTAAAGCCATGTAATATTTCAGAATTGGTATGCTGCCAGAATAACTATGAGTGAATTCCATTAATGATTTCAAAGGTTTCTTGAATTGGTGATTTTTTGCAGGGGAATGGGGAGGAGGTGGAGTTTCATTGTGATGGTTTGAATGGGACGTCTGTCTAATTCCAGGCATTGCAATATATGATATAATCTTTGTGACACCTTTTGAGTGGTTTAAGTGTCTCGGCTTCCCTGGAGGAAGTATGTCATTGGATAGAATTTAAGGTCACAGAAGCCAGGTGCCATTTGCAGTGTACTCTCTGTGCTTCGTGTTTGCTGCCTAAGATGACAGCCACCAGGTCTCTGCTTCCTGTTTGGTTGTCATACCTTCCTGCAGCCATGCTACTCTGTCATGACTTTGAAGGACAGTAAAGTCTCTAAATCTCTAAGTCCCAAATAAACATTTACTTCAATGATTTGCCTTAGTTCTGGTGTTTTACTAAAGCAATAGAAAAATGACTAATAGAAGAAGTTGGTGAGAAGAGGGATGTTAGTTGAGAAACTGTGACACCAAATTGGATCATTGTATAGAGAAGTCAATGGGACATTGTCTTGATTAACAATGGAATTTACAGGTTCCTGTTCTCCAGGATGGTGCCACCCATGAGCTATTACTGAGACAAAGAGAGATATAAGGTACAGGATAGGAGGCCGCACTCCTACACAGCTTGTGCTTCAGTTCTTGCCTCCAGCTTCCTGCCCTGCTTTGGTTTTTGCCCTGACATTTCTCAGTAGTTAACTGATATCTAGAAGTATATTGTGAAGAGTAACCTGTCCTCCATAAGTTGCTTTTCATCAGTGTTCTATCACAACAATAGTAGCAAATTAAGACACTTTCTATATTGAACAAGCTCTTCATTGGTCTATCCTACTCCATTGTGAGTATTACCACCATGACTTCATTCCTGTGGACCTTATTTCTAGGCACTACTTCTTAAAAAATACCCTTGCTTTCTTTTCTTTTTTGTTGTCTATTTTTTTCCTTTTCAAAATGTAAGTTCTTTGTTGATTCTCTGTAAATTTCTCATCATGCAACCCAGTAACACTCATTCTAGTCTGTCCATATCTACCCTCTCCCCTGGTAACTTCACCCCAAATTTAAAAATATTAAAAATTAAATAAAGTTTTAAATTAAAATTAAACTGAGGGAGGAGGGAGTTGTAGGGATGATACTTAGAGTAGAATACTGCAATCAAAATTTAAAGTAAATGATTAAAGTAATGAAAAATATTAATGCATATAGCTTTCTGGGAAAAGTGAGAGCTAAATAAAACAAAAGATTGAGGTACATAACAATGTACCTGAAATAATGTAAACATACACTATTCTTTCTTATATAAGTAGGAGTGCTAAAATATCAAAAAGTATAATATATAACATATACTACCTTTTTATCATTATTCATTATATCACACATAATGATATAATTGTGTGTTACACAAACACACACATATATATATATATATATATATATATATATATATATATATATATATATATAAAGATAATTTTGTGCAATTTATTATTATATGACCACCACTGCAGTTGGGGTGAGTAATTCATAATTATAATAGTCTCACCACGATAAAGCACAACAAGCATGTGCTCCAAAGTACAGCTAAAATAAAAAGCAATCAAACAACCAAAACACTAGGCAATAGGGATATTTTCAACTTTACTGTAGTCTTCTTGAACTACCAGCATATTGTTGGCTAAAATATTAATATCTAAAATCAATATCTGAAAGAAAGAAAAAAGGAAAGAAAGAAAGAAAGAACAAAAAACAAATGATTCACTTCCTTTTTGTTCTAAGTTTTTTTATTTACACTCCAAATCACTTCCCCTTACTGTTTCCTCCCTCTCCGAAAGTCCCATAAACCCCCTTCCCTCCCTCTTTTCCCCATTCAACCCCCTCTCACTTCTCTGTCCTGGCATTCCCGTACATCCAGTCTTTCCAGGACCAGGGGTCTCTCCTTCCATCTTCTAGGAAATCTATTGATACGCGAATTGTGTCTAGGGTATTCCGAGATTCTGGGTTAATATCCCCTTATCAGTGACTGCATACCATGTGTGTTCTTTTGTGATTGGGTTACCTCACTAAGGATGACATTTTCCAGGTCTGACCATTTGCCTAGGAATTTCGTGAATTCATAGTATTCCATTGTGTAAATATACCACATCTTCTGAATCCATTCCTCCATTGAGGGACATCTGGGTTCTTTCCAGCTTCTGGCTATTATAAATAAGGCTGCTAAGAACATAGTGGAACATGAGTCCTTATTGCATGTAGGAGAAACTTCTGGGTATATGTCCAGGAGTGGTATAGCAGGATCCTCCGGGAGTGTCATGCCCAGTTTTCTGAGGAACCGCCAGACTGCTTTCCAGAGTAGTTGTACCAGCTTGCAATCCCACCAGCAGTGGAGGAGTGTTCTTCTTTCTCCACATCCTTGCCAACAACTGCTGTCTCCTGTGTTTTTGATCTTAGCCATTCTGACTGGTGTGAGATGGAATCTCAGGGTTGTTTTGATTTGCATTTCCCTAATGACTAAGGATGATGAACATCTCTTTAGGTGCTTCTCAGCCATTAGATATTCTTCAGGTGAGAACTCTTTGTTTAGCTCTGTACCCCATTTTTTAATAGGGTTGCTTGCTTCTCTGGAGTTTAACTTCTTGAGTTCTTTGTATATATTGGATATTAACCCTCTTTCGGAGGTAGGGTTGGTAAAGATCATTTCCCAATTAGTTGGTTGCTGCTTGGTCTTTTTGACAGTGTCTTTTGCCTTACAGGAACTTTGTAATTTTATGAGGTCCCATTTGTCAATTCTTGATCTTAGAGCGTAAGCTATTGGAGTTCTGTTCAGGAAATTCTCCCCTGTGCCCATATGTTCAAGGTTCTTCCCTAGTTTCCTTTATATTAGTTTCAGTGTGTCTGGTTTTATGTGGAGGTCCTTGATCCACTTGGAATTGAGCTTAGTGAAAGGAGATAAGAATGGAGTATAAAGTGTCCTTCCATGTCTTTATTCATTACATTGTTTGAAAGTCTATTTTATCAGATATTAAAATGGCTACTACAGCTAGTGTCCTGGGTCATTTGCTTAGAAAACTGTTTTCCAGACCTTTACTCTGAGGTAGTATTTGTCTTTGACACTGAGATGTGTTTCCTGTATGTAGCAAAATGTTGGGTCTTGTTTATGTACCCAGTCTGTTAGTATATGTCTTATTATTGTAGAATTGAGCCCATTGATGTTAAGAGATATTAAGGAAAAGTGATTGTTGTTTCCTGCTATTTTTGATGCACCAGTCAGAATGGCTAAGATCAAAAACTCAGGAGACAGCTAGTGCTGGCAGGATGTGGAGAAAGAGGAACACTCCTCCACTGCTGGTGGGATTGCAAGCTGGTAAAACCACTCTGGAAATCAGTTTGGCGGTTCCTCAGAAAACTTGGCATAATACTACTGGAGGACCCAGCTATACCACCCCTGGGCATAAACCCAGAGGACTCTCCAACATGCAATAAGGACACATGCTCCACTATGTTCATAGCAGCATTATTTATAATAGCCAGAAGCTGGAAAGAACCCAGATGTCCCTCAATGGAGGAATGGATACAAAAATGTGGTATATTTACACTATGGAATACTACTCAGCTATTAAAAACAATGAATTCACGAAATTCTTAAGCAAGTAGGTGGAACTGGAGAATGTCATCCTGAGTGAGGTAACCCATTCACAAAATATCACACATGGTATGCACTCACTGATAATTGGATATTAGCTCAGAGGCTTGGAATACCCAAGGAACAATTCACATATCAAAGGATACCCAAGAAGAAGGAAGGAGGGGTGCCTTGCCCTGGAAGGGCTCAATGTGGCAGTGTAGGAGAATATAAGGAAGGGGAGGCAGGAGTGGGTTGGTTGGGGAGCAGGGGGAGGAAAGAGGACATATGGGACTTTCAGTAAGAGGGAAATCATTTGAAATATAAATAAAGAATATACCTAATAAAAAAATTAAAAAAAGAAAAAGATGAACTAACTAATAGCTTTATGTTCTAATCAATAACATATATTTAACATGTGCACTATTCACAATACCATGGTCATAATATTAGGATGCAAATAACCCATGGGTATTTTACATACATACTTCTTTTAATTTGTCTCACACAAGAACTCAAACTAATGTTCTTGACTGACCTGCACAAAACTGTGAAGCATAGGCTGTCTTCCAAACCATGACACTTATAATGTAAAAGACTCTCGAGTTGTGGGATTACAGAAAGGATACAACATTCTTACTTGAGACATGCACCTGTTTATAAGTGACTATACATGTCTGAGCAAAGGAAACTTCTTGGCATGAAACATCATTCCAGATAATAATCCTGTAAATAATAGCCTATGTATCTTAAAAATTCATTGCTTCTAACTTTGTGCATTTCCTCAAGTGTTTATTATATAGCAGAAATTTTTCCAAGCAGGGATTCGTCAATAAGGACACTAAGCCCATTTTCATATAAATCTGAAGAAAGCAAGCTTCCTTGTATATTTCTAATAAAATCATTTTTAATGAAAAAACACCAGAAATCTGATGATCAATGTACATTGTAGAAAGTATTTTAGAAAGATTTTTGTTTAAAAATAGCAGTTTAGTCCAGTGATTCTAAACTTGTGTGTCACAATCCTTTTGGGAGTCACATATGCTAAATGTCAGATATTCCATACATTATGCATTATAATCCATAACAGTAGCAAATTTCATTTATAAAATAACAGAAAAATAAATTCACGGTTATAGATGACCACAGCATGATGTCACAGGAGTAGGAAGCCTAAGAACCACTGGTTGAGATCCTATTTCCTTTTTCTTTCTTTTTTTTTTTTTGGTTCTCCCCTCCCTGAAAGTCCCATAAGCCTTTTCCACTCCCCCTGTTCCCCAACCTACTCCCTCCCGTTTTCCTGTCCTGGGATTCCCCTACACTGCTTCATAGAGCCTTTCCAGGACCAGGGGTCTCTCCTTCCTTTTTCTTGGGCATCATTTGATATGTGAATTGTGTCTTCGGTATTCTGAGCTTCAGAGCTACTATCCACTTATCAATGACTGTATACCATATGTATTCTTTTGTGATTGGGTTACCTCACGTAGCATGATAATTTCCAATTGCACGCATTTGCCTAAAAATTTCATGAATTCATTGATTTTAATAGCTGAGTAGTATTCCATTGTGTGAATATACCACATTTTCTGTATCCATTACTCTTTTGAGGGTCATCTGGGTTCTTTCCAGCCTCTGGCTATTATAAATAGGGCTGATATGAACATAGTGGAGATTGTGTCCTTATTACATGCAGGGGAATCCTCTGGGAATATGCCTAGGAGTGGTTTAATGGAATCCTCCAGTAGTATCATGCCGAGTTTTCTGAGGAACCGCAAGACTGATTTCAAGAGTGCTTGTGCCAGCTTGCAATCCCACCAGCAGTGGAGGAGTGTTCCTCTTTCTCCACATCCTTGCCAACAACTGCTGTCTCCTGTGTTTTTGATCTTAGCCATTCTGACTGATGTGAGGTGAAATCTCAGAGTTGCTTTGATTTGCATTTCCCTGATGACTAAGGATGTTGAACATTTCTTTTGGTGCTTCTTAGCCATTCGATATTCCTCAGGTGAAAATTCCTTGTTTAGCTCAGTACCCCATATTTTAGTAGAGTTATTTGGCTCTCTGGAGTCTAATTTCTTTAGTTCATTGTATATATTGGATATTAGCCCTCTGTCAGATATAGGGTTAGTAAAGATTTTCCAAATTTGTTGGTTGACATTTTGTCCTATTGACAGTGTCCTTAGCCTTACAGAAACTTTGTAATTTTATGAGGTTCCATTTGTCAATTTTTGATTTTAGAGCATAAGCTATTGGTGTTCTGTTCAGGAAATTTTCCCCTGTGCCCATGTGCTCAAAGCTCTTCCCCAGATTCCTTTCTATTAGTTTCACAATGTCTAGTTTTATGTGAAGGTTCTTGATCTACTTGGACTTGAGCTTAATACAAGGAGATAAGAACGGATCTATTTGCATTCTTCTGCATGCTAGCTGCCTGTTGAATCAGCATCATTTGTTGAAAAGACTATCTTTTTTCAACTGGATGATTTTAGCTCCTTTGTGAAAGATCAAGTGACCATAGGTGTGTGGGTTCATTTCTGGGTCTTCAATTCTATTACGTTGATCTACCTGCCTGTCACTGTACCAATATCATGCAGTTTTTAACATTATTGCTCTGTAGTACTACTTGAGGTTCAGGATACTGATTTCCTCAGAAGTTCTTTTACTGTTGAGAATAGTTTTTTGTTAGTCCAGATGAATTTTAGAATTGCTCTTTCTAGCTCTGTGAAGAATTGATTCAGAATTTTGATGGGGATTGCATTGAATCTGTGTATTGCTTTTGGCAAGATGGCCATTTTTAATATATTAATCCTGCCAATCCATGAGCATGGAAGGATTTCCCATCTTCTGAGGTCTTCTTTGATTTCTTTCTTCAAAGATTTGAAGTTCTTGTCACACAGATCTTTCATTTGTTTGGTTGGAGTCACACCACGATACTTTATATTATCTGTGACTATTGTGAAGGGTGTCATTTCCCTACTTTGTATCTCAGCCTGTTTATCCATGGAGTATAGGAAGGCTACTGATTTGCTTGATTTAGTTTTATATCTGGCCACTCTGCTGAAGTTGTTTATCAGCTGTAGGAGTTCTGTGGTGGAGTTTTTGGGTCGCTTAAGTATACTATCATATCATCTGCAAATAGTGATAATTTGATTTCTTCCTTTCTAATTCTCATCTTTTTGACCTCCATATGTTGTCTAATTACTCTAGCTAGAACTTCAAGTACTATATTGAATAAATATGGAGAAAGAGGGCAACCTTGTCTAGTCCCTGATTTTAGTGGGATTGCTTCAAGTTTCTCTCCATTTACTTTGATGTTGACTACTGGTTTATTGCATATAGCTTTTACTGTGTTTAAGTATGGGCCTTGAATTCCTGTTCTTAATTTTGCCGAATACTTTTTTAGCATCTAATGAAATGACCATGTGGTTTTTTCTTTGATATTGTTTATGTAGTGGATTACATTGATGGATTTCTGTATATTGAACCATCCCTGCATCTCTGGGATGAAGCCTACTTGATCATGGTGAATGATCGTTTTGATGTGTTCTTGGATTCAGTTGACAAGAATTTCATTGTATGTTTTTGCATCAATATTCATAAGGGAAAATGGTCTAAGGTTCTCTTTCTATGTTGGATCTTTGTGTGGTTTTGGTATCAACAAAATTGTGGCTTCATAGAAAGAGTTGTGTAGTGTTCCTTCTGTTACTACTTTGTGGAATTATTTGAAGAGTATTGGTGCTAGGTCTTCTTTGAAAGTCTGATAGAATTCTTCACTAAAACCATCAGGTCCTGTGCTTTTATTTTGTTGGGAGACTGTCAATGACCACTTCTATTTCTTTAGGGGTTATGGGACAGTTTAGATGGTCTATCTGATCCTGATTAAACTTTGGTAGTTGGTATCTATCTAGGAAATTGCCCATTTTCTCCAGATTTTCCAGTTGTGTTGACTATAGGCTTTTGCAGTAGGATCTGATGATTTTTTGAATTTCCTCGGTTTCTCCCTTTTAATTTCTGATTTTGTTAATTGGATACTGTCTCTGTGCCCTCTGGTTAGTCTAGCTAAGGGTTTATCTTTCTTGTTGATTTTCTCAAAGAACCAACTTCTAGTTTTTTTTCATTCTTTGAATGGTTCTTTTTGCTTCTACTTGGTTGATTTCAGCCCTGCATTTGATGATTTCCTGCCTTCTACTGCTCTTGGGTGTATTAGCTTCTTTCTGTTTTAAAACTTTCAGCTGTCCTGTTAAGCTGCTAGTGTATGCTCTCTCCAGCTTATTTTTGGAGGCACTCAGAGCTGTGAGTTTTCCTCTTAACACTGCTTTCATTGTGTCCCATAAATTTTATTAAGTTTTGCCTTCATTTTCATTAAATTCTAAAATCTCTTTGGTTTCTTTCCTTACTTCTTCATTGACCAAGGTATCATTGAGTAGAGCAGTGTTCAGTTTCCATGTGTATTTGGGCTTCTTGATGTTTTTGTTGCTATTGAAGACCACCCTTACTCCATAGTGATCTGATAGTAGGCATGGGATTAATTCAATCTTCTTATATCTGTAGAGGTCTGTTTTGTGACCAATTATATGGTCAATTTTGGAGAAGGTACCGTGAGCTGCTGAGAAGAAGGTATATTCTTTTGATTTAAGATTAAATGTTCTGTAGATATCTATTAAATCCATTTGGTCCAAAACTTCTGTTAGTTTCACTGTGTCTCTGTTAAGTTTGTGTTTCCCTGATCTGTCCATTGAGGAGAGTAGGGTGCTGAAGTCTCCCACAATTATTTTGTGAGGTGCAACGTGTGCTTTAAGCTTTAGTAAGTTTCTTTTGCAAATGAGGGTGCCCTTGTATTTGGAGCATAGATATTCAGGATTGAGAGTTCTTCTTGGTAGATTTTTCCTTTGATGAGTATAAAGTGTCCTTCCGTGTATTTTTGATGACTTTTGGTTGAAAGTCTGTTTTATTGGTTATTAGAATGGCTACTCCAGCTTGTTTCTTGGGACCATTTTTTGGAAAATTGTTTTCCAGCCTTTTACTCTGAGGTAGTGTTTGTCTTTGACACTAAGATACGTTTCCTGAATGCAGAAAATGTTAGATACTGTTTAAGTATCCAGTCTGTTAGTCTTGTCTTTTGATTGGGGAATTGAGTCCATTGGTGTTAAGAGGTATTAAGTAATAGTGATTGCTGCTTCCTCCTATTTTTCATGTAATTTTTAGATTTCTGTGATTATCTTCTTTTGTGTTTGTTGGAGGAAGATTAATTTCTTGCTTTTTCTAGTATGTAGTTACCCTCCTTTTGTTGGTGTCCTCTATTCATTATCCTTTGAAGGTCTGGATTTTTGGAAAGATACTATGTAAATTTGTTTTTGTCATGGAATACCTTGGTTTCTCCATCTATGGTAATTAAGAGATTTGTCAGATATAGCATTCTGGGTTGGCATTTGTGTTCCCCTAGGGGCTGGATGACATCTGCCCAGGCTCTTCTGACTTTCATAGGCTCTGGTGAGAAGTCTGGTGTAACCCTGATTAGTCTACCTTTATGTGTTTCTTGAACTTTTTCCCTTACTGCTTAATATTCTCTCTTTGTTTAGTACTTTTGGTGTTTTAGTTATTATGTGATGGAAGAAATTTCTTTTCTGGTCAAATCTATTTGGAGTTCTGTAGACTTCTTGTATGTTCATGGGCATCTCTTTCTTTTGGTTAGGGAAGTTTTCTTCTATAATTTTGTTGAAGACATTTACTGGCCCTTTAAGTTGGAAATCTTCACTCTCTTCTACACCTATAATCCTTAGGTTTGGTCTTCTCATTTTGTCCTTCATTTCCTGGATGTTATGCATCAGGAGTGTTTTGTATTTTGTGTTTTTTTGACTGTTGTGTCAATGCTTTCTTTGTATGGTATCTTCTGTATTTGAGATTCTCTCTTCTATCACTTGTAGTCTGTTGCTGATGCTTGGATCCATGACTCCTGACTTCTTTTCTAGGTTTTCTGTGTCCAGAGTTGTTTCCCTTTGTGATTTCTTTATTTTTCCTACCTCTATTTTTAGATGCCGGATGGTTTTGTTCAAATCCTTCACCTGTTTTTTTGTGTTTTCCTGTAGTTCTTTATGGGCTTCTCCCTGTTTACTTGTGTTCTCCTGTATTTCTTTAAGGGAGTTATTTATGTCCTTCTTGAAGCCTTCTGTCAGTATCATGAGCTGTGATTTTAATTCTAAATCTTGCTTTTCTGGTGTGTTTCCATATCCAGGACTTGCTGTTCTGGGAAAATTGGGTTTGAATGGTGTCATATTGCTTTGATTTCTGTTAGTAATATTCCTATGTTTGCCTTTTACCATCTTATCTCTGGTGTTAGTTGGTCCTACTGTAACTAGTACTTGTCCCTTCTGTGTGTCTGCAAGCCTATCTCAGCACCCTTGCGTGACCAAATTTCGCCTGGCACAGAGTGCTGTGGGGCTGCCCAGCTCCTGGGTGCATGGCCCTCACAGGCCATGTCCCAAGTGATCTTACATTCGGGTGTTCCCTGAGTTCCTGACTGCACCTGGCTGCTCTGTCACAGGAGCAAAGATGGTGGCCTCATCTCTAAATGCAGGACTCCCTCTAACCACAGGACTCCCTGCAGGGCACATGTCCCCTGGCAGGATCAGTGCACAGATGGCTATAGTTCTGCCCAGCTCCTGGGTGTAGGTGGGGCCCTGGCGGGCCATGACCCAAGAGATCTTACAGTTGGGTGTTCCCTGAGTTCCTGACTACACCTGTCTGCTCAGTCACAGAAGCAAAAATCGAGACCATATTTCCTGTATTAGTCAGGGTTCTCTAGAGTCACAGAATGTATGGGTAGTCTCTATATAGTTATGGAATTTGTCGATGACTTGCAGCTTACAGTCCAACTCCCCAACAATGGGCAGCAGTAGCTGTGGATGGAAGTCCAAGGATCTAGCAACTACTCAGTCCCATGAGGCAGCTGTGGATGGAAGTCCAAGGATCTAGCACTTTCTCAGTCCCACGAGGAAAGCAGGCCAGGAAGAGTCAAAGTAAATCTTCCTTCTTCCAATGTCCTTATATAGGTCTCCAGCAGAGGATGTGGCTCAGATTAAAGGCATGTGCCACCACTCCTTTAATTCCAGATGACCTTGAACTCAGAGACCTCCTTATCTTAATCTTCTGGCATTCATAGTCACTATGCTTCAAGATCTCCATGCCAAGATCCAGGTCAGAAACTTGTATCTCTGAGCCTCCAGATTAGGATCATAAGTGAGCCTTCCAATTCTTGATTAGTTCATTCCAGATTTAGTCAAGTTGACACTCAGGAATAGCCACTACAATCCACCCCTTGTCAACTTGACACAAATAATATCTCATGTCCACATGAAACAATAACAAGGTCATGAATATGCCTAACATGATATAACTATTCCTAGTACAATTGCAAAAGCATTTGTAAATTTTCAATGGGGCAATGTCCCTTGGGAACATTCTTTAAGTGTCTCAATACCAATTGATGTTAAAGAAATTGGAAGAAAGACAAACGTATCCTTAACAAAATAAGACAGAAGAAGTCATATTACTTATAATCCTTGTTTCTGCAACTTGTTATGTGGCCTTAACTGGTATTTATAACTACCTTCCTCTGTTACCCATTCTGTAATTCCTTCATCTTTGGCAAGCACCTCAGCAGGTCTTGACTCTTTTCCTGGAGGATTGACTCATACCTTCATTCCTTATGGGTCTTTGTCCTTTGTCATCCTGCTGGAATTAGGCTTTTGTAGTTTCCCATTGACTTTAATCACAGGACATGGTAGTACTAAGAGATGCCCTAAGGGATCTCCTGCACTCCAGACATAATCTTGCTTACCTCCATTGTGGAGAGGCAATCTAATTTCCCCACGGTAATCTGGATCTACCACCCTTCCTAACACTGTTATTCCTTTATTAGCCTGTTGGTTTAAGGGCATTAGATGACCAAAATGTCCAGGGGTAAGTCTGAGATTCCAATTCAATGGAATGTTTGTTGTAGTTCCTCATAGGAGCACTCCCCCTTCTGGTACCAAAATTCTAGGCCAGCAGAACCTAAAGTTGTGGGGACAGGAAGCAAATATTTTCCTAGAGGGACACTAGGAGTGATAGTGAGTGCAACTATACCCTTTTCCACCCCTTGATTCCTGAACCCATGGATCCTGGCTATGGGAGAAACTGTACCATATATTGAATGCTGATTCAAAGCATATACTACCTTCTGAAGAACTCTGCCCCAGCCCTCCATACTGTTGCCTCCTAATTGGCACTGTAACTGTGTCTTCAAAAGGCCATTCCATCTTTCTATCAGACCCACTGCTTCAGGATGATGGGTAGCATAGTAAGACCATGATCATGGGCCCACTGTCGCACTACTATGGCTGTGAAATGAGTTCCTTGGTCAGAAGCAATATTTTGCGAAATACCATGATGATAGATAAAGCATTCTGTGAGTCCACGGATGGTGGTTTTGGCAGAAGCATTATGTGCAGGAAAGGCAAATCGATAACCAGAATAAGTATCTACTCCAGTAAGAACAAAATGTTGTCCTTTCCACAGGGGAAGTAGTCCAATGTAGTCAAACTGCCACCAGGTTGCTGGCTGGTCACCTTGAGAAATGGTGCCATATCTGGGACTCAGTGTTGGTTTCTGCTGTTGGCATATCTGGCATTAAGCAGCTGTTGTAACCAGGTCAGCCTTGGTGAGTAGAAGTCCATGTTGCTGAGCCCAAGCATAACCTCCATCTCGTCCACCATGGCCACTTTGTTCATGTGCCCATTGGACAATGACTGGGATGGCTGGGGAAAGAGGTTGACTGTCCACAGAATGGGTCATCTTATCTACTTGATTGTTAAACTCCTCCTCAGCTGAAGTCACCTTTTAGTGAGCATTTACATGGGACACAAATATTTTCATATCCTTTGCTCATTTGAAGAGATTTATCCACGTACTTCTTCTGCAGATATCTTTCTCACCTATTTTCCAATTGTGATCTTTCCAAGTCCCTGATCATCCAGCCAATCCATTGGCTACAGCTCATGAGTCAGTGAACAATTGTACATCTGGCCATTTCTTCTTCCAAACAAACTGTAATACCATGTGTATTGCCCAAAGTTCTGCCCACTGTGAAGATTTTCCTTAACCTGTATCTTTCAGGGTTGTCCCAGAAAGGGGTTGTAATGCTGTAATGTCCACTTCTGGGTGGTGCCTACATAACGTGCAGAGCCATCAGTAAACCAGGTCCTAGTCTTCTCTTCTTCAGTCTGCTGGTCATAGGGAACACCCCATGAGGCTATAGGTGCATGCTTGGCAGCAGATGGCATTGTAATAGGAGTAGAAACCATAGGTATCTGAGCAACTTCTTCATGTAACTTGCTTGTTCCTTCAAGACCTGCTCGGGCCCAATCACATATATACCACTTCCATTTGACAATAGACTGCTGCTGTGCACGTCCTACTATGTGACTTGGAGGGTCTGACAACACCCAGCTCATGATGGGCAGTACAGGTCACATAGTAACTTGGTGTCCTATTGTCAAACGTTCAGTTTACACTAAGGCCCAATAGTAGGCCAAGAGCTGTTTTTCAAAGGGAGAGTAGTTGTCTGCAAACGATGGTAGAGATTTGCTCCAAAATCCCAAAGGTCTCTTCTGTGATTCACCTACAGGGGCCTGCCAGAGGCTCCAAACAGCATCTCTATCTGCCACTGACACCTCAAGTACCATTGGGTCTGCTGGATCATATGGTCCAAGTGGTAGTGCAGTCTGCACAGCAGCCTGGACCTGTTGAAAAGCCTTCTCTTGTTCCAGGCCCCACACAAAGCTAGCAGCTTTCCAAGTCACTTGGCAAATAGGCCTGAGTAACACACCTAGGTGAGGAATGTGCTGTCTCCAGAATCCAAATAGACCCACTAAATGTTGTGTTTCTTTCTCGGTGGTGGGAGGAGCCAGGTGCAATAACTTATCTTTCACCTTAGAAGGACTATCTCTGCATGCCCCATACCACTGTACTCCTAAGAATTTCACTGAGGTAAATGGTCCTTGAATTTTGGTTGGATATATTTCCCATCCTCTGATACGCATATGTGTTACCAATGAATCCAAAGTGGTTGCTACTTCCTGCTTACTTGGTCCAATCAGCATAATGTTACATTGCACCAATGTGATATTTTGTGGAAGAGACAAATGATCAAGATCCCTTATAACTAAGTTATGACACAGGGCAGGAGAGTTAATATATCCTTGAGATAAAACTGTAAAGGTATACTGCTGGCCTTGCCAACTGAAAGCAAATTGCTTCTGGTGGTCTTTATGGACAGATACTGAGAAGAAGGCATTTGCCAGATCAATAGCTGCATACCAGGTTCCAGGAGATGTGTTAATTTGCTCAAGTAACAAAACTACTTCTGGTACAGCAGCTGCAATTGGAATTACTACCTGATTTAGTTTTTGATAGTCAACTGTCATTCTCCATGATCCATTTGTCTTCTGCACTGGCCAGATAGGAGAGTTAAAGGGAGATGTGGTGGGAACCACCACTCCTGCATCTTTCAAGTCCTTGATAGTGGCAGTAATTTCTGCAGTTCCTCCAGGAATATGATACTGTTTCTGATTCACTATTTTCTTTGGCAGAGGCAACATTAAAGGCTTCCATTTTGCCTTTCCATCCATAATAGTCCTCACTCCACAGGTCAGGGAAACAAAGTGAGACTTCTCCCAAATTCTGAGTATATCTATCCCAATTATACATTCTGGAACTGGAAAAATGACCACAGGATGTGTTCTGGACCTACTGTGAGTCAAACATCAGTCAAAACTCTATTAATCACCTGTCCTCCATAAGCCCCTACTCTAACTGGAGGGTCACAATATTTTTTGGGATCTCCTGGGATCACTGTCAATTCAGAACCAGTATCCAATAGACACCAGAAAGTCTGATTATTTCCTTTCCCTTGGTGTACAGTTACCCTTGTAAAAGGCAGTAGGTCCCTCTGGGGAAGAATTGGAGGAGGACTAATAGCAAAACTTTTAGGTGTCTTATCAAGATCCTTCCTCAGAGGAACCTGGCCACCCCTTCATTCAAGGGGTTCTGGCTCTGCAAACTGGCTCAAGTCTGGAAATTGATTCACTGGCCAAGATTGCCTTTTGCCATGATCCAATGTAGCCTTTCTTTCATTTGTTTGAGAATTTTTCTGCTTATACAGATCCAACAGATATGCAGTAGGTTTCCTATCTATTTCATGTCTTGAAACACCATGATTCAGCCAGTACCAAAGGTCCAAAGGAGTCATGCCATTATAAATTCCATCTCTCTTGTACTGACCATTATGGAGTATATCATTATAAACATTGTTTTGTCTACCCTATCCATTATAATAACTACAATAACCTTGTCTCTGGTGACTCAGTGCTGCTACCTGGTCTTTGTTACCTCGGGGCCTAGTTAACACTAAGCCAAGAGATATCAGGCATCTCCAACTCCTTTTCAGTAGGCCATCTTTTGATAAATACTTCAGCCAACCACTCAAACAAACTTCTGACACTTTTTTTTAACTGTGCCAACTTCCATATCAAACCTAGAATCTTCACTCAGAGGGACCATGACAATAAACTCAGCCTACTCTAGTTTTATGTTCCTTCCACCATTATCCCACACCCTTAAAATCCATTCCCATTCATATTTCCCAGATTTCCACTTGAATGAAATAGCAAACTCATTAAGCTCCTTAGTAGTATAGTGTATTTCCTCATGGTCTATACTTTCTACCTCCCCTCTAGGGGCCTGTTTTGCCTTAAGTCTGGTTATAGGTCTAGAAGAAACTATTGGCGGGCCTTGAGAAACATCAGTATTGTCTTGTCTGGCATTTTCTTCAGCAAAAGTCATTGTTGGTTTATCAGGCTCTGAGGGATTAATTTTCTTAAATAGAGAGGGCATTATTCCAAGGGGTGGGGCTGAGGGTACTACTTCCTCAGGTGGGGCAAGTCTTTGAAAATCTGAAGATTCAAAATTCTCAATTTCAACAGGAGCTTCCCACACATCTCCATCCCAAGTTATCGAATCCCATTCTTTGCCACTTAATGCCCTTACTTTAACTGCTGACACCCTCTGAGGTTGAGACCTGAATTTTTTCTGTAATTCAGCCAACCTTATAATGAGGGCTTCAGTTTGATTTTCTGCAACTTGAGCTCTATGGCTGCTAGAGATAAGATTCTCTTCAAGGGCACACTTAGCAACTTTTTTGTTTAGTTGTGTCTGGAGCTGTTCAATTTTAATCACACAACTTCTTCCTTTCCTTCATTGTTATTTCCTGAGATGCTAAGAACAATCAGCCAGCAAAATCATTTTTTATTTTTTTCCCAACTTATAGAAAGTATTGTACACTACAGAATCATCTAACTCATCACGATACTCAAAGACATTAGCTTCTTTTTTTTTTTTTTTTTTTTTTTTTTTTTTTTTTTTTTTTTTTTTACTGGGTGACATTTCAAATTATATATTTGTCACACTTTTCCTTACCTTTTAAACAATACAAGTAGATTAGATAAAATAACAGAATAACACTAAATTCTTGAGCATTTTCTTTGATAGGGCTTTCATAATATTTGTCATTACATTTTAATTTCTAGTAAGAACAGATATGAATAAAATATTTGCCAATGAATAGGACATACAGTTCAATTCCATCTTTGTCTTCATTTTCTCTGTCTGTTCCCAATACAATCATTTCCCTGACCAGCAAAAGATGAATGGTCTCTAGGGATAATATGTCATAAAAGGTAAGATCAAACCAATAGAAAAAAAATTACATTGTGCATGTGCACTGAGACAGACAATGTAAGACTCAATAGTGGTTTTCACAGTGTTAACTGAGAGTCTCATTTTTCTCCTCATTGATTGAGGCATGGTACTTCATGTCAAGACTCTGCACCATGTTCTCACCTCTGCTCCATCCTCCCTTCTCAAGGAACCCCTGAAGCTCAAACATACGCAGGGTATTCCATAGCAAACCTGACTTTTAGGTACTTCTTTTTTTTTTTTTTTTTTTTTTTTTATTGTTTTTTTTTTTTTTTTTTTTTTTTTAATTTAATTTTATTTTATTTTTTTAATTTACATTCCAAATCACTTCCCCTTTCCCGTTTCCTCCCTCCCCGAAAGTCCCATAAGCCCCCTTCCCTCCCTCTTTTCTCCGTTCAACCCCCTCTCATTACTCTGTCCTGGCGTTCCCCTACATCCAGTCTTTCCAGGACCAGGGGTCTCTCCTTCCATCTTTTTAGAAATCTATTGATATGCTGATTGTGTCTAGGGTATTCTGAGATTCTGGGTCAATATCCCCTTATCAGTGACTTCATACCATGTGTGATCTTTTGTGATTGGGTTACCTCACTAAGGATGATATTTTCAAGTTCTGACCATTTGCCTAGGAATTTCGTGAATTCATTGTTTTTAATTGCAGAGTAGTATTCCATTGTGTAAATATACCACATCTTCTGAATCCATTCCTCCGTTGAGGGACATCTGGGTTCTTTCCAGCTTCTGGCTATTATAAATAAGGCTGCTATGAATATAGTGGAGCATGTGTTCTTATTGCATGCAGGTAAAGTCTCTGGGTATATGCCCAGGAGTGGTATAGCCGGATCCTCCGGAAGTGTCATGCCCAGTTTTCTGAGGAGCCGCCAGACTGCTTTCCAGAGTGGTTGTACCAGCCTGCAATTCCACCAGCAGTGGAGGAGTGTTCCTCTTTCTCCACATCCTCGCCAACAACTGCTGTCTCCTGTGTTTTTGATCTTAGCCATCCTGACTGGTGTGAGATGGAATCTCAGGGTTGTTTTGATTTGCATTTCCCTAATGACTAAGGATGATGAACATCTCTTTAGGTGCTTCTCAGCCATTAGATATTCTTCAGGTGAGAACTCTTTGTGGAGCTCTGTACCCCATTTTTTAATAGGGTTACTTGCCTCTCTGGAGTTTAACTTCTTGAGTTCTTTGTATATCTTGGATATTAGCCCTCTGTCGGATGTAAGGTTGGTAAAGATCATTTCCCAGTTAGTTGGTTGCCGCTTTGTCTTTTTGACGGTGTCTTTTGCCTTGCAAAAACTTTGTAATTTAATGAGGTCCCATTTGTCTATTCTTGATCTTAGAGTATAAGCTATTGGAGTTCTGTTCAGGAAATTCTCCCCTGTGCCCATATGTTCAAGGTTCTTCCCTAGTTTCCCTTCTATTAGTTTCAGTGTGTCTGGTTTTATGTGGAGATCTTTGATCCACTTAGAATTGAGCTTAGTGCAAGGAGATAAGGATGGGTCAATTTGCATTCTTCTGCATGTTGACCTCCAGCTGAGCCAGCACCATTTGTTGAAAAGGCTATCTTTTTTCCACTGGATGGTTTTAGCTCCTTTGTCAAAGATCAAGTGACCATAGGAGTGTGGATTCATTTCTGGGTCTTCAATTCTGTTCCATTGATCTACATGTCTGTTACTGTACCAATACCATGCAGTTTTTAACACTATTGCTCTGTAGTACAGCTTGAGGTCCGGGATACTGATTCCCCCAGAGGTTCTTTTACTCTTGAGAATAGTTTTAGCTATTCTGGGTTTTCTGTTATTCCAGATGAATTTTTGAATTGCTCTTTCTAACTCTATGAAGAATTGAGTTGGGATTTTGATGGGGATTGCATTGAATCTGTGTATTACTTTTGGTAAGATGCTCATTTTTACTATATTAATCCTGCCAATCCATGAGCATGGCAGATTTTTCCATCTTCCGAGGTCTTCTTCAATTTCTTTCTTCAGAGACTTGAAGTTCTTGTCATACAGATCTTTCACTTGTTTGGTTAGCGTCACGCCAAGATACTTAATATGGTTTGTGGCTATCGTAAAGGGTATTATTTCTCTTACTTCTTTCTCAGCCTGCTTATCCTTTGAGTATAGGAAGGCTTCTGACTTGCTTGAGTTGATTTTATATCCGGCCACTTTGCTGAAGTCGTTTATCAGCTGTAGGAGTTCTCTGGTGGAGTTCTTTGGGTCGCTTATGTATACTATCATATCGTCTGCAAATAGTGATAGTTTGACTTCTTCCTTTCCAATTTGTATCCCTTTGACCTCTTTTTCTTGTCTAATTGCTCTAGCTAGAACTTCAAGTACTATATTGAAAAGATATGGAGAGAGAGGGCAGCCTTGTCTAGTCCCTGATTTTAGTGGGATTGCTTCAAGTTTCTCTCCGTTTAGATTGATGCTGGCTACTGGTTTGCTGTAAATTGCTTTTACTATGTTTAGATATGGGCCTTGTATTCCTGATCTTTCCAAGACCTTTAGCATGAAAGGATGCTGAATTTTGTCAAATGCTTTCTCAGCATCTAATGAGATGACCATGTGGTTTTTTTCTTTGAGATTGTTTATGTAGTGGATTACATTGATGGATTTCCTTATATTGAACCATCCCTGCATCCCTGGGATGAAGCCTACTTGATCGTGGTGAATGATCGTTTTGATGTGTTCTTGGATTCGGTTGGCAAGAATTTTATTGAGTATTTTTGCATCGATATTCATAAGAGAGATTGGCCTGAGATTCTCTTTCTTTGTCGGATCTTTGTGTGCTTTTGGTATTAGTGTAATTGTGGCTTCATAGAACGAGTTGGGTAGTGTTCCTTCTGTTTCTATTTTGTGGAACAGTTTGAAGAGTATTGGTGTTAGGTCTTCTTTGAAGGTCTGATAGAATTCTGCACTAAAACCATCTGGACCTGTGCTTTTTTTGGTTGGAAGACTTCCAATGACAACTTCTATTTCTTCAGGGGTTATAGGACGGTTTAGATGGTCTATTTGATCCTGATTTAATTTTGGTACTTGGTATCTGTCAAGGAAATTGTCCATTTCCTCAAGATTTTCTAGTTGTGTTGAATACAGGTTTTTGTAGTAGGATCTGATGATTTTTTGAATTTCCTCAGTTTCTGTTGTTATCTCTCCCTTTTCGTTTCTGATTTTATTAATTTGGATACTATCTCTGTGCCCTCTGGTTAGTCTGGCTAAGGGCTTATCTATCTTGTTGATTTTCTCAAAGAACCAACTCCTCGTTTTGTTGATTCTTTGTATGGTTTTATTTGTTTCTACTTGATTGATTTCAGCCCTGAGTTTGATGATTTCCTGCCTTCTACTCCTCTTTGGTGTATTTGCTTCTTTTTGTTCCAGGGCTTTCAGGTGTGCCATTAAGCTGTTAGTGTATGCTGTCTCCCGTTTCTTTTTAGCGGCACTCAGGGCTATGAATTTTCCTCTTAGCACTGCTTTCATTGTGTCCCATAAGTTAGGGTATGTTGTGCCTTCATTTTCATTAACTTTCAAAAAGTCTTTGATTTCTTTCTTTATTTCCACCTTGACCAAGTTATCATTGAGTAGAGCATTGTTCAGCCTCCATGTGTACGTGGGTTTTCTTTTGTTTTTGTTGCCATTGAAGACCACCCTTATTCCATAGTGATCTGATAGGAGGCATGGGATTATTTCTATCTTCTTGTATCTGTTGAGGTCTGATTTGTGACCAATTATATGGTCAATTTTGGAGAAGGTACCATGAGGAGCTGAGAAGAAGGTGTATTCTTTAGCTCTAGGATGAAATGTTCTATATATATCAGTTAGTTCCATTTGGTCCAAGGCTTCAATTAGATTCACTGTGTCCCTGTTTAGTTTCTGCTTTCCTGAACGATCCATTTCAGAGAGCGGGGTGTTGAAGTCACCCACTATTATTGTGTGCGGTGCGATGTGTGCTTTGAGTTTTAGTAAAGTTTCTTTTACGAATGAGGGTGCCCTTGCATTTGGAGCATAGATATTCAGGATTGAGAGTTCTTGATGGTGGATTTTTCCCTTGATCAGTATGTAGTGTCCTTCTGTGTCTTTTTTGATGACTTTGGGTTGAAAATCAATTTTATCCGATATTAGGATGGCTACTCCACCTCGTTTCTTGGGGCCATTTGCTTGTAAAATTGTTTTCCAGCCTTTTACTCTGAGGTAGTGTTTGTCTTTGACACTGAGGTGCGTTTCCTGCATGCAGCAAAATGCTGGGTCCTGTTTACGTATCCAGTCTGCTAGTCTATGTCTTTTAATTGGGGAATTGAGACCATTGATATTAAGAGAGATTAAGGCATAGTGATTATTGCCATCTGCCATTCTTGACGCTATCTTTATGTTTGAGTGGTTATCTACTTTTGGGTTTGATTCAAGAAGGTTATTATCTCATTTTTTCCAGGGTGTTGTTTCTCTCCCTGTATTGGAGGTTTCCACCTATTATCCGTTGCAGGGCTGGATTTGTGGAAAGATATTGTGAAAATTTGGTTTTATCATGGAATATCTTGGTCTCTCCATCTATGGTGATTGAGAGTTTTGCTGGGTATAGTAGTCTAGGCTGGCATTTGTGCTGTCTTAGTGTCTGCATGAGATCTGCCCAGGATCTTCTGGCTTTCATAGTCTCTGGTGAGAAGTCTGATGTGATTCGGATAGGTCTTCCTTTGTATGTTACTTGGCCCTTTTCTCTTACTGCATTTAGTATTCTTTCTTTGTTTAGAACATTCGGTGTTTTGATTATTATGTGACGGGAGGTATTTCTGTTCTGGTCCAGTCTGTTTGGAGTTCTGTAGGCTTCTTGTATGTTCATCGGCATCTCTCTCTTTAAGTTAGGGAAGTTTTCCTCCATAATTTTGTTGAAGATGTTTACTGGCCCTTTAAGTTGCAAATCTTCACTCTCATCTATACCTATAATCCTTAGGTTTGGTCTTCTCATTGTGTCCTGGATTTCCTGGATGTTTTGGGTTACGCGTTTTTTGCATTTTGCATTTTCTTTGACTGTTGAGTCGATGCTTTCTATGGAATCTTCAGCACCTGAGATTCTTTCTTCCATCTCTTGTATTCTATTGTTGATGTTTGCATCTATGACTCCTGATTTCTTCCCAAGGTTTTCTATCTCCAAAGTTGTCTCCCTTTGTGATTTCTTAGTTGTTTCTACTTCCTTTTTTAGTTCCTGGATGGATTTGCTGAGATCCTTCACTTGTTTGTTTGTATTTTCCTGTATTTCTTTAAGGTAATTTTGCATTACCTCTTTCAGGATTTCTTCCTGATGACCCACGTTCTCCTGCATTTCTCTGAGCGATTTTTGTGTTTCCTCCTCATGGGATTCCATCTGTTGATCCATCGTCTCCTGCATTTCTTTAAGCAGTTCTCGTGTTTCCTTTGTAAGGGCATCTAACCGTTGATTCATTTCTTTAAGCAATTTTTGTGTTGCCTCCTTATGGGCATCCGTCTGTTGACCCATATTCTTCTGCATTTCTTTATGCAAATTTTGTGATTCCTTTGTGAGTGCATCTACCCGTTGATTCATCTCGTTAAGCGATTTTTGTGTTGTCTCCTTGTGCGCCTCCATCTTTTGATCCATGTTCTCCCGCATTTCTCTAAGCGATTTTTGTGTTTCCTTTGTAAGGGCTTCTAACCGTTGATTCATGGTCTCCTGTAACTCTTTATGAGATTTACTTGTGTCCTTCTTGTGATCCTCTAATAGCATCATGAGAAGTGATTTTAAATCCAGATCTTGTCTTTCGGGTGTGGTGGGGTATCCAGGACTTGCTGCTGTTGGAGAGTTGGGTTCGGATGGTCCTACATTACTTTGATTACTGTTAGTAACATTCCTACGTTTGCCTTTTGCCATCTGGATACCTCTGGTGTTAGTTGGTCCTGCTGCCACTGGCTGTTGGTTGGACCTCCTGTGAGCCTGCAAAGCTATTTCTGCCCCCCCCCTGGATTACCAGGATTCCCCTGGCACCGATTTCTGGGGCCTGCCTGCTCCTGAGTGACTTTGGAGCCCTAATGTGCTTTGCCCCAAGTGATCTTATATTGGGGAGGCCTTGCACATCTAAAGGCTCAGCCTAGTGGATTCCTGGAGCAGAGGTCGCCAAAGGGAGGCTGGCAGGCTCCTGCCCTGTGCAGGGGTGTGTGATCTCTCCTGGGGGGGGGAGGGGGCGTCCCTCTGCCAGGCAGAAGTCCCACAGCAGATCTGGCGCGCTGGTCACTGCAGATCAGCCCAGCACCTGGGAGCAGGTTACACACAAGCTGCCTGAACCCGAAGCGATATTATGCCTGTCTGTCTCTGAGCCTGGTGGTCCCAACTACCTGGTCACTGGAGCAAAGATGGCGGAGGGCACTCTCCGTGGCGCTGCTCACCCTGTGGTCACGATGGCCCGCCGATCTGGCACCCAGACGACCACAGCGCCAACCCGCCCTCGGGCACAGAAGGAAGCCCCAACAGGCCGTGTCCCAAGTGATGTTATATTGGGGGGAGAGCCTGGGTACCGGTCTCTCCAGCGCAGTCCGCGGGAACAGAGGTCGCGGAAGGGAAGCTGGCGGGCTCCCTCCCTGCGCAGGGTCCCTCCACCAGGCAGAAGGTCCCACCGCGGAACTGGCGCGCTGGTTACTGCAGATCAGCCCAGCACCTGGGAGCAGGTTACACCCAAGCTGCCTGAAACTGAAGCGATATTATGCCTGTCTGTCTCTGAGCCTGGCGGTCCCAACTACCTGGTCACTGGAGCAAAGATGGCGGAGGGCAGTCTCCGTGGCGCCGCTCACCCTGTGGTCACGATGGCCCGCCGATCTGGCGCCCAGACGACTACAGCGCCAACCCGCCCTCGGGCACAGACGGAAGCCCCAACAGGCCGTGTCCCAAGTGATGTTATATCGGGGGGGAGAGCCTGGGTACCGGTCTCTCCAGCGCAGTCCGCGGGAACAGAGGTCGCGGAAGGGAAGCTGGCGGGCTCCCTCCCTGCGCGGGGTCCCTCCAGCAGGCAGAAGGTCCCACCGCGGAACTGGCGCGCTGGTTACTGCAGATCAGCCCAGCACCTGGGAGCAGGTTACACCCAAGCTGCCTGAAACCGAAGCGATATTATGCCTGTCTGTCTCTGAGCCTGGCGGTCCCAACTACCTGGTCACTGGAGCAAAGATGGCGGAGGGCAGTCTCCGTGGCGCCGCTCACCCTGTGGTCACGATGGCCCGCCGATCTGGCGCCCAGACGACTACAGCGCCAACCCGCCCTCGGGCACAGACGGAAGCCCCAACAGGCCGTGTCCCAAGTGATGTTATATCGGGGGGAGAGCCTGGGTACCGGTCTCTCCAGCGCAGTCCGCGGGAACAGAGGTCGCGGAAGGGAAGCTGGCGGGCTCCCTCCCTGCGCGGGGTCCCTCCAGCAGGCAGAAGGTCCCACCGCGGAACTGGCGCGCTGGTTACTCGACATTAGCTTCTTTAAGCTTGAAATATAGTTTCTACCATGGGTCTTCAATATTTGGCGAACTCCCAGGAGGAAGAGAATCTGGAGAGGTTTCAGTAGTTGAAGGTGCTGATGAATTACCAAAACAAGTCCAGATTTATAAAATATTCATCCTTATATTTCTGCTCCTCTAGAACCACTCCTGGTACCATCTTCTGTATTAGTCAGGGTTCTCTAGAGTCACAGAATGTATGGGTAGTCTCTATATAGTTAAGGAATTTGTCAATGATTTACAGCTTGTAGTCCAACTCCCTAACAATGGTCAGCAGTATTGGATAGAAGTCCAAGGATCTAGCAGTTACTCAGTCCCACGAGGCAAGCAGGCCAGGAAGAGTCAGAGTAAATCTTCCTTCTTCCAATGCTTCCCACACATCTCCATGCCAAGATCCAGGTGAGAAACTTGTATCTCTGAGCCTCTAGATTAGGATTATAGGTTAACCTTCCTATTCTTGATTAGTTCATTCCAGATTTAGTCAAGATGACACTCAGGAGTAGCCACTACATTTCCTTAAGAGGTTCCCAGCCTATCACTAGCCAGAATCTTGGCTCAAAAGTGGAAATACAGGCAGTAGCCTATGTGATCTTACCTAAGACTAGAATCAAAGAAGCAGAGTTCTGGCTGTAGTACCAATGAAGTAACCCTAATGTCTGCTCTAATTGCCTTTGCTGGCTTCCAGTCTACGCAACTACCAGCAAACAGATCTGCACTCTACTTCACAGGCTTGAGCTCTGTATGTCTCAAAGGAGGCCAGCTCCTCTGTGGGACATCCAGACATGGATGGGAGCCTATCATAACTGCTCTCTGAGAGACTTCACCAAGCAGCTGCCTAAAACAGTTAAAGAGACCCACAGTCAAGCACTGGATGGATCCCAGGGACTCTTACATAAGAGTTGGGGAAAGGATTCAGTGTCCCAAAAGAAAGAGGGACTTCACAGGAAGACCAATCCAGTCAACTAACCTGGGCCATTGGGAGCTATCAAGGACTGACCACCAACCAAATACATAAAGAAGATACACTGTGACATATGGCACATATGTAATAAATGTGCAGCTCAGTCTCCATTTGAGTCACCTAGCATGTGGAGCATGGACTATCCCTAAAGCTGTTGACTGTCTGTGGTAACCCTTCACTAATGGCCTTTGTAGGAGAAGATGTTCTAATCCTGAAGAGAGCTGAGGTGTCAGGGTGAGAGGGTAACACATGGGGGCCCTAACCTGCTCAAAGGAAAAGGAAAGAGACTCTGTGAAGGGTGAAGAGGTAGGGAGCAACATTCAAGATGTAAAACAAACAAACAAACAAACAAAGATAGTAATAGTAAAAGAAGAAAAAATAAACAGTAACTATAAAAAAAAAACAACAAAACAAACAAGCAAAAAGCAAAGTGCTCTTCCTAAAAATAAACAACCATCAAAAAATGGCAGGGCCAGAAAATACCTCATTCATATTGTGTAATTTGGTGAATCTGTACTTTCAGTTCACAGATAGTAAAGTTGTAATATACATGTACACCTGTGCATAAGTCTCACCAGAAATAATGGTGAACTTTCTTACTTGAGCACCCTGTTTTACATGTGAGAACATCTCACAGTTTCACATCCATTCCTTAAAATGTGCAAATATTCAACTGTTTACATTAATTGTATGCAGCAGTTTGTTTGAAGGACAGAAAATGATCTTTGTTCATGAAATGCCACAATTAACTTTCATGTTGTACCAAGGATAGCAAATCAGTAAAATGGAAGATTCCCAGGTGTTCCTGTATCTTTACATTGCTCTGAGTATATATAGCCACTTTTAGTTACTGATCTTGACTTTCCTCCTCATGATGTGGTCCCAGGTTTCTGAATGAGAGCCAGAAATACTTGGCAAGCTCAAGGGACAAGGAGGATCCTTCAGTACCATTGCCTAATGTTACCAACCATGCCTACTCTCAGAGCATTATCTTTTTTCTCTTGTGGTCTAGGGTCATAAGTCCACAGACTACTGAGAGGCAATCTCAGATCATGTCCCAAATATAAATAAAACAATGATATTTGCTCTAGAGTTACTGCTGCTCACTGGTAACTTAAGCGTGTTAAACTATTTAGAAGTAGGTTAGGCTAATTCTTCAGTATTTGACATGGGGTTAGGATGGCAATATCTGGCAAAGAAGAAAATGCTACATTATTTTTTGGTAGAGAAGGACAACAATTTCATGTATCTGCTGGACAGAGGGCAGCATCCAACTCTTTCACAACCTATTACATGTTTGTGGTGCACTATTTTGTACTGTTGTTATTTATGAGGAATAGGTTTTTTTTCTTTTTTTGGTAAGTATGATTTAAGACATGTGTTTTCTAAAATGCATTTTTATCACTATTATTACTTGTTCTGCTATTAACTCACATGGTATAGTTATAGAGGTGAAATCAGTGGGATCATTTGTAATGCCAAAATCAAGCCTATCTAATACATGAGGAAGTTAACTTCCAACAGAGAGTGTTCACCTGTGTCTCTTTGATGAATCTATAAGATTGTCAAAGTTTTACCTACCATGACTCTTATACAGAGGTCATAAGTCCATAGTTCAAGAATACTATAATCATCAGATAATCTCAAGGACAGAAAGCTTTTATGGATTTCTAGAAGGGTGCTGAATGTTAATAATGCAAAAACCTTCCTTACCTTTAAAATGGAAGCTACTGTGAGCACAGATTCTTCATTCCAGTTAATCTGCTGTTCAATGTAAATCTTATTCCTCAGGGACCAGTGTGATTTTTCTGATAAGAATCAGAATTTTCATCTGAATCTTGTCCCTTTTCTGCAATTATGGATAACATATCTTGTATGGGATAAGGACAAGTTTCTATTATTAGAGATCCAAACAGCTGAAGCACAAATATGTCCTTGAAGGTAAATCAGAGCCATGGCAATTATGGATATCCAGATATAACTGAAAGGAATGAAGAACACGTTGAACTTTATTCTTTTTTGGTTTCCAAATATATTTTCTTCCCTGATCCATTTTTCCCAATTTAAAACATCGAGATTTTCTTGGAAATACATAATCCTCAGTAAAAATGATGACCATACACAGATTTACTCCACATTTTCTCTCTTTTCAATTATTATATGATTATGGTCATTGATGACAAAAATTCTGCTCTAAAATACCTAAGGAATGGGAAATAACTTTCTTGAGTCTAACATGGTAAACTTGTTCATTTGCAGCACAAATTACTTGTACAGGCACAGTCCTAAAAGAGATGATGGACAGTAAATAAATATTTTCAATGGAAATCTAGTAGCTTATTTAAAATAGATTAAGCCATATTAGGTGGCAATTTTATATAGTCTAGTAGTATAAAAAGATCAATATATAGCAAAGAACAATGCATATATCTAATTCATTGATAATATCAAATAAAAGACTATAGATATTTTTAATTATAGGATTGAGTAATCTCAGACAGAATGATACTAAGGTAGAGTCTAGAGAAATATTGAGTCATAATTCAGGTGAAAGTATTCATAATTGGAGAATCAGTGGGGCACTTCAAAAGATCCATTTTGCCTAAAAAGCTGGTAAGTTTGGGACTTTACTGAAATCAGTGAAAAACATGGGAATACTATTTCTTTTCTCTTTTTTTCATTTTTCTTTAAATTAGAAGACTCAAACTTCAGTAAGAATTATTTCCATTTTAAAAGGATCTTACCTTCATGAATGGATTAGCTATACATTCATCAGTTTGATGAAATAATTTACTTAGAACAAAGGTTCCCAGAAATTATGTGAAATAGGACAGCTGTAGAAACCTAAATTGAAAGTCACAAGTATAGTAGAAGGAAGTATTCTATCCAAGCAAACAATGGGGGGAAATTTATGAAATACTTGTTTTTTTATTGGTGCTAGAGGAGCTTGAGAAGGTGCTTGTTGGATTGTATCCATTTTGCTTTCTCATTTCTCTGAATCTAATAAAGAAGGGAAATCATTATTTGTTGTAATTGATCTCACTTAGCCCTTGCATGCCCCTCACATTTTTTAGCCTGTATGCCTTATGCATCACCACAAATACACAGAAAATAACTAATAATTATTATAAAATTTATAATAATGACATTACATATAAGTATTAGAGTCAAGCAATAAAATAGTACCATTTTTTAGTCCACCTGTGTGACATTCTGTCTGAACAGCCATGGGCAACTGTAAATTAACAGCAGTATCTGCACTTCACAACACAACTTGCATGAATGCTCTTCTATCACAGCCCTTAGCTTCCCACACACCTGAACTGAGAGTTCTAATCTGAGATCATAGTGTCTATGTCTCCCATGTGGGTATATTATGCTATATATTATGACTTGCATAAGACAAAGGCATGGGGGCACAGGCCTTTATACCCAGATCTGAGAAGCTGAGTCAAGAGGTTTTCTATGGGTTTGAGGTCAGCCTGGTCTACAAAGGAAGTTTAAGGACAGCTAGAACTTCTATGTAGAGAAAACCCAATTTGGCATTGAATTGCTGTTCTATGTAGTATACACAGCTAAATTAATACTCTATATATCAAAGGAAGTGACATATACCTAACTAATTAATCTCATTTCTGTGATTTGCCTCTTATATAAATTCAGGACCAGTGGAAAGAGGCACCAAAATTTGGAGGCAATATCTTTTTTTTTTCTTTTTTTCTTTTCCAACATGACCCACATCAATTCTGAGACTGAAGGCGTGTTTAATAATTTCCAATCCACTTTTTACCAATTTAATTATATGAGGTATTAAGATCAATGGTAGTAGAATGAGGAACAAGGATTTTCTTACAATAGGAAATTTTCTATAACCCACAGGTGAAGTTTCGCTTCACATGGTTTAGTAAATTCTCTGTTGTTGTTTGTTATAATTCACAGTTTCAGTGCTAAATTATCTAACTTTTATGTTATGGTAGTAGAGCATCAATACACACCTGTAATGTCCACAGAGAGAGGAGGAACAGCTGGACTTACTGACCGTGCGTAATAACCAGGAGTGCACGTTCTCCCGCTGGGGCGGCTGCTGAGTCCATCTTCAGTTTCCTTTATGTTGCTGAAGTTAGATGGAGTATTCTGGGAACATGAGGCCTATGATCCATATGGATCAAAATGTGATGTTTCATACCAAACTGAAAACATATCTATTCCAAAATTTTTGGAGATTTTTCAATGATGTGAGAGTAATCTGTGACAAAACAGGGCAAACATAAGTCACTGTCAGTTTGCATGGTTGCAAATCACATTTTACTTATGACTCTTTAAGTCTAAAAATATGTAGTTTAAAATTCTGAAAAAATGTCAGTGTTTATAAAATGAAGGGCGGATTTTTTTGGTTAGATGATTGTGAGATCAGATTTTCAAGTGTGATCATCACAGTGAAAACAATACAAGACGATGATTTCCAGTTTTCGCCTTGTGATGACCAGTATGTCACACATACTCTCTACTTGAGTAATTTTGGTTGCCTTTGACACATTAATGGCTGTGCATCCAAATTATATTGACTTCTTGTTGTTGTTGTTGTTATTGTTAAGGTACCGGCATTGAAAACAAATAGAATTTTATACTTTCTACACTGATTGCATCAGAATTCATTGCATCAGAATTCAGTCTTGAGTACTGAACCTAGTACATAGGTTTCATTTTATCATTTCTGAGTAGTTATTTTCTCAATGGGTTAGTCAAAAAATATTCTAACTTACAACTAACAAAAGACTGAGTCATCCGGGCAATGGTGGCACACGCCTTTAATCCTAGCACTTGGGAGGCAGAGGCAGGCGGATTTCTGAGTTCGAGGCTAACCTGGTCTACAGAGTGAGTTCCAGGACAGCCAGGGCTATACAGAGAAACCCTGTCTCGAAAAACAAAAAAACAACAAAAAAAAAAAAAGACTGAGTCATTGAGCTCAAATATTCATTTATGTTTTACTTACTTAAAATGTACCAATGAGGCCCTCCGCCATCTTTGCTACAGTGACTGGGAAGTTGGGACAGCCAGGTTCTGAGACAGACAGGCATAATATCCCTTGGGTCTTGGGCGGCTTGTGTGTATGCAGCTCCCAAGTGCTGGGCTGATCTGCAGTAACCAGCGCACCAGCTCTGCTGTGGGACTTCTGCCTGGCAGAGGGACCCCGCACTGGGCGGGAGCCTACCAGCTTTCCTTCCGCGACCTCTGTTCCCGCAGACTGCACTAAAGCAACAGGTACCCACGCTCTATCCCCAATATAACATCACTTGGGACACGGCCTGTTGGGGCTTCCGTCTGCGCCCGAGAACGGGTCAGCGCTGTGGTCATCTGGGTGCCAGATCGGCAGGCCATCGTGTCTGCAGGGTGAGCGGATCCACTGAGAGTGCCCTCCGCCATCTTTGCTCCAGGGACTGGGAAGTTGGGACAGCCAGGTTCTGAGACAGACAGGCATAATATCGCGGCTTGTGTGTGTGCAGCTCCCAAGTGCTGAGCTGATCTGCAGTAACCAGCGTGCCAGCTCTGCTGTGGGACTTCTGCCTGGCAGAGGGACGCCCCCTCCCGCCCCAGGAAAGATCACACACCCCTGCACAGGGCAGGAGCCTACCAGCCTCCCTTTGGCGACCTCTGCTCCAGGAATCCACTAGGCTGAGCCTTTGGATGTGCAAGGCCTCCCCAATATAAGATCACTTGGGGCAAGGCACATTAGGGCTCCAAAGTCACTCAGGAGCAGGCAGGCCCCAGAAATCGGTGCCAGGGGAATCCTGGTAATCCGGGGGGGGGGGGGCAGAAATAGCTTTGCAGGCTCACAGGAGGTCCAACCAACAGCCAGTGGCAGCAGGACCAACTAACACCAGAGGTATCCAGATGGCAAAAGGCAAACGTAGGAATGTTACTAACAGAAATCAAAGTAATGTGGGACCATCCGAACCCAACTCTCCAACAGCAGCAAGTCCTGGATACCCCACCACACCCGAAAGACAAGATCTGGATTTAAAATCACTTCTCATGATCCTATTAGAGGATCACAAGAAGGACACAAATAAATCTCATAAAGAGTTACAGGAGACCATGAATCAACGGTTAGAAGCCCTTACAAAGGAAAAACAAAAATCGCTTAGAGAAATGCGGGAGAACATGGATCAAAAGATGGAGGCGCACAAGGAGACAACACAAAAATCGCTTAACGAGATGAATCAACGGGTAGATGCACTCACAAAGGAATCACAAAATTTGCATAAAGAAATGCAGAAGAATATGGGTCAACAAACAGATGCCCATAAGGAGGCAACACAAAAATTGCTTAAAGAAATGAATCAATGGTTAGATGCCCTTACAAAGGAAACATGAGAACTGCTTAAAGAAATGCAGGAGACGATGGATCAACAGATGGAATCCCATGAGGAGGAAACACAAAAATCGCTCAGAGAAATGCAGGAGAATGTGGGTCATCAGGAAGAAATCCTGAAAGAGGTAATGCAAAAATACCTTAAAGAAATACAGGAAAATACAAACAAACAAGTGAAGGATCTCAGCAAATCCATCCAGGAACTAAAAAAGGAAGTAGAAACAACTAAGAAATCACAAAGGGAGACAACTTTGGAGATAGAAAACCTTGGGAAGAAATCAGGAGTCATAGATGCAAACATCAACAATAGAATACAAGAGATGGAAGAAAGAATCTCAGGTGATGAAGATTCCATAGAAAGCATCGACTCAACAGTCAAAGAAAATGCAAAATGCAAAAAACGTGTAACCCAAAACACCAGGAAATCCAGGACACAATGAGAAGACCAAACCTAAGGATTATAGGTATAGATGAGAGTGAAGATTTGCAACTTAAAGGGCCAGTAAACATCTTCAACAAAATTATGGAGGAAAACTTCCCTAACCTAAAGAGAGAGATGCCGATGAACGTACAAGAAGCCTACAGAACTCCAAACAGACTGGACCATAACAGAAATACCTCCCGTCACATAATAATCAAAACACTGAATTTTCTAAACAAAGAAAGAATACTAAAAGCAGTAAGAGAAAAGGGCCAAGTAACATACAAAGGAAGACCTATCCGAATCACATCAGACTTCTCACCAGAGACTATGAAAGCCAGAAGATCCTGGGCAGATCTCATGCAGACACTAAGACAGCACAAATGCCAGCCTAGACTACTATACCCAGCAAAACTCTCAATCACCATAGATGGAGAGACCAAGATATTCCATGATAAAACCAAATTTTCACAATATCTTTCCACAAATCCAGCCCTGCAACGGATAATAGGTGGAAACCTCCAATACAGGGAGAGAAACAACACCCTGGAAAAAATGAGATAATAACCATCTTGAATCAAACCCAAAAGTAGATAACCACTCAAACATAAAGATAGCGTCAAGAATGGCAGATGGCAATAATCACTATGCCTTAATCTCTCTTAATATCAATGGTCTCAATTCCCCAGTTAAAAGACATAGACTAGCAGACTGGATACGTAAACAGGACCCAGCATTTTGCTGCATGCAGGAAACGCACCTCAGTGTCAAAGACAAACACTACCTCAGAGTAAAAGGCTGGAAAACAATTTTACAAGCAAATGGCCCCAAGAAACGAGGTGGAGTAGCCATCCTAATATCAGATAAAATTGATTTTCAACCTAAAGTCATCAAAAAAGACACAGAAGGACACTACATACTGATCAAGGGAAAAATCCACCATCAAGAACTCTCAGTTCTGAATATGTATGCTCCAAATGCAAGGTCACCCTCATTCGTAAAAGAAACTTTACTAAAACTCAAAGCACACATCGCACCACACAATAATAGTGGGTGACTTCAACACCCCGCTCTCTGAAATGGATCGTTCAGGAAAGCAGAAAATAAACAGGGACACAGTGAATCTAATTGAAGCCTTGGACCAAATGGAACTAACTGATATATATAGAACATTTCATCCTAGAGCTAAAGAATACACCTTCTTCTCAGCTCCTCATGGTACCTTCTCCAAAATTGACCATATAATTGGTCGCAAATCAGAACTCAACAGATATAAGAAGATAGAAATAATCCCATGCCTCCTATCAGATCACTATGGAATAAGGGTGGTCTTCAATGGCAACAAAAACAAAAGAAAACCCACGTACACATGGAGGCTGAACAATGCTCTACTCAATGATAACTTGGTCGAGGTGGAAATAAAGAAAGAAATCAAAGACTTTTTGAAAGTTAATGAAAATGAAGGCACAACATACCCTAATTTATGGGACACAATGAAAGCAGTGCTAAGAGGAAAATTCATACACCTGAGTGCCGCCAAAAAGAAACGGGAGACAGCATACACTAACAGCTTAATGGCACACCTGAAAGCCCTGGAACAAAAAGAAGCAAATACACCAAAGAGGAGTAGAAGGCAGGAAATCATCAAACTCAGGGCTGAAATCAATCAAGTAGAAACAAATAAAACCACAAAAAGAATCAACAAAACGAGGAGTTGGTTCTTTGAGAAAATCAACAAGATAAATAAGCCCTTAGCCAGACTAACCAGAGGGCACAGAGATAGTATCCAAATTAATAAAATCAGAAACGAAAAGGGAGAGATAACAACAGAAACTGAGGAAATTCAAAAAATCATCAGATCCTACTACAAAAACCTGTATTCAACACAACTAGAAAATCTTGAGGAAATGAACAATTTCCTTGACAGATACCAAGTACCAAAATTAAATCAGGATCAAATAGACCATCTAAACCATCCTATAAGCCCTGAAGAAATAGAAGTTGTCATTGGAAGTCTTCCAACCAAAAAAAGCACAGGTCCAGATGGTTTTAGTGCAGAATTCTATCAGACCTTCAAAGAAGACCTAACACCAATACTCTTCAAACTGTTCCACAAAATAGAAACAGAAGGAACACTACCCAACTCGTTCTATGAAGCCACAATTACACTAATACCAAAAGCACACAAAGATCCAACAAAGAAAGAGAATCTCAGGCCAATCTCTCTTATGAATATCGATGCAAAAATATTCAATAAAATTCTTGCCAACCGAATCCAAGAACACATCAAAACGATCATTCACCACAATCAAGTAGGCTTCATCCCAGGGATGCAGGGATGGTTCAATATAAGGAAATCCATCAATGTAATCCACTACATAAACAATCTCAAAGAAAAAAACCACATGGTCATCTCATTAGATGCTGAGAAAGCATTTGACAAAATTCAGCATCTTTTCATGCTAAAGGTCTTGGAAAGATCAGGAATTCAAGGCCCATATCTAAACATAGTAAAAGCAATTTACAACAAACCGGTAGCCAGCATCAATATAAATGGAGAGAAACTTGAAGCAATCCCACTAAAATCAGGGACTAGACAAGGCTGCCCTCTCTCTCCATAACTTTTCAATATAGTACTTGAAGTTCTAGCTAGAGCAATTAGAAAACAAAAAGAGGTCAAAGGGATACAAATTGGAAAGGAAGAAGTCAAACTATCACTATTTGCAGACGATATGATAGTATACTTAAGCGACCCAAAGAACTCCACCAGAGAACTCCTACAGCTGATAAACGACTTCGGCAAAGTGGCCGGATATAAAATCAACTCCAGCAAGTCAGAAGCCTTCCTATACTCAAAGGATAAGCAGGCTGAGAAAGAAGTAAGAGAAATAATACCCTTCACAATAGTCACAAACCATATTAAGTATCTTGGCGTGACTCTAACCAATCAAATGAAAGATCTGTATGACAAGAACTTCAAGTCTCTGAAGAAAGAAATTGAAGAAGACCTCAGAAGATGGAAAAATCTGCCATGCTCATGGATTGGCAGGATTAATATAGTAAAAATGAGCATCTTACCAAAAGTAATACACAGATTCAATGCAATCCCCATCAAAATCCCAACTCAATTCTTCATAGAGTTAGAAAGAGCAATTCAAAAATTCATCTGGAATAACAGAAAACCCAGAATAGCTAAAACTGTTCTCAAGAGTAAAAGAACCTCTGGGGGAATCAGTATCCCGGACCTCAAGCTGTACTACAGAGCAATAGTGTTAAAAACCGCATGGTATTGGTACAGTGACAGACATGTAGATCAATGGAACAGAATTGAAGACCCAGAAATGAATCCACACTCCTATGGTCACTTGATCTTTGACAAAGGAGCTAAAACCATCCAGTGGAAAAAAGATAGCCTTTTCAACAAATGGTGCTGGCTCAGCTGGAGGTCAACATGCAGAAGAATGCAAATTGACCCATTCTTATCTCATTGCACTAAGCTCAATTCTAAGTGGATCAAAGATCTCCACATAAAACCAGACATACTGAAACTAATAGAAGGGAAACTAGGGAAGAACCTTGAACATATGGGCACAGGGGAGAATTTCCTGAACAGAACTCCAATAGCTTATGCTCTAAGATCAAGAATAGACAAATGGGACCTCATTAAATTACAAAGTTTTTGCAAGGCAAAAGACAATGTCAAAAAGACAAAGTGGCAACCAACTAACTGGGAAATGATCTTTACCAACCTTACATCCGACAGAGGGCTAATATCCAATATATACAAAGAACTCAAGAAGTTAAACTCCAGAGAGACAAGTAACCCTATTAAAAAATGGGGTACAGAGCTAAACAAAGTGTTCTCACCTGAAGAATATCTAATGGCTGAGAAGCACCTAAAGAGATGTTCATCATCCTTAGTCATTAGGGAAATGCAAATCAAAACAACCCTGAGATTCCATCTCACATCAGTCAGGATGGCTAAGATCAAAAACACAGGAGACAGCAGTTGTTGGCGAGGATGTGGAGAAAGAGGAACACTCTTCCACTGCTGGTGGAATTGCAAGCTGGTACAACCACTCTGGAAATCAGTCTGGCGGTTCCTCAGAAAACTGGGCATGACACTCCCGGAGGATCCGGCTATACCACTCCTGGGCATATACCCAGGGACTTTACCTGCATGCAATAAGGACACATGCTCCACTATGTTCATAGCAGCCTTATTTATAATAGCCAGAAGCTGGAAAGAACCCAGATGTCCCTCAACGGAGGAATGGATTCAGAAGATGTGGTATATCTACACAATGGGATACTACTCTGCAATTAAAAACAATGAATTCACGAAATTCCTAGGCAAATGGTCAGATCTTGAAAATATCATCCTTAGTGAGGTAACCCAATCACAAAAGAACACACATGATATGCAGTCACTGATAAGGGGATATTGACCCAGAATCTCGGAATACCCTAGACACAATTCGCATATCATTAGATTTCTAAGAAGATGGAAGGAGAGACCCCTGGTCCTGGAAAGACTGGATGTAGGGGAACGCCAGGACAGAGTAACGAGAGGGGGTTGAATGGAGAAAAGAGGGAGGGAAGGGGGCTTATGGGACTTTCGGGGAGGGAGGAAACGGGAAAAGGGAAATGATTTGGAATGTAAATTAAAAAAAAAATAAAATAAATAATTAAAAAAAAAAAGCGAGAGGACCAGATGATTTTGGCACATGCCTATACTTTCACCACTCATTTGATTGAAACAGTAGTAAGGGTTTAGAGTTCCTTACCTGCCTTGACTCCATAGCAATACTCTGTTGCATAAAGGAAAATGAAGTCAAATATGTACAATGAGTTTGCCCTAGTTATTGTCTAGTGTATTGAAACCATGAAAATAAATATTGAAGAATAATAAAAGTAGTACAGTTTTAGTTTCCTTCAAATAATCAAGTATGTCCCCACAGATTCTTTTCATGATACATGAGAAAATTTTGAATAACCATGTTCTGATCTCCAAATGCCATTGTTACTGTCACTTATCTAAAGGACACTTTATGCATTAGAACTTCACCTTTTTGTAAGCTTTTAAAAGATCACTTTTGCAAGCACGCTTGATCATCTCAAAATTTTACATCTGCTACAAATGCTTCTGATCATTTCATTACTATTATTTATTTGGCAAGAATTTATTTATAGAGAAACAAAAGGGGCAATAAAAGGAATAGCAGGTGATTCAGTCAGGAATTATCCAATAATCCAAATATGATCTCTCATTCAGTGGGGGAATTGCTGGTCATAAGGATATGTGAACTGCATATTTCACATGGACTTATAGATATGGCTACATTTAAAATTTTCATTACAAAACAGAATCTACATAATTTGGAATAAACAGAATATTTTTTTAATGTTGGCGAATTTCTTAATGCTTAAGAGAAATCTTTACACACACACACACACACAGAACAGTCTTGTGACCACAGCTTCCTTAAAGACACTGAATTGTTCTTTGAACTTGTTTTCATTTTAATTTTAGACTTGTTTTTGTTTGTAACTGTTTATGCTCCAATGCATATCTTTGTAACATATTGTGCCTGATACCTGAGCAGGTCAGACTAGGGAATTTGATCCCCTGAAACTGAAGTAATGGATGCCTATGAGCTATCACATGGGTGTTAGGAATTATTGAAAATTTTCTTTTGCTTGTAGGATTTTAGGTAATGACTACCAAATGATTTTTTTTTCAGTTCTTTTCTTCAGAAACAATATATCCAGATTTTTGTTTTGTTTCGCTTTTTAGGAAAATTATGTTTCTCAAGTGGAAAACAAATGCATTTCTGTTTTTTGTCAGAACTTAGACTAGTTCATATATATTATCATATACCTGGAAGCTATAATAAAATTATTAACTATGAACTTAATGAATGAAATACTCTTTAGGTATTTTCTTTTAGTGTGCATTTATATTTAAGACTAAATAATGCAAACATTGAGATTTCAGGATTAGACCACTGAACTCAGCTAATCCTTCCTTAGATTTCCCTGTTATTTAACTTGGAGTGCTCTTGGAGTTTCCTCATGGCCAGGAGAGAACCACAGTTGGTAATCTTCACTGTTCTGTGAGCCAAAGAGAACCAACCATAACAAATAATCTGACAGTAGAGTCTTGAAGAATCTAGTGATTTTCTTTACTTACAATTTCCAGCTCTCTAGCAGGGAAATTATTAGGACCAGTATTAATGGCATGTCTTCTTACCACAGGTTTGAGTCATCAGGAGACTCCCTTGATTTCAGGAGAAACCCCTGAGGTACTTGCCTTTCCTCCCTGAGGGAATATCTTGGTCTATTGATCAACAGTTAAATACAAAATTGCATTCAGCCATCGAGAGAGAGAAAGAGAGAGAGAGAGAGAGAGAGAGAGAGAGAGAGAGAGAGAGAGAGAGAGAGAGAGAGACTGAGATACACATGCACATTTATAAACAGAAAGACCAAATATACAGATATGTATGCATAGAGAAAGCACTTAGAAAGAAATACACTGGCAGTGGTGGCTCACGCCTTTAATCGCAGCACTTGAGAGGCAAAGGCAGACAGATTTCTGAGTTCCAGGCCAACCTGGTCTATATAGTGAGTTCCAGGACACGTAGGGCTATACAGAGAAACCCTGTCTCGAAAAACTAAAAAGAAATTAAGAAAAAGACATACACAAACACATTAATTAAAGATTAAAAAACCAACCAGAACATGTACACTTACACTGCCACACATGGGAAATGAAAACAAGAAGGAATGGGAGAAGAATCATATACCATAAAGGAAGTGCAATGAAATTTTAATGAAGAGAAAGAAAGGAAGAAGAAAGAAAGAGAGAGAGAGAGAGAGAGAGAGAGAGAGAGAGAGAGAGAAGGAAGGAAATAAGGAGGGAAGGAGGGAGTGAAGGAAGGAAGGAAGGAAGGAAGGAAGGAAGGAAGGAAGGAAGGCAGGGGAAAGAAAATAGAAATAAAAGAAAGAAAGAAAAAAGAAAGAAAGAAAGAAAAGAAAGAACTTGCTGCCTCTAAGTTTAGCATCCTTTAAATCAGTTGTGTGCATATGATCAATTAATCTCACATTATTACAATAGACTAGTTCATATATATTATCATATACCTGGAAGCTATAATAAAATTATTAACTATGAACTTAATGAATGAAATACTCTTTAGGTATTTTCTTTTAGTGTGCATTTATATTTAAGACTAAATAATGCAAACATTGAGATTTCAGGATTAGACCACTGAACTCAGCTAATCCTTCCTTAGATTTCCCTGTTATTTAACTTGGAGTGCTCTTGGAGTTTCCTCATGGCCAGGAGAGAACCACAGTTATTACAATGCATCTGTATTGTCTAGTGATAGGAAAAGTATAGTTCAACGCCATTGGGCTGTGAGTTTCATTTCTATGGAAATGTAGACAAGAAATTCAAGACAAAAGTCCCTCTCAAGACTATTATTATATCTTAGATGCCTTTATTTCCAAAAGGAGAAGATTGTAAAATATGATTTGTAAACTTATCATGATTAAGTATCAACTGTATAATTTTCTATGCATACATATTGGCACATATGTGGATCTCAAAAACAAAATTCAATTTTAATCCCAAATAACTTGAAAATAAATTACAGGCATTCTTATCATTGGTAGTAACTTCTCAAATATATAATTCACCATATCAATGTCCATTGCTGTTACACATAAAGGCTGTGAAAAGTACAGGGAAGAATGGTATAAAATAACTTTGAAGCTCATGATTACAAAATGTGTTATTGTCTAATCATTACTTATAATCTATATTCTGTAATGACTACTCTAATATAGAATAAACATCCTGTTTTCTTCCCATGAGATAACTCTAGAAGACTGTCCATCTACCATATTTATCACAATATTAACTATGTGGGTACTTGGTATTCAAACATAACTGTAGCAGGTTGAGTATGATAAAGGAAGACTGAGTAGCCATGTGTGCAGGAGCTCAGTATCCTGATTTTTCTTTCATTATGGCAGTGGAAAGGCAGGGAGGGTGGTTGAAATAGAGAATAACCGTTTGCTTCCTCCCTATCTAGACTTCTATCATTTCACACCCTTACTTTCATGCACAGCATGTGCACACTATTAGGTAAATAAGGACTAATAGCAGCAGCTATTAAAAATAAGAAAAAAAGGCAAAAACAAAATAAAATTTAAAAAACAAAATGAACGAAAGATGAGTTTGTATCCTCTCCATATAATGCTTTATATAATATAAGCATTGTAAGTGGCTAGAAAGCAATCCCTTAAATAAGAATTATAGCACAAGTGCCCCTCTATATCTGGAAACAACCTTGAAACAGACCAAATAAACCACTTCACAAACCATCTCTTTCATGCAGTTTTTATTTATTGTCTTTTAACCAGTGGGTATAACATATTGCCCTGAAAATAATTGTTCAATAATTATTTAATAGCTTTGTCTGTAACTCAATGATAAAACTACTACGTAGTATTGAGAGGTTATGAGTTTTATCCTAAGCACTTTCCATACATATGTATACACACACATACACACACACACACACACACACACAAATTGTAAGTTATTAAAATGATTTCTAAACAGAAGTTACATGAAAAGATATCCCTTTGCAGAGAACAATCAAATAAATATAAGGATAAAGAGCCATGATTATGCAGCTGGCCTTCCAACGCAGGTGTACAGATACACAGAGACTAACGGAAAGAGTAGGAGACAGAAGTAAAGAGATAAAATGGTACAGAACATGCGCATGTGGAGAACAATTTAATTCTTGCTAATATTTTGGTCTGTTTGAGATTTATTTGTTATCTAATATAATAACAATTATTTTTGATTAGACAGAAATTTTTAAAATAAATAATAGTTGAACAAAACATGACTTAATATAGAAGCAATAAGAACCCAGGGGGAAAAGCTGCTTATTTCTAATAATAAATACTTGGCTTGGAAATGTACGCTGTTGCGACTATCTAATGTACTTTTCAGTCATTAAAAAAATTTCCTCTTTTTTGTTGCTTTACCATGTGGATCAATCTTGTTCATAGTGCTTTCTATATATCACATGTAAAAGACACTTATGTATATGCCATACATATATATCTATTCTATATACATAAATCTAATTATCTCCCCTCTCCACCCTCTTATGTCTTCATCTTCCATTACTCCACAAGCTGCTAGTAATGAACTTGAAATGTCAGTTTTGGTTTTGTATTCACATACACTGTCAGCACTTGGTATGTCCTCAGTGAATATCTGCAGTGAGAAATTTTTCTTGATACCGTTCTTGGCATCATTAATATATTTGCTCAAATGCAATAAGAACACACAATGTAGTAAAAATTAATTTTCTAGTAGTTTATTTTAACCTAATTATTTTTAATAGTTTATAAGTACCATTTTAATGTTAATTACAAAACAATTAGTTTAGCAATATGCATTATTGGATTAGGGAATATTTAAAAATGTTTTAGAACCAAAGATATTGTCAGGTAATAACACGTTGACCTAGGAAGCTAACCAGTCCTCAGAACATTTGTTTGCTAGGTTGTTGTCAACTTGCTTGCATCTTGAATGAACTACAATTCAGAAATGGAGGGAACACCTGTAATCCAAATCTTGAGGCTCGAAGACAAAGCCTTCTGACTCGGCCCTTGACAGGGCCAGGCACTGTAGAATATACATGTCATTAATCCCTAGAGACTGAGGGGTAGTAGATCTGAGTTCAAGGTCAGCCTGGGACAAAGCAAGGTCCTGATCTAGGCATGGTGAGAGACACCTTTAATCTTTTATATGTATATATGTATGTGTGTGTATGTGTATGTGTACATGTATGTGTACACATATATGTACATATATACATATCACATATAATAATAAAAGTGACATAGCAGGTAATAATAAAAAGTGAAATAGGAGGAAACTTCATAGGTACTTGGTGATATGTAGGGACTGGTTTTGATGCTTTGATCAGGAATCTGCATGTGAACACTTAATGGCCTTTTCTCCAATTGGTTCTTGATTGATCAATATAGTTGCTAATGGCCAGTGAGCTGAGTGGAATAGGCAGGACTTCCAGTTTTACTATAGGAAGGCTAGCATTGTAGGGGAAGAGAAAAAGATTCACCATGCTGCAGAGGGAGAAATAGTCGCCAGCCATGTGAGATCTAAGGTGTTTTGGCCATTGGCTGCTTCCCTAACTGGCCTGGTATAGCAGGTGAGACATTAGAAACATAATTAAGCTGAGGGTAGATTTAGGTTGCTGAGCTTGGACTAAGGCGACTGACCAAACAAAATTGAGGGCAGATTCAGAGGTGTTGAACTGAGAGTGAAAAGAAGGGTAAGAGAGCTGAGGAAGACTTAGAAGAGCCTGGCCATTGAGCTAAGGGATATCAAAAGGAGCTAATTTGTGTGTGTCTATCATCTGTAGATCCCATGGAACCTTATCACTTGACCTTTATCCTTATCAGTTGGTCATTAGCCACCAGTGATATTCTGCTGCACAGACATTCAAATAGTTGAGCATTCTACAAGTAACTATTTAAATTAAATATGATTTTTTTCTGGAAATTAACAAGGAAGTATTGGAGGTATTGGTTAAATTTAAATATACTATGCAGTATTACTGGAGAGAAATCAATTTGTGTATTTTCAAAACCTAAATAATACGAGACATTATGAGGAAAAGAATGTGGAGGATACAGTAAGTCCTTGTTTTTTCCACATCTTTGTTAGAAGACCATGTACCTCTGTTCTGCCCAGAGAATCTTGTGGAGTCCCGATGAACATCATAGATCAAAAACTAAGGTATATACTTATTTGTGAAATGCATGTGGTAGAAATTATAGACAAACTGGCATCATCATAGAAGGGGAAAGTTGGAGTTGTCATCCTGTATATAATCGGACTAAACTGGATTCTTATTTTGCAAACATTCTGGTTAATTGGTTTAACCTGTGAATTATAAAGTATTAAGTTGCCCAACAATTTCTATAGCTATCTTCCTATGACTAGAAGTCCAAACTATAGGTCTTACCGAAAGGAGGCCAAAAAACTTCCGGTGGGCCAAAACAGGACAAGTATCTTCCAAGTACAGGTTTCGTTTATTCTAAGTCCACATTATCCATGGCCCATAGGTAATACATGGGATGATACAGTTTATCTTAAACTTTTTCTTATTCCTAGAAAGAGAATCAAGTATCTCTGTTAGTTTGATACTTAACATGATAATACAGAGAAAGATTTCCCACACTATGTAATATAACATGTAAGAGTCAAAATACAAGCATATTATGCAATATTTACCATGGGATACACATTCACACTCACACACAAACATACAAACACATGTCTCAATCATATGAAACATTTATACTTATATTTTCTTTCCTTCTGAAAACATCCAATTATATATATAATTTGGTTCATATATATATGAACCAAATTTCAGAAGAAATTCATAAACCTAAAACCTCTAATTCCAATGTCTGATAAGAGATAATATTCCTTGAAAATGAAAATAATGACAATCATCTCTTATGAGACTAATAATGTTCTTTCAATAATATGAATGCAAATCTCATAATAGTTCTAATTATTATCACTACACAGCAGAAGTGGAACAAATATATGGTCTTTCAAGAAAACGATTTTAGTTTCCTTTACTCTCAAAAATCAAAGTTAATTTCACTTACACCAACTACGCTTAAAAGGCACACTGTCAGTATATATCCATTTTTAATTCAAATGAATCAGTTACTTAGAGGAGCCAGACAGGAAAGAGGTCGTTGCCCATGAGCCTTTGCAGTGGCAGACAGGCAGTTAGAGGTGGAGGAGGAGGAGGAGGAGGCGGAGACTGAGAAGGGAGGGGGTAAAAATGGAGGAGGTCCCCGGATTGACAAGACCTGACCATCCTTCCCCAGCTCCAGAAAGACCCCAATGCCCGATCCACATGCACATGCAAAAGGTCCCTGTATGCACCGCCTAGCTGTCTATTACTTTAAAAAAAAAAATCAATATTTCCAAGTGTGGACTGAACTTATTTTGAGCCTACATCAGTCAGACATTAACTACCATTTTCTATGCTGGGAGCTTACAGTGACTGATCAGGGTTGAACGACAAATTACACAATTGGTTGTATCTACAATGTATGGAAGAATTCTCTTCTGAATAGTTCATTTATCACATTTTTTTTTTGAAGTGGATCTTAAGGAATATTATTTACGAATGACCAGAACGTTTATTCCCCAACTGAATAAATTATATTATTGGTGTATGTCCTCAAAACCATTTACAAACTTATGAAAACATGACATGAATTATTTACTTGATAATGCCAATACCAACTTCATACCTTCTAGAATAAAATGAAAGACATGATCATGGGCAGTGGAGATTATATGTGATGTGGTCCCAGAAAACACCTCCACGGTCATAAGTTACAGTGCAACATTGTATATGGCTTCATTTAATCACAGCAGTTTTCTCTAATACATGCAGAATCACCAAAGAAAACCTAGTGCCTGCAGTTTTTCTTGATTAGTGGAGGGATAGGAGCTGCTTCTCATCTCTTCATACTAGTTTGGAAACTATGAAGTCAAGAGGCTTACGTGGGTTGCCACTTGTGCGCAAGGCTCGTAATCAGGGATTCCACCCTGTTGCTTTTAAAGTCTGTCTGTAAACAACAAGCAAGAGGACACCTGCTTCTCATATTTCAAATATTTTATTTTGAGAGCATATCTCACTATACAGTCCACATATCCCACAAACTTTAATACTCATAAGTCAGCTTTAACAATGCTACAATTACTGGCATGTGCTTGTACATCTGGGTCCTTTTCAAGTATGTTGTTATTCTTTCCCAGATTCAAATAACAGGATAGCACCTTAAATGATTTGTTTTTTTAAAAATGTATCTAAAGCTTTTGTCAAAACAAATTGAGAAATGTGTAGGGGAGTGATCACCAAACTTCAACCACAGTAGAGGAACACTTCTCCACTGCTGGTGGGATTGCAAGCTGGTACAACCACTCTGGAAAGCAGTCTGGCGGTTACTCAGAAAAATGGGCATGACACTCCTGGAGGATCCGGCTATACCACTGCTGGGCATATACCCAGAGGCTTTCCCTACATGCAATAAGGACACATGCTCCACTATGTTCATAGCAGTCTTATCTATAATAGCCAGAAGCTGGAAAGAACCCAGATGTCCCTCAATGGAGGAATGGATTCAGAAGATGTGGTGTATTTACACAATGGAATACGACTCTGCAATTAAAAACAATGAATTCAAGAAATTCCTAGGCAAATGGTCAGATCTGGAAAATATCAACCTTAGTGAGGTAACCCAATCACAAAAGAACTCACATGGTATCCTTTGCCTTACTGATAAGGGGATATTAACCCAGAATCTCGGAACACCCAAGACACAATTCACATATCAATAGATTTCCAAGAAGATGGAAGGAGAGACCCCTGGTCCTGGAAAGGCTGGATATGGCGGAATACCAGGACAGAGAAGCGAGAGGGGGTTGAATGGGGAACAGCAGGAGGGAAGAGGGCTTATGAGGCTTTCAGGGAGGAAGGAACCTGGAAAGGGGAAACCATTTGGAATGTAAATTAAAAAATATAGAAAAAAAAAAGAAATTCTTCCCTGTAATAATGGAATGGCTAATCTTCTGGTGGTTTCTTTAGTGGAGAATTGTACAATGTTCAGTGTTCTGAGGAACTGTCAAACTGATTTCCAGAGTGGTTGTACCAGATCCCACCAGCAATGGAGGAGTGATCCTTTTTCTCCAAATCCTCACCAGCATCTGCTGTCTCCTGAGTTTTTTATTTTAGCCATACTGACTGGTGTTAGGTAGAATCTCGGCATTGTTTTGATTTGCATTTCCCTGATAACTAAAGATGTTGAACATTTCATTATGTGCCTCTGGGACATTTGATATTCCTCAGTTGAAAATTCTTTCTTTAGCTCTATACCCCATTTTTAATAGGGTATTCTCTGGAGTCTAACTTCTTGAGTCCTTTGTATATATTGAATATTAGCCCTCTATCAGATGTAGGGATTGTAAAGATCTTTTTCCAATCTGATGGTTGCCATTTTGTCCTATTGACAGTGTCCTTTGCCTTACAGAAGCTTTTATGAGGTTCCATTTGTCGATTTTTGATCTTAGAGCATAGGCCATTGGTGTTCTGTTCAGGAAATTTTCCCCTATGCATACCTGTTAGAGGTTCTTCCCCATCTTCTCCTCTATAAGCTTGAATGTATGTCGTTTTATGTGTAGGTCCTTGATCCACTTGGACATGAACTTTGTACAGGGAGATAAGAATGGGTCAATTTGCATTTTTCTACATGCTGACCACCAGTTGAACAAGCACCATTTGTTAAAAATGCTGCCCTTTTCCACTGGATAGTTTTCTTCCTTTGTCAAAGATCAAGTGACCATAGATGTGTGGGTTCATTTCAGGGTTGTAAATTCTATTCCATTGATCTTCCTGCCACTTTCTGTACCAATACCATATAGTTTTTATCACTTTTGCTTTGTAACACAGCTTGATATAAGGGATGGTGATTCCACCAGAAGTTCTTTTATTGTTGAGAACAGTTTTGGCTCTCCTGGGTTTTTTGTTATTCCAAATGGTTTTGCAAAATGCTCTTTCTAACTCTACAAAGAATCTAGTTGGCATTTTGATGGGGATTGCATTGACTCTGTAGGTTGCTTTCAGAAAGATGGCCATTTTTGCATTAATCCTGCCAGTCCATGAGTATGGGAGATCTTTCCATCTTCTGAGATCTTCTTCAATTTCTTTCTTCAGAAACTTGAACTTCTTGTCATACAGATCTTTCACTTGCTTCTTTAGAGTCACACCAAGGTATGAAATATCATTTGTAACTATTGTGAAGGGTGTTATTTCCCCAATTTCTTTCTCAGTCTGTTTATCTTTTGAGTAAAGGAAGGCTACTGATTTGTTTCAGTCAATTTTATATCCAGCCACTTTGCTGAAGTTGTTTATCAGGTGTAGGAGTTCTCTGGTGGAATTTTTGGGGTCATTGAAGTATATGATCATATCATCTGCAAATAGTGATATTTTGACTTTTTCCTTTCCAATTTATATACTTTTGACCTCCTTTTTTTGTCTAATTGCTCTAACTAGAACTTAAAATACTATATTGAATAGATAGGGAGAGAGTGGACAGCTTTGTCTAGTTCCTGATTTTAGTGGGATTGCTTCATGTTTCTCTCCATTTAGTTTGATGTTGGCTACTGGTTTGCTGTATATAGCTTTTACTATGTTTAGGTATGGGCCATCAATTCCTGATCTTTCCAAGACTTTTAACATGAAGGGATGACGAATTTTGTCAAATACTTTTTCAGCATCTAATGAAATGATCATGTGTATGTTTTTGTTTGTTTATTTGTTTGTTTGTATTTTTTATTTTATTTTCTATACTTATTATTTACTTACATTCCCAATGATTTCCCCTTTCCTGGTTCACCCCCTCCCCGAAAGTCCCATAAGCCCTCTTCCCTCCCCCTGCTCCCCAGTCAATTCCCTCCTGATTCTCTGTCCTGGTATTCCCCTACACTGCTACATCCAGTCTTTCCAAGACCAGTGGCCTCTCCTTCCTTCTTCTTGGAAATTATCTCTCAACAGAGGAATGAATACAGAAGATGTGGTATATTTACACAATGGAATACTACTCAGCAATTAAAAACAATGAATTCATGAAATCCTTAGGCAAACGGTCAGAACTGGAAAATATCATCCTTAGTGAGGTAACCCAATCACAAAAGAACACACATGGTATGCAGTCACTGATAAGTGGATATTAGCCCAGAATCTCTGGATTTTTTTTCTTTGAGTTTGTTTATGTAGAGTATTTTGTTGATGGAATTTCTCTTTCTTTCTTTTTTTCTTTCTTTCTTTCTTTCTTTCTCTCTCTCTTTCTTTCTTTCTTTGAAACAACATAGATGTTATTTTGACCAATATCACTATCACAATCAAAATTCCACATGTGATTGTAACAATGTTTAAATGCTATTTACATATCAGTGATAATAACAGTGGATTATAATGGATCAACAGATGGAATCCCATGAGGAGGAAACACAAAAATCGCTCAGAGAAATGCAGGAGAACGTGGGTCATCAGGAAGAAATCCTGAAAGAGGTAATGCAAAAATACCTTAAAGAAATACAGGAAAATACAAACAAACAAGTGAAGGATCTCAGCAAATCCATCCAGGAACTAAAAAAGGAAGTAGAAACAACTAAGAAATCACAAAGGGAGACAACTTTGGAGATAGAAAACCTTGGGAAGAAATCAGGAGTCATAGATGCAAACATCAACAATAGAATACAAGAGATGGAAGAAAGAATCTCAGGTGCTGAAGATTCCATAGAAAGCATCGACTCAACAGTTAAAGAAAATGCAAAATGCAAAAAACGCGTAACCCAAAACATCCAGGAAATCCAGGACACAATGAGAAGACCAAACCTAAGGATTATAGGTATAGATGAGAGTGAAGATTTGCAACTTAAAGGGCCAGTAAACATCTTCAACAAAATTATGGAGGAAAACTTCCCTAACTTAAAGAGAGAGATGCCGATGAACATACAAGAAGCCTACAGAACTCCAAACAGACTGGACCAGAACAGAAATACCTCCCGTCACATAATAATCAAAACACCGAATGTTCTAAACAAAGAAAGAATACTAAATGCAGTAAGAGAAAAGGGCCAAGTAACATACAAAGGAAGACCTATCCGAATCACATCAGACTTCTCACCAGAGACTATGAAAGCCAGAAGATCCTGGGCAGATCTCATGCAGACACTAAGACAGCACAAATGCCAGCCTAGACTACTATACCCAGCAAAACTCTCAATCACCATAGATGGAGAGACCAAGATATTCCATGATAAAACCAAATTTTCACAATATCTTTCCACAAATCCAGCCCTGCAACGGATAATAGGTGGAAACCTCCAATACAGGGAGAGAAACAACACCCTGGAAAAAATGAGATAATAACCTTCTTGAATCAAACCCAAAAGTAGATAATCACTCAAACATAAAGATAGCGTCAAGAATGGCAGATGGCAATAATCACTATGCCTTAATCTCTCTTAATATCAATGGTCTCAATTCCCCAATTAAAAGACATAGACTAGCAGACTGGATACGTAAACAGGACCCAGCATTTTGCTGCATGCAGGAAACGCAACTCAGTGTCAAAGACAAACACTACCTCAGAGTAAAAGGCTGGAAAACAATTTTACAAGCAAATGGCCCCAAGAAACGAGGTGGAGTAGCCATCCTAATATCGGATAAAATTGATTTTCAACCTAAAGTCATCAAAAAAGACACAGAAGGACACTACATACTGATCAAGGGAAAAATCCACCATCAAGAACTCTCAATCCTGAATATCTATGCTCCAAATGCAAGGGCACCCTCATTCGTAAAAGAAACTTTACTAAAACTCAAAGCACACATCGCACCGCACACAATAATAGTGGGTGACTTCAACACCCCGCTCTCTGAAATGGATCGTTCAGGAAAGCAGAAACTAAACAGGGACACAGTGAATCTAATTGAAGCCTTGGACCAAATGGAACTAACTGATATATATAGAACATTTCATCCTAGAGCTAAAGAATACACCTTCTTCTCAGCTCCTCATGGTACCTTCTCCAAAATTGATCATATAATTGGTCACAAATCAGACCTCAACAGATACAAGAAGATAGAAATAATCCCATGCCTCCTATCAGATCACTATGGAATAAGGGTGGTCTTCAATGGCAACAAAAACAAAAGAAAACCCACGTACACATGGAGGCTGAACAATGCTCTACTCAATGATAACTTGGTCAAGGTGGAAATAAAGAAAGAAATCAAAGACTTTTTGAAAGTTAACGAAAATGAAGGCACAACATACCCTAACTTATGGGACACAATGAAAGCAGTGCTAAGAGGAAAATTCATAGCCCTGAGTGCCGCCAAAAAGAAACGGGAGACAGCATACACTAACAGCTTAATGGCACACCTGAAAGCCCTGGAACAAAAAGAAGCAAATACACCAAAGAGGAGTAGAAGGCAGGAAATCATCAAACTCAGGGCTGAAATCAATCAAGTAGAAACAAATAAAACCATACAAAGAATCAACAAAACGAGGAGTTGGTTCTTTGAGAAAATCAACAAGATAGATAAGCCCTTAGCCAGACTAACCAGAGGGCACAGAGATAGTATCCAAATTAATAAAATCAGAAACGAAAAGGGAGAGATAACAGAAACTGAGGAAATTCAAAAAATCATCAGATCCTACTACAAAAACCTGTATTCAACACAACTAGAAAATCTTGAGGAAATGGACAATTTCCTTGACAAATACCAAGTACCAAAATTAAATCAGGATCAAATAGACCATCTAAACCGTCCTATAACCCCTGAAGAAATAGAAGTTGTCATTGGAAGTCTTCCAACCAAAAAAAGCACAGGTCCAGATGGTTTTAGTGCAGAATTCTATCAGACCTTCAAAGAAGACCTAACACCAATACTCTTCAAACTGTTCCACAAAATAGAAACAGAAGGAACACTACCCAACTCGTTCTATGAAGCCACAATTACACTAATACCAAAAGCACACAAAGATCCGACAAAGAAAGAGAATCTCAGGCCAATCTCTCTTATGAATATCGATGCAAAAATACTCAATAAAATTCTTGCCAACCGAATCCAAGAACACATCAAAACGATCATTCACCACGATCAAGTAGGCTTCATCCCAGGGATGCAGGGATGGTTCAATATAAGGAAATCCATCAATGTAATCCACTACATAAACAATCTCAAAGAAAAAAACCACATGGTCATCTCATTAGATGCTGAGAAAGCATTTGACAAAATTCAGCATCCTTTCATGCTAAAGGTCTTGGAAAGATCAGGAATTCAAGGCCCATATCTAAACATAGTAAAAGCAATTTACAGCAAACCAGTAGCCAGCATCAATCTAAACGGAGAGAAACTTGAAGCAATCCCACTAAAATCAGGGACTAGACAAGGCTGCCCTCTCTCTCCATATCTTTTCAATATAGTACTTGAAGTTCTAGCTAGAGCAATTAGACAACAAAAAGAGGTCAAAGGGATACAAATTGGAAAGGAAGAAGTCAAACTATCACTATTTGCAGACGATATGGTAGTATACTTAAGCGACCCAAAGAACTCCACCAGAGAACTCCTACAGCTGATAAACGACTTCAGCAAAGTGGCCGGATATAAAATCAACTCAAGCAAGTCAGAAGCCTTCCTATACTCAAAGGATAAGCAGGCTGAGAAAGAAGTAAGAGAAATAATACCCTTTACGATAGCCACAAACCATATTAAGTATCTTGGCGTGACGCTAACCAAACAAGTGAAAGATCTGTATGACAAGAACTTCAAGTCTCTGAAGAAAGAAATTGAAGAAGACCTCAGAAGATGGAAAAATCTGCCATGCTCATGGATTGGCAGGATTAATATAGTAAAAATGAGCATCTTACCAAAAGTAATACACAGATTCAATGCAATCCCCATCAAAATCCCAACTCAATTCTTCATAGAGTTAGAAAGAGCAATTCAAAAATTCATCTGGAATAACAGAAAACCCAGAATAGCTAAAACTATTCTCAAGAGTAAAAGAACCTCTGGGGGAATCAGTATCCCGGACCTCAAGCTGTACTACAGAGCAATAGTGTTAAAAACTGCATGGTATTGGTACAGTAACAGACATGTAGATCAATGGAACAGAATTGAAGACCCAGAAATGAATCCACACTCCTATGGTCACTTGATCTTTGACAAAGGAGCTAAAACCATCCAGTGGAAAAAAGATAGCCTTTTCAACAAATGGTGCTGGCTCAGCTGGAGGTCAACATGCAGAAGAATGCAAATTGACCCATCCTTATCTCCTTGCACTAAGCTCAATTCTAAGTGGATCAAAGATCTCCACATAAAACCAGACACACTGAAACTAATAGAAGGGAAACTAGGGAAGAACCTTGAACATATGGGCACAGGGGAGAATTTCCTGAACAGAACTCCAATAGCTTATACTCTAAGATCAAGAATAGACAAATGGGACCTCATTAAATTACAAAGTTTTTGCAAGGCAAAAGACACCGTCAAAAAGACAAAGCGGCAACCAACTAACTGGGAAATGATCTTTACCAACCTTACATCCGACAGAGGGCTAATATCCAAGATATACAAAGAACTCAAGAAGTTAAACTCCAGAGAGGCAAGTAACCCTATTAAAAAATGGGGTACAGAGCTCCACAAAGAGTTCTCACCTGAAGAATATCTAATGGCTGAGAAGCACCTAAAGAGATGTTCATCATCCTTAGTCATTAGGGAAATGCAAATCAAAACAACCCTGAGATTCCATCTCACACCAGTCAGGATGGCTAAGATCAAAAACACAGGAGACAGCAGTTGTTGGCGAGGATGTGGAGAAAGAGGAACACTCCTCCACTGCTGGTGGAATTGCAGGCTGGTACAACCACTCTGGAAAGCAGTCTGGCGGCTCCTCAGAAAACTGGGCATGACACTTCCGGAGGATCCAGCTATACCACTCCTGGGCATATACCCAGGGACTTTACCTGCATGCAATAAGGACACATGCTCCACTATATTCATAGCAGCCTTATTTATAATAGCCAGAAGCTGGAAAGAACCCAGATGTCCCTCAACGGAGGAATGGATTCAGAAGATGTGGTATATTTACACAATGGAATACTACTCTGCAATTAAAAACAATGAATTCACGAAATTCCTAGGAAAATGGTCAGAACTTGAAAATATCATCCTTAGTGAGGTAACCCAATCACAAAAGATCACACATGGTATGAAGTCACTGATAAGGGGATATTGACCCAGAATCTCGGAATACCCTAGACACAATCAGCATATCAATAGATTTCTAAAAAGATGGAAGGAGAGACCCCTGGTCCTGGAAAGACTGGATGTAGGGGAACACCAGGACAGAGTAATGAGAGGGGGTTGAACAGAGAAAAGAGGGAGGGAAGGGGGCTTATGGGACTTTCGGGGAGGGAGGAAACGGGAAAGGGGAAGTGATTTGGAATGTAAATTAAAAAAATAAAATAAAATTAAATTAAAAAAAAAATAAAAATAAAAACAGTGGATTATATAGGATGTAAATGTCTTCTTCCCTCCTGTTCCAGATTTCAAAGCAAGTGTCTTTAAGTTAGAGACAGAATTCACAGAATACGTTGGCATATTCTCTATATTACTATCCTAAGTCTTGTACCTGTTGTACATCTTGTCCAGGTAGGAACCAGGATTTTCTTTATTTATTATTATTAGATATTTGCTTTATTTACATTTCAAATGATATTCCCTTTCCACATTACCCCTCCAAAAACCCCGTATCCCATTCCCTCTCCCCCTACTCATACCACTCCCCCCCCCCAATATCCTGGCTTGCATTCCCCTATTCTGGGGAATTGAGTCTTTACAGAACCACTGGCCTCTCCTCTCACTGATGCCTGAAATGGTCATCTTCTGCTACGTATGTAGCTGGAGCCCTGGGTCCCTCCATGTGTACAGTTTATGGATTTTCATATATTGAAACATCCCTGTATCTCCGGGATGAAACTTACTTGATGGTGCTGAATGATCATTTTCATGTGTTCTTGGATTCAGTTTTCAAGAATTTTATTGAGTATATTTGCAGCAATATTCATAAGGAAAATTGGTCTGAAGTTCTCTTTCTTTGTTTGGTTCTTGTGTGGTTTAGGTATAAGCATAATTGTGGCTTCATAGAACAAACTGAATAGTGGTCCTTCTGTTTCTATTTTTTGGAATAGTTTGAAGTGTGTTGGTATTAGGTCTTCTTTGAAGGTCTAATAGAATTCTCCACTAAACCCATCTGGTCCTGGGCTTTTTTTTGTATGGGAGACTATGAATGACTGCTTCTATTTCTTTAGGGATTATGGAAGCATTTAAATTGTTTATTGGATCCAGTTTTAACTTTGGCACCTGGTATGTGTCTAGATAATTGTCCATTTCATCCAGATTTTCCAATTTTGTTGAATATAAGCTTTTGTAGTAGGATCTGATGATTTTTTGAATTTCCACTGTTTCTGTTGTTATGCCTCCCCTTTTATTTCCAATTTTGTTAATTTGGATATTGTTCCTGTGCCTTCTGGTTAGTCTGGCTAAGGGTTCATCTATTTTGTTAATTTTCTCAAAGGTCAAGTTCCTGGTTTGGTTGATTCTTTGAGTAGTTCTCTTTTTCTATCTGGTTGATTTCAACCCTGAGTTTGATGATCTCCTGCCTTCTACTCCTCTTGGGTGTATTTGCTTCTTTTTGTTCTGAAGCTTTCAGATGTGCTGTTTAGTTTCATGTGTATGGTCTCTCCAGTTTCTTTTTGGAGGCACTCAGAGCTATGAGTTTTCCTCTTAGCACTGCTTTCATTGTGTCCCACAAGTTTTGGTTTCCATTAAATTCTAAAAGTCTTTAGTTTCTTTCTTAATTTCTTCCTTGACTAAGTTATCGAGTAGAGCATTGTACAGCTTACATGTTTATGTGTCTTTTCTGTTGTTTTTGTTGGAATTTAAGACTAGCTTTAGTCTATTGTGATCTGATAGGGTACATGGGATTATTTGAATCTTCTTATATCAGTTGAGGCCTGATTTGTGACCAATTATCTGGTCAATTTTGGATAAGGTATCATGAGGTGCTGAGAAGAAGGTATATTCTTTTGCTTTAGGATGAAATGTTCTATAAATATCTGTTAGATCCATTTGGTTCATAACTTCTGTTAGTTTCACTGTGTCTCTGCTTAGTTTCTGCTTCCATGGTCTATCCATTGCTGAGAGTGAGGTTTTGAAATCTCCCACTATTATTATGTGTGATGTGATGTGTGCTTTGAACTTTAGTAAAGTTTTTTTTTTTTTTTTATGAATGGGGGTGTCCTTGCATTTGGAGCACAGATGTTCAGAATTGAGTTCTTCTTGGCAGATTTTTCCTGGGACCAGTGTGAAGTGTCCTTCTGTATCATTTTTGATAATTTTAGGTTGAAAGTCGATTTTATTCGATAATTGAATGGCTACTCCGCACTGTTTCTTGGGACCTTTGCTTGCAAAATTGTTGTCCAACCTTTTACTCTGAGGTAGTATCTGTCTTTGTCACTGAGGTGCATTTCCTATATGTAGCAAAATGCTTGGTCTATTTATGTATCCAGTCTGTTGGTCTATGTCTTTTTATTGGGGAATTGTATAGTGAGAGATACCTTTACTCCTATAAATTTGGAGGTAGAGGCAGACAGATTTTTTTTTTATTTTCTAAGTTTTTTATTTACAGTCCAAATCATTTCCCCTTTCCCGTTTCCTCACTCCCCGAAAGTTCCATAAGCCCCCTTCCTTCCCTCTTTTCCCCATTCAACCCCCTCTTGCTTCTCTATCCTGGCATTCCCCTACATCCAGTCTTTCCAGGACCAGGGGTCTCTCCTTCCATCTTCTCGGAAATCTATTGATATGTGAATTGTGTCTAGGATATTCTGAGATTCTGGGTTAATATCCCCTTATCAGTGCTTGCATACCATGTGTGTTCTTTTGTGATTGGGTTACCTCACTAAGGATGATATTTTCCAGATCTGACCATTTGCCTAGGAATTTCGTGAATTCATTGTTTTTAATTGCAGAGTAGTATTCCATTGTGTAAATATACCACATCTTCTGAATCCATTCATCCGTTGAGGGACATCTGGGTTCTTTCCAGCTTCTGGCTATTATAAATAAGGCTGCTATGAACATAGTGGAGCATGCGTCCTTATTGAATGCAGGGGAAGCCTCTGGGTATATGCCCAGGAGTGGCATAGCAGGATCCTCTGGGATTGTCATGCCCAGTTTTCTGTGGAACCGCCAGACAGCTTTCCAGAGCCAGTCTGGTCTGAAATATGAGTTGCAGGATAGTCAGGGCTGCATAAAAAAAAAAAAACCTGCCTCTAGAGGGGGAAATACAACATTTCAATTCTTAATATCTATGAGCCAAATACAAGGACATCCATGTTGGTCAGACAAAATAAACCGCAAGCCAAACCCAAACAAACCAAAACCAAAACCAAACCAATCCAAAACAAAACAAAGCAAAACAAAACAAACAAAAAAAAACCCGTGGAATACTGTAAATCATATACTGTTCATCACACAATGACAGTGGGAGACTTCTTTACCCACTCTTACCAGTGGACAGGCCATAAAGACAAAAACATAAAGAGAGAAAGTCTGAAGCTTGTTGATATTATAAATGGAGTGAACCGAACAAATATTTTTAGATTATTCTATCCAAACACAATAGAAGGTATCTTCTTCTCATCACCTCATGGAACTTTCCCCAAAACTGATCAAAGGAATTGAGTTAAAGACAAAGACATATATCCACACACATATGGACACTAGAATTTTATAAAAAAGTCAGAAATATACACTGTATAAAGGACAGATTTTCAAAAAATAATGGCACTGGTCAAACTGGATATCTACATGTATAAGAGTGCAAATAGATCCATACTTATTTTCCTCAAAATACTCAAGTCTAAGTGGATCAAAAACCTCAACACAAAACCAGATACCACTGTTTCTGATAGCAAACATGGTAGGTAATAGACTTGAACTCATTGGTATGGAGTACTTCCTGAACAGAATGTTTTAGCACAGGCACTAAAATGAACAATTTCTAAAGTGGGACCTCATGAAACTGAAAAACTTCTGTAAAGCAAAGGACACTACAAATAGAACAAAGAAGCAAGATACAGAATTGGAAAATATTTGTACCAATTCCACAATCATTAAAGGACTAATATCCAAAATATATAAAATTCAAAAAATTAGATATCAAAAAATGACCCAATTTAATAAAGGATACATATTTACACAAATAATTTTCAGTAGAGACACAAATGGCTGAGAAAGGTTTAATACAATGGTCATCATCCTTAGCTTTCAGAGGAATAGAAAAAAGAACTTTGAGATCCCATCTTATCCCTGTCAGATAGCTAAAGTCAACAAAACAAGTAACAGTTCATTCTGGTGAGTATGTAGAATAAAAGCAATACTTATATATTGATGGTAAGAGTGCAAACTTGAATAGACACTATGGAAATCAATAAGGCAATTACAGACTTGGAAAGCAATCTACCTCAAAATCCACATATGCCACTCTTGGAAATATACAACTAAATGCTTGATCTTACCACAAGGACACTTGCTCAACCATGAGCACTGCTGCTATATGTATAATAGTCAGATACTTTGAACAACGTAGATATCCCTCAACAGAAAAATGGATGAAAAACACAGTGTACATTTACAAAATGGAGGATAATTCATCTGTTAAAAATAATATGAAAAAAAATTAAACTTGTATTCTTCTCTCCTATATTACACGATGACTATAGTTCCCTTCCCTCTACTCCTTCCCAGTTCCCCGTTCTCCCAGATCTACTATTCTTCCTCCATTTCTCCTAATAAACTAAACTAAACTATAATATAATATAATATAATATAATATAATATAATATAATAGCTTGTCTTTCAGGGATATGCCCTGAACATGACCTATACAATAAGACTGGGCACAAACCCTCCTATCAACACAGTAGTAGGGAAAGGGTCACAAGAGCAGACAAAACAGTCAAAGATACTTCCTACTTTCATTGTTTAGAATCCAACCTACATAAACATAAGATGTTTGCAGAGGATGTAGGTCAAACCTATAACAGGTCCCTGTTTGTCCCATCAGTCTCTGTGAGCCCCATGTGAGGCTTACTTAGTTGGTTCTGTAGGCCTTGGTCTCATGGTGTTCATGACCCCTCTGACTACTATAATCCCTCCTCCCACTCTTTTTTTTTCTAAGTTTTTTTATTTACATTCCAAATCATTTACCCTTTCCTGTTTCCTCCCTCCCCGAAAGTCCCATAAGCCCCCTTCCCTCCCTCTTTTCCCCATTCAACCCCCTCTTACTTCTCTGTCCTGGCATTCCCCTGCATCCAGTCTTTCCAGGACCAAGGGTCTCTCCTTCCATCTTCTTGGAAATCAATTGATATGTGAATTGTGTCTTGGGTATTCCGAGCTTCTGGGTTAATATCCCCTTATCAGTGACTGCATACCAGGTGTGTTCTTTTGTGATTGGGTTACCTCACTAAGGATGATATTTTCAAGTTTTGCAGGGTTTCTTGGCTTTGCCTAGCATTCTGCTGTGAATCTCTGCATCTGCACACATTAGTTGCTGGATGACACTCCTCTGATGTTGATGATAATTAGGCTAGGTCCTGATTTATGAGCATTTCAGAATATCATTAAGAAACATTTCATTATCCCCTACCTTTTTTTTTTCTTTCACTCTTCTTTGCTTTGCCAGTTGTATTTGATTCTAACCTGGGTTTTCTGGGTTGTCCTTCCTCTGTGTCCTGGCCATCAAGGCAGAATCAGGCACGGGTTCCCTCTTGTGAGCCTCAAGTTGAGATACTCATTACTTGGATACTCCCTTGAGTTTTCTGCCACCATTAATCCAGCATATCTTGAAGCAAGGAGATATCGTAGGAAGATTTTGTGGTTAGGTTGATGTTCTAGTCCCATTTCTTGGAGCCTGCTTGGTTATAAAAGATGGTGAGTTTGGCTCTATGTCTCTCACTACTACCAGACTTCATGAATGTCATTCTCATAGATTCTTGGGAATTTCCACTGCATCAGTTTTATATCTTGCCCTAAAATGTCCCCTAATTTCAATCATCTCTCCCAGTATTATCTGTCTCTGTCCCTCCCACCATGTGTTTGGTCACTCCTATTCTCATCCCCACCTGGAGTTACAGCAAGTTTTGAGCTGTCATTTGAGTGCTGGTAACATGATTAATGGAAATAAACATAGTACACTTCCTGAAATACATACAAATTCTAAAATTTTAATCTGATTATCTTTACTTTCTTAAAAAAAAAAGTGGCCTCACAAATAAATTAGTTATACAGTCTTTCAGCATAACTCATTACAAAATTCATAGATGCCTCCTCTGCCCAATTTAGTACAATATCCTTGTGCTATCTTTCAGCAAACCAAGTTTAACTTCACATGAATTTATATTTTGAACCATTTCATTTATTTTCAAGTAGGTATCTTACTGAAAATTCAGCACCGAGCTTCTTTGCTTTTGAACTTATAAGGATTGCAAGAACAGTGGGTGTCCTAGTAGGCAGAAAAAACATAGAACAACCTATTGGATTAAACATGGAGCCAGTAGAAGCTAAAACATCTGGATTGTTTCCAGGTTTTAGCTATTAATAATAAAGCTGCAATGAACATGGTTGAACAAGTGTCCTTGTGGTGGAATGAAGTGTCCTTTGAGTATATGTCCAAGAGCAGTAATAGCTGGGTCTTGAGGTAAATAGATTCCCAATTTTCAGAGGAACTGTCACATTAACTTCCATAGTTGCTCTACAAGTTTCCACTCCCACCAGCAATAGACAACTGTTCCCCTTGTTCCATATCCTCATCAACATGACCTGTCACTTCTGATTTTGATTTTAGAAATTCTAATAGGTGTAAGACGGAATTTGCAGTTAAATTGATGGAACTAGAAAATATCTTATCTTAAATAAGGTAACCCTGATCCCACAATATAGTATATATTCACTTATATGTATATATTAACCATTTAATAAATGATATTTGACCCACAATTGTTATATCCAAAGAGATTAGTGTATATGAAGAGACTAGAAGGGACACATGGATCCCCTTGAGAGGAAGAAATGGAACATATTTTATGGGTAGACTGATGATTGATGGGGAAGGAAATGGAAAGATCAGACCAAGATAAGAAGAGGAGATAGGGATGAGGGAGGCAATGTGGAGAGAGACAGCTGAAAAGAAACATTTGAGGAATAATATGAAAACTTTATACAGGAGAAATTCCTTAAAAATTATGAAGGTGATCCTATTGAGGCATCCAAATAAGGAAGATGACAAATTCCCAATTGTCCATCTCTTGTCATCAAAGGAGTGTTCCAGGACTGGGACTCAGTTTTGATTAATTGATCTATTGAAGAAAAGAATCCCATTGAAGTCCCCAAATAACCAATGAATAAAATTAAAACTGGCAATTTTTCAAAAGAAAGATAAAACTTGTATCTGTATAAATATAAAAAGTAATATGCATGTTTATCTTAAAGAGTAAAACATTTTATTTTAAATAGTAAATAATTCTATTAACTGGTATCTCTATAATTTTTCTAGTACTGTGACTTATAAATATTTTAATTTAGTGAATTTATGAAGGACAAAACATAATTTAAGTTAAAAACCTTAAAATTTAATTTTAGAAGCAATATTTATTTGCATGTGTGCATGTGTTTAACATATGTGTTTGAAGGCAGGCACACTTGAATCACAGTACCTGTGACACATGAACAGGGGACAACTTTCAGAATTCAGTTCTCTGTCTTTTCCACCTTGTTTTGAGGTAGAATCTCTTTTGTTCCTACTGCATCCTTCTGTGAACTCAGGATAGCTGGGGCTTTAGATTCTGTACAAAACTATCTCTGCCTCTTGCATTGAACAATATCATTAGGATTTCATATATACATCATAACATCCAGCTTCTTAGGAGTTTTTAAAAATTGATAATTGATTTACTTATTTTTGTCAGCTTTCTTTTTTTCTTTTCTTTTTATTATTGTTAAAAATAGATCCAGCATCTTTTCCAGTCTACTAGCATATCTCCTGGGTAATGTTTCAATGTGCTGGTCAATGTGCTCTCCAAAACCTTTTCTAAGCACTAACTAAGCTCGATCTAGTCCTAATGACTTTCCATCCTGGTGATTCTCCTCTCTCTCTCTCTCTCTCTCTCTCTCTCTCTCTCTCTCTCTCTCTCTCTCTCTCTCTCTCTCTCTCTCCATGTCTGTGTTGTATCTGTTTATGCACATATTCATATGGAGACTACAAGTCAACTTTAGTTATCTCCCTTTTCTTTTATTACTTGTTATTATTCTTTAATCATTTTTTACAGTCCAGTCATTATCCCCTTCCCAGTTCACTCTCTGACTGCTCCTCATCCCATACCTCCTCCATCCCAGTCTCCAAGAGGATGTTCCCACCCCACCAGACCTCCCAACCCCCTGGGGCCTCAAAGTCTCCCAAGAGTTAGGTGCAGCTGTACCAGAGACCTGGGAGGTGAGAGACTCTCAGGACTCAAAGGGAGGGACCTTAGATAAAATGCCCTACAGTGGGGAGAGAGAAATGTTAGAGTCCAGCTCTCCCTCTTTTTAAGGTGCTAGTTAGCTCTTTATGCTTGCCTGTTATGAACCTTATCACTTGAGCCATCTCCGGACAACTCAAGTTTTCCTTCTTTTCTTGTAAAGAAAAGATCTTGAAGCCATGACAACCTCGTGTTTAAAGCTTAAGCTACAGAACAATGAAAGAAAATCTATGCAAAGACAGAATAGTTTGAAGCTGAAAATTGTAGAAATACTTCTTGGAGCACAACTCAATTCCAAGAATATAATGGACATGTATGTATCTAGATAGCGTGTGTTAGATAGTAACCCAATAAGAACACAGGATCATGTATTTTGCTTGTAAATTTTTGTCTTGGCCATTAATTTATAACTAATTTATTTTGTTATTCAACTATAAAATATCAGGAAGTTATGTGTTTTCTTTGAGTAGCAGTATGTCTCACAGTTTATGACAGAGCCTGTTGTGACTTAGTTACACAAAACCCGGACATCTTAAACATTTCATGTAGGTCTCTTATTCTCTCACTCTCAGCTTCTCTTTTGCCCGCTCTTGGGCTCTCCTTCCCGTTCCCTCTCTCCATATGCTCTATTCTCTCCTTCTCTCTGCCTTTCTCTGCCTCTACTACCCCCTTAACGTCCTTCACCATGCCCTGAATAAATTCTATTCTAAACTTAAAAAATATAATACATTCCATGGAAGCCTTTAATGCTGTACTAGTGGAATCATCTCAGATAACCAACAAAATAATAATGATAAACATAAATTGGTCTTTGTAATTAGATAAGTATGCTTCAGAGTGTGTGAGATAAACACTTTAAGAAATTTTAAGAGAATTCCTGATCTCTTCAGTACTTTTAGCATGAAGGAGTGTTGTATTTTGTCAAAGGTTTTATCAGCACCTAATGAGATGATCATGTGCTTTCTTTTTCCTTTGAATTTGTTTATATAGTGGATTGCATTGGTGGATTTCCATATATTGAAACTTTCCTACATCCCTGGGATGAATCCTACTTGATCACAGTAAATGATCATTTTGATGTGTTCTTGGATTTGGTTTGCAAGAATTTTATTGAGTATTTTTGCATCACTGCTCACTCCTCCATTGCTGATGGGACTGCAAGCTGGTACAACCACTCTGGAAATCAGTCTGGAAGTTCCTCAGAAAATTGGAAATAGTTCTACCTGAGGATCCTACTATACTCTTGGGCATATAGCCAAAAGATGTTCCAACATATAATAAGGACACATGCTTCATTATGTTCATAGCAGCCATATTTATAATAGCCAGAAGCTGACAACAACCCAGATGTTCTTCAAAAGTAATAGATGCAGAAAATGTGGTACATTTACACAATGGAGTACTACTCAGCTATTAAAAACAATGACTTCATGAAATTCTTAGGCAAATGGATGGAACTTGAAAATATCATCCTGAGCCAAGTAACCCAGTCACAAAAGAATACACATTATATATTTACTGGTGAGTGGATATTAGCCAAAAAGAAGCATGGAATACCCATGATACAACTCATAGACCATATGAAACCCATGAAGAAAGAAGACTACAACAAAATGTCGATGCTACAGTCCTACTCAGAAGTGGGGAAGGAAATAATCTTGGGAAGTAGAGGAAGAGAGGGATCTGGGAGGGAGAGAGGAGGGAGAGAGAAAAGAGGGGCAGTTCAGCTATGGAAGGAGATGAGGGAGAAGGACAGAGGGTCAGAAATATGAAAGTAGGTGTGTAGCAGTGAGGGAGGGAGAACTGGGGTTAGCCGTTAGAAATTCCCCAATGCCATTTTAGAGAGTAGGATCTGGGAATTTCTAATGGCTAGCCCCAGTTCCCCCTCCCTCACTGCTACATATCATCCTTAGTGAGGTAATCCAATCACAAAAGAACACAAATGGTATGCAGTCACTGATAAGGGGATATTAACCCAGAAGTTCGGAATACCCAAGACACAATTCACATATCAATTGATTTCCAAGAAGATGGAAGGAGAGACCCCTGGTCCTGGAAAAACGGGATGTAGGGGAATACCAGGACAGAGAAGCGAGAGGGGGTTGAATGGGGAACGGGGGAGGGAAGAGGGCTTATGGGACTTTCGGGGAGGGAGGAACCGGGAAAGGGGAAATCATTGGGAATGTAAATAAAAAATATAGAAAATAAAAAAAAATAAATACATAAAAAAAAAGAAATTCCTAGATGCCAGGGACCCAAGAGGTACCCAGGACCCAACAGGGAGGACATTTGCCAAAATACCCAACAAGGAGGAGATAGAACCTGTAGAGACCATATCCAGTGGATAGGCAAGTCCCCAGATTGAGGGATGGGGCTACCCATCTACCTCAAAAATATTAATCCAGAATTCCTCCTTCAAAAGGAAATGCAAGGACAAAGAGTGGAATAGAGACTGAAGGAAAGATCATCCAGAGACTGCCCACCTAGAGATCCATCCCATCTGCTGACAACAAACCAACAATATTACTGATGCCAAAAAGTGCTTGTTGACAGGAGCCTGGTATAGCTGTCCCCTGAGAGGCTCTTCCAGAGCCTAACCAATACAGATGTTGATATCTCCAACCAAACATTGGACTGAGCATGGGATCCCTAATGAAGAAGTTAGGACAAGGACTGAGGAGATGAAGAGGTTTAAAACCCAATAGGAAGAACAATATTAACTAACCAGATCCCCCAAAGCTCCCAGGGGCTAAACCACCAACCAAAGAGCACACACTGGGGACCCATAGCTCCAGCTGTATTTGTAGCAGAAGATGACATTATAGGGCATCACTGGGAGGGGACCCCCCTTGGTCCTGTGGAGGTTTGATGTCCCAGGGTAGGGGAATGCTTGGCCGCTGAGTCAGGAGTGATTAGGTGGTTGGAGAAGCACCTTCATAGAAGCAGGAGGGAGGGGAGAGGTGATAGGATGTTGGTGGAGGGGAAACTGGGAAGGGGGATGACATTTGAAATGTAAATAAAAATGAAAAATAAAGGATTTTGAAGAGAATGTATTTTAAGTGACTGTCATAGGTAGGATTGCTAATGCTGTAATATAACACTATGACCAAAGCAATTTGGGGAGGAAAGGGATTATCTGACTTACATTTCTATATTACGGTTCATCAACAAGGAAGGTCAGGATAGAAACATAGACAGGGTAAGAACCTGGAGGCAGGAGTTGATACAGAGGCCATGGAGGGGTGTTGCTTACTGGCTTACTTTTCATGGATTTCTTAGCCTGCTTTCTCATAAAGCTGAGAATGATCAACCCTGGACTGACTTCATCCACAGTGAGATTGCCCTCACAGGTCAATCACTAAATTAAGAAAATTACCAATAGCTGGATCATAGGGAAGAATTTTCTCAATTGAGTTTCCCACCTTTCAGGTTATTTTAGCTTGTGTCAAGTTGACATTAAGCTAGCAAGCACAATGACCATTGGGCCAGTTCTGTGATGTCTAACTTGTAGCTAAAGCTCTACTACTGTTGTTGTTTCTTACACTGATAATCTTAATAAAAAATATAACAGACAATAAGAAGGACAACTAAATATGACTGAGGTTCAGGCTAGCAAGGAAATTTATGGTTCATTGGTACTTTAGAGTAGGTAGCCTTATTGATTACTTACTCATCAGGTCCATTGCTGTTTGATTGGTTTATAGTGGGTATTTCACACTTCTCATATATAGAAATGGCAAATTAGAACAGTGTGAACTAAACTCCTCAGATTTTGGGAAAAGGCAACACATCTGTATCCAAAAGTCATTTTAGTTTGTGTTTTAAGAAACAGTCTTGGCAGAGATAGGATGTATGACATTGAGTCTATTAGACTTGAAAGAAACCGCATGTGTTCAAATATTTTGTATGATAAAAGAAACATGCTGAGTGAATGTACAGAAAACTCTCTAGTATGAGCCAACTTATATATGGCTTCATGGTTAAAATTTTTTAGAGGCTTAGTATCTTGATATTATGGATGAAATTTAAATCTGTCTAAAACCTCAGTCAGACAATAACACACAAGTCAAGAGCATATCCAAGATGCTACTGCTGCTCACAACAGTTGTTTCTATGTCACTTTCCCAGTTTGTACTAGGTGCTGTGCTGAGAAGAATGGCATCCCTTTCAACAGCTGAAAAAAGAAGGATGTCCTCAACCTAGTTTGTAGTTTGCTTATTTCAGTATATGGGTTGAAAATTGAAAATGGGTGGGAGTTGCACTTAACCCCCATTTTAGTACTGTTTACCATATTAAAATGAAGTAATTTTGTCAGAGTTTCATGTTCTGTTCAAGAAAACCAATGGCCACTTGATGGCAAGTGGGTGACTTGGTTTCTTTACAATTGGAAAGGTCTGTTGTTTACCCTCAAAGCTAGAACCTCTTCTGGATGTTTACCTTTCTCTTCCAAAGCCCTTTACGCACTAACATTAATCAGAGACTTATGGCCCCAAATAGATGACCCACTGTAACACAAAATCAGAAAAATAATATACCATTTCACAGTAACAAAGGAGCAGAGATGGATCTATACCCATATTGCTAACTGGTCAAATAATATTTCAACACAGAAACATTCTCACTAATTTTTGGAAGTGATTTCTGAAAGCCCAGTAAACTCTATGTCTGAATGCAACATTCTGAAATGTTGCTATGTCTGGCATATTATCAAACAGCAATGCATACATGAAAGGTAAAGAGTGTCTATGAAATCACAACTTAATTATTATATGTGGGTCCTAGAAACAAGCACTGGAAAAAAAAGAGGTCCTATACATACTACAGATTTTTTTATTCTGTGTTCTCACATGTGTTTCTTGAAGTATTAGAGATCATGACCCCAACCACAAACCCCTCTAAAAGGACAGACATTTATAAGAGATTATTTGAGGAAGCATTATGTGCATATATAAGCAGTTAGAAAAAGAAGGCACTATCATGGATGTAGTGATACAATGAAAACCAAAAAGATATTGGGAGATATATCCACGTGAGCCAGTTAAGTATTTTCTTCCCTCATTTGACTCATTGCAAATGTAAATGGGAAGGAATAACACAGTTGGTCTAAGACTAATAAGATTTTTACATAAACCATAGTGAAGGTTTGGGTTACAGCATAAGGCAAGTCAACAAAGTCTACTAAGGTGACAAATGAAAACAGAAAACTTTTACAACAGAGTCAAGAAGGAAGAAGATAAATCCGTTTTACTTAGAAATCAGATGGAATGACAATCAAATTTCTCTTCTTGGAAAGAAGATACAAGGCATAGGCACCATGGATAAGTTGCACTATAAACAGTAAGAAGGCCCTATATTGTAGTCATGTAGAGTTTTCCCTTGAGAAGTTCCCAGTAGCTGAGAGAAGCTACAGTTACATTTTCTCCAAGCATGTACTTTTATTAGCCCATATTCGACAAGAGGCTGTCTGAATGGGAGAGTGGAATCATAGTACACTTCTTCTACAAAACTTGAAGGTTTTCTAATTTTGACTTGAGAATGCCTTGTTACTCTGATAAAAAATTTCCTTGTTGTTCTGGTTAAAATAAAAAGAAGAGCAAATTCCAAAATATTTAAGACTCAATTCTGAATTTAAAAGGAATAATTCTGAAAAACAAACAGCAGAAAAATTATAATATAAAAATAAAATATAAATATAACTGAGGTACTTGAAAGTTTTGAAATATCAAAAAGTAATTCATGAACATAAAGTTACAAATTACTAAAAAATAGTAAATAATAATGATTTAAAAATTCAATACAGTTCCATAAAGTAATTAAATACGTTAACTCACTAAAAATACTAGTAAAAGGGGGTCTTTTAGTATTTACTTAAATCATAAAGAGAAAATGAATTTCTAATTGTAGGATGATTATTTCTATTTTAAGTGATATATCAATATACATTTCAGTATTACATTAAATAACAAAATTTAAAAGGAAACAGAAGCAAAGTTTAATAATAAAGAATACAAATTAGAATACGCATCTAATTATTACTGTGCCAAAGGAACCGTAATGTGTGTGTGTGTGTGTGTGTGTATATATATATCATTAAAAATCATTAGTAAAAATCAATACATGTTATATTGATGTATCTAAATATAATAAAAGATCTAGCCTAAGAATAAAAAAGAAAGTGATACAAAGAAGTCTATTTGTCACTTATTTATCAGAATATAAAAACTGTTTAAATGTTGTATAACAACACTAAACAAACACATTGAGACTTGGAGAAGGTCCTGATAAGACAAAATTTAGCAAAATGTAAATGGCAGTGGTAGAATATGCTTTTACTTCATCTAACTCAGTTTGAAACCTGAAAATATGGCAATTTGCAAACAATCATTGAAGAGAATATTTTGTGTTTCTAGGAGAAAGCCGTTATTTTCTCCTGGGATTTCTCTTTCACTGGTTACCCTGTGTGATGGTTTATATCAACTGTCCACTTGGCATCATTTACAATCAGAAAAAGATAAACCTCTGCAGATGTCTTTGGGAAAAGCTCTAGATTCGATCTATTGAGATGGGAAGAACTTTAGCGAAAGTTTAGCACTTTAGTAAAGGTCAGCACCATTACAGTGGTTGAGGCCCTGGATTTATTAAAATTAGAAAACTAGGTGACTATGCTTTTCACACAACATCCTCTCTGCCCGGATGGACAGCAGAATAAATCTTTCCTATATTAAGTTGCCATTGCCAGTTATTTTGTGACATCACTGAAATAAGTAACCAATAGTGTATCCAAGAGTGTTGTTATAAAGCAAGCCTATCAAACATGCCTTTAGTTTCTCCTGTCGTCCACTTTTCCTTTCTCCTTCTCTGCCATCCTGTCATGCCTCCTTGGTATTTTACAAGTCCTTGTTGGCAAGCTGTATGGAACTCCATGACAGATATAGTATTACACACACCAACAGTAGATTTCCTAGAGTTAAAATGTTTCCTACATTCAGAGGAATATAAAACCTGAAGACAGAAACATTAATTATACTAAAATATGTTTTGTTTATATTTAATATGCAAATTGATGGTGAAAGATTGCCCAGATTGTACAAAAGCATGACTCTGAACCTTGAGATTTAAAAGCTAAGTATTTATTAAATTTAATACTGTTTCTAGGTTTGGTGACCAGGACAAAGTTGTTTGCACTTGGAAATTTCTTTTCTATTCATTTAGTCTTAGGATTTATTAGCACAATATTATAAATGCTTATTCATTGTTGAGTTATCACAATAGGAGGAAATTCCTACTGTGTAGCTATGAGAAATTAGTTTAAAACATTTTAATAACCAAAATAAATTGATATTGGCAAAGAATTTAATGAGAAATGTTAAAGAATTTTTAATGGTTTATTTTTTTTTGAGTGAAGATTGTAATTTGGATACTTGAATATGTATCACGGATCTATTTTCAAAAATGAATTTAGCTGAACGTGTACAAAGGTTATATACACACATTTACACATTTAATTTAATTTCCCATATCTCTCTCCGCCTTGAATGGCTTATTGATATCCTTAAATAAAATGTCTGCACATCTCCAGCAGAATCAGTTCCTTGATTTTTACAAGGTTTCTTGGTAAGGGATTAAGTGACTACACACAGAAGCAAGCATTCCATGCAGTCTTCTTTGCTTCCTTACGACAACAGTGATTATTTTCACTGAGCAGTGTTTGTTAAAGCAAAATTATTTGTTGCTTGTTATCAACGAGAGAGGCAATGTGTACTCTAAATCAACTACAGTAAAAATCTCTCCACAGATTTCATTACATTGTATGTACTTAACGAAAGTTGTCGCAGCATTATAAAACCAACATCATGTAATAATAAGTACATAAAACAGTCCTAAAAGCTTAGTAAAATATTGGACTGGGACTCTGTTGTGCAAGGTACTGAGTTAGATGTGCCATTATCAAATCAATAAAACAGAAGTAATACTTAGCCCAGGGCAGGAATATATACACAAATAGGTGAATAAAATTTTGTCAACAAATAAACATTTCAGAAAGCATTTGGCAATATGATCTGAGACATTGTGCCTAAATGGCTGTAGCCATGAAGTACTAGTTTACATCTATAGGTAATGCAAAGACATACATGTATGGTGTGTGTGTTTGTGTGTGTGTGTGTGTGTGTGTGTGTGTATTACAACTAGTCATCACCACCCAGGAGACACTTCATAAGTCGACATATGTCACTTGGATAACTTTTCCTAATAGAGATCCTTTATTTACTAATACCTAATACTGAATATTTTAAAAAAATATATTTATGGGAAAGTATAGAGTAGACCAGGTCTGAGAAAGAATGGATATAGTATCTGGAGGGACAATTACAAGGAGAATTAAGGTTTTAACCTTTGTGAAATCATAGAATCATTAGTCTAACTTGATAATTACACTCAGAATTTCTTGACTCTCTTTTGCCTTACCTCTACTATATAAGTACAACCTTTTAAATATTTAAATTTCCTATTATAGGTCGTTAGGAGAAATTAAGGAAGAGTAGATAAAAAGAAATGTTATGGGCGACCTCTGCTCCAGGGATTGACTAAGCTGAGCCTTCAGGTACGCAGGGACTCCCCAATATAACATAGCTTGGGACACAGCCTGCTGGGCTTCCATCTGCGCCCAAGAGCAGGGCAGCTCTGTGGTCATCTGGGCGCCAACTCTGCTGTGGGCCATCTGCCCTGCAGAGCGATCTGCACCTAGAAGGTGCACAGTGCTCTCTGCCATCTTTGTTCCGGCAACAGAGCAGTTGGGACCTCCAGGTGCAGGGATAACTGAGCATAGCATCGCTTGGGACTCGACCAGCTTGTGTGCTCCCTGCACCCAAGAGTTGGACAGTTCTGTGGTCACCTACGCCACAGCTCTGCTGTGGGACATCTGCCCTGCAGTGGGACCTGCACTGGGAGAGAGCACACGTGCACAGGGAGAGAGCGCACCAGACTCCCCTCAGTGACCTCTGCTCCGGGGATTGACTATGCTGAGCCTTCCGGTGTGCAGGGATTCCCCAATATAACCTCACTTGGGACACAGCCTGTTGGGCTTCCATCTGTGCCCAAGAGCGGGGCAGCTCTGTGGTCGTCTGGGCAACAACTCTGCTGTGGGCCATCTGCCCTGCAGAGTGATCTGCATGGAGGGGGTGCATAGTGCACTCTGCCATCTTTGTTCCAGCAACAGAGCAGTTGGGACCTCCAGGCGCAGGGATGACCAAGCATAATATCGCTTAGGACTCAGCCAGTTTGTGTGCTCCCTGTACCCAAGAGCTGGACAGTTCTGTGGTCACCTACACGCCACCTCTGCTGTGGGTCATCTGCCCTGCAGAGGGACCTGTTCCTGGAGAGAGCTCACCGGGAGAGAACACACCAGCCTCCCCTTAGCCACCTCTGCTCCGGGATCGACTACTCTGAGTCTCCAGCCAGTTACAGCAGGACCAACTAGCACCAGAGGTAACCAGATGGCAAAAGGCAAATGTAGGAACATTACTAACAGAAATCAAGGCAATATGGCACCATCTGAATCCAACTCTCCGACAGCAGCAAGTCTTGGATACCCCATCACACCCAAAAGGCAAGATCTGGGTTTAAAATCACTTCTCATGATGTTATTAGAGGATTTCAAGAAGGACACAAATAAATCTCATAAAGAATTACAGGAGAACATGAATCAATGGGTAGAAGCCCTTACAAAGGAACCAAAAAATCGCTTCAAGAAATGCAGGAGAATATGGATCTACAGATGGAAGCCCATAAGGAAGAAACACAAAAATCGCTTAAAGAAATACAGGAGAACTTGGGTCAACAGACAGAAATTCTGAAAGAGGAAATGCAAAATTATCTTAAAGAAATACAGGAAAACACAAACAAACAAGTGAAGGAGCTGAGCAAATCCATCCAGGATCTAAAAAGGGAAGTAGAAACAACTAAGAAATCACAAAGGGAGACAGCTTTGGAGATAGAAAACCTTGGGAAGAAATCAAGAGTCATAGATGCAAACATCAACAATAGAATACAAGGGATGGAAGAAAGAATCTCAGGTGCTGAAGATACCATAGAAATCATCAACGCAACAGTCAAAGAAAATGCAAAATGCAAAAAACTTGTAACCCAAAACATCCAGGAACTCCAGGACACAATGAGAAGACCAAACCTAAGGATTATAGGTATAGATGAGAGTGGAGATTTGCAACTTAAAGGGCCAGGAAATATCTTCAAAAAATTATGGTGGAAAACTTCCCTAACCTAAAGAGAGAGATGCCAATGAATGTACAAGAAGCCTACAGAACTCAAAACAGACTGGACCAGAACAGAAATAACTCCCGTCACATAATAATCAAAACACCAAATGTACTAAACAAAGAAAGAATATTAAAAGCAGTAAGAGAAAAAGGCCAAGTAACATATAAAGGAAGACCTGTCCGAATTACATCAGACTTCTCACCAGAGACTATGAAAGCCAGATGATCCTGGGCAGATCTCATGCAGACTCTAAAAGAACACAAATGCCAGCCTAGACTACTATACCCAGCAAAACTCTCAATCACCATAGATGGAAAGACCAAGATATTCCATGATAAAACCAAATTTTCACAATATCTTTCCACAAACCCAGCCCTGCAAAGGAAAATAGGTGGAAATCGATAATACAAGGAGAGAAACTACACCCTGGAAAAAATGAGATAATAACCTTCTTTCAGCAAAACCAAAAGTAGATAATCACTCAAACATAAAGATAGCATCAAGAATAGCAGGTGGCAATAATCACTATTCCTTAATCTCTCTTAATATCAATGGTCTCAATTCCCTAATAAAAAGACATAGACTAACATACTGGATAAGTAAACAGGACCCAGCATTTTACTGCGTGCAGGAAATGCACCTCAGTGTCAAAGACAAACACTACCTCAGAGTAAAAGGCTGGAAAACAATTTTACAAGTAAATGGTCCCAGGAAACAAGGCAGAGAAGCCATCCTAATGTCAGATAAAATTGACTTTCAACCTAAAGTCATCAAAAAAGACACAGAAGGACACTACATACTAGTCAAAAGAAAATCCACCAAGAAGAACTCTCAATTCTGAATATCTATGCTCCAAATGCAAGCTCAAAGCACAAATTGTACCTCACACAAAAATAGTGGGTGACTTCAACACCCCTCTCACTGAAATGGATCCTTCAAGAAAGCAGAAACTAAACAGGGACACAGTGAAATTAATGGAAGCCTTGGACCAAATGGAACTTATATATATATATATATATATATATATATATATATATATATATATATATATATGAAACATTTCATCCTAAAGCAAAATAATATACCTTCTTCTCAGCACCTCATGGTACCTTCTCCAAAATCGACCATATAATTGGTCACAAAATAGACCTCAACAGATATAAGAAGACTGAAATAATTCCATACCTCCTATCAGAACACTATGGAATAAGGGTGGTCTTCAATAACAACAAAAACAACAGAAAGCTCACATACGTGTGGAAGCTAAACAATGCTCTACTCAATTATACCTTGATCAAGGAAGAAATAAAGTAAGAAATCAAAGACTTTTTAAAATTTAATGAAAAAGAAGGCACAGCATACCTTAATTTATGGGACACAATGAAAGCGGTGCTAAGAGGAAAATTCATAGACCTGAGTGCCACCAAAAAGAAACAGGAGAGAGCATACACTAACAGCTTAATGGCACACCTGAAAGCCCTGGAACAAAAAGAAGCAAATACACACAAGAAGAGTAGAAGGCAGGAAATCATCAAACTCAGGGCTGAAATCAATCAAGTAGAAACAAATGAAACCATACAAAGAATCAACAAAACTAGGAGCTGGTTGTTTGAGAAAATCAACAAGATAGATAAGCCCTTAGCCAGATTAGCCAGAGGGCACAGAGACAGTATCCAAATTAAGCAAATACCAAAATTAAATCAGGATCAAATAGAACATCTAAACCGTCCTATAAACCCTGAAGAAATAGAAGTGGTCATTGGAAGTCTTCCAACCAAAAAGAACACAGGTCCAGATGGTTTTAGTGCAGAATTCTATCAGACCTTCAAAGAAGACCTAACACCAATACTCTTAAAACTGTTCCACAAAATAGAAACAGAAGGAATACGACCCAACTCGTTCCATGAAGCCACAATTACACTAATACCAAAATCACACAAAGATCCGACAAAGAAAGAGAATCTCAGGCCAAACTCTCTTATGAATATCGATGCAAAAATACTCAATAAAATTCTTGCCAACCAAATCCAAGAACACATCAAAATGATCAATCACCACGATCAAGTAGGCTTCATCCCAGGGATGCAGGTATGGTTCAATATAAGGAAGTCCATCAATGTAATCCACTACATAAAGGATCTCAAAGAAAAAAACCACACAGTCATTTCATAAGACGCTGAGAAAGCATTCTACAAAATTCAGCATCATTTCATGTTAAAGGTCTTGGAAAGATCAGGAATTCGAGGCCCATATCTAAACATAGTAAAAGCAATTTACAGCATACCGGTAGCCAACATCAATCTAAATGGAGAGAAACTTGAAGCAATCCCACTAAAATCAGGGACTAGACAAGGCTACCCTCTGTCTCCATATCTTTTCAATATAGTACTTGAAGTTCTAGCTAGAGCAATTAGACAACAAAAGGAGGTCAAAGGGATACAAATTGGAAAGGAAGAAGTCAAACTATCATTAATTGCAGATGATATGATAGTATACTTAAGCGACCCAAAGAACTCCACCAGAGAATTCCTACAGCAGATAAACAACTTCAGCAAAATGGCCAGATATAAAATCAACTCAAGGAAGTCAGTAGCCTTCTTATACTCGAATGATAAGCAGGCTGAGAAAGAAGTAAGAGAAATGATACCCTTCACAATAGCCGCAAACAATATAAAATATCTTGGTGTGACTCTAACCAAACAAGTGAAAGATCTGTATGACAAGAACTTCAAGTCTCTGAAGAAAGAAATTGAAGAAGACCTCAGAAGATGGAAAAATCTTCCGTGCTCATGGATTGGCAGGATTAATGTAGTAAAAATGACCATCTTGCCAAACGCAATATACAGATTCAATGAAATCCCCATCAAAATCCCAACTCAATTCTTCATAGAGTTAGAAAGAGCAATTCAAAAATTCATCTGGAATAACAGAAAATCCAGGATAGCTAAAACTATTCTCAAGAGTAAAAGAACTTTTGGGGGAATCAGTATCCCCAACCTCAAGCTGTACTACAGAGCTTGAGTGTTAAAAACTACATGGTATCGGTACAGTGACCAGCATGTAGATCAATGGGACAGAATTGAGGACCCAGAAATGAATCCAGACTCCTATGTTCACTTGATCTTTGACAAAGCAGCTAAAACCATCCTGTGGAAAAAAAGATAGCCTTTTCAACAAATGGTGCTCATTCAACTAGAGGTCAACATGCAGAAGAATGCAAATTGATCCATTCTTATCTCCTTGCACTAAACTCAATTCCAATTGGATCAAGGACCTCCAAACAAGACACATTGAAACTAATAGAAAGGAAACTAGGGAAGAACCTTGAACATATGGACACGGGAAAATTTCCTTAACAGAACACCAATAGCTTATGCTCTAAGGTTAAGAATCAAAAATTGGGACCTCATAAAATTCCAAAACTTCTGTAAGGCAAATGACACTGTCGGTAGGAGAAAACAGCAACTAGCAAATTGGGAAAAGATCTTTAACAACCCTACCTCTGACAGAGGGCTAATATTCAATATATACAAAAAACTCAAGATGTTAGATTCCAGAGAGCCAAATAACCCTATTAAAAAGTGGGGTACAAAGCTAAAGAAAGAGTTCTCACCTGAAGAATATCTAATGGCTGAGAAGCACCTAAAGAAATGTTGAACATCCTCAGTCATTAGGGAAATGCAAATCAAAACAACCCTAAGAATCCACCTCACACCAGTCAGAATGGCTAAGATCAAAAATAGGAGACAGCAGTAGTTGGTGAGGATGTTGAGAAAGAGGAAGACTCCTCTACTGCTGGTTGGATTGCAAGCTGGTACAACCACTCTGGAAAGCTGTCTGGTGGTTCCTCAGAAAACTGGTTATGTCACTCCCAGAGGATCCTGTTATACCACTCCTGGGCATATACCATAGAGGCTTCCCCTGCATGCAATAAGGACACATGCTCCTCTATTTTCATAACAACCTTATTTATAATAGCCAGAAGCTGGAAAGAACCCACATGTCCCTCAATGGAGGAATGGATTCAGATGATGTGGTATATTTACACAATGGAATACTACTCTGCAATTAAAAACAATGAATTCACGAAATTCTTAGGCAAATGGTCAGAACTGGAAAATATCATCCCTAGTGTGGTAACCCAACCACAAATGAACACACATGGTATGCAGTCACTGATAAGGGGATATTAACCCAGAATCTCGGAATACCCAAGACACAATTTGCATATCAATAGATTTCCGAGACAGGCATAATATCACTTGGGTCTCGGGCGGCTTGTGTGTATGCAGCTCCCAAGTGCGGGGTGGATCTGCAGTAACCAGCGCGCCAGCTCCGCTGTGGGACTTCAGCCTGGCAGAGGGACCCCGCACTGGGCGAGAGCCTACCAGCTTTCCTTCTGCGACCTCTGTTCCAGCAGACTGCGCTGAAGTGACAGGTACCTCAAGCTCCCTATCCCCAATATAACATCACTTGGGACACGGCCTGTTGGGGCTTCCATCTGTGCCCGAGAACGGGTCAGCACTGTGGTCGTCTGGGTGCCAGATCGGCAGGCCATCGCGTCTGCAGGGTGAGCGGCGCCACAGAGAGAGTGCAGATTGCACTCAGCCATCTTTGCTCCAGTGACTGGGAAGTTGGGACAGCCAGGTTCTGAGACAGACAGGCATAATATCGCTTGGGTCTCGGGCGGCTTGTGTGTATGTGGCTCCCAAGTGCGGGGCTGATCTGCAGTAACCAGCGCGCCAGCTCTGCTGTGGGACTTCTGCCTGGCAGAGGGACGCCCCCTCCCCCCCCAGGAGAAATCACTCACCCCTGCACAGGGCAGGAGCCTACCAGCCTCCCTTGGGCGACCTCTGCTCCAGGAATTCACTAGGCTGAGCCTTTGGAGGTGCAAGGCCTCCCCAATATAAGATCACTTGGGGCAAGGCACATTAGGGCTCCAAAGTCACTCAGGAGCAGGCAGGCCCCAGAAATCGGTGCCAGGGGAATCCTGGCAATCCAGGGGGGGCAGAAATAGTTTTGCAGGCTCACAGGAGGTCCAACCAACAGCCAGTGGCAGCAGGACCAACTAACACCAGAGGTATCCAGATGGCAAAAGGCAAACGTAGGAATGTTACTAACAGAAATCAAAGTAATGTGGGACAATCCGAACCCAACTCTCCAACAGCAGCAAGTCCTGGATACCCCACCACACCTGAAAGACAAGATCTGGATTTAAAATCACTTCTCATGATGCTATTAGAGGATCACAAGAAGGACACAAATAAATCTCATAAAGAGTTACAGGAGACGATGAATCAACGGGTTAGAAGCCCTTACAAAGGAAACACAAAAATCGCTTAGAGAAACGCAGGAGAACATGGATCAAAAGATGGAGGCGCACAAGGAGACAACACAAAAATCGCTTAACGAGATGAATCAACGGGTAGATGCACTCACAAAGGAATCACAAAATTTGCATAAAGAAATGCAGAAGAATATGGGTCAACAGATGGATGCCCATAAGGAGGCAACACAAAAATTGCTTAAAGAAATGAATCAACGGTTAGATGCCCTTACAAAGGAAACACGAGAACTGCTTAAAGAAATGCAGGAGACAATGGATCAACAGATGGATTCCCATGAGGAGGAAACACAAAAATCACTCAGAGAAATGCAGGAGAACGTGCAAATCCATCCAGGAACTAAAAAAGGAAGTAGAAACAACTAAGAAATCACAAAGGGAGACAACTTTGGAGATAGAAAACCTTGGGAAGAAATCAGGAGTCATAGATGCAAACATAAACAATAGAATACAAGAGATGGAAGAAAGAATCTCAGGTGCTGAAGACTCCATAGAAAGCATCGACTCAATAGTCAAAGAAAATGCAAAATGCAAAAAACGTGTAACCCAAAACATCCAGGAAATACAGGACACAATGAGAAGAACAAACCTAAGGATTATAGGTATAGATGAGAGTGAAGATTTGCAACTTAAAGGGCCAGTAAACATCTTCAACAAAATTATGGAGGAAAACTTCCCTAACTTAAAGAGAGAGATGCCGATGAACGTACAAGAAGCCTACAGAACTCCAAACAGACTGGACCAGAACAGAAATACCTCCCGTCACATAATAATTAAAACACTGAATGTTCTAAACAAAGAAAGAATACTAAAAGCAGTAAGAGAAAAGGACCAAGTAACATACAAAGGAAGACCTATCCGAATCACATCAGACTTCTCACTAGAGACTATGAAAGCCAGAAGATCCTGGGCAGATCTCATGCAGACACTAAGACAGCACAAATGCCAGCCTAGACTACTATACCCAGCAAAACTCTCAATCACCATAGATGGAGAGACCAAGATATTCCATGATAAAACCAAATTTTCACAATATCTTTCCACAAATCCAGCCCTGCAACGGATAATAGGTGGAAACCTCCAATACAGTGAGAGAAACAACACCCTGGAAAAAATGAGATAATAACCTTCTTAAATCAAACCCAAAAGTAGATAACCACTCAAACATAAAGATAGCATCAAGAATGGCAGATGGCAATAATCACTATGCCTTAATCTCTCTTAATATCAATGGTCTCAATTCCCCAATTAAAAGACATAGACTAGCAGACTGGATACGTAAACAGGACCCAGCATTTTGCTGCATGCAGGAAAGGCACCTCAGTGTCAAAGACAAACACTACCTCAGAGTAAAAGGCTGGAAAACAATTTTACAAGCAAATGGCCCCAAGACACGAGGTGGAGTAGCCATCCTAATATCAGATAAAATTGATTTTCAACCTAAAGTCATCAAAAAAGACACAGAAGGACACTACATACTGATCAAGGGAAAAATCCACCATCAAGAACTCTCAATTCTGAATATCTATGCTCCAAATGCAAGGGCACCATCATTCGTAAAAGAAACTTTACTAAAACTCAAAACACACATCGCACCGCACACAATAATAGTGGGTGACTTCAACACCCCGCTCTCTGAAATGGATCGTTCAGGAAAGCAGAAACTAAACAGGGACACAGTGAATCTAATTGAAGCCTTCGACCAAATGGAACTAACTGATATATATAGAACATTTCATCCTAGAGCTAAAGAATACACCTTCTTCTCAGCTCCTCATGGTACCTTCTCCAAAATTGACCATATAATTGGTCACAAATCAGACCTCAACAGATACAAGAAGATAGAAATAATCCCATGCCTCCTATCAGATCACTATAGAATAAGGGTGGTCTTCAATGGCAACAAAAACAAAAGAAAACCCACGTACACATGGAGGCTGAACAATGCTCTACTCAATGATAACTTGGTCAAGGTGGAAATAAAGAAAGAAATCAAAGACTTTTTGAAAGTTAATGAAAATGAAGGCACAACATACCCTAATTTATGGGACACAATGAAAGCAGTGCTAAGAGGAAAAATCATAGCCCTGAGTGCCCCCAAAAAGAAACGGGAGACAGCATACACTAACAGCTTAATGGCACACCTGAAAGCCCTGGAACAAAAAGAAGCAAATACACCAAAGAGGAGTAGAAGGCAGGAAATCATCAAACTCAGGGCTGAAATCAATCAAGTAGAAACAAATAAAACCATACAAAGAATCAACAAAACGAGGAGTTGGTTCTTTGAGAAAATCAACAAGATAGATAAGCCCTTAGCCAGACTAACCAGAAAGCACAGAGATAGTATCCAAATTAATAAAATCAGAAACGAAAAGGGAGAGATAACAACAGAAACTGAAGAAATTCAAAAAAATCATCAGATCCTACTACAAAAACCTGTATTCAACACAACTAGAAAATCTTGAGGAAATGGACAATTTCCTTGACAGATACCAAGTACCAAAATTAAATCAGGATCAAATAGACCATCTAAACCGTCCTATAAGCCCTGAAGAAATAGAAGTTGTCATTGGAAGTCTTCCAACCAACAAAAGCACAGGTCCAGATGGTTTTAGTGCAGAATTCTATCAGACCTTCAAAGAAGACCTAACCCCAATACTCTTCAAACTGTTCCACAAAATAGAAACAGAAGGAACACTACCCAACTCGTTCTATGAAGCCACAATTACACTAATACCAAAAGCACACAAAGATCCGACAAAGAAATAGAATCTCAGGCCAATCTCTCTTATGAATATCGATGAAAAAATACTCAATAAAATTCTTGCCAACCGAATCCAAGAACACATCAAAACGATCATCCACCACGACCAAGTAGGCTTCATCCCAGCGATGCAGGGATGGTTCAATATAAGGAAATCCATCAATGTAATCCACTACATAAACAATCTCAAAGAAAAAAACCACATGGTCATCTCATTAGATGCTGAGAAAGCATTTGACAAAATTCAGCATCCTTTCATGCTAAAGGTCTTGGAAAGATCAGGAATTCAAGGCCCATATCTAAACATAGTAAAAGCAATTTACAGCAAACCGGTAGCCAGCATCAATCTAAATGGAGAGAAACTTGAAGCAATCCCACTAAAATCAGGGACTAGACAAGGCTGCCCTCTCTCTCCATATCTTTTCAATATAGTACTTGAGGTTCTAGCTAGAGCAATTAGACAACAAAAAGAGGTCAAAGGGATACAAATTGGAAAGGAAGAAGTCAAACTATCACTATTTGCAGACGATATGATAGTATACTTAAGCGACCCAAAGAACTCCACCAGAGAACTCCTACTACTGATAAACGACTTCAGCAAAGTGGCCGGATATAAAATCAACTCCAGCAAGTCAGAAGCCTTCCTATACTCAAAAGATAAGCAGGCTGAGAAAGAAGTAAGAGAAATAATACCCTTCACAATAGCCACAAACCATATTAAGTATCTAGGCGTGACTCTAACCAAACAAGTGAAAGATCTGTATGACAAGAACTTCAAGTCTCTGAAGAAAGAAATTGAAGAAGACCTCAGAAGATGGAAAAATCTGCCATGCTCATGGATTGGCAGGATTAATATAGTAAAAATGAGCATCTTACCAAAAGTAATACACAGATTCAATGCAATCCCCATCAAAATCCCAACTCAATTCTTCATAGAGTTAGAAAGAGCAATTCAAAAATTCATCTGGAATAACAGAAAACCCAGAATAGCTAAAACTATTCTCAAGAGTAAAAGACCCTCTTGGGGAATCAGTATCCCGGACCTCAAGCTGTACTACAGAGCAATAGTGTTAAAAACTGCATGGTATTGGTACAGTGACAGACATGTAGATCAATGGAACAGAATTGAAGACCCAGAAATGAATCCACACTCCTATGGTCACTTGATCTTTGACAAAGGAGCTAAAACCATCCAGTGGAAAAAAGATAGCCTTTTCAACAAATGGTGCTGGCTCAGCTGGAGGTCAACATGCAGAAGAATGCAAATTGACCCATCCTTATCTCCTTGCACTAAGCGCAATTCTAAGTGGATCAAAGATCTCCACATAAAACCAGACACACTGAAACTAATAGAAGGGAAACTAGGGAAGAACCTTGAACATATGGGCACAGGGGAGAATTTCCTGAACAGAACTCCAATAGCTTATGCTCTAAGATCAAGAATAGACAAATGGGACCTCATTAAATTACAAAGTTTTTGCAAGGCAAAAGACACTGTTAAAAAGACAAAGCGGCAACCAACTAACTGGGAAATGATCTTTACCAACCTTACATCCGACAGAGGGCTAATATCCAATATATACAAAGAACTCAAGAAGTTAAACTCCAGAGAGGCAAGTAACCCTATTAAAAAATGGGGTACAGAGCTACACAAAGAGTTCTCACCTGAAGAATATCTAATGGCTGAGAAGCACCTAAAGAGATGTTCATCATCCTTAGTCATTAGGGAAATGCAAATCAAAACAACCCTGAGATTCCATCTCACACCAGTCAGGATGGCTAAGATCAAAAACACAGGAGACAGCAGTTGTTGGCGAGGATGTGGAGAAAGAGGAACACTCCTCGACTGCTGGTGTAATTGCAAGCTGGTACAACCACTCTGGAAAGCAGTCTGGCGGTTCCTCAGAAAACTGGGCATGACACTCCCGGAGGATCCGGCTATACCACTCCTGGGCATATACCCAGAGACTTTACCTGCATGCAATAAGGACACATGCTCCACTATGTTCATAGCAGCCTTATTTATAATAGCCAGAAGCTGGAAAGAACCCAGATGTCCCTCAACGGAGGAATGGATTCAGAAGATGTGGTATATCTACACAATGGAATACTACTCTGCAATTAAAAACAATGAATTCACGAAATTCCTAGGCAAATGGTCAGATCTTGAAAATATCATCCTTAGTGAGGTAACCCAATCACAAAAGAACACACATGGTATGCAGTCACTGATAAGGGGATATTGACCCAGAATCTCAGAATACCCTAGACACAATCCGCATATCAATAGATTTCTAAAAAGATGGTAGGAGAGACCCCTGGTCCTGGAAAGACTGGATGTAGGAGAACACCAGGACAGAGTAACGAGAGGGGGTTGAATGGAGAAAAGAGGGAGGGAAGGGGGCTTATGGGACTTTCGGGGAGGGAGGAAACGGGAAAGGGGAAGTGATTTGGAATGTAAATTAAAAAATAAAATAAAATAAATAATAATAAAAAAATAATTAAAAAAATAGATTTCCAAGAAGATGGAAGGAGAGGCCCCAGTCCTGGAAAGACTGGATGTAGGGGAATGCCAGGACAGAGAAGCAAGAGGGGGTTGAATGGGGAAAATAGGGAGGGAAGGGGGCTTATGGTACTTTTGGAAATGGAGGAAACGGGAAAGGGGAAATGATTTGGAATGTAAATAAAAAATATAGAAAATTTAAAAAAAAAAAAGAAATGTTATTAGTGTGACCTAAAATTTAGAGGCATCAATGTACTGAGATATCAGTGTTAGGATTTATTTATGTAAACATATTACCAGTGTTCTTTCTATTTCTCTCTACCCCTCATACTTAAATATATAAGCATACAATCACTTTCTCTCTCTCTCTCTCTCTCTCTCTCTCTCTCTCTCTCTCTCTCTCTCTCTCTCTCTCTCTCTCTCTCTCTCAGATTCACATACCCACATACAACACATATACAACATGCTACAACACATACACATTAAAATTTGACATTTATAGATACCGAGGAACTAGATAGCTTTATTCTCAGTTTCTGAACTTAAAATGAAAACAGAGAGAAGGGTAAATGTCACCGTTTCACACTACTTTATGCTGCGAAAGGTCTATATATAACATTTTGCTCTAGCATTTTTGCTTTATTGTAGGATAGAAAATTGAATGACTAGAATGAGAAATTCTAGTAAATGAAATACTACTTTAGGCCCCAATATCTTCAGGAAAGTATATAAGCACAATAAGAAATCATGGGCAAAAATTACAATATAAGGTAAAAGAGGGGTCTAGAGGTAGATCTGCAGTCAAATTCACTACCAGATCTTGTAGACCACCCGAGTTTTGTTCCCAGGACTATGTTGAGCAGCCACGGCAACTTGTAACTCCATCTCTAGGGGATCTGACATCCTCTTCAGGATAATATAGGCATGCATCTATGCATGATGAGCATACACATAAAGAAACAAATACATGATACGATAAGTGCAGCAGCAGGGATGGAAGTCTTCCTGCAGACATTTGCACCAGGGAGCTAGGCAAGTCTTCTGTGCACAACCTGCCAGGAGAGAGTGATCTCCCAGCAGCATTTTCACTTCTAAGCATGAAGGTGAGATCTTTCCTTCCTCTATTGAGGAGAACAGCTAGGAGCACACAGGGCATAAGATCAGTGGAGCAGCTGGGACAGAGGTCTTCAGGCTGCCATTTGCACCAGGGAGCCAGGTGGCTTCACAGCCTTCTGTGCACAGATCCAGACAGAAGAGAGTTGGTCTCCCAAGAGTACAGACACAGGTTTACAGGCCCAGAGGAGGGACAAGCTCCAGCCAGAGACAGCAAGACCAACTAGCATCAGAGATAACCAGATGGCAAAAGGTAAGCACAAGACCCAACAGAAACCAAGGCTACTTGGCAATGTCAAAACACAGTTCTCCCACCACAGCAAGTCCTGGATATCCCCACACACCGGAAAAGCAAGAGTTGGATTTAAAATTGTATCTCATGATATGGATAGAGGGCTTCAAGAAGGACTTAAATAACTTCCTTAAAGAAATACAGGAGATCATGTGTCAAAAGACAGAAGCCCTTAAAGAGGAAACACAAAAATCCCTTAAAGAATTTCAGGAAAACACAATCAAGTGAAGGAAATGAACAAAACCATACAGGATCTAAAAGTGGAAGTAGAAATAATAAATAAATCTCAAAGTAGGACATTTCTGGAGATAGAAAACCTTGGAAAGAATTCAGGAGTCATAGATGCAAGCATCAACAACAGAATACAAGAGATAAAAGAAAGAATCTCAGGTGCTGAAGATACCTTAGAAAACATTGACTCAAAAGTCAAAAAAAAAAAAATGCAAAGTGCATAAAACTTGTAACCCAAAACATCCAGGAAATCCAGAGCACAATGAGAAGACCAAACCTAAGGATTATAGGTATAGAAGAGAGCAAAGATTTCCAACTTAAAGGGCCTGTAAATATCTTCAACAAAATTGCAGAAGAAAAATTCCCTAACCTAAAGAGATGCCCATGAACATACAAGAAGCCTTCAGAACTCCAAACAGACTGGACCAGACCAGAAAGTCCTTCTGGCACATAATAATCAAAACACCAAATGTACTAAACAAAGAAAGAATATTAAAAGCAGTAAGGGAAAAAGGTCAAGTAACCTATAAAGGCAGGCCTATCAAAATTACACCAGACTTGTCACCAGAGACTATGAAAGCTAGAAGATCCTGGGCAGATCTCATACAGGCCCTAAGAGAACACAAATGTCAGCCCAGACTACTATACCTAGCAAAACTCTCAATTCCCATAGATGTTGAAACTAAAATATTCCATGATAAAATCAAATTTACACAGTATCTGTCCACAAATCCAGCCCTACAAAGGATAACAGATGGAAAACACCAACACAAGGAGCGAAACTACACCCTAAAAAAAGCAAGAAAGTAATCTTCCAACAAACCCAAAAGAAGATACCCACACAAACATAAAAATAACATCAAAATAAAAGGAAGTAACAATCACTATTCCTTAATATCTCTTAATAATAATGGACTCAATTCCCCAATAAGAAGATATAGACTAACAGAAATATTTTTCATGTAAATCTTCAATTTTATCAGAAAATATTTGTAATTCCTCTTTCAATTAATGTAGTAATTTTTATGTCTACCATTTTATCTGCATTATTTTTCATGATAATTTTCAATTTTAACATGTTTTTCTATATAATTCTTCTATTTTATCAGAAATGTTTTCCATGTAAATCTCTGGTTTTATCACAAAATATTTTTAATTCTTCCTTCAATTAATTTAGAAAGTTTTTTTATATCTACCATTTTATCTATATAATTTTCCATGAAATATTTAATTTAAATGTATTTATCTAAATATTTCTTGAATTTTATCAGAAATATTTTCCATGTAAATCTTCAACTTTATCAGAAAATGTTTATAATTCTGCTTTCAATCAACTTAGGAATACTTTTATATTTATCATTATTATATTAAATATAAAATTTTCCATGGTAATCTTCAATTTTAACATTTTTCTACATTTTTCTACAATTTTATCAGAAATATTTTCCACGCAAATCTTCAATTCTATCATAAAATGTTTCTTTTTCATTTTTTTAAAAAAGAAAAAAGTTTATGAAAAAGTAAAGAATTTGATCATTTGTAGGTTAAAAAATAATAGGTCTTATTTTTCTGCTGCACTTAATATTATTTCTTTGCTTTTGATTTTCTAAAACTTGGCTGTAGTGTGTTACAAGTTGGTTGTTGTTTGTTTTGTTTTTGTTTTTGTTTTATTATACTTTATTTTATGTTTCTGGAAACTTCTATAACTTCTTTTCCTATTAATGCTTAAGATATTTAAGATACTTTATGCCCCATCCTGCCTCTGTCCTTACTTATGTGATTCTGAATTCTTACATGTTGCATGTTTTATGTCTTAGAAAAGTTTAATCTTCATTATCATTAATATCTTTGAATTCATTGACTTTTCTATTATTATGAAAATTTGTTAAGTATCTAGAATTAAATTTTCATTTCTGATAGCTTACTTTGAAATTCAAAAGTGGTCAATTGTCTGATAGATTCTGTTTCTCTATTGGAATTTCTCTATTGTTTACTCATATTGACAATTGTTTCCTCTAAGATCTTAACTATATTTTAAGGTCACTTTTTAGTTCTATAATTTGGATCATCTATACGTCACTTTATACTTACTGCTTTTTGCCTTGTTTTTGGTTCTAATTTTCTTATTTTTCTGCATTTAGAATAAATTGTAATTTTGTTTTTTGTTGTTGTTGTTTTGTTTTGTTTTTGGTTTTTTTTGTTTTTTGTTTTTTCGAGACAGGGTTTCTCTGTATAGCCCTGGCTGTCCTGGAACTCACTCTGTAGCCCAGGCTGGCCTTGAACTCAGAAATCCGCCTGCCTCCGCCTCCCAAGTGCTGGGATTAAAGGCATGCGCCACCACCGCCCAGCTAGAATAAATTTTTAGGACCAAGGTTTTGGACAGAGACTGTAAAAAAAAAAGGAAACAAATACACACACACACACACACACACACACACATAAATACATACACACAAATACATACATACATACATTAAACCATAAATAATCAAATAAGCACATAATGCATATACACATATACATGCAAACGTACATTAAAAACACAGAGATAAATAGTAAGAATTTTTCTATTTAGCTTGAAAACAGTTGTGATAACAGGTAATGTGTCTTAGATATGGCTCTGGAAATGCCATTTGTTTGGCAAAGACAATGTTTGCTCATGAGAATTCAGCAGCAGCACTCTGACCACATCTGAAGTAGGGTATTCTAAGCCACTTTTCATCCTTGGCTTTCAAACCGAATATGTATAATCAAGTAAATTTAGATCTTGAGTTTTTTAAGTCTGGTAAATTCCCACATTTGCAAATGCCTTTTATTACAGTGAATTATCCATGAAGCCATCTTATATATCATAGATATCCCATTTAAAAACATTGTACCTAAAATATTCAATAATTTGATTATTCACTCATTTGATTGGAGAATTTATTAAGAACACTCTGAAAAAAATAAACATGCTTAGGAGACCATTAGTTTAGATATTAGTATCCATCATTTTTATGGATGATTACTATAAAAAGGCAGCCTAGGGACACTTGCTAATTTTCAATACAACCAATTCTATTTCAACTATTCTGTTCATTCTACACCTTGAATTTTCAATTATTACATATTTGCATATATACAGAAAACCATCACCATTGCTCTTCAGTTTTGTTCTATTTCTTTCAATTGAAAATACATGCAAATTTTTAAAACCATTGGCAACTTCTTCTTTTTGATATTATTATGGTTTGAGTATGAAGGGCTTTGCAAAAACAGCCTCTTGTGCTGACAGTTTGGATTTTGGTTGTTGATACTATAAACAGGGGATTGGAGCCTGAGGATGCTAACATCATCTACTATATAATACATCAATTAACTCATACTAAATGGCCAGTTAATGTATGTTGCCTGGGCAAAGAAAATAAGTCACCAGCATGTGTCCAGAAAGCTGAAATCTGTCTCTAGACTCTTTGGATATTTGTGGAGGCTACAAGTTGAAGAAAATTTCTCTCTTGTGATTCTGCTCTGATATTTCTGATTTGTCTCAGGTCTAAAGGCAATGGAGACAGATGAGCATATTCAAGAACTTCTAGACCATTCTCCTCCCTGAAGTAGTTTGCTTCTGGTGCTTTCTCAAGGTTAACACAGAAAGGAAAGTGGTTAACACAGATAACGATACATCAAACACTCTGTGTTGTTGATGCCTTACTTTCTTAACTTCGCACCTACCCATCTGCCATAGATAACTATTCAGAAAATCTTCCATTTAATGTGTATTCATTCTTATCCCATATCTTGAAACCTCAGTGACCTGCCAACAGATTATCATTATTTTTTAATGATAAGGATGTTTTAATTTATGAGTGAACATAAATGAGTAAGGTTATTTGGTTTGGTATGTTTATTTTACATATGTGAGTTTAAGTTATTATATGAAACTTAGGAATCTTTGATAAAATAATACCCACATTTGTCATTAAAATGAATCATGATTATCGTGCATTTTGATTCATCATGGGTTTTTTATATGGGTTGTGGTTTAATTCAATTATGTTTCAATATTTAAATTTACTTTTCCAGGAAACATCATTTTATCTAACTTTACCGTAAAAAAAACGAAATGAATGCTTAAGGGAGTCTTCTACCTTTTGAGTTGAGTTAATTTGCATTATATTTTCTAAAATTAGAACCATTTTCATTAAGTGAAACTGATTTTAAAGCATTGCATAATAAAATACTAATGAAGAACTCTGGAGTAGAGTTTGATTTGATATGTTTATATCTCAAAACACTCCTTCTTAGTTTTAACCTTCCTCATATGTACTATTACAGAGCACAGTTCAGTATTTGACACAAATGTAATTATTTCAACTTTCTGTATATTAAAAGCTTTAACTCCCTCTAAAGACACCAGTGGGATATGAGGAAAAATGTACGTGATTGCAAAAAAGTAACAGGAGACAAAAAGTGAACATTGCTGAAAAGAGAAATATGTAATTCCTTAAGAGATTTGTAGAATTACTTCAAATAATCTCTATTGACTTCTGATGCAAAAAAGCAAGAATTGAATTTTTAACAACACTGCAAAAGAGACTTTTATGTAGTTGTGTTATTTACTTACAATTTATATCTGCACCTACAATGTTTTATAGGTAGCAAATATTTTGGTTCTCCAAAAGTGTACATTATTTCTATCATTTGATGGAAAGATTTTATATAGTTTGGTAGGAATCTTTTAAATCTGCTATTAATCCACAGCCAGAGATAAGTAATTTTGGTAATGCCTTTGTATCCATGCTGTCCGTGACTGGAAAGATGGGGATATGAATCAAATCAAAAAGAAAAGGAGGACTTAAAACATTTAGTGAATCACTGGGAAGAGGAGCAATATAATAAAATAAATAATGAAAATGTAAAATATAGGCTATAGCAGGCTGCTTTCCCTTACCCAATGAAGCCCATACATGCCAGTGGAGAGTTATATTCTGGATTTAATCAGCATATAACCTGAGAAACTGTAATTGTCCATAAACCACCATGGTTCCTACATGTACTTAATGCTCTACCACAGGTATTTGTTTCTCCTTTATTGATCTCATCAAAGCTATTAAAATATTCCATATTTATGTATATATGTTTTTGAATGTGGACACATGTACAAGGTGTCAACAGAGGTTAAAAGAGGACAACGAGTTCCCTGGAGCTGGAGGTACATGATGTTCTAGGTCACCTGGTAATAGTGTTGGGGACTCAATTCCTATCTTTTGAAAGAACAGTAGGTGCTCATAATTGCTGTCCCATCTCTCCAGTCTCCAATACAAATTTTGATTATGGAATTTTTGAAATATGTGAGCTGGTATGTTTTCTGTTTCAGTAATGTTTGAGCTAATATTGAAAGAAGAGACTGGATAGTTAAAACATTAATCAAGTCCTATAAGTATGGATAAAATGACTAAAGAATGATCAGTTACCTACTGATACTGTATGTACATTGTAGACCATGTCAGCTACAAGTGGTTCAGAAAAATGATGTGCCTGTGGCTCTGGTTGACATGAAAAAAAAAATTGAGGCTGCTATAATCAGTCAGAAGCAAAGCCATGAGAAAGCAAAGAAGGGAATGAAAAGTGGAAAGGAGAAAATTACAGTGAAGAATAATTACTTTGAACATGATTGCAATAAACATGCTTCTAATTAAAACATCATTTTATGCATTTTCCTCTAAAATTTATTTTACATGTTTATTTGGAAAATATCACAATAGTTGGATAAAACCATGCTTTTCTCTTTTTCTGTGAAAATCGATTTGCATGCAGTTGTATTGATTTTCTTCTACTGCTTCCATTAGTATAAAATAGTGGCAGATGGGAGCAGTTTCTACAGAGAACTATGTCTCACAAAGCCTGATATACATACTGCTTGGTCCTTTAAAAGAAAATATTGTGAGCCTCTGGGCTGATTTTGTAGGTAATACTTTTATATTTTTATGAGTTATGTTCACTTTCATTCTACATATTTTCAATACACAAAGAGGCTTGCATAACAGAAAATTTGCTCTCTTGGCTTTGAATTTACATGTGAAGATGTGGTCTCTGGACTTCCTGCTTCCACAGACTATTGATGTGCTCTCACCAATATGGATTCTCCCTCCAGAACTTGTATACTGAAATAAGCTATCTTCTGTGAGTTGCTTTTGGTTATAGTATTTGACCACAGTGACAGAATAAAAATGAATATAGTTACTTAATATTTCTAGCTCAAATTTCTTGGCATTGTAATTCTGGTATCATTTATGTAAAGGCATCCAGCCATGTACCAGGTGTGGCAATGAAGTGTATGTAAAAGTGATACTTCCCAGTTCTGGAAAATATTAAGTTATGCACGGAAAGTGTCAGGGCTGGTTTCCATCTGCTCCATTTCAGATTGTGACTCTTCAAAGTTATGAATTCAGCCCCAACAGAATCAGAACTGGGATGTTCTTACTCTCACAGTGTGGTATGAGAAGACCGATGAGATTTACATGTAAATCAGGAGGCCCACAACAGATCCAAGTACTGATCCCACCACAGTTCAAGTTGGTGAATCAATGAGTTTATTGGGGTTACTTACAAGAACACTTACAGGGTTACTCACAGGAGCAGAAATGACTCGAAGACATCTTTATCACCAAATCCCACCTTGGCATGGATGGGAACTTGGAGCACACTACAGAGCCTGCAGGCAGCTCAACAGGTTGAAGCGTGTATTTTCCAAGTGACTCTGCTAATCTAAACCTCTTCTAGAGAGTTCAGATGGTCTCTAATTCTTCTGGACAGCTTTTCTGGTCCCATAATCTTAATCTTTGCAGTTCTGTCTAAGAGTTTTCTTTGTAGCTTGGCTTGTCTGAGAATAACCCTCACTATTTATTATTTACTCTGGAAGAGAGGAGCCTTGTGAATCTGGACAGCTTCGGGGCCATACTAAAGTTGTTGTTGGTGGTGCTGGTGCTGGTAGTGCGTGCGTGTGTGTGTGTGTGTGTGTGTGTGTGTGTGTGTGTGTGTGTGTGTGTGTGTGTGTGTGTATGTGTGTGTGTGTGTGTGTGTGTGTGTGTGTTTGGTTTACCTTCGGCAATATAGAATGGTTCAATCATGGGAAAATGTTACACAACACATACTACAGAAGTGATGATGGCAGATGGTACAGAAACTAAAGAGAGTGACTTCACATGACTTCACTGAGGAGTGAGGTCAGAGGGTGAACCATCCCTACAAGCACCTGGAGAGATAAGACACACAGTTTACCATAGGTGGGATCCACATGCTCAAGTGCAACAAAACTTAAATGGTAATTGGGATAAACTGCTAAAATCTAGAAACATATATTTGCTTTGGAACTGTTTTTGACATTTTAAATTCCTGAAACCACACAATATATAATCTCAGAATTCAGATCCTACAAAAATCTCTAGGGTCAGTAACTTGTAGGGAAATGCAGAATCAACATGGTTTGAAACAAAGGAATGTATAGAAAATTGAAAATGTCACAGTAAATGTTAAACACAGCCCAGATTTTCTTACTTGATAACAGACCATCTCCCATTACAATCACTGAGAAGGCAGAGTATTTGCTCATTGAGAATGAGGACCTAAACTTACATCACCAAGCAACCACTTAAACATCAGCTGTCATAGCCAATTCCTCTAATATCAGTCCTGCAGGCCAAAGACAAACAGATCACAGGAGCTTCCTGGCCAGGTACTTTAGCCAATCTGTGAACCAAGTTCTACAAGAGACCCCAAATCAAGAAATACAGTAGAGAAAAATTGAGGAAGATGTCTGACTACCAACTTCTGGTTTCCAAAGGACCATGGATTCACATTATTTTCAACCCAATGGCAAATTTAGATCTGAGTGGAAAATATCAATTACAATATTGATATAGTAGATAAAAATATATAAGAATAGTTCTTACAAAAAATTAGACTGCAAGTATAAGTATGAAGATAGATACACAGAGCTGAAGGAAAATCAGCTAACAACAATGGAAAGAAAAGCCTGGGATTATTATGTCTTCTCCTAGAAAGTATATTTCAGTGTAGAGATATATCATATATAAATATGAATATTACATTATAAGATGGGTTTTATTGTCTCAAAAGAAAGAGCAACGATTTGCATGCTTCTCACAACAGTATGACAAACTTATCAAATTGACAAACAATAGTTTAATACAAAACCATAGTTGTGGGAGTTAATGTCGGTATCAGTCACTGATAGACCAAGTTGTTGAAAGATCCCTGAGAGATGAGATGATCTGGACCTTCAATCACTTTTTCTAAGACACATTTCTAAAATAGAGTATCTTACAACCAAAGAGATAAATACATATGGTAAAGCTAAATGGCCATTTGCCAAAGTAAATCCTATTAGGTTCATGAAATATATCTTCATTTCAAAAGTACAGAAATAATAAAAGTTCAGAATTTCAAATGACAGAATTAAACTTGATCTCCAAAAGATCAAGTAACACCTAAATCCCAAAGTATCTAAAACATGAACACATACCTCAATACAACATAATATTCAGATAGTCTATACAGCAGCGGTTCTTGACCTTCCTAATGCTGCAGCTATTATTAGTACAGTTCCTCATGTTATGTTGACCACAGACTATACAATTACTTCATTTTTACTTTATAACTGTAAACCCTGATAAGAAGGGTATCTCATATGTAGCGCCCAAAGGGGTTCCAACCCACAGGTTGAGAACTGCTGCTGTAGAGAAATTCTAAATATAGGAGCTTATATATACATATACATATATATTTCAAAAATTAAATATAATAAGTTAGTAACATATTAGTATACTGAAAAATATTTTCTAAATAAAAATTAAAAAATCAGTAGTTTAATTTCTCAGTTTAAGAACTTGAAAATTTAAAGAATATCAAAACAAAAACAAAACAAAACAAAACAAAACAAAGTATTTTAAAGATTAAGTCAACTCAATTAAGGAAACTAATGAAGCAAATACTGTTGTTTGTAGGCTCAATAAAATTGACAAGCCTTTAGCCAGGTGAACAATGAAAGACACTATACACAAATTACGAATGTCAGAAATGAAAGTGGTGCAGTCACTAGAAAGAAGATAAAAGAGAAATATTATGACCACACTGTTGGATTAAATAGACAAATTTCATGAAAAACACAGACCACCAAAATTCATTCAAAGAGGAATAAATAACCTGAATGGGATTCTGGTTACAGAAGAAATAGAATCAATATTTAATTATCGTACAGAAAAAAAAGAAAAGAAAGGAAGAAAACACTAGGTTCTATGTATTTACTGGAGAGTTTTGCCTCAATGAAAGTAGAACTGTTAACAGGTCTCATGGTCTGCCAAAGAAAGGAAAATCAGAAGAAACATTTGCTAAATGATCTATAATGCCACAATACGCCATCATAAAAATAACACAAACTCATTACAGAAAAGAATTATGGACCAGTATCTCTCATGAAAATAGAGGAAATTTCATTATAAATGCTCAGTAATAGAACCCAACAATTATTAACTGAAGTTTATCCAACTATACAATGGAAGCAAATCTATGATTTATGAGAGCCACGCCAAAGAAATCTTGGAACCTCCAAGATCTGAGCTAGAAGAAGAAATATTTTTTACTAGAAGGCTTGGAAAGTGGATCCCTTTTACCATATTGATCTCAGGTCTGTTTTCTAGCATTTTACTCTTATTAAACCAAGAAGTTAAAGCAGCCATAGATCAATAATATGAACTCTACTAATATACTGATATAACTCTACTAATCTAATTACATAGTTGACTTCTCCAGTAGATATCTGTAATATGTTGAAGATTCTTGATGAATATTCTGTCCTTTAGAGGTACACTTTCCTGGAATATCTGTTAGATGTAGAAGACAAATACAATTGTTGGAGATAAGAGTATATTTTAGAAGACAACTCAAACCCTATTCCTTTTTTCTGCATTCTAGACAACTATTGGTCTCAGATTTTAATTCTTCACTTTTATATCAATTGGATATCTTTTTTGATGTATTTGGGGTTTTTTTTCTTGAAAACATACATTTTTAATTAATTTATTTATTCATGCTACACCCTAATCAAATCCCCCTTCCTCCAAGTTCCATCCTCACAAATCCCTCCCCCCCATTATACCCTTCTCTTCTCAGGGAAGGGGAAGCCCTCTTATGTACCATCCCACCATAGGACATCAAACTGTGCCAGAACTAAGCTCAGCATCACCACTGAGGCCTGATCAGACAATCCAGCCTGGGGAAGGGGATCCAATGGCAGGCAGAGAAAACTCCCTCTCCAATTATTAAGAGACTCACAATAAGGCCAAGTTGCACATCTGCTACAAATATGTAGGAGGTCAATGCCCAATCTCTGCATGCTCTTTGGTTGGTGTTTCCATTTCTGCGAGTCCCCATGGACCAAGGTTATCATCTGGATAACTTAATTTAAGATCATAGGATGTTCTAAGCCAAAGAGAGTATTAAGATCAAACATAGGATCTCAAGCTGTCTCAAAAAAAAAAAGTCAAATTTCTAAATCAGAAGTAAGTGGTTATAAGTGAAGACAGTGGGCAAGGAATAAATTTTAAAAATCACCAACAGGAATGTAGAGGAATGATGATGTTTAAAGAGAGCAGAAAAGATAAAGGGGAAAAGTCCAGGCACTGTGGGCAGATTCTCTCTTGAAGAGATTCTTCTAGCCTTCTGAACTACACTGCTTCTATGATAAATCTTGTTTGTTTCAACTTCCTGTCAGGAGCCATAATGGGACAAGCTAATATACTAGCAGGTGATCATCCTGAAATGGCCTGCTTCGGATTATTATATAATCTGCAATGGGTGAGTCCTCATTCAGCAAGGCTGTGGGGGACTAATTTTAGGAAAGATTCCTGCTGTTATTATGTTTTTCCTGTTATTATTATACATATATAATAATCAATAAGTAATAGCACACCCCTTTGGAGCAGATTTCTGCTATATAGATAAATAGATGACTTAAGTTTTGATGATGATCCTATAAGAATTCCTAAAATTATATCCATGATTATTAAGCTCTTTTATAGTGGAACTTCTATTAGGTCCTTTTCTGATAGTCAAAACTGCAAGGAGAACTCTGCCAGTCTCCCAAGTGTCACCAGTTAATTGTTCTTAGATGGCAAGCAGACTTTTTCCCACTCAGAGCACATTCCAAGAGGTTGTAAAACAATTAACCAAAGGTCATAAAAAGAGAACTAACGATTTATTATAGGTGCTAGGACAGAAGATAAAATATTGACTGGGTTTATCTATACAAAACTTCACTTATAACTTAGTTATGGTGTTAAACTTTCTATGAACCTGTAGAGAAGGCAAATGGTAGATGTTTAGCTAGATAATTACTCCTAAGGGACATGCATGTAAATATTCTCTGTTGTAAACTTCTATTTCAATTTATGGTTTGATTTTTGTGTGAACTTGTGATGAACTTTGTAACATGTGATCATGTATTCTGAAAGATGTTTACGTACTGAAGACAAAGAGAGAATCATCTCATTCTCATTCTCAATCTCCCCTCTTTTCATCCCTTCATCTCTTCTTCTTCTTCTTCTTCTTCTTCTTCTTCTTCTTCTTCTTCTTCTTCTTCCTCCTCCTCCTCCTCCTCCTCCTTCTTCTTCCTCTCTCTCTCTCCTTCTCTCTCTCTCTCTCTCTCTCTCTCTCTCTCTCTCTCTCTCTCTCTCTCTCTCTCTCTCTCTCTCTCTCTCTCTCTCTCTCTCTCCCTTTTTACCTTTCCCCACTTAGAAGAATTTTTCCTTTTATCCACTTAGAATCTTTTCGCTTTCCACTTTTCCCTCTTAGATAGCTTTCATAGGAAACTTTTTACAACTTAGTTATAAACTCATTGACCACTTCTCTAAGTGTCCCATTTTTCTCCCTGGGACTTCTGACTAGCAGACTGAAAGTTAGAGCCCAGCAGTTCCTGTGGAGACATTACAAAGGCAATTTACCTAATCTTTAGGAGTTTGAGGAAGAGGCGCTAAATGCCAGAAACTGCAGTTTCTGGCCTCAGAGGATTATAGAAGACAGGTCAGCTACAATAGCATAGTAACTTAGACTTAGATAAGTAAACTTTTTATTATACAGCAACCCTATATTTTCTGTAAGACAAAGTCTTACCCCTAGAATTTCTTTTTTTTTCTTTTTTTCTAAGTTTTTTTATTTACATTCCAAATGATTTCCCCTTTTCTGTTTCCTCCCTCCCCGAAAGTCCCATAAGCCCCCTCCTAGAATTTCTTAAGACAGAGTCTTACCCCCTGCTGACACTCTTCCCCCCCCTACTGCCTCAAGAAGTACCAAGAAGAAAGAACACCTCTGCAGGGGACTGGCTCCTTGCAACTTTCTGTGTTGGTCTGTTCTGAACCAGTCTTGAAGAAAAAAGAGATTCTTGAAAGAGAACTGTTTGGAAAATGAAGAAGGTTGAAGCTTGTGTTCTGCATTCACAAACAGTGGCCAGACATTGTCTTAATCTTCCTGGAGGCTTTCAACTGCATCTTGAGGCAGGGCAGATAAAACTACAGATGCTATTTCTGACATTTCTAGATTTGTAAAGTTTAGTACACCAGTCAGCATGTTTCTTTTTTTCTTAATTTATTTATTTTACTTCAGGATCATAACACCCCTCCCCTCCCAGTCCCCCATCATACAACCACTTGTCCATATCTCCTCCCATTCTCCTTTGAGAAGGTACCTTCCTGGATAACAAACCACCCTGGCACCTAGAGCCACTGCAGGACTAGGCACATCCTCCCAAACTGAGGACAGACAAGGCAGCTCAGTGGGGAAAACAGGATCCACAGACAGGCAACAGTGTCAAGTATAGACCCTACTCCAATGGTTAGGGGTCCCACATGAAGACCAAGCTGTACAGCTGCTACATATATGAAGGAGAGCCTAAATCCAGACCATATACCCATATATGCTTTTTGGTTGGTGGTTAGGCTCTGGGAGCCCCAAAAATACAGATTAGTAGAGTTTGTTGGTGTTTTTGTGGAGTCCTTATGCCTCCAAATTCCTCAATTCTTAACAACAGCTCTTTCACAAGTCTTCCTGAGCTTCTAATGTCTGGTTGTGGGTCTTTGGATCACTTTAAGTCAGCTGATGGGTGGAGTCTCTCAGGCAATAGTTATGCTAGAATCTATAACATAACAACATAACAGAGTATCATTAATAATTTCAGGGACTGATTATTGCCCATGGGATGGGTCTCAAGTTGGGCCAGTCATTGGTTGGTAATTCCTTGCATCTCTGCTTGATGTATGGCCCTGCATTTCCTGTAGGCATGACACATTTTGGGTTGAAGGTTTTGTGAATGGATTGATGTCCTCATCCTTCAGTTGGGAGTCCTGTCTGGGACAGGGATTAGGCACTTCAGGCACCAAATCCACTACTGTTAGGAGTCTCAGCTACATTCATCCTTGTAAAATCCTGGAGCCACCCAAATCCCTGGTGTCTGGCATGTCCTAGAGATCATCCCACTCCAACCTTTCACCAAATTCCATTCATGCTTGCAGTCTTCTCTCCCCTGCTCTCCCTAAACCTGATATCCCCTTGTTCTCATCCCCATAACCTCTGCCACCAAGTTCCATTCCTCCATCTACCTCCAATGACTGTTTTATTTTTCCTTCTGAATTATATTCAAACTTCCTTCCTTGGGCGTTCCTTGTTATTTAGTTTCTATGGGTCTCTGGATTGTAGCTTGTGTATCCTGTATTTTATGGCTACTATCCCCTGACAATGCAAATCCTTTTGGGATGGTTTATCTCACTCAAAATGATATTTTCTACTTCCATCCATTTGCTTGCAACTTTCATTATATCTTTGTTTTGAATACCTGAGTAGCATTACACAGTGTAAATGAATCACATTTTCTTTATCCATCCTTCAATTGAGGGATATCTGAGTTGTTACTAGAATCTGGCTTTTATAAATAAAGCCGCCATGAACATAGTTGAGCAAGTAAACTTATGGTTTGATGGAGCATGTCTTGGTGGACCCAGGAGTGGTACATCTGGGTCTTGACTTAGAACTATTCACAATTTTTTGAGAAACTGGGCTCCCACCAGCCATTAGAAATTCTTCTCTTGAGAATTCTATGTTTAGCCCTTTACCCCATTTTTTAGATGGATTATTTGATTTGTTGCTGTCTAACTTGTTGAATTACTTTTACATTTTAGAAATGACCCCTTTCTTCCCCATACAAATGTAGGGTTGATGATCTTTTCCCATTCTGTAGGCTCCCATTTTGTCCTATTGACTGTGTTTACCTTAAAAAGCTTTTTCATTTCCTGAGATACCCTTTATTAATTGTTGATCTTTGTGTCTGAGCTATTGGTGTTCTGTTGTAGAAGTTATCTCCTGTATATAAGCATTTAAGGCTATTCCTTACCTTCTCACCTATTAGATTTAGTGTACACTGTTTCCTGTTGAGAATTTTATCTATGGTTCTATTTGCAGTTTTTTTTTACATGTTGACATTCTGTAGGACTAGCACCATTTGTTGAAAATGATTTCTTTTTTCTATAGTATGGTTTTGGCTTCTTTGTCACAAACCAGGTGTTCTTTGGTATATGGGTTTATTTCTGGTCATTTGATAGAATTTAATTGATCATCTTGTGTTGAGGTTTTGTCTTTTACTGTCTAAATAAAGATAATTGCAGGCACCCAAAACTTGGAGTCTGCATATAGCCCCTTGGAACCTGCCGTCTAGTTAATTCTGATTTGAGAATAAAGATGCAGACAGCCAATTGCTGGGCAGAGGAGACAGAGTTGGGCTTGAATATTTATGAGTTGTGGAGAGAGAAATTTTGAGGGGGTAGGAGAAAGGAGCTGGATAGAAGAATAAACAAGAGGATGAAGAGGTCAAGCCACCATGGACTAGGGGCCCAGAGAATATGGTCCAGAGGGCTGCCTGGTTGGAGTTGAGAGTATCCCAGATGAAACATAGTAAATAGAGAGTGATGACTTTGGATTATCAAAGGGAAGGTAGATTTTAATATCATGGAGGGTAGGCAGTTGCCCAGCTATTGTGCTGCCTAAGACATATTTATGAAAAGTTTGTGTATGAGTTTCACCCAGGAACATAAACGGTCTAAGGCAGGGAGAAACCCCATGCCAGGTTTATTTAATATGTTTTACTACAAACTTGTCTTTCTATACCAATACCATGTAGTTTTTATTACTATTGCTTTATAGTACAGCTTAAAATCAGGGATGGTGATACCTACAGAAGTACTTTTATTTAACAGGATTATTTTGGTTTTCTGTTTTTCTGGTTTTGTTTCTGTTTTACCATATGAGGTTGAGAATTGTTATTTCATGGTCTGTAAAGAATTGTGTTGGACTTTTGATGGAAATTGCATTGAATTTGTAGATTGCTCTTGGTGAGATGGTCATTTTTACTATGTTAATCCTATCAATACATGAGATTGGGAGATCTTTCCATCTTCTAATAACTTCTTTAATTACTTTCTTCAAGGACTTGAAATTCTTGTCATACAGATCTTTCCCTTGCAAGGACAGCAAGATATTTTATATTTTCTGTGGCTATAATGAAGGGTGTTGTTTCTCTGATTTCTTTCTCACCCCATTTATACTTTGTATACTGAAGGACTACTAATTTATTTTAGTTAATTTTGTATCTATCCATATTCTTAAGCTGTTTATCAACTGTAATAGTTTTCTGGTAGAATTTTTGTGGTCACTTATATGTGCTACCATAAAAGCTCTGAATCGTGATTTCTTTTCCAATCTGTATCCCTTTGATCCCCTTTAGTTGTCTTATTGCTCTATGTTGAACTTCAAGTACTATATTGAAAGATACACAGAGAGTGGATAGTCTTGTCTTATCCTTGAGTTTAGTGGATTTCCTTAAATTTCTATCAACTTAATCTGATGTTGGCCATTGGCTTGCTGCATATTGCCTTTATTGTGTTTATGTATGTGCCATGTATTCCTGATCTCTCCAAGTCTTTAAATATAAAGCGATATTGGATTTTGTAAAAGTGTTTTTAAACATCTAATAAGATGATCATGGATTATTTTTTCGTTTGTTTCATTTTTTTGTTTGTTTGTTTGTTACAGATTACTTATATGGTAGATTATGTTAATGGATTTTAATATATTGATCTATCCCTGAATCCCAGGGATGAAGCCTACTTGATCATGATAGATGATATTTTTTATTTTTTATGTGTTACTGGATTCATTTTGCAAGTATTTTATTGAGTATTTTTGCATAAATATTCATGAAAGAAATCACTATAAACTCTTTGTTGAGTCTTTATGTTGTTTAGGGATCAAGGCATCTGTATCCTCATAGAATGAGTTTGGCAGTGTTCCTTCTGTTTTTATTCTGTAGAATAGTTTGAGAAGTATTGTTATGAACCCTTCTATGAATGTCTGATAGAATTCTGCACTAAAACCATCTGGCCCTGGGCTCTTTTGGGTTTGAACACTTTTTTTTTTTTGCTTCTATTTCTTTAGGGGTTATAGGGATGTTTAAAGTAGTTTACCTAATCTTGATTTAACTTTCCTAAGTGGTATCTGTTCAGAAAAATCATCCATTTCAATAAGATTTTCCAATTGTCTGAAGTACGGGCTTTTGAAATAAGACCTAATGATTCTTTGAATTTCTTCATCATATGCTGTAATGTTCCCATTTTCATTTCTGATTTTGTTAATCTAAATATTTTCTCTCTGACTTTTACTTAGTATAGCTAAGCATTTGTTTACTTTGTTGAGTTTCTCAAAGAACCAGCTCTTGTTTTTGTTTGTTTGTTTGTTTGTAATTTATTGATATTGGACCTGAGTTTGATTATTTTTTTTTCCATTACTCCTCTTGTGTTTGTATGCTTCATTTTGTTCAAGAGCTTTCAGGTCTGCATTAAGTTGTTAGTATGTGATGTCTCCAATTTCTTTATTAAGTCACTTAATGCTATGAAATTTCCTATTAATATTGTCTTCATTGTGTCCTATAAGTTTGGATATGTTGTAACTTTATTTTCATTTAATTCAATAATTTTTTATGTTATTTCTTCTTTGTCCCAGTGTTCCTTGAGTAGAGAGTTATTCCATTCCAATGAGTTTGTAGGCTTTTATTGTTTCTGTTGTTGTAGAAGTTCAGTTTTACTCCATGGTTGTCTCATAAGATGCAAGGGGTTATTTAATTCTTGTATCGGCAGAGGCTTGATTTGTGATTTACTCTATAGCTAACTTTGGAGAAGATTCTATGAGGTCCTGAGAAGATGGTATGTTCTTTGTGTTTGCTGCAAACACAAAGAACATATAGATATGTTCTATAGATATCTGTTATGTTCATTTGATTCATAATCTCTGTTCGTTTCAATATTTTTCTTTTTAGTTTCTGTCTTGTACATGATCATTATTGAAAATAGGTTGCTGAAGACTCCCACTATTAATGGTTTGGCTGCAGTGTATGATTTAAGGTTTAGTTGTAGGTTTTGTTTTTTTGTTTTGTTTTGTTTTTGTTTGTTTGTTTGTGTATTTGTATTAGTTTTTTTGCAAATGTAGGTGTCTTTGCAGCATAGATGGTCACAACTGAGATGCCACTTTAGTGGATTTTTCCTTTAATGAGTATGATGTATCCTTCTCCATCTCTTTTGATTACTTTTATTTTGTTGCTTTTATGTGATATTTTCTTTTTTTTTAATTAGATATATTCTTTATTTACATTTCAAATGATTTCCCCTTTCCTGGATCTCCCCTCCCTGAAAGTCCCATAAGCCCTCTCCCTTCCCCCTGTTCCCCAATCAACTCCCTCCTACTTCTCCCACTTCCCTGTCCTGGTATTCCCCTACACTACTACATTGAGCCTTTAAGGGAAAGGAGCCTCTCCTTCTTTCATCTTGGGAATCATTTGATATGCTATTTGTTTCTTGGGTATTCCAAGCTTCTGGGCAAATATCCACTTATCAGTGAGTGCATACTATGTGTGTTCTTTTGTGACTGGGTCACCTCACTTAGGATGACATTCTCCAGTTCCACCCACTTGCCTAAGAATTTCATGAATTCATTGCTTTTAATACCTGAGTAGTATTCCATAGTGTAAATATACCACATTTTCTGTATCCATTCCTCCGTTGAGTAACATCTGGGTACTTTACAGCTTCTGGCTGTTATAAATAGGGCTGCTATGAACATAGTGGAACATGTGTCATTACTACATGCTGGGGAATCCTCTGGAAATATGGCCAGGGGTGATATAACAGGGTCCTCCAGAACTATTATGCCCAGTTTTCAGAGGAACCACCAGACTGATTTCCAGAGTGGTTGTACCAGCGGACAATCCTACCAACAGTGGAGGAGTGTTCCTCTTTCTCCACATTCTTGACAGCACCTGCTGTCTCCTGAGTTTTTGATCTTAGCCATTTTGACTGCTGTGAGGTGAAAACTCAGGATTATTTTGATTTGCATTTTCCTGATTACTAAGGATGTTGAATATTTCTTTAGGTGCTTCTCAGTCATTCAATATTCCTCAGGCGAAAATTCTTTGTTTAGCTCTATACCCCATTTTTAATAGGGTTATTTGGCTCTTTGGAGTCTACCTTCTTGAGTTCTTTGTATATATTGGATATTAGACATCTCTCGGATGTAAGGTTGGTAAAGAAGTTTTCCCAATTTGTTGGTTGTGGTTTTGTCCTTTTGACAGTATCCTTTGCCTTACAGAAACTTTGTAACTTTATGAGGTCCCATTTGTCAATTCTTGATCTTAGAGCATCAGCTATTGGTGTTCTGTTCAGGAAATATTCCTTGTGCCAATGTGCTCAAGGTTCTTCCCCAGTTTTTCTTCTGTTAATTTCATTGTGTCTGGTTTTATATGGAGGTCCTTGATCCACTTGGAATTGAGCTTAGTATAAGGAGATAAGAATGGATCGATTTGCATTCTTCTGCATGCTAGCTGCCAGTTGAACCAGAACCATTTGTTGAAAAGATTATTTTTTTCCCCAACTGGATGGTTTTAGCTCCTTTGTCAAAGATCAAGTGACCATAGGTATGTGGGTTCATTTCTGGGTCTTCACTTCTATTCCATTGATCTGCCTGCCTGTCACTGCACTATTACCATGCAGTTTTAAACACTGTTGCTCTGTAGTACAGCTTGAGGTCCGGGATACTGATTTCCCCAGAAGTTCTTTTACTCTTGAGAATAGTTTTAGTTATCCTGGGTTTTCTGTTATTCCAGATGAATTTTTGAATTGCTCTTTCTAACTCTATGAAGAATTGAGTTGGGATTTTGATGGGGATTGCATTGAACCTATGTATTACTTTTGGTAAGATGCTCATTTTTACTATATTAATCCTGCCAATTCATGAGCATGGCAGATTTTTCCATCTTCTGAGGTTTTCATCAAATTCTTTCTTTAGAGACTTGAAGTTCCTGTCATACAGATCTTTCACCTGGTTGGTTAGAGTCACACCAAGATATTTTATTTTCTTTGTGGCTATTGTGAAGAGTGTCATTTCCTTACTTTCTTTCTCAACCTGTTTCTCTTTTGAGTATAGGAAGGCTACCTATTTGTGAGTTAATTTTATATCCGGCCACATTGCTGAAGTTGTGTATCAGCTGTAGGAGTCCTGTGGTGGAGTTCTTTGGGTCACTTAAGTATACTATCATATCATCGGCAAATAGTTATAATTTGACCTCTTTCTTTCCAATTTGAATCCCTTTGAACTCTTTTGTTGTCTAGTTGCTCCAGCTAGAACTTCTAGTACTATATTGAATAAATATGGAGAGAGGGCAGTCTTGTCTAGTCCCTGATTTTAGTGGGATTGCTTCAAGTTTCTCTCCAATTAGTTTGATGTTGGCTACTGATTTGCTGTATATTGCTTATACTAGGTTTAGGTCTTGGCCTTGAATTCCTGATCATTCCAAGACCTTTAACATGAAAGGATGCTGAATTATGTCAAATGCTTTTTTAGCATCTAATGAAATGACTGCGTAGTTTTTTCTTTGAGTTTGTTTATGTAGTGGATTATATTGATGGATTTCTGTATATTGAACCATCCCTGCATCCCTGGGATGAAGCCTACTTGATCATGGTGAATTATCATTTTGATGTGTTCTTGGATTCGGTTGGCAAGAATTTTATTGAGTATTTTTGCATCAATATTCATAGGGGAAATGGGTCTACAATTCTCTTTCTTTGTTGGATCTTTGTGTGATTTTGGTATCAGTGTAATTATGGCTTCATAGAATGAGTCGGGTAGTGTTCCTTCTGTTTCTATTTTGTGGAATAATTTGAAGAGTACTGGTCTTAAGTCTTCTTTGAAGGTCTGATAGAATTCTGCACTAAAATAATCTGGTCCTGTGTTTTTTTGGCTGGGGGACTGTCATTGACCACTTCTATTTCTTTAGGGGTTATGGGACCATTAGGATGGTCTATCTGATCCTGATTAAACTTTGGTAGTTGGTATCTGTCTAGGAAATTGTACATTTCTTCCAGATTTTCCAGTTGTGTTGGGTATAGGCTTTTGTAGTAGGATCTGATGATTTTTTGGATTTCCTCAGTTTCTGTTGTTATTTCTCCCTTTTCATTTCTAGCTTTGTTAATTTGAACACTGTCTTTGTGCCCTCTGGTTAGTCCGGCTAAAGGTTTATCTATCTTGTTGATTTTCTCCTAGAACTAACTCCTGGTTTTGTTGATTCTTTGTATAGTTCTTTTTGTTTCTACTTGGTTGATTTCAGCCCTGAGTTTGATGATTTCCTGCCTTTTACTCCTCTTGGGTGTATTAGCTTCTTTCTGTTCTAGAGCTTTCAGGTGTGCTGTTAAGCTGCTAATGTATGCTCTCTCCAGCTTCTTTTTGGAGGCACTCAGAGCTATGTGTTTTCCTCTTAGCACTGCTTTCATTGTGTCCCACAAATTGTGGGATGTTGTACCTTCATTTTCATTAAATTCTAAAAAGATTTTTATTTCTTTCTTTATTTCTTCCTTGACCAAGGTATCATTGAGTAGAGCATTGTTCAGCTTCCATGAGTATGTTGGCTTTCTGTTGTTCTTGTTGTCACTGAAACTTACCCTTACTCCATAGTGATCTGATAGGAGGCATAGGATTAGTTAGATCTTCTTATATCTGTTGAGGTCTTTTTTTGTGACCAATTATATGGTCAATTTTGGAAAAGGTACCATGAGGTGCTGAGAATAAGTTATATTCTTTTGATTTAGGATGAAATGTTCTATAAATATCTATTAAATCCATTTGGTCCAAAACTTCTGTTAGTTTCACTCTGTCTCAGTTTAATTTGTGTTTCCCTGATCATTTCCCTGTCCATTGAGGATAGTGGGGCATTGAAATCACCCACAATTATTGTGTGGAGTACAATCTGTGCTTTAAGCTTTAATAAAGTTTCTTTTATGAATGAGGGTGCCCTTGCATTTGGTGCATAGATATTCACAATTGAGAGTTCTTCCTGGTAGATTTTTTCCTTTAAGTGTCCTTCTGTGTCTTTTTTGATGACTTTTTGTTGAAAGTCTATTTTATTGGATATTAGAATGGCTATTCCAGCTTGTTTCCTGGGACCATTTGCTGGGAAAACTGTTTTCCAACTTTTTATTCTGAGGTAGTGTTTGTCTTTGACACTGAGATGCGTTTCCTGCATGCAGAAAAATGTTGGATCCTCTCTACATATCCAGTCTGTTAGTCTGTGTCTTGTTATTGAAGAATTGAGTCCATTGATGTTAAGAGGTATTAAGGAAAAGTGATTGTTGCTTCCTGCTATTTTGATGTAATTTTTATGTTTGTGTGGGTATCGTTTTTTGGGTTTTGGAGGAATATTAATTTCTTGCTTTTTCTAGTATGTAGTTTCCCTCCTTTTGTTGGTGTTTTCCATTCATTATCCTTTGAAGGGCTGGATTTGTGGAAAGATACTGTGTAAATTTGTTTTTGTCATGGAATACCTTGGTTTCTCCATCTATGGTAATTGAGAGATCAGTTGGGTATAGCAACCTGGGTTGGCATTTGTGTTCCTTTAGGGTCTGTATGACATCTGCCCAGGCTCTTCTGGCTTTCATAGTCTCTGGTGAGATTTTCCTTGTACTTCTGATAGGTCTACCTTTATATGTTACTTGACCTTTTTCCCTTATTGCTTTTAATATTCTTTCTTTGTTTAGTATATTTGGTGTTTTAATTATTATGTGACAGGAGGTATTTCTTGTCTGGTCAAATCTAATTGGAGTTCTGTAGGTTTCTTGTATGTTCATAGGCATCTCTTTCTTTAGGTTAGGGAAGCTTTCTTCTATAATTGTGTTGAAGACATTTGCTGGCCCTTTAAGTTGGAAATCTTCACTCTCTTCTATACTTATAATCCTTAGGTTTGGTCTTCTCATTTTGTTCTGGATCATGGATATTTTGGTTCAGGAGCTTTTTGCATTTTTCATTTTTTTGACTGTTGTATCAATGCTTTCCATGGTATCTTCTGCATCTGAGATTCTCTCTTCTATCTCTTGTATTCTGTTGTTGATGCTTGGATCCATGACTCCTGACTTCTTTCCTAGGTTTTCTATGTCTCGAGTTGTTTCCCTCTGTGATTTATTTATTGTTTCTACCTCCATCTTTAGATCCTGAATGGATTTGTTCAATTCCTTAAACTGTTTTGTTGTGTTTTCCCTTAGTTCTTCAAGGGCTTCTCCCTGTTTACTAGTGTTCTCCTGTATTTCTTTAAGGGAGTTATTTATGTCGTTCTTAAAGCCCTCCATCAGCATCATGAGCTGTGATTTTAAATCCATATCTTGCTTTTCGGGTGTGTTGGTGTATCTAGGACTTGCTGCTGTGGGAGAATTGGGTTCGGATGGAGCCATATTGCCTTGATTTCTGTTAGTAACATTCCTACGTTTGCCTTTTGCCTTCTGGTTATCTCTGGTGTTAGTTAGTCCTGCTGTCACTGGCTGGTGCTTGCCCCTCCTGTGTGCCTGCAGGCCTATCTCAGCACCCTTGGGTGGCCAGTTTTCCACTGGCACAGATTACTGTAGGGCTGCCTAGCACCTGGGTGTAGGTTGGGCCCTGGCAGACCAAGTCCCAAGTGATTTTACACTGATGTGTTCTCTGCATTCCTGGCTGCAACAGCTTCCTCAGTGGCAGGAGAGATGTTGGCCTCACCTCTACTCTTGGGACACAATGCAGAGCAGATACCCCCTAGCAGACTAGGTGCACTGAAAGCTGAGGTGCTGCGGAGCTCCTGGGTACAGGCAGAGCCCTGGAGGGACATGTCCCAAGTGATCCTCCACTAAAATGATCCCTGTGTCCCTGTCTGAACCTGTCTACTCAGTCACAGTGGCAAAGATGGCGGAGCCTCAACTCTAAATGCAGGACTCCCTCCAATCACAGGACTACCTGCAGGGATGATGTCCCCTGGCAAGGGAGGTACACAGATGGCTGCGGTGCTACAGAGCCCCTGGGTGCAGGCAGAGCCCTGGCAGGGCATGTCCCAAGTGATCCTCCACTTGGATGATCCCTGCGCGCCTGTCAGCTCCTGTCTACTCAGTCACAGTGGCAAAGATCTCTTTTGATTTCTTTTGTTTGAAATTCTCTTTTACTATATTTAAATATTTAAATATATATATGTATGTACATATATATGTATGTATATATATATATATATATATATATAGAGAGAGAGAGAGAGAGAGAGAGAGAGATTTAAATAGCTAGTCTATCTTGTTTATTTTAGTTTCAATTTATAGGTTCATTTGATTGGAAAACCCTATTCAATCCCTTTACTCTGAAGTAATGTGTGTTTCCTGCATATACTAGAATGATGTATCTTGTTTATGTATCCATACTGTGGTAAGTTGAATCCATTGATGTTGAAAGATATTAATGACCAATGATTGGTAATTCATGTTATTTTGATGTTGGGTTAAGTGTGTGCTTGTGGGGGCGGTGTTTTTCTTCTCTTGGTGTTTGCTTGTATAAAATTATTAATTTTTGAGTTTTCATGGGTGTAGTTATCCTAATTGGGTTGGAGGTTTTTTCTTTTTTTCCAAGTATCTTCGGTAGGACTAGATTAGAGGAAAGATTTGTTTAAATTTGGTTTTTCATGGGGTATCTTGTTTTTTCCATCTATTGTGACTGAAAGTTTTGCTGAGTATAGTAATCTTGACTGACATGTGCTCTCTTAGAATCTATAACACATCTGTCAAGTAAGTGCCTTCTGGCTTTGAAATTTTTGTTGCAAATTCTGGAATAATACTGATATGTCTTTCTTTATATATTCGTTGGTGTTTCTCCCCTAGGATCATTTAATATTCTTTCTTTGTTCTATACATTTAGTGTTTTGATTATTATGTAGGTAGAGGAGTTTTTTTTCTTCTCCTCTCTATTTGGTGTTCTGTAATCTTTTTTTTTTTTTTTTTTTTTTTTTTTAATTTAATTTTATTTTATTTTTTTAATTTTCATTCCAAATCACTTCCCCTTTCCCGTTTCCTCCCTCCCCGAAGGTCCCATAAGCCCCCTTCCCTCCCTCTTTTCTCCGTTCAACCCCCTCTCATTACTCTGTCCTGGCGTTCCCCTACATCCAGTCTTTCCAGGACCAGGGGTCTCTCCTTCCATCTTTTTAGAAATCTATTGATATGCTGATTGTGTCTAGGGTATTCCGAGATTCTGGGTCAATATCCCCTTATCAGTGACTTCATACCATGTGTGATCTTTTGTGATTGGGTTACCTCACTAAGGATGATATTTTCAAGTTCTGACCATTTGCCTAGGAATTTCGTGAATTCATTGTTTTTAATTGCAGAGTAGTATTCCATTGTGTAAATATACCACATCTTCTGAATCCATTCCTCCGTTGAGGGACATCTGGGTTCTTTCCAGCTTCTGGCTATTATAAATAAGGCTGCTATGAATATAGTGGAGCATGTGTCCTTATTGCATGCAGGTAAAGTCTCTGGGTATATGCCCAGGAGTGGTATAGCCGGATCCTCCGGAAGTGTCATGCCCAGTTTTCTGAGGAGCCGCCAGACTGCTTTCCAGAGTGGTTGTACCAGCCTGCAATTCCACCAGCAGTGGAGGAGTGTTCTGTAATCTTTTTGTACATTTCTAGGAATATATTTCTTTAAGTTATGGAAATTTTCTTCCTTGATTTTGTTGAAGATTTTTTCTAGGTCTTTGAGCTTAGAATATTTTCCTGCTTCTATTCCTATTATTCTTAGGTTTCATGTTCATGGTGTCCCAAATTTTCTTTGTGTTTTGTGTAATGATCTTTTCATTTTCTTTTATAAGTGTATCAATATCTTCTTTGGTGTCTTCTATTCCTGGAATTTATTCTCCCTTGTATTCTGTTGCTGATGCTTGTATCTTTAGTTCCTTCTCTCTTCCCCAGGTTTTCCATCCCTAAGAACGCTAGAGTTTGGGTTTTCTGTCTTGCTTATATTTCCATTTTCAGTTTTTGAACACTTTTTAATTTCATTCACCTTTTGGTTGTGTTTTCCTTTAAAGGATTTCTTTTTTTTTTTTAATTTTATTTTATTTTCTAAGTTTTTTTTTATTTAAATTCAAAATCATTTCCCCTTTCCTGTTTCCTCCCTCCCCGAAGGTCCCATAAGCCCCCTTCCCTCCCTCTTTTCCCCATTGAACACCCTCTCGCTTCTCTGTCTTGGCATTGCCCTACATCCAGTCTTTCCAGGACCAGGGGTCTCTCCATCCATCTTCTTGGAAATCTATTGATATGCGAATTGTGTCTAGGGTATTCCGAGATTCTGGGTTAATATCCCCTTATCAGTGACTGCATACCATGTGTGTTCTTTTGTGATTGGGTTACCTCACTAAGGATGATATTTTCAAGTTCTGACCATTTGCCTAGGAATTTCGTGAATTCATTGTTTTTAATTGCAGAGTAATATTCCATTGTGTAAATATACCACATCGTCTGAATCCATTCCTCCGTTGAGGGACATCTGGGTTCTTTCCAGCTTCTAGTTATTATAAATAAGGCTGCTCTGAACATAATGGAGCATGTGTCCTTATTGCATGTAGGAGAAACCTCTGGGTATATAGCCAGGAGTGGTATAGCCGGATCCTCTGGGAGTGTCATGCCCAGTTTTCTGAGGAACTGCCAGACTGCTTTCCAGAGTGGTTGTACCAGCTTGCAATTCCACCAGCAGTCGAGGAGTGTTCCTCTTTCTCCACATCCTCGCCAACAACTGCTGTCTCCTGTGTTTTTGATCTTAGCCATCCTGACTGGTGTGAGATGGAATCTCAGGGTTGTTTTGATTTGCATTTCCCTAATGACTAAGGATGATGAACATCTCTTTAGGTGCTTCTCAGTCATTAGATATTCTTCAGGTGAGAACTCTTTGTTTAGCTCTGTACCCCATTTTTTAATAGGGTTACTTGCCTCTCTGGAGTTTAACTTCTTGAGTTCTTTGTATATATTGGATATTAGCCCTCTGTCGGATGTAGGGTTGGTAAAGATCATTTCCCAGTTAGTTGGTTGCCGCTTTGTCTTTTTGACAGTGTCTTTTGCCTTGCAAAAACTTTGTAATTTAATGAGGTCCCATTTGTTTATTCTTGATCTTAGAGCATAAGCTATTGGAGTTCTGTTCAGGAAATTCTCCCCTGTGCCCATATGTTCAAGGTTCTTCCCTAGTTTCCTTTCTATTAGTTTCAGTGTGTCTGGTTTTATGTGGAGGTTCTTGATCCACTTGGAATTAAGCTTAGTGCAGGGAGATAAGAATGGGTCAATTTGCATTCTTTTGCATGTTGACCTCCAGTTGAGCCAGCACCATTTGTTGAAAAGGCTATCTTTTTCCACTGGATGGTTTTAGCTCCTTTGTCAAAGATCAAGTGACCATAGAAGTGTGGATTCATTCCTGGGTCTTCAATTCTGTTCCATTGATCTACATGCCTGTCACTGTACCAATACCATGCGGTTTTTAACACTATTGCTCTGTAGTACAGCTTGAGGTCCGGGATACTGATTCCCCCAGAGGTTCTTTTACTCTTGAGAATAGTTTTAGCTATTCTGGGTTTTCTGTTATTCCAGATGAATGTTTGAATTGCTCTTTCTAACTCTATGAAGAATTGAGTTGGGATTTTGATGGGGATTGCATTGAATCTGTATACTGCTTTTGGCAAGATGGTAATTTTTACTATATTAATCCTGCCAATCCATGAGCATGGCAGATTTTTCCATCTTCTGAGGTCTTCTTCAATTTCTTTCTTCAGAGACTTGAAGTTCTTGTCATACAGATCTTTCACTTGTTTGATTAGAATCACGCCAAGATACTTTATATGGTTTGTGGCTATCGTGAAGGGTATCATTTCTCTTACTTTTTTCTCAGCCTGCTTATCCTTTGAGTATATCATTTTTAAGAGATGGATTTAAAGTTATATTCTTGTATCTCAGAAGTATTAGGACATGCATGCTGGGCTTGCTATAGCAGGATAGTTGGGCTCTGGTAGTGCCATATTGCCCAGACCTTTTTTTTTTTTTTTTTTTTTTGATTTTTTCTTATCCTGTCCTTTATCCTTCTGTTTGTTCCTGGTGTTGGATGGATAATCTTGAGCACGAGCCAGACAGTGGGGACCGGTGGACAGAGTGCACCTCTCCTCTATTAGTTGTCCCCCAGGAGGACCTGACTGGTAGGGGAATTGCTGAAGGATGTGTCGAAGCTGAATCTTCCTGGAATCCTCCTCTCAAAGACAGAGCTATCCCAGTACCATGCAATGGAAGTCACAGAATTGCAGCATGCCACTGACCAATGCTGACTTTGCTCCAGGTGGTCCCAACTGCCAAGCGATTAGGAGAATGCCAGGACTGGCTCCATGCTCATTGTTACTGGGGTCCCCATAGACTATCTCTGGAATCAAGAATCTCTTGAGGAACTGCAAGTCTACTCTGGATGTCAGACTGATCCAGAGTTGGACATTCCAACTTGTTTCTTGATGAGAGTTTTCTATTCTGTTGGAAAACCACCCTCTCATGCTCTTAGAGAGCTTGGAGAAAAGATGATCGATAAAATGTGCCTTTTCATCAATGTTCAGCAATGTTCTATCCAGATAACTCATTTTCTGGGACCTAACTACATCTTCAATCCCCACATCATGAAATCTCTCACAAGATTAGAGCTACCGCATGTGATTCGGTGAGGTGACATAAACATTCATGCTTAACAGACCTCTTAATACATCCTCTCAAATGAAACTTAGAATATAGAAAAGTCAATGACTACTATTTCTTAGTTCAGAGTATAACAGTTCTGAGCAGTATTGTTGTAAAGGTTAAAATAAAATATTCTTACTGAAAGGAAAAGGGAGAATATATCAATAATATTTGCCATCTACTCAAGACTAGTGAGACTGATTTTACCACATTGATCTAATTGCCAAACTCTGGATTTCAATGAACAAAATTTTAACAGAAGTAATTTCATGATAAGAACTGTCTTTTGTCTTTATTGCCTGAGGGAAATGAACTTTAAATATATATTTAGTCATCATTCAAATGGAGTGTTTGAAAAATAGTTTGAACAGATGGTAGGAAGAAGGAAAAATTTCAGCAGCATATATATCCACTTTTAAATTTTACAGTTCATTATTTCCCATTTGTGTGCCCCTTGCCTAGATACTTAAATATATTTGACAATATATGTTTGCAAAGTAAATGACCCTCAATTATAACTTGATAACAATTAGCAACAAAGTGGGTAACCACCTCTTTTTTTTTTAATTTTTTTTATTTTATTTTTTTAATTTACATTCCAAATCACTTCCCATTCCCCGTATCCTCCCTCCCCGAAAGTCCCATAAGCCCCCTTCCCTCCCTCTTTTCTCCATTCAACCCCCTCTCGTTACTCTGTCCTGGCGTTCCCCTACATCCAGTCTTTCCAGGACCAGGGGTCTCTCCTTCCATCTTCTTAGAAATCTATTGATATGCTGATTGTGTCTAGGGTATTCTGAGATTCTGGGTCAATATCCCCTTATCAGTGACTGCATACCATGTGTGTTCTTTTGTGATTGGGTTACCTCACTAAGGATGATATTTTCAAGTTCTGACCATTTGCCTAGGAATTTCGTGAATTCATTGTTTTTAATTGCAGAGTAGTATTCCATTGTGTAAATATACCACATCTTCTGAATCCATTCCTCCGTTGAGGGACATCTGGGTTCTTTCCAGCTTCTAGTTATTATAAATAAGGCTGCTATGAATATAGTGGAGCATGTGTCCTTACTGCATGCAGGTATAGTCTCTGGGTTTATGCCCAGGAGTGGTATAGCCGGATCCTCCGGGAGTGTCATGCCCAGTTTTCTGAGGAACTGCCAGACTGCTTTCCAGAGTGGTTGTACCAGCCTGCAATTCCACCAGAAGTGGAGGAGTGTTCCTCTTTCTCCACATCCTCGCCAACAACTGCTGTCTCCTGTGTTTTTGATCTTAGCCATCCTGACTGGTGTGAGATGGAATCTCAGGGTTGTTTTGATTTGCATTTCCCTAATGACTAAGGATGATGAACATCTCTTTAGGTGCTTCTCAGCCATTAGATATTCTTCAGGTGAGAACTCTTTGTGTAGCTCTGGACCCCATTTTTTAATAGGGTTACTTGCCTCTCTGGAGTTTAACTTCTTGAGTTCTTTGTATATCTTGGATATTAGCCCTCTGTCGGATGTAAGGTTGGTAAAAATCATTTCCCAGTTAGTTGGTTGCCGCTTTGTCTTTTTGACGGTGTCTTTTGCCTTGCAAAAACTTTGTAATTTAATGAGGTCCCATTTGTCTATTCTTGATCTTAGAGCATAAGCTATTGGAGTTCTGTTCAGGAAATTCTCCCCTGTGCCCATATGTTCAAGGTTCTTCCCTAGTTTCCCTTCTATTAGTTTCAGTGTGTCTGGTTTTATGTGGAGATCTTTGATCCACTTAGAAATGAGCTTAGTGCAAGGAGATAAGGATGGGTCAATTTGCATTCTTCTGCATGTTGACCTCCAGCTGAGCCAGCACCATTTGTTGAAAAGGCTATCTTTTTTCCACTGGATGGTTTTAGCTCCTTTGTCAAAGATCAAGTGACCATAGGAGTGTGGATTCATTTCTGGGTCTTCAATTCTGTTCCATTGATCTACATGTCTGTTACTGTACCAATATCATGCAGTTTTTAACACTATTGCTCTGTAGTACAGCTTGAGGTCCGGGATACTGATTCCCCCAGAGGTTCTTTTACTCTTGCGAATAGTTTTAGCTATTCTGGGTTTTCTGTTATTCCAGATGAATTTTTGAATTGCTCTTTCTAACTCTATGAAGAATTGAGTTGGGATTTTGATGGGGATTGCATTGAATCTGTGTATTACTTTTGGTAAGATGCTCATTTTTACTATATTAATCCTGCCAATCCATGAGCATGGCAGATTTTTCCATCTTCTGAGGTCTTCTTCAATTTCTTTCTTCAAAGACTTGAAGTTCTTGTCATACAGATCTTTCACTTGTTTGGTTAGAGTCACGCCAAGATACTTCATATGGTTTGTGGCTATCGTGAAGGGTATTATTTCTCTTACTTCTTTCTCAGCCTGCTTATCCTTTGAGTATAGGAAGGCTTCGGACTTGCTTGAGTTGATTTTATATCCGGCCACTTTGCTGAAGTCGTTTATCAGCTGTAGGAGTTCTCTGGTGGAGTTCTTTGGGTCGCTTATGTATACTATCATATCGTCTGCAAATAGTGATAGTTTGACTTCTTCCTTTCCAATTTGTATCCCTTTGACCTCTTTTTGTTGTCTAATTGCTCTAGCTAGAACTTCAAGTACTATATTGAAAAGATATGGAGAGAAAGGGCAGCCTTGTCTAGTCCCTGATTTTAGTGGGATTGCTTCAAGTTTCTCTCCATTTAGATTGATGCTGGCTACCAGCTTGCTGTAAATTGCTTTTACTATGTTTAGATATGGGCCTTGAATTCCTGATCTTTCCAAGACCTTTAGCATGAAAGGATGCTGAGTTTTGTCAAATGCTTTCTCAGCATCTAATGAGATGACCATGTGGTTTTTTTCTTTGAGATTGTTTATGTAGTGGATTACATTGATGGATTTCCTTATATTGAACCATCCCTGCATCGCTGGGATGAAGCCTACTTGGTCGTGGTGGATGATCGTTTTGATGTGTTCTTGGATTCGGTTGGCAAGAATTTTATTGAGTATTTTTTCATCGATATTCATAAGAGAGATTGGCCTGAGATTCTCTTTCTTCGTCGGATCTTTGTGTGCTTTTGGTATTAGTGTAATTGTGGCTTCATAGAACGAGTTGGGTAGTGTTCCTTCTGTTTCTATTTTGTGGAACAGTTTGAAGAGTATTGGTGTTAGGTCGGCTTTGAAGGTCTGATAGAATTCTGCACTAAAACCATCTGGACCTGTGCTTTTTTTGGTTGGAAGACTTCCAATGACAACTTCTATTTCTTCAGGGCTTATAGGACGGTTTAGATGGTCTATTTGATCCTGATTTAATTTTGGTACTTGGTATCTGTCAAGGAAATTGTCCATTTCCTCAAGATTTTCTAGTTGTGTTGAATACAGTTTTTTGTAGTAGGATCTGATGATTTTTTGAATTTCCTCAGTTTCTGTTGTTATCTCTCCCTTTTCGTTTCTGATTTTATTAATTTGGATACTATCTCTGTGCCCTCTGGTTAGTCTGGCTAAGGGCTTATCTATCTTGTTGATTTTCTCAAAGAACCAACTCTTCGTTTTGTTGATTCTTTGTATGGTTTTATTTGTTTCTACTTGATTGATTTCAGCCCTGAGTTTGATGATTTCCTGCCTTCTACTCCTCTTTGGTGTATTTGCTTCTTTATGTTCCAGGGCTTTCAGGTGTGCCATTAAGCTGTTAGTGTATGCTGTCTCCCGTTTCTTTTTGGCGGCACTCAGGGCTATGAATTTTCCTCTTAGCACTGCTTTCATTGTGTCCCATAAATTAGGGTATGTTGTGCCTTCATTTTCATTAACTTTCAAAAAGTCTTTGATTTCTTTCTTTATTTCCACCTTGACCAAGTTATCATTGAGTAGAGCATTGTTCAGCCTCCATGTGTATGTGGGTTTTCTTTTGTTTTTGTTGCCATTGAAGACCACCCTTATTCCATAGTGATCTGATAGGAGGCATGGGATTATTTCTATCTTCTTGTATCTGTTGAGGTCTGATTTGTGACCAATTATATGGTCAATTGTGGAGAAGGTACCATGAGGAGCTGAGAAGAAGGTGTTTTCTTTAGCTCTAGGATGAAATGTTCTATATATATCAGTTAGTTCCATTTGGTCCAAGGCTTCAATTAGATTCACTGTGTCCCTGTTTAGTTTCTGCTTTCCTGAACGATCCATTTCAGAGAGCAGGGTGTTGAAGTCACCCACTATTTTTGTGTGAGGTGCGATGTGTGCTTTGAGTTTTAGTAAAGTTTCTTTTACGAATGAGGGTGCCCTGGCATTTGGAGCATAGATATTCAGAATTGAGAGTTCTTGATGGTGGATTTTTCCCTTGATCAGTATGTAGTGTCCTTCTGTGTCTTTTTTGGTGACTTTAGGTTGAAAATCAATTTTATCCGATATTAGGATGGCTACTCCACCTCGTTTCTTGGGGCCATTTGTTTGTAAAATTGTTTTCCAGCCTTTTACTCTGAGGTAGTGTTTGTCTTTGACACTGAGGTGCGTTTCCTGCATGCAGCAAAATGCTGGGTCCTGTTTACGTATCCAGTCTGCTAGTCTATGTCTTTTAATTGGGGAATTGAGACCATTGATATTAAGAGAGATTAAGGCATAGTGATTATTGCCATCTGCCATTCTTGAAGCTATCTTTATGTTTGAGTGGTTATCTACTTTTGGGTTTGATTCAAGAAGGTTATTATCTCATTTTTTCCAGGGTGTTGTTTCTCTCCCTGTATTGGAGGTTTCCACCTATTATCCATTGCAAGGCTGGATTTGTGGAAAGATATTGTGAAAATTTGGTTTTATCATGGAATATCTTGGTCTCTCCATCTATGGTGATTGAGAGTTTTGCTGGGTATAGTAGTCTAGGCTGGCATTTGTGCTGTCTTAGTGTCTGCATGAGATCTGCCCAGGATCTTCTGGCTTTCATAGTCTCTGGTGAGAAGTCTGATGTGATTCGGATAGGTCTTCCTTTGTATGTTACTTGGCCCTTTTCTCTTACTGCATTTAGTATTCCTTCTTTGTTTAGAACATTAGGTGTTTTGATTATTATGTGACGGGAGGTATTTCTGTTCTGGTCCAGTCTGTTTGGAGTTCTGTAGGCTTCTTGTACGTTCATCGGCATCTCTCTCTTTAAGTTAGGGAAGTTTTCCTCCATAATTTTGTTGAAGATGTTTACTGGCCCTTTAAGTTGCAAATCTTCACTCTCATCTATACCTATAATCCTTAGGTTTGGTCTTCTCATTGTGTCCTGGATTTCCTCGATGTTTTGGGTTACGCGTTTTTTGCATTTTGCATTTTCTTTGACTGTTGAGTCGATGCTTTCTATGGAATCTTCAGCACCTGAGATTCTTTCTTCCATCTCTTGTATTCTATTGTTGATGTTTGCATCTATGACTCCTGATTTCTTCCCAAGGTTTTCTATCTCCAAAGTTGTCTCCCTTTGTGATTTCTTAGTTGTTTCTACTTCCTTTTTTAGTTCCTGGATGGATTTGCTGAGATCCTTCACTTGTTTGTTTGTATTTTCCTGTATTTCTTTAAGGTATTTTTGCATTACCTCTTTCAGGATTTCTTCCTGATGACCCACGTTCTCCTGCATTTCTCTGAGCGATTTTTGTGTTTCCTCCTCATGGGATTCCATCTGTTGATCCATTGTCTCCTGCATTTCTTTAAGCAGTTCTCGTGTTTCCTTTGTAAGGGCATCTAACCGTTGATTCATTTCTTTAAGCAATTTTTGTGTTGCCTCCTTATGTGCATCCATCTGTTGACCCATATTCTTCTGCATTTCTTTATGCAAATTTTGTGATTCCTTTGTGAGTGCATCTACCCTTTGATTCATCTCGTTAAGCGATTTTTGTGTTGTCTCCTTGTGCGCCTCCATCTTTTGATCCATGTTCTCCCGCATTTCTCTAAGCGATTTTTGTGTTTCCTTTGTAAGGGCTTCTAACCGTTGATTCATGGTCTCCTGTAACTCTTTATGAGATTTATTTGTGTCCTTCTTGTGATCCTCTAATAGCATCATGAGAAGTGATTTTAAATCCAGATCTTGTCTTTCGGGTGTGGTGGGGTTTCCAGGACTTGCTGCTGTTGGAGAGTTGGGTTCGGATGGTCCCACATTACTTTGATTACTGTTAGTAACATTCCTACATTTGCCTTTTGCCATCTGGAAACCTCTGGTGTTAGTTGGTCCTGCTGCCACTGGCTGTTGGTTGGACCTCCTGTGAGCCTGCAAAGCTATTTCTGCCCCCCCTGGATTACCAGGATTCCCCTGGCACCGATTTCTGGGGCCTGCCTGCTCCTGAGTGACTTTGGAGCCCTAATGTGCCTTGCCCCAAGTGATCTTATATTGGGGAGGCCTTGCACATCTAAAGGCTCAGCCTAGTGGATTCCTGGAGCAGAGGTCGCCAAAGGGAGGCTGGCAGGCTCCTGCCCTGTGCAGGGGTGTGTGATCTCTCCTGGGGGGGGAGGGGGCGTCCCTCTGCCAGGCAGAAGTCCCACAGCAGATCTGGCGCGCTGGTCACTGCAGATCAGCCCAGCACCTGGGAGCAGGTTACACACAAGCCGCCCGAGACCGAAGAGATATTATGCCTGTCTGTCTTTGAGCCTGGCGGTCCCAACTTCCCAGTCACTGGAGTAAAGATGGCGGAGGGCACTCTCCGTGGTGCCGCTCACCCTGTAGTCGCGATGGCCCGCAGATCTGGCACCCAGAGGACCACAGCGCCGACCCGCCCTCGGGCACAGACGGAAGCCCCAACAGGCCGTGTCCCAAGTGATGTTATATTGGGTGTAGGGAGCCTGGGGTAACCGTCTCTCCAGTGCAGTCCGCGGGAACAGAGGTCTCGGAAGGAAAGCTGGCAGGCTCCCTCCCAGCACGGGGTCCCTCCACCAGGCAGAAGGTCTTGCAGCAGAGCTGGCGCGCTGGTCACTGCAGATCAGCCCAGCACCTGGGAGCAGGTTACACACAAGCTGCCTGAGACCAAAGCGATATTATGCCTGTCTGTCTCTGAGCCTGGCGGTCCCAACTACCTGGTCACTGGAGCAAAGATGGCGGAGGGCACTCTCCGTGGCGCCGCTCACCCTGTAGAAGCCGGGTAACCACCTCTTAATAAGAGAGTAATTCAATGAGATTTTCTTTGAAAGCTTTAGATGTGAGTGGATTGTTATAGTTTCTTCTTTAATCTCTAAGTACTTTTTCCTCCATCGGGAATATTGTATTAGGTCAGAAAGAAGTACATATAGTAGATATGGATATGAAAACCATCTCTAAATTAGAGAAAAATCCCAATATTTATGAGATTCTGGGTTTTAGTACAAATTCCTAGTTCATGTAAATGCACATGCATGAGTGAACTGATGTGAACACACACCCTCACATATACACACAACCATGTATGTATACACATAAATACATGTTAATTCACACACAGATGGTGAGATGGTAATTCAGGAATACTGAAATGTGGTCAGGTGTTTGCCAGTGTCCTGAGCTATGACATTGCTGCTAACTGTTTATATCTCGTGGCTTCATTTTATAAAAATAAAACTGTAGTTCCTGTGGTGTTTTAAGTGTTAATGGTGCCCATATACCCATATATTTTAGTGTTTGGTTCCGAGTTAATAAGTCGTTTAGGAGGTGTACCTTTTTGTGTATAATAGGTATGATCTTGGAGGAGGTGTAAACTTGTTGGAGGTGATGTATTACTTGGAGTGAGCTTTGAGATGTTAAAATGCCATGCTAGCCTCTGCTACCTTCTTTATTATCCTACCTGATTCCTGTGGATGTAGTTCTGGGCTACTTTTACAGTATCATGTCTGCCTGCCTGCTGTCATTCTCCCATCAGGATGACAATGCTTGATAGTAATAGACTAAGACTCTGAAACTATAAGCAAGCCCCCAGTCAAATGTTTTCTTTTATAAGAATTGCCTTGGTCGTGGTGTCCCTTCACAGAAATAGAACATTGACTAAGACAGTAATATAGGTGCATTTGTGTCAGTTTCATTCCTATATGGATTTAAAAAGACAGTCTGGTCCGTTCTATACAATATAATTCAAGGTAAATAAAGTCTTGCCAACCAACAAGGTCACAATATACAAATATGTCAATGATGTGATAGTATTTTAAAGAATTAAATAAACCACATATTTAATATTAGGTTATTATAAGAATAAGAAATAGTAAGTTTTAAGGTTTTCCATACATGTATATGTTGGTGTATTTGACTATATGAGCATAGACAACTGAGAAATACAAATGGGTTTGGAACATATCATGGAAAAATTTTGAATCTTTGTATTGCACAATGTTTGTAATACAATTTTTCAGATTTGTCACTCTAAGGTCCGTTTTTGTCATGGATGATAAACATTTGGTACCTGTATAACAGTGTCACATTTTTGTTGTACTTTTTTTGCTATGTGCTCAAGCATCTCTCAAGGTCTCTTACAGTTTGGAAGACATCAGAAAAGAGCCATGGCAGGAGGCCAGGCAAGAGGTCTGGAACCTCTCTGTGATTTTGCGATGGAATGCTAATTATTCCATGACCAATATCCACCTCTGCCTGGTTCTCCTGATTTTGTTTTTGTAGGTCGCTGCTACCTGTCAAGGTTTGCTCTACTTCAGGATGGATAAGGGATGATTTTGTTAAACCTGGAGGAAAAAGCTGTACTACAACAAGGCACAACTCTTTCATGGCTTGTGAGGGACAGCACTAGTGCCTTGTCAATGCTTTACTCTATTGCATTTTAAATTATTTTTTATCAATTTATGAATATAAGTGTGTTCAAGTGTGTATTTCTGCATATGACTGCAATGCTATTAATGCCAGAAGAAGGGAATAGAATTCCCAGGAGCTCCAGTAAGCTCAAATAAATGTTTCCTCTAAAAGGGCAGTGACCATGCTTAACTTCTGAGCTGTCTCTCTCCAGCCCTTCCATCTTTGAATTTTCATTAGTGATTGGATGAAAGTAAATAGGAGTACATCACAATTATTCATGATAGAATAAAATTATGTCTCAGAATTCTGTATCGTTTTTGCTTTGGTATATTTCATATTGTCAAAAGTTTGCTGTAAAACTCTCATTGTGAATCCCATGTATTATAAAAGAAAAGATGGCCAATGCCCAGGGAAATCAGCATCAAATGTCAAACAACTAAACCATAATAACAAATAAGTAAATAAACAAATGTGTGTGAATTAAATGCAATGTATTCTGTTAGTGAATTAAACAACATAATTTGATGAAGGTTTGAGGTAAAATATATTTTTAGTAAATTCAAAAACTCTCATTATTATTTATTCCCCTATATATTATGAATCTTGTTACAGAACTACTGAAAATAAAAATTAAGCTGAGATGACTGAACCAAGCATGCTTATAATGTTATTATCAGTATTACCAATACAGGTAATCAGATCCCTGGGAGATCGTGTTCCTGACAGCTGTGAGCCTCCTAACATAGATGACAGAAAATGAACTTGAGTCTTCGGCAGAAAGCACTCTTCACCAGTGCACCATCTCCCCAGTCAAATAAAATTTTATTGAAAATATTTTCAAAGATAATGTATATATTTATAACTAAAAATAAATATTAATTTATTGCAGATTAGATTATTTTAATCTGTCTTGAAACAACGATGGGTTTTAATATTATCCATGTATTTTTTTGTTGTTTTTAATAAAATATACTTACAAAGTAAGTAGAAAGTTTCAATATATTTCCTAGCTTACCGTTTCTGTAATTAATATTGTAGATTAATATAAATATCATTCATGAATTATGGACAATAACAGCACATCATCAATACTGAAAGCCTACATTTCATGTGTATTTCCACAATTTTTACTTAGTTTCCATTTATTTTTGTTTCAGAATCCCATTTAAGCTACAGCACTGTGTTTACTAGCTTTAGCAACTTCTAGATTATGATAGACCTTTGGACACCTTCAGAAATGTAAAGAAAACTGGTAAGGTATTTCATAGAATTCCCTACTTTTTGGCCTTGCCTAATTATGTGTCTCTTTTCTGACCTGCTATATGGAATTATGGGATGAAGGACAATAAATAACTTGCCCTTCTCCTTATGTGATTCTGCAGGTGGAGCATATCAGTGTCACTCGGTATTATTGGCATAAGCCCTTACCTACATGAAAATGTGATGGTCATGTTTCTTTACTATAAAATCTCTGTTTTGTTTATTGCAGACAGTGATGTTTCAGGAGTGACTTGTTCAGCCAGAACTTAACGATAAGAAAATGGCATCTCTGCTCTGAATATAGGTAATATTATATATGTAAACATTTCTTTATATATTCATGTACTAATATTACTCTAGACCCACAGGTTTGTAAAATCTTTTTCTTAGTTTGGTCAAAGTATACTTTGATATTTTATGGACAATAATATAATATTTGTCAGTTATTTTGATGTCATTACCAGTTATATAAGTACAAGTAAATGGCATGAATTCTCAGCTTTTTAAATATCACACTGAGTCATAAAGAATTTGTAATTGTGTAAGAGTTTAAAGAGAAATTTAAAAGCAGTCCACTATGACTAAATTTTTAATTCAACACTAACATTCTGTAATAAATTATTAGTTACATTCTGTATTAGTTATAGTTCCATAGAGGAAGATAGCTTATGTAATGTTTGAGATCAAAAAATGTCTTACAGGCTCTGGTCCAGCTAGTCCAATAATATCTGTCTACCAATGGAAGTTTCAAATATCCAGAAGTTTGTCTATCCACAAGATTGGATATCTCATACAGTCTTCACTAGATGTCAGAATTCTGAAGAAGCAGATTCTCCCCACTGAAGGAATAGACTTGCCCGCACAAGGGAGAGCAAGAAGGCAAAGAGCTAGAGAGCCTTTTTCTTCCACGCCCTTTATATAGGCTGCCACACAAGGAATGTGTCAGATTAAAAATGTATCTTCCCCCCTCAAAAACTTCTGGATTAAAAGTGAGATTTCCCACTTCAAATTATTTAATTAAGAAAAAAATTCCCTCACAGGTAAACTAAGCCATTTGTATTTTAGTTCATCCAGAAGAAGTCAAGTTGAACAAGTGAGAATAACCATCATAAGTTTACCTCTTGTCAACTTGATAAACAATCACATCCCCTTCTGTCATGCTTAGTTTTCAAAGGACACAATAACCATGCCTAACGTGATATATACAATATTTGTCCCAGACTATGTACAATTATAAAGGCATCATATATTTAACCAGTTTGTGATTATTCCAAACCAGAAATGTCTACATCATCACATAGCCCCAACACTTTATAAATCTCAGAATAATTAGTAAAGATCCTTGAAGGACATTCTTTTGGTATCTCAAAATGTAAATATGTTAAGCACTGATATTCTTTTAACCGACTCTTTGTTACATGATAAAGAAACCAAGGGACAGAACACAAGTATTTCTACAAATGCATTCTTTGCAAAACAAGCAAACAAACAAAAAAGACAGAAACATTCCCACTACTACAGCTCTCAGACTATCCACTTCTTCTTTGTTGCCCCTTGTCACCTTCATGGCATTTATATTCTACTAGCTTTCCCTCCTTAAAGATCTCCCCCACCACAGCAATGACACTTTCCCATCCTCCTAGCTTTTATAGATATCCCATGTTTCACATACAAATCCAATGGCTCAAAGCTACCGTCCGCATATGAGGGCAAACGTGATATTTGTACTTCTGAGTCTTAGTTACTTGGTGAGGTTTTTTTTCTCCAGCTCCGTTCATTTCCATGAAATTTTTATATTATTGTTTCCCTCTACAGCTGAATAAAATTTAACTGTATTCATATAGAACATTTTCTTTATTTATTCATAAGTTGAAGGATATCTAGACTGATTTCACCTCTAGCAATGGTAAATAGAACAGCAATAAACATGGTTCATCAAGCATCTCTTTATTAGATAGGGAGAGATACACTTGGATATATGCCCAGAAATGATAACATTGGATCATATGGTAGCTGTATATCTAGTTTTTGTGGAAGATCCACATTGTTTTTGATAGCGGATAAAGCAGTTTACCCTCCCAGGGATACAAGAATAAAGTTTTCTTAAACTCTAACCAGTCTTTTTTGTTCTTTTTATTTTCTCTTTCTTGATATCAATTATCTGATTAAGAAAAATGAAATCTTAGCATATTTTAATTTGCATATCACTGAAACAGAAAATATTAACATATTGAACATTAAAAACTATCTCTTAGTTTTTTGTGTTTCATCATTTGAGAACCTTCTGTAGTTCTAGAATCTGCTTTCTAATTGAGCAGCTGACTCTTTCCTTTGCCTGGTGGGTTTTATTTTTGTTTTCCTTACTTGTTCCTTATATATTCTAGACACTAATCCTCTAACTGTCAGAGATTGTCTCTCAATCTCCAGGCTGCCTCTTCAGTCACATAAAAGTAACTTTGAAGTACAGAACATTTTAAATTTGATGAGGTCCTGCCTGTTAATAATTGGCCTCATTTTCTGTGTACCAGGGTCCCATTCAGAAAGCCCTCGCACAGCCTCTATCCTGATGTGTATGCCTTACTCTTTTTTCTAGACTTTCACAGCTTTAAGTTTAACGCTAAGAAAGGTTGTTGATCCACTTTGAATTTATTTTTATGTAAAGTAAAGGAGAAAAATCAAATTCTATTCTGTTATTATTACATTCTTACATTCGTTTATTTCTTTAATTTGTGAGTACGCCCACGTATATGTGTGTGTGAGTGTCTGTGTCTGTGTGTCTGTGCATGTTTATGTGTATTTGTGTGTGTTTACAAATATCACTGAGTGTATGTAAAAGTCAGAGGACCATTTTGAGGAACCAATTCACTTGAGTGCCTGGGATGTAACTCAGATCCTCACTGGGTGTCAAATCTCTTGAGCTTCTGAGTCATTTCCACAATCCACATTTCATTCTTATACATATGAATATACAAATTTCACAGAAACGTTTTTGAAGATGGTATCTTGTCTACAATATAAGCTCTTGGTGAATTTGTCAAAATAAAACTGTGGATGTCTGTGTGTGGACTTATGTCTAGGTTGTTAATTCCATTTTACTGATCAATGTGTCTGTTTGTGTCAGTACTGTGATATTTGTATTACGATGCCTGTGTCATGTAAGAGGAATGAGAAAGAGTGATACCTAAAGCAACATTTCTATTGCTCACAAATTTGTGAGGTTATATGAGGTACTTTGTGTTTACATATGGACATTTAATATTACTCACAGATATTTATCATTAAACCTAAGGTTTTTTTTTTCTGGAAGTACATGGATAACAACATAATATTATTTAAAGAACGGAATTGGAAGGATATTGTGTATTATGAGAAAAATATAAGAACTTGGAAAGTGGTGTTTTAATGATTCTGAGGCAAAAACAAACTCTTTATTAGTTTATGTAGCCCTGCTCTGATTTCTCTCTTCAGAGAGAGAAATTGCTTTTCACAGAAGGTTTATAGACTGGACGTTTTCAGCCCCCCACCTGTACAGAGATTGCTGTTCTCAGTAATGTGGACTCATGATCCTGGGTATTGTAAAATACCATTGTTAAAATACTGATTTCCCAATTAGACTGACCAAGTGACACCACTTAAATATTTTATGTTCTCTGTTGTCTTCTATCATTATTTCCTCCTTGCAAGCAAATACCTGGAGGATAAAGAGTTCGCCTTCCCTTGCCAGTCTGTTTACCTTATTTGCCAGAGGAGTTGATGTGCCTATGTAGCTTGCTTAATTTCAAGAAGACTAAGTTACTACACCTTTTATGAGTGTTGTGAAAAATTATATATACTGCTTAAAATAGCAATATTCAAAATAAACAAAAATCTATTAATCAAAACCTGATTGAAACCATTCTTCTTTTAAGTTCCAGAGGTAATGATGCACATCTTCAATCTTAGGAAGCTGGAGGCAGATGGATCTCTGTGAGTTCAAGGTCAGCATCTTCTGAATAGTGAGTTGCTGGACAGCCAGAGCTGCATAGTGTGACATACATTTATATGAATGACTATATCACGAACTATGGAGGAAAAGAGTGGTATGTGGAAGCAGATGGAGAGGATAGTGGGAGAAATAGAAGTGATGTAAATAAAATATGCATGAATGAATTAAATTCTCAAAAAATACATAATATTTAAAATATTAATATAAGTGAGGATTCAGGCTGATAGCAAGAATAAAGCAGAGTAATTCAAATCCTAACAAAGAATGTCCATAAATTAAATTAGGCATACAAAAGAGAGTAAAGTTATATATTTCTTTCTTTCCATATTCAAAGGCTTAAAGTGAAATTACATAACACAATGTGTGAATGATTGTATTCTTTGTTTGGTGAGACACAGACACAGAAGATGTTTGACAACAATAGCATCACAGAGGATCACAGGAAGCAAATCGTGGTAATTCCAGGGCAGCAAACCTGAGTAGTATTGCATTGTGTAAATGTACCACATTTTCTGCATCCATTACTCTGTTGAGAGACATCTGGGTTGTTGCCAGCTTCTGGCTATTATAAATGTAGCTGCTATGAACATAGTGGAGCATATGTCCTTATTATATGTTGGAGCATCATCTCTGAGTATATGCCCAGGAGTGGTATAGCTGGTTCGCCATGTAGTACTATGTCCAGTTTTCTGAGGAACTGCCAGCCTGATTTCCAGAGGGATTGTACCAGCTTGTAATCCTACCAACAATGGAGGAGTGTTCCTCTTTCTTCACATCCTCTCTATTATCAGCTGTCACCACACCATTCTAACTGGTGTGAGGTGGAATCTCAGGGTCATTTTGATTTGTATTTCCCTGATGATTAAGGATGTCAAACATTTCTTTAAGTGCTTCTCACCAGTTCGAAATTCCTCAGTTGAGAATTCTTTCGTTAGCTCTGTACTCCAGCCTATGGGTTACTGTTTTGTCCTATTGACAGTGTCCTTTGCCTTGCAAAAGCTTTTCAATTTTATCAGGTCTCATTTGTCCATTGTTGATCTTAAAGCATGAGCCATTGGTGTTCTGTTCAGGAAATTTTTCCCCTAAGGCAATGTGTTCGCTGTTCTTTCCCACTTTCTCTTCTATTAGATTCAGCATATCTGGTTTTATATGGAGATCATTGATCCACTTGAACTTGAGCTTTGTACAAGAAAATAAGAATGGATCAATTAAAGGAAAAGTGATTGTTGCTTCCTGGTATAGCTATCTTCTAAGAGGCTCTGCCAGAGCCTGGCAAATACAGAGGTAGATGTTCTAAGCCAACCATTGGACTGAGCATGGGGTTCTCAATGGAGGAGTTAGAGAAAGGACTGAAGAAGATGAAAGAGTTTGCAACCCCACAGGAAGAACAACATCAACCAAGCACATTCCCAGAGCTCCCAGTGTCTAAACCACCAACCAAAGAGTACACATGGAGGGACCCATGGCAGAGGATGGCCTTGTAGACATCAATGGGAGGAGAGGCCCTTGGCCCTGTGAAGGCTTGATGCCCCAGTGTAGGGGAATTCCAGGGCAGGGAGTTGGGTGGATGAATGGGGGCACACCCTCATAGAAGCAGGTGTAGGGGCATGACATAGAGTGTGTCTGGGTAGGAACCAGAAAAAGGGATAACATTTAAAATGTAAATAAATAAAATATCCAATAAAAAAGTTAAAAAAGAGTAAAAAAGAAAAAAAAATGAACCAATTTGCATTCTTCTACATGCTACCTGCCAGTTGAACCAGCACCATTTGTTGAAACTACTGTCTTTTTTCCACTGGATAGTTTTGGCTTCTTTGTCAAAGATCAAGTGACCGTAGGTGCTCCTTAGACTAGTCATTTCTAGTCTGAACCAGGGTTCATTTCTGGGTCTTCAATTCTATTCCATTGTTCTACCTTCCTGTCTTGTACCTTTCCTGTACCAAATCCAGGCAGTTTTTATCACTATTGTTCTGTAGTATAGCTTGAGGTCAGGGATGGTAATTCCCCCTGAAGTCCTTTTATTGTTGAGAATGGCTTTTGTAATCCTGGGGTTTTTGTTATTCCAGATAAATTTGAGAATTTCTCTTTCTATCTCTGTGAAGAATTGAGTTGGAACTTTGATGGGAATTGCATTGAATCTGTAGATTGCTTTTGGTAAGATAACCACTTTTACTATGTTAATCCTGCAGATCCATGAGCATGGGAGTGGGAAGAAAACAATCTAAGGAGGTAGAGGGACAGACTGATCTAGAAGGGAAAAAGGAGGGGGAGGGAATAATAGGGGCCAGTTTAGATAAAGGAGGAGAAGGGGGAGAAGTACAGAGGGCAAGGAATTTGAAAGTAGGTGTGTAGCAGTGGGGGAGAGGGATTGGGGTTAGCCACTAGAAAGTCCCAGATGCCAGGGACCCAAAAGTTTCCCAGGACCCAACAAAGTAAACATTAGCCAAAATCCCCGCCAAAGGCGAGATAGAACCTGTAGAGACCATATCCAGTGGATGGACAAGGACCCAGGTTGAGGGATATGGCCACGCATCCACCTCAAAAATAAGAATCTAGAAATTCTTCTATCAAAAGGAAATAAAGAGACAAAGAGTAGAGCAGAGTCTGAAGGGAAGACCATCCAGAGACTGCTGATGCCAAGAAGTGCTTGCTGACAGAAGCCTGGAATAGCTGTCCCCTGAGAGGCTCTGCCAGAGCCTGACAAATACAGCTGTGTTACCTTTCCTCCCCACGAATCACTCTTTTTCTTTTTAAATTGGATATTTTATTTATTTACGTTTCAAATGTTATCCCCTTTTTCTGTTTACCCTCTGCAACCCCCCCATACCATCCCCTCTTATCCTGCTTCTATGAGAGTGCTTCCCCACCTACCCACCTACTTCCACCTCACTGCCCTAGCATTCCTCTACACTGGGGTATCAAGCCTTCAAAGGACCAAGGGCCTCCCCTCCCATTGATGCCAGATATGGCCTCTTCAGCTCCGCAGTCCTTCCCATAACTTCTCCATTCGGGTCCCTGTGCTCAGTCTGATGGTTGGCTGCGAGCATTCTAATCTGTATTGTTCAGGATCTAGCAGAGCTTTTCAGGAGAGAGCTGTATCAGGCTCCTGTCAGCAAGTACTTCTTGGCATCCACAACAGTGTCTCGATTTGATGTCTGCCTGTGAGATGGATCCCTAGGTGGGGCAGTCCCTGGATGGCCTTTCCTTCAGTCTCTGCTCCACTCTAACATTACTTTTTATCATTTTTTTTCTCTATGGTGCACAAATATGAATTTTAGAAAATCAACTATATGGTAAGTAAATTTAATTTTTAGATTCATGCAAATATACTGTAGTAACTATGCTGTGGGCTAATTTGAAGGAGGGAATGTGTTTAATATTAAATACATGTTTAAAACAAGAAAATACAGGAAATTAGTTTTTAAAAGTTGGCAAAACTAGTATGTCCTCAAGCAGGTTTTCATAGACTGATTAAAAAGGTTCCTTGTAAAATACTTAATGGTAATATTGCCATAATGCATAGCACATTATTATACACAATGGTTCATTGAGGCTGTTACTATTACTTCTGCTTACTTCATTCATCTTAGCACTACATTTCAATATCAGATATCTAAATTAATATATATATATATGGTTATGAAAAGAGCATAACTGAGCAAATTAAAATAGCATGAATCACTTAATGCATAAACTTATTATATTGGTTTGAATAATAACCAACATGGAAGCACACAAATACTTATTTCAGTGTATTATCTAGTTGTGATTACAAAAACATTTGCTTAGCAAGATGTAGTGACTCATGAATGCAAACGCAGAAATTAGAAGCCTGAGGAAGAAGTCCTGCAGCGCGTTTAAGGGCAGGTTGAACTACACAGTGAATTCCAGTATATCCAGGACTCCAAAAAGAAAGAAAAGGAGAAAGGGAAGGAAGGAAGGGAAGAAGGAAGGGAGGAAGGAAGGAAGGAAAGAAGAAAAGGAAGAAATAAGAGAAGGAAGGTAAGAAGGAAGGCAGGAAGAAAAGAAAGAAGGAAAAGAAGTAAGGCAGGAAGGAAGGCAGGCAGCAGGAAGGAAGGAAGGAAGGAAGGAAGGAAGGAAGGAAGGAAGGAAGGAAAACAGGAATGACCTATTACAAACAAAACGTGATTACCATTAAACAAGTACTATGGGCTATGCCTTCTCTTCTCTGTTGAATTAATGTTGAATCAATTTTGAAAACTGACAGTTACAAGACACATTATCAACATCAAGTAGTGAAGTAATACTGGGGACTAGTAAGACAATCTGCTTGATCTATAATATATAACATATATTACAGATATATAGACATTATATACAATATATTATAGATACATAGGTATTATAAATGCTAGAAAACACAGGTTTCTATATCCAGAGCATATATCTTAGTCATTATACTTTAAATTAGCACTCATAAGGGAAAAAGAAGAAGTAATGATAGCACACAAAATGAAAGGAAGGAAGAAAGAAAGAAAAGACAAAGGAATCTACAGAAACGGGAATGGAAGGATGGGAAGGGAAGCAGAGAGGAATGAGGAGAGGAGGGAGAGAGAGGACAGACAATGGCGGAGTGCATGTGAAGAAAGAAGCTTAGGCAGGGCAAATTCAATTTCTAACCTGGTTGATTAGCATTTACACCTGAATGAGAAAATTGCTTGTCAAGCAGCCTGTTACTTTTTATGTGGAGTGGAGTAGGCTACTCTCTGATTTTAATTGACTTAGTGTTGTATGTTATTGCTTAATTTATTGCTTCTACACTCTTCTTTCTGTCCCTTGCATTTCATTCAGCTCATTCACTAAGTTTGCTCATGTCACTTTCTATAAGATAATTCACCTTCATTTTTAAACAGTTAATTTGGTGTTAATCATAGTGAAAATTCATAGACATTATGAGACACAGTTGCAGAGACAGTCCTTACTGATTCCTAAATGCACGTGAGCTAGACATTAACATATCCCAGTGTGAGATATTTAGTTATTACTTTATTTAAAATACAATATTAACAATATATTTTGTTTTATCAGTGTTAAGAAATATTTTCCCATATTTTTAGCATCTCTGAAATTATCATCACACAAGGTACACAACCATGATAATAAGCAATACTAACTTCTGCACATTCTTTTTCCCAAGAGAGGAGATTTACTTATCTATTGATTAAATTAATGAGAAACAAAGCTATGCAGAGTTGGCATTTACTATTTGGATGAGCTATAGCCTTTTTCTATCCTCCCATATCACTAAGTAACAGCTTTAGAATAGGGAGTAAAATAGAATGAAGCAAGAAGAGAAACAGAGCTAAATATACTATTGGAATAATCTAGAAGGTAGATGATTATAATTTTAGTTATATAGAGATTGTTTCAAAACATAGGCAATGATTGTTATTCAAGGATTCTAACCCACAGGTTTACATAGATGTTAAAACTTATACTGAATCCCCAAATCAACATGCATGTTATATTCCCAAGCATGCAGCAAATCAGGAGAAACTGGAGGTGCTCAACTTGTATGTTTGTAGCTGAGGACAAGTGGGACGTTTTTGTTTCAGGCATCAAACTGTAAACCAATCTCCTTGAGATACTTTATTTTGAACAATGGTTTTCATGCTTTAGCACTTTTCATTCCTGAGCTTCTGTTGTCACATCTTCAACAACAACAACAAAGATTGCTGTTTCCCTTAGAACAACACTGCTAGATGGAGAGAGGCTTCCTTTGATTTATTCACAAAATCCTGTTGCTTGAAAACTGCTCAGCCATTGAACCTCATTGTAACTACCATCAGTGCGTTCAATCTTGATGATTCAAGAAAACATGAGAATACATGCTACAGACAGTGGCTTCATGGAGAAATATACACACAAAGTTTACAAAATGGTCAGACGACAGCAGCATTATGATAAAATGTTTATGGAACTCCAGTAATACTTCCACTACAAGCCATTCTGGACTTACGGATTCAGTACTGAGGGCATCCAGCAAGGCCAATACCACAAAGTGTGAAGAGTCTGGAATAAAGTTGGGAAATCCTTAACAGGACTCCAGATTTACTAGGCTTTTAATGTTGCTTCAAGAATTTACGGTAAACTTCTATTCGCTGAGCCATCTCACCAGTTCTAAGCTTGTACTTTAATAATAACATAACTGGAGATTCCCAAAGCCCATAGTGCATTCTTCATATTTTATTCGTTGAAATAAATACAATCATCAGAATAAACTAGATTTCATTTTTCTAACAATTAGAATATGGAAAGATTTTGGTTGCAAGTCTAGACAGCTTGAAATTCCAAAGCAAATGCCAAGCTTGCATAAAATATGTATTAGCTTAAACAATATATTCTTAATATAGTATGTTAGTATAATATTGATATCTAATATACTATCAATTTGTATAGCAGAATTTATTCTGAACCAGCTTTCATACAGATGAAGTTTGCAGTCTTCAGTGGTACTTTATAATTCTTAATTCTCTTTCTATTTTAGGGCATTAATAACAATCCTATATATTTAAATAGAATCATACATCCTGAAAATAAACCATGCCAAAACTTTACATATATGTGTGTGTGTGTGTGTGTGTGTGTGTGTGTGTGTACATTTATGTATATATTCCTTAAAATAACTATTTCAGAAGTAAAAATTAAAAAAACATACCATTTACTATTGCTTCACATATTCAAACACAATAAATTTTAAATTACATCTAACTTGTAAATTGGATCAAATTTATAAAAGAATTTTTGTACTATATATCAAAAAGTCAAATTATTCAAGAGAAATTGGTCACCTATGCAATGTTTTCTACAAAGAACACTAGTACTTTGTTTTTAAATGAAATTTTAAAAGGCCATAGTCTGTAATATCAGTATTGCTTTCAAAATAGGAAAGAAAACAATACATAGCAGAGTTTAGATTATATTAAAAATTTAGTTAAAATTTTAAATTATTAGATAGAAAAAAATCAATTGGAATTGGCAAATATTTGAAGGAAAATTATTTCAAAATGTTGGATTTGTGAGAGAAAAATAAAGATATCTGACCGTAGTACACATACCCAAGTATACTGTATATGGAACGTATGTATCTACCTATATATATATGTATCTCTGTCTATTTATCTTCATGACTGTCTATCTATCATCTATTTCCCTACATGCCTACCTATCGATATCTCTTTCTCTCTATCTATCCAATCCAGTAGTCAAAGATAAATAAAGAAATAGAAGAAATCGGTCTGAATTGGAGTTGGGATTGATATTTTCTAATTTTTTTCATTGTCAAGCTAGTGACAAGGGCCTCCAAGGCAGGTGTCTTTAACTATTACATGACATTGCCAGTTAGCCTTGAGATGCTATTGTTGTGATATTTTTTGTGTACTTTTCTAAGATTATGCATCCTGGTAAAATGTTCTTTCTTTCTAAATTCTTTGAGATTTAATTAGACTGTTTAAATTTCTTGGGGGTAGAAGAGATATAGATAGTTATCCAACTGTTCAATTTGGAAAAATTGTTGTTTTCTCTATGACTTCAAATAAAGGTAATGTTTTTTTATATAGAACATTTTGAGTATAATAGCTCCTTTTTATTAGTCACAATTTTCTATATCAAACAATAGCAAACATGTCTAATACCAAAAAGACACACCTGAGAAAGAAGTTAAAGGAGTGATAAATGAAGTATACACAATACATTTTCTTTTAGAGAACTAAAACCAAAAATTATCCTAGGGTGAATTTTAAACTTACATTTATAAAGAATATTAGCTGGACATAGGGGTACATACAAGTTGTCCCAGCATTTGAAATGGTGGAAGATTGTGAGGTCAAAATTGACTAAAGCCTCAGTGTATTTCTGTATTCACAACATGGTAATAGAATAAATACAGTGTGAAATATCTGGGGCATAGAATATGCAATTGTTAATGACAAGAAGAATATTTTAATGTTACATCAATATTAATCTCTTTATTGTAATTTCTTACAATCCAAATAGAAACCATATCTATTTATATATATATGTAACATATATTGCATAATCATATAGGAATTCAAAACTAAATAAAAATTATAAAGTATTTTATATACAGAAGTTAAGTTACTAAATATTTATGTTCTTCTCATATATTTATAAGCCAAACAGTGAAGAAATAGTTTTCTGTGTTTGTTCAAAAAGAAATAATTTTGTTCAGTTTGAGATTTGCATACTATATGTAAATTAGTGTTATTATTGGGGTGCTTATGAAAGGTTCTATATTAAAGTAGCTAACTTACGTGGGGTTATAATATAATCACTATGTGGCAAAGTATTGTCTAACACCTCTAAGAAGCAAGTACACTGTTTT